>CM077080.1:135749977-137055004 GCA_039513925.1 Platanthera zijinensis | reverse complement strand
TTAGCATGATCCAGTGGGAACTAGCTTCTGCATCATTAAAGGATAGTGGTCTCCAACCTTTGAGAGGAACAAGCAATCATCACATCCTGTCCTTAATTGTATGTCCTTGTCTTGCAAAAGAGCTGGATTGACTCCAATCACCTGAGATGTGGGGTGATCTCTAAGTGAGACAATATCAGCAGGTTGGGATGTATCTTCAGAACAGTTGGATAAAAATCTCATGAGGAAATGATCAATGTTGGTGAACAACACATTTCAACACTGTCAGCAATGTCTTCATCATGCTGAATACCAGTGATCTACAGTCCGCCTTGCGAATCTTGGAGTATGTCAAAGCAGCGCCTGGGAAAGAAAGGATTACTTTTTCAGAATAATGGTCATTTGAGGGTTGAAGCATACTCAGATGCAATTTACACTGATGACAAAGGGGATCGCAAGTCAACCTCGGGTTTTTGCACCTTTGTTAGGGGAAATCTGGTGAGATGGAAGAGCAAGAAGCACTCTGTTGTTTCCAGGTCCAGTGTTGAAGCAGATTATCATAGTATGGCATCGACCACTTGTGAGTTAAAATGTCTACGGCTGTCATGCTAGATTTAGGAGAGGCTTGCAATCATCCTCTACCTATGTCTATGATAACAAGGATGCCATATACATCTCCAAAAGTCCGGTCTTCCATGAAAGAACCAAACAAATTGAGGTCTACTATCATTTCATTCGTGAAGAAATCTTGAAGGAACAAATTTGCACTCCCTTTGACACTTCTGATAAAGAGCTGGCTAATATCTTCACCAAGCAAGTATCCACCTTGTTTCTTCATATTTGTGACAAGCTGGGCATGATCGATATATATGCTCCAGCTTGAGGAGGAGTGTTGAAGTTGGTGACCGGGTGGTCTGGCGGTCTGTCTTGGCGGGTTGAAGACCGCGCGGTCTGGCAGTTTGTCTCAGTCTACTTGGAGACTGATAGGCCTAGCGGTCTCCCTTGGCGATCTCTCACTCTCTGGTGGTAGCCGAGCGGTTAGCCCTCCTGTCTAACCGCGCGGCTTATGTGGGTTGTTTCTGTATAGTCCAGTAATTTTTTAGTCCAACATCGCTTATTTGTATTCTCTCATCTCTCCTCCATTCTATTTAAGGGAGGGCATACCTTTGTAATAGATATCTTTTTGGATAATAAAAACTTTTAATTATTCAAAGTTTCGACTTGTTTTTTAGTTGTTTGTTCGCTACTTTCACAAACAAGTAGAATCCGCTAGTGATTTTGAAGAGGAAGTAGTCTTCAACTCCGATTAAGACCAGCAACCAAAAAAAGCCCAAGATCAAGTTGTGGGCAGTGAGCCCCAAGAACAACAGATAGACTCCACTCTAGGGGGAGAAAATACTGAACAAATTGAGCTTCCTGCCCAAGGGGGAGGCATTACCGAAGCTCCCCTTGCAAGTGAATTTGCTGCAGATACTGTCATGAACATAGTATCTAAAATCAATAATGAATCTCAAGAAAATGTTGAGAAAGAAGCTCAAAATGTGCAAGTAATTATCTCCTTTAAAAAGAGGGCCCTGGACAAAAATCTGGATGTCTAGGGAAAACCTTTGCTGTTCAAACTAATCTTGTTCCTCCTATATAGGTGCAGCAAGAGTTCACTATGGAAAGCTCTTTTCTGATTTACCTGCTGCAAGAACTGAGGGGGAGCAATCCAAGCTGGAAAAGGATTTGTAAAGGACTAAGGGGGAGGAGATGATACATGTCCCATCTACTAAGGACACAGTTGATATACAAAGTACATCTGAAACTTCTGATGATGAAGAAGCCTCAAAGGCTAAGAAAAGAAAAATAGTTGTCTTAAAGAAAAAGAGTTTTGGCTACAAGAAGGCCTTGCAAACAGGCACAACACCACCTAATACAAGCATGGACTTCAGTTCTCTAATGGTCCAAATGCAAATAAAGTTGGATGAGCAAAGACAATCTTTGGAGAAATATGTGGATGTAACACACAAGGAGTTGCAATTCCAATTGGCTCAGGATATCAAGTTATTACATTTGAAGTTAATCCAAATAAAAAAAAATGACAGATTGCTTCCATAAGGGAGGTAATGTTGTGGTATTTCTTGCCAAACAACAATAGGATCTGAAAGTACAAGTGGAAGATATTGCAGTAAAGCATGGTTATATACTAGAGAATCAACTAAGAATTAATGAGAATCTTAAAGATTCACATCATGCTATCTTGACAAAAATTGATGCTCTAACAACTGGTTTCAAAGCTGAAGTCTCAAAGCAGATCAAGGAAGATATAGCTGCTGTTAAGGCAACATTTAAAGCCTCACAGAAGAATATGTCTGATTTCTTGACAAAATTCAGAGATTATTATAAATAAGGAACTGACTATATTATTAATCAACTCAGATTTCAAAAAGATGATATGAGTGATCATATTGATAGAGAAGTCATAAAGGGGGAGAGAGTAGTAGTCAAATCCTACTCTGATCATGCTAAATGGATATCAAATAACATCAGAGAACTCTTGGATATCCTCCCCTATGTGATGATGACAATATAGTTGAGTTTGGAATACAACCTGCTCATGCTGAAGGAGATCAGCCTGAAGTTGCTCAGGTGATTTACCCCACAGCAAATTTTGAAATGATTACAGATGAAGTTTAGAAAATGTATATTCCTCTACTATAGGCACACAATGTTATTCTGGAGAAAGTGAAAATGTCAGAAGCTTACATAGAAGCTCAGAAGGAAGCTCAGCTATCTAAGAAGAGGTTCAAAGAACAGGCTGAGTTGAAGCCAGACTTTCAGCAATGGAGTCCTACTTCCAAAAACATTATACAGACTGCCTAGAAAGCTGTGAAGGATAAAACCCATAATAGGGGTAAATGGTATTCAGAGCAGGAATGGAATAAGTATCAGGCTGGGTAGGAAGCCATTCTTCACCACAGAAGAAGTGCTAAGGCTGGGAAGCTACCTGCTAATGCTCAGGAGCCATGCAAGTACTTCCCAAAGCCATTTCACTATTTTGAAAGGAAGAGAATAAAGGCTGAAGAATAAAAGAAAAAAGCTATGAAAGGAAAGAAGCCTACTGATGATACTGATCCTCCTTTGGAGGCTAAGATCAAGTCTGGAAAAGGAATTTTCATTAAGGAGCCTATTCAGTAATAGTATAGCTAGGCTTATGTAAAATAATAATGTAATATTTTGTTTTTTGTTCTAAAAAGAAAATCTTGTAAACATATCTTTTTTCTGAATTAAATGAAATCAGTTTTAGTATTAATTTTTCTTCTTTACAATGATTATATGTTAACCTGCTGTGAAATTGAGGTACATTTATTTCTATTATGTTTTATTATGAAAGATGTATATCTTTGACTAAAGATTATGACTTCTCCAAATAGGGGGAGATTATTGGGTACATTGAAAAATATGTACCAGATTTGGTGAAGCCTCATCTTAGTCAATGATATGCATCAATTTGTATTTGATAGATGTTTGAGTTACATTGTGCAAGTTCAAGAATTTGAAGAAAATTTTTTAAGTACAAGTGTCGACACTTGTGAAGAAGTTATGTAGACACCCAAGCTAATTCGACACTTATGAAGAAGTTGTGCCGACACCCAAGCTAAGTCGACACTTATGAAGAAGTTGTGTCGACACTCAAACTGAGTCGACACCTAAAGAAGCAGTTGTGTCGACACCCAGAATTGTGTCGACACCTGAGGAAGAATTTTTGTCGACACCTAATACAGTAGTTGTGTCGACACAAAGGAGCTATGTCTACATTGGAAGTAGTTGTATCGACACACTAGACTTGTGTCGACACATCAACTCTTAAAGTGTTGTGTCGAGATCAGAAGCAATTGTGGCGTAACACAGTACTTGTGTCGACACACACTCAATGACATCTAGACACACTAAATGCTGTCAACACACACTAAATGCCATCTGTCTGTAGTAAATATGTCTAGAACATGAAGACTTTTGTCGACACACTAAACTTGTGTCGACACTTACAATAGAAGAAGTGTCGAGTAGCAGAAGATTGACTGAGTCGACATATTGAATGCAGTGTCGACATCATGAAGACTTGTGTCGACACTTAGACTATATGTGTCGACACTTAGACTATATGTGTCGACACATGTGAAGCAGTTTGTAGAGTGGAATATGCTGAGTTGGAAAGTCTTTGACGAATCAACTGACTTGACTGATGACTCAATAGCTGTCATAACCAACTTGTCTGACACCTCTGTCAGAACTGTTAGAAGGTTGTTACAAAACGAATCAGCCGGTAACTATTGGAAAACTCTATATAAGAGTCAGATCTGTGACAATAAGAAGAGAGACAACACAACATAAGAAGAAGAAGAACTGCACTAGAGAATTCTTCAACAAGAATAGGGAAAACCCTTATGAAGTAGATCCAGAGCTATTTGCAAGAAAGATTCAGAATTCATTCTGAATTTTAAGGAAGAAGCTGACTGAAGATCATCTTCTACATCAAGTGAAGATCCACCTTATTTTGTTCTATCAAGAAGCTTTGAAAAGCTAAGTAAGGATGGATATGAAGGGTCAGTTCATTCATGAACTGATCAAGAAGGCTACATCAATAGGGAAATCTAGCTGGTGAATTTTTGTATCTTTATATCATTTAATTTCTTGTAGGATCTATTGTTAGATCTGAGTTGTAATCCTAAAATTATAAAGGTTGAGGTAGGGCTAAGAGCCTGCGGTGTAGGACTTGTGAAAAGTCTGAGTTATAAGCCTAGTGATAAAGGCTGAGGTAGGCCTGAGGCCTGAGGTAGGATTCTTGGGAAGAATCTGAGGTAGGACTTGCTTAAGTCTGAGCTGTAGGAACCATTCTGGTTCTGAGACTGTATGATCTGCGGATCCGAGCCAGTGGAAGGAAGTTAGGTTGAATCCAGTTATCTACTAGATAGGTGAAGGGGGGAAAGTGGATGTACCCATACCTTGGGGAACCACTATAAATCTGGTGTAGTTTGTGTTGTGAATTGTGGTCTGTGCTTTGAATTATTTATGCATAATTTAATCTAGCTGTTTGCCAATAAAAAATTGTTTAAAAAAGTTTAGAACCTATTCACCCCCCCCCCTCTAAGTGTTTAGGCTTTTTAAATCAAGTCTTTCAGTAAGCATCAAATTGGAAAAGAACACTTATGTGAATCATCACGTACATCGCATACACACCATATGCACAAGGCAATAAGGTGACAAACATGAGTAAATCAAAAGGAAGAAAATCCATATCCTTTATTAGCCACTTGTGATCACTCTACCTAAAAACACGGGCGAGATGGTCACTTAGCTGGACACACCCCTCATGAATATTAAATCTGATAGTTAGTGTAAGATCAATCCTTCACTCTAGAAGGGTTGAATAGAGTGTATTAAAATAATTTTGCAAATATGAAAATTTTTCTAGCAGTGGAAGACTTAATTTAGTTAGTGTAGAGTGCTTGACAGAAATCAAAAATATAATAAACAAAAGAGCACATCCACAACACACAGCAAAAGATAGCAAACAACCAAAAGACACAAGGAGCTATAGTGGTTCCCAAAACCTGGCTACATCCACTCTTCTACCACCCTTGGTAGGAATCCACTACAGGATGAGTTGATCAGGTGTCCTGGGCACCAATGAGCTTTTGATCAGGTGCTCAAAAACCAAACCATATTTTTTGATCAGGTGTCTTGCCACCACAGAGTTTTGATCAGGTCTCAAAAACTAAAGCAAAACTTTTGAAGGGAGTTTAAAAACCATTTTACAGGAAAGGAAAAAGAAAAATGGTGAAGTTGTCATCTCTATAAACAATCAAAGAGAAGCACAAGTGGATGAGATGTTGTCAAAGCTCCCCTGAGATTAGCAAGAGTTAAGGAACTGGAAGCTTTGCAAGGATGATAGGTCTTTAGTAGAAAGAATGCTCCAGCAGAAGATGATTCCAGTAAGAACTGAAATATGTGTTGTCTGGAGTGAGAATGATGAAGACTTTTTAATCAGCAGGAATCATAAAAGAAAACTTGTTCTGTTTGAGTTCTTGCTTTTTTTTTATGTGTGTATTTGTTCTGTGTATATTGCTATGTGTATTCTTGTTCTCTCTGAATGATAATGAGAAATCAAGTTGTCAAAACTTCTTGATAGCCGTTAGAAAATTCATAAAAACTTTCCGTAAATGTCAACTGTCTCTGTAGGAAAGAAACTAAAAGCAATCCTTCTTTGTTTCCTTGAAACTTGCTCCAGATTTATTATAACGGCTAGAAATCTTCTGCAATAAATGCTCTGACTTGAAGACATTTGAAATGCTTAACAAACTGACAAACTTCCAGAAATCGTCGATCTCAAAAGATAATCGTCGATCTGAGCTCAACTATCGTCGAACTTAGCTCAGAGATATTGGAATTAGTCTAAGATAGAAAATATCAATCTGAGCTCAAAGATCGTTGAACTGAGTTCGACGCTTTGTCAATCTGAACTCAAAGATAGTCGAACTGGGTTAGATGCTTCGTCGATCTAAGCTCGACGACAAGTTGAATTCTTCTTCTTGGCTTCTCATCTGAACTAGGAGTTCTTGGGGAAAGCTTCCAACCTAAGTCCTAAGCCTTAGACCTTACTAGTTGACCTTTACTCTATATAACAAGGTCAAAGAAACAATCCTATAGACATTGTGATCCTGACCCAAATTAGTAATAGGGTGTTCCAACAATCTCACCCTATTTAGGTTAGGATTACTATTTACATGAGTTATAGGAAATAAAAACAACAGAAATAGAAATACAAAAAAGCATTGCAGAACCACAGAAATAAAATTATATCACAGCAAATAGTTCAGCAAGGATATAAAAGAGTTTTCAGCTTACACCCAGATTAATTCTTATCATCAGTTCTTTTCTTAAAAATGATTTCTCTGTTTGGATTTTCTGAATATTTCTTTTATTTGAAGTCATCAGCAGCACCAAGAGTCTTCTGGCTTCTGTTTCTAGGAACTATAGCTTCAGGATGTAGCTGCATGTACTCCTCAGTATTGAAGAATTTCTTGGAGCTGTATCTTTCAAGTTCTTGTCTTCTTTGATCTAATAGAGTAGAGATATTGGAAGTATCTTGGCCTTTTTCTCTTGCTTTCTTAATTTTATCAAGAGAAGCCATTTCTTTTAGTCTGGCTATCCAGGAGACTGGGTTATTCTCTGGGTCTACAAAAGGAACTGGTGGCTCATACTTATTGATGGTGTCAGTGGGAGGAGCTTTTGGATGAAATCCTTCTTTGAGCTTATTAGGAAAAGGACCAAAAGTGGAATCACTTGGGCTTTGTCCTTTCCTTTTATAAGGTTGATGTCTGGACTGTCCTCTTGAATAAACTCTATAATCTCTTTGATTGCCTCTATACTGACTTCCTCTTGACTTATTGACTCTTTGCTGATATCCTATGGATTGAGATCTTCCTTGAAAGTGAGAGGATCTTTGAGATGAAGCATGTCAGGATTGATGAGCTGAGTTTCCACCAGATCCTACACCTAGAGAAGGAGGAGGAGGAGGATTATAGTGAGAAGTTCCTTGGTCATATTTCCTATTCTTCCTCATGGCCTTCAACTGGTTCTTAGAGAATTGCATCCAGTGCTCAGTTATAGGGCAGCTGTGCAGAATATAATATCGAATGTCATGATCAGAAGTAGTTTTGGACAATTGAACTCTTTTAATAGCTTTACTTCTAGCTTTCCTCTTCTTTGCAATAGTTGCAGAGGAATCATCAGAGTCAGTTCTGAATTCATCATCATCATCAGAACTTTGAGGCTCATCAAATAAAACATCTATTTCCTTTAATATTTCTTTATAGATAACAGGAGCTGGAGCGGGAAGAGCAGGAATAACAACATCAGCAATTGAAACAACAGGAACAACAGTATTTGAAATAATAGGCTCAGGAGCTGAACAAACTGGCTCAAATTGCTCTATAATAGCCTCTTAAAAGTAACATCAGCAACAGCAGCAGCATCAAAAATCACCGAAATACTTTCCACAGATTTAACAGAATTTATATACATCTCTATCAGGGTTGGATCACAGCAGGAGAAGGAAACTATAGCCCTAGTTAGATCTTTAGCAGGGAGAGGTGCTGGAGGACAACAGCTATAAAGAGAATCAAATAAGGATAATAAAGAATGTATATCTACTACAGGACTGATGGTTGGAGCTGAAGCTGAAGTTTGAACTAAAACTTGCTCTGAACCTGGACTTTCTGAAATTAGAACTTCTTATATTTTGTATTTCTGGAACAAAATTCTCTGAGGACAGTACTTCTTCATAAGGCTTCTCCCCCTCCCTAGTTTTAGTGCCAACTAAATCTAGGCCCCCAGAAGAAGGATGGCCTGATGGGAGAAGGAAGAAGATATTCTAACAGATAACTCATTCAAAGTCTTGACTAAGGGAGCCAAGGTTGAATCCAGTAAGAGAGTTAGCTTGGGTGCCAACAACTCATACAATCTATCTGCCAGAGGAAGAAGATCTACTTGCTCAAGATTAACTTGAGTAGAGGTAGAAGGAGGGGCTGCAGAGATGGATTGAATTGATGCAGGGTGAAGTGGTATGGATGGTTGAGAGATGGGGATGATATTATGGATGGAGCTGGGATGGTGACTTTTGGTAGAAATGAGGAGATGGTAGGGGAAAAGGTTGTTTGAGATATGATGTCAATATGCTAGTTTTTCTCTCCTTATAATGTTTTGGAATGCATTTGAGTGCCCCACTTTCAGTGATCTTTTGTATCTTTAATTTTCTCTTTAAAATGGGTGTGTGTGTGTTTGTGTATGAGTTAGATTTGCTATTTTTTTATGTTCTCAAGTTATCAAATTTTCTTAGTTTTAGGTTTTCTCAAAGTTGTTAATTGTTATGCTAGATTTTCTCATCTCGTCCCTTAGCCTTGTTTAGGTTTAGCTTTTTAGTACTTTAATTTCATTTTTATGGTTTTATAAAAGTGTTTTCAAAGTGGCTTTTTATCCTTTTTTTACTTAGCCTTTTTATTTTTGTAAAACTTTTTTGTCTTTTACTTTTATTTCCACTTTTTAAGTATTTTTATGAAATTATAAGAATAAAAATCTAATCGTTTTAATTTTTGTAGCACTTTGTTTTTACTTTAATTTTCAAAACCCTTTAGCTCCTTTAATTTTTTTCTCTTTTAATTGATTTTTTGCAAGTCTTAGGAGTAGAAATGTAATCATTTTAATTTTTCAATCACTTTTTTCCTTTCTTCTTTGTGTGTGTGTGAGTGTATGAGATTAAGTTTTTATTTTGATCTTTCAACTTCATGTAGAGTGTGTGCGTGTATGAGTTAAATTTTTATTGTTTTCTTTTATTGCTTTCTTTATTGCTTTCTTAATTACATAGAGTATGTGAGTGTATGAGATAGTTTTTATTGCTTTCTCCCAATTACGTAGGGTATGTGTGTGTGTGCATTAATTTCCCGCCTACTCATTCGAGTAGGACTCACTTTCTTTTCCCGCCTACTCATTTAAGTAGGACTTGTAATTTGCATTTATTTCCTGCTTACTCATTCGAGTAGGACTCGTTTTCATTTCCCTCCTACTCATTCGAGTAAGACTTGTAATTTGCATTTATTTCCCGCATACTCATTCAAGTAGGACTCGCTTTCATTTCCCGCTTACTCGTTTGAGTAGGACTTATAATTTCTCTTTTTGTAACTTAGCTTTATTTATGATTTTGTAGAGTGTGTTAGTTCCCTTTTTTTATCAGTTTAGCAATTTCCTAACGTTTCGTTATTTTATGTCCTTTTCTTATAATCCTTTAGCGCATAGTTTCGAACTCATGCCTCATCAAAATCATAATTTGTCCTGATTCCGAAGAGTGGATAGTCATTTTAAGCCCTCGACACTGAAGAGCATTGGGACATAAAAAATCACTTAAATAATTAAAGGTCTTTTTCTCACTTTAATTAAAGAACTTAAGGTTTGCCCTGGGTATACGATGCGTAGAACCACATATCTATGTGTGGGCTCTATTTTCATTATCCATACACTAGCTAGCCGAGAGGCCATTCGTATGGACCGATCACCCTTGGGTAAAAAGAGTTGAGTGCATTACCTCGAGAGAAGAGAAACATAATTCTACCGGATTGGGTTCCCCACCCAATAGCAAGGTTCTTAGCATATAGCGGGCATTAAGAGAAATCCTTCATTGGACGAGAGTTCGAACGAATATTCTTAATGTTCAGGTGAGCAATATCCCTAGAGATAGGTGAGCTCCTATTTTTTGAACCTCCACGGCCAAGTTGCCTTTAATTGATTTGAAAACTAAGTTTTATAATTATTAAGAGTTATTTTAGTTTCTCTCCGATTCGATGCCGAGTGTTAATCCTTCATCGAAATTTTTTAAGTCTTTTTACAACTCTCTTTTATAACCGCTTTAGTTAACTAAAATCTGACAACTCTATTTTCGGTAAGATAATAATCCCTCCGAGAGGAGTAGAAATAATCAACCCACCCCGGGAAAAATACGACCTCGATATTCTCCCCGAATATCCTGTATTACTCGCGATAGGTGCTCTTTCCTTCTTTCGTCATGCGAAATCTGAACAAAGCGTGCTCCTCAGATAAATCCGAGCCCGGGCTTCGCGTGCATCAATTTTTGGCGCCATTGCCGGGGAGCACGCATTGTTATTTCGAATTCTGGAGTCTATTACTTTTACCTTCTTTCTAAAAAATTAAAAACTTAAAAGAAATTCTACTTAAAACCCAAAAAAATAAAAGTAATTATTTAGTATATATTTTAGGGTGTATGACCCATGGACAACCCCCGGAGTCTAAAAATTTTTATTTTGATCCTGAGATCGAACACTCCCTTGCTCGTATTCGAGCTTAATACCGGAATCCCTTTTTAGACCCCGAAGAATCTATCGGAGAACCCTCTTTCATAGTTATGGCCGACCCTAACCCAAATGCGGCCACGGAGCGTACAATGTCTTACTACGCCCGGCCAAATTTGGATGATACTGGGTTTAATATCGTTCTCCCGACTGTGGCGAACAAATTTTTTGTAATAAAATCCAGCATTATTCAAATGATCAAAAATGCCGTGGAGTTCGATGGACTGTCGGATGAGGACCCGAACGTTAATTATCTAGTTTTTTAGAAATTTGTGATACTTTTTAAATTAATGACATCACTAATGACGTCATTCGCTTGCGTATCTTTCCGTTTTCCTTAACATTTAAAGCTAAAACATGGTTGAAATCCCTCCTATGAGGATGTTTCACCACATGGGCCGAGCTTGCGGAACGGTTCTTAACGAAGTATTTTCCGCCTGCAAAATTGCAAAGTTGAAGGAGGACATTTCTTCATTTGTGCATAATGATCCCGAGTGTCTATTTGAGACTTGGGAGAGGTTTAAAGAATTCCTCCGCAGGTGTCCGCACCACGAGTTGCCAGCGTGGTTACAGGTCCAAATCTTTTACAATGAGCTTAACTATCAGACGTGTCAAATGATTGACACGGCTGCCGGGGGTACTCTAATTAACAAGACCCTTGAGGCTAACCAAGCTCTTATCGAACAGATGGACATGAATGCCTACCAATGGAACGTCTCGCGAGGACATCCCAAGAAAGCGACCTGCCTCTTCAAAGTGGATGCCACTGCTAACTTAGCCCTTCAAGTTGAAAGGCTGTCGAAGCTGGTGGCAGAGATGTCTATTGCCTCCTCCACTCAACCTTGGGCGCTTCCCTCTAACCTCAGCATAGTCCAAGAGTTCCTAGACTATGTGGGAAATTCGGTATGGTCTTCCTTCAACGCCAACAACAACCCTTATAGTAATCACAATAATCCCGATTGGAGGAACCAACCTAACTTCTCATGGAGCAATGCGAACAATGTGGAGCACCCCGTACCTCTTTTGTGCCCGAATTTCATCTGTCTCCTCCTCTTCCAAAGCCCTTCCCAATTGAGGAAATTTTTTTTAGATACATAGCGTCCAACGAGTCAAATATCTGGAACATCACCGGAACTCTAAAAAACATAGAACTCCAGGTTGGAAAGCTGGTTCGGATGATGTCTGAGCGTGCGCTCGGGGCACTGTCGGGGAATATGGAGCCCAATCCTCGGGATAATATCAATGTTATAACCCTTGTAGTGGAAAGGAGGTGGCCTATCCAAAATAGATCGATCCGCAGGTACATATTTCACCTCTGACCCCTCTTCCCCCTTCTTCGATTACGCCACCCTTACAAATTTTAAATGATAAAATTATTTTTAAAATGCCCTTGCCATATCCACATAAGTTAGATAGTGAGCGTAAGGACGCATAGTACAAAAAAATTATTTTATTATTAAAACAAATTCATATTAATGTTCCCTTCTGCGAGGCAATCTCGTAGATGCCTAAGTATGGCAAATATTTAAAAGGACTTCTATCTAATAAACAAAAATTAGAAAATATTTTGCATATCTCTCTCAACGTAGAGTGCTCGACGGTTCTTACTAATAAATTGCCCCCAAAACAAAATGACCCGGGAAGGTTTTCCATTCCGTGCCATTTTGGTAATATACTTGTAAAATATGCTCTAATAGATTTAGGTGCGATCATTAATTTGATGTTGTTCTCGCTCTTTCAAAAATTAGGTTTGGGCACTCCATCCCCAATTAAAATGCATATCCAACTAGTAGATCGCTCGGTTAAGTTTCCCGTTGGGGTAGTGGAGGACGTTCTTGTCCGAGCTGATAAGATTATCTTTCCGGTAGACTTTGTCATTTTAGACATCGAGGAGGACACCGATGTACAAATTATACTCGGCCGCCCTTTTCTCGCCACCTCCCGCATATTAATTGATGTGAGTAATAGTCGTCTCCTCCTTCGGGTAGGAGATGATGAGTTTACTTTCTCTATTAATCCTCAACGGGGGACTCGTCATCGAGCGATGATATTTCTTATAATTTAGATACTTATTTCGGATATTATTCTTCCCTTGTTTTTGAGTCTTCTTTTTTTAATGACGATATTTTTGCGCTCAAAAACTTTAATTGCGTAGAGGATGACTCTACAAATTAATCTTTCGATCCATTTGGATCGAAAGATATTTAAATTAAAACCTCATTAGAAGAACCACCCTACCTAGAGCTTAAACCCCTACACGAATATCTCAAATACGTTTTTTTGGGAAAAGATGATACCCTTCTCGTTATCATTTCTTCGCATTTGAGCGATTTGGAGACTTACGATTTATTGGAAGTTTTACTTAAACATCGCCACGCAATTGCGTGGCAAATTTCTGATCTA
The DNA here is from genome assembly GCA_039513925.1 of Platanthera zijinensis. Lineage (NCBI taxonomy): Eukaryota > Viridiplantae > Streptophyta > Magnoliopsida > Asparagales > Orchidaceae > Platanthera > Platanthera zijinensis. The sequence goes on along the minus strand of CM077080.1, from coordinate 137,041,718 downwards.
AAGGGGATTAACAACTCTTTTTGCTCCCATAAGATTTCCCTTAACGATAATTACCGCAAAACTATTAAGCCAAAGAGATGTCTTAATCCAAACATGAAAGACGTCTTTAATGCAGAAATCACAAAATTATTAAATGCGGTGATTATTTATCCTATATCAGACAGTGCATGGGTTAGTCCCGTTCATGTCATGCCCCAAAAGGGTTGTCTTACCGTAGTAGAAAATTAGCATAATGAACTCATCCCAACTCATACTTTTACGGGTTTGCGGGTGTGCATCGATTATAGGAAACTAAATGATGCCACACGTAAGGACCATTTCCCACTACCGTTTTTAGAACAAATTCTGGAGGGTTTATCCAGTCATCCATATTATTGTTTTCTTGATGGTTTATCGGGGTTTTCAAAATCCCCATTTCCCCCGATGACCAAGAGAAAATAAATTTTACTTGCCCGTTTAGCACCTTCGCCTACAAAAAAATGTCATTTGGCCTATGCAATGCGCCATCTACTTTCCAAAGATGTATGTTGGCGATTTTTGGCGACCTGGTAGGAGACATTATGGAAGTCTTTATGGATGACTTCTCTATTTTTGGTTGATCATTCCCGATTTATCTTCGTAATTTTGATTATGTCCTTAAGCGATGCAAGGGCACGCATCTCGTTTTAAATTGGTAAAAGTGTAACTTTATGGTTTGAGAAGGTTTGGATCTCGGCCATAAATTTCGTCTAAAGGGACAGAGGTTGACAAGGCCACGGCAAAAATTATCGAGAAGCTTCCCCAACCTTCTATCGTAAAATCTATCAGGAGTTTCTTAGGCCACGCAGGCTTTTATAGGCGCTTTATTCATGACTTTTCAAAAATAACAAAGCCGCTTACTCGCCTCCTAGAAAAGGAATCCAATTTTGTCTTTAGTAGCGAATGTGATTCATCCTTTACTTTTATAAAATAAAAGCTTATCAATACACTGATTTTAATGGCGCCCGATTGGTCCCTTTCGTTTGAGATTATGTGCGACGCTAGTGATATTACCGTAGGTTCCGTTCTTGGCCAACGGATAAACAAAAACTTTCACCCAATTTATTATGCTAGCAAGACGCTCACTTTCACACAAGGAAATTACACGACAACGGAAAAGGAACTTTTAGCCATCTTTTTTGCATTTGATAAGTTTCGCTCGTATATAACGCTTTCTAAATTATCGTATTTACCGACCACTCCACCTTGAAATATTTATTAGCTAAAACGGACGCCAAGCCCCACCATCTTCGTTGGGTCCTCCTCCTATAAGAATTTTATTTGGAGATCCAGGATAAGAAGGGCGCCGAAAATTTAGTCGTCGATCACCTCTCCCGTTTAGAAAATCCGGGTGCGGAAGCGCTCGTCGAATCTGACATAAATAACAGATTCCCGAGGAATGCCTCGTAGCCATTAATATTATTTCATCTTCCCCGCCTTGGTTCATAGATTTCGCAAACTATTTAGTTGCGTGGGTGCTCCCAAAAGATTTTTCGAGCTAACAAAAGAAGAAATTATTTTCTTACTTGAAAAATTTCTTTTGGGAGGACCCTTTTCTTTTTCATATCTGTGCAAACCAGGCGGTCCGAAGATACGTTGCGGGTGTGGAGTGCACGCAAATACTTAGGCACTGCCACGAGGGTCCAGCTTGTGGGCATTATCAACTTTACCGGATCGCACAGAAGGTGTTGGAGGCGGGCTTCTTTTGGCCCACTCTTTTCAAAGACGCTCACAATTTGTGCGCTCCTGCGATAGCTTCCAGCGGTTGGGTAACATCTCTCGTTGCGATGAGATGAACCAAAAAAAATTTTTTTTAATGCGAAGTCTTCGATTTATGGGGCATCGATCTTATCGGCCCCCTTCCTCCGTCTTTTAAAAATAATTATATTTTAGTGGTGGTCAACTACATATCGAGGTGGGCAGAAGCGCAATATCTCCCCACCAATGATGTACGAGTCATCATTTCCTTTCTTAAAAAACAATTTTCTCGCTTCGGCACGACTCGAGCTAGAGTGAACGATAGGGGAATGCATTTCTGTAATGCCTAAATGGCTAAGACGTTAGCTAAATATGGAGTCACACACAAACTTGCCATCCCTACCACCCGCAAACAACTGGCCAAGTAAATGTAGTAAATCGAGAGATTCAGCGTATATTAGAAAAAACCGTTTCGCTTAATAGAAAAGATTGGTCCGTCAAACTCGATGATGCATTGTGGGCATATCGTACGACATACAAAACCGCAATTGGTTGTGTGGCGTATCGATTAGTCAATGGCAAAGCGTGCCATCTCCCCGTAGAACTAGAACATACCGCTCCTTGGGCTTTAAAACTCGTAAATCTCGACGCTAACTTAGCCGCTCAAAATAGAAAATTGCAATTTAACGAGCTCGATGAATGACGTTTTAATACTTACGAGAGCAATAAGTTCTATAAAAAACGTTCTAAGTTTTATCACGATCGAAAAATCAAACCCAAATTTTTTTTTCTCCAAGCAATCTTGCCCTTTATAAATTACGTCTTAGGCTTTTCCAGGTAAACTAAAATAACGATAGTCCTACCCCTTCCATGTTAAAGTGGTTTGGCCATATGGGACCATACTCATCTCCCACCCCGAAAAAGGCTTGTTTAAAGTAAACAGTCATCGTTTAAAATTATATATAGCAGGTGATCTTGTGGGCGGTAATATCGAAACCATAACCCTCCTCGAAATATAAACACCCCAAAATAGTCAAGCAACACGACTATAAACAAAGCGCTCCTGGGAGTGTTTATCTTTTTCGCTATTTTTTAAATTTTTCTCTGTCTATTTTGTTTTTAACAATGCAGGGTTTCTAAATGGGCCTCCCCGAACACGTTTTAGGAAAGTTTCTACCCTCCCTCTTTACTTTTTGTATATATCGCATTCTATTTTTTTCCCACATACTTATCTTGCAACATTGGTGATAATGTTGGAATTAAGTATGGGGGTGTTTTCGTACTTTCTTTTTTGAACTCTTATTTTCAGCACTCCTAAGATTTATTAGAAAACAAAAACAAAACACAAAAAAATTATAAAGGAAAACTCCAAAAATATTTTCTATAAAGGAATTCGTGGTCGAATTCCTTTTAAGGGGTGGTGAGCACTTATGTGTGTTGCCATTTTAACATGAAAAGACCCGTGAATGTCCACTTAGGAATGAAAAACATGCATGAAACACATTGAAAAACATTGTTTGTGGAACCTGAGCGTTCCTTTGTTTGATGTTTGCTATGTCTTTTAGTCACTATAGTGTGCGATGCAACTATAGGTAACCAGAAAGGTGCTGCGGAGTCCCGGAATCAGCACACTGCAGAGAGTAATGCACCGAGGGATGCGCCTACACCTCCTCCTTCTTCTGAGACTATCCGATTAGTTGCGGAAGCGGTGTTTGCGATGATCAATGCGCAGCCTAGAGAGCAGGTACACCCTGTGGTGGTCCGCAGCAGACTGTTGTAGCCGAGCCAGTGGCGGCGAGGCAAGTGCCTGCTGAGCCCTTAGTGGCAAAGCGAGCAAATGACAGACAGATGCAGCATGTCATGAGCTTCCATCCTCCTACATTTTCGGGACTGGAATCACCGACTCAGGTCGAAGATTGGCTCTCCCATATCAAGAGGACCCTGACAGCGACAGAGACTGATGAAGATCAGAAGGTGACCATAGCCACTTTCCTACTGGATGGAGAGGCAAGGCTTTGGTGGGACGAGGTAGAGTTGCACCAGCTTGCTGGCAGGCAGCTACTGAGGTTTCGATGGAGGAGTTCTCGAGATTATTTTTGGCCAGGTACCTCCCCTCCACGCAGAGGATTGCGTTGGAGAATCAGTTTCAGCGTCTGACTCAGAGAGAAGGTTTAGTTGATGAGTACTTGCACGAGTTCACGAGGTTGGGTCGGTATGCCAGCTTCACATTTGCGGACGAGGAGCGAAAGACCAACAGGTTTTATGAAGGACTGCGGGATGACCTGAGGCTACTTATCTCAGGCCCCATGACGCAGGGCTTTCAGGTTTTGGTGAACTCTGCCAGATCGTTGGATGTACATATGAGGAGAGTGCAGAGTAAGAAAGATCTGGCTGTGAAGAAGCCAGAGTTCAAGGCAAATACCTCTTCGAAGTCTGGGTTCCGCAATAGGTGGAACAAGAAGGGTAGGTCATCTGGACCAACCCCTTCTACTGTTACTTCTGGAGCTACTCCGAGTAGAGGCCCGGTTACTTGTTAAACTTGCGGCAAGGTGGGGCATTATGCCCGGGAGTGCTGCAGCGGCCCTCCGAAGACTGAGAAGAAGGCAGGGTCATCTTATGCCGAGAAGGGGAAAGCGGTGGAGTCAACAGCTTCTCACTATACTCCCGCTCAGCCTCGAGTTTACAACCTTGGCCAACAGGAGGCCATAAAGCAAAACGACGTGGTGACAGGTATGTCGTAGTATATAGTTTCTACTGCTTTATATACTTGCTACTTTGTGTCATGCTTAACATGTTTGAGTTAGGTTTCGTCCTAATTTGGGACTATCCGGCGAGAGCACTGTTCGATACAGGCGCTTCTCATTCATTTCTATCCAAGGACTTCATATTGCGCATCGGAGTGCCTTCCGTGTTATCAAGTAATAGACTGGATGTTTTGCTACCTAACGGATGCTTACTGTGTGCGGATAGGTCTTGCTGTGTCCAAGTGCTGATTGGTAGTCGTGATTTTAAGTTGGAAGCAGCTCTACTGCCGATATTCGAGTTTGACGTGATCTTTGGCATGGACTAGCTTTCAGAGCAGCATGCATGTATTGACTGCAACTCGAAGGAAATCACTTTGGGACAAGGTACTGAATGCGAGACCAAATTCGATGGTATGCGAGGATTGAGCAAGACGCTGATGTCTGCTCTCCAAGTGGTAAAAGCAGTTCAGAAGGGCGCAGAGTTGTTCTTCACATTATTGGAGGCTTTAGAGCCGAAGTCCCGTTTGCACGACATTCCCATTGTGTCAGAATTCGCGGATGTGTTTCCTAAAGATCTCCCTGGGATTCCACCCCAGCGAGAGATTGATTTCCCTATTGATCTAGTGCCAGGTGCGAAACCTGTGGCCCGTGCAACGTATAGAGTGGCGCCAAAGAAATGACAGAGCTAAAGGTTCAGCTGCAGGAATTGCTAGAGCAGGGGTATATACGTCCAAGTGGTTCACCTTGGAGTGCACCGGTCCTTTTCGTGAAAAAGAAGGACGGAAGTCTGCGTCTATGCATAGATTACTGAGAACTGAACAAGCTGACAGAGAAGAATAAATATCCGATTCCGAGAATCGATGATCTATTTGATCAGTTGGCTGGAGCAACTGTCTACTCGAAGCTGGATCTGAAGTCCGGTTATTATCAGTTGCGTATAAGGGAAAGTGATATTCCCAAGACGGCATTTAGCAAAAGCTATGGCCAGCACGAGTTCACAGTGATGCCATTCGGGCTGACAAACGCGCCGTCAGTATTCATGGATTTGATGAATAGGACCTTTCGAGAATATCTGGACCGATTTGTGATTGTCTTCATAGACGACATTTTGGTATATTCACAGTCGGAGGAGGATCATGCGAACCATCTGAGATTGGTTTTGCACACCCTGAGGAGAAGTTAACTTTATGCCAAGTTCTCTAAGTGCAAGTTTTGGCTATCGTCTGTAGCATTTCTCGGTCATGTCATTAGTGGAGAAGGTATCGCTGTGGATCCAGCAAAGATAGCAGCTATACAGGAGTGGCCCGTACTAACTACAGTGGCGGAAGTCCGGAGTTTCCTGGGACTTGCCGGCTACTACAGGAGGTTCGTGGAGAACTTCTCACGGATTGCTTTACCTCTCACTACCTTGACGAGAAAGGATAAGAAGTTTGTGTGGTCACCAGAGTGCGCACGAGCTTTTGAGGAATTGAAGGGTCGTCTGACCACGGCACCTATTTTGAGTTCGCCATGTGGTACGGACGGCTATGAAATCTATAGCGATGCCTCAGGGAGCGGCTTAGGCTGCGTTCTCCTACAGTTTGGACAAGTTATAGCTTACGGCTCGCGCCAGCTGAAGATGCATGAGAGAAACTATCCCGTCCACGACTTGGAGTTAGCGGCGGTGATATTCGCCCTGAAGCTGTGGCGGCATTATCTATATTGCGTGAAGGTTGACATCTTTACGGACCATAAAAGCCTTAAGTACCTGTTGAATCAGAAGGAGTTGAACATGCGACAAAGAAGATGGATGGAATTCCTCGGAGATTACACATTCGAGATTCATTATACACCCGGGAAGGGGAATGTGGTCGCTGATGCTTTAAGTCGCAGAACTCCAGTGCGAGCAAACTGGTTGAGCAGGCATGATGAACATTTAATCCAGGAGTTGGAAGACTTGGGTATTACCTGTGTCGACAGGAGTACTAGTGCAAACGCATGCTTGAACTGGACGGAGGTGCAATGCGACCTTGCAGACAGAGTTCGTAGAGCATTGGAGCTCGATGAGAGCATGAAGCGTTATGCATCGGAAGGGTCAAATTCCCAGTTCTTGGTTAAAGACGGTCTTCTGCGGAAAGGTGATCGCTTGTGCATCCCAAAGTCTGACACTCTATGGGAAGAATTGATGTATGAGGCTCACAATACCAAGTACTCAGTTCACCCTGGGAGCACAAAGATGTACAAGGATATGAAGATATTGTTTTGGTGGCCAGGCATGAAGAAGGACATAGCTCTCTACGTGGCAAAATGTCAAACGTGCGCGCTAGTGAAGGCCGAATGCCAACGACCTGGAGGCTTCTTGAAATTGTTGCCAATCCCGGAGTGGAAATTTGATGACATTTCCATGGATTTTGTGCACGGCTTGCCGAAGTCGTTGCAGAAAAATGATTCTGTTTGGGTGATTGTTGATCGGTTGACCAAGGTTGCGCATTTCATTAAAAATCGAAAGAGCGATCCAGTGGAGAAGCTAGCAAAGTTGTATGTGGAGAACATCGTTCGGTTGCATGGAGTCCCTCGCAGCATAGTCAGTGACCGTGATGGACGGTTTACGTCCGGTGATTGGAGGCACGTTCATCGATCGTTGGGCACAAAGCTCAAGTTTAGCACAGCCTTCCATCCGCAGACTGATGGGCAAACTGAGAGGACAAATCGTACGATGGAAGATATGTTGCGCATGTGTGTTTTGGATTTCAGACATTGGGAGAATCAACTGCACATGGTTGAGTTTCGCCTATAACAACAGTTATCAGGCAAGTATCCAGATGGCCCCGTACGAAGCGTTATACGACAGGAAGTGCCGCACTCCGTTGGCATGGGCAGAGACAGGTGATACAAAGCTGTTGAAACGCAAAGACGTTGACAGTGAAAATGATTCTATACGGATCATTCGAGAGCGGTTGTTGACCGCCCAAGATCGTCAAGCAAAGTATTATAACGCAAAGCACCGGAACGTGGAGTTCGCGGTTGGAGATTGGGTGTACCTGAAGATAAAGCATTTCAAAGGAGTGTCAAGGGTTCGTCGCTTGAAGAAGCTGAGTCCAAGGTATTTAGGGCCATTCGAGATCACCGAACGCATCGGCGAGGCAGCTTACCGACTTGCTTTGTCGACGGAGCTGTGAGTGGGTTGCATGACGTCTTCCATATTTCAATGCTGAGGAAGGCGGTGCGGGAACCCGATTCTGTGTTGGAAGCTGATGTGGTGCCGGTGGATAGCGGCCTATCTACTAAGGTGAAGCCGATTTGTATTATCGATAGCGACATCCGACAGTTGCGGAGAAAGACAATCAAGATGGTGTGTGTCCGTTGGGACAATTGTGGCCGCGAAGAGCTCTCTTGGGAGCCTGAAGAGGTCATGCGCGAGGAGTACCCCGATCTGTTTAACTCAGGTATGGCGAATTTCATTTCGTTATTCGTATTTTGAATTTCGGGACGAAATTTCTTTTTAGGAGGAGAGAATTGTAACACCCCGTAAATTTGGCGCGCGAGTTTGAACGAGATTGGTGTGCGTTTAGTGTGAGGGCTGCCAATAGCCGGTTGTAGGTGGGAGTTATATAAATACAAACTCAATCTAAACCTAAACCTACCCAGCCGCACTCCCATCTCCCGATCGTCTCCCTCTCTCTCTCTCGTTCTTCCTCTCTCGACGGAACGAAGAAGCCGGAGCCCGCCCCCTCCACCTCTCCCGTCGCCGGCAAGGCAAGAGTGGTCGGAGCTCCATCTCCCTCGCCTCCCTCTCCTGATCTCTCTCTCTCGCCCTTTTCCCGATCGGCGAGAACGAGCCGCCTCCTGCATTTTTCCCCGATCTCCTCCTCCCCCTTCTCTTGGCCGCCGGCTGTGAGGAAATGGCCCGAGCTCCTTCTTCCCTCTTCCTTGCCCCGGCCGCTGCCGGCTAGGGTTGAAGCCAACCTACACCCTCCTCCTCTTGGCCGACCAAGGGTTAGGGTTAGGGTTAGAGTGTGCTTTGGAAAGACGAAGCCGTACCGGGAGTATTTGTTTTGGAGATTTCTTCGGCGTGAGCAAGCCGGATACGTGCGTGGAAGCCGCTACAAGAGTTGTTCGTGACCAAGTCATGCCTCAAAAACGCACGTCAAGGGTAACGACTTTTCTTCTTGGGCAGGTGAAGCCCTTATTTAGCATAATTGCATGGAAGTGTCTCCCCACCATCGCGTGGGGGAAGGTGCTCTCCGACGGGTCGATGTTGACATCCCTGCTAGTTTAATCGCATTAGTACCGGAAGCGCGAGTACGGTTTAGGCATGCTGTGTGAAGCCCATCCGGATGCGTCTGGATTGGTGATGTTTATGATTGCCCGGAGAAGACTCTGTGGTTGTTTTATGCTTGCACTAGGCCGTTGGTTCGTCGACATCAACCCTCGAGAGTTTTTGTCGTATTTGTGCGAAGCCCGTCTCTCAGAGACCGTATGGCTAGTGTGTGGAGTTGTGCTCCTTGAGGGCCCAACTTAGGTGGCCGCGAGTGCCACCCTTGTTACATAACAATCGGTTATGTATGCAATAACAGGCAAGGGGAAGTCGACCCGAGTCGTGCGTGTTGGGTACGACGATTTGAGCAGCGGGCTCGACTGAACTGTACCTGCACTATGTGGTGTAGTTCGACCCCCTAAGGTAATTGGTGGGTTGCTACAGGCATAGGGGAGAGTCGAGACCTTTGAGTCACGACTAGCGAATGCTCATTATGTAGCCATCCAGTCTAGGACTGAGAATGGTGGTGGGACCGGGGATACCCGGTACACCGATAAGGTGCCCTGAGTGCACGAGGCGTTGGGCCGTTTGAGCCAACGTTTGTGGTGTTTTGATGCTTTAAATGCACTTTTTTTAGCTTTATGTGATTATGCTAATCCTCTTGCAGGGAAGGGGCACTGCCACCCCAAGAAAGGGGTGGGGTCGTTATAATTTGGTCAGCCTTTGCTGACCGTTACTTTGTTTGCCACCGCTCGGTGGAATGTTTGCTTGCAGGTGCTGCGGAGCCGAGCGGGAAATAGCGGGCCGAAGCCCTTTTTGCTGATCTGGCCCTCGAAGGCCCAGCCCCTTTTTGTTAGCTAGTTTCATGTAATGCCGGCCTGCGTGCCGATGTATGCAAGCTATCTTTATTTTTAGTTGAACACTTTCATGTAAGGCCTTAAGGCCGTTTTGTGGACATGTTGTTTGTATCTTCATTCCTTTTGTTGCTTAGTGGACATTCGCCGTTGGGCGCGGTTTTTTTTTCCTTTACCTCCTTTTTATTCTTCCGCTAGAATGATTCTGATTTAGGATACGGTTTTAAATAAATGTATCGGATTATGGTATTTCAAATCTAGTAACCGTTCCGTCTGTTCGCTTAATATGACGTGGGGCCCCGGCCGGACCTTCTGTTATATTACTTGTAACGGATGGGGTGTATTACAATAGACTCCTGAATCGTTGCTTATCGTCCTCGAAGAATAACTACCAGGTGCTACTGGCCCTTTCGGACCCCCGTGAAAAGCCAATAAGATGAGATTGGAGCCCAACTGGATCTTTTTCGAAGGTTTTTCCTTTAGTCACTTTAGTCAAAGAATTTATTCTAAGCTCGTGGAAAAGCCTGAACTCAAAAACAAGAACGAGGCCGAAGCAAGAGCCTCAATCGTCTTCCCAGACCGAAGAATGACAGTTGGGATGGTATGAAAATTGGGGAGACTCTCTTTGTGTATCGGCTTTGCTCCAGGTCCTATCGAACCAAACTATCAAGATGGACTGACCAGGCTTCAACTACTTCGTATTCTGGGGCTAGTCAATGGAGGGGGAGGGTGTGCGAATTACCAAGGCAAAAGATAGAGCGGAAGTTCACTCGCCTTAATCAACAAAAATTTTAAAAAAAAAATTTAAAAAAAAATTCACAAAATATTTAGTTTTACTTTGAAAATATTTTTTTAAAATATTTTTGTAAATATACTTTTCTCTTTCCCCTCTCCTTTCTCTCTTATCTTTGTAAATAATTTCTCTTTCCTCTCTTGTAGATATTTGCTTAAAATATTAAAGACACAAAACAATTTTAGAAAACAATTAGAAAATATTTTTTTAAAAAAAAAAACTTTTTTGTCTTTTTCTTGTAGTATGTACATATTAAAGAAATAATTTCAAAAATTCCAAAAAAGATAAAAAAAAATACAAAAAAAAATATTATAACCCTAAAAAAAATTATGAAACAAATAAATCGAATATACCATTCTTAGCCTTTTTTGCTCTCCAAAATTCTGTTACGAGTTTATTTACAAGAGAATTTTATTAATTCTTTATTTACTATTCGTTTATTAATTGGAGATTGATAAATTTTAAATATTCAGGGTTAAGTTTTAAAAAATTTCTTATGTTTTTCTTCTTAAGATAGGGAACTTATTTTAGGCACTACTTCTAATTTATCTAAAATAGATGCATGTGTATTAAGTTAGAAAAACATCTTAGACATAAATTTTGTTTACTTCAAGCTTTTTGAAATACAGGAACGTTCAATTTATCAAAGTTGGTCTCAAAAGTTTTTTATTAAAAACGAGTTTTATCTTTGAAAAAAAAATAAACCCCATCTCCCCATATTTATCATGCCATACTTGGCATGATAAAAATTTTATCCTTAAAAGAACTTATGTCAATGGGAATAAGATTTCATTCGTAAACATAGGAATCCAATATTTTAAAAGATTATTTGTTACAGAGCAAGAGGATAAAATTTATTACTCATATACATATACATTGGGTTATATAAAGTGTTCCAAAAAATTTACATGTTATGAAAAATTAGATTTCATTTTCCTAAAACATCCACATTAGAAGAAAAGTCCTTTAGAGATTAAAAAACAATATACCTCACCTCTAAACCAAAGCCCTCTTCATAAACCTAAACAATCCCCTTAGCCATATTCAATGATTCTAGACTTAATACAAAAATCTTTTTGAGAGAATATTTTTTAAACTTCATTATTTCCTTTAAACTTTTATAAGCTAAAGTTCCTATAATTCAAATTCTATTTTTGTTAGTTAACGATTACAACTTTTGCTTGCTATTTGATTACTTCAAGAAGTCTTTTTGGCCAAAACTTTTCCATTATTTAAATCATTTTCATGGATTAGGACTTAACTGTTATACCCATGATATTTATTTAGATATCACTTTTAATTAATTCAAGCGGTATCTAAATTTAGGAATTCTTTTAATTCCTTATAAGTATATCTCCAACTTTTGCTCTAGAATAGCAAAAGCTTAGTATGGGGGTATTTGAAGAGTAGTAAATATTCATATTTTTTAGTACTTTATTTAGGTCATTTTTGTTTATTTTCATTGTTTTTAGTTATTTTCCTTTAATAAATGTTCTTTTTATGTATACTCCCTTCTAAATTAGCTTTATTTGGTTTTCCAAAAAATTTCGTGGAACAAGTCGAACATTCAAAGTACAGCCCATGTCACATGAGTAATGCCCATGACCTGGCCGTGTCACTTTGATTCCTGTAAAAAAATTGCTGCCGCTGTGAATCCGAAAATTCGGAGTTGAACACGCCTGTGAACTGTCTGTCACGCCCGTGTCACCCTAGTTGACACTCAATTCCAGTTGATGTAACGCACCCGATTTTTCTGCGATTATTTATTTCTCGTTTGGCGTTACGTCGATGCGTTCTCTTGGCTTGTGTCATATGTGGAGTGTGGTCTTAACTCCTTAGAACTGAGTGGCATATTGATGAGTTATAAATATACCAATATTTTCGTATTTTATTTAAGTCATTTTTGTTTATTTTTATCTTTTTTATTAGTTTTATTCAATAAATTGCCTCTTTTTGTAAATATTATTTCTAACTTAGCTTTATTTTTATTCCAGAAAAATTCAAGAAAATGTCAAAAAATTGACTGACACGCCCGTGCCACATGACCGACACGCCCGTGTTACGCCCCTCGACGATCGCCGACCACAGGTTGCCAGCTCGACGATCGGCGATCATCAAACCGAGCTCGACACGCCCCCAGACACGCCCGTGTCAAAGTGTGACACGGGCATGACTTTGCCACCTGGCCCGACGTGACGCACGCGAATTTGCGGTCGGACCGCGCCCAGATCGACCTCCCCGACACGCCCCAGTCACGCCCGTGACTGACACATGTCATGCCCGTGACCGAGGGCGTGACCGCCACGTGGACCGCCCGAAGTCAAAGCTCCCGTCAAATCCCCAGATCCACCTCCCCGTCACGCCCAGCGTCACGCCCGTGACCTGGGGCGTGACCGCCACGTTTTCATCTGAAGTCAACTTTCCAGTCAAATTACCGATCAGCTCATGAACAGTAGTGACACACCCCCCTGTCACGCCCTAGTCACGGGCGTAACCAACCCGAAAATTTGCCTATAAAAGGCCAGCTTCTGTATGAGTTTTTTGTCTCCTTTTTTGACCACTTTGCCTAGGGGAGGGTGCTGCCCATTTTGATTCCATGCTATGTAAGGTAAATTTATCCCCCCCCTCTCTCTCTCTTCTCTAGCTTACTTTAGGATGTTTGTTTTAGCTTTCCTTGTAACCTCTTTTCATTAATATAATGTTAGTTTTTTTTCTCCCTTATATTGTTTGGAATCCATTTGAATGCGTCGAACTTAAGTAATTTTTCATTCTACGTTTGTGCTTTTCATTTTATGTTTTCATATCATAACTTTTATAACTCGCTTAGTTTAGGATTTTATCGCATTTTCTAGCCGTTATGCCGGCCGTTTGTTCTTTATGCACCTTAGTTTATTAGACTAGGATTTTATTAGCTTTTCATGCATTCCTATAAACCTGTAAAAGCATTTTTAAAGTGGTTTTCATTTTTCGCTAACTTAGATTTTCCTTTTAGGATGTTAAACTTTTCGTTCTTTTTACTTTATTTCCACTTTTTACGCACTTTTACAGAGTTATACGAATGAAAAAGTACTTGTTTTAATTTTTCGCCAACTTTCATTTTATGTTTATTTGCAAAACTATTTAGTCCCTTTAATTTTTATTTTCTCTTTTTATGCATTTCTACCGCATTCTAGCGGTAGAAATGCAGTTGTTTTAATTTTTCGAGCACTTTTTTTGCGTTTATTTGCAAAACTTTTTGTCCGATTAATTTTTATTTTCTCTTTTTATGCATTTCTACGCATTCTAGCGGTAGAGAAATGCAGTCGTTTTAATTTTTAGAGCACTTTACTTTTTTCATTTTTACAGTGTGCGTGAGTGTATGAGTTAGTTTTATAGCTTTATTTCAATTTCTGTAGAGTGTGTGCGTATGCATTTATTTCCGCCTACTCGTTAAGAGTTAAATGACACTCTGCTTTCATTTCTCGCCACTCGTTTGAGTGGGACTTGTCTTTTTACTGCTTTCATTTTCTTCCTACTTACTTGAGTAGGAAAACTTTGTGTGTGTGTGTGTGTGTTTACTTTCTATAAAGTGCGTGTGTGTGATTTTAATTTCTGTAGAGTGTGTGCGTGTATGAGATTAATTTACCCCCACCCACTCATTTGAGCCGAGATTCGCATTTACTGCTTTCTTCAGTCCTACTCGTTTGAGTAGGACATGCAATTTTCAGCTTTCATTTACTGCTTTATTTCCTGCTTTCTTTACAGCTTTCTTTATCGCTTTCTAGCGTAAGTGTCCCCATTCCGATGAGTGGCTAACCGCCCTTAGCCCTCAATATCGAAGAGCATTGGGACAGATAAAATTGCTTTAAATAATTAAAGGTCCTGTTTTTCTATTTAATTAAATTTCTTAAGGTTTGCCCCGGGTTAACGATGCGTAGGACCGCATATCGATGTGCGAGCTCTATTTCCGTTATCCATACACAACGCCGAGAGGCCGCACGTATGGATCGATCACCCTTGGGTAAAGAGAGCTTCGCGCTAACCCTCGAGAGAGGAGGCGCGTGACTCTACGGATTGGGTTCCCCACCCAATAGCGGGGTTCTTAGCGTAATGCGGGCGTTAAGAGGAATCCTTCGTCGGTCTAGCGATCGGTCGAATAGTCTTAGCGTTCAGGTGAGCGATAGTCCTAGAGATAAGTGAGCTCATTCCTTTGGAACCTCCACGGCCAAGTCTCCGCCTTAATTAATTTGAAATTTAGGATCTCTTTTTATTAAAAGTTATTTTAGTTAAATTCTCTTTTTGATAGCGTCGCGCTAAGTTGGTCATCGGCTTTCTGCCCTTCATTTCCTGCTTCCTTTTTACTTTATTATTATTATGCATTTTATATAATTTTTATGCCATTATCTTTTTTATAAAACCAAACAAAATATTATCGGTAGAATAATAGGTATTTCAGGGAAAGAGTAGAAATAGCTAAGTCGGCCCCGAGAACAATACGGCCCCGATATTCCTCCACACGGGAATATCCTGTACTACGCGCGATAGGTGCACTTGCCTCCCTTTCGTTAAAACTCGGTTTCTTTCTAACAAAATAAAAACGCTCTTCTTTTTCTCTATAAAAAATAAAATCTCACTCATCTTAAAATAAAATAAAAAGAAACCTACGCGTTTTAACCATCAAGTTTTTGGCGCCGTTACCGGGGAGTTATCGTTTTACTATTTTGAATTCCTGAAACCTGTTAATTTTACCCTTTATTTCTACTTATATAATAATAAAAAAGATGATTAAAAAAACAAAAAATTATATTTATAATAATAATAATATCAATATTTAATTATTAATAATAAATACTTAAAAAAAAATCTAAAAAACAAAAAAATTAAAAACTTTAAAACTAAAAAAAAATCAAAATCCGAAAACTTAAAACTTAAAAAAAAAATCAAATAACTAAAAACTTAAAAAATTAAAAACTTAAAAAACAAAAAAAACTTAAAACTTAAAATTTTTTAAAAAAAACAACTTAAAATCAAAAAAAATGATGAAATTTTTTTTATTATCTTTTTTCATCCAAAAATTCAAAATTCAAAAAAATTAATATATATATATTTTCCTTTTTTATTTATGCCTTTATAATATTTTCATTTTATTTTCTTATCCTTTATTTTCAAAAAAAATTTAATTAAAAAGAAAAAGAAATAAAAACTTAAACTTAAAAATAAAAAAAATCAGAAAAAAAAACTAAAACTAAAAAAAAAAAACTAAAAACACCAAAAACTAAAAAATTATATATTTATTTTCTCGTTTCGGCGCACTTCACTATTGTGAGCGCTAGGGGATCGCACATTTATCACACTCACTTGCCCTCGCCCCCTATCACCCGCACATTTTTCGCCGAACTTATAATTTTCATTTTTCTGTTTTATTTTTTTTCTGCTTTTACTTTAATTTTTGCAGGGTCAACAATTTAACAGGCTTCCCCGAACGCGGTTTAGGGAAGATTTCTAAACCCCTGTTTTTAATTTTTGTACATAACTGCTTAGCATTCTTTTTTATATATATCCGGTTTCTCCTACTTAGTGCAACATTGGGGACAATATTGGGCTTAAGTATGGGGGTGTTTCCTATTTTATGTCCTTTTATTTCCTACACTTAACAAAAAACATCAAAAAAATTGCAAAAATTTGAAACTAAAAAAAAAAATTTCATGTTTTTATTTATAAAAATTTAAAACCCCAAAAAAATGAAACATCGCTCCGCGACGTTCGACTAATCGAACCAACCACAAATAAGAGTCTTTTCGCGGGCGATCCCTTTTCTACTTTGTAAATATTTTGTAAATATTCTCGTCTCTTTCCCCTTTCTCTTTCCTATCTTGTAAAAATTCTCTCTCTCTTTTCTTGTAAATATTTCTATAAATTAAAAAAAAATTCAAAAAAAAATTTGTATAACTCAAAAAATTTGTATAACCTTTAAAAAATTCCAAAAAAATGATAATAACCCCAAAAATATGAAAAAAAAATTAGAAAAACTCAGAAAAATCAAAAAATTTATCTCGAATTAAATAATTCGAATACCTCATTTCTTTACCTTCTTGCTCTCCAAAATAATCGTTTCGAGTTTATTTATAAGCGAATTTTAATTAATCCTTTATTTACTATTCGTTTATTAATTGTAGCTCGATAGACTTAAATTTCCTGGGGTAAGATTTTAAAGAATTTTTTTGTCTTTTTCTTATTATAGGGAACTTGTTTTTCTCATTTTCACTTCTAATTTTTTGAATAAAAGCACGTTTTTATGTTAGAAAATAACATTCATGGATTTTACATTATTTCTACTTATGCTTTTAGAAACGTAGGAACGTTCAAATTAAAGAGCTTGCTCTCAAAAATTTTTATTAAACTCTAACTTTCTTTTAGAAACTAAACCATCCACCTTTTTTTTTCATGCCTTAATCAGTATGATTCCCCACTCACCCTTAAAAGATCTTACGTCAATGGGGATAAGATTTCGTCCCGCAAACATAGGCACCCAATAGTTTAAAAAGATTGTATGTTAGGAGTAATAGGATAAAATTCATTACTCCTATACATATGCATTTGGTTTATTTATATTTATGAGAAAGAAGAAAAAAAAGAAAAATGTGTTAGGAAAATAAGATTTCATTTTCCTAATTATTCAAAAAATAAATATAGAGGTTCGAGAAAAAATTACCTCGCCTCAAAATCAAAGCCTTCTTCATATCCGCCAATCCACTTATATAGTTTTCATGATTCTAGAATTAATTTAAAACTTTTTGAGAGCATAATTTTTAAATTGAATTATTTCCTGTCAATTTCTTTTTAGCTAAAGTTTTTTTCGATAATTCCAATCCATTTTTTGTTAAACTAACAAAATAATTTTTGCTTTTTATTTTTTCATTTAGAAGTATTTTTTTAAACGGTTCCTCTATTTTAATATTTTCATAAGTTAAGATTTAATTCCGAGACCCCGGAAATTCATTTCGATCTTTCGTACAATTAAGTTAAGCGTTAGTTAAATTTAGGATTCTTTTTTATTCCTTATAGGTTCATCTCCAACTTTTGCTCTGGAATAGCAAAAGCTTAAGTATAGGGGTATTTGATGAGTTGTAAATATACAAATATTTTTGTATTTTATTTAAGTCATTTTTGTTTATTTTTGTCTTTTTTATTAGTTTTATTCAATAAATTGCCTCTTTTTGTAAATATTATTTCTAACTTAGCTTTATTTTTTATTCCAGAAAAATTCCAGAAAATGTCAAAAAATTGACTGACACGCCCGTGCCACATGACCGACACGCCCGTATTACGCCCTCGACGATCGCCGACCACAGGTTGCTAGCTCGACGATCGGCGATCACCAAACTGAGCTCGACACGCCCCTAGACACGCCCGTGTCAAAGTGTGACACGGGCGTGACTTCGCCACCTGGCCCGACGTGATGCGCGCTACTTTGCGGCCGGACTGCGCCCAGATCGACCTCCCCGACACGCCCCAGTCACGCCCGTGACTGACATATGTCATGCCCGTGACCGAGGGCATGACCGCCACATGGACTGCCCCGAAGTTAAAACTCCCGTCAAATCCCCAGATCCACCTCCCCGTCACGCCCAGCGTCACGCCGTGACCTGGGGCGTGACCGCCATGTTTTCAGCCGAAGTCAACTTTCCAGTCAAATCACCGATCAGTTCATAAACAGTAGTGACACGCCCCCCTGTCACGCCCTAGTCACGGGCGTGACCAACCCGAAAATTTACCTATAAAGGCCAGCTGCTGTATGAGTTTTTTGTCTCCTTTTTTGACCACTTTGCCTAGGGGAGGTGCTGCCCATTTTGATTCCATGCTATGTAAGGGAAATTTATCCCCCCTCTCTCTCTCTTAGCTTAGTTTAGGATGTTTGTTTTAGCTTTCCTTGTAACCTCTTTTTCATTAATACAATGTTAGTTTTTTTTCTCCCTTATATTGTTTGGAATCCATTTGAATGCGTCGAACTTAAGTAATTTTTCGTTCTACGTTTGTGCTTTTCATTTTATGTTTTCATATCATAACTTTTATAACTCGCTTAGTTTAGGATTTTATCGCATTTTCTAGCCGTTATGCCGGCCGTTTGTTCTTTATGCACCTTAGTTTTATTAGACTAGGATTTTATTAGCTTTTCATGCATTCCTATAAACCTGTAAAAGCGTTTTTAAAGTGGTTTTCATTTTTCGCTAACTTAGATTTTCCTTTTAGGACGTTAAACTTTTCGTTCTTTTTACTTTATTTCCACTTTTTACGCACTTTTACGGAGTTATACGAATGAAAAAGTACTTGTTTTATTTTTTCGCCAACTTTCATTTTATGTTTATTTGCAAAACTTTTTAGTCCCTTTAATTTTTATTTTCTCTTTTTATGCATTTCTACCGCATTCTAGCGGTAGAAATGCAATTGTTTTAATTTTTCGAGCACTTTCATTTTGCGTTTATTTGCAAAACTTTTTGTCTGATTAATTTTTATTTTCTCTTTTTATGCATTTCTACCGCATTCTAGCGGTAGAAATGCAGTCGTTTTAATTTTTAGAGCACTTTACTTTTTCTCATTTTTGCAAGTGTGCGTGCGTGTATGAGTTAGTTTTACAG
Organism: Platanthera zijinensis; assembly: GCA_039513925.1. Classification (NCBI taxonomy): domain Eukaryota; kingdom Viridiplantae; phylum Streptophyta; class Magnoliopsida; order Asparagales; family Orchidaceae; genus Platanthera; species Platanthera zijinensis. The sequence continues at coordinate 137,022,759 of CM077080.1, read as the reverse complement.
CTTTATTTCAATTTCTGTAGAGTGTGTGCGTATGCATTTATTTCCGCCTATTCGTTAAGAGTTAAATGGCGCTCTGCTTTCATTTCCCGCCCACTCGTTTGAGTGGGACTTGTCTTTTTTCTGCTTTCATTTTCTTCCTACTCACTTGAGTAGGAAAACTTTGTGTGTGTGTGTGTTTACTTTCTGTAGAGTGCGTGTGTGTTATTTTAATTTCTGTAGAGTGTGTGCGTGTATGAGATTAATTTACCCCCGCCCACTCATTTGAGCCGGGATTCGCATTTACTGCTTTCTTCAGTCCTACTCGTTTGAGTAGGACATGCAATTTTCAGCTTTCATTTACTGCTTTATTTCCTGCTTTCTTTACAGCTTTCTTTATCGCTTTCTAGCGTAAGTGTCCCCATTCCGATGAGTGGCTAACCGCCCTTAGCCCTCAATATCGAAGAGCATTGGGACAGATAAAATTGCTTTAATTAATTAAAGGTCCTGTTTTTCTATTTAATTAAATTTCTTAAGGTTTGCCCCGGGTTAACGATGCGTAGGACCGCATATCGATGTGCGAGCTCTATTTCCGTTATCCATACACAACGCCGAGAGGCCGCACGTATGGATCGATCACCCTTGGGTAAAGAGAGCTTCGCGCTAACCCTCGAGAGAGGAGGCGCGTGACTCTACCGGATTGGGTTCCCCACCCAATAGCGGGGTTCTCAGCGTAATGCGGGCGTTAAGAGGAATCCTTCGTCGGTCTAGCGATCGGTCGAATAGTCTTAGCATTCAGGTGAGCGATAGTCCTAGAGATAAGTGAGCTCATTCCTTTGGAACCTCCACGGCCAAGTCTCCGCCTTAATTAATTTGAAATTTAGGATCTCTTTTTATTAAAAGTTATATTAGTTCAATTCTCTTTTGATAGCGTCACGCTAAGTTGGTCATCGGCTTTCTGCACTTCATTTCCTGCTTCCTTTTTACTTTATTATTATTATGCATTTTATATAATTTTTATGCCATTTTCTTTTTTATAAAACCAAACAAAATATTATCGGTAGAATAATAGGTATTTCAGGGAAAGTGTAGAAATAGCTAAGCCGGCTCGAGAACAATACGACCCTGATATTCCTCCACACGGGAATATCCTGTACTACACGCGATAGGTGCACATGCCTCTCTTTCGTTAAAACTCGGTTTCTAACAAAATAAAAACGCTCTTCTTTTTCTCTATAAAATAAAATCCCACTCATCTTAAAATAAAATAAGAAGAAACCTACGCGTTTTAACCATCACCTATTTTGTAGCCTATTGGCAAGATCTCCCTAGCAAGCCGGGTCGTTTTGGGTGACCCAGTGTGGCCTCTCGGGGGACGCTTGTTTTTTGGCTTTGGGAAGGTATAACTCGAGTTCTATTTGTTGAAAGTTAATTCTGACTTCGCCATTGCGTTTGTAGCATGGGTATTTAGCTACGGTGCGAGTTTCGTCGAATTCCGAGGTAGTTCGGTTTTTCGCGTCATTTTGGGTGTGCTAAGAGTAAATGCAAATTATAATTATTAGGCTAAGTGATTAGAACCGGCAGCTTAGGAGGCGGTTAAGGCTGATTAGGCGTGATTAGATTTATTTAAAAGCCTTAAGCCAAATTAGTGGGCCCATTCTTCTACTTCCCGAAAACCGTCGCCTGCTCCTATTCACGAAAAGAAGAGGAGAACCGTCGAACCTGATCCCCTTTGGACGCTGATTTCGAGGGCATTTGTTGATGGAATTCAATTCCGAGAGTGGATCTGGATTGCTCTCGCTCAGATCTTCATTTCTACGGTAAGAGATTTGATTTTCGTGGAGTTTTTAGGAGATTTGGATTTTCGGTTTTTGCTCTTTCCGCCATTAAAGCTCGGGATGTGCTGGCTAGGTGTTATTGCTGCTTGTGCTGAGGGAGAGGAAGGGCTCGAGTGAAGCTTCGCTGAAAAAACCGAGGCAAGTGGTTCTTGCACTTGCTATTTTGATCTTCCCTCTCTTAACTAGCCAGTTTGCCCTAGGATAGATGCCAAGTTTTTGTCTTCTGCTTGCTAAATTCTATACAGTGGTTTTCCCTTATGAGCCCCCCTTTGTGCTTTTTTTGCTCAACCCGCTGGTTGTTTCCACCATTTAGACTCAAGATTTTTATTTCTTGTTTGGTGCTATTGCGGGTGGAGCCGAGAGAGAGAGGGAGATTTCTGTGGGGGTGTTCTGGTTGGAACCAGTCTTGGTGGGCTCTCGGGATTTGGCGTTGAGTGTGGTGCACACACTCAAAGCCATAGTTTGGTCTGTTTTATTTGGCTAAGTACTAGGGGGTTGAGTGAGGTGGACTCACTCAACGCTGCAGCCCCTGCTAGCGGCTAAGTACTTTGGCGTTGAGTGAATCAACCTCACTCAACGCCATTTCCATTTTGGCATTGAGTGAGGTGAACTCACACAACGCCGCGGCTTTCTGTGTGGCAAAGTACTTTGGCGTTGAGTGAGGTGGGATCACTCAACGCCGCAGCCTTTTCTGAGGCTAAGTACTTTGGCGTTGAGTGAGTCGACCTCACTCACGCCATTTCGGTTTTGGCGTTGAGTGAGGTGAACTCACTCAACGCTGTAGCTTTCTGTGCGGCCAAGTACTTTATGCGTTGAGTGAGGTGGGCTCACTCAACGCCGCAGACTTTTCTGAGGCTAAGTACTTGTGCGTTGAGTGAGTCGACCTCACTCAACACCATTTCGATTTTGGCATTGAGTGAGGTGACCTCACTCAATGTCGTAGACATGTTTGCGGCCAAGTCCTTTGGCGTTGAGTGAGTGAACCTCACTCAACGCCATTGCTGTTTTGGCATTGAGTGAGGTAGACTAACTCAATGCCACAGCCCTTCATTGCGTCCAGGTCCTCTAGCATTGAGTGAGTCGACCTCACTCAACGCCATTGTTGTTTTGGCATTGAGTGAGGTCAGCTCACTCAACGCCGAAGCCTCTCTTTGCGGCTAAGTGCCAGGGCGTTGAGTGAGTGAACCTCACTAAACGCCATAGCTGTTTTGGCGTTGAGTGAGGTTTGCTCACTTAACGCCAGAGCTTTTGTTGCGGAGGGCGTTGAGTGAGTAAACCTCACTCAATGCCATGGTTGTCTCTGGCGCTGAGTTAGGCTAACTCACTCAACGCCAAGGTCTGGTTAGGCATTGAGTGAGTGGGACTCACTCAACGCCATGGCGTGTTGAGTCATCTCAACGCTTTCCCTTACCTTGATTTTCTCTCCCACGTTAATTCCATGATTTTGATGTTCCTTGTCGGCTATGTTTTCTTTCCAAAGGCCGAATCGTGGGTTGTGGTTAGTAGTGGTGGTTTAAAGCTCTTAATGGGGGTGGTGTTGTGTAATTTAGCCGTGTCCACCCTTTTCTTTTATCTTGATCCAGGTACGGGCTGGGCAAGGGGGTGGGAGGTCCCTAGTGCTTTCACATGTAGACCTTTGAGCTTTGTTTGCTTGGAAATGGTGGATGGGGGACTGAGTTTGCCTCCAACCCGGATCCAGGTTGTTTATTTTGCTACTACCATCTGTCACAGCTTAGGGTGTTAGACGTTTCTTCCTTGGTAGATTGTTGTATTTTGGCTCATGGTAGCCTTGTTTACTCTACAGCATTTGGGCAGAGTTACTGTTGTGTCCTTTCACTTAGTGCACTTCCTTTTTGTCTTGCCTTGGGCAGTTGTGATTGTTACTGCTTTGTTTTCCTCTTTTACTTATCTTCTTATTGACACTTTCAAGCAGTTTTCTTGTTTTGCTTGCTGAGGTATTCTTTCTTCTTTGAATGCCTCAGGTTCTGGATAGTAGCCGCTCTTACGGCTAGTGGTGTTGTGCAGTTGCTGGTGGTCTCTGGGCTATAGAGATCAGTTCCTTATTTTTGCGAGGTAGTTTTGGTGTTGTTTTTCTTTCAGACATACATACTTGCCAGTGGGTTCGTGTCAATTTGTTGGCGCCCACTGGTAGTTTTACCTTGATACTAGATATATTATCTTTTTGTTGCTACCTTTTTTTGGAGATTGTCTACTTGCTCCGGGGATGATTTATGCAAGGTTGCTAGTTACTTTAAACCTAAAAACACAATTATAAGTATATCACATGATCAACATGTTTTATAAAACTCAAACACTATTTTTCAAACAACATAAAAGAATCATTTTCTTATATATGGTATAAATTAAATGTAGGGTCTTGCATGGTATAAGTTGTCCTCTAAGGGCACTTATGCACTCTTTTAGGATGTCAAACCTGAATGAAGTATTTTCCGCAGCGTATAAGTATAGTTTTTAAACTGTGGACTAGTTGATCTACTGCGCCGAGGGATACGGCCTTTAAAAATATAACTGATTTTCTAATCATTTAACTCATGAATTTTCATAAAGTAAAGTAATTAGTTTTGCCTGAGCGTCGGCAGTTATCCCCTGCTTGACGTGGCATCACGACGTGTGTTTTTCCTTACTCTGATAACCCCTAATTCGGAGAAAATGCGGGTTGTGACAGTTGGTATCAGAGAGAGGTTGCTTGACAGGCTAGTCAGGCAACCTTCCCTTTTGATTTCATTAGTAGTTCAGCATCATGTCATTCACACACCGATATGTCATCAACACATCTTGGCAAAAGCACGAACACTTCACTCATAGCATAACATGAAGTATACGGGGCATATTATGTAGTATGGGATGCATAATATGTGTTTGTATATGGATCCACCATAGGGGCAACATGTGAGGGTTATGTAGTATGGGATGCATAACCTCACCACATGGCTGCGACTAGCTCGTTTTCTTTTTCGTTGCATGAGGATGTTATTTAGTATGGGATACATAACATTTTCATGTGTACACCGCTCATAACATGCATTAGGGCCTTTTAGAATGCATTGCACAAACATGTATAGCATAACATTGCATAAGCACAACGTGCCAAGCTAAAGACTAGCAGGATGACATATGTACACACATAAGTTTTCGAGTCAAAAATAATATAAGTCATGCTTTCCCGATCTAGGCATAAGAGTTAGTATGGTGGTGGTTAACCATCCTAGGTTAAGGAATAACATCAATTCTTATAAAAATAAACTCCCAGAGCAAGTTTAGCAGCTTAAAGTTCATATTTATGTATGTATTGTATGTACTTGTAGTTAGTTGCAGCTGTCGTACTAGGATCTAACTAATGTTGCTATGATTTTGGGATGGCGAGACGCCCTTCGACTAGATCGACCCCCCTATCTGAGGGTGAGTCATCGGGAGTGCAGAATGATGCGGTGATCAAGAGCCTGCGATAGAGTAGCGATTCCTTGAGCAGGCACATGGTGGAGGTGTAGGCCAGATCCAGTCTCTGGTGGCAGTTGTGGCAGGACAGACTTAGGGAGTGGAAGGCCCTATAGGGGGGTTAGCTGTTCCTCCTCCTCCTGCACCCCTGAGACCTCAAGTGGTGGTGCCAGCAAAAATGGCATTCATCTCGCAGTTTAAGAGACTTAACCCTCCTACTTATGATGGGAAGGCCGATTTCATGGTCATAGACGATTGGCTGATCTCCATTGAGGAGATGTTCTCGTATTCCGGTATTATAGACGATCAGAGAGTGATGATAGCCGCCTATCAGCTTAAGGGTTTGGCTAAGAGTTGGTGGCTTAGACAAAAGGAGAGCTTGGTAGCTGGATACTCTTGGGAAGTATTCAAGGAAATGCCACTGAGGAAGTTCTTGCCCTCGGTCGAGCGTGACCGACTTATGAATGACTTTCTCCACCTGAAGCAAAGGCAACTCACGGTCGGTGAGTATGAGGTAGAGTTCAGCAAGTTGAGCCGGTTTGCTCCTAGGTTGGTAAGTGTTGAGGCTGATCGAATTGAGCAATTCCTTGGTGGCTTGAGGAGCGAGGTGCAGCAGTTGACCAGTGCTTTTGGATCAGAGACTTATGCAGGGGTAGTGGAGGCTGCTTTGAAGGTGGAGGCTATCGAGACCGCAAAGAGCAGAGGCCAGCAAATGAGAAAGGACAAGAGGAAGTCCGTCGAGGAGAAGAAACCTAAGGTACACGGTGCTGCTTTGGGAAAGAAGAGCAAGGTCGTGTGTAGCTTCTGTGGTCGGTCAGGCCACCCTGTTGAGAGGTGTTTCAAAAAGGCAGCAGCTCATAAGAAGGAGCAAGTTCATGCTATTCAGGGTGCTCCTAGGAGGGATGTTTCATGTTCTTTTTGCAAGCGATCCGGGCATGATGCTGCCCAGTGCTGGTCCAAGGATAAAGTCTGTTATCAGTGTGGGCAGATGGGTCACATCAAGTCTAGGTGTCCTCAGGTCCATCCTGCTCTTCATGAAGTTCCACTTCAGGCAATACCTCCGCCTCAGCATGTGGATAAGGGTAATGGAAAGCTGAATGTGATCTCTTCTGAGGAGTCTCAAGCTTCGACTCAGGTCATCTCAGGTTAGTTGTTTCTTTTTCCAGCTTGAAATTTTTATTTGTTAGAATGGTTACAGTTGGGTTTTGGTAGATCCTTAGTTGTATATACTCCTATAGGGAAATTTAAGGTGAAGAACCGCTGGACGCATGTTCTGTTTGACTCCGGCGCTACCCACTCATTTGTGGCTAGAGCCTTTGTGGAGCGACATCGGTTGACTCTAGATCGAGTTCGGGATACCTTCAGTGTCAAGTTCCCCTCTAGTGAATCTGTTTTATCAGATTTGGGCGTTCTAGATTGCCCTGTTTTGTTGGGAGACTTTCTTGCGAAGGCAGACTTAAATATTATTAATATTGAAGACTTCGATATTATTCTGGGCATGGACTGGCTGTCTAAGTATGATGCAGTTATTCAGTACAAAGGGAAGCGCTTGGATTTCATCAAGGAAGACGGTCAGCCTGGAAGCGTGTACGCTGATTCGTGCCAGGATTCTCCTGTCATCTCTGCGGTATGTGCTCGGGAGCTATTTCATTCTGATTGTTTTGCTTGTTTAGTCTCAGTGGTTGCAACCGCTATTAGCATACCATGCTTGGAGGAGATTCCTGTTGTTCATGATTTTGCTTATGTTTTTCGTGATGACTTTCCTTGTCTTCCTCCCGATCGGGATGTTGAGTTTGTGATTGATTTGGAACCGGGTAGTCTCCTATTGCAAAGGCGCCGTACCGGAAGACCCCTCATGATTTAGAGGAGTTGCGAGTCCAGTTGGATGAGCTGTTGGCAAAAGGGTTTATCAGGCAGAGTTCGTCTCCTTGGGGTGCTCCTATTTTGTTTATTAAGAAGAAGGATGGGTTGATGCGGCTTTGCATCGACTACAGGGAGTTGAGCAAAGTCACTATTAAGAACAGGTACCCTCTGCCGAGGATCGATGACTTATTTGATCAGTTGCGCGGTAGCACAGTGTTCTCCAAGATCGATCTTCGTTCTGGCTATCATCATCTCAGGATCCGTGAGGCAGATATTCCGTAGACTGCGTTTAGATTAATGCATGGACATTTTGAGTTCTTGGTGATGTCGTTTGGTCTGACCAACGCACCATCAGCTGTCATGGATATGATGAATCGGCTATTCAAGGATTTCCTAGACAAGTTCATTGTGGTTTTTATCGATGACGTGTTGGTCTATTCCCGCAACGCTGAGGAGCATGAGCAGTATCTGCGCTTGGTTCTATCAGAGTTGAGGAATCACAAGTTATTTGCTAAGTTGAGCAAGTGCGAATTTTGGTTGCCTCAGGTCTCGTTTCTGGCCACGTGGTGAACAAGGATGGGATCTCGGTCGACCTAGAAAAGATCACAGTAGTGATGGATTGGAGTAGGCCGGGCATGCCCAAAGAGATCAGGAGCTTTCTAGGGTTGGCCGGCTACTACAAGAGGTTCATGGAGGGTTTCTCTACCCTAGATGAACCTTTGACCAGGATGACTAATAAGAACGCGGCCTTTATTTTGAGCGAGAAGTGCGAAGAAGCCTTCCGGGAGCTAAAGAACAGATTGTGCACTACTCCCGTTCTTACCCTACTTACTGAGGGTGTGGAGTATGATGTGAACGTTGATGCTTCGCATGTTGGTCTGGGTTGCGTGTTGAAGCAGGTTGGAAAAGTAATTGTGTATGGGTCAAGACAATTAAAGACTCATGAGAGAAATTACCCTACGCATGACCTTGAGTTTGTAGCGGTGATTTATGCGTTGAAGCTATGGAGGCATCTACTTTATGGGGCTCAGTGCAAGATCTTCACTGATCACAAGAGCCTGAAGTATGTGTTCACGCAGAAGGAGTTGAATTTGCGTCAGCGTCGGTGGCTAGAGTATGTGACCGATTATGATGTAGAGATCCAGTATCATCGACGCAAGGCCAATGTGGTGGCCGACACCCTGAGTCGGAAGACGCGGAAGATCTTTAATATCTCCGCCGACCGTTTAGTGGAAGAGTTCCTCCTTATGGATATCTCAGTGGGATGTTGTGACATGCAGAGTAGTTTGGCAGTGGCAGAGCCGTCTTGGATTTCTCTTAATAGATTGCACCAGAAGGATGATCCGGACCTGCTGCACTTATAACTCAGGACTGAGAGAGGGGAGTTGCTAGATTTCTTTATCGATGATGTGGGTACTTTGAAGTACCGCGACAGATTTTGCATCCCTGCTGTTGGAGACATCAGGGGTATGATATGCAGAGAGGCTCATGGATCCAGTGTTGCCTACCATCCGGGATCTACAAAGATGTATCGTGATTTTAAGCAAATTGCCTGGTGGTATGGGATGAAGAGTGATATAGCATGATTTGTTATTGAGTGCCACACTTTCAAGCGTGTGAAGGCCGTTCACGGAATGCCTGGTGGCAAGTTGACTCCGTTAGAGATCCCGACTTGGAAGTGGGAATTCTTTTCTATGGACTTCATCACGGGCATACCGAAATCTCCAAGGGGATTTGATTATGTTTGTGTTATGGTGGATAGACTGACTTAGTGTGCTAACTTCATGCCATATAAGATTGACTATGCGATGAAGAAGATAGAAGAGTTGTACTTGAATGAGGTCATCAGATTGCACGGTGTGCTTGTTAGCATCATTTCTGATCGAGACTACCAGTTTACTTCTCGTTTATGGCATAGTCTGCAGGACGGTTTGGGTACAGATCTGAGGTATTCTACTGCTTACCACCAACAGACCAATGGGCAAACAGAGCGGGTGATCCAGATAGTTGAGGATATGATCAGATGCTACATTCTAGACCACGGTGGAGCGTGGGATGAGCGATTGCGACTTATGGAGTTTGCATACAATAACAGTTATCAAGAAAGTTTGAAAATGGTTCCGTTTGAAGCTTTGTATGGGAGGCACTGCAGAACTCCCCTGTTTTGGGCTGAGGCAGGTGAGAGACCCTTGTTGGGTCTGGATGCGCTCGAGGAGATGGAAGTCACGGTGAAGGTTATTCGAGAAAAGCATCGCATAGCTCAGGAGAGAAATGAAAAGAATGCCAATCGGCGTAGGTCAAACTTGGAGTTTTCTGTAGTGGACCTTGTGTTTCTTAAGGTTTCCCCGATGGTTGGTGTTAAGAGGTTCGGTAAGAACCGAAAATTGGAACCGAGGTATGTGGGTCCGTTTAGGATTGTGGAGCGGATTGGCATGTCAGCTTATAGGTTGGATTTGCCAGCAAACTTCCAAGGTGTTCATAATGTATTTCATGTAAGCCAATTTCGGAAGTGTGTGCGCAGTAGTGGGCAAGTCTTGGATGTTGTGCCCCAGTTGGAGCCTAATCTCTCTTTTATTGAAGTGTCAGTCCGCTGCGAAGGAAGTCCATCCCGATGGTCAAAGTTCTATGGAAGAATCAAGATTTGGAAAGCGCGACTTGGGAGTTAGAGTCGGCTATGAGGGAGGCTCACCCTCAACTGTTTTCTTGATTGGATTTGATTGGTATGTTTTCTTCTTGTAATATTTGACTTGTTACTTTTCCTTCTATAGTAAAAGTGTTGTGCGTAAAGTTTCGGGACGAAACTTTCTTTAAGGGGGAGTGACTGTAACGCCCCGATTTTTCGGCGATTATTTACTTCTCGTTTGGCGTTACGTCGACGCGTTATCTTGGCTTGTGTCATCTGTGGAGTGTGGTCTTTACTCCTTAGAACTGAGTGGCCTATTTTGTAGCCTATTGGAAAGATCTCCCTAGCAAGCCGGGTCGTTTGGGTGACCCAGTGTGGCCTCTCGGGGGATGCTTGTGTTTTGGCTTCGGGTAGGTAACACTCGAGTTTTATTCGTTGAAAGTTAATTTCGACTTCGCCGTTGCGTTCGTAATATGGGTATTTAGCTATGGTGCGAGTTTCGTCGAATTCCGAAATAATTCGGTTTTTCGCGTCATATTGGGTGTGCTAAGAGTAAATGCAAATTATAATTATTAGGCTAACTGATTAGAACCGGCAGCTTAGGAGGTGGTTAAGGCTTATTAGGCATGATTAGATTTATTTTAAAAGCCTTAATCCAAATTAGCGGACCCATTCTTCTACTTCCCAAAAACCGTCGCCTGCTCCTATTCGCGAAAAGAAGCGGAGAACCGCCGAACCTGCTCCCCTTCAGACGCCGATTCCGGGGGCGTTTTTGGTCGGAATTCGATTCCGAGAGTGGATCTGGATTTCTCTCGCTCAGATCTTCATTTCTACGATAAGAGATTTGATTTTCGTAGAGTTTTTAGGAGATTTGGATTTTCGGTTTTTGTTCTTTCCGCCATTAAAGCTCGGGATGTGCTGGCTAGGTGTTGCTGTTGCTGGTGCCGAGGGAGAGGAAGGGATCGAGTGAAGCTTCGCTGAAAAAAATCGAGGCAAGTGGTTCTTGCACTTGCTATTTTGATCTTCCCCTCTTAACAACCGGTTAGCCCTAGGATAGAAGCCAAGTTTTCTCTTCTGCTTACTAAATTCTGTATAGTGGTTTTTCCTTATGACCCCCCCCCCCCTTGTGCTGTTTTTTCTTAACCCGCTGGTTGTTTCCACCATTTAGACTCCAGATTTTTATTTCTTGTTTTGTGGTATTGCGGGTGGAGCCTAGAGAGAGGGAGATTTCTATGGTGGTGTTCTGGTTGGAACCAGTCTTGGTGGGCTCTCGGGATTTGGCGTTGAGTGTGGTACACACACTCAAAGCCATAGTTTGGTTTGTTTTATTTGGCTAAGTACTAGGGCATTGTGTGAGGTGGACTACTCAACGCTGCATCCCCTGCTAGCGGTTTAAGTACTTTGGCATTGAGTGAGTCGACCTAACTCAACGCCATTTCCATTTTGGCATTGAGTGAGGTGAACTCACTCAACGCCGTGGCTTTCTGTGTGGCCAAGTGCTTTGGCATTGAGTGAGCTGGGCTCACTCAACACCGCAGCCTTTTCATAGGCTAAGTGTAACGGCCCGTAGTCCGTTCCGTTACAATCACCATATAAATCCATTTTTTTTTCTATAAGCTTTATGTCAAACATTCAATTCACATATCATTCAATCGCTCCGCTGTCTCCAATTCACATATCACAATGAGCATAGACATACACGCGAATCCAAAGGTAAGCACAGACTTCATATAAGTTCACAATATACAAGAGTTCGGTATAAGTTATATATTACAAAAGCTTATTTTAATAATAAGTGCATAAAGAACAAAGTGGCGAAGTTATGCCACTACAAAAGTAGCTCAATAAGGCATATCGATATAATCCAACACCTATCTTTAGCGTTGTCCGATGTGTGATTTACCTGTACCTAAAAATTTAGAATTTGAAAATCATTAGTCTTTATTAAAGACTAAGCGAGAACAAACCTCTTTAACCTGCGGTATACTGGAAACAAGAACTGTGAGTAAAACATGTAATACTTTGAGCCAATAAAGGCGATGAAGCAGTAAGTATCATAACATCATTTCTACAAAGCAGTAGGGTGTCATGAAAGAACATCTAATCGGTAACAAGAGCATAAAGTTACATTTTCTAGGAAATATTATGGGCAATGACTTTGCAATCCGTATACGTTCTCATAAATCAGTATTTGGGCCCACCCTTCCGGGTCATCATTAACCAAAATCTGCCCGTAGGCCGACTGGTTTAGCTATTCATTTATCATTTCCTGTACATGCATGCAATATCAAGCCCATAATATAACCTCGTGTCGACACGTTACAGTATGTTATTTAGTTTAGAATTCCCTCAGATTTTCTTCGCTTGTTTGCCTCTTTCAAGGCCATACAAAAACGAGCATCATTTTGAGCCAGTAAAGGCGATGAAGCAGTAAGTATCATAACATCATTTCTACAAAGCAGTAGCATGTCATGAAAGAACATCTAATCGGTAACAAGAGCATAAAGTTACATTTTCTAGGAAATATTATGGGCAAATGACTTTGCAATCCGTATACGTTCTCATAAATCAGTATTTGGGCCCACCCTTCCGGGTCATCATTAACCAAAATCTTCCCATAGGCCGACTGGTTTAGCTATTCATTTATCATTTCCTGTACATGCATGCAATATCAAGCCCATAATATAAACCTCGTGTCGACACGTTACAGTAAGTTATTTAGTTTAGAATTCCCTCAGATTTTCTTCGCTTGTTTGCCTCTTTTAAGGCCATACAAAAGCGAGCATCATTTTGAGCCAGTAAAGGCGATGAAGCTGTAAGTATCATAACATCATTTCTACAAAGCAGTAGGGTGTCATGAAAGAACATCTAATCGGTAACAAGAGCATAAAGTTACATTTTCTAGGAAATATTATGGGCAAATGACTTTGCAATCCGTATGCGTTCTCATAAATCAGTATTTGGGCCCACTCTTCCGCGTCATCATTAACCAAAATCTGCCCGTAGGCCGACTGGTTTAGCTATTCATTTATCATTTCCTATACATGCATGCAATATCAAGCCCATAATATAACCTCGTGTCGACATATCTGTTGATCCTGCCAAGATTGATTCCATTCTTAATTGGTCACAACCTACAAATGTATTTGAGGTAAGGAGTTTTCTGGGTTTAGCAGGATATTATCGCAGATTTGTTAAAGATTTTTCAAAGCTCTCGTTGCCATTAACGCAATTAACTCGAAAGAATATTCCTTTTTAGTGGAACGAAAACTGCCAAAATGCATTTGCAGCATTAAAAGAAAGATTGACTACTGCTCCTGTGCTAATACTTTCATCGGGCACAGAAGGATTTCAAATCTATAGTGACGCGTCATATAAAGGTTTAGGATGTGTATTAATGCAACATGGGCAGGTAATCGCTTATGCTTCACGTTAATTAAAAGATGCTGAAAGGAATTATCCAACTCATGATCTTGAGTTAGTAGCAGTAATTTTGCCCTAAAAATTTGGCGTCATTATTTGTATGGAGTGAGATGTGAAATTTTCACTGATCACAAAAGTTTAAAGTACATTTTTATGCAGAAGGAATTAAATCTTCGCCAACGACGTTGGTTAGAATTTATCAAATATTATGAGGTAGATATTCAATATCATCCCGGAAAGGCAAATGTGGTTGCTGATGCGCTAAGCCGCAAGAATGTTGTCGGATTAGCAGCCTTGAAAAGTTATAATCCTCAATTAATACGCGAGTTGGGACGAATGGAAATAGTTCCCATTGTTACAACAGAAGGTAAACAAACTCAACTCTTTCAGATGCAAATCCGATATACACTGAAGGATAGAATTGTAGACGCCATGCCAAAGGATGTCTTTTTGACAGACATACTGGAAAAAGTTAAAAAAGGGGAATCGACAAGTTTTACTGAACAGAATGGGTTATTATTAATGAATGAAACGCTATGTGTTCCAGATGTGGACGGTTTACGAAGAGACATTTTATATGAAGCACATAACACTCCATTTTCAATCCATCCTGGCAGAACGAAAATGTACCAAGATTTAAAGGAGGATTTTTGGTGGCCTGGAATGAAAAAGGATGTGATAACTTATATCGCATCTTGTCACACTTGCCAGGTGGTAAAAGCAGAACATCAAAAGCCTGGAGGGTACTTACATTCGTTACCAATACCAGAATGGAAATGGGAAGACATTGCCATGGACTTTGTTTTTGGATTGCCTCGTAGCAAGTTGGGACATGATGGTATCTGGGTTATTATCGATAGATTAACGAAGAGCGCACACTTCATAGTTGTACGACAAGATGGACCACCTGAAAAATTGAATGAAATGTATATTGATGTAATTGTGAAGTTGCATGGAAGTCCTCGAACGATTATTTCAGATCGAGATGGAAGGTTCACATCAGGGAATTGGAAACAAATTCATAAATGTTTGGGAACAAAATTACAGTTTAGTACAGCTTTCCACCCCCAAACGGATGGACAGTCAGAACGAGCTATCCAATATCTTGAGGATCTGTTACGCATGGTAGTGTTAGACCTTAAGGGTTCATGGGAAAAATATTTAGCACTTATCGAATTTACATATAATAATAGCTATCAGTCGTCCATACAGATGGCACCGTTTGAGGCGTTATATGGTCGACATTGTCGTACACCTTTAAGCTGGCAGAAGATGGCGAACGACAAATTTATAACAAAGAGAAGGTGGATAAGTGGCACGAGAAGGTTGTTCTCATCCAATAAAGAATGAAAGTGGCTCAAGATTGTCAGAAAAAATATTTTGATACTAGACATCGTTTGGTAGAATTTCAAGTTGGAGATCTCGTATATTTAAAAATTAAACCTTTTAAAGGAGCGTCACGATTGAGACTACTGGGGAAATTGAGTCAAGGCGACGCCAACCCAACATTAGTTTCAATTATTTTCTTTTATCATCATAGGGAATATATATATATATAAATCACTTACGAGGAAATGTCGAGCGTCACAATAAGTACTTTGGCATTGAGTGAGTCGACCTCACTCAAAGCCATTTCGGTTTTGGCATTGAGTGAGGTGAACTCACTCAACGCCGTAGCTTTCTGTGCGTCCAATTACTTTGGCGGTGAGTGAGATGGGCTCACTCAACGCCGCAGCCTTTTCTGAGGCTAAGTACTTTGGCATTGAGTGAGTCGACCTCACTCAACGCAATTTCGGTTTTGGCGTTGAGTGAGGTGACCTCACTCAACACCGTAGACCTATTTGCGGCCAAGACCTTTGGCGTTGAGTGAGTGAACCTCACTCAACTCCATTGCTGTTTTGGCGTTGAGTTAGGTAGACTCACTCAACGCCACAACCCTTCTTTGAGGCCAGGTCCTCTGGCGTTGAGAGAGTTGACCTCACTCAACGCCATTGCTATTTTGGCATTGAGTGAGGTTAGCTCACTAGACGCCGCATCCTCTCTTTGCGGCTAAGTGCCAAGGCGTTGAGTGAGTGAACCTCACTCAACTCCATAGCTGTTTTGGCATTGAGTGAGGTTAGCTCACTCAACGCCTGAGCTGTTCTTGCGGAGGGAGTTGAGTGAGTGAACCTCACTCAACGCCATGGTTGTTTCTTGGGCTGAGTGAGGCTTACTCACTCAATGCAAAGGTCTGGTTAGGCATTGAGTGAGTGGGACTCACTCAACGCCATGCCGTGTTGAGTCATCTCAACGCTTTCACTTACCTTGATTTTCGCTCCCGAGTGAATTCCTTGATTTTGATGTTCCTTATTGGCTATGTTTTCTTTCCCAAAGGCCGAATCGTGGGTCGTGGTTAGTAGTGGTTGTTTGAAGCTCTTAATGGGGGCAGTGTTGTGTAATTTAGCCTTGGCCACCCTTTTCTTTTATCTTGCTCCAGGTATGGGCTGGGCAAGGGGGTGGGAGGTCCCTTGTGCTTTCACATGTAGACCCTTGAGCTTTGTTTTCTTGGAAATGGTGGATGGGGGACTGAGTTTTCCTCCAACCCGGATCCGCGTTGTTTATTTCGCTACTACCATCTCTCACAGCTTAGGGTGTTAGACGTTTCTTCCTTGGTAGATTGCAGCATTTGGGCTCATGGTAGCCTTGTTGACTCTGCAGCATTTGGGCAGAGTTACTGTTGTGTCCTCGTACTTAGTGCACTTCCTTTTTGTCTTGTCTTGGGCAGTTGTGATTGTTACTGCTTTGTTTTCCTCTTTTACTTAACTTTTGATTGAAACTTTCGAGCAGTTTTCTTGTTTTTCTTGCTGAGGTATTCTTTCTTCTTTGAATGCCTCAGGTTCTGCATAGTTTCCGCTCTGACGGCTAGTGGTGTTGTGCAGTTGCTGCTGGTATCTGGTGCTATAGAGATGAGTTCCTTGTTTTTGCGAGGTAGTTTTGGTGATATTTTTCTTACGGACATACATACTTTCCAGTGAGTTCGTGTGAGATTGTTGGCGCCCACTGGTAGTTTTACCTTGATACTAGATTTTTTATCTTTTTGCTGCTACCTTTTTTGGAGATTGTCTACTTACCTTGGGGATGATTTATGCTAGGTTGCTAGTTACTTTAAACCTAAAAACACTATGATAAGTATATCACATGATCAACATGTTTTATAAAACTCAAACACTATTTTTCAAACAACGTAAAACGAATCATTTTCTTATATATGGTATAAATTAAATGTAGGGTCTTGCATGGTATAAGTTGACCTCTAGGGGCACTTATGCACTCTTTTAGGATGTCAAACATGAATGAAGTATTTTCCGCAGCGTATAAGTATAGTTTTTAAACTGTGGACTAGTTGATCCACCGTACTGAGGGATACGGCCTTTAAAAAATATAACTGATTTTCTAATCATTTAACTCATGAATTTTCATAAAGTAAAGTAGTTAGTTTTTCCTTAGCGTCATCAGTTATCCACTGCTTGACGTGGCATCACGACGCATGTTTTCCCTTACTCTGATAACCCCTAATTCGGAGAAAATGCGGGTTATGATAGTTGACTCGACACTCAATGCTTGAAGTCGACACTCAACGCCAGTCGACACTCAACGCCAGCAGACTCGACACTCAATCCCTTTAGTTAACACTCAAACGCCACTGACACACCCGTAACCTTTCTTATATGCCCGTGCTCCTCTAATTTTCAACCCAATTCAAACATTTGCTGCCGACATCGAATTTATCCATATGTCAAGTCACGCCCCCTACACGCCCGTGACCCCCCTATCATGCCCGTGACCAATACGTGGACTTTCCCGAAGCTTTCAGAACCAAGCCAGCTGACCAAATTTTCGGCTTTGCCAGCACGCTAAACCCGACATGCCCCCCAGTCACGCCCGTGACTGGGGCGTGTAATCTATTTTTTTCCTATAAATAGAACTTTTCTGTAATGACCAAGGGTTCAAATTTTTGAACCATTTTTCTGTTGGAGTGCTGCTTGGTTGCTTTTAGAGCTAAGTAAGGAGATCTTCTCCCCCTTTCCTTTGTGTTTGCTTTAGCTTTTTGTAACTCAACTTTTGTCATTAATAAAATATACTAATTTTTCTCTCCTTATGATGTTTACGAATGCATCTAAGTGCCCCACATTCAGTGATCTTTTGTATCTTCGATTTTCTCTTTAAAATGGGTGTGTGTGTGTGTGTGTATGAGTTAGATTTGTTATTTTTTATGTTCTCAAGTTATCAAATTTGCTTAGTTTAGTTTTAGGTTTTCTCAAAGTTGTTAATTGTTATGCTAGATTTTCTCATCTTGTCCCTTAGCCTTGTTTAGGTTTAGCTTTTTAGTACTTTAATTTCATTTTTATGATTTTATAAAAGTGTTGTCAAAGTGGCTTTTTATCCTTTTTTTTTACTTAGCCTTTTTATTTTTGTAAAACTTTTTGTTCTTTTACTTTTATTTCCACTTTTTAAGCATTTTTATGAAATTATAATAATAAAAATCTAATCGTTTTAATTTTTGTAGCACTTTGTTTTTACTTTAATTTTCAAAACCCTTTAGCTCCTTTAATTTTTATTTTCTATTTTTATTGATTTTTTGCATGTCTTAGGAGTAAAAATGTAATCGTTTTAATTTTTCGATCACTTTGATTTCCTTTTCTATGTGTGTGTGTGAGTGTTTGAGTTTAAGTTTTTATTTTGATCTTTAAACTTCATGTAGAGTGTGTGCGTGTATGAGTTAAATTTTTATTGCTTTCTTTATCGCTTTCTTAATTACATAGAGTGTCTGAGTGTATGAGATAGTGTTTACTGCTTTCTTTCAATTACATAGGGTTTGTGTGTGTGCATTTATTTCCTGCCAACTCATTCGAGTAGGACTCGCTTTCATTTCCCGCCTACTCATTCGAGTTGGACTTGTAATTTGCATTTAATTCCCACCTACTCATTCAAGTAGGACTCGCTTTCATTTCCCACCTACTCATTCGAGTAGGACTTGTAATTTGCATTTATTTCCCGCCTACTCATTCGACTTGTACTCACTTTCATTTCCCGCCTACTCATTTGAGTAGGACATGTAATTTCTCTTTTTATAACTTAGCTGTTTATTTATGATTTTGTAGGGTGTGTGAGTTCCCCTTTTTTATTTGACTTGCAATTTCCTAACATTTCATTATTTTATGTCATTTTCTTATAATCCTTTAGCGCATAGTTTCGAACTCATGCCTCATTAAAATCATAATCCGTCACAATTCCGATGAGCATGGGGACATAAAAAATCACTTTAAATAATTAAAAGTCTTTTTCTCACTTTAATTAAAGTACTTAAGGTTTGCCCTGGGTATACGATGGGTAGAACCACATATCGATGTGTGGGCACTATTTCGATTATCCATTCACTAGCTAGCCGAGAGTCCGTGTGTATGGACCGATCACCCTTAGATAAAAAGAGTTGTGTGCATATACTCGAGAGAGCAGAAGCGTAATTCTACCGGATTGGGTTCCCCACCCAATAATGGGGTTCTTAGCGTAAAACAAGAATTAAGAGGAATCCTTCGTCGGACGAGAGTTCGGTAGAATAGTCTTAATGTTTAGGTGAGCGATATCTCTAGAGATATGTGAGCTCATGTAGATGGAAACTCCACGGCCAAGTTGCCTTTAATTAATTTGAAAACTAGGTTCTATAACTATTAAGAGTTATTTTAGTTTCTCTTCGATTCAATGCCGAGCGCTAATCCTTCTTCGAAATTTTCTAAGTATTTTTACAACTCTCTTTTATAACCGCTTTCGTTAACTAAAATTCGACAACTCTATTTTCGGTAAGATAATCGTCCCTCCGGGAGGAGTAGAAAAAATCAACCCGCCCCGGGAAATATACAACCTCGATATTCTCCCTGAATATCTTGTATTACTCGCGATAGGTGCACTTGCCTCCTTTCGTCGCACGAAATCCGAACCCAGCATGCTCCTTAGGTAAATCCGAGCCCAGGCTTCGCCCGCATCAGACGTTAGATGATAAATAGAATGAGATTGGCAGAGAAAAAATTAATATTTATGGTTTGACTTTTTGCAAAGAAAGGAGCAACTTCTTCTTCTTCCTCGCCATTGTTACAGAGCTTTAAGTAGAAGTGCAAATCGACTGATCCAAAAGTCAAACAAGATAGTTGTTGAGATCAACACCGTCAATAGCAAGGTCAGAGATATTTCTCTGAGAGAAAAAGCAGTCAAGGCCTACCCTTGGTGTAGTTAATTTACAGCACAAGCAGAGCTTATCCTAAAGACTATTTTCTGGAGCTTTGAAGAAGGAATCTTGACTGAGTTTTCCTAGGACAGAAGGAGGAAGACACTGAGATTATTCCTCTATTGTCTATTCAACATCAACAAATCTAATATTTGGTAGGATCTTTCTAGATTTTAGTTATAGCCTATTGAAAAAGGCCGAGTGTAGGATCTTGTATAGATCTGAGTGGTAGGATTCTTTTAAGAATCTGAGTGTAGGGCTTTGGCCTGAGTGGTAGAATTCAAGTGTGAATTTGAGTTATAGGATCCTTAGGATCTGAGGTAGGGATATCCTCCAATCCTTAGTGGTAGGGCTTTTTGGCCTGAGGTAGGTGATCCTTTGATCACTAAGTTGTAGGACTTTGTGCCTGAGCTGTAGGTCTTGGAGGAGACTAAGTGGTCGTGCAGGGTCGTGTGGTAAACTCTTAGGAGCCAATTTTTGTAGAAGGGGCCTTGTCTAACAAGCTGTTAGAAAGGTGAGGGACATTGGACATACCCATAATCTAGGGAACCACTAAAAATATTATGTGTACTTTTGGGTGATTGTCTTGAAAGCAAGCTAACCTAGCGAACTAACAACACACCCAATTAATTAAAATCCTAACAGACTAGAAAATTTATTCACCCCCCCCCCTCTAGGTGTTTAGATATCTTTTAATTAAAGACTTTCAAGCCCGTGCAGTCGCGCCCGTCAACAGCTCGCTCTTCTAGGACCTAACACAGCGCGAGCCCGTACTTCTTAAGAATCCCAATGGTTCGCATCCTTATCTCAATAGGCTCTAGGGAGGCATCCAGGAAGCCTTCCAGCGTATCGGGAGAAGGAGTTGGCGAGTAGCGCCCTGGATCGGAGGATTCCTCAGCTTAAGACTTACCAGGAAGGCATGTGATGATAAATCAATTTTGGTAAGGCACTTGGGGTCAAAAATATGGCTAACACTTCAACTAACCATACGAGGCAGATGCCCTCAGGAGGTATGGCTGGCGAGAAGAACTCGACTATCCTTGAAGAGGCAGAGCGGGAGCAGAGATGAGGGTCTTTCTATGACCCGGAAGGTAAGTGCCTGGAGAAGTGACCAATTCGAATTTAGGGATGGGGATGCCATCAGCCTCCTTCCCTTTCTGTCCGCAAGATGATGAGTTTGGATGTGGCAAGCCCAACCTGGTTGTCCCAAAGGTGGGCACAGGCTCTTCGCATGAGAATCAGCCACATCTTGGGAGCGTGATCCCGCCTGAGGGGAATCGAATCACATCGGAGGTGTGCAAGCATCCCCTAGGTGGGTACTAGGATCAGCGGGGATGCCTTTGACCCCCTTTCCGTTTTGTTTTGGAAGCCGACATAGAGGAAGAGGCGAGTCAACGATCCAGCATAGGTACAAAATCAGCATGGACGACCTTGCCGACCTTGGGGTCAGGTTTGGCCTTTTTGCAGACTTATATATTTGTGACATGCTCGGTGACAGTTTAGAGAGCAAGGGGCTCAGATCCGCAGCACGAGAGGTATTGAGCACCCTAGCATGGTCGATCCTCTCTTGGAACTCCTTTTAAAGAGGCATGATGTTAAAAATCAGGAAGAGAGGGGATAGGTGTCACTCCCTCAGGCAGGCGGGCATATAAAAAGTAGATTGTGGATCCCACCAAAAGATTCCCCTAGCTCCTATCACACTCGCCGAATTTATTAGGGTTGGATGATTCTTTCCGAGCTTGAGGCAACCTCGCAAAGAGCGGGGATAATGTACAACCCCATATCTGGAAAGCAAGATTGACAGGAGCAAGCCCCATGATTTGGCGCGGTTTAAATCTCAGGCATGCCGGCCAAGGGGAACGGGTGCATCAGTGCAGCTTGGCTCGCCCAGAATGGGGTAAGGCAGGCGTGGGTCGAGTGGCACAGGCATGACCCCCACTCGCCCTAGGTTGTTTAGAGGCGGCGACTATTAGCCCCATAGAGTATTCGCTGCCCCATGCGAGTGGAATTTCCAAGGACCACTCGCTCAGTATCATGTGCAATACAGTGTTCACCGAGCGAGCCGCGCGAGCCTGTCCCTTGACGTTGAGTTAGGTTGGTTCTATCAATGCATTCATCTCATAGTGTGTTGAGTGAGACGCGCTCTGTCGATGCATTCAGCTCGCTTGGCATTGAGTGAGGCTCGATATGTCAACGACTTCAGCTTGCTTATCATTGAGTGAGGTTGGTTATGTCGACTCATTCAGCTCGCTTGGTGTTGAGTGAGGCGCGCTCTGTCGATACCTTCAGCTCGCTTGGTCTTGGGTGAGGCTCGCTCTATCGACACCTTCAGCCTGCTTGGCATTGAGTAAGGTTTGTTCTATCGATGCCTTCCGCTTGCTTGGAGTTGAGTGAGACTCGCTCGGTCGATGCCTTCTGCTTACTTGGCATTGAGTGAGGCTCTCTCTGTCGATGGCTTCAACTTGCTTGGAATTGAGTGAGGCTGGTCATGTCGATGTCTTCTATTCTTGGCGTTGAGAGAGGTGCGCTCTATCGATGCCTTCAGCTTACATGGCATTGAGTGAGGTGTGCTCCGTCAATGCCTTCAGCTTGTTTGGCATTGAGTGAGGCACACTCCGTCAATGCCTTCAGCTCGCTTGGCATTGAGTGAGGCATGCTCCATCGATGCCTTCAGCTTGCTTGGCATTACGTGAGGCTCGCTCTTTCAAAGCCTTTAGCTTGCTTAACATTGAGTGAGGATGGTTCTGTCAACGTCTTCAGCTCACTTGGCATTGAGTGAGGCACGCTCTTTTGATGCCTTTAGCTTGCTTGGTATTGAGTGATGTTGAAGCCAAAAACTGGCCTCAACGAGAGTTCTGAACTTAGGGTGTAGCTAGTACCTACTTCACCCAAACACTGACCTCTGACTAGTAACAAAGAACCTTGAACTGACCCATAGACTCAGCTGGGAAGTTCCTCCACTAACCCGGAAGATCTCTGAGTGCTTCCCTTCCAAAGCCAATAGCTGGGCTTGGAGTACCTCAAAAAGCACAAGGGAATTTCAGAAATGATGAAAGCTTGCTTTCTGAGGAACACCATGGCTCTATTTATAGGTTTTCAGTATCTGGTCTGCCAAAAGTATAATTTTGTTGTTCTAAATTTACGAAAATACCCTGAGATGATCTGCAGACAGCCAAACTCCGTTATTCTAAGGAGCTAAATGTATACCTAGGGGCATCCAGGTAATTTCACCCCTGGCTTTGAGTGCAGAAGCATCACTCAACACCAGAAGCGGAAAGGAATTAAGTGGAGAAGCATTACTCAATGTCGGAAGCCAAAAGGTGTTGAGTTGAGATGCATCTCTCAACGCTGGAAGCTAAAAGGCATTGAGTGGAGAAGCAACACTTAATGCTGGAAGCTGAAAGGCGTTGAGTGGAGAAGCATCACTCAACGCCGGAAGCCAAAAGGCATTATGTGGAGAAGCATCACTCAACACCGAAAGTTGAAAGGCGTTGAGTGGAGAAGCATCACTCAATGCCAACTCTGAGGGACTCCAGCCTACCCGGGCGCATGTCTTCCCTCGAGCACTGGGCGAGAACCCTTCCGCTTCCAGGGACTTGTGTAATGCCCCTGATTTTTTTATATTTGGTTCAAATCATTGTCTGGCGTATTTATGATGTCAGGGCATTACGTTGACGCATTTTCGGCAAATGCCGTTGTTAGAATATGGTTTTAGCTCTTAGGTTTTTTGGTGTGTGGCTGGGTTTAGCCTGTTTGCAAAATTTCCTAGAGAGTCAGGTCTATTTTGGTGACTCGGTGGAGCCTCTTTGGGAATGCTTGTGTTTTTGCTTCGGGAGGTGTTTGCCCAAGTTTAGTTCGTTGAATCTTAATTTTGTCTGTGCCTCTGGGTTTGTAGCGTCTGTATTTAGCTACGGTGTGATTTTCGTAGAAATCCGTGTTGGCATGAATTTTGGGTCGTTTGGACCATTATTTAATAATAAACTATTATTATAATACTTATATTTTTAAGTGTAAATAGCTGTGTGAATAGACAAATGATAATACATTTTGTAGTCTAAACTATTAGGGTATTTTTAGGTTTTTAATACACAAATCATATATTGTAAGCTTTTATATAAACCTCTTTTTGTATATATTATAGCCACTAATGTTTTCTCTTCTTTTTGCAGATTTTCTCAGTTTTCGGTGAAAATGACCTGACACGCCCTCCTGGGCGTGTCACCAGGCGTGTAACCTGATCCTGAGGAAGATTGCTGTCAGAGACCAAATCTCGAGTAAAACACCTGACACGCCCCGCTTACACGCCATCCCTGGGCGTGTCTTTGGGCGTGTCACTCTCATCCCTAAGCCTGCTGCCGCATTTAAATATTTTTCGTTGATGCACGTCAATAGTACTGACACGCCCCTCTACATGGGTGCGGCCCTGGGCATGTTCCACCTTTTTTGACGACTGACAGATTTCTGACCAATTATTGAGACTTGACGTGCCTTACACACTCCTCCTATACGGGCGTGTCCTACAGCATGTCCACCATTATACAGATGCAATCATCATTCCTGCCAGAATCCATAGCCCAAGGTCAAATCCGTACATTACATGCCCACCTGACACGCCCTCCCTGGGCATGACAGAGGGCGTGACCAACCCGTGAGAATTTATATAAATTCAGTGGTTCCCCCTCGTATCCAAGAAGTTTTGGGTTGAGAGGGGAGGTGCGGCCCTTTTGTTACTTAGTGTTTTAATTCTCTCTCTCTCTCTCTCTCTTTCTCATTTTATGCTTTTCTTATACATAGCTTAGTGTACTCCTTTTGTTGTAGTTTTTGTAACTTCATTTGTAGCCTAGTGTTAATGCTTGCATAGGTTTTTATTTCATTGCAAGTGTAACCCTTTACTCCAAGTTGTAGCTCTCTTTTAATATTAATATAAAGTTCCCTTTTACTTTGTGTTCTTAATGTTCTTCTACTCCTCTCTCCTCCTCCACTTATCCATGATTAACTAATCCTCCTTGTACTCGATCTGGATGATCCGAGGTTCGAGTTGATTAAGTTATGATGCTTTAAATTTACTTTCCCTTTTTAGGATTTAGGCCTTCGATTTACTCTTGATTATTCATGTTTGGAGTTATATCATCGATATATAATTTCCATCTTTATTTTCACTCTTAGCTAGCCGAGAGGCTCATAGTTTGAAGTGAACACTCAAGAGTAAATAGATTTGCACGCACCCCTCGAGAGAGGCAGACATTAAATCTCCAGGATTTGAGTGAAATCCAATAGTGGGGTTCACCGCGTAAAGCGAGCTTTAGGCCTCCGATTTGGACGAGAGTTCAGTCGGACCTTCCTAAACTCAGTTGGGCACGACTTTGAGAGAAGTGTGTTCAATCTTTGGGAACCTCCACGGTCAAGGACCTTTACCCTATTAAGCTTAGGTTTATTATCGTATTTTTAATCAACTTTTGCCGAGGTGATTCTCGATCGAGTGCTTTTCCATTTCATCATTTCAACCCTTCATTGTGATCGCTTTTAATAGCTCTTTATTTAACTGTAAGTAGTTCTCTTTTTAGCGCAATATTTCTTTTCTTAATCGCAATTAACATTTTCTTAAACCCTCAAACAATCCATCGATAAGATAACAGTTTTCGTGTGAGTAAGAATACTCAACGGTTCCCAGATTTTAATACGACACTTGTATCCCCTAGCTACAGTTCGATAGGTATACTTGCCTATCGAACTAGCAACGGTTCTCGGATTTCTAGTTCGGCTCACTTTTCTCTAGCATGAAAAGCGATCAACAAGTTTTTGGCGCGGTTGCCGAGGAGAAACTTTAGTTGATAATTTGAAAGCACAAACCTTTTGCTCTTATCTCTTATCATTCTCACCCACTTTCTTAAAAATTAAAAATTAAAAAAATATTAATGCTCTTAATAGAAACTCACATCACAATTTTTTCTACACCACCTAACTCTCTCAAAAAGGGCAATGTCGCTTAAATACCACTATCTTGTCTATTACCTTGCGAACCCTTCAACAGGTTGCCCTTAGGAAGTTTAAGAGTTAAAACATTAAAAAAAATCTATTTCAAAAAAGAATTAGTAGTTCAATTTTTCTAAGTTTATTTTCTCTTTATTTATCTTCTCTTCACCTAGTGCATGAACCGGAGAAATCCGTCGGTTATTTTTGACTTGGACCACAAAATTGAGCGTACTATTCAGAGAAGATCGCGATTTCAAGGACCTACTCTCCAAATACGGGTTGAGGATTCCGAGTCATTTCTACTTTAAGAATGGAAGAGCCTGTTGGGTACATTGGAAAATTCATCCCAAATTTAGAGAATCCTCACTAACTCAATGATATACATTAATATGTATTTGATGGGATATTGAGTTTTAATGTGCAGGTTAAAGAAATGCAGGAAAATTTTCTAAATACAAGTGTCGACACTTGTGAGGGAAATGTGTCGACACTAGATGCAAGATTGTGTCGACACTAGAAGCAAGATTGTGTCGACACACAGGACTTGTGTTGACACACAAAAATTCTGTCACTAGCAGTTATGTCGACACCTAGGATTTGTGTCGACACACACTCAACACCAGCTATGTTGAAGACCTTAAGTAGTTGTGTCGACACACAGGACTTGTGTCGAACACAATCAAAGAAATCTGTCAACAACAGCTATATTGAGACTGGAAGGCTTGTGTTGACACACACTCAAAGAAATCTGTCAACATCAGCTATACTGAGACTGGAAGGCTTGTGTCGACACACACTCAAAGAAATTTGTCAACAAAAGCTGTGTCAAGACTAGAAGCAGTTGTGTCAACACACAGGACTTGTGTCGACACATCCAACAGAAGTTGTGTCGAGAAGTTAAAGAATGACTGTGTTGACATATTAGGAGTTGTGTCGACATCATCAAGATTTGTGTTGACCCATGGTGTATTTATGTTGACACATGTGAAGTGTTATGCTTACAGTTCTCTGCTATGATAGAAGTTCAAGGAGGAGTCAGTTGTAAAGACTGATGACCTGACAGCTGTCATAAGTAACAAAGCTGAAACATCTGTTAGAGCTGTCAAAAGCCGTTATTAATCGGATCAGCTAGTAACCTTGGATGGATTCTATATATAGACATATTCTATCACAATCAGAAAAAAATTGAACAAGTGAGGGGGATAAAGAGACAAACCTAAAAGAAGGCAGATCCTAAAGAGTCTACTAGGGTGAAGATTTTATTGATTCAAATAATTAATTTCCTTGCAAGAACTTAATAGATCTGAGTTGTAAGCCTAAACTTATAAAGGCTGAGGTAGGGCTGAGAGCCTGAGGTAGGACTTGAACAAGTCTGAGTTGTAGGCCTGGTGATAAAGGCTGAGGTAGGGTTGTTGCTTGAGGTAGGATTCTTGGGAAGATAGGTGTAGAACTTGAAGAAGTCTGAGTTGTAGGAATCAGTTGGGTTCTGAGTTGTAAGATATATGGATCTAAGATTGTTGAAGGAAGTTTGGCCGAATCAAGTTCTCTACTGGATAGGTGAAGGGGGAGAGTGGACATACCCACAAATTGGGGAACCACTATATACCATTGTGTCTGTGCTGTGATTTTTCTGTGTTTGTTATTCTTTGTGCTGTGATAATTGTGTTGTGTATAACTTTGTTAATTACCTAAGTTATTAAAAAGGATTAGAACATATTCACCCCCCCTCTAGGTGTTTAGGCTCTTTAAACCAAATCTTTCAAGTGGTATCAGAGGGAGGTTACTCAAATATAGACCTAACAGTCTGATTAGATCTCCAAGGCAATTAACTGTTAGCTAGAATGGGTTCAAGTGAGAATCAGAAGGAACTTGGATCCATGAAATTTCCTATCTATAGGAAAGAAAACTTTGGCATATGGAAAGAGAGGGTCATATTGTTAATGGAGGCATCTGATCCAAGAATTTACATCACAGTTCAAGAAGGTCCTTTCATTCCAATGAACATATCAGTTTTTGATGCAAATCTCAAAACTCCAAAGTGCTATTCTGAAATGACTAAGGAAGAGATTATCCTAGCAACCTTAGAAAAGAGAGTACAGAATATAATTGTGAGTGCATAGATGATTCTACATTTAAGAATCTGCTATACTGCAAAACCTTCAAGGAGATGTGGGACACTTTGATTGTCTACATGGAGAGAACTGAAGAAGTAAGAGAGGATAGAAAGTCCATGTTAAATCAAGAATATGAGAGCTTTATACACGCCAAGACTGACAATATAGTTGAATTTTACATTAAATTCTTTAGAATTATAAATGAGCTAATGACCTATAGAAGAGTCTTTTGCATATATGAACTGAATGACAAGTTTCACAGATAACTGACCAAGGATTGGGATACAAAAATATGTACCATCAGAGAGGTGGTCAGGCTTGCTGATACACCTCCACCAACCTTGTTTTGAAAACTATTATCTTATGAGATGTAGCTCATTGCCAGAAAGGAGGAGGAGAAAAGCAATAGGTCTGAATATAAAGAAAAGTCAGTTGCCTTCAAGGCTGAAGCCACAAGAAAGGGTAGGAAAAAGTCTCCTTCTCGACCTAAGAGATAACTGAGGCTGAATCAGAAAATCCTGACATCAACACTTCAGACATCCACAACTCTGATGAAGATTTTGCTACCTTTACAAGGCAGTTTCAAAGGTTTATGAAGAAGAAGAAATGGAGAACAAAGTCATCTACATCCTTATCCAAAGATGACTATTAAAAGAAGAAGAAACCTTCCAAGGATGACCGGTATGGCTCTAATACTAGTAAACAAACTACTTCTAAAATTATTGCTATTGCTGCAACAGGCCTAGACATATCATAGCTGATTGTCCTGACAAGAGAAAAAGTCTAAGGACAAGAAGAAGCATCAAAATAAGAGAAAGAAGGAGATGTCCCTTGTTGCCCAAAAGCAGAAGAGTTGGACTGACTCTTCATCATCAGAATCAGGAGGAGAGGATGAAGCAGAAGCCTATATAAGATTATTCACTACAGAAGAGGATTCTGTGGAAACAGAATTCTTGCAAATGATTGATTCCATAAATGGAAGTGAAGATCATTATTGCAGAGGGATGATGGCTCTATTTGAGGAAGATTAGTGTCAGGATGAGTCTGGTCCCAGTAAGGTATACAATCCATCCTTAGTATCAGAGTATTATACTAGATCTGAATTAGAAGCATCTGCATTAAGAGATGTGGATGTTTTTGAATCTGAAGGGGATGTTCATCAATTAATTGATGTGTATGGTGGTCCGTTGCAAGCTCTTAAGAGAAGCAAATTCCTTGTCAAGAAGCAAGCTGAGGAAATTTAATCTATCAAACTGGTTGCATCAGATTAAGCAAAGATGTTAGATTTGAAATTGAATGAGGTTGCCAAACTTAAAAACATAACTGTTATTCAGATGGGTACAATCACTTTCAAAAATAATCACATCAAGAATCTAGAAGTAAGACTTAAGAAAGAAATGGATCTAGTGGCTAAATTCTCTAAACCAAAGTCAGTCTTACCTATAATTGATAATTTCATCTCCCAAAAGGGTAAGACAGGATTAGGTTTTAAGGGAAGAATAAGGGCAGCCAATTCTCATAGAAAAGGCAAAGCCCCAGTTCAGCCACTAGACTCAAAACCCCCTATTTCTTTTAGGGAAGTGATGCAGCCTACTAATAGGTATGATCATGACATCACTCATGGTCTCTGTAAGTATGGTGGTCTAAATGGAAAGGGTATAAATGCTAATAGGGAACCCCATGAGAAAACCCATCAGGTTCTTAAGGAATCCTTAGTATTTGCTGCTCCAGCACCTGCAATTAAAAGGACTGCTGACAGTAATATTGTTAAGCCTGTACTTAAGAAAAGGTACAACAAATTTGAGTGCTGGTGTTGTGGCAAGGTGGGCCACTTTGCCATTAACTGTTGGTTCAATGCTAGTAGTTAGAATAAGGCCAGCTTACCTGTCAGAAAGTGTAAGATCCGATTTCCCAAATTGGGAGCACACCCGAATCTTATGCCCAAAACCGCTGCTTTACGGTGACACTAGCACACGGGCTAGTCGACACCGCAAGACGCCGATCCCGCAGGCTAACACGATCATATTCCAGAGCAATATGAGTAACAAAAGCAATAAACAGTCCACAGTCACAACACATATATATATATGAAATAAAATATGAAACAGTCTAGATAGAGTACATCAATAATAATAATAAGGGCTTATGCCTGGTACATGAATATCTCAAAATGTCTCTCTCTCAAAACATAAGCGGAAGTTATCTATATCATCATCTAATCTCATCCTACCTGAGGACGCGCAGAAGTAGTAGTAGTCTGTGGTAGCGGTATCTGCTCCTCAAGTCATGTCTCCTCGTCGTGCTGGTGCTCCATCTTCACGAGCTCCTAAAATAGTATGGTCACTGTCCATTAGTCAAAAAGACTAAGTCGTTTCCTCCGCACCTCGCCCTGCAGCTCCTAGGCACCGAGAATAAGGACGAAGCGGAGGAAAACAAGGGGTAGCAAAAGTGGAAGTAGGTGACAAGAGCTAACTAGCAGTTGTAATATATATTATTATTCTACTCTAGCAGTTCTAAGTATATAGTACAAGTAAGTAAAGTGCAGTACTAATAAAGGAAGGAACTGAAAGTAAGAGCAGAAAAGTAAAGTAAAACTGAAAGGAAAATGATAGAATCGATTTAAAGATAACCCAAACACCTAGAGGTGGGGGGGGGGGTGAATAGGTTTTTGTTCTTTTTCACTTACGGCAGAATGAGAATTAAATTCTTTAAGTAGAATCTAATTATTCTACAGCTAGCACTATAATCACAACACAGAATACACAATCACAAACACATCACAGATTGCACACTGGTTTATAGTGGTTCCCCAATATCTTGATACATCTACTTTCCCCCTTCGCCTATCCAGTGGTGTGCTAGATTCGGCCTAACTTCTTCCTTCTTCTCAGATCTTCAGATCTTACAGCTCAGAACCCTGAAAGGTTCCTACAACTCATAATGTATCTACACTCCTACAGCTCAGGCTAACAGCCCTACCTCAGCCTTGTCACAAGGCCTATAACTCAGAGAATGATTTCTCCTACACTCAGACTCAAAAGTCTTACCACTCATAGATCTATATCTCCTACACTCAGCCTTTATATAATAGGCTTACAACTCAGATCTTGAAAGATCCTACAGAATGAAAAATCTTATTGATTGACTCTTACCCTTGTTGAGAGAGAAGGGATAAAAGGTTTCTTGATCAGCTCTTAATAAAACTGATTGCTTAGATATACCTGTTCTTAGCTTTCTTCAAAGCTTCTTGAATCTGAACTCAGTAGGGTTGATCTTCTTTGAAGTTGACTGGCATGCAGCTTCCTTCTTAGATTTCAGAAATAGATCTGAAATCTTCTTAGCAGATTAGTTAAAGATCTGCTTCTTAAGAGACTTGTAAATGTCTCCTTCTACACTTCAAACAGTTGGAGCTCTCTCTCACTCTCCAAATCTTCTGAAGTTCCTTATGAATTCTTAGTTGAATTATCCTTAGACAAATTCTGAGTAGATTACCACTTCAGATTGTCTTCTTAGATCTTCTCACTAAAATCTTCTTCTGTGTGACGTGCTCTTTCTTGATCAATGATCAATACTTCAATAGTTGTTCATTTGTGTGTTTTCTCTATCTTTGATTTGACAGAATCCGTCTTTATATAGACTTCATCCATGGTAACTGGCTGATCTGGTTTCTAACCAACTTCTGACAGTTCTGATAGCTTCAGCAAACTTGTTGGAATTCACAGCTGTCAAGTCTTCAGTCATTTCTTGAACCTTGTCTTTGTCAGTAAAGCATCGAGAATGATCTTCATTATGTGTCAACACAAGTAGATTAAGTGTTAACACAAGCTTTGGTGATGTCGACATAGCTCCTTTGGTGTCTATACTGCTTCTTGACACTACATCTGTAGAATGTGTCGACACAGACACTTCTTCACTTCACAGCAATCAACTTTGTTGAAACTCTACTGTGTGTCGACACAAGTCCTGTGTGTCGACACAGTTGATATAGCCTCAGAATTTTGTGTGTCGACACTGCCTCCAGGTGTCGACACAGTTAATGTCGACTAAAACTTCCCGTGTGTCGACAATGCCTCCAGGTGTCGATACAGTTGATGTCGACTAGAACTTTTGTGTGTCGACACTGCCTCTAGGTGTCGACACAGTTGATGTCGACTAAAACTTCTATGTGTCGACACAGTTACTTCTGGTGTCGACACTGCTTTTCCAAGTGTCGACACAGGCTTTCTTAAGTGTCGACACATGGACTTAAGAAACTTTTTCTGTATTTTAGCAAATTCTTAACCTGCACATATAAACTCAAAATAACATCAAATACACCTTGATGTATATCATTGAGCTAAGTGAGGCTACTTCAAATCAGGTACACATTTTCCTATGTACCCAACAATCTCCCCCTATTTGGAGAAGTCAGAACCCTTTAGTCAATGATATACACCACTTATAATAAACAAACATTATGATGTATATAAGCATTATATGACAGGGTAACTTATAAACAAAACATATACCAAAATGACATTACAGAATAATGATGTAAACATAATGAACATGAAACATTGTTTTGTTTATACTATCAAAAAGTTTCTTAACACTTGTTTACATAGATTTCTTTAAAACTAAAGATTACATTGTTCTTGTAAAATCTAGCAAATCTATACTACGGCAGATCAGGCTCCCTGATGACTATGCCTTTTCCTGGCTTAATCTGAGCCTGCATAGTAGGTTTTGCATCATCAATGGGCTTCTTCCCTTTCAAATCTGCCTTCTTCTGTGCTTCAGCCTTAATCCTCTGTCTTTCAAAATAATGAAAAGGCTTAGGGAAGTATTTGCTAGGCTCCTGAGCATTTGGAGGTAGCTTCCCAATTTTAGCCTTTCTTCTATATTGCAGAATTGCTTCTTGCCTTGTTTCATATTTCTGCCATTCTTATTCATTATACCATTTGCCCCTTTAATGGACCTATTCTTTCACAACTTTTCAGGCAGTCAAAATTATATTCCTGGAAGTGGGGCTCTACTGCTCAAAATCAGGCTTTAACTCAACCTGTTCTTTGAACCTTTTCTTTGACAGTTGAGCTTCCTGCTGAGGTTTCAAGGAAGCTTCTGGCATTTCTACTTTCTCAATAATAACATTATCAACTTCTTGTGGAGGACTGTACATAGACTGAACCTATTGCTGAATCATATCAAAATCTGCTGGAGGGTAGATGACCTGAGCAACTTCAGGTTTATCTCCTTCAAGATAAGCAGGTTGCACACCTGACTCAGCAATATTATCATCATCACAAAGGGGTGGATATACCAGAGTGGCTTTGATGCTATTGGATATCCATTTGGCATGATCTGAGCCTACTTTGACTAACACTCTCTCCCCCTTTATGACTTCTCTTTCAATATTATCTCTTAAGTCATCTTTCTGTAATCTTACTCGTCCATTAAGAAAATTAACACCATCTTTATAAAATGATTTTAACTTGAGAAGGTTATCAGATATTGATTTCTGATAAGTAGTAATTTCTATCTGAAATGAGTCTAAGGCAGCTTGTAGCTTCTTGTCAAACTCCTCTATCTCTTTAGCCCTTGTTTCAGTCATTGCATTGACTGTATTCTTTATTGTAGTAACTATCTCATTGTGAGATTCAGTCAGATTGTCATTCATCCTAATCTGATTCTCAAGGACATAGCCTTGTTTAATAGCAATGTCATCCACTTTAGCCTTTACTTCTGCTTGCTGCTTAGCCAGAAATACTACAGCATTGCCCCCTTTGTGGAAATAATCTATCATCTCTTTCTTATGTAAATTCACTTCAAACTTGATGGATTTGATATCCTGAGCCAAATCAAATTGAAGTGACTTATGGCTTTTATCCACATACTTCTCTAGATCCATTCTCTACTCATCTAATTTTACTTGCAAAGCCACCAATAATGAGCTGTAATCAGCCTCTGGGGCAGGTTGTGGAGCAGCAGTTTGCAATGCTTTCTTGTAGCTTTGGCTCCTTCTTTTGAAAACCATCAGTTTTCTCTTCTTTGCACTTGCAATTTCTTCATCTTCTAAAGCAAATATACTGAGAATTTCTAATCTTTCCTTAGGACTAGGAGTGAGATCCTTATCAGTCCTAATTTGCTCCCCAATCAAAGTCAGCCTGCTCCTCCTTAGTCCTTATTTGCTCCCCCTTATTTGTTGCTCCCTCAATATCTGGAAAGAACTGTTCAAGAGTAAACTCTTGTTGAGTGTGGACTGGTGGTACTTCTGTCTCAGGAGCATCAGCAACTAAAGATGTATCCTCCATGATAACATCATGTGCTGGAATGTTGACATGAGGTCTTTCAAGAATTGATTGTGAATCCATTTCACTTGCCAAGTGTGTTGACTCTTCTTCCTGCACCTGTGCCTTATTTATCTCCCCTGCTCTTGTTCATTATCAGTATTGTCCTGTACCTATGTATTATCTCGCTCCGCCTGCACCTGTGCAGTATCTGTAATGTCCTGTGCAGGTGATTTCTCAGCAGTTTCTTGTCTTTCTATATATGGTATGTTCTTTGTTAGGACCCTATCCCATCTGGTGATAATCCTGATGTCCATTTTTCTCATATGGTTAATTTTAGAACCAAGAATTTGGTTCATTACTTCTGGAATTGCTCCAACCAAGTATAAGCTCAGCAGTCTAGCTAAATAAGGCTTCTTTATGCCTTCCTTAATCTTCTCAAAAATTACTATAGACTAATCTGTGTTTATTCTAAAAATTATCCTTGTAATAAGGCTGAACATATAGGATGCAATCCTATCATGTCCCCCTGGCTTACAGAGAATTACCTTTCCAACTAATTCTGAGAGGAATTTCCCTTGCTGATTCATCCCTTTTTTGTTTATAGCCGATCCAATCTTCAAGGTGGGATCCAATCCACACCATTGTAGCGCTTCCCTTGTCTTAGAGACGAGTACTTCTTCTTCATCCTGAGTCCTTGGAAGATTAAGAATTTTCCTCAAACTCTACAAGGTCACTTTGACTCTAGCGCCATGAACTGTTGATTTAATCTTAAGGCTAGTTGAATCTACTACAGCTGTGCCACAAAACTCAAGTATCTCTTTCTTTCATATCTTTGTGGGTTCGGATACCAAAAACTCCAAACCATTTCAGTAATTAGGGTAATTACCCCTTTAATCTCAGATTCTGCATCATCAAAGGCATGGCGAACCAACTCATATCCATCGTTGATGTTATCTTCTACCTTTAGCGCCATTGGGATGGTGAGAAAGCTTGGATTGAGAGAAGAGAGTTTGTCAACACAAGGTTTTGGTATCGAAAACTTGGAGAGTGTGTCGACAGAGTTTTGTTCTTGACCTATTTATACCCTTCTAAACAAAGAAGGTCAAAAGGCGGGCAAAAATAGTCTAAATGTGTTAACACTATTGAAATGTGTCGACACATACTTTTAATGTCTCGACAACGGCGTTGACTACTATGTGTCGACACCAATTGATGATGTGTCGACACTAGACATACTTAGTAGTACAACAGAAATTAAGTGTCGACTCTTATTGCATGTGTCGACAAAATTTCTTAATGTGTCGACACCACTACTCTTGATGTGTCGACACCACTTTCTGAAGTGTCGACATCACTTCTCTGGATGTGTCGAAACTGTTTTACTGAAGTGTCGACATCACTTCTCTGGATGTGTTTACACTATTTCACTTAGCCAATTTTGATAAACTAATCTATGTTCAACATTCCTAATAAAATTTTAAATTTATTGAATTTAGTTTCATCTAGAGGCTTAGTAAACATATCTGCTATTTGATAATCTGTTTGGACAAATTCTAGTGAGATGTCCTTTTTCTCTACATGTTCTCTAACAAAATTGTATCTAATTTCTATATGCTTAGTCCTACTATGTGAAATAGGATTATTAGCAATAGAAATAACACTTGTAAAATCCCAAAACAAAGGTGTTCTACTTACCTGAATACCATAGTCTTCTAGCTGGTGCTGAATCCACAATAGCTGTGCACAACAACTTCCTGCTGCCATATATTCAGACTCAGCTGTGGAAATTGCAACACTAGTTTGCTTCTTATTGCTCCAATAAACAAATCTTCCTCCTAGAAATTGACAGATGCATGTTGTTCTTTTTCTATCTTCTTTGCAAGTTGCAAAGTCTTCATCTGAATAGCCTGTCAGTAGAAAATCTCCATTCCTAGGGTACCAAAGCCTAGATTAGGTGTACCCTTTAGATATCTCAAAATCCTTTTTACTGCAGTGTAATGAGATTCTTTAGGGCATGATTGGTACCTAGAACAGACACATGTTGCATACATAATGTATGGTCTACTAGCAGCAGATATAGAAGAGAGCCAATTATTCCTCTATATAAAGACTCATCTACAGCCTTACCTGCATCATCTTTGCATATAAGCATACTTGTTCCCATAGGAGTTCTCATGGTGGAGGATGATTCCATACCATACTTCTTAAATAACTCCTTGGTGAAGTTAGACTGGGATATGACAAGCCATCATCAGTTTATCTTACTTGGAGTCCCAAGAAGAACTTAAGTTCCCCCATGCTGCTCATCTCAAACTTCCCTTGCATAAGTTTAGCAAACTTCTTGCAAAGGTTGTTTTTTGTAGACCCAAATATTATGTCATCTACATAAATCTGGACTAAGATTATCTTCCCTTTGGACTCCCTTAGGAATAGAGTTTTGTCTATTTTCCCCCTTGAGAATTTGTTCTCAATAAGGAAAGTAGACAGGGTTTCATACAAAGCCCTTGGGGCTTACTTTAACCAATACAAAGCTTTCCTAAGTCTATAAACATAATTAGGTTTGAGAGAATCAACAAAACCTGAGGGTTGCTCTATATAGACTTCTTCTTTTAGATTTCCATTTAGGAATGCTGATTTTACATCCATTTGGAACACCTTGAATCCTTGATATGCTTCATAGGCAAGGAACATCCTAATTGCTTCCAGCCTTGCGACTGGGGCAAAGGTTTGATCAAAGTCAATACCCTCTTCCTGCCTGTATCCTTTTGCAACAAGTCTTTCTTTATTTTTCACAATGATCACACTCTCATCCAGTTTGTTCCTAAAGATCCACTTTTTTCAATGATGTTGTGGTCTTTTGGTTTAGGAAGAAACTCCCAGACCTTGCACCTTCTGAACTGATTCAGCTCCTCTTACATTACATCAATCCAATGTGGGTCTAGAATAGCTTCTTAAAATCTCTTTGGTTCTAGTTGAGATAAGAAGATTGAGCAAAGAACTGTGTTCAAGTTCCTGCTTCTGGTTTGCACTCCATGTCTTGGATCACCAATTATCTGATTTGATGGATGATCCTTTAAGTGTCTAACAGCTGGAGGTAGACTATCTTCAGGTTGAACATCTCCAGCCTCTTCAATATGCTTCACCTCTTGGTTTTCAACAGCATCTAGGGAGTCCTGTACTCCCCCTGGACACTAGCCACCATTTTCCACTTCTTGATCTTTAGTTGATTCTTTTGTAATGGTAAGCTTGTCCATTCTCTCATTTATACCTGTAGAACTGCATGAGCTACAAGGCAACTCCCTATTAATTAGTCTTGTTTCATCAAAGACAACATGTACAGACTCTTCTAGAACTTTAGTAATCAAGTTGTAGACCCTATAAGCCTTACTATTGTTGTTGTACCCAACAAATATCCCATCTTGGGATTTGGCAGCAAACTTAGTTAGATAAGACTTGCCATTGTTAAGGACATAGCACTTGCAACCAAAGATCCTAAAATAGGATAAGTTTGGTTTTTTACCCTTCATGATCTCATAGGGAGTCTTTTTGTGGCTTTTGGTGATAGAAGCCCTATTGATAACATGACATGCAGTATTTACTGCCTCAGCCTAGAAAAATTCTGGGAGAGTAGTGTCACTTAATAGAGTTCTACCAGCCTCAATCAGTGTTCTATTCTTCCTTTCAGCAATACCATTTTGCTGTGGTGTTCTAGGTGAGGAGAATTCTTGAAAAATGCCAAATTCTTCAAACAGTTTCATCATACTCTCAGATTTAAATTCAGTGACATGGTCACTTCTTATTTTGACCACTGTACTGTCAAGTTCATTCTGAATTTGCTTGACAAAACTATATAAAACACTTGGGGTTTCTGACTTTTGTCTCAGAAAGAACACCCAGGAATATCTAGAATAGTCATCTACCACCATAAAAGTGTTGTCCTTCCAACCTAGGCTATGAATTGATATAGGACCAAATAGATCCATATGCAAGAGGTATAAACACCTCACTGAATCCTTGTTTTCAAGGCTATGAAAGGAGAATTTTGTCTGCTTGCCTTTTTGACAAGCTGAGCATATCCCATCCTTTATACACTTAACTTTAGGACCATTCCTCACTAACTCTTTGCTAAAGAGTTGGCCAATTGTTTTGTAGTTAAGATGGGCAAGCCTCTTGTGCCATTTGACACAATGAGAGGCTGTCTCATAAGCTACAAGACAAATAGGAGAACCTTTGTTCTCACACTCAAAGTTAAGACAGTACACATTTCTTTTTCTATATCCTGTCAATATGACCTTTTGATCACTTGACCTTTTGATATGACATCAATTCTTTATAAATGAAATGTCATATCCTAAATCAATCAGCTGACTTATGCTTATAAGGTTGTGTTTCAAACAATTTACATAGGCCACTTGAGTGATAGTAATCTGGTTACAAGAAATGTTAAAAAATCCTTTGATGATTCCTTATTCAAAACCACCAAAGATTACTTTAGGCCCATTTTTTGATAGGTAAATACTCCTTCAGCAACCCCATTGTTCTAGTCATGTGCCTGGAACATCCACTGTCCAAGTACCATATAGGGGCATGGTAACTTGGACTCACCTACAATAAAGAATTACCTAACCTTAGAGCCCAAGTAAGTCTTGGGTCCTTGGTTCAAGTTAGTTTCATACTTAACAAATCTACCTGCTACTCTTTAAACAAGTAGACTGTTGTTCTTCATAACACTAATATTGTGCCAGCAATCTAAGGCATAATGGCCTGTGTTGCCACAACACCAGTATTCATACTTGTTGTATCTATTTTTAGATACATTCTTGGCGGTCTGGTTGACAACAAATCTTTTGTTTTGTGCTGGTACTGCTGCAACTACACCCACTGTTTTCTCAAAAACATGGGGTTTATGGACATGGGCTGCCTCATTGACATAAACACCCTTATCATTCAGAACTTTAGTCTTATTATGACCATGAGTATTCTCAAGGTCATACTTATTAGAAGGCACTTGTACCTTTCTAAAAGCTACAGGGACTTTAAAGTTCAGTGGCTGGACTGAGGCTTTGCCCTTTCTCTTTAATTGGACAGCCTTGGTGTTACCTTTAAAGCCTATTCCAGCCTTACCCTTTTGAGCCACAAACTCATCTATTAAAGGTAAAAATTATTTTGGCTTGGAATAACTAGCCACCAAATCTTTTTCTTTTTGAAGTCTGACTTCGAGACTTTTAATTAGATCATTTTTGTATATGATTGTGCCCATCTGAATAATAGTTATAATTTTTAGTTTGGCAATCTCATTCACTTTTTGATCCAACACTTTCTCTAAATCAGATGCAGCCATCTTAAGATCTGCAATTTCCTTAGCCTGAGTTTTGGCCAAGTTTTTTGCTTTTCTTTAGTGCCTGAAATAAGTCCCCATATTCATCTATCAACTGATGAATATCACCTTCAGACTTAGACTCATCCACATCACTTGATGTAGATGTAGCTGACTTTGAACAAGTACTATAATCTGAATTACTACAAAAACATTGTACTTTACTAGGACCAGGCTGATCCTGACACTTGTCTTCTTCTGACCCAGCCATCAATCCCATGCACTGTTGGTCTTCTTGTTCATAGATAGAGTTCAGAATTTTCATAAACTCATCTTCTTCATCTGCTGCATATAGACCAATGTATGCCTCAGCTTTAGATTAAGACTCTGAAGATGATTGGTCTGTCAAGCTCTTCTCCTTCTTAGCAACAAAGGATTTATCCTTCTTGCTCTTTTGTTGAGTCTTCCTTTTATCAGCAGACTCCTTTCTTTTGTTTAGACACTCAGCCACAACATGTCCAGGCCTATTACAGCAGTATTAAACTATCTTTGATGTTGTAGATTTACTAGGCTTAGACCTGCTCCTGTCCTTCCTAGATGACTTCCTCTTTTGATAATAGTCATCCGCAGGCTGAGATGTGCAGGGACTAGACTTCCACTGCTTATTCTTCAAGAATCTCTAAAACTGCCTTGTGAAGGCAGTAAAGTCTTTGTCTGAGTCACTACTATCTGAACTTTGGTTGTCTGAATTATCTGAAGTAATTTCAGCAACAATCTCAGGAGGTGATGGAGACATCCTCCGATTCTTCCTAGTGGCTTCCACCTTGAAGGCCACAGACTTTTCTAAATGCTCCCCTTTTGCACTTTTCTCTTCCTCTTTCCTAGCTATAATCTGCATCTCATATGACAGCAATTTTCCAAACAAAGTTGGAGGAGAGATATCTGCAAGTTTGGCCACTTTCCAAATGGCACGAATCTTAGTGTCCCAATCCTTTGTCAAGGATCTTAGGAATTTATCATTTAGTTCATATGTACTGAGGATCCTTCCATAGGACATTAGCTCATTTACTATTCTATAGAACTTTTTATAACACTCAGTTATACCATCTGAATTTCCTTGTCTGAAACTCTCATATTCCTAGTTCAGCATAGATTTTCTATCTTGTCTGACTTCTTCAGAACCCTCCATGTAGACTATAAAAGTGTCCCACATTTCCTTGGAGGTCTTGCAGTGAATAAATTTTGAAAGGTTGAATCATCTATAGAACTTACTATTATATTCTTGGCTCTTTTATCCATAGTTGCCAGGATAATCCCTTCCTTAGTCATCTCTGAAAAATCCTTGGGAGTTCTTTGATTTGCATCTAGAACTGACAAATTCATTGAAATATGAAGACCTTCCTTAACTGTAATGTAGATCCTTGGATCAGAAGCCTCCATGAAAAGACTGACCCTTTCTTTCCATATTCCAAATATCTCTTTCCTGCATATGGGTAATTTCATAGAACCTTGTTCCTGATGATTTTCTCCTGAACCCATTTTCTTGATCTTGAATCTGCCTTATGGATCTTACTCAGACTGTTAAGTCCTTTTTTGAGTAACCTCCCTCTGATACCACTTGATAGAATCGATTTCAAGATAACCCAAACACCAAGAGGGGGGTGAATAGGTTTTAGTTCTTTTTCACTTATGGCAGAATAAGAATTCAATTCTGTAAGTTGAATCTAATTATTCTACATCTAACATAACAATCACAGCATAGAATACACAATCATAAATACATCATAGATTGCATACTTTTTTATAGTGGTTCTCCAAGGTCTGGGTACATCCACTTTCCCCTTCTCCTATCCAGCAGTGTGTTAGATTCGGCCTAACTTCTTCCTTCTTCTCTGATCCTCAGATCTTATAGCTCAGAACCCTGAAAGGTTTCTATAACTCAGAATGTATCCACTCTCCTACAGCTCAGGCTAACAGCCCTACCTCAGCTTTGTCACAAGATCTACAACTCAGAGAATGATTTCTCCTATACTCAGACTCAAAAGTCTTACCACTCAGAGATCTATATCTCCTACACTCAGCCTTTATATAATCGGCTTACAACTCAGATCTTGAAAGATCCTACAGAATGAAAAATCTTATTGATTGACTCTTACCCTTATTGAGAGAGAAGGGGTAAAAGGTTTCTTGATCAGCTTTTGATAAACTGATTGCTGAGATCAACCTGTTCTTAGCTTTCTTCAAAGCTTCTTGAATCTTAACTCAGTAGGGTTGATCTTCTTTGAAGTTGACTGGCAGACAGCTTCCTTCTTAGATTTCAGAAATAAATCTGAAATCTTCTTAGCAGATTAGTTGAAGATCTGCTTCTTAAGAGACTTGTAAATGTCTCCTTCTTAACTTCAAATAGTTGGAGATCTCTCTCACTCTCCAAATCTTCTGAAGTTCCTTATGAATTCTTGGTTGAATTCTCCTTAGACAAATTCTGAGTACATTACCACTTCAAATCGTCTTCTTAGATCTTCTCACAAAAATCTTCTTCTGTGTGACGTGCTCTTTCTTAATCAATGATCAATACTTCAATAATTGTTCGTTTGTGTGTTTTCTCTATCTTTGATTTGACAGAATACGTCTTTATATAGACTTCATCCATGGTAAACGGCTGATCCAGTTTCTAACCAACTTCTGACAGTTCTGATAGCTTCAGTAAACTTATTCGAATTCACAGTTGTCAAGTCTTCAGTCATTTCTTGAACCTTGTCTTTGTCAGCAAAGCGTCGAGACTGATCTTCATTATATGTCGACACAAGTAGATTAAGTGTCGATACAAGCTTTGGTGACGTCGACATAGCTCCTTTGGTGTCGATACTGCTTCTTGACACTACATCTGTAGAATGTGTCGACACAGCTTCTTTGTGTCGACACAAACACTTCTTCACTTCACAGCAATCAACTTTGTTGAAACTCTGTTGTGTGTCGACACAAGTTCTGTGTGTCGACACAGTTGATATAGTCTCAAAATTTTGTGTGTCGACACTGCCTCCAGGTGTCGACACAGTTAATGTTGACTAAAACTTCTGTGTATCGACACTACCTTAAGGTGTCGACACAGTTGATGTCAACTAGAACTTTTGTGTGTCAACACTTCCTCCAGGTGTCGACATAGTTGATGTCGACTAAAACTTATGTGTGTCGACACAGTATATTTTGGTGTCAACACTGATTTTCCAAGTGTCGACACAGGATTTTGTAAGTGTCGACACATGGACTTAGAAACTTTTTCTGCATTTTAGCAAATTCTTAACCTGCACATATAAACTCAAAAATAACATCAAATACACCTTGATGTATATCATTAAGCTAAGTGAGGCTACTTTAAATCAGGTACACAATTTCCTATGTACCTAACAGTAAAGCTATCTACCATCACATGGTACCCTAACTTATATAAATGCCCATACAAATATATAAGTTAGGATTTCCAAAATAACTTATCATATAAAAGAGCCCATACTAATTTATATGATAAGGATCTATGAAGCATATGTCCTAATGCAAATGGATGATATGTTATGAATTATGAAACATGCAAGTGCAACACACGCACACTACTCTGAGATCCCAGACCTTTAGTTCCCACTTTTCGAGAGTTATCATCACTCTCAGGTACCACCATTGTGGCTACGGTAGTAGCGGAGCAGGCGTCTCTGCTTTCTAGGCGGGTATACATACTACCAGGCCTAGACCTCTCTCATACGTCTTTGTACACGTCCTAGGTGAACTCTATAGTCTCTGCGTACGTACTTTGCTGACTACCTGTCAGTCTTGTATGGCTAGATGCGCGTTATCGGGGATTGACCTCCACACCGCAGCATAAATAACCAACTGGCCCCTCAAACCCTAACACCCGCCTGGTTCACCATACCGCCATCGGTGTGACGATCGGTCCAGTACCGCATGACCCGCCACTAATTTTATGAACATGCAAGTATTACATCTCGAGCCTTCAGCTCGCAGGGCTAACCTGCCCTGATATCCTCCAACCCATAACGAGTGAGAATGTAATATCAAGTCCAATTCCCTCTAACCCATCACGGGTGAGAATGTTATATCAAGACCAATTCCCTCCAACCCTACATGGGTGAGCATGAATACCACTTCTCTTAGCCTAGTATACTACTCTTGTCTACAAATTATTATACTTAGTAGTTTAGTGTTAATCCCAAGACTTCCCAAGGTATGCCCAATGAAGGGGTCTCGAAGGCACTAGGAACTAAGATGGGATGACAAGCCAAAAGTTCCATTTCACAAGGATAATTATTCTTATTAGTGT
Source organism: Platanthera zijinensis (assembly GCA_039513925.1). Lineage (NCBI taxonomy): Eukaryota > Viridiplantae > Streptophyta > Magnoliopsida > Asparagales > Orchidaceae > Platanthera > Platanthera zijinensis. The sequence continues at coordinate 136,979,318 of CM077080.1, read as the reverse complement.
CTACCCAGGATTATCACCCAACTCTCATTGTTACTTTAGAATGACCCTAATGACTTAAGGTATTATTAGGAGCGCGGTGGATCTCCGCCGATCCCCGTTATTTTTGTTGTCACGAAACTTGCACTCTTACACACATGATTAAAGAATCCTCTAGGAGACCATCCAGGGTTATTGCCTCCACTAAGATTCTCACTTTGCTAGTTTATCATATTCCTCCTCTAGTGGCCCTACTGGAACGAATATCGGTGTTATACCCTTACCCATGTCCCGATACCACCCACAAATGTTACCTTCTAATTCCTCTGGCCATATGCCTCAAATTATTTATCCTAGGATGGTATGGACCTATATGATGAACAGAATGAACTCCATAATTTTTCAAATTAATTACACCATTAAATTTATTTCTTTAAATGTAATCCCTAGTCGTTTTGCACATGAAGTATTGTCAATATTAAACCTACTGTCCAAGGGATTTTTTTAGGTATATAATATGACAATTAATGGGGCCTTCAAAAATTTCATGCTTTTTCAATTCATATTTATAATTAATTCATATTTAATACTATATCAACAAATCTAGCATTTTCCAAATGAAGTACATAAAATATTATCTCAAAAATTCTAATTAAATTATACAGCCTTGATAATAATGAAATAATGCTATGTCCAGATTTCCATTTACATCTAGGTTGAAATGGCCTATCAAATGATCAATTTGAGTTATTTACTAAAATGCCATTATGGAGCCTAAGTACATTATTTTGCACCCCAAAATTCTGAAATAAATGCACAAGGCATAAAACATACAATTACAGCAATATGAATTTTCTTAGATTTTTCAAAGGTATATACTTATCATTTCTACTCAAATTCCATAAGGGTAAAATGGTCATTTTGCTCCTTAAACTACTTAAACTTCATCCAACAGAGATATAATTTATTTATAGTGTTTATTATGTCATTCCTTAGTCCTCAACAGAAATTGAACATTTTATGACAAGGGTAAACATATTTTAAATTAATTTCCTCAAAAGGACCAAATTTTCAGAAATTAAAAATAATGGGATTTTTGTTCCCAAAAACCCCACAATTTTTATGAGAGGTGTATTACACCCGCATCTGTCTCTATAATGAAAATCATGATTTTTGAATGTTCCCAGTTGTCTGAATACACATTATATCATTTTAGGCTAAATGCACACCAAGCCTTTAACAAGCAAATACATGCAAGTGGGTTTACCCAATATGCAGTTGTCCAAATTGGCTGAAACTTTTAACATACACTTATAATGTCCCTAAGGACATGCCACCAAAATATGGGGTCATTTTGAGTCCCACAACTCCAAATATTTTATTTATTTCATTTTGGGTGTTTTAGTAAAAACTATAGAAAAAGTTTTCCCTAAAATTCTCATTTTTGTACAGAGGTTAACTAAGCTCTATACATGCATACACCCAAAATTTTGGGTCATTTGGATGACTGGTTTGACTTGGGCATCATTTTGAAATTCTGCCCTAGCTAACGACCAACCCTAGCAAAATGGTCCTACAGGTCAGACCACTTGACCAAATCTCATGTTAAGTGTGGAAAATTAAATTTAACACAAAGGGCTACATTTTTCATGTTCATGTCATCCTCGGAAAATGACTCTAAGAGCCCTATATTTAACATGCAAGTGGACTATTGCAGTGTGACAAAATTATACACTATTCATAACATTTAATGTTATCTCATAATATAATTAATAGCACGAATCTTAAAGCATAAACCGACGGTATCAGTTCATCTCCTATCTCCAGCCGACGGCCGGGATTTATTTGTGCTGGGTCGACTTGTCTGTCGTTTTCCGGCCAACTCGGCCACCACCACCGCCGGCGGATGTCGCCACCACCTTCACTGAGGTGGGGGCTAGCGTTTCCCGACGGTGAGACTGCCAGAGGTGGCTCCTCCGGCGATCCCGAGCAGGATGAAAAGCCTGAGAATTTCCACATTTCCTCACATGGCATCGGGCTCAATTGAGCCCGATATCTCACCTAGTGGATCTAGGAAACTAGTACGAGTAGAGGGGCAGTGAAATGGACCTGTTCCATACCTTGGCGGCGGTTGTGGCGGCAGTTTGCCATGGCCAAGCTGCTCTGGAGATTTACTTCCTGATTCTTGGTTTCTCCATAGATTTCTCTGCCCCAGCTATCGATCTCCACTCGTTTTCCCTTCTGAAGCTCATGGTGAGGTTGTTTTGAGCTGAGGTGGGCTATAGGGGGAGTTAAACCCGAGGTGAGCTCAATTTGAAGCTTTGGTTGTGTCACCAAAGGTACCAAGTGGCCACCATGCTTGAACTGGCTTTGAAATGCCTTTAGGAGGTAGGCCAGCCCATTTTGGGAAAAAGGGATGAAGGCCACATGGCCACCTTTCATTTCCTCCCATTTCTCTCTCCTCTTTTTGGATAAATTCCCCAAATTGCCCCTTTGCATGTGTCCTCTCTCTAAAACCAGAGGGGTAGGGGTGGTCTTTGGCCACATGGGCTAATAATGGGCCATGCTTGGCGGGCTTAGCCCAAAGGAATGTGGCTTGGGTTCATTTTCCCTTCTTTAGTCCTCATGTTGACCAAGTTGACTTTATGAGTTGACTTGGTCAACATGATGAGTGGGCTGACCCCACTAAATAATCATGAGCCTAGTGAAACCACCCAACTTGGGTTGGGTCAAAGGTTTTCCCCACTTAGGCAAATTGGGCATATAGGTATGAGTTTTACCAAAATAGGGCTAAGGTTGACTTGGGTCAACTAAGGACAAAGGGTTGACCTAGTGACATGCCCTAGGGTCCACATAGATTGTTTTTTGGGTTAGGGAAATGTAGTGGGGTCATGGTGTGGCTAGGGTCCCTATTTAGGCTAGGTTGACCTAGTTTGACTTTGGTCCTTTAGTGGGCCCCACATGGTTACAACCCACTCCCTAGGGTCAAACCTAGCAAATTACCCTAACACCCACCCCATGCCTAACCCAATCTAAGTTAGGGGGTCTAGGAGTAACATGGGAGGTTACAAATCCCAATAAACAAAATAAATAATTTCATCCCCGAAATTCAAGTTCGGTTCTACGGGGTTCTACTTGTAACAATTTAAGAAATTTATAAAACATATATTACAGCATACCTGAAGTAAACAGCTCCGGGTGTCTCTCCAACATTAGATACCTCGGCTCCCAGGTGTGTTCCTCCTATCCATGGTTGGACCACAACACCTTCACAAGAGGGACCTTCTTCTTCCGCAACACTCAGACATCTGTATCGTTAATATAGATCGGCTCCAAGCGAACTGACCGGTCAGGTGCAACCAGGCATGCCGTAATAGTAATGTGCTGCTCTGGCCGAAGAAGAGCTCTCCGCAGTGAAAAGACATGGAAGATGTCGTGCAGGGTACTCAACTCTGGTGGCAGATGCAGCCTATAATCTAAGGGGTCGATCTGCTCCAGGATCAAGTATGGCCCCATATATCGAGGACTGAGCTTCTTGTGCCTCCGCACTCGAGAGACACCGTTCACCAGACGTATCTTCAAAAATACCTAGTCCCCCACCTAGAACTCCACCTTCTGGTGCCGAGCATCATAATACTTCGCCTGCCTGATCTGGGCCTCTAGCATTCGATCCCTGATCAAACGAACCTGAGCCTCCGTATCCTCCACAAAATCAGAGCCAAGAGCCTTGGTGTCCATATCCTGAACCCAAGACAGCGGAGTCCGACACTTCCTCCCGTAAAGTGCCTCATATGGAGCCATCTCGATGCTAGCTTGGTGGCTGTTATTGTAAGAGAATTCGATCAATGGTTGCAGCCTCTCCAAGGCTTCCCCGTATCTAATATGCATAATCTGAGCAGGTCCTCCATAATCCTATTTATCCGCTCCGTCTAGCTATCGGTCTATGGATGGAAGGTAGTGCTAAAGATAAGTCGGGAACCCAAGTAAGCATACACTGCCCTCCACTCGCTGGAAGTGAACCGACCATCGCGGTCTGAGATAATAGTCCTGGGGATGCCATGGTATCTGACGAACTGTTCCACGAACAATCTCACCAAAACTTCAACTGGAGCATCCTTCCTGATTGGAATAAACCGCGCTACCTTAGTCAGTCTGTCGACTATGAACCAAATGGAATCGTGCCCAGAGTGGGAGCGAGGCAGTCCGTGTACAAAGTATATAGCAATGTCCTCGAACTTCCACTCTAGGACCGGCAGTGGCTATAATAAACCTCCCGGGCTCTTATATTCCGCCTTCACACGCTGACAAGTCTCGCAGTGTGTCACAAAATAGGTGATCTCCTTCTTCATCCCAGGCCAGTACATGGTCCTCCGTAAGTCTGCCCATATCTTGGTAATGTCGGGATGCACTGAATATCTAGAGCAATGTGCCTCTCTGTGTATGTCATCCTAGATACCATCTCCTGCTGGTATGTATACTCGTCCATAGAATCGAAGGAAATCATCTTGCAGCGTGTAATCCTCAAATTTTCCCCCTTCCAGGGCACTGAAAATCGGCTCTAATACAGCATCCAGCCTCTGATGTGTAGAAATGCGCCCCTAAATATCATCATCACCGATCAATGAGCTCAGGTATTCTCGGTATACCACTGGTTCGGCCTCAGATACCACGGTAATATGCATGTCTTCCATCATCTGTATCAGCTCTATAGACATCAACCGAGGCTCCGGTCTAGAAGTGCCAGCTCTTCTACTCAAAGCATCTGCTATTGTGTTTGTCTTCCCCGGATGGTAGTGGATCTGATTGTTGGTACCCTAGTTTGGATTTGAGTTAAGTCTTTCCTTTTAGTCTCTTGACCCAAGATTTATCTATGGTCAAAGTCTAGCTGTAGAGTATTCTCTTTTCCAATAAAAATCTGGCTAAGGGATTTTCGGGTTCGACTATCGTCGAACGCCGATCGACTATCGTTGATTAGCCGGCCGACGATCGTCTGTCTGTTTGACCGACTATCTTCTGTCTTCAGATAGTCGTGCTCTGTCTTTTGTCTGCTCGACGCTCTGCTGGATCGTCGAGCTCTGGTCGACTATCTCTTGATAGTTCGATGCTTTCTGTCTAGTCTTGAGTCGGTCGACTATCTGCCTGGATAGTTCGACTATCTGAGTCGGTCGACTATTTATTTATAGGTCGACGATCTCAGCAGGTCGTTCGACTATAGTCGAAGGTCGTTCGACGATCGGCTGTCTGCATATATAATATTATATGCGTTTTATTCTGTGTTTTATTTCTTATTTTATCTGATATATTTAATATATATTATCTGATAGATTTACTTCATATACTTCTAAGAAATCCTTGCTATTTTTATGCTTAAGTCTTTCCTATCAGATAAAGTGTTTTTGTCTTATTAGTTGACTTTCTGACTGTTTTATTAAAGCAGCTGTCCGTTATAGCCGTTGGCTGTAAAGAGTTGTCTGATGTGACCTTTTTATAGCATTCTTTATCAGATTTAATACTGCAGCTTCTTATGAAGCTTTATTCTTTATATAGAATATATATGTCTGCAAGTTATGTTCTGTCTTTATGTTAATTGCAGCCCAGATTCAAGATCTGAGAAGAAGACAAAGCTCAATTCAAATATTAGAGCCGTTACTGCTGCTCCTATTTAAAGAGTTCTTTTGCTAAAAGAACCAGGACTGCTGCCAGCAATATACAGCAGTAGAAGGAAGAAAACAAACAGCTGCTCTCAGGATTCAACTGAGAAGATACAGCTGCTCTCAGCAATCATCCATCCATCTGAGAAGATATCTCTTCTGCTCTTCTTCAACCTGAGTGCTCCTGTTCCGGGAAGTTCTAACTCAGAGTCCTTTTGAAGAAGAAGAAGAAGAAGAAGGAAGCTGAAGAAGAACATCCATCCATATCTCTAGTCTTCTTCAAGTTTATCCTTCAGAACTTCAAGACAACATTCTGTCTTGAATTCTGAAGAGGCCTTGTGCTTCTCTAATATATTGTAAAATAGAGAAGACATTCTAACCCTCTTCCCCCCTCTTATAAAGGGTTGTTTACTCCCTTCAAAAGTAAAGCTTGGTTTTTAGACACCTGATCAAAAGTCTAAAGGGTCTCTAGATCTACCTGCAGCAGATCTTGTTGGTGGCAGGGCACCTGATCAAAAACTTGAGTGGATTCCTACCGTGTGGGTAGAAGAGTGGATGTACCCAGTGTTTGGGGAACCACTATAATATCTTGTGTCGTCTGGTTGCTTAATTTATTATTTGCATTGTGGCTGTGATTAGAATTAACTAGGATTGCTAGTTGCTTGATTAGGACCCAAGCTTAACTGTAATTACAGTTAGCCTTATTTTGTGCACAACACTTGTGTTAGGCTTTAGGGTTATCTCCTTATCTAAATATCTATAATCTTTAATTCCGCAATCGTATCTATCCCTTCACTTTCAATTGGTATCAGAGGGAGGTTGTCTGACTGAATAGGCTAACACCTGAGTCACAAGATCCTGATAGATACCAAAGATTATAGATATTCACATTCTCTTTCATGGCCCAGTACAATGATTATTTTAGCACCAGACCTCCAGCTTGTAACTTAGCTGAGTTTAGCATCTGGAAGACAAGAGTCAAATTATATATGAACTCTTTTGATGAAGAAATATTTTCTTCTATTTTGACAGGTCTTCCAACATCGGCAACAACAATAAAAAGTGCCAGGCTAGCTGATGCCCGAGCAATGAACATCCTAGCTCAGTCATTATCTGATGACTTATTTCAGGATGTTGCTGAATGCTCAACAGCTAAGGAGATGTGGGAATCCCTTCATCAAATGGCTTCTGAACCCTTGGATGCAATGTCAGAAGGAAGCCACATCATCTCATCTGAAGGAGAATCAACATCCCTAGATGTTATCTGGGATGTCTCAGATGATGACTCATCATTTGAAGATGAAGAGGAGGAAGTAAGGGCCAAAGCATTTTGCATCATGGCCATAAATGCCTCCTGCAGCAATTCAGAAGCTGAACAAACAGAGGGCAATTCAAAACCTGAAAAGGTTCAGGTATTATCTAAATCTGTTTTTAGTTCAGTTAATTTAGATATTCAAAATTGCTGCCAAGTTTTAACTAAACCTGAGAAGGAACCAACACTTCTCAGAGAAATGTTTTCTTTATATTTTAATGAGTTCAGTTTTGAGAACTCAGTTTGCTTTTTCATAAATCTGCTTTATAAACAAAAGGATAAATTACTTAAAATATTTTCAAATCCTTTTATTATTTAGAACAGATTTATTAGGAAGCATTTTCTTTTCTTATAGCTGATTATATCTGATTGATATTATGTTCAAATAGTTTGTTTGGATTTCTGTATAAAGAAATTCTCTGTCAGATAACTCTATTTCTTATAGATCCTTTTCTAATTTCATTTAGATTGAGTCCTCTACTCTAGTTACATTTGTCAGCTGAGTTTGAATCTCGTCTAATGAAAAGAAATTCTATAGGAAGGAAGATATCTGATTTTGTTTTTCAGATACAGAATCCAAATTAAATTGGCTGAACAAAATATCATTTTTCTTTGCTGCTAACATACCCTTTTTCAAGGAGAGAGCAATCTCTACCATAAGCTTTCCGCAGGTACTATTTATAAGAGTTTGCTGGATGACTCAATCAAAACTCAAAGTCATCTCAGCCTTCTTCAATCACAAGTACTGCATCAACATAGGGGGAGATTGCAAATGCCAGCAGCAGCCAGCTAAGCAAAAGCTTTTCTTTATATATTTTATGCATTACTTTATTTATTTTGCTAATAGGATCCTCACCCAAATAGGGGAGATTGTTGGAACCTTGGTTCTGATTTGGGTTAGGATCTCTATTAGGTTGTTTTAGTTTAGTTTAGCTTATTTTCAATAGTTTTAGTTTTTGAAAGACTTAACCCAAATAGGGGGAGATTGTTGGTACCCTAGTTTGAATTTGAGTTAAGTCTTTCCTTTTAGTCTCTTGACCCTAGATTTATCTATGGTCAAAGTCTAGATGTTGAGTATTCTTTTTTCCAGTAAAAATCTGGCTAAGGGATTTTCGGGTTCGACTATCGTCGAACGTCGATCGACTATCGTCGATCAGCCGGTCGACGATCGTCTGTCTTTTTGACCGACTATCTTCTGTCTTCTGATAGTCGTGCTCTGTCTTTTGTCTGCTCGACGCTCTGCTGGATCGTCAAGCTCTGGTCGACTATCTCTTGATAGTTCGACGCTTTCTGTCTAGTCTTGAGTCGGTCGACTATCTGCCTAGATAGTTCGACTATCTGAGTCGGTCGACTATCTATTGATAGGTCGACGATCTCAGCAGGTCGTTCGACTATAGTCGAAGGTCGTTCGACGATCGGCTGTCTGCATATATAATATTATATGCGTTTTATTCTGTGTTTTATTTCTTATTTTATCTAATATATTTAATATATATTATCTGATAGATTTACTTCATATACTTCTAAGCAATCCTTGCTATTCTTATGCTTAAGTCTTTCCTATCAGATAAAGTGTTTTTGTCTTATTAGTTGACTTTCTGACTGCTTTATTAATGCAGCTGTCCGTTATAGCCGTTGGCTGTAAAGAGTTGTCTGATGTGACCTTTTTATAGCATTCTTTATCAGATTTAATACTGCAGCTTCTTATGAAGCTTTATTCTTTATATAGAATATATATGTCTGCAAGTTATGTTCTGTCTTTATGTTAATTACAGCCCAGATTCAAGATCTGAGAAGAAGACAAAGCTCAATTCAAATATTAGAGCCGTTACTGCTGCTCCTATTTAAAGAGTTCTTTTGCTAAAAGAATCAGGACTACTGCCAGCAATATACAGCAGTAGAAGGAAGAAAACAAACAGCTGCTCTCAGGATTCAACTGAGAAGATACAGCTGCTCTCAGCAATCATCCATCCATCTGAGAAGATATCTCTTCTGCTCTTCTTCAACCTGAGTGCTCCTATTCCAGGAAGTTCTAACTCAGAGTCCTTTTGAAGAAGAAGAAGAAGAAGGAAGCTGAAGAAGAACATCCATCCATATCTCTAGTCTTCTTCAAGTTTTTCCTTCAGAACTTCAAGACACCATTCTGTCTTGAATTCTGAAGAGGCCTTGTGCTTCTCTAATATATTGTAAAATAGAGAAGACATTCTAACCCTCTTCCCCCCTCCTGTAAAGGGTTGTTTACTCCCTTCAAAGTAAAGCTTGGTTTTTAGACACCTGATCAAAAGTCTAAAGGGTCTCTAGATCTACCTACAGCAGATCTTGTTGGTGGCAGGGAACCTGATCAAAAACCTGAGTGGATTCCTACCGTGTGGGTAGAAGAGTGGATGTACCCAGTGTTTGGGGAACCACTATAATATCTTGTGTCGTCTGGTTGCTTAATTTATTATTTGCATTGTGGCTGTGATTAGAATTAACTAGGATTGCTAGTTGCTTTATTAGGACCCAAGCTTAACTGTAATTACAGTTAGCCTTATTTTGTGCACAACACTTGTGTTAGGCTTTAGGGTTATCTCCTTATCTAAATATCTATAATCTTTAATTCCGCAATCGTATCTATCCCTTCACTTTCACTGATAATCATAGTCATAGAGGAACTCCAGCCATCTCCTCTGTCGCAGGTTCAGGTATTTCTGCGTATCGATATATTTGAGATTCTTGTTATCCGAGTAGATATCACAATGAATCCCATATAAGTAATTTCTTCATATCTTTAGGGTGAATACCACAACCCCGAGCTCTAAGTCATATACTGGATAGTTATGCTCATGCTTCTTCAACTGCCTCGAGGCATAAGCAATAACATGTCCATGATGCATCAGTTCTGCACCCATCCCCTGGTAAGAGGCATCCGTGTAGATCTAAAATCCTTTACTCCCGGATGGGAGTGCAAGGATAGGGGATGAGGTAAGTTGGTCCTTCATCTCTTGAAAAGCTGTCTCGCACTGCTCTGACCAAACAAAATCTGCATCCTTCTTCGTCAAGGACGTGAGGGGGAGGGCTATCCTCGAGAATCCGTCCACGAACTTATGATAGTAACCTGCTAATCCCAAGAAGCTGTGGATGTCTGACGCTGTCTTCGACCGTGGACAATTCCGTACTGCCTCTATCTTGGCTTGTTCTACTGCCAATCCAGCTCCACTAATAGTGTGCCCCAGGAAGGCTACCTCCTGTAGCCAAGACTGACACTTAGAAAGTTTTGCATACATCTGGAACTCTCTCAGTCTCTGTAAAACCTAAGCCAAATGCTCTGCGTGCTCCTTCTGAGTCCGGGAATAGATCAGAATATCATCGATGAACACAATGACGAAGCGGTCTAAGTAAGGCTTGAATATACGGTTCATTAGGGCCATGAATGCGAAGGGGGCATTCGTGAGCCCAAAAGGCATCACCGTGAATTCGTATAGCCCATATCGTGAACTGAATGTCGTCTTCGGTATGTCCTCTTCTCGGATGCGGAGATGGTAGTAATCGGATCGCAAATCTAGCTTACAGAACTAGAAGGCTCCCTATAGCAGATCGAATAGCTCGTATATCCGAGGCAGTGGATAGGTATTACGGACCGTTAACCAGTTTATCTCCCAGTAATCTATGCATAGTCGCAATGATCCTTCTTTCTTCTTCACAAAAAGAACTGGCGCTCCCCACGGCGATGAGCTCGGCCGAACAAATCCTGATTCAACAAGCTCCTAAAGCTAGGCCCAGAATTCTGCCAACTCTCTGGGAGCCATCCTGTAAGGTCCCCGGGACACTGGCCTCTCCCCCGGCACTAACTGGATCCTGAAATCCAAGTCCCGAACTGGTGGTTGTCCGGGAAATTTCTCCGGGAATACATCAGAGAAATCTCGAGCCACCGGAATATCGGCTATAGAGCTCTCTGCTACTGCCATCTCAAAGCAGATAAGGTACACCTCCTCCCCTCGCTCATAGGCCTTGACAGTCTTTACAGAAGATAAAGAAAGGTGGGGGATAGGTCGGATACCTTCAATAGTAACGTAAGAGTCTCCATGTCTGAGTGTGATCCTTTTCGAGGGGCAGTCGATCTGAGCATGATTCCAATAAAGCAAGGTCATGCCCAAGATCAAATCAAAGTCCGGTAATCTCAAGAATGCCGCTGGATCTTCGAATGCCGTGCCTCCGATCTCGGCCTCCATGTTACAGCAATCTGTAGTACGTAGCTCCGAGCCATCAGGAAGACGCACCCTCCTTTCTATGCCAGGGAACCTTTCCACGCCCTCTAGCCCTTCAATAAAAGTGTCCGACACGAATGAGTGTGAAGCACCCGTGTCGAAGAGGGTACGAGCGGGCTTGCCGCTGATCATAACTATGCTTGGGGTTTATTTTAGTTAAAAGGGAGATTATTTTCTTTTATAGTTTTCAAGGTACTATTAAGGTTGAAAATTTTAAATTACAATAATTTAAGTACCAGTAATCACTTCTTCGGGGTTCCTTTGCTCCGTGAGGTCTAGAGCATACATTTGTTCCTGACCACATCCTAGTCCATGATGTCCACGACCTCGGCCTCGACCTCGACCTCATCCTCATCCTCGGCCCTGGTGTGCTAGAGGGGCAACTGGAGGTGGATGAGTAGGAAGAGGGTGTATCTAATGTGGGCATTACGACCTGATATGCCCAGACTGGACGCATCCAAAGCATATGATTTTTCAGTGGCCTCGATCATCCTGTCTCTTACCACGATTATCTTGCCTCATCGGTCCCTGCATCTATAGAGGTGGGGGAGCTAGGACTGTAGGAGGCCCCTGCTCCTGCCTGATGTTGGGATGACGACGTCCCCCACCCCTCCTGTACCCAATAACCTTGCCTCTCTGGGATGCCCTGCTACCTTCTCCGGATGATGACCCCTCTAGCGGTCTCTCTCCTCTGCCTTGCATCATTAGCTTGTCAGCTTCCAGCTTCTTTTCCATCTCTATAATCTGTGCAGTAGTGCCATGAGATATGAATAATAAGTGCTGCCTCAAGGAGTCTCGGAGCCCATGGTAGAATCTCTTAGCATAATTTCGGTCATCCCAGTCAGGGAATCCCGCAAATCTAGCCAGATGAGAGAACTCTCTTTGGTATTCGATCACGGATCTGCTCCCATGCTGGAGGTTCAGAAACCTCGCTTCCAAAGTATCTCTGTCGGTGGTGGATAGGTAGTGCTCTAAGAACGTATCGCTGAACTCATCCCAAGAGATATCTATCAGCTCCCTATCAGCATATACAGAGTCTCATACAGACTTCCACCACCTCTTCGCATGTGCATCTAGTACCGAGGTGGCAAGGGGGCCTGCAGGGCTGACTGGGCAGCTGATGCCAGCCAACAACTCTTGAATAGTCTCCAGACACTCCTCTGTCTTCACAGCATCTTTCGTTACGCGGTACATCGACGGAGATAGAATCTTAAAGGCACTCAACCGGTTCGACCCTGGATTTGGCTGTGGGATCGGGACTTGCTGGGTTCTGAAGGCTTCCAGGATAGCCGTCAAAGTCTGCCCCATCTCAGTCTGCAAAAAGGGGGTGGCAGCTGGAGGGGGAGGAACAATATTCGGCTGCGGAGCGACCTGCGGAGGCTGCAAAATAGGTAAGGTTTAACTAGAATTGGGCTAACTCATTATTTTACTTGGCCTGATCGTGTGACTTTTAAATGGGCACACCATCGCTTCCGCTACATAGTTTGTCCGCAAACTAATGCTCGAGCAGGGTGTTCCAATGTTGTGGACTTGTTCTCATATGATCGTGTGGTCAAGTGATACCAGTTTTAAGATCCGGTTTCCAAAATTGGGAGGACACCCAAATCTTATGCCCAGAACCGCCGCCTTATGGTGACACTAGCACACGGGCTAGTTGACACTGCAAGACGCTGATCCCGCCGGCTAACACGATAATATTCTATAGCAATATGAGTAAAAAAAGCAGTAAATAGTCCACAGCCATAACACATATATATATATGTGAAATAAAATATGAAACAGTCACGATAGAGTCCATCAATAATAATAATAAGGGCTTATGCCCGGTACATGAATATCTCAAAATGTCTCTCTCTCAAAACATAAGCGGAATCTTTCTATATCATCATCTAATCTCGTCCTACTTGAGGACGCGAAGCAGTAGTAGTAGTCTGTGGTAGCGGTATCTGCTCCTCAAGTCCTGCCTCCTCGTCGTGCTGGTGCTCTATCTCCACGAGCTCCTAAAATAGTATGGTCACCGACCATTAGTCAAAAAGACTAAGTCGTTTCCTACGCACCTCGCCCCGCAGCTCCTAAGCACCGAGCAGAAGGACGAAGCGGAGGCAACAAGGGGTAGCAATAGTTGAAGCAGGTGACAAGAGCTAACTAGCAGTTGTAATAGATATTATTATTTTACTCTAGCAGTTAAAAGTATATAATACAAGTAAGTAAAGTGCAGTACTAGTAAAGGAATGAACTGAAAGTAAGAGCAGAAAAGTAAAGTAAAGCTGAAAGGTAAAGCTATCTACCATCACAGAGTACCCTAACTTATATAAATTCCCATACAAATATATAAGTTAGGATTTCCAAAATAACTTATCATATAAAATAGCCCATACTAATTTATATGATAGGGATCTATGAAACCAATGTCCTAATGCAAATGGATTATATGTTACGAATTATGAAACATGCAAGTGCAACACACGCACACGACTCTGAGATCCCAGAACTTTAGTTCCTAATTTTCGAGAGCTAGCATCACTCTCAGGTACCACCGTTGTGGCTACGATAGCAACGGAGCGGGCGTCTCCGCTTTCTAGGCGGGTATACACACTACCAGGCCTAGACCTCTCTCATACACCTCTATACACAACTTAGGTGCACTCTAGAGTCTCTGCGTACATACTTTGCTGACTACCTGTCAGTCTTGTTGGGCTGGGTGCGCGTTATCGGGGATTGTCCTCTAGACCGCAACGTAAACAACCAACTGGCCCCTCAAACCCTCACACCCGCCTGGTTCACCGTACTGCCATCGGTGTGACAATTGGCCCAGTACCGCATGACCCGCCACTAATTTTATGCACATGCAAGTATTTCATTTCGAGCCTTCAGCTCGTAGGGCTAATCTGCCCTAATATCCTCCAAACCATCACGGGTGAGAATGTAATATCAAGTCCAATTCCCTCCAACCCATCACGGGTGAGAATGTAATATCAAGACCAATTCCCTCCAACCCTACATGGGTGAGCACGAGTACCACTTCTCTTAGCCTAGTATACTACTCTTGTCTACCAATTATTAGACTTAGTAGTTTAGGGTTAATCCTAGGACTGCCCAAGGTATGCCCAATGAAGGGTTCTCGAAGGCACTAGGAACCAAGATGGGATGACAAGCCCAAAGTTCCCTTTTGCAAGGATAATTATTCTTATTAGTGTCTACCCAGGATTATCACCCAACTCTCATTGTTACTTTAGAACGACCCTAATGACTTAAGGTATTATTAGGAACGCGGCGGTTCTCCGCCGGTCCCCGTTATTGTTATTGTCATGGAACTTGAACTCTTCCACACATGATTAAAGAATCCTCTTGGAGACCATCAAGGGTTATTTCCTCCACTAAGATTCTCACGTTTCTAGTTTATCGTATTCCTCCCCTGGTGGCCCTACTGGAATGAATATCGGTGCTATACCCTTACCCATGTCCCGATACCACCCACAAATGTGACCTTCTAATTCCTCTGGCCATATACCTCAAATTATTTAACCTAGGATGTTATGGACCTTTATGATGAACAGGACAAACTCCATAATTTTCCAAATTAATTACACCATTAAATTAATTTTATTAAATGTAATCCCTAGTCGTTTTGCACATGAAGTATTGTCAATATTAAACCTACTGTCCTAGGAATTCTTCTAGGTATATAATATGACAATTAATGTGCCCTACCAAAATTTAATGCTTTTTCAATTCAGATTTATAATTAATTCCTATTTAATACTATATCCACAAATCTAGCATTTTCCAAATGAAGTACATAAAATATTATCTCAAAAATTCTAATTAAATTACAGAGCCTTGATAATAATGAAATAATGCTATGTCCATATTTCCATTTACATCTAGGTTAAAATGGCCTATCAAATGATCAATTTAATTTACTTACCAAAATGCAATTATGGGGCCTAAGTACATTATTTGGCACCCCAAAATTATAAAATAATTGCACAAGGCATAAAACAAGCAATTACAGCAATATGAATTTTCTCAGATTTATTAAAGGTATATGGTCATTTTATTTATAATGTTTATTATGTCATTCCATAGTCCTCAATAGAAATTGAACATTTTATGATAAGGGTAAACCTATTTTAAATTTATTTCCTCAAAAGGACAAAATTTCAGAAATTCAAAATAATGGGATTTTTGTTCCCAAAAATCCCACCATTGCTATGATAGGTGTATTAAACTCTTATGTGCTACTATAATGAAAATCATGATTTTTTAATGTTCCAAGTTGGCTGAATAGACATTATTTCATTTTAGGCTAAATGCACACCAAGCATATACCAAGCCAACACATGCAAGTGGGTTTACCCAACATGCAGTGGTCCAAATTGGCCGAAACTTTAAACATACACTTATAATGTCCCTAAGGACATGCCACCAAAATTTGGGGTCATTTGGAGTCCCACAACTCCAAATATTCCATTTATTTCATTTTGGGTATTTTAGTAAAACTATAGAAAAAGTTTTACCTAAAATTCTCATTTTTGTACAGAGGTTAACTAACCTCTATACATGCATGCACCAAAAATGTTGGGCCATTTGGATGACTGGTTTGACTTGGGCATCATTTTGAAATTCTGCCCTAGCTAAGGACCAACCCTAGCAAAATGAACCTACAGGTCAGACCACTTAACCAAATCTCAAGTTAAGTTTGGAAAATTAAATTTAACACAAAGGGCTACATTTTTCATGTTCATGTCATCCTCTGGAAATGACTCTAAGAGCCCTACATTTAACATGCAAGTGGACTATTGCAGTGTGACAAAATTGTACACTATTCATAACATTTAATGTTATCTCATAATATAATTAATAGCACGAATATTAAAGCATAAACTGACGGCATCAGTTCATCTCCTACCTCCAGCCAACGGCCGGGATTTATTTTTGCTGGGCCGACTTGTCTGTCGTTTTCCGGCCAACTGGGCCACCAACACCGCCGGCGGATGTCGCCACCACCTTCACTGAGGTGGGGGCTAGCGTTTCCCGGCGGTGAGGCTGCCAGAGGTGGCTCCTCCGGCGATCCCGAGCGGGATGAAAATCCTGAGAATTTCCACATTTACTCACATGGCATCGGGCTCAATTGAGCCCGATATCTCTCCTAGTGGATCTAGGAAACTAGTACGGGTACATGGACGGCGAAACGAACCTGTTCCAGGCCTTGGCGGCGGTTGCGGCGGCAGTTTGCCATTGTCGAGCTGCTCTAGCGATCTACTTCCCAATTCTTAGTTTCTCCACCAATTTCTCTGCCCCAGTAATCGATCTCCACTCATTTTCCCTTTCTGAAGCTTATGGTGAGGTTGTTTTGAGCTGAGGTGGGCTATAGGGGGAGTTAAACCCGAGGTGAGCTCGGTTTGAAGCTTTGGTTGTGTCACCAAAGGTGCCAAGTGGCCACCATGCTTGAACTGGCTTTGAAATGCCTTGAGGAGGTCGGCCAGCCCATTTTGGGCAGAAGGGATGAAGGCCACATGTCCACCTTTCATTTCCTCCCATTTATCTCTCCTCTTTTTGGATGAATTCCCCAAATTACCCCTTTGCATGTGTCCTCTCTCTAAAACCAGAGGGGTAGGCGTGGTCTTTGACCACTTGGGCTGATCATGGGCCCTGCTTGGTGGGCTTAGCCCAAAGGAATGTGGCTTAGGTTCATTTTCCCTTCTTTAGTCCTCATGTTGACCAAGTTTACTTTTTGAGTTGACTTGGTCAACATGATGAGTGGGCTGACCCCACTTAATGGTCATGAGCCTAGTGGCACCACCCAACTTTGGTAGGGTCAAGGGTGTGCCCCACTTAGGCTAATTGGGCATATAGGTATGAGTTTGACCAAAATAGGGCTAAGGTAGACTTGGGTCAACTAGGGTCAAAGGGTTGACCTAGTGACATGCCTTAGGGTCCACTTAGATTGTTTTTAGGGTTAGGGCAATGTGTTGGGGTCTTGGTGTGGCTAGGATCCCTATTTAGGCTAGTTTGACCTAGTTTGACTTTGGTCCTTTAGTGGGCCCCACTTGGTTACAACCCACTCCCTAGGGTCAAACCTAGCTAATTACCCTAACCCCCACCCCATGCCTAACCTAATATTAGTCAGGTGGTCTATGAGTAACATGGGATGTTACAGAAAGGCTACAGGTAAGCATGTAAAAAATCAAACTAACCTGAACCTAGGACCCAATAACTATTGGGGTTCTAAGGATAGGTAATTATATTTGATGTAGGTGAGTCCAATTGGCCATACCCCTATATGGTACTTGGAAAGTGGATGTTCTAGGCACATGACTAGAACAAGAAGGATGTATAAGGACTACTCCCCTATAGAAGATGGATCCAAAGTGATCTTTGGTGGATCTAAAAGGGAGTCATCAAAGGGTTTGGTAACATTTCCAATAACTCCATTACCATCACCCAAGTGGCTTATATGAAAGGTCTAAAGCATAACCTAATTAGCATAAGCCAACTAAGTGATCTTGGTTATGACACTTATTTCCACAAGGGTCTGTGCCAAATAAGAAGGTCAAATGATCAAGAGATCATTTTAACAAGCACTAGGAAAGGAAATTTCTACTGTCTTAACTTTGATTGTGAGAATGAGTACTCACCTATCTGTCTAGTTACAGATGATAAATCATCTTATTGTGTCTAATGACACAAAAGGCTAGCTCACCTAAACTATAAGTCAATAGGCCAACTCTTTAGCATGGAGTTAGTGAGGAATGGTCCTCATGTCAAGTGCATTAAAGAGGGTGTATGTTCAGCTTGCAAAAAGGGAAAACGGACCAGGACCTCTTTCCATGGACATGATACCAAAGATTCTGTTAGATGTCTATATCTTCTGCATATGGATCTATTTGGTCCTAATCTAGTTCATAGTCTAGGTAGGAAAGCTTATACATTTGTAATTGTGGATGACTATTCTAGATTCACATGGGTTTTCTTCTTGAGGCAGAAATCTTAAACACCTACTATCTTTAAGAATTTTTTAAGGCAAATTCATAATGAACTTCACAATTCAGTGGTCAAAATCAGAAGTGACCATGAAGCTGAATTTCAGTCTGAATGCATGGCAAAGTTCTGGGAAGAACTTGGGATTTATCAGGAGTTCTCCTCACCTAGAAATCCCCAGCAAAATGGGGTTGCTGAAAGAAAGAATATGACTCTTATTGAGGCAAGTAGAACACTACTAATGGACACTTCTCTCCCAGAATATTTCTGGGTTGAGGCAGTAAATCCTGCATGTCATGTTGTCAATTGAGCATCCATCAATAAAAGACACAAGAAGAAACCCTATGAGATTATGAAAGGAAGAAAACTAAATATATCCTACTTTAGAATCTTTGGTAGCAAGTGTTATATTCTAAATAATGTTAAGCACTATCAAACTAATTTTGCTGCCAAATCCCTAGAAGGGATATTTGTTGGGTACAATAATAATAGTAGATCATACAAGATCTACAACTTGACTATACAAGTTGTAGAAGAATCTGTTCTTGTAGTCTTCGATGAGTCTAAGCTAATTAATAGTGAACTGTCTAGCACTTCTGTTAGTCCAACAGGTTTGAAGGAAAGTATGGACAAGCTAAGTATTATTGAAGACCAACCTTCAAGACAGAATGAAGAAAATAATGGATGTTGTCCAGGGGGAGTACAAGACTCACTAGATTAAGATGAAGACAATGAAGTGCATCCATATGAATAAAATGAAGAAGACCGAGAGATGGACAGATTTCCTCCAGCAAGAAGATATTTGAAGGATCATCCAGTACACCAAATCATTGGTGATGCAAGTCATGGAGTTCTGACCAAAAGCAAGAGCATGAACATAGTTCTATGTTCAATATTCCTATCCTAGATGGAACATAAGAAGTTTGAAGAGGCTATACAAGACACAAATTGGATTGATGCCAAGCAGGAAGAACTAAATCAGTTCAGAAGATGTAAAGTCTTGGAGTTGGTTCCTAAACAAAAGAATCACAATATAATAGGAACCAAATGGATCTATAGAAACAAGTTAGATGAAAATGCCACCATAATCAAGAACAAAGCTAGACTAGTTTCAAAGGGCTACAGACAGGATGAAGGGATAGACTTTGACCAAACATTTTCCACAGTGGCAAGGTTGGAAGCAATAAGACTATTCCTGGCCTATGCAGCTTATCAAGGGTTAAAAGTATTTCAAATGGATGTAAAGTCAGCATTTTTGAATGGTGACTTAAAAGAGGAAGTTTATGTTGATCAACCTTCAGGTTTTATAGATCCCTTTTATCCTAACTATGTTTATAGGCTTAAGAAAGCTCTATATGGAATAAAACAAGCCCCTACGGCTTTGTATGAAACTTTTTCTACCTTCCTTATTGATAATAAATTCTTAAGAGGGAAAATTGACAAGAATCTATTCTTTCGGGAATCAAAAGGCAAGATCATCGTAGTCTAGATATATGTTGATGACATTATCTTTGGGTCAATTGAAAACAACCTTTGTAGAAAGTTTGCAAAACTTATCCAAGGGAAGTTTGAGATGAGCAGCATGGGTGAGCTGAAATTCTTCTTGGGACTCCAAGTTAGACAGACTGATGATGGATTGTCCATTTCTCAGTCTAAGTTCACCAAGAAGTTAATTAAAAAATTTGGTACGGAGTCAGCCTCCACCATGAAAACTCCAATGGGGACAAGTATTCCTATAGGCAAAGATGAAGCAGAAAACCTGTTTATGAGTCTTTGTATAGAGGGATAATTGGCTCCCAACTTTACTTGACTGCTAGTAGACCTAGCATCATGTATGGTACATGTGTCTGTGCTAGGTACCAAGCATGCCCTAAGGAATCTCATTATTCTGCTGTCAAGAGAATTCTAAGATATCTTAAGGGCACACCTAATCTAGGTCTTTGGTACCCTATGAATAGATATTTCTTACTAACAGGTTTTTTAGATGCAGACTTTGCAGGCTGCAAAGAAGACAAGAGAAGCACCATATTTACTTGTCAGTTCCTAGGTGGAAGGTTGGTGTCATGGAGCAGCAAAAAGCAGACAAGTGTAGCTATTTCCACAGCTGAATAATAGTATATAGCTGCAAGCAGTTGTTGTGCTCAGTTGTTGTGGATACAACATCAACTTGGAGACTATGACATCAAGATAAGTAGAATTCCATTATATTGTGATTCTACTAGTTCTATATCTATTGCTAGAAATCCTATTTCATATAGCAGAACTAAGCATATAGAAATAAAGTATCATTTCATCAGAGAACATCTTGAAAAATAAGACATAAGTCTGGAATTTGTCAACACTAACAAACAAATTACTGATTTATTTACAAAACCTCTGGATGAAAGTAAATTCAATAATTTTAAAATTGAATTAGGAATGTTGAACCTAGAATAAGATGTTAGGTCAGCACACAATTTGTCAAGAAATTTTGTCTAAGTTAGAAAGTTTGTGTCGATACAAGCTAACTGTGTCGACACTCTCAGTAAGTTGTGTCGATAGGAAATATTTGTGCCGACATAACTCTGTCGAGACCTTGTTTTAGAAGATTTTTTGTGTCGACACAAAAAAATCATTGTCGACATAATTCTGTCGAGACTTAAGTAGACTTTGTCGACGCTGGCAAAAGTATGTCGACACATAGACATGTCGACTTCAACAAAGTTTTGTCGAGACCTAGGTCATCTATGTTGTAAAATTTTATCGACTAGTAAATTCCTAAGTTAGGCAAGTCTTTTGACCTACCTTTTACAAGTACACTATAAATAGGAGAAGACAAAATCTGGTCGACTGTGCTTTCAGAACTCTAGACTCTAGACTTTGTGTCGACGAGAAATTCTCCCGTCGACTCTCTTCTCTCTCTTTCACCAATGACGCCACAATAAGAAGACAAGATTAATGAAGGATAAGAACTGGTATGCAAGGCGTTCGAGACTGCCTCTCTAGAAATCAAGGGCGTGATAACCCTAATCACAGAAAGTGGATTGGAATACTTGGTCTCTTAACCATCAAGGATATGGAAGAAAGATGTTCTTGAATTTTACTCTTCTGTAACAATGGACTCTCAAGGAAAGAAGATAAAGTCCTCTGTTAATGATACCAAAGTGAAACTCTCACCGAAGACTATAAGAAAGTCACTTCAACTACCCAATATTATATAAGAAGATGATATCTCATCCTCCATGACAAGGGATGCACTCCAATAGTGTGGGCCGGCTCCCAATATCAAGATTGGATCTTCACTAACCAGGAAGGGAATGAATTCCCAGGGTAAGTTTCTATCCGAGATAATGGGCAAAGTTATTCTCTGTTAAATAGGAGGACATGATAGGATCTCTCCCTATATGTTCAACCTCATGACCAGAGTTATATTCAAAGTGAAAACAGACTGGTCAGCTATAATTTTTGACAAGATCAAAGAAAGTTCCAAAAAGCAAAATCTTGGTAGAATATTGAGCTTATATCTGGCTTCCACCATCCCAGAAGTGATGAATCAAATTTCAGGAACCAAGATAAATCACATGAGAAGGATGGATTTGAGAATACTATCCAAATGGGATAGAGTTTTTCTACTCCACAGAAATAAGTGAAGAAGGATAAGAAAAAGAAACCTACCACCTAGGAAGCAAAATCTTCTAGTGATTCTGAAGAACAAGTTATCTTTAGCTCAGATGAAGAACAATAAAGAAAATCACCTACACCACAACCAGATAAGGATGCTCAAGCCCAAGGGGAAAGCAATCAACTACCAAAAAACTTGATGGTCTCCACTCCAGGGGGAGACAACACAGAGATTATAAATGCTCAAGAACCTGAACAATCACAACTGCCTGCCCAAGTGGGAGGTATAGCAGAAGTAACACTGGAGAGTGTGAATGCAACTGATACTGTTATGGAAATATTATCATAAATAACCTATATTGTAACTGTTATTACTGAGAATGTAGCTCATGATGTGCATGTGTCAGACCAAGATCAAGCTGAGCCACTCCACTCCTCCAGTTTGGAGAAAATCCTGGAAAGGAACCTTGATATCCAAGGAGAACCATCTATTGAAAAAGAGAACATTATCCCTCCTATTCAAATACAGTAGGAGGTAAATCTGGAATAATTATTTCCTTATTTACAAGGAGCTCAAACTGAGGGGAGCTGCCAAGGACTGAGGGGGAGATTCCACTGCATACCTCTAGTACAAAGGAAACTGTGGATATACAAAGTACATCAAATTCTTCTGATGATGAAGAAGCTTCCAAGGCTAATAAAAGGAAGTTGGTGGCTCTTAGGAAAAGGAGCACAGGCTATATGAAAGCCTTACAAACTATCCCCCAAACATCTGCTCCAGGAATAGACTTCAGTTCACTATTGGTGCAACTGCAAGTGAAATTGGATGAGCAAAGACTTGCTTTGGAAAAGTATGTGGATGAGTCCCATTAAGAAGTGCAGTTCCAGCTAGCTCAATATATTAAATCTATCATATTTGAAGTCAATTTGAATAAGAAAGAGATGAAAGATTGCTTCCATAATGGAGGTAATGTTGTAGTATATCTGGCCACGCAACAATAAGAAATGAAGACTACAATAGCTGACATAGCAGAAAAACAAAGATATATTCTAGAAAATAAATTCATAATGAATGAAAATCTCAAGGAATCACATAATGAAATTCTCACAAAACTGGGAGGTATTGCCACTGATTTGAAAACTGAAGTATCCAGGAAAATACAAGAAGATTTAATTGTTGTTCAAACAACACTTCAGGCATCCCAAAAGACTATTTCAGATCAACTAGAGAAGTTCAAACTATACTATAAAGAGGGAATAGATTATCTGGCTGATCAAGTAAGGTTTTAGAAAGATGATCTAAGAGATCATGTGGCAAGAGAAGTCATAAAGGGGCAGAGTGTGTTAGTCAAAGCTAGCTCTGATCATGCTATATGGGTATATAATACCATCAGAGCTACTCTTGGATATCCACCCCTTTGTGATGAAGATAACACTGTTAAATCTGGTATTCAACCTGCTCGCATTGAAGGGGTTAAGTAGGATGTTACACAAGTCATCTATCCTCCATCAGATTTTGAAGCAGTACAGCAGGAAGTACATAAAATGTATAGCCCTCCACGGGAGACACATAATGTTATTATTAAAAAAGTTGAAATGTCTAAAGCTGCTAAGGATGCTTAGAAAGAGGCTCAACTTTCTAAGAAAAGATTCAGAGAACAGGAAGAATTAAAGCCTGATTTTGAGCAATGGAGTCAAACCTCCAAGAATATCATTCTTACTGCCTGGAAAGCATTGAAAGACAATATGCGTGATAGAGGTAAATGGTACTCTGAATAAGAATGGAGAAAGTATCAGAAAAGGCAAGATGCCATACATCTATTCAGAAGGGATATCAAAGCTGGGAAGTTACCTGCTAACTCTGTGGAGACTAGCAAGTACTTCCCAAAGCCTTATCATTACCTTGAAAAGCAGAAGATCAAGGCAGAAGAGCTCAAAGAGAAAGATCTGAAAAGGAAGAAGCCAGCTGATGACACAGAATCCAAAGTACAAGCTAAGATTCAATCTGGCAAAGGAATAGTTATCAAGGAGCCTAATCAATCTTAAGGATATATAGGCTAGACTTAGAACTATGTAAATTTTGTTCTAAACAATCTTATAAATCAAACACATATTCCTGATTAATGAATATTATCATATTCTGTGATGATATTAATATTATTTGTGTTTATAAGTTACCTTGCCTATGAAATGATTTATTACATCTTAATCTTTGTTTTATTATAAGTGGTGTATATCATTGACTAAGGGTTATGACTTCTCCAAATAGAGGGAGATTATTGGGTACACTAGAAACTGTGTACTAGATTTGAAGAAGCTTCACTTATTTCAATGATATACATCAATGTGCATTTGATGGGATGTTGAGTTTCAATGTGCAGGTTAAAGAAATGCTGGAAAATTTTCTAAGTATAAGTGTCGAAAATTGTGAGGGAAATGTGTCGACACCAGAAGCAAGATTGTGTCGACACACAGGACTTGTGTCGACACATAGATATTCTGTCAGCAGCAGTTATGTCGACACCTAGGACTTGTATTGACACACACTCAACACCAGCTATGTTGAAGACCAGAAGTAGTTGTGTCATCACACAGGACTTGTGTCGACACACACTCAAAGAAATCAGTCAACAACAGTTATACTGAGACTGGAAGGCTTGTGTCGACACACAGGACTTGTGTCGACACACACTCAAAGAAATCTATTAACAGTAGCTATCCTAAGACTCGAGGCTTGTGTCGACACACAGGACTTGTGTTGACACACACTCAAAGAAATCTGTCAACAAAATCTATGTCAAGACTAGAAGCAGTTGTGTCGACACACATGACTTATGTCGACACATCCAACAGAAGCTGTATGGAGAAGTTAAAGAATGACTGTGTCGATATATTAGGAGCTATGTCGACATCATCAAGATTTGTGTTGACACATGGTCTATTTGTGTAGAAACATATGAAGTGTTATGTTGACAGTTCTCTGCCATGATAGAAGTTCAAGGAGGAGTCAGTTGTCAAGACTGAAGACCAGACAGCTGTCATAAGTAACAAAGCTGACACATCTATCAGAGCTGTCAGAAGGCCATTATAAACTGGATCAGCCAGTAACCTTGGATGGATTCTATATATAGACCTATTCTATCACAATCATAAAAAAATATAATAAGTGAGGGAACAAGAGAGAAAACTAGAAGAAGGCAGATCCTGAAGAGTCATCTAGAAAAATTTAGATCTGATCCTGAATTCAAGAAGGAAGCTGGATTTAAGATCAACTCCACCTCTAATTGAAGATCAACCTTACTTGGTACAAATTCAAGAAGCTTTTAAGAAGCTGAGACAGGTTGGATGTAAAGTAATCTGTTCTATGAAGAAATGATGAAGAAGATTTCACCCTATTCTCTTTCTATCAGGGTGAAGATTTTATTGTTTCAAATAATTAATTTCCTTGTAAGATCTTATATAGATTTGACTAATAAGACTACACTTATAAAGGCTGAGGTAGGGCTGAGAGCCTGAGGTAGGACTTGAAAAAGTCTGAGTTGTAAGCCTGGTGATAAAGGCTAAGGTACGGCTATTTCCTGAGGTAGGATTCTTGGGTAGAATCTGAGGTGTAGGACTTGAAGAAGTCGTAGTTGTAGGAACCAGTTGGGTTCTGAGTTGTAAGATCTGTGGATCTGAGATAGTAGAAGGAAGTTTGGCCGAATCCAGTTCTCTACTAGATAGGTGAAGGGGGAGAGTGGACGTACCCACAAATTGGGGAACCACTATAAACCATTGTGTTTGTACTGTGAATTTTCTATGTTTGTTAATCTTTGTGCTATGATAATTGTGTTGTGTATAATATTGTTAATTGCCTAAGTTGTTAAAAAGGATTAGAACCTATTCACCCCCCCCCCCCCCCTCTAGGTGTTTAGGCTTTTTAAACCAAATATTTCAGAGCCCAACATAGAGGAAGCCCTGCATAGGCATATGTCTTATTATGCACGACCGAATCTAAAGGGTACAGAAGCAAGCATAGTTCTCCCTGTTATAGCAAATAATAATTTTGAACTTAAGTCTAGCATAATTCAAATGGTACAGCAGTATGTGCAATATAACGGACTTCAAGATGAAGATCCGAACACGCATATAACAAGTTTTCTTGAGATTTGTGACACCTTCAAGATCAATGGTGTTATAAATGATGTTATTAGGCTAAGATTATTTCCCTTCTCTCTTAGAACTAAAGCTAAACAATGGTTGATGACTTTTCTAAGAGGGAGCAGCACCACTTGGGATCAACTAACCGAAAAAATTTCTGACGAAGTATTTTCCACCAGCTAAAATTGCAAAACTTAGGAACGATATTTCTTCCTTTTTTCAAATAAATTCCGAATCTCTTTATGAAACCTGGGAAAGATTTAAAGAACTCTTAAGATGATGCCCCCATCACGCGCTGCCTGTATGGTTACAAGTGCAGATGTTTTATAACAGGCTAAATCTAAAAAGAAAATAAATGATAGACGTAGCTTCCGGGGATACTTTAAACCACAAAACCCCGGAAGCAGCTCTTGAGCATTTTGAGGACATGGTCATGAACACATATCAGTGGAATGTGCTTAGAACTCACCCAAACAAACCTGCAGGTATCTTTGAAGTAGATAATGTTTCCCAACTAGCTCTACAAGGGGAAGTATTAAGTAAAAAGAAAACAAAAATTACTACTGCCTCTGCCCCTCAAGTATGGGATTCTATAACTCCTGCTCCCGAACAATTAGATTATGTTAACAATATTCCTAGGAATGCTTCTCATATTTTTTCTGCTGCAAATTTTCCTGTGTCGGGCTTTGCTTTTCCGAATAGTTATAATCCCGCTTTACGAAACCACCCAAATTTCTCGTGGAGTAACCCTTTGAACGCAATGCGCCCGCAACCACAAAATGATTTTTCTGCACCACCTCCACCTCTTCAAAATTATCAAAAACATCCAAGCCTTGAGGAAATGTTTTCAAATATATGAATGTTAATGACGCGACTATAAGAACCCGAGCCGGATCTGTTAAAAATCTGTAAAATCAAGTAGGACAACTAGCTAAAATTATATTTGAGCAACACGCTGGGTCTCTTCCTGCCAATACCGAGTCCAACCCAAGAGAGCAAGTGAAAGCTATAACTCTTCGGAGTGGGAAGCAAGTTTCTAGTATGGTTATCGAAGAGCCCGAGGCAAGCTCTGCCCCCATTTTGAATATTCCACCACCTGCTGAAAAATAAGTTATCACTCCTCTCGCTTCTTTATAAAAAGATCTAACTCCACCACCCATCTTTAAAAATGATCCAACTCAACCATACCCTTCCAAAGTTAACAAGCAATGTAAGGATGATCAATACTATCGCTTCCTTGAAATATTTAAGCAAATCCACGTAAATCTGCCTTTCCACGAAGCAATCTCCCAGATACTAAAGTACGCTAAGTATCTTAAGGACCTCCTTACTAATAAGAATAAGTTAGAAAACTTATTTTATGTCACACTAAAACCGAGTGCTCTACGGTCTTGACAAACGGTTTGCCAAAGAAGATCAGTGATCCGGGTATTTTTTTTATTATGTGTGTCTTTGGTGATCTTTTTGGCAAGCACGCATTGACCGACTTAGGTGCAGGTATCAACCTGCCCCTCTTATTATTTAAGAAGTTAGGAATTGGTAGCCTTAACCCCACGTGTATGATTATCAAGCTCGCTAATAGATCTGTTAAGTACCCGTTAGGAATAGTGAAGGATGTTCTAGTTAAAGTCGACAAATTCATCTTACCGGTGGATTTCGTCATATTGGGCATCGAAGAAGACTTCGAGGTTCCCTTAATCCTTGGCCGACCCTTCCTTGCTACCTCCCGATCTATCATTTATGTAAGCAATGGTAAACTCTTCCTTCGAGTAGGCGACGATGAAGTTACTTTCTCTATCACCACTTCGATGAAGAACACCTTAGAGAATGACGACTCCTGTTTCTTCTTAGATACCTTAAGTGATGAATCTTCCCACTGTCTTTCTAATAGTGAAAATAAATTTTCTGATTTTTGTTATCCCTCTACTCTTCCAATAGAATCTCTGCAAGAAGCAGCCATGGCCACTAGCTCCACCCCTTTTTAATTTTCCTTATAAAAAAGTCTATGAAGTCATGGTTTTTGAAAAAGAAAGAATTTTCAAAACTTCGTATGAAGACCCACCTACCCTAGAATTAAAAGAACTACCTGAACATCTCAAGTATGTATTCCTAGAGAAAAATTCCAAACTACCAGTGATCGTTTCAGCCTACTTAAATGAATTACGAAATGACAAACTCCTTCTAGTTTTATGTAAACATCGCCGAGCTACTGCATGGCAGAAATCTGATATAAAGGGCATAAGACCATCTTTCTGCACCCACAAAATATTAATGGAAGATAATTAGCATAACTCCATCCAACCTCAGCGTCGTATAAATCCAAACATGAAAGAAGTCGTAAAGGGCAAGGTTATGAAGCTGTTAAACGCAGGAATTATCTATCCTATATCTGATAGTAAGTGGGTTAGTCCTATCCAGGAAGAGCCCAAAAAGGGAGGGATAACCGTAGTTATGAATGAAAATAATGATTTAATCCTGACACGGACGGTGACGGCATGGCGAATGTGTATTAACTATCGTAAGTTAAACGACGCCACCCGCAAGGACCACTTCACCTTGTCGTTCATCGATAAAATCTTACATCAATTATCCATCCATAACTTTTAATGTTTTCTCGATGGTTATTCGAGCTATTTTCAAATCCCCATCTCTCCTGAGGACCAGAGAAAACTACGTTTACTTTTCCCTTCGCCACATTCGCTTACCGAAGAATATCGTTTGGATTATGCAATGCGCCTGCTACATTCCAACTATGTATGCTCGCTATCTTCGACAAGTACGTAGAAAGCATTATGGAGGTATTTATGGATGATTTATCCGTGTTCGGTGATGCCTTTGATAGTTTCTTAGAAAACCTCGAAAAAGTCTTAGAAAGATGTAAAGAAACTAACCTTTCCCTAAATTGGGAAAAATGCCATTTTATGGTGAGGGAAGGGTTAGTTTTGGGCCATAAGATTTCTGCGAGAGGAATTGAAGTAGATATAACTAAGATAGAAGTTTTTGAGAAACTTCCACTGCCAACGAATGTCAAATCTATAAGAAGTTTCTTAGGACACGCTTATTTCTACAGCCGCTTCATAAAAGACTTCTCCAAAATCACCAAACCCCTTACTCAACTCTTATAAAAAGACACCATGTTTATTTTTGACGAACCTTGCCTATCTTCCTTTGAAACAATTAAAGATAAGTTAATTCATGTCCCTATTATGATAGCTCCGGTATGGGACCTTTCCTTTGAAATTATGTGTGATGTGAGTAGTTTCGTAGGGGGAGTCGTACTACGACAATGAATATCTATTAACTTCCACCCCCTCTATTATGCAAGTAAAACACTTACATCGGCACAAGAGAATTATACCACTACCGAGAAGGAGCTCCTAGCTGTTGTTTTCGCTTTTGATAAATTCTATCCTTATATTACGCTTTCAAAAATTATAGTTTTTACTGACCACTCGGCCCTCAAGTATCTTCTTGCTAATATGGACGCCTGATTCATTGGGTCTTACTCATCTAGGAGTTTGACTTAGAAATCCATGATAAGCGAGGAGCCGAGAATTTTGCCGCCGACCATCTCTAACGATTAGATAATACGTATATAGAAAAATTAGATGAAAAATCTTTTGATGATTTCTTCCCCGATGAGAAGCTGCATTCAATAACACATCCACTTCTCCTTGGTTTGCAAACATAGCCAACTATTTAGTGGCTCGCATCCTTCTGAAATAATTCTCCTCTCAGCAAAAGAAGAAATTCTTTTCTGAGTTGAAGAACTATTTTTGGGAGGACCCGCAACTTATCCAAGTCTGTGTGGACCAAGTGATAAGGAGATGTGTTTCTTTTGAAGAAGGATTAGATATTTTAAAACACTTACATGAAGGACCGAGTGGTGGCTACTATAAAGCTACTCGCACCGCCCACAAAGTGCTTTGTGCGGGTTTTTACTGGCCTAGCCTTTTTAAAGACAAGCAAGCATTTGTGAGTAGGTGTGATGGTTGCCAACAGTCGGGCAATATTTCCAATAAAAATGAAATGCCGCAAAATTATTTCCTCGAGTGCGAAGTTTTTGACCTCTGGGGAATTGATTTTGTTGGCCCTCTTCCTTCTAGTTTCGGGAATAAATACATCTTAGTTGGCGTCGATTATGTTTCACGTTGGGCCGAATCTCAAGCTCTTCCTATTAACGACTCCCGAATCATAATTACTTTCTTAAAAAAAATGATTTTCTCGATTCGGTATGCCGCGAGACATCGTTAGTTATAGGGGTTCACACTTTTGTAACACGCAGTTTTGAAAAATTCATATTAAATACGGCGTTACACATAAGCTTTCAACTGCCTACCACCCCCAAACAAACGGACAAGTCGAAGTAGTGAACAGAGAAAAGAAAAGAATTTTAGAAAAGACTATTTCAACTTCTAGAAAAGACTGCTCAACCAAATTAGACGATGCACTATGGGCCTACCGAATAGCATACAAAACTGCCATCGAATGTACGCCGTATCGGTTGGTTTATGGAAAATTATGCCATTTACCTATAGAATTAGAACACCATATTTTTTGGGCCTTGCGATTTTTAAATTTCGATCCCCACTCTGTCGGAGACCTTAGAAAATTTGAACTTATCGAGCTCGACATGTGGCGCTCTTACCCATACAAAAATAACAAATTTTATAAAGAGCGGACAAAATATTTTCATGATAAGCACCTAAGGCACCCAAAAACCTTCAAACCGGGTGACCAAGTTCTTTCATATAATTCACGTTTATGTTTATTTTCGGGAAAGTTAAAGTCTAATTGGTCTGGGCAATTTTCTGTTAAACAAGTTTTTTCATATGGTACTGTTTTAATTTCACACCCAGATAAGGGAGATTTCAAAGTAAATGGTCAGTGTTTTAAACTGTATTTTTGTGGTGATGTTAGTACAAACTATATTAATATTATTTTGCATGATCTGAATTTTGGATAATTTAATACTTTTTATTTGTTAAAAACTTCAAATATTATTTTGGATATTATTATTATTTTGGACAATAATCTTTTGGACAATTATTTCATTGTTACGTCGAGCTCAAACGACGTTTTAAACAAAGGGCGCTCATGCGAGGCAACCCATGTTTTTTTTATATTTTCTTTTTTTTACACTTTTTTTCCCCGAATGGCTCCGACAAGCTGAAGCTTCTGCGATCGCTTGCTCCAACGCTGCTGAATCTATCACGAATTCCAAAGAAGACATTTCATGAAGTTCTAAAGCGCAAGCATGGGGTAGCAACATCAATCAACATTCGCGGTACATAAATCCGGGGAAGTACCTATTTTTCAATTCTATACTTTTACTTCTGTTTTAATTTCTCTCTCTCCTTCCCCTCCTTTCTCCATTGAGGACAATGTCCATTTTAAGCTTGGGGGAGGATTTTCTCCTTCTCTTGTCTTTATTTTGTTTTCTTTTAAAAAAAATCAAAATCAATTATTTTTATTTTTATTTTTATATCTTAAAAATCCAAATAAAATATAATATCTTTAAAAATAAAAAAAAGAATATTTCAAAATAAAAAAAAATTATTATGTTATTTGTTTTACTTTAATAGGTTAAACTAATTTTTGTATTTCAATAGTACCCCTTGTTTTTGTTTTATTTTTCTCAAAATTTCCTATAGTAATTTAGCAAACTATAATATTTCTAATCGTTCTTTTTTATTGTGTTTCACAAGTAAAATGTTGACCATGTTGTGTTTATAATTCACGGTAGCATGTTAACGTGAAATGTTTTTCTAAAACTCGCATTTTTATTATGGTTTTCGTTCTTTATTTTCTTTACTTTTTTGAAAATCTTTCATCCACTATTTTACTTCTCGTTTTTGGATAATTTTTGTAATGTCAACTTTTGATTAACGTTGTAGATTTGAACGATCCAAGTCGCCTATTATTTCTATTTTCAAGATAATTTCATTAGTCTTCTTTTATTATCTAGGATTTGCTTTTTGAAATTTTTAAAAATGAAATTGATTTAGGCCATTTTTGTTTTCGTTTGAGCTTTCTTGCCAACCTACAGTTTTTATCCCTAGTTAGCCGGTTTTGAGAATTTTTCCGATTTCAATTGATAGCTCCACTTATCATTTCATGTTCACCAAAGCTAAAATTCTCCAACCTATCTAATCACTATAACCTTTTGAGTTTCATAAAAAAACTTCATGATTATGATAGGGTTATTTTGTGATATTTTTGGAGAACTTTTTGAAAAAGTATGCTCAAAAGAAGTGTTTACATTTGTTTTGCCAATTTCAAAATGAAAAGAAAAATTATTTTTGGCCTTTGTTTTGAAAAGGAAAAAAAAGAAAGAAAAGAAAAAGAAAAATATTCTATTTTTGAAACTCTTTATTTTGGTTTAGTGTGATTTTTGAGCCTCCTTGTTTATCTTTGAATTCCACTCCTAATCATAATCCTAAACCAAATGTTTCGGTCCTAATAAGCCCTTTTGATTCAATTTTTTGAATTTTATTTATTAGTTAAGTAAAGAAGAAAAGTAAACTAGTAAAGTTTTGTATTTAAATTTAGATTTTAGTTATTTGATTGATATAGTTATAATGTGTCACTTGGATCTAGTAACAACTCAATGCGTTTTTTAATTTTGTTGCCTTGCTTAAATTTATTTAAAGAATTTTGTTAAAATTTTGGATGATTTATTGTTGTTAGTAAAGTTTATAAAGTGTTAAACCATGTTTATGTAATTGTTTTAGGTTTACATTTCACCTTCTCCCTACTTAGAATTTCGCATAATACTTCTGTAAGCATAATTAGAACTTTTTGATTAGTCACTTTTTATGTTAGATAGTTTTTATATCTTGGTTAGGGACAAGGAAAACTTAAGCTTGGGGGAATTTGATAATACGTTTTGTAGTCTAAACTATTAGGGTATTTTTAGGTTTTTAATACACAAATCATGACTTGTAAACTTCTATATTGACCTCCTTTTGTATATATTATTGCCACTAATGTTTTCTCTTCTTTTTGTAGATTTTCTCATTTTTCGGCCAAAAGGACCTGACATGCCCCCCTAACACGCCCTCCCTGGGCGTGTCACCAGGTGTGTAACCTGATCCCGAGGAAGATTACTGTCAGAGACAAAATCTCGAGAAAAACACCTGACATGCCCCCCTTACACACCCTCCCTGGGCATGTCTCTAGGCGTGTCACTCTCATCCCGAAGCCTGCTACCTCATTTAAAGATTTTTTGTTAGTGCTTGTCAACAGTACTGACATGCCCCTCTACACGGGCGTGGCCCTAGGGTGTGTTCCACCTTTTTCGACGACTAACAGATTTCTGACCAATGATTTAGACTTGACATACCTTACACGCCCCTCCTACACGGCGTGTCCACCATTGTACAGAAGCAATCATCATTCCCTCCAGAATCCATAGCCCGTGGTCAACTTCGTACATGACACGCTCCCCTAACACGCCCTCTCTATGCGTGACAGAGGGCGTGAATAACCCGTGAGAATTTCTATAAATTTATTGGTTCCTCCTTGTGTCTAAGAAATTTTGGGTTGAGAGGGGAGGTGCTTCCCCTTTGTTTCTTAGTGTTTTTATTCTCTCTCTCTCTTTCTCATTTTATGCTTTTCTTATCCCTAGCTTTATGTACTCCTATTATTGTAGTTTTTATAACTTCATTTGTATCCTAGTGTTAATGCTAGCATAGGTTTTTATTTCATTGCAAGTGTAACCCTTTACTCCAAGTTGTAGCTCTCTTTTAATATTAATATAAAGTGTCCTTTTGCTTTGTGTTCTTAATGTTCTTATACTCATCTCTCCTCCTCTACTTCTCCATGATTAACAAATCCTCATTGTACTCGATCTTGATGATCCGAGGTTTGAGTAGATTAAGTTATGATGCTTTAAATTTACTTTTTCTTTTTAGGGTTTAGGCCTTCGATTTACTCTTGATTATTCATGTTTGGAGTTATATCATCGATATATAATTTCCATCTTTATTTTCACTCTAAGATAGCCTAGAGGCTCGTAGTTTGATGTGAACACTAAAGAATAAAGAGAGTTGCATGCACCCCTCGAGTGAGGCAGACGTTAAATCTCCCGGAGTGGTGTGAAATCCAATAGAGGGGTTCACCGCGTAAAGCGAGCTTTAGGCCTCCGATTTGGATGAGAGTTCAGTCGGACCTTCCTAAACTTAGTTGGGCATGACTTTGAGAGAAGCGTGTTCAAGCTTTGGGAACCTCCACGGTCAAGGAACTTTACCCTATTAAGCTTAGGTTTATTATCGCATTTTTTAATCAACTTTTGCCAAGGTGATTCTCGATCGAGTGCTTTTCCATTTCATCGTTTCAACCCTTCGTTGTGACCGCTTTTAATAGCTCTTTATTTAACTGCTAGTAGTTCTCTTTTAAGTGCAATATTTCTTTTCTTAATCACAATTAGCTTTCTCTTAAACCCTCAAACAATCCTTCGATAAGATATTAGTTTTCGAGTGAGAAAGATTACTCAACGGTTCCGAGATTTTAATATGACACTTGTGTCCCCTAGCTAAAATTCGATAGGTATACATGCCTAGTTGGATTTCTAGTTTGGCTCTCTTTTCTCTACCATGAAAAGCGATCACCAACAAACCCTATTCATCGTCTCCTTCTTGAAACTGTCGGTTGTTACGGGAAGAGCGTGATCGGCGGGCTCTTCTAAGCTTTCGACCACCGATTTCTGGTGTGTTGGTGCTCGAAATAATCTTTGGAGAGAAATCCGGGTAGATCTCACCTAGATCTACGTTACTACGGTAAGTATTTCCTATTTTGTGATATTTTGGGTGTTATGGATTTCGTTTTGACCCTCTTTCATCCTAAAAAGTGTTAGGAATTGTTGCTTAGGTGGTTTTCGGCCAATTCCGTGATGAGGAGTGTCGGTGTTGCCAAGTTCGACAAGCTTTGATAGAAGTGGTTGTTTTCCCCTTGCATGTTCTCTATTGCTTTTATTTTGATTCTCTCCCTATACAGAAATTGAGATTTGCATCGGGTTGGCCATATAATTTCCGGCCAAGGGCCATCCATCAAAATAATTGTTAGTCTAGGAAAATTTGTCGAGGGTCAGACTGACTGTTAATCTAGTCCTAGATCTGTCAAAATATTTATGATTTGAGTATTAGTCATGGCCGAGATCGTCATCATTGTTGGGAAGAAGAAGAGGAAGGAAATCAGATTCTGGTCATTTTTACTTTTAAGCATTGTCCCTCAAGCCTGCTCCTTTTTCTAGATAAAATGATCTATGTTTGGTGTGAATTAAGGGAAGTAGAAGTCTATATCCTTTCCTGTATATAAATGGGTATTTGGGTAGAGTATGGTCATCATGACCTGTTAAACAGCAAAAGATAGTTGAGAAAATTTAGTTAAATGTGGGATTAGTCTGGTTAGGGAAATCTCATCGGGTTTGGCATTTCGCTTAAGTCAAATGTGTCTTATATGGCTGATTAGGCTAAGTCAGATATCATTCCATGATGATAGTAGGTTAATTCATTAAATTTGAGGCTTCGACTTAGGAAATTTCATCGGGCAGGTTAGGCGTTGAGTGTAGCCTTAGCACTAAAGTTCAGTTTTTAGCCTAAGTCCAAAAGAGTTGAGTGCGTTGAGTGCACTCAATACGACATTGAGTGTGTTGAATGCACTCAATGCCTTACTGAGATGTCTAACATTCTAAGTGTAAAATTGTTGAGTGCATTGAGTGCACTCAACACGGCGTTGAGTGTGCTGCATACACGAAAAGCCATCAGAATTTGACGCTAATTCAAAAGGCGTTGAGTGTGCTGCATAAACTCAACGTGGTATTGAGTGTGCTAAATACACTCAATGCCATCAGGAAAATCATGGAATCAAAGTTAAAAGCGTTGATTGCGTTGAGTGTACTCAACGCGGCATTGAGTGAGCTGATTACACTCATTGCCATCCAGTGAAAGTTTAGTCTTAAGTTAAGAAGCATTGAGTGCATTGAGTTCACTCAACGCGGCGTTGAGTGAGATAAATACACTCAACGCCATCCAGTAAAAATCTGCCTAGGTTTAAAAGCGTTGAGTGAGTGTTATACACTCAACATAACATTGAGTGAAGCTAGTTTTGCTGAGTAGTCTGGTCAGCGTCGAGTGCGTTGACTGCACTCGACGCGGCGTCGAGTGTACTCGAAGCCTTTCCCGTAAACTTGGGAAATTTCTCCAATTCAACATATTTCCTCTAATAGCATAGTTTTGCTAAGTTTGAATTGCCGTGTTTCGGTTGAATCAGACCAGTTTGAATTCAATGGGTGTTTGGATATAAGGTTGGGTTTGGTTGGCTTGTTTTCGTGAATCATTGCACCTGGGTATGTTTTGGTCTGTTTTTTGACTGTTGGGATGTGTTAGACCAGATGGCCACCACCGCAGTGCCGTTTTAAGATGTTTGGGTCTGTTAGTTTGGTTTGGAGAGTTTGGTCCCGACTCTCACCCGGTTGTTTTACTAGTGTTAATGATTCACATGTTGGTGAGAGTTTATTATAATTTTTTTCCTCATATGGTTAGGCTTATGCTATATCTGCCTACTCTTGCAGATGTTCTCGGAGCATGACTCCATTCGTACATAATGCAAATCTGTTTACCTTTGAATATTATAAGTTAACTCTTTCTTTATTGGCGTATTGTTAGTTTACTTGTTTTGACAGCTATTCTGGGTTGGGTTGGTAATCTTACTACCCCTTTTGTTTACTAACAAGTTTGTTGCCACTTGTTTATTTTCTTACTGATGTATTCTTTTCTTATGAATGCCTCAGGTTCAGGGCAGTAGCCGGTTGAGAGCTAGGATGGTGTTGCTAGTGGAATGGTGTGTTACAGAGGTCTTCGTCACCATTGAGAGGTGGTTTTGTTGTTTTCTTATTAGTACAAACATACATGCTCACCAGTGGGTTCATGTCAGGTTGTTGACGCTCACTAGTGGTCTTTTTTTTGGAAATGCTAATTACTTGGCTAAGCTGCTATATTGCCTATTTTGTGGTTGTTTTACTTATTCTCTGGGAATATTTTATGCTAGGTTGCTGATACTTAGAATTGCAAAGGTGGAGAAGAGGGGTTAAAGAGAAGAGAAGGTGGATGTGGTGGAAGTTGATAATATTCTCTGATTCTATATCCGATAAAGGCAAGCATACCTTATCGTTTATAAGATAGGATACTAAAGATTAATATCAAGGTCGTATTTCCCTGGGGCATAATGATTACATCTACTTCGAGGAGATTGCTATTATTTTATCAAATGATTTTTAAGATTAATTTACTTAACTAAAAATAGGAACTAAATTACTAGGCTAAAAATAAAACTAAATTACTTGTAGAATAAAAAGGTTATAGCTAAAGATAAAAGAGGAGTACTCAATATTAAATAACTTTGAAATAAGAAAATCAAAATGAAATAACAGACTAATTCTAAATAAAGTAAAACACCTTGACCATGGAGGTTCCCGAAGCATGAACACGCTTCTCTCAAAGTCGTGCCCACCTGAGTTTAGGAAGGTTCGACCGAACACTCGTCCAAATTAAAGACCTAAAGCTCGTCTTAAGTGGTGAACCCTGCTATTGGATTTCACTCAAATCTGGAAGATTTAACTTCTGCCTCTCTCGAGGGGTGTGTGCAACTCTCTTTACTCTTGGGTGATCGATTCAAACTACGAGCCTCTCGGCTAACTAAGAATGAAAAACCAAATGGAAACTATATACCGGCAATATAGTCACATTAAATAAAAACCAAGAGTAAATCAAAAGTAATTACTTTAAGAAGAAAGAGAAAGCTAAAACATCATAACTTCATTGTCTTATTCTAAGATCATCGTAATTGAGTACAAATCAGGATTAGTTAATCATGGCAAAAGGGAAAGAGAGGGGAAGTAATAAAGGTGCATTAAGAATAAAATGAAGAGAAAGAGAGAAAGCTAACTAAAATTCATTAAAAAACAAAAGCGATTACAACTAGGAAATGGACATTACATGTGCATAAAAAGAAAGCTAACTACTGATATTACACTAATAAAAAGATATTTCAGGTAAGTAAAGTACAATGCATGAAAGTAAAACTAGAAATGGATGGAGAGAGAGACAAAACACAAGATAAAAACACAAAGAGCTAATAATGAAACTAGCAGCACCTCCCCTCTCCCCAAAACTTGGTCTAGAATGCTTAGAATGGCCTGGTATTTATAGGCAAAAATTATGTCTGGGTCACGCCACCTATCACGCCCGAGGAGGGCGTGTAAGGGTGCGTATCAAGTTCGGAGTTGACCTCGGGCACTGGATTCTGGCAGGAATGATGATTGCTTATGTATAATGGTTGACATGCCCTGGGACACGCCCGTGTAGGGGGGAGTGTAAGGCATGTCATGTCAAAATCATTGGTCGGAAATCCGTCAGTCATCAGAAAAGGTGTTACATGCCCCAGGGCCATGCCCGTGTCGGGGGCGTGTCACGTACGGGCTGACGTGTAGCAATGGAAAAACTTTAAAAGCGGTAGCAGGCTTCGTGATGAGGGTGACATGCCCAGAGACACGCCCAATGAAGGCGTGGCAGGGGGCTATGCCAGGTGTTTTTCCTCGGATTTGGGTTATGGCAGCAAGCTTCCTCGGGATCGGGATTTTACAACCCCATTTTTTTTCTTTTTAAACCACAAAGCATAGGCCCAGATCGCTGCTTTATGGTGACACCATCACGCTCTGGAAGGTTGTGACTACAAACCACCGATCTTATTGGCCATATCGATCACATAATCGTAGCAAAAGTATGATAGTATATGAAATTAGAACTCTAATACATGTCCATAATAATCATATATATAGTAACAATTCTCCACGAAGGGAGAGTCCCCAGCAAGTATAATAAAAGTCCTGGAAATAGGACTCATGCCCGATACATCAAAGTTCTCACTACATGTCACTCATCACGGAAGAAAATCTATAACAACAACTAGCGAATGGGACTCACTATCCCAGCTGACTTAACTCTGTTGCTAGACAGTCCCGTCTCCAAGAATACCGACCTACGGGCTGCACCTCCAAGATGGGCTCCACGATCTCCTAAAATGATTTGGTCCGAAAACCGTTAGTCTAAAAGACTAAGTCCTATCATCCTCCACCCCTCCCCCATGGCTCCTAGGCACCGAGCGGGGAGAAGGAAAGGAAAGGTAATGAAGGTAGAGAATAACAAAGGTAGCAGGTAGCGGCAGAACTATTCTAGCAGTTCCATGAAAACATGTAGAAGTAACAAAAGAATGTAAGACAAATTCTGAAATATGTAACCTTAACTTATATGAATACCCATATAAAAACCTAAGCTAAGGGTTCTTTTGCAAGGCTCCTATCATATAAAAAGTCTCATACTAATTTATACGATGGGGTGTTGGTTTTCAAGAAAGCAATATATATATCCATAGAATAATAACCTTAGCTTATAAGCACACCCACACAAACATATAAACTAAGGGGTCATTTTGTTGGGCCTATTGTATAAAGAGTCATATACAAATTTATACAATAGGTGTCAAGGGTTATATGCAATGGTTATGGTATGTCTTACAAGTATGCCATGGTATGATCATGCAAGTGCAACACACCCACCCGACTCTATGCACACAGACCTTTAGTTCCCCCGTTTCTGGAGCCTAACCTCCCAGGATATCTCCGTAGTGGCAAACGAAAGTGGTGGGTTGGGCCTCACCCAACTATAAACCAGTATTTGCACTACCAGTCAGACCTATCATATGCCTCAACGCTGGTGCACTAAGCGGAGCTCCTACGTACTCTTTGTCGGCTGGTCCACCGGACATAATTTGGTTAAGTGCTAAACCACACTTGCGAGTCAACGTATTAGCGTCGGTGCATTGACCCTCCAACACAAAAGACCGACCACCTTATAATTTATGCATATACAATCTTGATGTATCAACCACCTAGCCAAAGCTCCCCGGACTATCTCGTCTGTCATAATTATCTACCGAGCCTTCAGCTCGTCGGGCTATCCTACCCATTTCCAAACCACCGAGCCTACCGCCCTAACATCCTCGTCAACCTAACATCCCAAGACATTGGGGTGTGTGAAAGTGAATTTCTCTTGAAGTTTATTATTCCTACAATTTAGATTAGCCCAGGACTGCCCCCGGTATCCCCGTGAAGGGCTCTCAAAAGGCACTAGGAACTATGATGGTGATGCAGGCTTGCACATTGACAACGAATATATCTACGGACGAACATGATTGCCTCTCTAATGATCCAATCCTACAGTCGCACAATTGCTCTACGCAGCACCACGTTAATTAATTCAATCAATTATACGCTACCGTACGGGTAGCCAAACCGATTAGGATCGAATAGAGGTGATAGGCCAATATTCTTTCCGGCTAAAAGAACCTACCTGGTCCGAACAAGCGGTGTTGTATGAAAATAGATCTACCAAATAAAATACGATTTGGAAAAGGTAGATCTCTCCCAACAAAAGAAGATGAAGGTTCTCCAAACCCTTTCAGAAATAGATCAATTAAGATAAACACAACCGATCGAAGAAAATCCACGATGAATTAATGCAATCAAAATTCAATGTTAAGAATCTACCACCACATGAATAAATCTAGGAAAAGAAACACACAAAGGTAGAAGGTTTCGTTACCCAATCGAAATAGATGATTCCGATTTTTTTACTTGGATCACTCTTCAACGGCTCCGCCGGAGTCATGCCGGATGGAGAGGAAACTTGTCTGCCTTCGTCGCGTCACGCCGGAGTTGGAATCCACAAAGGAAACCTTTGCCTTGGCCGATTTCTTCAATGAGGTGGGTTGAATGGTTGCTTTGTTGGAGGTCAGTTTTAGGAGAGGATGATGGGGGAAGGTGGCCGAGCCACTAAGAGGGGGGAGATAGAGAGGGCTGGTAGCCAAGAGAGGGAGAGGAGGGAGGAGGCTGAATTTTGCCAAGGGGGGAAGGAAAGATCTCAAAAGATTTTAGGGGGGATTATTTTCTTATTCTTCTTCTCTAATCAATCATTCATAATATGGCTATATATAGCCTACACCACTTAATCTCCCTCCATTCAAAATTTAAAATTCAAATTGAAAATATGATGGTTATATGCACCCATCATAGCACATGAAATTAAATAATTAAAATAACACACACTACTAGAAAAATGGCTTTTAGCCACGGTTATGTTTGCCATAGGGAAAAACCGTGGCTAATACTGAAGTATTAGCCACGATTCCTATTCTGTGGCTAATAAGCTAGTATTAGCCACAGATGACTAATCTGTGGCAAATAACCCGACTTTTTGCCACGGTTTGCCTGTTTCGTGGCTAATACTCTAGTATTAGCCACGGAAGCCTAATCCGTGGCAAAAGTCTTGTTTTTTTAGTCCCACACCGCCAATAAAAAGCTGGATTTGAGGTTTATATAGGCCATTCAAAATTATTATTTGAAATGAAATCGGCGTGGTGGCGGCGGCCGGGCGGCGGCGGCGGCCGGGCGGCGGCGATGGCCGGGCGGCGGCCGGCAGCCAGCCGAATATTTTTTATGTTAGGTTTATTACAGGTCCTTTAGCCATGACAATTGAACCGTGGCAAATGAGGAACTTTTAGCCACGATAATTGAACCGTGGCTAATAACTTATTAGCCACGGATTCGGCGTGGCTAATACTATTAGCCACGCTCGCATTGCCCACGCCCATTTGCTGTGGGTAGTCCGTGGATAATAGTTATTAGCCACGGTTTTGGACTTTTAACCACGAAAATCTGCCGTGGCTAAAAGTCTATTTTTTAGTAGTGACATGATGGTTATAAGCACCCATCATTACACATGAAATGAAAATTAAAACAAACATAAAAATGACTTAATAATTATTAATAAACTATTAATAATTATTAATAAATTGGTTTGCGCCCCAGGCGGATATTATGGCGATGCTCCACATGGTAATCACGGTGCCGCAAATCTTTATTTGAAGGCAGAGAAAGTTCTTATGTAAGCGCACCGTCACCATCTTTAATATGTTGAGGGCCATCATCTCCAACAATTCTCCCCCGCTCAAAAGTAATCATCACCGATGAGTTGGTCTGAGAGTATCGGTGCAGGATAGCATCATCCCAAAGAAACACGTAGCGGCAAACAACACCACTTGGAGAAAAGAGCACTTCAACCTGTAGTATCCTATCATGAAAAAAGGTGGTCCTAGAGAACCTCGGAAATGCATTAGGCAATAAAGGATAACAAATTTCTAAATTAACAACCAACGTACCTCCAGTGAAGACCGATGAAGAGAGCGATCCATGCACAAACTCACTACCCAAACCATAAGAAAACAAAGTGGACCCAAATGGACAGGCAGATAATTTAAGTGGTGTATAAACATATAGCATTAAATTAGAAACATTAAAAATAGGGGTAATACCCCAATC
This sequence comes from Platanthera zijinensis, assembly GCA_039513925.1. Taxonomy (NCBI): domain Eukaryota; kingdom Viridiplantae; phylum Streptophyta; class Magnoliopsida; order Asparagales; family Orchidaceae; genus Platanthera; species Platanthera zijinensis. The sequence goes on along the minus strand of CM077080.1, from coordinate 136,936,973 downwards.
AGTCGATAACTTCAAATGATATGTGTATTCTCCTAATTTCATTAATATCCGAAAAAGGTCCAGTTCTCCAACTCGCCAACTTTCTATAGTGCCCGAAGGCAACCGTGTAGGGATGATATGCACCACAACTAAATCACAAATAATATAGTGAGACGCTCCTTTATATAAGCTAGCATGAATTTGATAAAAATATAATTTGTATGGCTAGCGCTTCACTAATGTGCTTATATAAAATGTGATCATGAAGAGCATAATCTGGTGCGAGTTTATTTAATATATTCGATGGAGATAACGGAACTAAATAAGGTGGCACCAACGGAACTAAATAAGGCAGTACCAACGGAACTACATCAGGTGGCACCAATAATACGAGATCATGTGGTACCAACGTAATGAAATATGGTGGCACAATAGACGGCCACATCACTAATGTATACTCAGAGATTTGGTTTTTCTTAGAAAGTCGAGAGGATACAGAGCTATCAAAAATGATATCGTGGCTAAACACAAATTCCATCAATGCACTAAAACTTGTACGACGAGACATGTTTAAAGAAAGCGCCTGTAGGGTTGGCAAAATAAAACGACTCAGATCAAACATACCAAACTTGTGTCCTAAAGGGTCCACTAAACGAGTCAACGGATCAGGTGGGAGAGTCGGTGAAACTAAAACCGGGAGAGAGTTAAAATCATATTCAATTTCATGCAACGGAGTTAGCATCAGGGGACGCTCATCCGGGTCTACTTCAATAACATTTTACAAAAGTATAACTCTCTCAAATGGAAATTCTTCAAAAACATTAGACACGTCATCAAATTCAGAATAAGTAAAGGCTTATGAAATTGGCAAAATCATACCCGACGTAAATTTTAATTCAGAGTGAACTTCAGATAATGGAGATAACAGTAAAGAACTATCGTTCGAGTTCATAGCACTAAAATAATTCAAACATGAACTTCTTACATAAGGTGAGTGTTCCCAATCAGTCAGGACATCAATTAATTCAGAGTTATATATAACAATAGGGAAATCCTCACTCACAGTCTCCTTAGATAATTCAGGAAAAATTCTAGTAGGTGTAATCGTAGGCTCTAACATGACGGGGATCGTAAATTGGAGAGGGCTCTCAATACTAGGGTGATCAGTCACAACGCTAGTTGGGCTATTAATAGGAAACATGCTACTCTCACAGATCAGACTATCATAATCATCCCAAACATCATCTTCTAGATCACAAGGGATTCCCTTACAATCAGACGCATCAGAATCATCGGGCACTAATGAACATGTTAGAATTCTCTCACCTATGGGGTCATCCTAAAAATCCAGAGATAGTATATCAACATCAACATTCCCAGGGGTATCAGTCATTGTCACTAGGGGTTTAGATGTCGAGACTAACGGTTGCATAAACCTAGTGGTAACATCTATCGAGTCCACAACAAAAGTCATATTAGGAGAGGTTTCTCTAACGGGGGGGGGGGGGGGGGGGGTGGTCCTAATACGGCCTTTCCGGTCTGACACGAGTGAGCTTTATTCCTAAGGAGGTTGTGCTTCTCAATTTCTAATGTCGTATTGAAAGTGGTGTCTAGATCGGTGTGATAATAACGCAGTAATTTACCCTAGATGTAGGGGTTTAACCACTTACGAAACCTTGGGAGGGTTATATCGGGCAACTCCTTCACACCACTTCTAACTATCATATCCTTAAAAAGATGCATATAATCATAGACCGACTTGTTCCCTTGTTTAAGGTTAGTCAAATCATCATTCATCAGTCGCTTGGTCTGGGTGTTTGGTTTATAATCATTTCTAACGGCAAGTATGGATCTAGTGCTAAAACTATACTCACTCACAGGCTTGTTGTTAGTAGTGCGGTGATAGGCAAGATCAAATTTATCCGCGAGTAGGTGTCACATATGCGGCCAAGCATTTGGACAGCTACCAGCACCACGCTCTTCATTTAGCCAAAACACCAGGGATTGACCTACTAAGATATTTCGGGATACGACAACCTTGGAGTAGTCGCCACATACGTGACAATCAAAATAAGCTTCTATCCCCTTAAGCCAGTCAGTAAAACTTTGATAATTCCCAGAACCATAGAATGTGGGTATCTCACTCCTAGTGCGAGGAATAGTGTGGGGATGGTTGAAATTCCTAGGGTAGGATGGCAAGGCTTGGGTTTGTTTATCCATGGTATTAACATACCAATAATCTAAACTGGAAGCATAAACGTCATAGGCCATAATTGTAACGCCCCCGGTTTTTCTGTGCTTATTTAATCTTGGATTGGCTTTAAGTAGATGCCTTTATGGCATTTGCCGTTGTTAGAGCGTGGTTTTATCTCTTTAGGCCCTTAAGTGGCTTGTTTTGTAGCTTGTTTGCAAGATTCCCTAGCAAGCCGGAGTCTATTTTGGTGACTCAGTGGTGCCTTGATGAGTTGTAAATATACCTGTATTTTCATATTTTATTTAAGTCAATTTTGTTTATTTTTGTCTTTTTTATTAGTTTTATTCAATAAATTGCTTATTTTTGTAAATATTATTTCTAACTTAGCTTTATTTTTATTCCAGAAAAATTTCAGAAAAATTCCAGAAAAAGTCAAAAAGTTGACTGACACGCCCGTATTACATGACCGACACGCCCGTGTCACGCCCTCGACGATCGCCGACCACAGGTTGCCAGCTCGACGATCGGCGATCATCAAACGGAGCTCGACACGCCCCCAGACACGCCCGTGTCAAAGTGTGACACGGGCATGACTTCGCCACCTGGCCCGATGTGACGCGCGTGACTTTGCGGCCGGACTGCGCCCAGATCGACCTCCCCGACACGCCCCAGTCACGCCCGTGACTTACACATGTCACGCCCGTGACCTAGGGCGTGACCGCCACGTTTTCAGCTGAATTCAACTTTCCAGTCAAATCACCCGATCAACTCATGTACAGTAGCGACACGCCCCCCTGTCACGCCCTAGTCACGGGCGTGACCGACCTGAAATTTTGCCTATAAATAAGGGCTTTCAGAAAATTTTAAGGGTCCACTTTTTGACCATTTTTCTTAGGGGAGGTGCTGCCCGAATGACTTCTATGCTTATGTAAGGAGAATTTCTCCCTCTCTCTCTTAGTTTGTGTTAGCTTTCTTGCTTAAGCTTTTCATTGTAATAGCTTTTCAATTAATAAAAAGTTAGTTGTTTTTCCTCTCTTTACATAGTATCAAATTTACTTTGAATGCTCCTACCCAAAGTGATTTTTCGTTCCCTTTTTTGAGCTTTACTTTTCATGTCTTTTATTTTAAAGCTTTCATAATCTCGCTTAGTTTAGGATTTTATCGGCATTTCTAGCCGTTGTGCCGTCCGTTTAATTTTTGTTTTCAGCACTTTTTAGCTTTAGCTTTTTCTTCTTTATCATTTTCATTCATATAGGTTTTATAAAAACTCCCCTAAAATTGTTCGTTTTTATTTTCTGTAACTTAGACTCTTTAGGATTGTAAACCTTTTCGTCTCTTTTTAATTTTATTTTCACTTTTTAGGAGCTTTTATAAAAACTTAAGAATGAAAAAGTCGTTGTTATAATTTTTAGTCAACTTCATTTTAGCTTTTTAATTTCAAAACTTTTTAGTCCCTTTAATTTTATTTCATCTTTTTATGCATTTCTACCGCATTCTAGCGGTAGAAATGAAGTTGTTTTAATTTTTCGAGCACTTCACTTTTGCGTTTATTTGCAAAACTTTTCGCTCCGGTTAATTTTTATTTTCACTTTTTATGCATTTCTACCGCATTCTAGCGGTAGAAATGCAGTTGTTTTAATTTTTCAGCAACTTTGTTTTTCTTATTTCTGCAAGTGTGTGTGCGTATATTAGTTAGATTTTATTGCTTTATTTCAATTTCTGTAGAGTGTGTGTGTATGCATTTATTTCTTCCTACTCGTTAAGAGTTAAATGGCGCTCTGCTTTCATTTTCCGCCCACTCGTTTGAGTGGGACTTGTATTTTATTGCTTACATTTTCTTTCTACTCACTTGAGTAGGAAAACTTTGTGCATGTGTGTGTGTTTTCATTTATGTAGAGTGTGTGCATGTATGAGATAAATTTACTCCTGCGCACTCAATTGAGCCGGGACTCGCAATTTTATCGCTTTGATTTTATCGCTTTCATTTTATCGCTTTCTCAATTATGTAGAGTGCGTGCATGTAGGAGATAATTTTTACGCTTTATTTATCGCTTTCTTCAATTAAGAAGAGTGTGTGCGTGTGTGCATTTATTTCCGCATACTCATTAAGAGTTCAATGGCGTGCTTTTATTTACTGTGTACTCAGTTTTGAGTAGGACTTGTCATTTCCTGCCTACTCAGTTTTGAGTAGGGCTTGCTTTATTTAATTTTCTTTATGGTTTTGAAGTGTGCGTGAGTACCTGCATCAATTAGCCTTCAATTTATCTAATTATCCTGTTTTTTTGTGTGTTTTCTCTTATAATTATTTAGTGCTTAATTTATCACTCACGCTTCACCTAAAAACATAAAGTCGTCCCCATACCGATGAGTGGCTAATCTCTATTAGCCTTCGACATCGAAGAGCATTAAGACATATAAAATGATTTGAAATAATTAAAGAACTTTACTTTTACTTTAATATTAGCACTTAAGGTTTCCCCCGGTTTAACGACACGTAGGACCACATAATCGATGTGTGGGCTCTATTTCCGTTATCCATACGCTAGCTTGCCGAGAGGCAGTGCATATGGAAAGATCCCCCTTGGGTAAATAGAACTGCGTACGCCCCCTCGAAAGAGGAGAAGCGAAGTCCTAATGGATTGGGTTCCCCACCCAATAACGGGGTTCTTAGAGTAAAGTGGGCGTTAAGAGGAATCCTTCGTTGGACTCACGTTCGGTCGAATAGTCTTAGCGTTCAGGTGAGCGATATTACCTAGAGATAGGTATGCTCATACTTATGGAACCTCCATGACAAAGTGCCTTTTATTAATTTAAAAACAAAGTTCAATAATTGTTAAGAATTGTTTTAGTCTTAATCTGATTCGATGTCGAGCGTTAACCGGTCATCGAACTAATCTAAGTAAAAATTCTGCTCTCTTTTCTTTCCGTTTTAATTTAACTAAAAATCCCACCTTACTGATAGTAAGATAATAGTACTCCTGGAAGAGTAAGTATAATCAACGGGCCCCCAAGAAGAATATGACCTCGGTATTCCCCCGAATACCGAGTACTACTTGCGATAGGTGCACTTGCCTCCTCTCGTTAGAAAACTCGATCTTCTAACCGGCCCGCGGAATCTGACTATTTCGAACAACCCACAGTCGGTCTCTATTCTGCGGCCATCAAGTTTTTGGCGCCGTTGCCGGGGATGACGGTTGTTATATTGAATCCGGGACTCTATTAATTTTACTTTATTTTCAAATAAAAAATTTTTTATACAAAAAAAAAAAAATCCTTCCCCCTTTCATTGTTTTTTTTAGGGTGTATGACCCGTGGACAACCTTCGAGTTCTGAAAATCTTAAATTCGACCCCGAGATTGACCGCTCTCTTGCACGTATCCTATCTCTTCGTCGAATTCCCTTTTTAGACCCCACAGAATCCACCGGAGAACCCTCTTTCTCTTCTATGGCCGACCCAAATAATGCCCAAGCGGCCGAGCGTACGATGTCTTACTACGCTCGACCCAACTTGGATGATACGGGGTCGAGTATTGTTCGGCCTGCTGTGGCGAACAATAATTTTGAAATTAAGTCAAGTGTTATACAAATGATCCAAAATGCCGTGCAGTTCGATGGACAGCCGGATGAGGACCCAAATAATCACTTGTCTAATTTTTTGGAAATTTGCGATACTTTTAAGATTAATGGCGTCACTGATGATGCAATTCGTTTGTGCCTTTTTCCCTTCTCCCTTAAGTCCAAAGCCAAGGAGTGGCTGGTCTCCCTCCCGCGGGGATCCATCACGACCTGGGCGGAGTTGGCAGAGAAATTCCTTACTAAATATTTTCCGCCCGCAAAAACTGCAAGATTGCGGGCGGACATTTCTTCTTTTACGCAAATCGACTCCGAGTCTCTTTATGAGACTTGGGAGCGTTTTAAGGAATTTCTCCGCCGGTGCCCGCACCACGCGCTGCTAACGTGGTTGCAGGTACAAATTTTTTATAACGGACTGAACAGTCAGACGCGTCAAATGATTGACGCGGCTGCCGGGGGCACTCTGAATAATAAGACCCCCGAGGCCACCCAGGCCCTTTTTGAAGAGATGGCTATGAATGCCTATCAATGGAATGTCCCGCGGGCGCGCCATAAGCAGGCGGGCCTTTATGAAGTGGATGCCACTGCTCAGCTAGCCCTTTAAGTCGAAAGGCTAACTAAGCAGGTTGCGGAGATGTTTATTGCCTCCTCCACTCCGTCTTGTTTTCTTCCCCCCTCTAACGTCTGCGTAGTCGACGAGTTCGTGGACTACATGGGAAATCCGGTGCGTCCCTCCTTTCAAAACAACCCTTATAGTAGCCACTATAATCCGGGTTGGAGGAACCACCCGAATTTCTCATGGAGCAACCCGAACAACGCGCAGCGCCCTCCTCCCCCTCCTTTTGTGCCCACGTTTCCTCCTCCACCTCCTATGAAGCCATCCCTGGTGGAGGAAAATTTTAATCATTATGTCGCGTCCAACGAGTCCAATATCCGGAACATCACCGGATCGCTAAAAAATTTAGAAATCCAGGTTGGACAGCTGGCGCGACTTATGTCGGAACGCGCTCTAGGGGCACTACCAGGGAACACAGAGCCCAATCCAAGGGAAACTGCCAACGCTATAACCCTCCGCAGTGGTAAGGAGGTGGTCGACCCAAAACGGATCGATCGTCAGGTACATATTTCACCTCCTACCCCTCTTCCCTCTTCTTTGATTACACAACCCTTACCGATTTTTAACGACAAAACTATTTTAAACAAGGCATTGCCCTACCCGCATAAGTTAGATAACGAGCGAGTGAACACGTAATATGAAAAATTTATTTTATTACTTAAACAAATTCATATTAATGTTCCTTTTTGCGAGGCTATCTCGCAAATGCCTAAATATGCGAAATTTTTAAAAGAACTACTTTCTAATAAACGCAAACTCGAGGATATTTCACATATTTCTCTCAACGCTGTCTGCTCGACAGCTCTTACTAGTAAATTGCCCTCAAAACAAAACGACCCGGGACGGTTTTCTATCCCGTGCCTTTTTGGCAATGTATTAGTAAAATATGCCTTAGCAGACTTAGGCGCGAGCATTAATTTGATGCCGTTCTCGCTCTTCCTGCGTTTAGGTTTGGGTACTCCTGCTCCTACCAATATGCGCATCCAACTAGCGGATCGCTCGGTTAGGTTCCCAATCGGGGTTGTTGAGGATGTCCTTGTCTGAGTAGACAAGTTCATCTTCCCGGTGGACTTTGTCATCTTAGACATCGAGGAAGACGCCAAAGTACCAATAATACTTGGTCGCCCTTTCCTCGCGACCTCACGTGCGTTAATCGATGTAAGTAATGGTCAGCTTCTCCTTAGGGTAGGAGACGACCAAGTTACTTTTTCTATTAACTCCTCAATGGAAGACTCGTCGCCGAGCGACGATTTCTGCTACTCTTTAGATTCTTTTTATGGAGATTGTTCTTCTTCGGTTTTTGAGTCCAAATTTTTAAACGAAAATATTTTTTCGCTCGAAAATTTTTATTGCGATGAGGACGCATCTACGGATATGCCTTTTGAACCAATTGGTTTAAAAGACATTAGCACTAAAACCACACTAGAAGAACCGCCCACCCTAGATCTCAAACCATTACCCGAATCCCTCAAATACGCCTTTTTGGGGAAGAATGATACACTCCCGGTAATCATTTCTTCGCATTTAAGCGATTCGGAGACCTCCGATTTATTGGAGGTTTTGCTTAAACATCGCCACGCAATTGCGTGGCAAATTTCTGACCTTAAGGGGATTAACCCTTCTTTCTGCACTCACAAAATTTTCCTAAACAATAATTGCCGCAAAACCATTCAGCCGCAGCGACGTCTTAACCCAAACATGAAAGACGTCGTGAAAACTGAGATAATTAAATTATTAGATGCGGGGATTATTTATCCCATTTCTGATAGTACATGGGTTAGTCCCATTCATGTCGTGCCCAAGAAGGGCGGTCTGACCGTAGTGGCGAATGAGCACAACGAGCTCGTCCCAACTCGTACTGTTACGGGTTGGCGTGTGTGCATCGATTATCGCAAACTTAATGATGCCACCCGAAAGGACCATTTCTCACTACCGTTCCTTGACCAGATTATCGAGCGTCTTTCCGGTCATCCATTTTATTGTTTTCTCGACGGTTTATCGGGGTTTTTCCAAATCTCTATTTCCCCCGAAGACCAAGAGAAAATGACTTTTACTTGCCCGTTTGGAACCTTCGCCTATCGAAGAATGCCATTTGGCCTCTGCAATGCGCCAGCTACATTCCAAAGATGTATGATAGCAATCTTTGGCGAGCTAGTAGAAGATATTATGGAAGTATTTATGGATGACTTTTCTGTATTCGGATGCTCATTCCCAGATTGTCTTCTTAATCTCGATCGTGTCCTCCAGCGATGCGAGGACACGAATCTTGTTTTAAATTGGGAAAAGTGTAACTTTATGGTTCGAGGAGGTTTGGTCCTCGACCATAAGATTTCGATTAAGGGGATAGAGGTCGATAAGGCCAAAGTAGAAGTCATAGAAAAGCTTCCTCAGCCGACTAACGTTAAATCTATTAGAAGTTTCTTAGGCCACGTGGGCTTTTATAGGCGCTTCATTCAAGATTTTTCAAAAATAACAAAGCTGCTAACTCAACTCTTGGAAAAGGAATCACCTTTTTTCTTTATTAGCGATTGCGAGTCTGCCTTCAATTTTATAAAACAAAAACTTATCAATTCTCCAATTCTAGTGGCCCCTAATTGGTCCCTTCCGTTCGAAATCATGTGTGACACTAGTGATATTGCCTTAGGCGTCGTTCTTGGCCAACGCATAGAAAAACATTTTCATCCTATTTATTATGCTAGCAAGACGCTCACTTCCGCACAAGTGAATTACACGATGACGGAAAGGAACTCTTAGCCATTGTTTTTGCTTTCGATAAGTTTCGCTAGTACCTTACGCTATCTAAAGTTATCGTTTTTACCGATCACTCCACCCTTAAATATCTATTAGCTAAAACCGACGCGAAGCCCCGCCTTCTTTGATGGATTCTCCTCCTACAAGGGTTTGACTTGGAGATCCGAGATAAGAAGGGAGCGGAGAATCTAGCGGCAGACCACCTCTCCCGTTTAGAAAATCCGGGTGCGAAAGCACTCGTCGAATCTGAAATAAATGACAGATTCCCCGAGGAACTCCTTCTCGCCATTCATTCGTCTTCGTCATCTTTGCCTTGGTTCGCAGATTTTGCGAACTACTTAGTCGCGCGGGTACTTCCAAAAGATTTTTCAAGTCATCAAAAGAAGAAATTCTTTTCCGACTTGAAAATTTTCTTTTGGGATGACCCATTTCTTTTCCGTATCTGCGCGGACCAAGCGGTTCGAAGATGCGTCGTGGGAGTGGAGTGCACACAAATATTGAGGCACTGCCACGAGGGTCCAGTCGGGGGGCACTATCAAGCAAACCGGACTGCTAGGAAGGCGCTAAAGGCGGGCTACTTTTGGCCCACTCTCTTCAAAGACGCGCACAATTTTGTGCGTGCATGCGATAGCTGTCAGTGGTCGGGTAACATCTCACGTCGAGACGAGATGCCCCAAAATATGTTTTTAGAGTGCGAAGTTTTCGATTTGTGGGGCATAGATTTTGTAGGCCCCCTACCTCCTTCTTATAAAAATATGTATATTTTAGTGGCGGTCGACTACGTATTAAGGTGGGCGGAAGCGCAAGCTCTCCCCACCAACGATGCGCGAGTCGTCGTTACATTTCTAAAAAAATTATTTTCTCGCTTCAGAACGCCTCGCGCTATTGTTAGTGATAGGGGAACGCATTTCTGTAATGCTCTAATGGCTAAGACGTTAGCTAAATACGGAGTCACGCACAAACTTGTCACCCCCTACCACCCGCAAACAAGTGGCCAAGTTGAGGTAGTAAATCGAGAGATAAAACGCATATTAGAAAAAACTGTTTCACTTAATAGGAAAGATTGGTCCTCCAAGCTTGACGACGCATTATGGGCGTATCGTACGGCGTACAAAAATGCTACCGGTTGTACTCCGTTTCGATTAGTCTATGGCAAGGCGTGCCATTTACCCGAAGAACTGGTGCACCGCACACTTTGGGCATTAAAACTCTTAAACCTCGACTCTAACTTAGCCGCTCAGAATAGAAAACTGCAACTAAACGAGCTCTATGAATGGCGTGTGATCAGTAGGAGCGAAACCATAACGCTTCTCCATATATAAACCCGCCAATATAGTCAAGCTACGTGACTATAAACAAAGCGCTCCTGGGAGGCACCCCACGTCTATCTTTTTCGCTCTTTATTTATCATGTCTTCTATTTTTCTAATAATGCAGGGTTTTTAATGGGCTTCCCGGAGCGCGGATCAGGGACGTTTTCTTCCCCTCTCATTTTTTTCCTTTTTTGTACATATACCTGCTATCTTGTTCCTCATGCTTAACATACAACATTGGGGACAATGTTGGATCTAAGTATGGGGGTGTTTTCGTATTTTCGTAAACAAAACAAAAAATATATATATATAAAAATATATATATAACACAAAAATAAAGAAAAATTAATTAAAAATTTTGAAGTTTCATTTTTGAAACTTTGACTTATTTTTAACTTGGTCCGCGAGATCCGGCTCATCGAGTCATCCACATAACGAGTCATCTCGCGGCTATATAGTTTTTATTTTTGTAAATATTATTTTTAAGTATTTTTGTAAATATTTTTTGTAAGTATTTTTGTAAGTATTTTTTGTAAATATTTCTTTCTTTTTCCCCTCTCCCTTTTTCTCTCTCATCCCTATAAATAACTTCTCTTTCTCCCAAACTTTTCTTTAAAATACAAAAAAATTCACAAAACTTAAAAATACAAAAAAATATATAATTTTCGCAAAACTTAAAAATCCAAAAAATTTTATTTTCCCATTTTTTTTATTTTTTCTTTAGTATGTATATATTAAAGATATAAATACAAAAATACAAAAAAAGAGCATAACTTCAAAAAAAATCAAAAAATTATGTAAGTTATGAAACAAATAAATCAAACATCTCATTCTTAAGTTTCTTGCTATCCAAAAATTTAGTTTTGAGTTTATTTATATGCGAATTTGATCAATTCTTTGTTCACTATTCGTTTGTTAATTATAGATTGAAAAATCTAAATAGCCAGGGTTAAGTTTTAAAGAATTTATTATACTTTGTTAAAAATAGAGGACTCGCTTTAGGCACTACTTCTAATTTTTCATAGATAGGAGCATGTGTACCATGTTAGAAAATAACGACTATAGAATTCAATTATGCTTGCTTTTAGCTTTCTGAAAAATTGGAACGTACAATTTATAAAGGTTGCTCTCAATTATTTTTCAATTAAAAATCTAGTTCTCTTTTCTCCTCTCACCTATCATAACCTACTTGGTATGATAAAAATATTTCCCCAAAAAGAAAAAGATCTTATGTCAATGGGAATAAGATTTCATTCCGTAAACATAGGCACCCAATAAATTAAAAAGATTATACGCTACGGAGTAAGAGGATAAAATTAATTACTCCAACACATATACATTGGGTTATTTTTATTTATGAAGAATAAAAAAATTTATGTTAAGGAAAATAAGATTTCGTTTTCCTTTAACATCCAAATCAAAAAAAATGGAGGTTCGAAAAAATAATAACCTCGCCTCAAAATCCAAGCACCTTCATAAACCAACATCAACCCCCCTTAGCCAATTTCATGACTCTAAAATTAATTCAAAAATCTTTTTGAGGGCATAATTCGTAAATTGCATTATTTCCGGTAACACTCCTATAAGCTAAAGTTCGTATAACTCCAAACTATTTCTGTTAATCTAACCAATACAATTATTGCTTTCTATTTGATTACATCAAGAAGTCTTTTGGCCAAAATTTTTGCCCTGTTTAAATCATCTAAATGATTTTAGGACTTAACTCTTATACTATTTAATTTGATCTCTCTTATAATTAATTTAGCGGTAGCAGAACTTAGGTTTTTTTTTTATTCCTTATAAGTTCACCTCAAACTTTTGCTCTGGAATAGAAAAAGCTTAAGTATGGGGGTATTTGATGAGTTGTAAATATACGTATATTTTCGTATTTTATTTAAGTCAATTTTGTTTATTATTGTCTTTTTTATTAGTTTTATACAATAAATTGCTTATTTTTGTAAATATTATTTCTAACTTAGCTTTATTTTTATTCCAGAAAAATTCCAGAAAAAGTCAAAAAGTTGACTGACACGCCCGTATCACATGACCGACACGCCCGTAACACGGCCTCGACGATCGCCGACCACAGGTTGCCAGCTCGACGATCGGCGATCATTAAACCGAGCTTGACATGCCCCAAGACACGCCCGTGTCAAAGTGTGACATGGGCATGACTTCACCACCTGGCCCGACGTGACGCGCGCGACTTTGCAGCCGGACTGCGCCCAGATCGACCTCCCCGACATGCCCCAGTAACGCCCGTGACTTACACATGTCACGCTCGTGACCTAGGGCGTGACCGCCACTTTTTCAGCCGAAGTCAACTTTCCAGTCAAATCACCTGATCAACTCATGTACAGTAGCGACACGCCCCCCTGTCATGCCCTAGTCACGGGCGTGACCGACCCGAAATTTTGTCCTATAAATAAGGGCTTTCAGAAAATTTTAAGGGTCCACTTTTTGACCATTTTGCTTAGGGGAGCTACTGCCCGAATGACTTCTATGCTTATGTAAGGAGAATTTCTCCCTCTCCCTCTTAGTTTGTGTTAGCTTTCTTGCTTTAGCTTTTCATTGTAATAGCTTTTCAATTAATAAAAAGTTAGTTGTTTTTCCTCTCTTTACATAGTATCAAATTTACTTTGAATGCTCCTACTTAAAGTGATTTTTCCTTCCCTTTTTTGTGCTTTACTTTTCATGTCTTTTATTTTAAAGCTTTCATAATCTCGCTTAGTTTAGGATTTTATCGGCATTTCTAGCCGTTGTGCTGTCCGTTTATTTTTTGTTTTCAGCACTTTTTCGCTTTAGCTTTTTCTTCTTTATCATTTTCATTCATATAGGTTTTATAAAAACTCCCCTAAAAGTGTTCGTTTTTATTTTCTATAACTTAGACTCTTTAGGATTGTAAACCTTTTCGTCTCTTTTTAATTCTATTTTCACTTTTTAGGAGCTTTTATAAAAACATAAGAATGAAAAAGTCATTGTTATAATTTTTCGTCAACTTCATTTTAGCTTTTTAATTTCAAAACTTTTTAGTCCCTTTAATTTTATTTCATCTTTTTATGCATTTCTACCGCATTCTAGCGGTAGAAATGCAGTTGTTTTAATTTTTCGAGCACTTCACTTTTGCGTTTATTTGCAAAACTTTTCGCTCCGGTTAATTTTTATTTTCACTTTTTATGCATTTCTACCGCATTCTAGCGGTAGAAATGCAGTTGTTTTAATTTTTCATTAACTTTGTTTTTCTTATTTCTACAAGTGTGCGTGCGTATATGAGTTAGATTTTATTGCTTTATTTAAATTTCTGTAAAGTGTGTGTGTATGCATTTATTTCCGCCTACTCGTTAAGAGTTAAATGTTGCTCTGCTTTCATTTTCCACCCACTCGTTTGAGTGGGACTTGTATTTTATTGCTTACATTTTCTTTCTACTCACTTGAGTAGGTGAACTTTGTGCGTGTGTGTGTGTTTTCATTTATGTAGAGTGTGTGTGTGTATGAGATAAATTTACTCCCGCCCACTCAATTGAGCCGGAACTTGCAATTTTATCGCTTTGATTTGATCCCTTTCTCAATTATGTAGTGTGTGTGCATGTAGGAGATAATTTTTACGCTTTATTTATCGCTTTATTCAATTAAGAAGAGCGTGTGCGTGTGTGCATTTATTTCTGCCTACTCGTTAAGAGTTCAATGACGTGCTTTTATTTACCGCCTACTCAGTTTTGAGTAGGACTTGTCATTTCTCGCCTACTCAGTTTTGAGTAGGGCTTGCTTTATTTAATTTTCTTTATGGTTTTGAAGTGTGCGTGAGTGCCTGCATCAATTAGCCTTCAATTTATCTAATTATCCTATTTATTTGTGTTTTCTCTTATAATTGTTTAGTGCTTAATTTAACACTCACGCTTCACCTAAAAACATAAAGCCGTCCCCATACCGATGTGTGGCTAATCTCTTTTAGCCTTCGGCATCGAAGAGCATTGGGACATATAAAATGATTTAAAATAATTAAAGAACTTTATTTTTTACTTTAATATTAGGACTTAAGGTTTCCCCCAGGTTAACGACACGTAGAACCACATAATCGATGTGTGGGCTCTATTTCCGTTATCCATACGCTAGCTTGCCGAGAGGCAGTGCATATGGACAGATCCCCCTTGGGTAAATAGAACTGCGTACACCCCCTCGAAAGAGGAGAAGCGTAGTCCTACCGGATTGGGTTCCCCACCCAATAGCGGGGTTCTTAGCATAAAGCGGGCGTTAAGAGGAATCCTTCGTCGGACTCACGTTCGGTCGAATAGTCTTAGCGTTAAGGTGAGCGATATTACCTAGAGATAGGTGTGCTCATACTTATGGAACCTCCACGGCCAAGTGCCTTTTATTAATTTAAAAACTAAGTTCAATAATTGTTAAGAATTGTTTTAGTCTTAATCCGATTCGATGCCGAGTGTTTACCCGTCATCGAACTAATCTAAGTAAAAATTCTTCTCTCTTTTCTTTCCGTTTTAATTTAACTAAAAATCACACCTTACTGATAGTAAGATAATAGTACTCCTGGAAGAGTAAGTATAATCAATGCGCCCCCGAGAACAATATGACCTCGGTATTCCCCCAAATACCGAGTACTACTTGCGATAGGTGCACTTGCCTCCTCTCGTTAGAAAACTCGATCTTCTAACCGGCCCGCGGAATCTGACTATTTCGAACCACCCACAGTCGGTCTCTGTTCTGCGGCCATCATGCCTCTTCGGGAATGCTTGTGTTTTGGCTTCGGGAAATTTTAGCCCAAGTTTTGTTTGTCGGATGACGATTTTGACTTCACCACTAGATTCGTAGCACGGGTATTTAGTTACGGTGTTAATTTCGTTAAATTCCGAGATAGTTGGAATTTTCGCGTCGTTTTGATGTGTTATTGGATTAATTGTGGCAGCAAGTTGATATAGCATTAATAATATAACATATTTTAATAACTAGTGATGGACTAGTATTCTTTTATTAGCAAAGTGGCTGTAATATTATAAACAGATTATATGATATTGTATTAGGGGGCGGTAATAGCTGGTGGCGGTAAGAGCTAGTGGCCGACCCTTTCTTGGATATTAATATTATAATAGCCTTCATTTATTAGTTGGTGGCAGGATAAGAGAAAAGAGACCTTATTCTATAGTATTTTTCTTCTTCTTCCCCAAAAAGAAGGTCGTTTAGCTTCCAGCTCTAGGTTTTGGGCAGCAGAATTTTGGAGCTTTGGCCGGCAAATTCTGGAAGTGTAAAGCTTTGTTTTCTTGGGTAAGGGCAGATTTGGGCTGCTCTCGCTCAGGTCTTCCATCCTAGGTAAGTTTTTCTTGCTCTAGGGTTAGTTTAGAAGCAGGTCTTTTCAGGTAGCTAAGTTTTTTTTCCCATTTTTGTAGCTTCAGGTTGCTGTTTGTGGCCGATATTGCCTAGCTGTGTTGGACCTTAGAAGGGCAGCTGCTCTATCCTAAAGGTTGAGGCAAGTGGTGCTCCTTACCCTTGCCAAACTCTTCGTTTTTATTCTTATTTTTTCCTGGTTATTAGTCTAGTGTACTCTCCTAAAAGCTAGGGCTGTTACTAGTTGATCCCGAGCCAAATTAGTGTAAACTTTGTCCATATTTCATTTTACTCTCTCTCCTAGTTGCTGATGTTGTCTCCAGCTAGTGGCTAGAGGTAGGGATCGAGTTTACTAAGTTATTCTAGCTTGGGTGGTAGCTGTAGCTGGGTAGAAGGGTTAGGAAGGATTTTTTTAAGCTAAGGAAGAGCTCTCGGGTTGTAGGCTTTGAGTGGATTTTAGGATAAGTCCAAAAGCGTTGAGTGTGGTTGACACACTCAACGCCTAGCTGGTTTGGTTTTGCATCTAAGTTCAAAAGCATTGAGTAGTGGAGCTCCCTTAATGCCTGGCTGTTTGCTCTAGAAGCTAAGTCCATAAGAGTTGAGTGAGTGGAGCTCACTCAATGCCGTCGGCCTTTGGCATTGAGTGAGTTGCACTCACTCAACTCCATCTTGCTATAGGATTTTTCTAAGTCTTTTAGCGTTGAGTGAGTGGAGCTTACCCAATGCTGTCTCCCTTTAGCATTGAGTGAGGTGCACTCACTCAATGTCATTGCCTAGATAATTTTTCGCCAAGTCTTTTGGCGTTGAGTGAGTGGAGCTCACTCAATGCCGTCTTCTTTTGGCGTTGAGTGAGGTGCACTCACTCAACGCCATTGTCCAGAGATGGTTTTGCAAAAGTCTTTTGACGTTGAGTGATTGGTGTTCACTCAACGTCGTCTGCTTCTGGCGTTGAGTGAGGTGCACTCACTCAACGCTATTGTCCAGTCAGATTTTCTAAGTCTTTTGGCGTTGAGTGAGCTGAACTCACTAAATGCCATCTATCCAGAAGACTTTTCTTTAAGTTTTTTGGCGTTGAGTGAGCTGAACTCACTCAACGCCATTGACCAGTTAGTCTTTTTGCGTCTAAGCCTTTTGGCGTCGATTGGACTCGACGCCATTTCTTGCTTAGTGTTTGGGCATCGAGTGGACTCGACGTCTTCCCTGTCTTAGTGTTCGGTGCAGAGTGGACTCGATGCCTTTTTCCTTAAGCTGGTGTTTTCTCCCGAGTGTGGTTAGGGTGGGTTTATGTCGATTTATTGATATTTTTGGCTGGTTGTACAGGCCGAGTCATAAATTATAGTAAGTGGTTTACTTGTTGACTCTGTAAGGGGTAGTTTGGGTATAAAGCCATGGTCCCACCATTTTGGCCCTTGTTTGTGCTGGTTTTGTTGGTGTGTTGGTACCATTTTGGCCTTAGTTTGGGCTGGTTTTGTGGGTGTGTTGGACCTTTAGGCTGCCACCGTTGTACCCTTGAGTATTTATGGTCTGGGTTTTTAGATGAGGAATATTTTTGGTCACCAACCCAGATCCATGGCTTTACCACTGCTAATGATTCACACTGTTAGTTCCTGTCGTTAAAGTGGTTATTTTGGCATATGCTTGCCTTGTGCTTCTGCAGTTTTTAGTACGGCATGTTGTTTATTTCTAACACTGGGTACGTTGGGTTGTTGCCTTGGGCAGTTTTTTACCCTTACTATATGGTTCAGTTCTTTTTTTTTCCTCTTTTGATAGCACCTGTTGTTGAGTTGGTAAGCCCTTCTTTTTATTGCTCTAGTTTCTTTTGATTATATGCTTGCTGAGGCGTTCTTTCTTTGAATGCCTTAGGTTAAGGTTGTAGTTGGTTGAGCGGCTAGTGTTTTGGTGGAGTTTATTTGTGACCTCCTGGGTTGCTGAGTTCATTGTTCTTCGACCTTGTGAGGTAGTTTGCTTCTTTCTATTTAAACATACATACTCACTAGTGGGTTCGTGTCAGGTTGTTGACGCCGACTAGTGGCTTACTTGTGATGCTAGATATGAACTGTAAACTGCTACCTTTACCTATTTGGAGGTTGTTCACTTGCTTTTTGGGAATAATTTATGTTTGGTTGCATGTTAGGTATTTTGAAAACCTAAGAGTAGTACAATATGTACCTTATGCATTTCATATTTATAAAACTAAAGCACTACTTTCCAAAGAACGTAAAATCTATTTTCTTATACTATGATAAATCTAGAGTCCTGCATTTCATGAGTTGTCCTTTAGGAACTTTTATACTCATGTACGATGTCAAATCAAGCTAACTAAAGTATTTTCCGTTGCGTATACATATACGTTTAATTGTGGACTAGCTGATCCACTGTGCCGAGGGATAAGACCATAAGACCTAAATGATTTTCTTTCATATTAAACTCTAATTTCTCCAAAGGTGTAGAGTCTGGGGTTTTGCTTGAGTGTGTACAGTTATCCACTGCACGACGTAGCATCACGACATGTATTTTCCCTTGCTCTAATATGATATAATTATTGAGAAAATGCGAGTTGTGACAGTTAGTATCATAGGGAGTTTGCTTGACAATTGGTCGGGAACCCTTTCCTTATTAGTGTTGGTTGTTTAGTGTCATATCATACACACACTGAAGTGTCATCAGTACATCTTGGCTGAAGCATGAGCACTACACTCATTAGCATGACAAGAAGTATACGGGGTATATTATGTAGTATGGGATACATAATATGTGTATGTATATGGATCCACCATAGGTGGCAACATGTGAGGGTTATATAGTATGGGATGCATAACCTCACAACATGAATGCCCATTAGCACATTTTCTCTTTTCGTTGCATGTAATGTTATGTAGTATGGGATGCATAACATTGCATGTGTACGCCGCTCATAACATGCATTAAGGCCTTTTTAGACTGCATAGCACCACATGCATAGCATAACATAGTGTAAGAACAACATGTCACGCTAAAGATTTACATGATGATACATGTACACAAATGGGTTTTGAGTCAAAAGGAATATAAATTCAAGCATTCATGGTCTAGGAACATGAGTTAGTGTGATGATGGTGAATCATCCTAGGTTAGGCATAACAACATCATTGAAAACACCCATAGCAAGTTAGCAGTTGAAGTTCATATTTAAGTATGTTTGTCTGTACCGGGTAGTTTTGTGCTAGCTATTAGGCTAGGTCTTGATTCGTGTTAATTCGATTATAGGATGTCGAAGTGTCCTGCGATAAGGCAGACTCCCCAATCTGAGCGAGAGTCTTCGGGTGCTCAGAGAAATGTAATGATAGAAGGTCTGTGATAGAGCAATGAGGCCTTGTCCAGGAAATTGGTGGATGTGCAGTCCCAGATTCAGTCATTTGTATCAGTTGTGTTTGGGATAGCTCCGAGAGTGCAGAACCCTACTGTGGGTCTAGCTGTTCCTACCCCTCCTTCTCCTCTTGTGCCTCCAGTAGTGGTTCCAACAGAGATGACATTTATCTCTCAGTTTCAGCGACTCGGACCACCTACCTATGATGGGAATGCAGATTTTATGTCCTTGGATGATTGGATGATAGCGATTGAGGAGATGTTTTCTTATTCTGGAGTCACGAACGATCAGAGAGTGATGATCGCCGCATATAAGCTTAATGGATTAGCAAAGAGTTGGTGGTTGCGAGAAAAGGAGAGCTTGAAGGAAGGATGTTCATGGGAGTCCTTTAAAGAAATGTTACTGTGAAAGTTTCTACCCTCGGCCGAGCGGGACCGCCTTAGGAATGAGTTCTTACATTTGAAGTAGAGACAGCTCACAGTTAGTGAGTATGAGATTGAGTCTAGCAAACTTATTCGGTTTGCCCAGGGCATGATAGATTCCGAGGTGGATCGAGTTAAGCATTTTCTTGGGAGCTTAACAAGTGATGTCTAGCAGTTAGCTAGTGCTTATGGATCAACAAGCTATGCTGGAGTGGTGGAAGCTGCTTTGAGAGTTGAGGCAATTGAGAATGCCAAGCAAAGAGGGTAGTTGATGAGAAAAGATAAGAAGAAGTTGGTTGAAGGAAAGAGCCTTCAGGTACCTAGTGCTGCTTATAAGAAGAAGATCAAGGAGGTTTGTAGCTTCTGTGGCCGGTCAGGCCACCCCTTTAAGAGATGTTTCAAAAGGTTAGGAGCTCATAAGAAGGAACTGGTGAATGCAATTCAAGGTACTCCCAGGAAAGAGTTATTCTGTTCGGCATGTTAGCGGCCAGGGCATGATGCTGCCCATTGCTGGGGAAAGGACAAGATGAAGATAAGAAGTTATTTTCATTGCGGTTAGGAAGGAAACATTAAGTCTCAGTGCCCAAACCTCCAACCTATGATGTAGCCAGTGCCACTCCAGGCATTGCCACTGCCTAAGAAAATAGATAAAGGTAAGGGAAAGCTGAACGTGATTTCCTCAGAAGAAGCACAGACTTTGACTCAGGTTATTTCAGGTTAGACTTTTTCCCTAGTTTTAATTGTTTATGTTTGTCGTTATAGTTATTGTTTCCTTAGATGTGCGCAACTTTTAGGAAGCTTTAAGGTAAAGAACCGCTGGGCACGTATTCTTTTTGACTCTAGAGCTACCCACTCATTTGTGGCTAGAGACTTCATGGATCGATACCGTTTGGATCTAGATAGAGTTGGGGATGCCTTTTGCGTCAGGTTCCCTTCTGGTGATTCTTTAGATCAGGGCATTCAGGACTGCCTGATTATGTTAGGGGTTTTTTAGCAAGGGCAGATCTGAAGATGATTGACTTGGAAGATTTTGATGTTATCTTGGGCATGGACATGTTGTCCAGGTATGATGCTATGATCTAGTGCAAGGGCAAGTTCTTGGACTTCAGAAAGGACAACGGTCAGACTGGGAGTGTTTATGGTGATTCGCGTCAGGATTCTCTAGTCATTTTTACGGTATGTGCTCAGACGTTGTTAGTTTCTGGATGTTTTGCTTGTTTGGTCTCAGTTTTGGGGACCATTGGTATTTCGCCGCGTCTTGAAGAGATTCCTATTGTGGGTGAGTTTGCTGATGTATTTCCTGATGACCTTCCTGGTCTTCCACCTGATCGAGATGTTGAGTTTGTGATCGATTTGGAGCCGGGTACGAGTTCTATTACGAAGGCGTCGTACCGGATGGCCCCGTGAGAGCTGGCGGATTTGCATATCAAGCTGAATGAGTTGTTAGTGAAAGGTTTTATAAGGCCGAGTTCATCCCCTTGGGGTGCTCCTGTTCTGTTTGCTAAAAAGAAAGATGGATTGATGTGGCTTTGTATCGATTATAGAGAGCTCAATAAGGTCACTATTAAGAACAAGTATCCCCTGACAAGGATCGACGATTTGTTCGATTAGTTGTGCAATAGCGCAGTGTTTTCAAAGATTGATCATCGTTCTGGTTATCATCAGCTTAGGATCCGCGAGTCAGATATTCCACGAACTGATTTTCGATCGAGGCATGGGCATTTTGAATTCCTGGTACTGTCATTTGGTTTGACCAATGCGCTCTCAGCTTTTATGTATATAATGAACCGAGTGTTCAAGGACTTCTTGGTTATGTTTGTAGTTGTGTTTATTGACGATGTTCTGATCTATTCCCGCAATGCTGAGGAGTATGACCAACATTTGCATTTGGTTTTATCTGCCTTGAGGGATCATAAGTTATTCGCCAAGTTGAGTAAGTGCGAGTTTTGGTTTCCTCAGGTTTCGTTTCTGGGCCATGTGATCAATAGGCATGGAATTTCAGTTGACCCAGAGAAGATAGCTTCAGTGTTGGAATGGTGGAGACCTAACACACCCAAGGAGATTCGAAGCTTCTTAAGGCTGGCAGGCTATTACAGGAGATTTGTGGAAGGTTTATCTACCTTTGCTGTACCGTTGACTCGATTGACTCAGAAAAACGTGGCTTTTGTTTGGAATGATAAGTGTGAGGAAGCATTCCTTGAGCTCAAGAATAGTTTCTGCACTACTCCTGTTTTTACTCTGCCTACAGAGGGCATCGGTTATGATGTTTTTGTGGATGCATCGCATGTTGTACTTGGGTGCGTGTTGATGCAAGACGGGAAAGTGATTGCGTATGGGTCCAGGCAATTGAAGACTCATGTGAAGAACTACCCTACACATGACTTCGAATTTGCAGCCGTGATATTTGCGCTGAAGTTGTGGAGGCATCTACTTTATGGTGCTCAGTGCAAGATTTTTACTGATAATAAGAGTTTAAAGTATGTCTTCACCCAGAAGGAATTGAATCTGCGTCAGCGCCGATGGCTGGAGTATATTGCCGAATACGATGTTGAGATCCAGTACCATCCGGGTAAGGCTATTGTAGTGGTTGATGCCCTAAGTTGAAAGACAGGGAAGATTTTTAATCTCTCCGCCGAGCGGTTGGTGGAAGAATTTCTTTTGATGGACATTTCTTTGGGGTGTTGCGATTTGCATAGCAGTTTGGTGGCAACAGAGCCTTCTTGGATTGCGCTGACGAGGTTATATAAGAAAGACGATCCAGATCTACTGCATTTATATCTTCGAGATGAGAAAGGGAAGTTACCTAATTTTTCGATTGATGATGTGGGTACGTTGAAGTACAGCGACAGATTTTGTATCCCCGCTATTATGGATATTCGAGATATGTTATGCAGAGAAGCTCACGATTCGAGCATTTTCTATCATCCAGGATCTACCAAGATGTATCATGACTTGAAGAAGATTGCCTGGTGGATTGGGATGAAGGAATATATAGCTTGATTTGTTTCAGAGTGCTATACTTGCAAGCGTGTGAAGGACGATCACGGAAGGCCTGGTGGCAAGTTGACACCGTTGGAGATTCCGACTTTGAAATGGGAGATCATTTCGATGGATTTCATCACGGGTTTACCGCGATCTCCTAGGGGATATGATTCAGTTTTGATGATTGTTGATAGATTAACGAAGTGTGCTCACTTCGTCCCCTATAAGATCGACTATCCGATGAAGAAGATAGCTGAGCTATATGTGAATGAGGTTATCCGATTGCATGGTGTTCCAGTCAGCGTCATTTTAGACCGAGACTCCCGGTTTACATCTCGCTTCTGGAAGAGTTTGCAAGAAGGTTTGGGTACAGATTTGAGGTATTCGACCGCATAGCACCCACAGAACAATGTTCAGACATAGCGAGTGAATCAAATAGTAGAGGATATGATTAGATGCTACATTTTAGACCACGGAGGAGCGTGGGATGAGCGTTTGCAGCTTATGGAGTTTGCGTATAACAACAGTTATCAAGAAATCCTGCAAATGGCTCCATTTAAAGCACTGTATGGGAGACGCTGCAAAAGTCCCCTCTTTTGGACTGAGGTTGGCGAGAAAGTTTTGTTGGGTCGTGATGCACGTGAAGAAATGGAAGTTGTTGTAAAACTTATTCGAGAGAAGCTTCGGATAGCTCAAGAACGTTATGAGAAGAATGCCAACCGGCATAGATCGGATTTGGAGTTTGTTGTGGGGGACTTGGTATTTCTTAACGTTTCCCCGATGGTTGGCATCAAGAGATTTGGTTTAGGGTTTCGGTTTTAGGGTTTTAGGGGTTTGTGGGACCATTCAAGATTGTTGAACGGATTGGTGTGTCAGCTTATAAGCTGGAGTTGACCGCAAAATTCCCTGGTGTTCACGATGTTTTTTATGTAAGCCAACTACGGTAGTTTGTGCTAAGCGACAGGCAGGTTTTTGATTCTATGCCACAGTTGGAGCCAAATCTTTCTTATGTGGAGATGCCAGTCTGCATTTTGGATTCACAAGATTGCGTGTTGCGGAAGAAGAGAATTCCTATGGAAAAAGTTTTACGGAGGAACTAGGACGTGGAAAGCGCGACTTGGGAGTTGGAGTCGGCTATGAGGAAGACTCACCCTCTTTTTGTTTCCTTGAGTTGCCTGGTATGTTTCCATCTTAGTTTCTTATGTTTCTTCTTTGATTGAAGTGTTGTGTGTAAAGTTTCGGGGCAAACATTCTTTTAGGGGGAGTGACTGTAACGCCCTCGGTTTTTTTGTGCTTATTTAATCTTGGATTGGCATTACATTGACGCCTTTCCGGCCTTTACCGTTGTTAGAGTGTTGTTTTAGCTCTTTAGGCCCTTAAGTGGATTGTTTTGTAGTCTGTTTGCAAGATTCCCTAGCAAGCCGAAGTCTTTTTTGGTGACTCGATGGTGCCTCTTCGGGAATGCTTGTGTTTTGACTTCGGGAAATTTTAGCCCGAGTTTTGTTTGTCGGATGACGATTTCCACTTCGCCACTAGATTCGTAGCGTGGGTATTTATCTACGGTGTGAATTTTGTTAAATTCTGAGATAGTTGGAATTTTCGCGTCGTTTTAACGTGTTATTGGATTAATTGTTGCAACAAGTTGATATAAATTTAATAATATAGCATATTTTAATAACTAGTGACTGACTAGTATTCTTTTATTAGCAAAGTAGTTGTAATATCATATATAGATTATATGATATTGTATTAGGGGGCGGTAATAGCTTGTGGCGGTAAGAGCTAGTGGCCGACCCTTGCTTGGATAATAATATTATAATAGCCTTCATTTATTAGCTGGTGGCTGGATAAGAGAGAAGAAAGCTTATTCTATTGTATTTTTCTTCTTCTTCCCCCAATAGAAGGTTG
This sequence comes from Platanthera zijinensis, assembly GCA_039513925.1. Classification (NCBI taxonomy): domain Eukaryota; kingdom Viridiplantae; phylum Streptophyta; class Magnoliopsida; order Asparagales; family Orchidaceae; genus Platanthera; species Platanthera zijinensis. Next base: position 136,912,553 of record CM077080.1, on the reverse strand, counting down.
GTTAGCTTCCAGCTCTAGGTTTCGGGCAATAGAATTTTGGAGCTTTGGCCGGTGATTTCTAGAAGTGTAAAGCTCGGTTTTCTCGGGTAAGGGCAGATTTGGGCTACTCTCACTCAGGTCTTCAATCCTAGGTAAGTTTTTCTTGCTCTAGGGTTTTTTTAGAAGCAGGTCTTTTCGGTTATCTCGGTTTTTTTCCATTTTTGTAGCTTCAGGTTGCTGTTTGTTGCCGATATTTCCTAGTTGTGTTGGACCATGGAAGGGTAGCTGCTGTGTCCTAAAGGTTGAGGCAAGTGGTGCTCCTTAACCTTGCCAAACACTTCATTTTTATTCTTATATTTTACTGGTTATTAGTCTAGGGTACTCTTCTAAAAGCTAAGGTTGTGACTAGTTGATACCGAGCCAAATTAGTGTAAACTTTGCCAAGATTTCATTTTACTCTCTCTCCTAGTTGCTGATTTTGTGTCCAGCTAGTGGCTAGAGGTAGGGATAGAGTTTACTAAATTATTCTAGCTTGGGTGATAGCTGTAGCTGGGTAGAAGGGTTAGAAAGGATTTTTTAAGCTAAGGAAGACCTCTCGGGTTGCAGGCTTTTAGTGGATTTTAGCCTAAGTCCAAAAGCGTTGAGTGTGGTGGACACACTCAATGCCAAGCAGGTTTGGTTTTGCGTCCAAGACCAAAAGCGTTGAGTGAGTGGAGCTCACTCAACGCCTGGCTGTTATCTCTAGAAACTAAGTCCATAAGTGTTGAGTGAGTGGAGCTCACTCAACATCGTCGGCCTTTTGCGTTGAGTGAGCTACACTCCCTCAACGCAATCTTGCCAGAGTATTTTTCTAAGTCTTTTGGCGTTGAGTGAGTGGAGCTCACTCAACACCGTATGCCTTTGGGGTTAAGTTAGGTGCACTCACTCAATGCCATTGCCCAGATAATTTTTCACCAAGTATTTTGGCGTTGAGTGAGTGGAGCTCACTCAATGCTGTTTTCTTTTGGCGTTGAGTGAGGTGCACTCACTCAATGCCATTATCCAGAGTTGGTTTTGCCAAAGTCTTTTGGCATTGAGTGAGTGTTGCTCACTCAACGTTGTCTGCTTTTGGCATTGAGTGAGGTGCACTCACTCAACGCCATTATCCAGTTAGATTTTTTAAGTCTTTTGGCATTGAGTGAGCTGAACTCACTCAACACCATCTATCCAGAAGGCTTTTCTCTAAGCCTTTTGGCATTCAGTGAGCTGAACTCACTCAACGCCATTGTCCAGTTAGTCTTTTTGCAGCTAAGTCATTTGGCGTCGAGTGGACTCGACGCCATTTCTTGCTTAGCGTTTGGGCGTCGAGTGGACTCGACGCCATTTCTTGCTTAGCGTTTGGGTGTCGAGTGGACTCGACGCCTTCCCTGCCTTTGTGTTAGGTGCTGAGTGGACTCGACGCCTTTTGCCTTAAGCTGGTGTTTTCTCCCGATTGTGGTTAGGGTGGGTTTATGTCGATTTGTTGATATTTTCAGCTGGTTGTACAGGCCGAGTCGTGAATTATAACAAGTGGTTTTTTTGTTGACTCTGTAAGGGGTGGTTTGGGTGTAAAGCCCACGTCCCGTCATTTTGGCCCTTGTTTGGGCTGGTTTTATTGGTGTGTTAGTACCATTTTGGCCCTAATTTTGGCTGGTTTTGTGGGTATGTTGGACCTTTAGGCTGCCAATGTTATACCCTTGATTATTTATGGTCTTGGTGTTTGGATGAGGACTATTTTTGGTCACTAACCCAGATCCATGGCTTTACCACTGCTAATGATTCACACTGTTAGTTCCTGTCATTAAAGTGGTTATTTTGGCATATGCTTGCCTTGTTCTTTTGTAGTTTTTAGCAGGCCATGTTGTTTATTTCTCGCACTGGGTACATTGGGTTGTTGCCTTGGGCAGTGTTTTACCCTTACTATATGGTTAAGTTCTTTTTTTACTCTTTTGATAGCACTTATTGTTGGGTTGGTAAGCCCTTCATTTTATTCTCTAGTTTCTTTTGATTATATGCTTGCTGAGGCGTTCTTTCTTTGAATGTCTTAGGTTCAGGTTGTAGCCGGTTTAGCGACTAGTGTTTTGGTGGAGCTTGCTTGTGACCTCCTAGGTTGCTGAGATTATTGTTCTTCGATCTAGTGAGGTAGTTTGCTTCTTTCTGTATAGACATACATACTCACTAATGGGTTCGTGTCAGGGTGTTTATGCCCACTGGTGGCTTACTTGTGATTCTATATATGAATTGTAAACTGCTACCTTTGCCTATTTGGAGGTTGTTTAATTGCTTTCTGGGAATAATTTATGCTAGGTTGCATGTTAGGTATTTTAAAAACCTAAGAGTACTATATGTACCACTTGCATTTCATATTTATAAAACTAAAGCACTACTTTCTAAAGAACGTAAAAGGTATTTTCTTATACTATGATAAATCTAGAGTCCTGCATTTCATGAGTTATCTTTTGGGGACATTTATACTCATGTAGGATGTCAAATCAAGCTAACAAAAGTATTTTTCGTTGCGTATACATATACGTTTAATTGTGGACTATCTGATCCACTGTGTCGAGGGATACGATTATCAAATCTAAATGATTTTCTTTCATATTAAACTCTAATTTCTCCAAAGGTGTAGAGTCTGGGATTTTGCCTGAGCGTGTGCAGTTATCCCATGCATGATGTGGCATCATAACACGTATTTTACCTTGCTCTGATATGATATAATTGTTGAGAAAATGCGGGTTGTGAAAATAATAATGAGAACCGGAAAGAAAACTCACCCGGAACTGGTGCACATGCAATGAATAATGAACCTGACCCTATTTAATTTTCAAAGATTGAATTGTTCCAACTTAATAGCTAAGGTAATAAAAAAAATTTTGATTTGCTTGCAGGAAATAATATGAAGATTATTAAATAATGTTTTTTGATTTTTTTGATGAAAAAATAAAAATATAGGATGCTATTTGCAGACCAACAATTAAATTTTAAAATAACTAAATAAAAATAATGACTTAATGAAAATTAATTTTTTTGGTTTTCTTACTAATAAAAGGATGGAGAATTTTCAGAATTTTATTTTTTTTGAATGTTGAGAAAAACTGAACAATTTTAGGCCGCTATTTGCAGACCAAGAAATTTAAAATTGATTTATATGTTGTACAATAAAACGTGCAAACTGCGTGTCGGTGCTCAAACAAAAAGGGGGAGGGGGGAATTAGGAAATTAACATGAACCTCCCTCTGCTACCAAATTGATGCAGGCTTGCATGTTGACACCAAATATTTCTACGGACGAACACGATTGCCCCTCTAATGATCCAATTCTACACTCGCACAATCGCTCTACGCGCCACCACGTTAACTAATAATTTCAATTATATGCTAGCGTACGGGTAGCTAAATCGATTAGTATTGAATAGAGGTGATAGACCAATATTCTTTCTGGCTAAAAGGATCTACCCGGTCTGAACGAGCGGTGTTATCCCAAAATAGATCTACCAAATAAAATACTATTTGGAAAAGGTAGATCTCTCCCAACAAAAGAAGACAAAGGTTCTCTAAACCCTTTCAGAAATAGATAAATCAAGATAAACACAACCGATCGAAGAAAATCCACGATGAATTAATGCTATCAAAATTCAACGCTAAGAATCTTCCACCACAGGAATAAATCTAGGAAAAGAAACACACAAAGGTAGAAGGTTTCGTTACCCAATCGAGATATATGATTTCAATTTTTATACTTAGATCAATCTTCAACGGCTCCTCCCAAGTCACGCCGGATGGAGAGGAAACTTGTCAACCTTCGTCGCGTCACGCCGGAGTTGGAATCCACAAAGGAAATCTTTGCCTTGGCTGATTTGTTCAAGGAGGTGTGTTGAATGGTTGCTTTGTTGGAGGTCGGTTTTGGGAGAGGATGATGGGGGAAGGTGGCCGAGCCACTAAGAGGGGGGAGATAGAGAGGGAAGGCGGCCAAGAGAGGGTGAGAAGGGAGGAGGCCAAATTTTGCCAAGGGAGGAAGGAAAGATCTCAAAAGATTTTTGGTGGGATTATTTTCCTATTCTTCTTCTCTAAGCAATCCTTCATAACATGGCTATATATAGCCTACACAACTCAATCTCCCTACATTCAAAATTAAAAATTCAAATTTAAAATATGATGGTTATATGCACCCATCATAGCACATGAAATGAAATAATTAAAACAACACATGATGGTTATAAGCACCCATCATTACACATGAAATGAAAATTAAAAAAAAAAACATAAAAAATGACTTAGTAATTATTAATAAACTATTAATAATTATTAATAAATTGGTTTGGGCCCCGGGCATTTATTATGGCGAGGCTCCACATGGTCATCACGACGCCGCAAATCTTTATTTGAAGGCGGAGAAAGTTCTTCTATAAGCGTGTTGCCACCGTCTTCAATATGTTGAGGGCCGTCGACACCATCAGATGGTAGCTAAACCATCGTTCCCTTTCTCAAGGCATTATTGTTGTTGGTTATTACCCAAATCCCATTCCCTTTTAATATTAAACTGGAACTAATCTTAATGTATTTCTACTCTTCCTCTCCTTAGAAAAGACGATCTTTCGTCGATCCCGTGCACCACCTAACGCCAGCCAACCCAACATTTTACTCATCCCAACTTCCAATGATGAACTCAATTTAATTTTACTCAAACCAATAAACTATTAACCCCAACCCATATGGCCAATTCAAATGTTATCACATTTTCAGCAGTTTTACTGTATGCAGACCAACCAATATTATATATTGTACATGTTAGGAGGTACTCCAAATTTTCATCCACAAGCCTTAAGATATTTAATGGGAATCTATCATGATATGATTAGCCTAACTCTATAATCTTAATATTTTCCTAATTAATTTGTTATTTAATTAATTTTCCCAAAGTTAGGCCATGGGTAATTTAAACATGAAGTATAATATTTTCTCAAGTAATGGCCAACTAAAAATTATTAACACTAGATAACAGAGGAATAATGGTAAATACCAAATTTCATGAATTTCCATAAATGATTTGGCCTATAATTAATTAATCTAATAATAAGCCATTAATTATGGGTAAAAAAGAAAGTACTAAAGTTAATCATCAGAAAATTGTATAAAATTACTAAATCTCAAGGATGACCATAAAGGGCCTCTGACCCAAAATCATATTTTATCAAGCTTACCAAGTACCAAAATAAATTCAATTACTTTTACTTAGAAAATAGTACCTTGTGAAACAACCTCTATAGATAGACTTCTAAAAATTCCATAAAAATTCACAGAGATTTAAAATGTCATTAAAGGTCTACTTACTAAATTTCTTAAGTTTTCATTGAGTGGTTTGTTTATAAGAAATTTCTAAGTAGAAGGTGCAACTTGATGGGTTGTGAATGAAGTACCCCATTTAATGATCTAAAATTCATATTAAAAATTTCTAGGGCTTGTTATAGTCTTAAAACAAAGCTTGACTAAATATATTCCAAACTCAAGGTTAGGAAGTCACATAATAAAGTTCTTCAAGACAACTCATGATATTGCACTTTCCAAAGGAACCCGCTTGTAAACTCATCCAAACAATATGTAGTATATTTCAGTGGTTAATATGATTATGAAAATGACATATAACAAAATTTCATGTTGTTCCAAAGTCATATGAGCCACTAGACTTTCCCCAAGTTGTATAGACCTAAAACTTACCCAGTGGTTTATGTGGGGTGCATGTGTACAAATCCCACCATATCTCTCCCTAAGGCTTTTCACCGCCCTAAGATCACATGGACTAAACACCAAGTCCATACAAGGGCATATAACCCATGCCCTTCACAAAGCCCCAAAGTCCAACCTTCGGAATTGAACTTGGGTCGTAAGGCAAATCTACCCCAATCTACCCCAAATTCCATATGAGGGTGTCTAGTATCATAACAAACCAGTGACACAAGTTTTAGCCTCTGTTGAGGTGATTTGACAACTTAAACACACAAGGAACACTTTGACCTAAATACCCCCCTTTTGGCCAAGGCTAGGGTTTGCAAAAATCCAACCCAAATCATCTCCAAATAAGATGAAATTTTATACAGAGCATTATGATGACCCCAAGGACCACTCACCAAAATTAGGGAGGTTTTGGAGTTCATTAGGTTCCCTAATTAAATTAACTAAGATTATTAAATAATTTCAAAAACTATAGAAAACGTATCTCCAAAAATTCTAATCTGTATACATGACCTAGGAATAGATAAGATTGACTCCCTGTCAAAATTTCAGATCATTTGGACATGTGGTGAAGTGGGGGCACACATTAAATCTCTAACCAGCCATAGGTATAGATGTAACGCCCCTGATTTTCCGACAATTATTTAATCTTCTTGTTGACATCATAATGATGTAAGGGGCGTTACGTGGAGTTGACGGCGCGTCGCCTTTATTGCGTTTTCAAGTCTGTCCGGTCGAGGCGGCATGATTTGTGAATCCTTTTCTAAAATGGAAAATTTTATGTTGGGAAATTAAATTAATTATTTTTTGGCATGCTCGTCATGTTTCGTCGCGATCCGAGTGATATTCGAGGCTCGGTGAATTTTTGAAGTTTGTAAGATTTATGATCGTCGTAGACTTTAGAAATTTATATCTCGAGAATGGCTCGTCGGATTTTGGTTTTGACTTTGCTGTTGGGTTCGTAGCATCAGTATTCTCCCTCGGTGTGAGTTTCGTTTAATTCAGCGTGCGTTTCGGCCTCAGTTTTGAAATCGTGTTTCCTTATTCAAAATATATATATATATATATATGATTATTTTAATATTATAGTACTATTCAAAAATGTCTTTTACTATTCATTTATATAGTTTAATTTTTTATATATATTTGCAAAAATCTATTGTTCATGCAATTTGAATTTGTTAAGTTCTCGAGTGTTGTAGTATTCTTCTCGAGTAGTAGCATAGGAGGTGTCGAGTACTTCTTTTTCTGCTCTCGAGTACTCAGGTTTTCTCTCGGGTACTACTGCTCGAGTGATCTTCTCACCTCTCGAGTACTGTTGTTCCTCTCGAGTATTGTTGTTCATTCTTCTTGAGTTTCTCTAATTTAGTTCTCGAGAAAATTACTGTTCCTCTCGAGTGCTGCATTGTATTACTCGAGTATTGCATTGTATTACTCGAGTGCTGCATAATATTACTCGAGTGATATCTTCCAACCTCTCGAGTAGCCTGCTTTCTACTACTCGAGTACTCCTAAACTTGTTCTCGAGTGGCATGCAACCCATCTCGAGTAGTCCGTTATAGTTTGTGTTCGGGTGCCTTTTTGAGAGTCAAATCGATGTCGTATAAAAAATGGTAAACATAAGATTTGTTTATCTCAAAGAGATCTACAACTTTCATGTTGGGCATTTTTCGATTTGAAGCCATCCTAAATCGCTATTATTCGTTTTCCACGCACCCGCTCGTAAATAGTCATTTATAGACAATATTTTTTAATATATATATATACTCTTCTACTTAAGGTTAAATAGATTGTCATCTTCTTCCTCACATCTTGACCGAACCAGAGAGCGAGGGTGACGACGGATTTCTATGTTCGTAAAACTTCGGATCGCCGCTGTCGGAGCTGCGGTGCTCGGAATCGCAAACCGAGCATAGATCCGGAAAGCTCTCGTCGAGAGCTTCGCGTTCGTTGTAAGTATTTCTCGTTTTGTGGAAGTTTTTTGTTAGGGTTTTTGGCCCTTACCTCTTTTTTGGCAAAATTCTAGTAGACCCCGCTTCCCCGCGTCTTCTTTTGGCTATATCCATGACGAGGAGCAATTTGGACGACCGTTTGGAGTAAAAACTGAGGCAAGTGGTGTTCATGCTCTCCCTCTTGCTCTTTTCTTCCATATATTTGTAATATTTCGTTGAATTGACATGTTAAAATTCCTAAAACCTTATCTTTGAATTTCTAATTTATTTTTTTCTGGATTTTTACGTGTGTTTCACCTAGACCTATTGCTCCCAATTGTTATCTTGTAGGTTGGTAAACATACGTAGTGGCGTGTCACTTTAACTATCATTTCCTTTTGATCGATGTGATACCTCGTGCATCCCATTTTTTTGATCGCGCCTCACCTTGCTTAACCCTTGCCTCGTCCTTATGTAGCCCAAGTCATTTGTCGACCCTCTTGAAATCTCGTCGGGTAAGCCCTAGGGTGTAATTGTCCTTTCGATGTGTCGGCATTATCAAGAGTCAATTTATAGTTTGTTGACCATTTGTCTATGATGAATAAAAGAAACTTTTTGTGTTTAATTACGTAATTAAAGAGAACTCTGGTGGTTTGTGCACGTTGGGGTTTCTCCCTCGGCACAGTTCCTTATGGTTGAGTCTGTACGCGTTGTGGACCTTCATCCCCCGCATATTACCTTAGTTGTTGGTCTATGCGCATTGGGGTTTCTCCCTCGGCATAGTGCCTTTGGCGGGGTTTGTGCGCGTTGTGGACCTTTTCCCCGGCACAGTACTCTTTTCGGTTGAACTGATCGGTCTTATTGATGTTAATGAATAACATGAATAATAAAGAAAGATGAATACATGAACTTCTTATGTTTGATACACTATTATGTCCAGTTGTTGTGATTAGCTTTCTTTCTCAGCTAAATTTACTGGTTGTTTCTGTTGCTTCACTACTGACTTTTTATTGCAGTCATCTTGTTGACTTTCATTCACCTTGAGGTTTGCTTGGTCTACTCCTTTTACTCTTGTTACACTACTTATAACTTGCTTTTGAGGTGTTATTCTTTGGAATGCCTCAGGTCCAGAGCGGTAGCAGGTGTAGCTGACAAGGTTGTGCTTTGGTGCTGCAAGTTGTTGCGGCCGGTTGTTACCACCTCGGAGTGTTGAGGTAGTTGTTTTGTTAGACTTGTCAGTTTTTTTATAGGTTCGTGTCAGTTGTTGACGCCCATAGTCTCAGACTTTCTGTATTAGAGTACTTGCTACTTTTATTGATGTTACTTATAGCTAGCTTCTTTTTTGCTTGCTCTTTGGGAAGGATTTATATTAGGATGCATATAGTTACTTTTAAATATACAAAAAACTGCATTCTGAAATTTTGACATGACATAACTTTTAACTGCAAAACTTACTACTTTTAAGTGATATAAAAATATTTTTTTATTTATATTAAATGTAGAAGTCACATCGTCATTATGATATGCTAGGTTTTCATTCACATAAAGGATAACCAATGAATCAAACTAAGTATTTTCTGCCGTGTAAACTAATATATTTTCTCACCTATGGACTAGTGATCTACCCGACCGAGGGACACAGTCAATAACTCAAATAACTTATATGTATTTTTTAAACTTAATTTCATAAGTCTTTTACATAAAGTAAATGTGAGGACGAGTCACCTGAGCATCTGCAGTTGTCCCCTGCTTGGCGTGGCATCACAACGCGTATTTTATTTTACTCTAATATTTTATTTAATACGGAGAAAATGAGGGTTATGACAGTTGGTATCAGAGGGAGGTTTTATTAGAGGGTTGGTTGGTTTGGCAAGCCGGTCGAACAACTTTCCCTTAAGCAAAACTCTAATCGTATCATTTCTTTGCATACACACGACGATGTGTCATCAGTAGATTTTGATGGAATCATGAACACTACACTCATAGCATGATAAGAAGTATATGGGTCATATTATGTTGTATGGGATGCATAATATGTGTTCGTATATGGATCCACCATAGGTGGCAACACGTGACGGTTATGTAGGATGGGATGCATAACTATCATCACATGGCTGCCCATTAGCATGTTTTACTTTTTCATTACATACAATATTATGTAGTATGGGATGCATAACATTGTATGTTTACGCCGCTCATAACATGCACTAAGGCTTTTTTAGAATGCATAGCACTACATACGTAACATATCATCGCATAAGCACGCGTGCCAAGTTAAAGATCTGCATGATGACATATGTACACCCATGATTTAAAATGAAATTTAAACATTCATGCATACATATTATAGGCACATGTTAGAATCGTAGCATCATTTCATGATTTTCCCAGAGTAAGGTAACAGCGAGAGCAAGTATCTGTTCAATCCCGATCTGATTTAAGTCTGTTTGTTTCTAATCTGAACTGGGTTAGGATATTCGAGTTTACTTGCTTAGGTGTCTTAAGCTAGGTCCTTGAGAAGTCGTTTGTTTGTATCGGTAGAAGATGACCCCGAAATAATTATGCTAAGGGAATATCTTCCCAGTTTGTGATGTATTAGGAAATGTTTTGACTAGATATCCGTTTGTCCTATAGAAAATGCCGCCTAAACGAGTTGCGACGAGGTCGACACCCCAGTCGGAGGGTGAGTCTTCTGGTGCCTACAGTGAAGCAGTGATTGAAGGGCTTCGACAAAGTAATGAGGCCCTGACAAGGCAGATGATGGACATGCAATCGCAGGTACAATCGTTGTTTGTATTCGTCACTAGGCAGCAAAATAGAGCATAGGACCCTGTCATGGGTCAAACCTTTCCTACTCCTCCCGCTGCTCTAGTTCCACCAGTCGCACTACCACTTGAGATGAATTTCATTTCTCACTTCCAGTGACTAGGACCTCCTTCGTATAATGGTAGAGCAGACTTCATGGCATTGGATGACTGGATCATCGCCATTGAAGAAATGTTTTCTTATTCTGGTATTTCTGCCGATCAGAAGGTGTAGATTGTAGTGTACCAGCTCAATGGACATGCGAAGAGTTTGTGGATCAGAGAAAAAGAGAATCTTTCTGATGGGTGCTCATGGGAATCATTTCAGAGTATGTTGCAGAAGAAATTTTTGTCATTGGTTGAGCAAGACTGTCTAATGAACAACTTTTTACACCTAAAGAATATGCAACTCACTATTATTGAGTACGAGATAGAGTTTAGCAAGCTCAGTCATTTTGCCCCAGATCTGCTAGCATCCGAAGAAGGTAGAGTAAAGTGTTTCCTGAGTGGTCTGAGGTATGATATACAGCAGTTGGCTAGCGCATACATGTCTGAGACCTTTATAGAAGTAGTTTAAGCTGCCTTGAAGGTTGAGGCGATAGAAAATGCGAAGAATCGGGTACTGCATGCAAAGAAGGACAAGAGGAAATCTGACGATGGAGGAAGTGATTTGGCATCTGGCCCTATAACGAATTAGGATAGAAAGGAAGTGTGTAGCTTCTGTGGTGAGATAGGACACCCTTTTGAGAAGTTCTGTAAGAGACCTGATGTGAAAAAGTAGTCTCAAGTACACGTGATCCAGGATGCTCCAAAGGGAGGCCTTGTCTATACTTATTGCCGGAGGAGTGGGCACGATGTGGCCCGTTGTCGCAAGAAGGCTGAGGCTTGTTTCCTTTGCGACTAGAAAGGACATTTGAAGGCTAATTGTCCGTAGAAAAAGCCTGCGCTGCATGCAGTTCTGTTGTAGACTCTACCGCCGCCCCTTCCTCTCGTGGAAAAGGGAAAAGGAAAGTTGAATGTGATGACCAAGGAGGAAGCCCAATCTTCGACTCAAGTGATCTCGGGTTAGCCTTCGACTCAGCTAGTAATCTCTTATGGTAGATTTATAGTTTCTGCATTTTAGTTGTGAGCGCGATGTGTTTAGGTGAATTTAAGTTGAAGAATAAGTGGGCACAAGTTCTGTTCGATTCGGGTGCAACTCACTCCTTTGTGACAAGGAGTTTTGTAGATCGACATCACTGGGTTCTTGACTAGTTAGACACTTCCCTGAACATCAAATTTCCTGTAGGAGAGCTGGTGATGTCAAGTCAGGGTATCCAAAAATCCCCTATCTTCCTAAGTGGGTTTCTAGCTTGTGCGGATCTGAAGGTGTTAGACTTGGAAGACTTTGACGTAATTTTGGGCATGGACTTGTTGTCTAGCAATGATGCCGTCATTTAGTGCAAGCTCAAGCGCTTGGATTTCAGAGCCTACAAAGGCCAGCCCATGAGTGTGTATGGTTTACCACGTCAGGAATCCCCAATCATTTCTGAGGTATGTGCTCGTATACTTCTAGAGTTTGGTTGTGATTCTTTCCTTGTTTCAGTTTTTATTCTGGAAACTGCACCTGTTGTGCCTCGGGTTGAGGACGTTTTGATGGTGTGTGAGTTTCTGGATGTTTTTCCCGTTAGTATTCCTGGACTTCCTCCTGAGAGAGGTTGAGTTCGTTATAGATCTCGAGCTAGGAACTTGCCCTATCGCGAAGGCACCGTACTGCATGGCTCCGTGTGAGTTAGAGGAGCTGCGTACTCGGTTAGATGAACTGCTGTAGTGTGGTATTATCAGACCTAGTTCTTCCCCCTTGGTGCACCGGTCCTCTTCGTGAAGAAAAAGGATGAAATGATAAGGTTGTGCATAGATTATAGAGAGATAAACAAGGTGACCATTAAGAACAGATATTCGTTGCCAAGGATCAATGACTTGTTTGACCAGCTGCGAGGTAGTTCCATGTTCTTGAAGATTGACCTTCATTCAGGCTACCATCAGTTAAGAATCTATGAGTCAGACATTCCGCGAACTACTTTTCATTCCTGATATGGTCACTTTTAATTTCTGGTAATGTCATTTGAATTAACGAACGCACCGTCTGCTTTTATGGACATTATGAACTGGGTGTTCAAGGATTTTCTGGATAAGTTCGTAGTTGTATTCATTGACGATGTCCTGGTATATTCCAGAAATACAGAAGAGCATGTTATGCACTTGCGCTTGGTCTTAGCTACTCTAAGGGAGCACAAGCTGTATGCGAAGCTTAGCAAGTGTGAGTTCTTGTTGTCTCAGGTATCATTCCTAGGACACATAGTAAGTAAGGATGGTATCTTAGTGGATCCCGCAAAGATAGACGTAATCTTGGATTGGAAGAGACTCACATCGCCTAAGGAGATAAGGAGGTTCTTAGGGTTGGCAGGTTACTACAGAAGATTTGTGAAATGATTTTCCGTGCTTTCTATGTCGTTTACCAGGCTTACGCAAAAGAGTGCAGCTTTTGTTTGGAGTGATGCCTGTGAGGAAGCTTTTCAGGAGCTCAAGAGAAGGCTGTGTTCTGCTCCAGTTTTGGCATTGCAGGTGGGAGGAGTAATGTATATTGTTTATGTGCACGCCTCGTGTGTTGGACTCGGTTGCGTGTTGATACAGGATGACAAAGTGATTGCGTATGGATCGAGACAACTGAAGGTCCATGAAAAGAATTATCCCACGCACGACTTGGAATTTGCTGTCGTCATTTATGCCTTGAAGTTGTGGAGACATCAACTGTATGGAGTGTCATGCAAAATCTATACGGACCACAAAAGTTTGAAATATTCTTCAATCAGAAGGAGTTGAATTTACGTCAGCGTAGATCGTTAGAATATGTTGTGGACTATGAAGTCGATATCCTTTATCATCCCGACAAGGCTAATGTAGTAGCGTATGCCTTGAGTCGAAAGCCCGCACATATCTTTAACCTTTCAGTGCAATCCCTTGTAGAGGAGTTTTTTCTCATGGACATAACCGTAGATAATAGAGCTTCGCCGAGTAGCTTAGAGGTGGAAGAGCCTTCTTGGATTACTCTCACTAGGCTATATCAAAAAGACAATCCTGATTTGAAGCACCTCCACGGTAGGACTGAGAGAAAGGAATTACCTGACTTTTCAATTGACAATGTTTGTACCCTAAAGTACCGCGGAACATACTGTAATCCCGCTGTTGGGGACATCCGAGCAAGAATATGCAGTGAAGCGCATGGTTCAAGTGTAGCTTATCATCCTGGTTCCACAAAAATGTACAGAGATTTGAAGCAGATTGATGGGTGGTAAGGTATGAAGAATTACATCGCAAGATTTGTATCTGAATGTTATACCTGCAAGCGTGTCAAAGCTGATCATAGAAGGTCGGGTGGTAAGTTAACACCTTTAAACATACCTAGTTGGAAATGGGAGAGTTTATCCATGCATTTCATAACCGGTTTGCCGAGATCTCCATGAGGGCATGATGTAGTGTGGGTTATAGTGGACAGAGTAACCAAGTGTTCCCACTTTTTGGCATTCAAAATTGATTATTCTATGGAAAACATAGCTAAGCTTTATCTGGACGAAGTTATCAGGTTGCATGGTGTGCCTATGAGTATCGTGTCAGATAGAGATTCCAAGTTCATGTCTCATTTCTGGCAGAGCTTGCAAGGAGCTCTAGGTACTGACCTTAGGTATTCTACTACCTATCATCCCAAGACAAATGGTCAGATGGAGAGAGTGAATCAGATCTTGGAGGAGATGATTAGATGCTATATTTAGGACCATGGTGGAGCTTGGGATAAACGCCTCATACTGATGGAGTTCGCGTACATTAACAGCTATCAGGAGAGTTTACAGATGGTGTCATTTGAAGCTTTATATGGGAGGCATATTCTTGAAAAGCTGAGGTTGGCTCAGGAGCGATACGAGAAGTTTACAAATCAGTACAGGGGTGATCTGGAGTTTATAGTTGAGGACATGTTTTTTCTGAAGGTCTCTCCGATGCCAGGTGTTAAGAGATTTGGAAGGAATAATAAGCTGGATCCCAGGTATGTAGGACCTTTTCAGATTATGGAGTGCATCAGAGTTTCTTCCTATAGATTGGAATTACCTGACTCTTTCCCTGGTGTTCACGACGTATTCCACGTAGGCCAGTTGAGAAAGTGTGTCTGTAGTGATCGGTCCTGGACTCCGTACCCCAGTTGCAGCCTAATCTCTCGTATGTCGAAGAGCCTATCCGTATTCTAGAGACGCAAGATCGTGTGCTAAGAAATAAGACAATTCTGATGGTTAAGGTTCCCGAGCACAATCATGACGCAAGAAGTGCAACTTGGGAATTGGAATTCGCAATGAGAGAATCTTATCCTCAGCTGTTATCCCAGTCTTCCCCGGTTAGTATTCTTTTTTAATGAGTCCTTCTGTCATGTCTCTCCCTTTTCCCTCTTGTTTCATTTCGTGTTCCAAGTTTCTGGATGAAACTTCCTTTTTGGAGGGGTGACTGTAACACCCCTGATTTTCGGGCAATTATTTAATCCTCTTGTTGACGTCATAATGACATAATGGGCGTTACGTGGAGTTGACGGCGCGTCGCCTTTAGTGCGTTTTCATGTCTGTCCAGTCGAGTCAGCCAGATTCATGAATCCTTGTCTAAAATGGAAAATTTTATGTTGGGAAATTAAATTAATTATTTTTTGACATGCTCGTCAAGTTTCGTCGCGATCTGAGCGATATTCGAGCCTCAGCGAATTTTCAAACATTGTAAGATTTATGATCGTCGTAGACTTTGGAAATTTATATCTCGAGAATGGCACTTCGGATGTTGGTTTTGACTTCGTCGTTGGGTTTGTAGCGTCAGTATTCGCCCTCGGTGTGAGTTTCATTTAATTCGGCGCGCGTTTGGTCCTCTATTTTGAAATCGTGTTTCCTTATTAAAATATATATATATATATAATTATTTTAATATTATAATACTATTCAAAAATGTCTTTTAATATTCATTTATATAGTTTAATTTTTTGGATATATTTGCAAAAATCTAGTGTTCATGCAAATTGAATTTGTTGAGTTCTCGAGTGCTGTAGTATTCTTCTCGAGTAGTAGCACATGAGGTGTCGAGTACTTCTTTTTCTGCTCTCGAGTACTCAGGTTTTCTCTCGGGTACTGCTGCTCGAGTTATCTTCTCACCTCTCGAGTACTGTTGTTCCTCTCGAGTATTGCTGTTCATTCTTCTTGAGTTTCTCTAATTTAGTTCTCGAGTAAATTACAGTTCCTCTCGAGTGATGCATTGTATTACTCGAGTATTGCATTGTATTGCTCGAGTGCTACATTATATTACTCGAGTGTTGTCTTCCAATCTCTCGAGTAGCCTGCTTTCTACTACTCGAGTACTCCTAAACTTGTTCTCGAGTGGTCTGCAACCCTTCTCGAGTAGTCTGTTATAGTTTGAATTCAGATGCCTTTTCGAGAGTCAAGTCAATGTCGTATAAAAAATGGTTAACATAAGATTTGTTCGTATTTACGAGATCTAAGACTTTCATGTTGGGCACTTTTCGATTTGAAGCCATCCTAAACCTCTATTTTTAATTTTTCGAGCACCCGCTTGTAAATAGTCGTTTTTAGACAAAAATTTTTTATAAATATATATATATACTCTTATACTTAAGGTTAAATAGATCGTCATATTCTTCCTCCCATCTTGACCGAACCAGAGAGCGAGAGTGTCGGTGGAGTTCTACGTTCGTGAAACTTTGGATTGCCGCCGTCGGAGCTGCGGTGCTCGGAATCGCAAACCGAGCATAGATCCGGAAAGCTCTTGAAAACCCTAAAACCCCATTGGCCGGCCACCTCTTGAAAACACCTCCCCTACCTCCAAGGATTAAAAGCCCATCAAGGTGGGGGGTTTTTAAACCTCCATGGCCATAATGGCCATTAAGCTCCATTTTCTCTCTCCTCAAAAATTGTGTAATTCCTTCCTTTTCTCTCCTAGTCATCATTATCTGAATTTGGTGGGCCCAAAATTTGTCTCTCCACTCCTATAGCTAATGGGACAAACCACTTGTGCTTAGCCCACTTGAATTGGGTTAGGTTAACCAAAGTTCACCACTTTTACCCATGAGTTGAATTTGGTCAACATGACCATTTGGGTTCACCACAAGCGGTCCTAGGTGACCCCTTAGCTTTCCCTAAGGTCTAGGAAGGGTTGTGTAGGGTTGACTTGGCATCTTAGGGGCCACTTGACCCTTAGTTAGGGCATTTTGACCTTTTTAGGCCTATGGTGGTCTTAGGTCAATACGACTACTTTGGGTTGACTCCAATGTACCCTTAAGGCTCTAATGGACCTTCCAATAGGTTTGTGAGGTTGTGGTGGCATCTTGGAGTCATGGTGAAGCCTCGTGATCATCCTAAACTAGTGTCTAGAAATCTACTATTTGCAGACCATAGTGATCTCACCTTCATTACAAGGTTCACTTGGTGTTCTTGGGCTTCCTAGGGTTTTGTCATGACCTAGTCATGACAAAACTACTCCTAGGGGACTAGTTGTCTGAGGGATGTTATAAGGTTACACGCCTAGTGATACGCCCAGGAAGGGCGTGTTAGGGGGGTGTGTCAGGTCATTTTGGCTGAAAGCTGTGAAAACCTGCAAAAAGAGAAGAAAATATTAGTTATATTATTTACATAAAAAGAAACTAAAAGGAAGCTAAAAATACAAAAAAGAAAGAGATTTAAAACGAAAATAAATATATTTTTATCCTAATAAATTAAGCTAAAATTTGCATCATCAAATTCCCCCATACTTTTTAATTTTCTTATCCTCAAGTAAAGACTACAAGTTAGAGAAAATAAAGAGGTTTAATTGAAAAGTTTTAAAATGCTATAAACGAGTAAGACGGGAATTTAGAGGTAGAAATTTTTTGAAAAAGAACTGAAAATTCCTACTTTAACTTAGCACAGAATTTTTTAAATTTTATTAAATATAAAAACAAATCATCCCAAATTTTAACAGAATTAAAACTTAATAAAGTAACGAGTAAAAAGAGAATTGAGTCACTACTAAAGTCTAATAGACAAATTAAAACCGTAGTCAATCAAGAAAAAAGTTCAATATTTCTATCAAAAAACACTTACTCAATCTAGTTTCTCGTTACAATACTAAAAAGTAAATGTAGGAAGCATGAATCACTAGGGCTTTATTTAGGCATACAGTTAGGCTTAGGTTTTTAAGGGTGCGATATTCAAAAGATGAACACGAGGGGTAATTGCACACTTAAACAAAAAAGTGAGATTTGCCAAAATATTGCTAGCCAAAATAAATACTTTTCACATTTTTTCTTTTCTTTTACTTTTTTCATTAAAGTTTTTTTCATTTTTCATTTTTTTTAAATTTTTCATACTTAAATATTTCCACTTTTGTAGCAAAAGATAATACAAGGATTTTCCACAAATTTTTCAAAAAAGTGCACATTAGGAATTAAAGCTCAAAAACAAATTTAAAGTGTGCATATAGGTAAGCTATTTGGCCGTGGTGAAATAAAAAGTGAAGCTACAAAAAGGAAAGGAAAATGCACAAAAATGGCTAGCAACGATTATTGTTAGGCGGGATGCAAAGGCTCAAACGTTTCAAAAAAAATGCCTAAATCATTTTCATGCTTCCTAAATCTACTCAAAGTAAAGCTTTGAAATTTCAAAAGAAGATAAGCACACAAATAGAAAATAGAGAATTTATTTTATGAAAACAATGATAATAAGCATCTAGACCGGTTTGTGTCTACTACATTTAATACTAATTAATGTTTAAAATGATTTTAATAAGGGAAAATAAAGTATGATAGGTTTTATAAAAGTAAAAGAAATAAAAAAGGAGGTTAAGAAAAAGTGAAAAAAAATTCAAGAAATTTTTCAAAAATAGAATACTATCCTAAATAGGAACACTTCATGAGTCAACATACTACTCACTTAATATATTTAAACAGAAAATTAATCTAATTTATAATAACTAAGCAAGTAGGCATGGGCCTAAAAACAATAAAATGCAAAGTGGCGGGATACTAATTTATTTGGCAAAAATTAACTGAATATAATTTGTGATTTTTTTCAAAAAAAATTTATATATATTATTTTTTTTTATTTTTCAAAAAAAATTATATTTTTTTTTGGATTTTTAAAAAATTTTATATATTTTTTATTTTTCTAAAGTAAACTAACTAAGGAAACACTTCCCTATACTTAAAGTTAAACATTGTCCCCAATGTTTAAATTTAAGTATAAAGAGAGTTGGGAAAAGAGAGAAAAGAAGAAATGAAATGCAAAGAAAAGGAATAGATGCTTCCCTAGCGCTTGATGCCCGAACGTTGAAAAATGCGTCCCCCCAAAATTGAGCTAAAGATCAGCTCGAGTCCAAGTTGATAGGCGAGAAGCGGCACAAACACCCGGAAGATTATTCCTACACAAAACAAAATAAAAAACAACAAAAAAACAGATAAGAAAGGGGTGTCTCCAAAGAGTGCTCTTTGGTTATCGTCGTTGCGCTCGATGTTATTGGTTAGCTAAATGGAAAGTAAAAAGAGAAATGTAATGACAGCTCGCATAATATGCATTGCGACGCGAGTGCCAAAACCATTTTTAAGAATATAAAAATATTTTTTTTGTAATTTTTTATTTTTTAAATAAAACAAAAAGAAAAAAGATTTTGAAAAAGAAAATTTGTTAGTAAAAGAAAAAAGACTATTAGAAGGAAAAAAAGAAGAAGAACTAGAAACTAAATTAGAAAGAAAAAAAAAAGAAAAGAAAGAAGAATTTTTGCAAGGAGGGGGAAGAGAAGAAAAAGAAGAAGGCAGCGACGGTTGATCGCAAGAAAATTTTTGGATAAAAAGATCAGGTTGCTCCACTTGAATATCAATCATTTTCGTTGATTGGGAGCAAAACGGGATATCCGAAAAATCAATCTCCTCGGAAGATCGAACACCATAAAGTTCGTCTTCCTCGAAAAATTGAGAAAAAAATCGAATATCGGAGGAAATTTCCTTCTCGAGCGGTTGAAAGCACAATTGAATTTCTGAATAATCGTCTTCCGCGAGTGATTGAAGGCACTGCAGAAAATCCAAAGATTTAACATTCTAAAGATAAATAAGAGGAGGAGGAGAAGAAAAAGTTGAGGCCTCAGAATCAAAAGGGTCAAAAATAACTTTGAAATGAGCATTGATGCGTGCATCAAATGCAACACAATCAAAAATGATTTCATTTTTGCTAAAATCAAAAATAGGAGGCACGCAAACTTGCAGAGAAAAAGCAGAAAAATCTTGGAGTTTGCAGCTATAATTTATGCCCTAAAATTGTAGAGGCATCTATTGTATGGTGCATTGTGTAAGATTTACACCGATCATAAGAGCTTGAAGTACGTTTTCACTCAAAGGGAGTTAAATTTGCACCAACGAAGATGGTTAGAGTATGTTGCAGATTATGATGTTGAGATCCAATACAATCCGGGCAAAGCTAATGTTGTAGTCAATGCCTTGAGTAGGAAGATAGCTATGATTTTTAATCTTTCTATGGATTCGCTGGGAATTTCTCTTGATGGGTATTTCTGTTGGAAGTTGTGACTCGTCAAGTAGTTTGGTTGTAGCAGAGCCTTATTAGATTACACTTATGAGGCTACATCAAAAGGATGACCCAGACTTGCTTCACCTTTATCTTAGAACTGAGAGAGGGGAGTTACCAGATTTTTTGATCGATGACGCAGGTATCTTGAAGTACCGCGATAGATTTTGTATCCCTGCTGTTGAGGACATTTGATTTAAGTTGTGTAGTGAGACGCACGGTTCTAGTGTTGCCAACTACCCAGGTTCGACAAAGATGTATAAAGACCTAAAGCAGATTGTCTTGTGGTTTGGAATGAAGGGTGATATAGCCATATTTGTGTCTAAATGTTTTACATGCAAGCTTTTTAAGGCCGATCACAGAAGGCCTGGGGGCAAGTTGACGCCTTTGGATATTCCAAGTTAGACGTGGGGAGTATTTCAATGGACTTTATTATGGGATTACCGAGATCTCCCCGAGGTCATAATTCTATTTGGGTGATAATAGATCTACTGAGAAAGTGTGCTCAATTTGTGACGTTTAAGATTGGCTACTCCATGAAGAAGATAGCTGAATTATATTTAAATGAGGTCATCAGATTGTGTAGAGTACCGGTTAGCATTGTATTAGATCGAGACTCCAAGTTTACGTCTCGCTTTTGGAAAAGCTTACAAGAAGGGTTGGGTACCGATCTTAGGTACTACACCGCTTATCATCCGCAGACTAATGGTCAAACGGAGAGAGTGAATCAAATCATGGAGGACATGATCAGATGTTATATTTTGGACCACAGAGGAGCGTGGATGAGCGACTCAGATTGATGGAGTTTGCTTATCATAATAGCTATCATGAAAGTTTGCAAATGTCCTTATTTGAGGCCTTGTATGGGAGGCGATGCAGAACTCCCTTATTTTGGGCCGAGGTTGGTGAGAGACCATTGCTGGGTCCTAAAGCGTTAGAGGAAATGGATATTTCTATGAAGCATATCAGTGAAAAGCTCCGTATAGCTCAGGAGCATTATGAGAAGAACGATAATCGTCGAAGGATTGCTTTGGATTTTGCGGTTGGGGACCTAGTTTTTCTGAAGGTTTTCCCAATGTATAGCGTTAAGAGATTTGGAAAGGATCATAAGTTGGACCCGAGGTATGTAGGACCTTTTGAGGTTGTTGAGCTTATTGGTGTATCAACTTATAGGCTGGATTTGCACGCAAATTCTCCTGGTGTGCACGACATGTTTCACGTGAGCTAGTTGCGGAAATGTGTGCTCAGCGACCGACAGATTCTTGATGATGTGCCCCAGTTAGAGCCTAATATTTCCTATATTGAGATGCCTGTTTGCATTCTGGATACTCAAGATCAAGTGTTGCTTAGGAAAACAATACCAATAGTTAAAGTTTTGTGGCGAAACCAAGATGTGGAAAGAGTCACTTGGGAGTTATTGTCAGCTATGTGGGGGGTTCATCCTCATCTATTCTCCTAATTGATTGGTATGTAATCTATTCAATAACCCTTGGTTATTTATTTTTCTTTTGTTAAAGAGGTTTTGTGCGTAAAGTTTCGGGACGTAACCTTCTTTTAAGGGGAGTGGCTGTAACGCTTCTGATTTTTCGATATTTGGTTTAATTCATTGTATGGCATATTTATGACGTCAGGGCATTATGTTGACGCGTTTTCGGCATATGTCGTTGTTAGAGCGTGGTTTTAGCTCTTAGGTTTTTCTATGTGTGGCTGGGTTTAGCCTGTTTGCAAGATTCCCTAGCGAGCCGGGTCTGTTTTGGTGACTCCATGGATCCACTTTAGGATTGCTTGTATTTTGGCTTCGGGAAGTGTTTGCCCAAGTTTGGTTCGTCGAATCATTATTTTGACTGCGCTATTTGGTTTGTAGCGTCAATATTTAGCTACGGTGTGATTTTCGTAGAAATCCGTGTTTGCGCGAATTTTGGGTCGTTTGGACCATTATTTAATAATAAACTATTATTATAATACTTATATCTCAATGTATAAATAGCCGTGTGAATAGACAAACCCTATTCGTTGTCTCCTTCTTGAAACCATCGGTTGTTACGGGAAGTGCGAGAGGGGCGGTCTCTTCTAAGATTTCAGCTACTGATTTCTGGGGTGTTAGTGCTCGAAATCATCTTTAGAGAGTAGATCCGGGTAGATCTCATATAGATCTACGTTTCTACAGTAAGAATTTCCCATTTCGTGAAATTTTGGGTGTTAGGGATTTCGTTCAAACCCTCTTTCGTCCTGAAAAGTTTCAGGAATTGTTGCTTAGGTGATTTTCGGCCAGATCTATGAGGAGGAGTTCCGGTATTGCTAAGTTCGACAAGCTTTTAGGGAAGTGGTTGTTTTCCCCTTGCTTGTTATCTATTCCTTTTATTTTGATTCTCTCCCTGTACAGAAATTGAGATTTGCATTGGGTTTGGCCATATAATTTCCGGTCAAGGCACATCCGTCTAAATAATTGTTAGTCTAGGCAAATTCATCGAGGGTCGGACCGACAACTAATCTAGTCTTAGATCTGTCAAAATATTTATGATTTGAGTATTAGTCATGGCAAAGTTCGTCATCATTGTCGGGATGAAGAAGAGGAGGGAAATCTTATTCTTATCATTTTTACTATTAAGAATTGTCCCTCATACCCCCTCCTTTTTCTAGATAGAATGATCTATGATTGGTGTTAATTAGGGGAAGTAGAAGTCTGTATCCTTTCCTATACAGAAATGGGTATTTGGGTAGAGTATGGCCATCATGACCTGTTGAATAGTAGAAGATAGTTAAGAAAATTTAGTTGAATGTGGGATTAGTCTGGTTAGGGAAATCTCATCGGGTTTGGCATTTCGCTTAAGTCAAATGTGTCTTATATGGCTTATTAGGCTAAGTTAGAAGTTAATCCTTGATTACAGTATGTTAATTTGTAAAATTTGAGGCTTAGACTTAGGCAATTTCGTTGGTCAGGTTAGGCGTTTAGTATAGCCTTTGCACTAAAGTTTAGTTTTTAGCCTAAGTCCAAAAGCGTTGAGTGCATTGAGTGCACTCAATGCGGCATTGAGTGTGTTGAATGCACTCAATGCCTTGCTGAGAGGTCTACAACGCTAAGTGTAAAAGCGTTTAGTGCGTTGAGTGCACTCAACACGGCATTGAGTATGCTGCATACACTCAAAGCCATCAGAATTTGACGCAAAGTCAAAAGCCGTTGAGTGTGCTGCATATACTCAACGTGGCATTGAGTGTGCTAAATACACTCAAAGCCATCAGGAAAATCTTGGAATATAAGTTAAAAGCATTGAGTTCATTGAGTTCACTCAACGTGGCGTTGAGTGAGCTGAATTATAACACCTCTACCCGTCAAGAAGAATATAATAGAGGGTCCGGCCGGGGCCCCACACCATATTCCACCAACAGGCGTGACGCTATGAAATAATATCAAAACCAACGCATCCTAACACAGAGCATTCTAGCGGAAGTTTCACGGTTGAAATCTTGAACTCAAGCAAAATAAGAACTGTCCACTAAAACATAGGAATGTATACAACCACAGTATCTGGCCTTATGGCCTTACAAATTTCTCTTAACAAGGTGTGGTTTACAGACATCGGTACGCAGGCCGGCCACACATGAACAAGAAGAAACAAAATAAAGCCTTCGAGGGCAGCAATGCAGCTTGGGCTTTAGCCCGCTAAGTCCCACTTGGACCAGCACCTCCAGCACCTGCAAGAACCAATCCACCAAGCGGTGGCAAATAGGGCAACGGTCAGCATTCAACTGACCAATTATAACGACCCTGCCCCGAGCACGGGGCAGCGGAATTCCATCCCTGCATAGCATTTTCCAATATGATATATATATAGCTAACCGCGCAAGATGTGCATGATTGCACAGTCAATACATATCACAAACGTCGGCACGATGGCCTGACGCTCCGTGCACTCAGGGAACATTCGGGTGTACCGGAAACACCGGATCCCACCAATGAGCATTCTAGTCATGATCGGCACGCAAGCCGTCGACTCTCGCTATGTGATCCTAACAGGGCCTTAAGCACCCAAGGTTAGACAACCATAACGCGGGTACAGATCCGCCTATCCCGTTGCTCACATCGTCAGACGCAAGGCTGGCCTGACGCGGGTATAGCTTCACCTTTCCCGTTCGGCACGAAGCCCTTTATATACAGTTACAGCCCAACGACCTAACCTCACACAAAGTGGCAACTCACGGCCATAAGAGTTTTACCCAACTCTCATAATTTCCTGGACTTCCTCCAATACTTCCTGCTGCACCAAGCGACAGGTATCCACCACGGATTTCATGCATACAAGCAATAATCACGGAGTCTTCTCTGATGTGCAAACAAGCATCACCAATCCAGACCAGCATGTCCAAATGGGCTTCACACAGCATGCCTAGATCCGTACTCCAATTCCAGACTCTAACAAGGGGGACTTCACATATCTACCCTAAGAGACACCACAACCCACCGCACACTCGCGGGGACGGGTTTTCCCTATGCAAATGCAGGAAATTAGGACTTCACATGTCAAAGACGGAAATCGTTACCCTTGGAATTCGCCTCGGAGCCATGGAGAGAATTGATACGGATGAAAGCCTTCGAAGCAGCCTTGCCTTCGTAAATCCGAACTCAGCTCGCGATTTGGACCACCGTAGCACCACCGGCAGCCGGATTCCTCTTCTTCTTCCTTGCTTTGCTCTCCCCTCTCTCTTAACTTTAGAAAGAGAAAGATGAAACTCAAATGATATTTCTCCTCTTCAATCCCGGCCTTATCAACCCAGGGAAGAGCCAAGACCATTGGATCGTGGTCAAATAAAATGAACGGCTCTGATCAGCCCTGAATTTGATTTCCTGGGACGAACACGGGTTGTGAAATGCCCGTGTCACAGGCCGTGTTCCTGAAGCGGTGCACAACCGAATTAAAATAAACAAGAACACGGGCATTGACACGCCCGTGTCAAGCCTGACACGCCCATGTCAAACAGTACACGGCCGTGTACCCGACCATGTCACCCCTGTAACACGATCTCAAAAAGTTCCCGAGCAGGACACGGCTAAGGAACACGCCAGTGTCGCTAGCCGTGTGCCAAACACTCCCCTATGACACGCCCGTGTCACAGGCCGTGTTCCACACTTGACGATCAGGGCTCGAGTACCGTCGAGCATAGGGACATGCGCTGGGACACGCCCGTGTCCCAGGCCGTATAGACCTGACACGCCCTGAGACACGCCCGTGTCTCAGGCTGTGTCAGCCAACCTGAATCCCACATTTACTTTTTTGAGATTTCTGGGGTGTTATAATCCTCCCCTCCTTAATAAAATTTTGTCCCAAAATTTGAAGACAGCAGGGAGATAACAACATAACACAATCAGAGACATATATATTTTTATCACATATACAAACGAGCGGATAGGTTACAAAAATAACTCGGGAAACTCGGCTCGAATGGTCTGCTCCCGCTCCCATGTTAGCTCTTCTTAGCCACAATTGTCCCACCGGACTTTGACCATCCCGATCGTTTTATTCCGCAACTGTTTCTCGGCTCGATCCTCGATCCGAATGGGCCTCACCTTTTTCGTTAGCCCATACTCAACCGACACCCGATCATTCTCAATCACTTGAGCTGGATCTTTGACTACTTTTCATAGTACCGAGAAGTGGAACACATCATGCAGTCCACCCAATTCCGATGAAAGAGCTAGCCGATAGGCAGCTTCCCCAACTCGCTCCACCACTTCAAACTGACCAAGGTATCGCGAACTTAGCTTTTTTAACCGCCGAATCCGATATACACCTTTGAATGGTTTAATCTTGAAATAGACCCAGTCACCCACCGCGAACTCCATGTTCCGGTGCTTAGCATTGTAATACTTGGCTTACCGATACTGGGCTATTAGTAGTTTCTCTCGAATAGAGTGTATTGTTGAGTTAGCATCCTCGATTGCCTTTTGTCCCAAAAGTTTGGATTCGCAAGTTTCTGCCCAAGCTAACGGTGTACGACAATTGTGACCATACAGATCTTCAAACGGTGGCATGCCGATGCTCGCTTGGTAGTTATTATTGTAGGCAAATTCCACCATAACAAGATGATCTTCCCATTTCTTACTGAAGTCCTGGGCGCAAATACGGATCATATCCTCCATTGTTCTATTGGTTTGTTAAGTTTGGCCATCCGTTTGCGGATGAAAGGCCGTACTAAATGATAAATTCGTGCCCAACAGCTGATGAATTAGCCTCCAATCCTTTGAAGTAAATCGCCCATCACGGTCACTGACAATGCTTCGGGGAATACCGTGCAATTGAACAATTTGCTCCACATAGAGCTTTGCCAACATTTCCACAGAATCGTCCCACTTGTTCGGTAGAAAGTGAGCCACCCTTATCAACCGGTCTACAATCACCAAGATTGAGTCATTCCCACGTGAGATTTTGGCAATCCGTGCACGAAATCCATAGAAATATCCTCAAACTTCCACTGCGGAACTGGCAATGATTTCAGGAAACCACTAGGCCGTTGACACTCAGCCTTTACCAAAGCACAAGTACGACACTTAGCCACATACTCAGCTATGTCCTTCTTTAAACCGGGCCACCAGAACAATTTCTTCATGTCCTTGTACCTCTTTGTGCTCCCAGGGTGAATTGAGTACTTTGTAAAGTGTGCTTCATATAACAATTCTTCTCGCAATTTACCCGCACAAGGGACGCACAATCGGCCATCCTTCCGTAATAAACCGTCATCCCAGGAGAATTGGTCACCAGACCCCTCCTTTGCATAGCGCTGGAGACTTTCATCAAACTCCGTTGCCCGCCGAACCCTGTCCGCAAGGTCATATTGAACCTCCATCCAGTTCAAGCATGCATCGGCCAAAGAATCCCTTTCCACACAAGATATCTCCAACGCTTCCAGCTCCTGGATTAGACTCTCATCATGTATCCGCAACCAACTTGTCCGCACCGGAGTCCGACGACTCAAGGCATCAGCGACCACATTTCCCTTTCTGGGAACATAGTGAATGTCGAAGGTATAATCCACTAGGAATTCCATCCACCTCCTTTGTCGCATATTCAAATCTTTTTGATCGAGCAGATACTTTAGGCTTTTATGATCTGTATAAATATCTACCTTCACGCCATAAAGATAGTGCCTCCACAACTTTAGCGAAAAGATCACCGCCGCCAACTCCAAGTCGTGGACGGGGTAATTACGCTCATGCACCTTTAATTGACGTGAGCCAAAAGCAATCACCTTGCCAAACTACAGGAGAACGCAGCCTAAGCTGCTTCCTGACGCATCACTGTAAATCTCAAAACTGTCTGTACCACAAGACGACGTCAAAACAGGTGCCGTGGTCAAACGACCTTTTAACTCCTCAAAAGATCGCGCGCACTTCGGCGTCCAAACGAACTTCTGATCTTTTCTCGTCAACGTAGTCAAAGGCAAAGCAATCCGGGAGAAGTTCGCCACAAATCGTCTATAGTAGCCTGCAAGTCCAAGAAAACTCCTGACTTCGGCCACCGAAGACATCACTGGCCAATCCCGAATGGCACTTTTCTTTGCCGGATCCACCGCTATGCCCTCTCCACTTACAACATGGCCCAAAAAAGCCACCGACGAGATCCAGAACTCACACTTAGAGAACTTGGCATACAGCTTATTTCTCCGTAAGGTATGCAATACCAACCGCAAATGGTTTGCATGATCTTCCTCCGACTGAGAGTACACGAAGATATCATCAATGAACACAATCACAAACAGATCCAAGTATTCGCGGAATGTTCGATGCATGAGATCCATGAATACCGAAGGCGCATTACATAAGCCGAACGACATCACTGTGAACTTATAATGACCGTAGCGTTTGCCAAACGCTGTCTTGGGAATGTCACCTTCCCTAATCCGCAATTGGTAATACCCGAATTTCAAATCCAACTTGGAATAGACGGTTGAGCCCGCTAGCTGATCGAACAAGTCATCGATCCGAGGAATCGGATACTTGTTTTTCTCCGTCAGCTTATTCAGGTCGCAATAATCAATACATAGCCGCAAACTACCGTCTTTCTTTTTCACAAAAAGAACAGGCGCGCTCCAAGGTGACATACTTAGGCGTATGTATCCTTGCTCCAACAGTTCTTGCAACTGAACTTTTAGTTCGGCCATCTCTTTTAGCGCTACCCGATATGGAGAACGGTCCACAGGTTTCGCACCCGGCACCAGCTCGATAGAGAAGTCGATTTCCCTTTGGGGAGGTAACCCCGGAAGGTCCTTTTGAAACACATCAGCATACTCCGACACAATCGGCACTTCACTCACACTGGCCTTCGGCGCCACCGCCTCTACGAGTGTGAAGAATAACTCTGCACCCTTCCAAACTGCCTTAACGACTTGGAGAGCAGATAACAACATCCCACTCATCCCTTGTATACCAATGAACTTGGTCTCTTGTTCGGTATTCTGCCCAAGTGTGACCTCTTTTGAAGTGCAATCTATACAGGCACGCTGCTCTGACATCCAGTCCATACCAAAGATTATATCAAATTCCTTGATCGGCAATACTAATGTTTCCACCTTGAACTCCCGACTCCCTATCTTGACCTCAAGACCGCAAGATTTATCCGCGCACAACAAACATCCGTTAGGTAACAACACCTTTACACTGTCTATCGTGGTCCGGATAGGTACCCCGACACGAAAGACGAACTCTTCAGACAGAAACGAATGTGAAGCACCTGTGTCAAACAGTGCTCCCGCCGGATACTCTCGTATAAGGACAAACCCTAAAACATCACAATCAAAACAAGCACAGCAGAAAGTATAAAATAACATTAAAAACTGCGCGCACCTGTAACGACATCTGTCTGCTTAATGGCCTCCTGTTGTCCAAGGTTGAAGACCCTGGGCTGCGCGTGCGAGGCAGAAGACTCCACCACAGTCTTCCCTTTCTCCGCATAAGACGCTCCCGTCTTCTTGTCACCCTTTGGAGGACTAACTCGGCAATCACGTGCGAAGTGTCCCAACTTCCCGCACGTAAAACAAGTGCGAGATCCATACCCAGATGTCTCTATCACAGTCGCAGAAGGAGCTTGTCCAGTAGACTTGGACTTCTTTCCCCATCTCTCACGGTACCCAAACTTCTCCGGACGCGGTGGCTTGAACTCTGGCTTTGTCACAGCCAAGGTCCCTTTTGCCTGCCCTCTTTTCATGTCCGTCTCCAAAGACCGAGCCGTACCGACTAAGGCTTGAAATCCCTGACTCACAGAACTCGAGATAAATTACCGCAGCTCATCTCGCAGTCCCGCATAAAACCTACTAGTCTTACGCTCTTCTTTGGCGAAGATTGTACACGTATATCTTCCCAAACGTGTGAACTTATGTAGGTAATCATCCACACTACGATGTATTTGAGTTAACCATTGAAGTTCCATTTCCATCGATATCCTTTGCTGCATTGGTAGATGTTGTGCCAAGAACAACCGAGAAAATTCGTCCATCGAGACTTCTGCAAGTTGTATATCGGCCAAGTGATGCAGTTCAATCTCATCCCACCATAAACGAGCCTCTCCTTCAAGTAGGAAAGTGGCCAACATAGCCTTCTGTCCCTCCTCAACCTTGATCGCTCTGATGATCCTCTTGATCCTTGCAAGCCAATCCTCTGCTTGGGCCGGTGACCCTGCCCAAGTGAATTGCGGAGGATTGAAGCTCAGGAATTGCTTCAATTGTTGATCTGCTGCCCGCAGATAAACTACAGCTTCTACCGGTTCTTGCCATACCCCAGCATGCATTGGCACTACTGCAGGACGTGCCTGCCCAGCCTGCTGTGCATTCATCACAGCAAGTACCGTTTCCGTGATGAAACATACCATTTCAACGGATGGAGGAGGTGTGGGCACCTCAGCTGGTGCCGCACTTTCTACAGAATGTTGAGGTTCGAATTTACCCGCAACACTTCTAGTCACCTATATGTGTAAAACACACACTTTAGCGACAAAGTAAAATGGCAAACATACAAAAATAATACACAAGTTCAACAAACAAGTGTATTTGCATTCCTAAGTGGACATTCTTGAGTTCAAGATAAGTGTTATAACGACAGCACTGACACATTCTCGCCACCTCTCAAAAGAATTCGTCCGCGAATTCGGAAGGGATCGACCAACAAGCTGATACCAAATTGTAACACCTCTACCCGTCAAGAAGAATATAATAGAGGGTCTAGCCGGGGCCCCACACCATATTCCACCAACAGGCGGAGACGCTACGAAATAATATAAAAACCAACGCATCCTTACACAGAGCATTCTAGCGGAAGCTTCACGGTTGAAATCTTGAACTCAAGAAAAACAAGAACTGTCCACTAAAACATAGGAATGTATACAACCACAGTATCTGGCCTTAAGGCCTTACAAATTTCTCTTAACAAGGTGTGGTTTATAGACATCGGCACGCAGGCCGGCCACACATGAATAAGAAGAAACAAAACAAAGCCTTCGAGGGCAGCAATGCAGCTTGGGCTTCAGCCCGCTAAGTCCCGCTCGGACAAGCACCTCCAGAACCTACAAGAACCAATCCACCAAGCGGTGGCAAACAGGGCAACGATCAGCATTCAGCTGACCAATTATAATGACCCTGCCCCTGGAACGGGGCAGCGGAATTCCATCCCTGCATAGCATTTTCCAATATGATATATATATAGCTAACAACGCAAGACGTGCATGACCGCACAGTCAATATATATCACAAACGTCGGCACGACGGCCCGATGCTCCGTGCACTCAGGGCACATTCAGGGGTACCAGAAACACCAGATCCCACCAATGAGCATTCTAGTCATGATCAGAACGCAAGTCGTCGACTCTCACTATGTGATCCTTACAAGGCCTTAAGCACCAAAGGTTAGAA
This sequence comes from Platanthera zijinensis, assembly GCA_039513925.1. Taxonomy (NCBI): domain Eukaryota; kingdom Viridiplantae; phylum Streptophyta; class Magnoliopsida; order Asparagales; family Orchidaceae; genus Platanthera; species Platanthera zijinensis. The sequence continues at coordinate 136,881,573 of CM077080.1, read as the reverse complement.
AACCATAACGCGGGTACAGATCTGCCTATCCCGTTGCTCACATCGTCAGACGCAAGGCTGGCTTGACGCGGGTACAGCTTCACATTTCCCGTTCGGCACGAAGCCCTTTATATACAGTCGCAGCCCAACAGCCTAATCTCACACAAAGTGGCAACTCACGGCCACAAGAGTTGAACCCAACTCTCACAATTTCCTGGACTTCCTCCAGTACTTCCTGCTGCACCAAGCGACAGGTATCCACCACGGATTTCATGCATACAAGCAATAATCACGGAGTCTTCTCCGATGTGCAAACAAGCATCACCAATCCAGACCAGCATGTCCAGATGGGCTTCACACAGCATGCCTAGATCTGTACTCCAATTCCGGACTCTAACAAGGGGGACTTCACATATCTACCCCAAAGGACACCACAACCCACCGCACACTCGCGGGGACGGGTTTTCCCTATGCAAATGCAGGAAAGTAGGACTTCACATGTCCAAGATGGAAATCGTTACCCTTGGAATTCGCCTCGGAGCCATGGAGAGAATTGAGATGGATAAAAGCCTTCGTAGCAGCCTTGCCTTCGTAAATTCGAACTCGGCTCGCGATTTGGACCACCGCAGTACCACCGGCGGCCGGATTCCTCTTCTTCTTCCTTGCTTTGCTCTCCCCTCTCTCTTAACTTTAGAAAGAGAAAGATGAAACTCAAATGAGCTTTCTCCTCTTCAATCTCGACCTTATCAACCCAGGGAAGAGCCCAGACCATTTGATCTTGGTCAAATAAAGTGAATGGCTCTGATCATCCCTGAATTTGATTTCCTGGGCCAAACACGGGTTGTGACACGCCCGTGTCACAGGCCGTGTTCCTAAAGCAGTGCACAAACGACCTAAAATAAACCAGAACACGGGCATTAAAACGCCCGTATCAAGCCCGACACGCCCGTGTCACACAGTACACGGTCGTGTACCCGGCCGTGTTACCCCTGTAACACGATCTCCAAAAGTTCCTGAGCAGGACACGGCTAAGGAAGACACCCGTGTCCCTAGCCGTGTGCCAAACACGCCCCTGTGACATGCCCGTGTCACAGGCCGTGTTCCACACTCGTCGATCAGGGCTAGAGTACCGTCGAGCATAGGGACACGCCCTGGGACACGCCCGTATCCCAGGCCGTGTAGACTTGACATGCCCTGAGACACGCCCGTGTCTCAGGCCGTGTCAGCAAACCTGAATCCCACTTTGGCGTTTTTGAGATTTTGGGGGTTTACATGAATACACTAAACGCCATCCAGTGAAAGTTTAGTTTAAGTTAAGAAGCATTGAGTGCGTTGAGTGCACTCAATGCGGCGTTGAGTGAGCTGAATACACTCAACGCCATCCTATAAAATTCTGCCTAAGTGTAAAAGCGTTGAGTGAGTATTATACACTCAAAACAGCGTTGAGTGAAGCTAGTTTTTCTTAGTAGTCTGGTCGGCGTCGAGTGCGTTGACTTCACTCGACGCGGCGTCGAGTGTACTCGACGTCTTACCCATAAACTTGGGAAATTTCTCCAATTCGACGTATTTCCTCTAATATCATAGTTTTGCTAAGTTTGAATCGTCGTGTTTTGGTTGAATCAGTCCAGTTTCAGTTCTATGGGTGTTTGGATATAAGGTTGGGTTTGGTTGGCTTGTTTTCGTGAATCATTGCACCTGGGTATGTTTTGGTCTATTTTTGGACTGTTGGGTTATGTTGGACCAAATGGACACCACCGCATTTCTGTTTTGAGATTTTTGGGTCTGTTAGTTCGGTTTGGACAGTTTGGTCCCAACTCTGACAAGTTTTTTTACTAGTGTTAATGATTCACGTGTTGGTGAGAGTTTCTTCTCATTTTCTTCCTCTTATGGTTATGCTTATACTATATCTGCCTACTCTCGCAGATGTTCTCAGATCATGACTCCATTCGCACTTGGTGTAAATTTGTTTACCTTTGAATATTAAAAGTTAACTCTTTCTTTATTGGCTTCGAGTTAGATTACTGTGTTTTGACAGCTATTTTGGGTTGGGTTGGTAATCTTACTACCCCTTTTGTTTACTGACAAGTTTGTTGCCACTTGTTTATTTTCTTGTTGAGGTATTCTTTTCTTGTGAATGTCTCAGGTTCAGGGCAGTATCCGGTTGAGCGGCTAGGTTGGTGTTGATAGTGGACTGCTGTGTTGCAGAGGTCTTCCTCACCATTATGAGGTAGTTTTGTTATTTTCTTATTAGTACAGACATACATGCTCACCAGTGGGTTCGTGTCAGGTTGTTGACGCCCACTGGTGGTTTTCTTTTGGAAATGCTAATTACATGGCTATGCTGCTAGTTTACCTATTTTGTGGTTGTTTTACTTATTCTTTGGGAATGTTTTATGCTAGGTTGCAAGTTAAATAATTTAACTTATAAAAAGCATTACTACTAGTATTTCATACATATCATCCTTCAAAAAGCCAAAATCTCTATCTTCTAGTTAACATAAAGACTATTTTCATACTTATACTAAACCTAGAGTCTTGCATACCATGAGTTGTCCTTTGGGGATGTTTATACTCATGTAGGGTGTTAATCAACATAATTTAAGTATTTTCTGCAGCGTATAACTATAATTTTCTAGTGGACTAGTTTATCCACTGTGCTGAGGGATACGACTATCCAAACTTAAACTTGTTTTTTACTTAATAACATATGGATGTCATATAAACTATAGAGTTTGGAGTCTTTCCTGAGTGCCTGTAGTTATCCCCTACACGGCATGGCATCACGGCACGTATTTTCTTTTACTCTAATATAACTTAAATGTTGAGAAAATGCGGGTTGTGGCAACTGGGGCGTTGAGTGGAGAAACGTCACTCAACGCCAAGGACTACGGTGTTGAGTGGAGAAGCATCACTCAACACCAACTCTGAGGGCCTCCAGCTGATCAGGGTGCAAACCTTCCCACAAGCCTTGGGCGGGAGCCCTTTCGCCTAATCTTCTTGTCTGACCCAATTAGCTTAAGGCTAACTCATGCCTGGCCCTCAGACCCTTTGAACCCACTCAACGAATATGGATTGTACACAATCCCTGTTCTTTGCGAGCTAGTTCAATACTTGGAAAGAAACGTCTAACCCCCAATATTCATTGAGTGCCTGCTGACCTGGAGGAGAATCTTTTGTGGGTCCCACTACGGTTCTATATATACACCGTCGAGTCTGTTCTCCGGCTATCCCTGACGTTATTAACCTCTGCTTGAGCTCAGCAAGGCTTTGAAGATGCGTACCAAACGTGCCAGAAACCTCTCTCGCAAGAACTTCAGGATCGTCTTGCCGCGGCCAAGGAGAGGGCTCGCGCTAACTGCGCCAAGGTAGCTCATTGGCTGATGGGCAAGAGGCCAGCCGACGATCCTTCTAAGAGACCAGCCAACGAGATCTCCCGCCCAAAGAAAAAGAAGAAGGCCAAGTCGGTAAGGTGAAACCGCTCAAAAGAGAACCAAGCCTCGCCTACCCCGACCCCTAACTATGACGAGAACCCTTATTCCCTATCGGAGGTACTCTTCTCGCCTCGCCAATTGGCATGAACTGTTAAAGAACAGGGTTGTGTACTGATGTATCGCTCTTCTCGCAGGTTCTGAAGGACGTCACTGACTTTCTATTAGCGGATGCAGAGATGACCAATCTTCTCAATGAGGATCCGTTGTTATTCTCAGGGGCTACATCGCCAGTCTTGGGGGTTGCCCCTCCGACTATCCCAGTCGATCCACCAAGCACTCCTGGTAGTTTGCCCTTTCGCTGGTGTGGCTTTCTCTTAAAATCATCTGTTTTTCCTTCTGTTGACCATGCTTCTCGCAGCGCCTGCTCTTGGGAGCTTGAACCTTATTGACCAGAGGCCTAGGGCTCCCGCCCCTTAAGATCCTGTCAACCTATTGGCCGCTCTCGCTCTCCCGGCCGGAGGGGTTACCACAGAATCATTTGTACCTGGCCCGAGATCCAAGCCTCCGGTGGGAGAGGGAGCCTCTGTCACCCCACTGGCCGAGACCGAGAACTTGGAGCGCAGGACTTCTTGTCCGGGTCGGGGCAAGCCGCTTCACCTGCTCTTTGGGAAGAGTCCTGAGGGGCAGCCCGACCCTTCTTGCCAGCCATCGGGGGAAGGTCCCCATCATTCTTCAAGTATGCGAGAACCTTCTATTTTTCCTTTCGCTCCCCAAATTTGACTAAAAAACTGTCCTCCAGATCCGAAGGAGTAGGGGGCAGGGGCTGAAGAAGAAGAAGATGAGGATGAAGAAGAAGAAAACGGGGAAGACTCGCCGCTCCCCTCCTCTTGCGAGATGGAGGATTTTATTGAGGCCTCCGGGAGTGGCATGGCGCGGAGGCGGAGTTTTGCGGTGATCCTGTCAAAGATCGTGCGGCGGCAGTGAGCAACTTCCGCAGCGGTGAAGTGAATCCACGGGACGATGGAGCAATGGCTGGCGATTGTCAAGCGGGACTACACCAACCTCATTGGCGAGACGGAGCGCCAGGACATGCTTACTGCCGAGACCTCCCAAGGAATATACAATGTGCGGATTCGAGATCAGCTTTTCCTGGCCAACCTGGGACTGACAACCCTGACGGCCTTCTTCAATCTATGAGTGCCTCCGAGGTAAGGGAAACGAGGTCTGGGTCGGTGGTGGTGGGAACAGTACTTAGCCTTAAGGGTTTCGCCTCCTCTTTCCCCATCCTCCCGGTCTAACCTTCTCGCTTTGTACCCATTGTGCCACGCAGCGATGTACAATTATTTAAGTTTGTTATTGCTACTATTTCGCGGCTCCCGCCCAGCGAGAGCTCCTTTATGTTTATCTTTAACTTCCTTTCTATGTTTCATGCTTTTACATTTTATGCTTTGCGAATGCTTGATTCTCACGCCCTGCCTATCACTTCTCGCCCGCTGCCACTATTTGCCTTTAGCCTGGGTTCTTTTCGGAGGATCTCGTTATCCTGCAGGTTTGGGGAGAGACAACAAGGTAGGGTGGAAAATGAGGAGTCGGAACATCGGGACTTATTAACCGTACCACCGCCACATTAGGAAAAACCCATAATTACAAAAATTTTCTATAAATAGGTCGATCCACCTATCGCATTTACTTCTCTGCATTCACTTCTCTAATTCCAAGCCTTCGTCCTCCTCCCGATTGCTCTTGTCGATCTCTACAATGCCAAGTCTCTCGCCTACCTGTCGTTTTCTCTTCTCTCACTTTCTCTTACAGATGCCTGGCGTGGGCGAAGGTTGCTCCAAGTGCGTGCAATCCTTCCTAAAACAATAATTCCCTCCCTGTCAGATTACTCAGGAGGAGTATGACGCAAAAACCACCAACTTCAATCCTACCGGGTTCGCTGCGCGGAACACCGAGAATGACAATAAGGTCAATCTTGTGCCGGTTGGGGAGCTCACCATCCCCTTGGAGCACTTCGAGGTAGGCTTCCACCTCCCCCTCTGGTCGGAGGTTTTCCAGACCATTCGTTACCACGGGGTGGTACCGGCCCAGCTTAACCCAAATTCTGTCGCAATACTGGTGGCATTCATCTGCTACATGCGAGCGGAAAGGATCGAGTTTAGCCTGCCAATCTTTCGGAAGCTGTTCAACTTCCGCGTAAAAGGTGGAGTGGTCTTCTTCTCCGGGCATATGGTAAAGATGAGCGGTCTCGCCAACAAGAACCACCACTGGGGATAGATGTTCGTTTTTGTCTCCGGTAACTTTGGCAACATCACGCTTGAGCCAGTTCAGTATGACGACACGACCTACAATCCTCCCGCTCTCGGTGAGCGCGAGGGCGCCCTAGTCAACTTCTTCGGGACCATGAATTTCGACATCCCCTTCATTCGACGAGTTCTAGATTCCCACCTGCCGATGCCTCCCGACGAAGGTATCTTTTCGCCCTCAGCTTGTTATCATTCTCCATTGATCAAGAGTTTTAATCGCTAAAGCTTCCGCAGGTGAACGGGAAATCCCCCTCCACCAACACTTTGATGAGACCAGGGCACTCGCCGACCACTTAGCTCTCGCCAAGTCCACCGCCGCCGCGTGTCGGGAGGAGATGAGATCCTCTTCCAAACTGAGTGCCAAGAAGCGAAAACACAGCTCCCTCCCTACCGGCCCTCTAAAAAAAACCAAAACCGTCAACTACAGACAAGGGCAAGTCAATTGTACTAGCTTCCACCGAGACCCCATCAGTCACAGGCGAGACGGGTATCGCTGAGCCGATCGTTGAGACCCCTGCCGAGATCCCACTCAAGCTGATGTCGAAAGGGCACTGAAATTTTTGCTTCGGTGAGAGGTTATTAGATGCGGAGGGAAAGCCCTTGCTCAAGTGGGACCCTATGATGCGTTTGAACGGCAAGTGTACCGGTCGCACAAGTAATATAAAATGGTTGTCTTTCCCAAGTATCGATCTCTTCGAGGAATATAGTAAGGGGGAGTTAATATTGAGGAGGACTTGAGATTGAAGTCCTTAGGTCTGAATTAACTAAAGGGGTTTTGATGGTTGCAGAAAAATAAAGCAAAAGGCAAATATCTACTCTTATGCAGTGCCACTATGCATCGCTTTGCCAGGCATGATGGAAGACTACATGGGTCGCTATACATAGAATCGTTGGGCGGATGGACGAGTAGGCAAGTGTAAGAACCAGAATTTGAGGGTCGTAAGCACCTCTTCGCTACGCATGCTTCTAGCAATTTCTAGAATGACAAGAACGGATGGATGACGGATGGACAAATAGGCGCAACTCAGACAACTCAAGAAGTAAAATGAAATAGGATTCACATAGACATGAAACACATAACATATACAACTAAAGTGCAAATCATCTACATAGAAATATTTAACAGCGCATATATACCAATAAAGGAAGAACAAGGCAAGAGATCGATCGAATCTGAAGTCTTACTGAGGGATCGCGGAACGAATTGCCGGGTTGTCAATCCGCGTCCAAGCTCGGTCCTCAACTTTGTCCGGGGTAGAGAAGGCTTTCACGACCCTCCAGTGGACCCGTCTTCTTCGTATCACGATCCAAAAGAAGGTTGCAAGCTTCCCTTTGCTTGATGATTATGGCGTCAAAACTGGATGCAAAGCTAGTAGAAGAAGGAGAAGGCAGAGAGCAAGCGCCGACAAGATGTTGGCTTCATGAGCATAGCCGGAGCTTCTCTCTTTGGTGGAAGATGAACGGTGGAGGTGAAATGGTGGAGTTTCGCCCTAAATCGACAGAGAAATCCCTGGAAGAAGTCTGTCCCGAAGGTGTCTTTAAATGGCAGAAAATCTGCTCTTAAATAGGAAAATATCAAAAAATTGGGCATGCATGGTCTGGCGCATTACCGTGCGTGAATCGTGCGATATTCGCATGCAGATAATGCTTGAGGAAGAAAAAGAGTTGACCCGTTTATTTTACTCGTGCACGGCCGATTCCGCCTGTACATGAAGGAAATCGCATGGGTAAACATAGAGCGCAGAAAATAGGGTAAAACAGGGAAACCGTGCATTTTACTCGCGCACGGTGGCGTTTGCTCGTGCGTGAGGGAAACGAACGATTTACCGCAGAATGCAGGAGAAAATAATGGAACTGTGCATTTTACTCACGCTCGGGCGCTGCCGCCCGTGTGTGAACAAATCACTCGATTAACCACAGAATGGCTGGAAAGCTTGGCAAAAGAGGCAGGCCGTTCGATTCCTTCTCGCACGGTTTGGCCGAAACCATGCGGGAACAAATCGTACGGGTATAAACAGATGCACCAGGAAAGCTGTGTGAGAAGCATGATTGAACCAGAATCGTGCGCACAGAAATGCACACGACCGTGTGTTTTACACAGAACTGAAAATAAACTTCGGGACATCCCGACTACCTGCACAACAATCAAACCAGGATGGAGAGCAAGCTTCCAGCACCAAAAATGCAAACAAAACTAAACATAAAGATAATGAGGAGCACCATGTGCATATCCCCGACAATAGAATGCGTAATTGCACACCCATGGGCCATAACAGTGCACTTATCGTGAAAATCATAATAAATGAAATATCAGCGATAGCATACTAAAAGTGAAGTGAAAGTGTGTTAACAATAGCCAAGATGAGTCCGAAAAACACTATAAATATCGGACTCATCACACCACCAGACTTAAAAATTTTCTCATCCCGAGCAAATCATCTCTCCGTGAACTCGAAAATAGCTAGCTGGCTTAGAAATTTCAAAGTAAAGTAAAGCGAGAAATAAAATAATAATCATGGGCGCAGAGAATAAAATAGATAAACTTTTTAATAGTGTAATGGAGTATATAAATTTCGACAAGCGTAAACACATATTATAGCCACTCAAAATAAGAATGTTGGAGAATCGTCCAGTCATAAGCAGGAAAAAAGTAGGCAGGCCACTGAGCTGAGCATTTCCAAAGACCGGGGCTCAGGAACGCCTCCAAAGGAATCCACCAATGTCGGGAACCATACGCTCACCCATTCACACTCTCTCCATGACGCTAGGCAGACTCAAACGTGAATCAGTAGGACTTGTGGGATAGAATGGGGCTTAGGCAAAGGTCGGATAGACAAAGGTACACAAGACGGACACGCACATCAAAAATGGGACCGCCCCAAAACACTCACAGCTATAAACAATGGCAAACATGTGCAACGCACCACCAGACTTCGATTTTTCTACGGTGCGTGCACGCCTACCACGATCACAAAACCAAAAACAATTCACAACTCAACAATCACATATATATTCCTGCTATTCACAACCGGGAAATCACATTTCATTCACTTTTTTTCCTTTCCCCTTTTACTTACTTTTTATTCTCTATTTAACCAAATAGCCGCAGCCTAATACAACAACCAACAACACCACAAGCTGCACAAACACCACAAACTGTACAAACATGACGGAAACAAAGGACCATAAAGCAAACAAACCGAGCGATCACATCCGGATGTGCGAGAAGGAGAGGCTAAAAGGCTTTAGTAGTGAGGCGTAGGGATGTCAAAGGGAGGGACAAGCTCAACAGGGATAGCAACGGGTAGACGTCGGGAATGGTACCAGACTCAAACTAAACAAATGATGGCCTACATCACACTCACGCTCGACTAACCAAGCATCAATGCTTTGAGAGTAGCTTGGGGCAAGTTCTTAGTCACCAAGAAAGATGATCCTTCCTCTCGACTCGAGCAATACGAGGCTAGTGGTGGCTACACACATTCCTACTTTACTGTTCGATTACTCTCGATTCAGCAATTTTGAGTAGTGCAAACAATATTTACGAATGCAGAAAAATATAAACTACGAGCATAAAGAAAAATTGAATCTATACTATTTCTACACACCATGAGTATTCGATTTTGAGCACTGCACAAGTTTCAAACTACTTTATCCTAAAATCCTAAGCCAGCACCACTATCTTAGAGTTAGCACCAAATAAATAAATTAAACTTTGGCTGAGCGCATGCTTAAGTGCACGCTCGTGCGGTGTAAGTGTACAATGATGTCATGATAAAATAATAACCGAAAATGAAAATACTCTTGAGGTATGCAAGTGAATGTAGTGCATGTGCACAGGTAACATATGACTCTCCCCCACCAGACTTAAATTGAACAAACTATCACAAGATTTACAATAAAAGAAATGAAGTAAAGTCGTGGAAGAGGTTACCCAATGCTCAGGAAATGAGCATACCAGAATATCGGCATTAAAGCATGAAGCCAAACTTGCAAAAAGTTTAACTCACCCCGCCGCACCAAGGATAGGCCACCAACAAAATAGCTCAAACAAAACGTAAAACAAGGTATAACCAATATAAGCTAAGAAACACTTGCGAGTTAGTACCAAACATAATATCACACAAATCTATCACATGAAACTAAACACCATAGCACAGGAAAGACCGATAATGCAAACAAAACATCTAATATCCACCCTAGGGATGAAGCCCCAGCTAAATAAAGTAATGTACAAAATCAGTCAAACAAATAACAAAAATACAAGAGCAGCAAACACCCCAATTTGGGTAGAATAACAGCAATCACTAAGGTAGATAATAAAAAGGAAGAGGCGGAGTATGAGCACGCAAAGTAGAAGCTCGAGCAGGTAAAATAGGAGGCACCCCAAGAAAATTAACAATCCGCTTGGTCATGTCGGGTTGTTGGCGAATCATTTCTTCCATCTGCAAATGCCGCGCGTAGTAGTCAGGATAATCCTCCGCGAAACACCTACGATGCGAGGCATGGGAAAAAGAAGAAGCACGAGCCAAAGGCACAGTATGTCCAGGAGCAGCATTGTCAAGCCTACGAGACTCTGAAGAAGAACCCACAATAGCAGAAGGAGCCTCAGCAGGCTGCGCTCAATCAATAGTACAAACAACGTAATGCCACGTACCACGAGAAGAAACACGACGCACCAACCTGTAGGCGGTCATCATGGTTGCCGAAATGAAATCACCACGGGAAATGAGAGTAATGGCGGGCAAAGTGTCAAAGACTCCTAATACCATGGCGATTCGCGTAATAAAATGCGAACAACCGATGGCTTTTAAGGGTACGTACGTGGTCTGATGTAGGAAATAGTACGCCAGAACGCGGCCTTGGTGGAGAGGGACACCGTGCTGCATGTTGTAGAGGTAAAGATGATCCGACCATCCCGCTACATTCTGGCTCATTGCGCAGGCATTGATACTATGCCAGATCAAATGCTGAACGTAACAGAGGGCAGGCAAGATGTTGAGGTAGGATTTGGCCGCACGCGCCTCATACTATTGTCTTAGGCCGGTGATCTCCTGCCAAAATGCGTGAGGAGATCAATACACCAATGGGGAATTCATGGGGTCGATATAGAACATAAGACTCCATGAGCTCCTCCGTGGTGATATCTCGGCATGTACGGCACGCATACCCACACTGAAGGTGTATTGACGGGAGTTCATCCGAAATGACATAGTAGTGGACTCCCCAGTAACTGTGTCACGTCGCGTTAAGATGTGGAAGGTGGAAAGGAACTTATGATTGAGTTCACGAAATCCCGTCTCCACAATGGAGAAAAGAAGATGCCTTGAACCCACATCAAGTAAGTGATCCACTTCCGTCTTTAGGCCAACGGTCGCGAGTTCTTCATCAAAAACAAAGCGAAAATCCAAAAACGGTTTTTGGACAAGACGATCAAACCTCGTTATCATCTCCGACCGCCTGAAATGTAGCATCCTTTCTAGCTCTTCAGAATCAACCTGAGCATCTGGAGCACCTTCTGGCTCATCCGGAACCATATTTCGGGTAGAGGAGGAGGAAGAACCACCCTTGCCGCGCAATAGGCTAACCACCTTCTTGATGGGACTCATGGCAATGAGGAGAAAATAAAGTCAAAGAGAAAGAGAGGAAAGTGGGGGAAGATTTGGAAGAGGAGGAAGAAGTTTCGTCGGATAAGAATGAGGTGAAGCAGCCGCTCGAGCAGACGCACGAGATTAGGGCCAACATGCGTCAAAAACGCCCGGCCTGCATTTTTAATAAAATAAAAATGCACGGTCGTGCGTTTTTGCCGCGCACGGTTTCCCCAACCGTGCATTTTGCAAAAACAGGCCAATTCGCATCAGTTTCTCTAGGAAGCCTCATCCTGCGACAACAGCGAGAAAAATAAAAACAAATGGAACAAAGAATATCCTGAGCGACTAAGCCACTTCCCGAACTAGGCATAAGCAGACAAAACTCTCGCAAGCAAGCATTGAAATAGAAAAAAAATCCAAAAAAACACACGCAAAGCTAACTGTAAAATAGTAAATACTAACTAGTTAATCCTACTCCTAGATAAATACTGGGGTTACTGTCATCCCAGCCTGACTTATTGAATTCTATATAGTTCTAGATAATGGGCCTATTGATGAGTCATATTTATATAATGATTTTCGGACTCATTTGGGCTTGTTTTCGTATGCTTGCACTTCACTTTTAGTTCGTTATCGCTCATATTTCATATTATCCTTATTTCTTTAGGAAGTGCACTTTTGGCCCGTGGTTGTGTTTATTTTGTGTTCTTCTATTATTGTACTTCGTTCTGTGCTTGTTTGGAATGTCTGCATATATCAGTGCTGGGTTTAGGGGTCATGTGCGTGTTCCGGGATTATTTGGAAACAGGTTTACTGCGCACGATCATCGGCTGTAATGCGCACGACCACTGGTCGTGCGCCGCTGATCGTGCGTACTATTCCCCATTTTCTAAAGTTCTGTCGGGGCAATCGCACGACCACTGACTTCAATGCGCACGACCACTGGTCGTGCGCCACTGATCGTGCGCATTGATTCCACTTTTTCCTGGAGTTCTGCCTGGCCTTCGCGCACTATCACTGACCACAGGGCGCACGATCACTGGTCGTGCTCCAGTGATCGTGCGCGCTGTAATTTCTGCAATCTATAAATACGCAGGTTCCGCCCTAATTTCAGGGAGATTACCAAAGTCCGCCGTTTTTCCGCCATTTTCGTCTCCAAGGAGGGTTTCCACCGTACTCCTTCATCTTCCACCATAGGGAGGTGCTCCGGGCAAGCTTTCAATGCCAAATCATAGCCGGAGCTTCCTCTCGGCCTCCTCCTTCATCCTCGAGCTTCAAGGGAGATTTGACCTAGCTTCCTCCATCAAGCTAGGTGGAGTATGTGCTTCCATCTTCCGCAGCGTGATACGAAGAAGACGGGCCACTGGGAGTGAGTGACAGCCTCCTCTACCCCGGACGCAGTTGAGGACCGAGCTTGGACTCGGATTGACAACCCGGGATTCCAACCGTGAACCCTCAATAAGGCTTCGAACCCGGTCGATTTCGCACACTTCTCTTAATTTGTTGTTGTTAGTTTAGTTTAATTTCCATGTATTGATGAATTATTATTACATTTGATTAACAAATTTCTCTTATTCATGTCTATGTGAGTTAGTGTAATTTTGTTATATTTGCTTGAGGTGCGCCATATTCCATCCACCACCATCCATCCTTGCCGCACTAGCAATTGCTAGAAGCGTGCGTAGCGAAGAGGTGCTTACGACCCTCATTCCGCCGTTCTCTCCACCTCATCCACTAGCCTACTCACCCATCCGCCTAGCGACTCGGTGCATAGCGGCCCGACTAGTCTTCATCCCGCCTAGCGAAGCTTTACATATCGGCATTGCATAGGAGTAGTTGATAGATTTTTACTTTCTTTTATCGCAACCATCAAAACCCCCATTTCATTTCCTCCGACCCGAGGACTTCAATCTCAAGTCCTCCTCGAAATTAACTCCACCTTACTGTGTTCCTTAAGAGACCGACACTCGGGGATTTATTCCCAAACTTTATTACTTGTGCGACCGGTGCGCTTGCCGTATTTACACACATCAAGTTTTTGGCGCCGTTGCCGGGGAATACAGTCGTGTGAGTTTTTGGAGAGGGAGATTATAGATTGAAGCCCTTTATCATCTGTTCATTCCATGTTTTATTTTTCTTTGCTTTAGTTTTTATAATTTGTTGCTTATTTTTCTTTATTCCTTTTCTAATTTTGATATTTCAGTAGCAGGTATTCTTTTTTATTTATCTGCTTGTGTGTAGTTAATTTTTGCTTAGAAAATTCTCGTGGTGAATTCTTTCTTGCTGCACCATATATTCTTATGCGAATATCCGTTGTCGTTGGTGCGGGGATTATAGGCATAACAGCGATGAGTGCCCCACTGAAGAATGGGAGCATAATTCTCGTGGTTCAGTGTATGGAGCACCGTTGTCTTATGGTACTTCATACACCGTACCGCAACCTTATGGTCACTACTCTTCTCCGCCTTCACCTTTTCCATATTCCTCTCCGGTCCCACCTGGACCAAGGAGTAATGGAAAACGGTGTTTATGTTGTCGTAGCACCGACCATGTGTTGAAAGATTGCGCAGAATTTCAGCGCCAGTTGGAGGCGGATGATGAACCAGATATCCGGATTATCTCATCCACCTCTCAAAGGGCTGCTCCTTCTGATTCTGATGATGTATCCGCAGTACCACCTTGTCTATGGGGGACTACTGTGGATACACCCATCAGACTTTCTACTGATCGATGTGACGACATTGCGGTACCGTCGCCCTCTATACCTTCTTCCCCTCTTCTTGATTCACCCCCGGAGGAACCTGCACCTACTTTCTCTGATGTTGTTGTTCCTCCGCTTTCTTTGCAAGAATCATCTACTCCTCTTTTTAGTGAGTTGGTTGATGATGTTGTGCCCTTTGGAGATTGGGAATATGAGGATGCGCCATGGTGTGACGAGGACATTATTCTCTTCAATGGAGAGTATTATGTCTTGGAACACGATGACGCACTGAGGTGTGTTGATGAGGAGATCCTTGCTGATGAGGAAGTTTCCACTTCCTTATTGGTTGAGGAGGTCTAAATCACCATCGAGGACCTCATGGTCTCAGCTTCCCCTCGCCATGACTCACATGACACCGACAGTGATCTATGCTTGGATCCTGCTGGGAGTGAGACCGGGACCACTCCCCCGATTAGTTCCTTATGTTCTTCGTCTCCTTTATTTCTGGATCCCCTTTCTATATCTGAGCCCGTGCGAGTTGAGTCTTCACAGGTACCTCAGGAGGACTTGGAGCTTTTTGCTCGAGTCGTGGATGATAGCATCCTCTTTCACGAGGAGGGTGATTCCTCCTCTGTTGAGGAAGCTCCATTCCCCGCTTTCTCCTCATGCCGTCTCCCTGTAGTGGATGATACCTTGCAGGGCAAGGATTTTTTGTGTGAGTTGAGTGAGGACCAGGCCTCCTCCTCATCTTATATTCTATTTCCTCTACTTGCAGTTTGCAAGTATTATTATTCAGGTAGAGGGGTTACTGTTCTATCACCGTATCGGTACCCATTACCGACACGGATATTAGGACAGTTGCATGTTCATTTTTCTTTTCATAGGCCCATTAGCTAGAACTGTATAGAATTTAATAAGTCGTGCTGGGATGACAGTAACCCCAGTAGTTATCTTATATTTTTTGCATTTTATTTTTCATGTCTCGTTTTAGTGTTAGTATTTCTTTTTGTATATTTTTCTTTTGTTTTTGCGGAGCTCACCCCTGCAGGTTTCCATTGCGAATTCATTCTGGAGGGGTTGTGATTCTTCGTTTGGCAGGCCTGCTTCTACTTTTCATGCGTCTTCTGGTATGCTCACTAGCTGAGCATTGGGTAACTTCTCCCCTTTTCCCTTTTTGATTTTAATTTCAATATCATATGCAATGTTGTTTAGTTTAAGTCTGGGGGAGAGCTAGCTAGTTGTTGCCTTTTGTACGTGCACATTGCATGCGCATACTAGAAGCTTTTGTAGTTTTATTTTATTTAGTTCATTACATTGCACTCCACTGCACCCACATGAGCGCGTGCTTAGCTGTTAGCGTGCCGTGAGTTAAACTCATTTGTTTTGTTTGATTTGGAAAAATTATTGTGCTAGTTTAGGATTGCACGATAGAGTAAAATGTTGGCCTTGCTGTGTTCCTAGTCAATTGCTCTCGTTTTGTGAAAAAATTTGTGTAGAATTAATTTTTCTGTATGCTTATAGTTTTATATTTTTCTATTTGCGTAAATATTTCTTATTCTACTCAAAAGTTGGTGAATCCGGTGTGAATCAAACGGTAGTGTAGGAATGTGTGTAGCCGCTACTAGACTCATTTTGCTCGAGTCGGGGGGAAGGATTATCTTTCTCGGTGGCTAAGAACTTTCCCCAAGCTACTCTCGAAGCATTGGTACATGGTTTTCCTAGCGTGAGCGTGATGTAGGCCATCATTTTGGCCCGGTTGAGCTTTGTACCATTCCGAACGTCTTGTCCTCGCTAAGCCCCGTTGTGCCTACCCTTCTTTTAATTTAGCTCCACCTTTATTTCACCAAAGCCTCATAGCCGATCCTAGTCGCACACCCAAGTCGAGCTTAGTGTTTTACATGTTTATGTTGGGTTGTGATGTGGTATTATTATTCGTGAAAATCTGGAAGTGCGCCCAAGTTTTTATTTGCTGAGATTTTGATAATAAAAAAAATGAATGAAATGTTTGTAAAAAAAAAAGAAAAAAATGAAAGAACAAGTTTAATTGAAAATTTTTTTGGAGATGATTTTGATTTGGCGTAGGCGGTGCACACACCCATGCTATAAAAATTAAGTCTAGGGGTGTGGTGTACTCGTTTATATTTTGGGGTTAGCGGTTGGATTCTTTTGTTTTAGGCTAGCTCATTTGGGTTACGTGCATAACCTTCCTGTTTATCTTTGTTTACCTCACCGTAACCTAAGCCCCATTTTATCCTAAAGTCCTACGGATTCACGCTTGAGTCGAACTAGTGCCGTGGAGAGAGTGTGAACAGGCAAGCGTATGGTCCCCGACATTGGTGGATTCCTTTGGAGGTGATCCCAAGCCCCGGTCTTCGGCAATGCTCACCTTAGTGGCCTGCCTACTTTCTTCCTACGTGGGACCGAATGATTCACCGTGATTCTATTTTTGAGTAGTAATAACTTTTTGATACGCATTATGAAAAATATAAAATATTTTGTATACTTAAGAATTTTCTCTACTATATTTTTATGCACATGGGCATGCGACTTCGCATGGTACTCTGTTCTGCAATTTCTTTGTTAGCTATTTCTTTTTCCTTGTATGCTTAGGTTATGTTTGCTCGGGACGCGCAAACAGTTAAGTCTGGGGGTGTGATGAGTCCTATTTATATAATGATTTTCGGACTCATTTGGGCTTGTTTTCGTATGCTTGCACTTCACTTTTAGTTCATTATCGCTCATATTTCATATTATCCTTATTTCTTTAGGAAGTGCACTTTTGGCCCGTGGTTGTGTTTATTTTGTGTTCTTCTATTATTGTACTTCGTTCTGTGCTTGTTTGGAATGTCTGCACATATCAGTGCTGGGTTTAGGGGTCGTGTGCGTGTTCCGGGATTATTTGGAAACAGGTTTACTGCGGACGATCATCGGCTATAATGCGCACGACCACTGGTCGTGCACCGCTGATTGTGCGTACTATTCCCCATTTTCTAAAGTTCTGTCGGGGCAATCGCACGACCACTGACTTCAATGCGCATGACCACTTGTCGTGCGCCACTGATCGTGCACATTGATTCCACTTTTTCCTGGAGTTCTGCCTGGCCTTCGCACACTATCACTGACCACAGGGCGCACGATCACTGGTCGTGCGCCAGTGATCGTGTGCGCTGTAATTTCTGCAATCTATAAATACGCAGGTTCCGCCCTAATTTCGGGGAGATCGCCAAAGTCTGTCGTTTTTCCGCCATTTTTGTCTCCAAGGAGGGTTTCCACCATACTCCTTCATCTTCCACCATAGGGAGGTGCTCCGGGCAAGCTTTCAATGCCAAATCATAGCCGGAGCTTCCTCTCGGCCTCCTCCTTCATCCTCGAGCTTCAAGGGAGATTTGACCTAGATTCCTCCATCAAGCTAGGAGGAGTATGTGCTTCCAACTTCCGCAGCGTGATATGAAGAAGACGGGCCACTGGGAGTGAGTGACAACCTCCTCTACCCCAGACGCAGTTGAGGACCGAGCTTGTACTCGGATTGACAACCCGGGATTCCAACCGTGAACCCTCAATAAGGCTTCGGACCCAGTCGATTTCGCACACTTCTCTTAATTTGTTGTTGTTAGTTTAGTTTAATTTCCATGTATTGATGAATTATTATTACATTTGAATAACAAATTTCTCTTGTTCATTTCTATGTGAGTTAGTGTAATTTTGTTATATTTGCTTGAGGTGCGCCATATTCCATACACCACCATCCATCCTTGCCGCACTAGCAATTGCTAGAAGCGTGCGTAGCGAAGAGGTGCTTACGACCCTCATTCCGCCGTTCTCTCCACCTCATCCGCTAGCCTACTCGCCCATCCGCCTAGCGACTCGGTGCATAGCGGCCCGACTAGTCTTCATCCCGCCTAGCGAAGCTTTGCATAGCGGCATTGCATAAGAGTAGTTGATAGATTTTTACTTTCTTTTATCGCAACCATCAAAACCCCCATTTCATTTCCTCTGACCCGAGGACTTCAATCTCAAGTCCTCCTCGAAATTAACTCCACCTTACTGTGTTCCTCAAGAGACCGACACTCGGGGATTTATTCCCAAAATTTATTACTTGTGCGACCGGTGCGCTTGCCGTATTTACACGCATCACCTATGAAATAAGAAATGCGCAGGTAACTGTTCCATTATCCATTGTGGTAGCGGGAACCAATACGGAGATAGAGCAGTTATATCTCTGCCTAAATAATCATACCTGCTCCTCGCAGGGAGAGGAAATAAGAAGTAAGAAGTGGAGGTGCACTGGTCCTCACTCATGTAACCACAAAATATATCCTTGTCTAACATGGTATCGTCCACCATAGTTATGCAAAAAGTGATGGCGACAACATGGGCACCAGGCTCATCATCATCCCACCGTACCCGTGGAGACTCATCCTGCACAGGCTCAGATAAAGAAGGGGGATCAAGGAAAAAAAGAGATGAAGAAATAAAATAATCTGAAAATGTGAGTGTGACCCCAGCTTCACTCTCAGTGAGATCCAAGAAAAGATCATCGTCGTAGAATATGAGTCGTATTGAGGGGAATCTGAGAACTCAAGGTCCGCGGTGGTAAGAGGAACGGCCTCGTCCAATAAAAAGGTGCAAACCTCCTCATCAGACAGGGAATATTCCTCATCCCACCGGGGTGCATAAAAGTGCTCCAAAGATCCACATTCTCCATCGGAGATAGAGGAATCATCATCCCACTTCGGTGGAACCTCGGTAATAAATTCATCTACAAATACGACATCATCAGCCAACTCACTCAAAAATGGAGTAGCAAACTCTGACAAAAACTGCACAGGGGAAAGACTGCTCTCAAAATCAGGCATAGAATGAGCAGTCCCCATCATAAAATCATTCGCAGACGCCACCGCATCGACGACCGTAATAATCTCATCATCCCATTCAGGAGCATCCACGAGTTCGAAATCCAATTCTTGCAAGAGAGCCCAAGAGTTATCGTCATCACTCAAGGGAAGCTCGTAAAAAGGAACCAAGGGACCCATGAAAGATCTGTATGCGGCGAGAGATTCTTCGGTAATCTCAACGGGCAAAGAATGAACAAGGTGTGCGATGTTAGTGTATGGGCATGGTAATACCCTGGTAGGCCTGTCCATAACAAGCTTCCGCGAACGGGAGGTTGCTGCAGGCTCGCCCACAGAGTGAGAAGGCTCGCACAAGCGAGGGCAATCCTTCAATCTGTGGCCTACACCTTGGCATAACACACATCTAATACAGTGCTCGACATTCATAACAGCTATGGAATCGATGCGTCTGCGCAAAGTGTCGAGTAGACTATACTCAGCTACAGAATACAATGCAAACAAAGAATAATTGCAGGAAAAATGCTACACAGTAATAATAAAAATTAGCACGAATCTGCTATCTAAATCAAAAATCAAAAAGGGAAAAAAGAAATAAGCAAATGAAAATTATAACAACTACAGCAAATAAGAAATGACATGTACAAATGGAAAAGGTCTTCGATCTACTATATTCCTCTCCAAAAACTCACACGACCGTATTCCCTGGCAACAGCGCCAAAAACTCGATGCGTTTGAACGGCAAGTGTACCGGTCGCACAAGTAATATAAAATGGGAGTCTTTCCCAAGTATAAATCTCTTCGAGGAACACAATAAGGGGGGAGTTAATATTAAGGATGACTTGAGATTGAAGTCCTTAGGTCGAAATTAACTAAAGGGGTTTTGATGGTTGCGGAAAAACAAAGCAAAAGGCTAACAACTGCTCCTATGCAATGCCACTATGCATCGCTTCGCCAGGAAGGATGGAAGACTACACAGGCCGCTATGCACTGAATCGCTGGGCGGATGTGTTGGAACACCCTATTACTAATTTGGGCAAGGATCACTATGTTTTTAGGAAATTGGTTTGACCTAGTTGTATAGTTTAAAAGGTCAAATTAGAATGAGTCTAAGGGTTATAACTTAGGTTTGAAGCTGCCCCCAAGACCATTCAAAGTTCAGGATTCAGTGCTGAGACAAAGAAAATTTTCGTCGAGCTCAGGTCGACGAAACGTCGAACTCAGTTCGACGTTCTCTGAGCTCAATTTTGCAAGACGTCGAACTACGGTCGACGATCTTCGAGCTCAAATTGACGTTCTTGTCTTCAGCTATTTTCCAAGTCGCTGAGCTCAGGTCGACGATCGTATAGATCAGGTCGATGTTTTCTGTCTCTAGTATAAATCCAATCTCTGAGCTCAGGTCGACGATAGCTGAGCTCAGGTCGACGATTTCTGTGAGAGATCGACGCTTTCAGAATTCAAATTCAAGAACAGTTATGGAATTAATTCAGATTTATTTCCTGCATTTATTGCAAAAGATTATGCAACCGTTTCAAGCAATTTGGAGCAAGTTTCAAGGAAGGCTAAAAGGAATATTACTTAGGACTTTCCCCAGAGACAGTTGTCATTTATGGAAGTCATTTATGACTGAGTAACGGCCATCTGAGTCAGAATCTGATATACTCCTACAGAATATGTTTTTGAATAAGGTGATAACAGATCAATACAATAAGATAGACAAGAGATATACAGGATTATTATATTGGGAAAAAGAGTTACAGAAGAGAGATCAAAATATAGTCTGATCAAGAACTCATCTTCTGGAACATACAGATTCACTAAGTCAAAATCTTCAAGAATAAAAGGAACTTTTCTGTGGAGGAGATCATCTGCTATTCTACTCCTCCAAATCCTCAAGTGTTCAAAAGCTTCAACATCAAGGACTCCAGACATCACACATTTCAGCATCTGCTAAAATCATCTTTTGCTGGAGATCTAAAGAAACTGATGACCTATAACCCTAGCAAAGCTCACCTTCCTGATCTGTTACACATCTCTGGGGGAGCTTTAGCAACAACTTCCACTTATCTTCTCTCACACTATTGACAGAGAAGAACATCTCAACTCTTTCTTTCTTTTTCCTTTCCCTCCTGTAAAAGGGTTTTTCAAAACTCCCTTCAAAGGTTCTGAAACTGGTTTCTGAGACCATGTCAAAACTCAGTGGTGGCAAGACACCTTATCAAAAATCTAGTTCTAGTTTTTGAGCACCTTATCAAAAGCTCATTGGTGCCCAGGACACCTGATCAACTATTCCTGCAGTGGATTCCTACCTAGGGTGGTAGAAGAGTGGATGTACCCAGGTTATTGGGGAACCACTATAGCTCCTTGTGTCATCAAGTTGCTATGGGTTTGACTTTGCTGTGTGCTTTGTGATTTCTTATTTCTTGCTTTAGTTTTTATTTCACTGCAAGCACCTTATACATATACATAAATTAAGTCTTCTACTGCTTTATAGTTTTAATTGTAAATTTATTTTAAAATACTATATTCACCCCCCCCCCCCCCCTCGAGAGTTAAGGTAGATCTTTCCCTCACATTCAATTGGTATCAGAGCCAGGTTGGTTATTCAACATCTGAATTTTCAACAGATTGGTTGAACAGGCTAACACCTCAACCAAAAGATCCTTGATAAGATAAACCTTCTATAGAGGATAGTTATTACTTTTTGTATTATATTTATTTTCATACAAAACCATGGCACAGAACAAAGATTATGCTAGCACCAGACCTCCAGTGTGCAACCTTTCTAAGTTTGCACTTTGGAATGCAAGGATTAAGCTTTACATGAATTCTATTGATGAGGACATTTTTAATTCTGTGTTAACAGTTTATCCAAGACCCCCAGTAATCACAAGCACAAGTGTTGTTCCACCTCCTTTTGGAATAGATGCAGAAATAAAGAAATGGAAAGTAGCAGATGCAAAGGCTATGAATATCCTTGCTCAGACCATGTCTTATCAGATATTCCAAAAGGTGGCTGAATGTAGTTCAGCAAAAGAGATATGGGTCAAGTTATCTGAAATTGTCTCAGGATCTGCTGATGAAAGGAAGGACAGGAGATCCCATCTCATAAGCCAATATGAGAACTTCAAGAAAGGAGAAACTAAATCAGTGGCTGACATGTACAACAGCTCAGCCTAATAGTTAGTGAACTAAAAACACTGGACAAGGAGATCTCTCTAACTGAAATAAATGACAAGATCCTAATGTGCTTCCCTTGCACTTGGGACTCAAGGATCTTGCCAATCAAGGATGCCAGAAGCCTAACTGAGATTACTATAATGCTTTGTTGGGCAAGCTCAAGTCTTATGAGCTGTTCATCAAGAACAGAGAGGAAGAACAAAAGGTTGCTTCTCCAGCTGTTAGGAAGGAGAAAACAATAACATTCAAAGCTACAGAAGATCTGCCTGAAGAGAAGGTCACAGGCAATGAAGAATTGATGAGTTTGCTGGCCAAAAGTTTCTACAAGATGGCCAGGAAAGATTTCAGAAAGAGGTCATCCAGAGGGCATGAGAAGCCAAGGTATGACAAGTCAAATAATAAAGAAATAATCTGTTTTGGATGCAGGAAACCAGGCCATATTGTGCCTGACTGTCCAGAAAATCAGAATAAGGACAAGAAGGACAAGAAAGATAGGAGAAAAGATCAGGACTCCAGGGGAAACAACTACAACAAATCCTCCTCCAGCAAAAATAAACATACAAGGAAGGGATTTGTAGCAGAAAGCTGGAGTGAAACTGAAGAGGAATCAGAAGCCTCATCAAGCTAAAGTGATGATGAGGATGATGCTGAAGAAAAGGAATTCTGCATGATGGCTATCAACCCTCTCTGCAAAATTCTGATGCAGAACAAGAATCAGATTCAGAATCTGAAACTCAAACTGAAAAAGACCAGGTAATAGACTCCTTTGATTTTGATTCAGAGGACTTTAGATTTGAATTTAAGGCACTTTGTTTAGACTTGTTAAAGTCTGAGAAAGAGATTATCTCTCTAATAAATCAATTGTCTGAACATAACACCTTAAAATCAGATAACCTCAAACTCTCTTAGGAGTTAGAATGCTGTAGGGAGGAGATAGCTTCATTGAAAAGGTAGCTATCCAAGGAAAAGAAGTTTGAAGAATCCCTTAATGGGAGAAGCATCAGACTGATGGACATCACAAGCACAGTGAACTCAAGATTCAATAGTACACTGGGCTTGGGTGCTTTATCCAGCCAACCTATAGTATTAACAAACCCAATTAAATTTATTTCTGATAAAGGAAAGGGTGTTATAGAGGTAGCTAGGAAGAATCCTGATTTACCCAAGGAAAATACAGTTCAACAGAAAACGTCGAACAGAGGTTGACGATCGTCAAACATAGCTCGACGATCTCAGGCTGGATCGTCGAACTAAGATCGACGACTTCTGAACTCTGAACTCTTGTATAGTCTATCTTCGAACGGAGCTCGACGATCTGACCCAAGATCGTCGAACTCAGGTCGACGATCGTCGAACGGAGCTCAGAGCTTTGAACATTCTTTCAGAGGTAAATCTAAAATCAATCCTAGAAGTCCCTCATCCCAAAGCTTCAACCCTTATACTGAATGGATAGTGCGTCCTAGGAGATACCATCCTGAAGGATATAAGAGTCAGCCAGGGATGTCTTTTATTTCTGAGTTTTAAGGTTATCAACCTAGACCCAAGGTAAACTGGGTCAAAAACATATAAATTGTTTATGTGCAGGTGAAGACCTATCCAGCAATGAACCAAGAATGGTATCTAGATAGTGGGTGCTCAAAGCACATGAAAGGGAGCAAGGAGAATCTCACATCCTTCAAAGCCAAACTTGGACCCAAAGTGATTTTTGGTGATTCAAACTTTGGTCAAACAAAAGGATATGGTACTGTTCAGATTGGCTCAGTCATATTCAAGAAGGTGGCTTATGTGGAAGGACTGAAGCACAACCTAATCAGCATTAGTCAACTCTTTGATGAAGGATATCAAGTGACATTCAACAAATCCTTATGCAAGATCAAGTCAGAGGATAACACAACAGTATTAACAAGTAAAAGGAAAGGTAACATTTATCTTGTAGATTTCCTTTCAACCAACATAGATATCTGCTTATTTAATTCAGTCTGCAAACCTAATGATTTATGGCATAAGAGACTAGGACACTTAAACCTTAGAACCATTGCTAGGCTGTCCAAGGAGAACCTTGTTAGAGGACTACCTTCTGGCCCCTACAAGAAGGAAGGACTTAGCAGGGCTTGTCAATTAGGCAAGCAAACTAAAAATAGCTTTAAGTCACTTAATAAGAGTGATTCACCTAGGATTTTGTATCTGTTACACATGGATCTTTTTGGACCCATTACAGTACAAAGCTTAGGAGGGAAATCTTACACTTTAGTGATTGTAGATGACTTCTCTAGATTTACATGGGTATTCTTCCTGAGGAAGAAGTCTGATAACTTTAAGTGTTTGACAGATTTTCTCAAATGCATACAGATTGAGTCCAATACTCACATTGTCCTGATCAGAAGTGATCAGGGGAAAGAGTTTGATTCTCTTCTTATACAAGAGTTCTATCAGAGTGAAGCGATCAGGCATACTTTCTCAACTCCTAGAACTCCTCAACAAAATGGGATAGCTGAAAGGAAAAATAGAACCCTAATATAATCTGCTACTACATTGTTGACAGATGCTCACCTTCCCTTATCTTTTTGGGTAGAGGCAGTGAACACCTCCAACCATGTGTTGAATAGAAGTTTGTTACATAAACTAAAGGGCAAGACTCCCTATGAATTGCTCAAAGGGAAGAAACCTAAAGTAGACTATTTCAAAATTTTTGGTTGCATTTGTTATATTCACAATAATGACAAGAAGTATTTAGCAAAATTCCATGCTAAAGTTGATGAAGGAGTGTTTCTTGGATACTCCATGATCAGTAAAGCTTATAGGGTTTATAATAAAACTTCTCTTAAAATTGAAGAATCTGTTCATGTATCTTTTGATGAGATTAACATGTGTTACAAGGAGAAGTCTACATCTACCATAGAATCATTGCAGGTACACTCTCTTTCAGAAAATTTGGACAGGTTACACATTGTACAAAAGGATTCAATACATTCACCTATCACACAAAGAGCTGAAATCATTGAAGATGAAGAGGATACTCAATATCTTGATGTTCAACATCTTGGAGAAAACCATTTTGAAGAGCCAGTTGTTGTTCCACAAGAGGAAACAACAACATAGGTTGGTGAATAATCAACACCCCCTGTTGACTTAGTAACAACAAGAGATCACCCAATCTCCCAAGTGATTGGAAACATCTCAGCTGGTGTGCAAACCAGAAATTTGGTCAACCAGAACCTATTGCACACCTGCTTTGTATCTCAAGTTGAGCCTCAATCAATTCAAGATGCAGAACAAGATCCACACTGGATCATTGTTATGCAAGAGGAACTACATCAATTTGAGAGAAACAAAGTTTGGGAACTAGTACCAAGGCCTAAGGATCACTCCATTGTTGGAACAAAGTGGGTGTTCAGAAACAAGTTGGATGATCAAGGAGTTATTGTAAGGAACAAGGCAAGGCTAGTTGCTCAATGTTATTCTCAAGAAGAAGGGATTGACTATGACCAAACCTTTGCACCAGTGACAAGGTTAGAGGCCATAAGAATATTCCTAGCTTATGCAGCTCACAAAGGTTTCAAGGTCTACCAAATGGATGTGAAGAGTGCATTTCTCAATGGAGACATCAAAGAGGAAGTCTATGTTAGACAACCTCCAGGTTTTATCTCTACAACTTATCCTGACCATGTTTTCAAATTGCATAAAGCATTATATGGTCTCAAGCAAGCTCCTCGAGCATAGTATGATACCTTAACATGCTTTCTTCTAAAAAATCATTTTATAAGGGGTAGAGTAGACCAAACTCTTTTTATTAGAACCCGTAAGTCCCATACCATACTAGTACAAATATATGTAGATGATATCATATTTTGATCTGTTGATTCAAATTTGTGCAAAAGATTTTCAAATCTTATGCATTCTAAATTTGAAATGAGTAGCATGGGTGAGCTTTCCTTCTTTCTAGGATTGCAAGTCAAACAACATGTTGAAGGCATATTCATTTCTCAAACCAAGTATGCAAAAGAACTGGTTAATAAATTTGGTATGTCTGAAGCATCTTATATGAAAACCCCTATACCTACCAATGCTATATTAGATGGTAATGAACATGGAAAACATGTTGATCAGACAACATGTAGAGAAATGATTGGCTCTCTATTGTACCTTACAACTAGTAGACCTGATATAATATTTGCTACATGTATATATGCTAGATTCCAAGTAAGCCCTAGAGAGTCACACCTAACATTAGTTAAGAGGATTCTTAGGTATATAAAAAGTTGTCCAAATCTAGGCCTATGGTATCCAAAAGACTCAGGATTTGAATTAACTGGATTTTCAGATGCTGATTATGCTGGATGTAGAGTAGACAGGAAAATCACCAGTGGAACCTGCCAGTTCCTTGGTGACAGACTTATCTCCTGGTTCTATAAGAAACAAACATCTGTGTCCACTTCAACTGCTTAAGCTGAATATATGGCAGTAGACAGTTGTTTCTCACAGATCTTGTGGATTCAAAACCAGCTCCTAGACTATGGCTACAACTTATAAGGGTCAAATATATTTTGTGATAACACCAGTGCTATTTCTATAGCACAAAATCCAGTCCTCCATAGTAGGACAAAACATATTGAGATTAGGCATCACTTTCTAAGGGATAATGTTGAGAAAAATAAAATTGAACTTCAGTATATCCCAACTGATTTGCAAAGGGGAGATATTTTCACCAAACCTTTGGATGAAAAGAAACATACCTTCTTCCTAAATCAGTTAGGAATGTTAGATGGAGGAGTTTAAAATAAATCCCAAGATTTTAAAACCCAAAAAACAGACCAAGACTAGGCTAAAAACTTGTTTTTTCTTGTG
This sequence comes from Platanthera zijinensis, assembly GCA_039513925.1. NCBI lineage: Eukaryota > Viridiplantae > Streptophyta > Magnoliopsida > Asparagales > Orchidaceae > Platanthera > Platanthera zijinensis. The sequence continues at coordinate 136,854,690 of CM077080.1, read as the reverse complement.
TCTGTAGGTTGTTTTCTGTCTCTGAACTGCGCTCGACGTTTCCCAAATATCGTCGAACGCAGATCGACGCTTTCCAATAGCGTCGACCAAAGTTCAGCATTTTCCAGTCAGCTCCAAGCTATCTTCTTTTGGTCGATCGGAGATCGACGCTCTCCAATATCGTCGAACGGAGATCGACGATATTGAAGACTCTTCAGATTCCATTAGAAGCTCAGATCGTCGAACGGAGTTCAACGATCTTTCCTTTCCGGCGTCGAACCCTAATATAAAATCATTCTTTTGGCTGTCATTCTTCTCTTGCGCTTTCATACTCTCTGCAAACTTTTGTCTTTCCCTCCAAACTCTACTGCACTTGGTTGTGTTTGTTACTTTTTGCAGGTATACAATGGTCATGAATGTTGTCGCTCTCGCCAAGATAAAATTTGATACAAGATTTGACATAGATATGGATTCATTTGATGGCAACGATCAGGTTTTCAAAGACATTCTGGAACTCTTAAGAGAACAACAGTTAGTACATATAATGTCTACCAGGATGAAGATCTCTGCAGATGAAATTAAGGAATGGGTATTTACAGCACATAATCGGGATAAGAATACTCTTGTTGGAACTATCAGCGGGACTCAGGTATCATTATCACCTACTCTCCTTACTGAAGTATTTAATTTGAGTACTGGAGATGATTCTGTTGAACTTTCGGGAGAGGAATCTGCTTTAATGTTAGACAGAATGGGTCACTCTGCAGAAAACCCTAACAAATTATTGAAAAAGAACTTATCTATTGAATTTAGATTTCTGGCTGATGTTGTGGGGAAAGTGCTACTGGCAAAGCACTCAGCACATGATACCATATCCAGTATCAGTTCTGTTTGATGGGAGCCCTAGTGGATAAGAAACACCTTAACTGGGGAGAAATTTTCTTTGATTTGATAAAGAAGAAAATAAACAAAAGTTCTGTGAACTTTGGGATGATCTTAGGGGTATTCCTGTACTCTAGGTGCCCTGAACTTCTAGTCTAAAATGGGATGCACATCAATGCATCGAAAAGGCTTACTTGTGCCCTATTTGGAAAATAGGTCAGGCAGATAATCAAGCCAACCAGGACTACCACTGCTTCAGGCACAAGGACTATTGCAGTCTCTTCCCCTAAGGCCCCTACCCTTATTGAGGAATTGCCTGCCTCCACCTCTTCTCCTCCTTCTCCATCTCCTGCTGTTTCTACCTCAATATCCATATCCATCTCCTCCCCCATTACCATTTCATCACCAATTTCACCTCCAGCCACCTCAGAACAATTCCATCCACTCCACTACTATCCACCTCCTTACATTCTATCCTTCAACATTTTGGAAGATTACTTCATGGATGCTTCCCCTTCCTCACCTGTTGAGCTTCCCTCTACCTCTTCATATCAACAACTTCTGCATGATATTCTTACCCAACCATCATTCACACCATCCATCTCCACACCCATACAATCTATCTCCACCATCCCAATTTCTCAACCAACTATCCTACCATCCAAAATACCATCAACCACAGTCCATCCATCACCAGCCCAAATCTTTCAATCCTCCACCTCTACTCAAGTCACACTTGAGCAAGTGGATCTATCAGCTTTGGCAAATAAGCTATATAGTATACTGGCCCCCAAGCTAGTAAGCCTGTTGGAGACCTCCATGGCTCCACTCCTGAAATCAATAAAGGAGTTATCTGACAGGCTATCCTCTCTCTCTTCTCCTCAGGAAATCCCTTCTATGGGGTGCCTTGATCAAGTTATCACTGAATCAAGGCAGGGGGAGATGCCCTATAAAGCTGAGGAAATCCCTGCTATGGAGTTAAAGACATTACTAAGGCAATTGTGCCTACTACTGTCTGTGATCCCAGCCTGAATATCTCTTATATCAATTCTCTTAAGGCTAGGGAAGTTTCTGCTTGTGTTGCTGCTGCTGCTGAAGTCGCTGAATCTACTGACATTGATATGTTATCTGCTGTTAATGCTGCTGCTGGGACTTGATGTTTACATAGAAGAACCTGTTGTTCCTGCTGCTCCTGCTGCTCCAGAAGTTCCTGTCTCTGCTCCTACTACTACTAAAATTGTTTCTGCTCCTATTTTGTCTGCTGATAAGTTAAAACAAAGAGAAGAGTACATCAAAAGCATTGATGATCTATATGACAGACCCCAGAGTTTAGATAGTGACAGATTCAACACTGACTCTGATTATTCTGCTGGGACCATTGCCCAGAAAAGGAAAGCAAGAAGCAAAACAATGATGAGAGTCCCTCCTGCTAAAGCCAAATATGTCAATGATATACCATATTACATTTTGCATGACTGTCAGATAACAGAGCCTTGGATGCAATACTCTAAGAATCAGCTAAAGGCTATGAAGAAAATAAGAAAGATAGATAAATATGAGAAAGGATCTTCTCAGTTTCCTCCTCCTCCTCCTCTAGACTCAAGATCTGGTGGAGGCTCAGCTTTTCAATCATCTTCTTCAAAGCACAGTTCATCTCAATCTTCTAAAAGTTATCAACCTAGAGGACAATATCAAAGAGGCTATCATTCTATAAGAGGTTAGTACAGAGGAAATCAGAGAGAGCACAAAACTTGCTCCAGAAAACAAAGGGAAGGACAAGGTCCTATTGATTCTACTCAAGGTCCTTTCCCTTACAAGCTTAAAGATTCAGTTGTCACCAGGATTCCTACTGATTCAGAATCAATCAATAGATATGAACATCCAGTCCCATTTGAAGATCCTGAAAATAACCCATTGTCATAGACTGCCAGAATAAAAGGGCTTGCTACACTAGATCAAATGAAAAAGGCCAAAGAGCAAGGCAAAGACATTTCCAACATTACAACCCTATTAGATCAAAGAAAGACAGAATTAGAGAGATATTCTTCAAAAAAGTTCCTAAATCCAGAAGATTATATGAAGCTGCATCCTTAGGCTATAGTTCCAAGGCCTAGATCCCAAACCTCCTTAGGTGTAGATAATGACAGAAGATTAAAGAGAGAAGCCCTCAATCCTAACAGGGAAATTCTATTTAAAAAGGGAAATAAGAAGAAGTGATTTCTATAAGCTGAATAAACATCTATCTCTTGCTGAAATTCTATCTGTGATCTGCAATACTGCTATGTCATTGTTGGTTTAGCTTTTGCTTTGTCTGCATGCTTATTATTTCCTACTTTGCCTTGTAAATAGTAATCCTAACCCAAAAAGGGGGAGATTGTTGGAACACCCTATTACTAATTTGGGAAAGGATCACTATGTTTTTAGGAAATTGGTTTGACCTAGTAGTATAGTTGAAAAGGTCAAATTAGAATGAGTCTAAGGATTATAACTTAGGTTTGAAGCTGCCCCGAAGACCATTAAAACTTAAGGATTCAGTGCTGAGATAAAAACAATTTTCATCGAGCTCAGGTCGACGAAATGTTGAACTCAGTTCGACGTTCTCTGAGCTCAATTCTACAAGACGTCGAACTATGGTCGACGATCTTTGAGCTCAGATCGACATTCTGTCTTCAGCTATTTTCCAAGTCGCTGAGCTCAGGTCGACGATCATAGAGCTCAGGTCGACGTTTTATGTCTCTAGTATAAATCCAATCTCTAAGCTCAGGTCGACGATAGCTGAGCTCAGGTCGACGATTTTTGTGAGAGATCGACGCTTTGAGAATTCAAATTCAAGAACAGTTATGGAATTCATTTAGATTTATTTCCTGCATTTATTGCAAAAGATTATGTAGCCGTTTCAAGCAATTTGGAGCAAGTTTCAAGGAAGGCTAAAAGGAATTTTACTTAGGACTTTCCCCAGAGACAGTTGTCATTTATGGAAGTCATTTTCTACGGAGTAACGGCCATCTGAGTCAGAATCTGATATACTTCTACAGAATATGTTTTTGAATAAGGTGATAACAAATCAATACAATAAGATAGACAAGATATATACAGGATTATTAGATTGAGAAAAAGAGTTATAGAAGAGAGATCAAAATATACTCTGATCAAGAACTCATCTTCTGGAACATACAGATTCACTAAGTTAAAATCTTCAAGAACACAAGGAACTTTTCTGTGGAGGAGATCATCTGCTATTCCACTCCTCCAAATCCTCAAGTGTTCAAAAGCTTCAACATCAAGGACTCCAGACATCACACATTTCAGTATCTGCTGAAATCATCTTTTGCTGGAGATCTGAAGCAACTGAAGACCTATCACCCTAGCAAAGCTCACCTTCCTTAACCCTTACAGATCTCAGGGGGAGCTTTAGCAACATCTTCCACTTGCCTTCTCTCAGACTATTGATATAGAAGAACAACTCAACTCTTTCTTTCTTTTTCCTTTCCCTCCTGTAAAAGGGTTTTTCAAAACTCCCTTCAAAAGTTCTGAAACTGGTTTCTGAGACCTTGTCAAAACTCAGTGGTGGCAAGACACCTTATCAAAAAATCTAGTTCTGGTTTTTGAGCACCTTATCAAAAGCTCATTGGTGCCCAAGACACCTGATCAACTATTCCTGTAGTGGATTCCTACCTAGGGTGGTAGAAGAGTGAATGTACCCAGGTTGTTTGGCAACCACTATAGCTCCTTGTGTCATCTGGTTGCTGTGTGTTTGACTTTGCTGTGTGCTTTGTGATTTCTTATTTCTTGCTTTAGTTTTTATTTCACTGCAAGCACCTTACACATATACATAAATTAAGTCTTCTACTGCTTTATAGTTTTATTTGTAAATTTATTTTAAAATACTCTATTCACCCCCCCCCCCTCTAGAGTTAAGGTAGATCTTTCCCTCACTTTCAGGATGGACGAGTAGGCAAGCATAAGAACTAGAATTTGAGGGTCATAAGCACCTCTTCTCTACGCACGCTTCTAGCAATTGCTAGAACGGCAAGAATGGATGGATGGCGGATGGAAAAATAGGCGCAACTCAAGCAACTCAAGCAGTAAAATGAAATAGGATTCACATAAACATGAAAAACGTAACATATATAACCAAAGTGCAAATCATCTACATAGAAATATTTAACAGTGCATATACACCAATAAAGGAAGAATAAGGCAAGAGATCGAATGAATTCGAAGTCTTGCTGAGGGATCGCACAAGGAATCGTCGGGTTTTCAATTCGCGTCCAAGCTCGGTCCTCAACTGCGTCCGGGGTAGAGAAGGATGTCAAGACCCTCCAGTGGACCTGTATTCTTCGTGTCACGATCCGGAAGAAGGTTGCAAGCTTCCCTTTGCTTGATGACTATGGCGTCAAAACTGGATGCAAAGCTAGTAGATGAAGGAGAAGGCCGCGAGCAAGCGCCGACAAGATGTAGGATTTGTGAGCATGGCCGGAGCTTCTCTCCTTTGTGGATTATGAAGGACGTAGGTGAAATGGCAGAGTTTTGCCCTAAATTGGCGGAGAAATCCCTGAAGAAGTTATTCCCGAAGGTGTCTTTAAATGGCAGAAAATCTGCTCTTAAATAGGAAAATATAAGAAAATTGGTCACGCACGGCCTGGCGCACAACCGTGCATGAACCGTGCGATATTCGCGCACAGATAATGCTTGAGGAAGAAGAAGCATTGACCCGTGCGTTTTACTCGCGCACGGGCGATTCCGCCCGTGGGTGAAGGAAATCACACGGGTAAACACAGAGCGCAGAAAAAAGGGTAAAACAGGGTAACCGTGCTTTTTACTCGCGCACGGGCGCATTTTCCTGTGCGTGAAGGAAACGCACGATTTAACGCAGAATGCAGGAATGCAGGAGAAAACAATGGAACCGTGCATTTTACTCGCGCTCGGGAGCTGCCGCCCGTGCGTGAACAAATCGCACGATTAACCACAGAATGGCTGGAATGCTTGGCAAAAGAGGCAGGCCGTGCGATTCCTTCTCGCACGGTTTGGCCGAAACCGTGAAGGAACAAATCGCACTGGTAGAAACAGATGCCCAAGGAAAGCTGTGTGAAACGCACGATTGAACTGGAATCGTGCGTGAAGAAATACGCACGACAATGCGTTTTACACAGAACTGAAAATGGACTTCAGGACATCCCGACTACCTACACAACAATAAAACTAGGCTGGAGCACAAGCTTCCAGCACCAAAAATGCAAACAAAAAAAAACAGAAAGATAATGAGGAGCACCATGTGCATAACCCCGACAATAGAATGTGCAATTGCACACCCATGGGCCGAAAAAGTACACTTATCGTGAAAAGCAGAATAAATGAAATATTAGCGATAGCATACTAAAAGTGAAGTGCAAGTGCATTAAAATTAGCCCAGATGAATCCGAAAAACACAATAAATATTGGACTCATCACCCGACAACCAACCGTATCGCAATCTCAACACTCCTCCCCTCCTGGAGGGAGTGGGACATGATCACTAGCGAGGACTTTGCGTTGAGATATGGACTCTACGGTCGGGAGGACGCTGACACGTTTGATCGGTCGACTACCCAGGCACTCGTCTATGACGCCTCCCAAGCCCAACTTCATGCGGTCCAGCTCTAGCATATGTTTGGGAACTGCATCCTCACCATCGAGCATAACCTTGTCGACATGCTCAAGGCAAGGGATGCAGTTGTGGCTGAAGTGGTCACCCTGAAGGCCGACTTGGCAGCTTCCCAAAAACTTCTCTCCCTTTGCCCGGCCTCCGAGGAAAGCGGGATCCTTCACTATCTATCTCCCTCTTAGTATATATATATATTTGTTTAGCAAGACCTTCTCGCAGGACTCCGCGCAAGCCCAGCTGTCTCACGCCAGGGTGGCCGGTGTCGAGTGAGAGAACCAGCTGATGTGAACCGAGGTGAAGCTCCTGGAGGGGGCCCTGGACCGGCTGTCGCTAGAGGAGAGAATAGAGTGCCGTCCCTACTCAGCGTACGAGATCGATCTGATAGTTAAGGAGAACGTGCAGGCTACAGCCAAAATGGTAATCGAGGTGCTGCGGGAATCAGCGCTTCTGAATGAAGGTGACGAGACTCTCACGATGTGAGGGATCTTGCCCTTGTTGTTTGAGCCCATCCCCAAGCCTGCGGTATAGGATGACTCTCCGTTCAGAGCTGCGGTCAAGATGTGGCGGAGCTTGACCTGAATGACGAGTCTGGCAGCAGCTACTCTAGCGAGACCTCTAGCGGGGGCTCTAGTGAAACCTCCAGTGGGACCTCTTGCAAAACCCTCGGCGGGCCTGCCTGATAGCCTCTCACCAATTTCTCTTAATGCTATAATTTTCCTTTTTGAATTTTGAAAGGTGTATGGGGTGAGCCCCCTTGGGACTATAATTTTTTGGGAGATATATTAAGTAAAAAGTTAATTTTCTTTAGCCTTTGCCAGAACGCTTCATAACTGCGCCCTTTCTTCTCCTCCTCTCGCTCTTTCCCGTTTGTCACGGAATGCTTCTGCGCCCTTATTAGGACCTTAGGCTTTTAGGCGATAATCGCAAACCTATTCATGTCGAGTGTTAATTTGTCGAATAGAACCCTTCAAAAAGACTTTATCCAAAAGGCCTTGGCCGAGACACTATGTTCTAAGAGGCCATGAAATCTCCCCTCCCGGCTTAGAGTCGATACCAACCATCTTCTAGCCTGCTAGTGAATCTCCGCGCAATGTTTTTCCCTGCTTCCCCAAGGAGCCTTCGACTCTGCCAGCTAGTGGGAGCCTGGAAGCAGGTCTGCTCATGGTTTAGCAAACTACCATCTACCTTCCCTTTCCCCCAAGCGAGCCTGTGGACCTAACAGCTAGTGAGAGCCTGTCAGTGGATCGACTCAGGGTCGAGTGCGCCTTACAGCCCTGCCAGCCAATGAGAGCCTGAGCAGCGGGATACACTCGGGGTATTCCCTTACCCCCCCCCCCCCCCCGCCCCAGGCGAGCCTACAACCCTGTAAGCAAGTGAGAGCTTGGATAGCGGGTCTACCCGGGGACGAGTGCGCCTTCCAGCCCTGCCAGCTAATGAGAGCCTGAGTAGCGGGATCCTCTCGGGGTCTTACAAATTTCCATCTCCCTTTCCTTTCCCCCTAAGCAATCTTACGACCCTGCTAGCTAGTGAGAGCCTGGTAGCGGGTCTACTCGGGGCTGAGTGCGCCTTCCAGCCCTGCCAGCTAATGAGAGCCGTAGTAGCGGGATCCTCTCGGGGTATTCCCTTACCCCCAGGAGAGCCTACAGCCCTGTCAGCTAGTGAGAGCCTTGACAGCGGGTCTACTTGGGGCCGAGTGCGCCTTCCAGCCTTGCCAGCTAATGAGAGCTTGGACAGCGGAATCCTCTCAGGTATTGAGAATTTCCATCTCCCTTTCCTTTCCCCCCAAGTGATCCTACTGCCCTTCTAGCGAGTGAGAGCTTGACAGCGAGTCTACTCAGGGTTGAGTGCGCCTTCCAGCCCTGCTAGCTAAAGAGAGCTTGAGCAGCGGGATCCTCTCGGGGTATTCCCTTACCCCCCAGGCGAGCCTACAACCATGTCTGCAAGTTAGATCTTGGACAGCGGGTCTACCCAGGTCTGAGTGTGCTTTCCAGCCCTGCCAGCTAATAAGATCCTTAGAAGCGGGATCCTCTCGAGGTCTTGATAATTTCCATCTCCCTTTCCTTTCCCCCTAAGCAAGCTTACTGCCCTGCCAGCTAGTCAGAGCTTGGAAGCGGGTCTACTTGGGGCCGAGTGCGCCTTTCAGCCCTACCAGGTAATGAGAGCATGAGCAGCAGGATCCTCTCGGGGTATTCCCTTACCCCCCTCCCTCCCCAGGCGAGCTTAGAGCCCTACCAACTAGTGAGAGCCTGGACAGCGGGTCTACCTGGGGCTGAGTGTGCCTTCCATCCCTGCTAGATAATGAGAGCCTTAGCAGCGGGATTCTCTCAGGGTCTTGAAAATTTCTGTCTCCCTTTCCTTTCCCCCCAAGAGAGCCTACTGCCATGCCAGCTAGTGAGAGCATGGGAGAGAGTCTTCTCGGGGCCGAGTACACCTTCCAGCCCTGTCATCTAATGAGACCCTGAGCAGCGGGATCCTCTCGGGGTATTACCTTACCGCATAGGCGAGCCTATATACCTGCCAGCTAGTGAAAGACTGGATAGCGGGTCTACTCGGGGCTGGGTGCGCCTTCCAGCCCTGCCAGCTAAGGAGAGCCTGAGTAGCGGGATCCTCTCGGGTCTTCCAAATTTCTATCTCCCTTTGCAACAGCGAGAGGTAACAAACTCGAGACCATTCAATAAATTTGTTCATAATGAAAAATACAATCTTACCCAAGTTAAGGGTAGAAATGCTTCAAGTCATCCCCGCTCCATGCGTGGCTCATGGACACTCCATCCACATTTTGGAGGTTGTATCCCCCCGACCCCAGGACATTTTCAACAATGTAAATCCCTCCCTATTGGGGTTGAGTTTACTAATGGGAGTTGATCTTCCGGCAGCGTAGCCTTTCTTTAGGACTAGATCTCTTTCGGTGAATTATTTGATCCGTATGTGCTTGTCAAAATACTTTGCCATCTGCCGCTTGACCTCCTCCTTCCTGACGGTGGCCATATCCCAAAGTTCTACTTCCATGTCCTGTTGGGTTTCTCTATGAGGTTGGCACAACACTTGTGCACGCAGCGGAAGTAATAAAATCTAGAACAACCCAAAGAGATTGGATTGGGCCATGAATGTTGAATCAAGAAGTTAATACAAACTAGGCAAAAATTACCTCTTCGGTGTTGAGTCACAACTCAACAAAGATGCTCCAAGTGTAATTCCTTGTCGGTGGCGAGTTCTACGTGGAATAACGTCCACGTCTCTGCAGAAATCCACACGAGCGGGAGAACCCCGAGCTTCGTCGCACGAAGGATCGGGAGGAAAATTGACCGCACCTTGCAACTCCACGGACTGCTAGGTCCGCGCCAGGAATAGCAATACCAGCGACAATCGCCGGAGAGGGGGAGGTCGACGGAGCGAGCACGGAGGCGAAACACTTCCGTCGGCAGGATTCAGGAATCAGCGGAGCGAACGAAGAACGGCGGAACACTTCCGTCAGTTTCGTTTCGGTCAAAAGGAAAGCCGATGTTCATTCATATTCCCAAAAACCCTAAGTATCTATTTATACTCAAAGCATAAATAAACCTAGGTAAAATCGTTATCCGTAGACCACACAAAATAGGGTTTCAGAGTCGGCGAGAATCACTCGGCGAGAATCATATAGGATCGGCGAGAATCAGTCGACGAGAATCAGCCGCTGGAATCGTCGAGAGTCAGTCGGCGAGAATCTGCTGCTGGAATCACGTCGAACTTGGTTGACGATAATCGTCGACCTACGGTCGATGATCTTCGACCTTGCGGTCGACGATAGTCGACCCGCGGTCGACGATCGTCGACCTTTGGTCGACTATCGTCGACCCTCGGTCGACTATCGTCGACCCTCGGTCGACTATTCTGGCCAAACCTACAAGGAAACATTTGCCCAATCCCGACGATCCTCTAAGGCAACACTTTGCCCATAACCCCATTCAAGGTCGGTGATTGGTAACCTTTACCAACACAGTCAATCATCCAACTTCTCCACATCTCTTATGTGCGACCCTGCAGGCTCATATCGCGTTGGCAGTGAGATTACATGTTTGACCACTTCTAGATCACCATGGTAACTCCAACAGTCTCCCACTTGATCTTGAAAGTATCAAAACAAAAACCTCACAAACAATGAGCGGCATCTAGCAATGCATCATTGCTCCCCAAGCAACAAGAGTTCATAACTCATAAGCCTTTATGACCAATGTTCTAGTGTTGTCTTTATCCCTTTATCCCTTACATCCGGAAAGAACTAGAGGCATGGACCGTATCACCCTCATGATAGCTCAATCCAAGTTTCTTGATCCAGGACGGACTTCCAGAGAATGGTCAGTCCAATATCACATATTGACTCAACAAAGCATGGCCATGCATTTCTCAGTCCAGTTCCATCAAGGGGCCCATAGATGCAACTCCTGTCATATAGGAGGACAAATCCCATATCTACTCACACACAAAACACCCAAATGATTCGTAACGTCCCAACAACCACCCTTATCATCAACCTTTCTCAAGGAAGACTTTAGATGGCATCAAAGCATGCTCTTCCTCACTTGATGAATGTTGTGACTTCAGGTCAAAGGACCACAACACCATTTTCAATTGAGACCTACTCGTGACACGTTTAGATAACAATCCACAGAGTAATATCAGGTTGGGTCTGTCCAGTACAACTTGTTCATTAACAAGTACCCACGTGATGACTTGATATCACAATATCATGACCTGTGAGAGCTGGTCATCAGTCAACACATGCGCTAGTCTTAAAGTATCATCATCACCCTTAGTTTCTATGACGATACAACGACCAGGGACCTTTTAAGAATGAAGCTTCAAATAAATCATAGGCTCTCACATTCAAGTCACGTACTTGATGTCCTATGGAAGCGAACATTCTAACGATATTTATTATGTTACAATTTAACTATCATATAGAAAAATCATAATAAAAGAACTTTCCATTAATTGTAAAAAAGAAACATTTAGGTACAAAATTCATCAAATGAATAAACAATAAACAGCCAACAGAATATATGTTTACATACAACCCACAAGACTCCCACTAGAGTTGATCATTCAGGTATCGTATACCCATTGATCTAGTATGATCATCATGCTTTCTCTGCGCGAGAGGCTTTGTCAGTGGATCCGCAATATTCTCCTCAGTCGGCACTCTACAAATGTTCACATCTCCTCGTTCGACAATCTCACGATATAAGATGGAACTGCCGAAGTATGTGCTTGGAGCGCTGATGGGATCTAGGTTCCTTAGATTGTGCAATTGCACCATTGTTATCACAGTAGAGAACTACGGGACCAACAATGCTAGGAACTACATCAAGCTCACCGATGAATTTCCTAATCCATACAGCCTCCTTCGCTGCGTTAGCCGCAACGATATACTCGGCCTCTGTTGTAGAATCAGCAACTGTCTCTTGCTTGGAACTCTTCCAGCTCACAGCTCCTCCATTAAGGCAAAACACAAACCCTGACTGAGACTTTGAATCGTCTCTATCAGTTTGGAAGCTAGCATCCGTGTAACCACTTACAACGAGCTCTTCCTCTCCACCATACACCAAGAATACATCCTTAGTCCTTCTCAAGTACTTCAGGATATTCTTGACTGCAATCCAGTGACACTCACCGGGGTCTGACTGATACCTGTTAGTCATGCTCAAAGCATAGGAGACATCGGGTCGAGTACACAACATCGCGTACATGATTGATCCAATTGCCGAAGCATATGGAATCAACTTCATGCGGTCCTTATCTTCACAAGATTTTGGACACTGGTCCTTAGAAAGATTCACACCATGAGACATGGGTAAAAATCCTTTCTTGGACTCAAGCGTGTTGAACCGCTTCAACACCTTTTCGATGTACGTACTCTGGGTCAAACCCAGCAACTTCTTCGATCTATCTCTATAGATCTTAATACCGAGTATGTAAGTCGCTTCACCCAAGTCCTTCATAGAAAAGCAGTTCCCTAGGTTGTTCTTAACAACTTTCAGGGTAGGAATGTCATTCCCAATCAAAAGTATGTCATCTACATACAATATCAGGAAGACAACAATACTCCCACTGATTCGCTTGTAAACACAAGGCTCATCTTCATTCTTGATGAAACCAAACTCTTTGATTTTCTCATCAAAACGAAGATTCCAACTTCGAGAGGCCTATTTCAGTCCATAGATGGACTTGTTCAGCTTGCATATTTTAGTGGCTTCATTTGGGGATACAAAACCCTCGGGTTGTGTCATATACACTTCCTCAAGGAGGTTTCCATTAAGGAAAGCCATTTTGACATCCATCTGCCAGATCTCGTAGTCATAATACGCAGCAATAGCAAGCAATATCCTTATGGACTTAACCATGGCAACAGGGGAAAAGGTCTTATCATAGTCAATACCATGAATTTGCTTGAAACCTTTAGCCACCAGTCGCCCTTTGAATGTCTGTACATTCCCATCCATGTCGGTCTTCTTTTTGAAGACCCACTTGCACCCTATGGGTCGTACCCCTTCAGGTGGTTCCACCAAGTTCCAAACTTGGTTTGCGTACATGGAGTCCATTTCGGATTTCATAGCCTCAAGCCATTTGTCGGAGTCCGGTCCATTCATAGCCTCTTGGTAGGTTGCTGGTTCATCATCATGATCCATAAGCAACACATTACTTATTTGAGACACGAGAAATCCATATCTCTCAGGCTCAAACCTCGGTCTACCAGATCTGCGTAGGACTTGTGCTTCTTGAGTAGGTTCTCCAGCTACAACATCTTGTAGTCCTATCTCAGAATCCAATTCCGGTTCATTCACTACCTGTGGTTCTTGAACTTCTTCAAGTTCTACCTTTTCAGTCTTTCTTGATAAGAACTCTTTCTCCAAGAAGACGCCAGTCCTTGCGACAAACACTTTGCCCTCGGACGATAGGTAAAAGTAATACCCTTCGTTTCCTTAGGATATCCCACCAGATAACATTTATACGATTTGGGTTCCAGCTTGTCAGGCATTTGACGTCGCACGTATGCCTCACAGCCCCAAATTTTAATGAACGACATACTAGGACGCTTCCCAGTCCATATCTCATACGGTGTCTTTAGAACCATTTTCGTTGGAGCGCGATTCAATGTCATTGCAGCAGTCTCTAAAGCCAAACCCCAAAAGGAAACAGGCAAGTCTGCATGACTCATCATCGAACGTACCATGTCTAACAGAGTACGATTTCTCCTCTCAGACACACCATTATGTTGTGGTGTTCTAGGTGGAGTGAGCTGTGATACAATACCACACTCTTTCAGATGATCACGAAACTCATGACTCAGGTATTCGCCACCTCGATCAGATCGGAGTGCTTTAACCCTTTTACCCAACTGGTTCTCTACTTCATTTTTGAACTCTTTGAACTTTTCAAAGGTCTCAGATTTGCACTTCATAAGATACACATATCTGTATCTATAGAAATTATCAGTAAATGTAACGAAGTATAAATACCCACCTCTAGCCATGGAACTCATGGGTCCGCATACATCACTATGTACAACACCCAAGAGATCCTCAGCCCTCTCAGTATAACCCGTGAAAGGAGCTTTAGTCATCTTGCCTAACAAACAAGATTCGCATCGCTCAAATGATTCATAATCAAATGAGTCCAAAAGTCCATCTTTATGGAGCTTGGATATGCGCTTCTCATTTATATGGCCCAAACGACAATGTCAGAGATATGTAGGGTTTGAGTCATTTGTTCTTAGTCTTTTATGATTTTCTACATTACAGATCAGATGGTCCAAGTTCAAAACATAAAGACCATTAAACAATTGGGCTACAGCATAACAAACATCATTCTTAAATATAGAACAACAGTTGTTCTTAATTATAAAAGAAAATCCAATCATGTCCAAACATGAAATAGATATAATATTTCTAGTTATGGCCGGAACAAAATAACAATTATCTAGTTCTATTACAAGCCCACTGGGCAAAGAAAGACGGTAAACCCCCACAGCAACAGCAGCAACTCTTTCTCCATTGCCAACGTGTAGGTCCACCTCCCCTTTACTCAGCAATCTACTCCTTCCCAGTTCCTGCACATTTGTACAAATGTGAGAACCACATCCGGTATCTAATACCCAAGATGAAGGAGCAGAAAGGTTTATCTCTATAACGTAAATACTTGAAGCGGATGTCATACCTCCCTTCATTTTTTGTAGACCCTCAATGTAAGAAGGACAATTCCTCCTCCAATGACCAGCCTTGCCACAGTGGTGGCATTTCCCTTCCTTCACCATGCTTTTCTTCTTCATCAGTGCAGAAGACTTGGGCTCAAGATGGGACTTAGGTCCCACCTTCGTCTTCTTGAAGCCTTTGGCCTTGCCCTTGCCCTTATGCACCATCAGTATGGGGCTGGCAGGCTTGGCCTTCTTCATATTGATCTCGGCAGTTCTCAACATGCCTAGGAGCTCGGGCAGTGTCTTGTCTATCTCATTCATGTTGTAGTTCAAGACAAACTGCTCGTAACTATCCGGCAACGATTGCAGGATCAGATCTGTGGCCAACTCTTGACCCAGAGGAAAACCCAGCCTTTCAAGGTTCTCTATATACCCAATCATCTTGAGTACGTGAGTCCCTACTGAGTCTCGAGCTCCCATCTTGCACTGAAATAACGCTTTTGTGACATCGAACCTCTCTTGACGAGCTTGCCCTTGAAACATTTTTTTGAGATGCTCGTCAATCTCCTTGCACCCCATGCTCTCATGTTGCTTCTGAAGCTCAGAGTTCATGGTGGCAAGCATAAGGCATTCGACGTCTAAGGCGTCATCAGTATACTTCTTATAAGTATCTTTATCAGCACGGGAAGAATTCCCGATCGGCACCTCGGGGGCTTCTTCTTCCAAGACATAGAGCTTTCGCTCTTGCCTGAGAACAATTCTCAGGTTCCTGTACCAGTCCATGTAATTTGTCCCACTGAGCTTATCCTTCTCAAGGATGGCTCTTAGGGACAACGTGGAGTGCGAACCACTTGCCATGGAATTCTACAAGAATTCATGCAGAATAAATCAGTACCAAAATTTCAAAAATACAATTTATTTTAATTTGGACTTCAATTAAAAACTCCCACTATTTTATTCGAAATAATAGCCCTCAGTATCAATTCGGAGAGTTCATGTGAGCTACTCTCTTAGTGGACAAGATCCGTATTTCACCAACACTATGAGTCAGCTTTGGCTTTCCTCTCACGATGTGGTTATTTAGGTAGGCAACGCTTGCCAATTACATCCTTATGCAATTCTTGTATGGTTGGTGAATAACTCCTTATCCGCATCCATCATATGGTGCATGCCAACCCTATGCCTCTAGGCACTCAACCTATGAGGTAACCTAGTTAAGATAGACCTGATGTCGACAGTGGGATATCACAATTATCCGCTCGCACCCTTACCAAGATAGATTAATGCACCTTGTTTTGGCAAGCCCACACTTCATCGATCGAGGCAGGAAGAGTGTCATCCATCGGAAGGCATCCGAACACTTAATATTAGAGGAAGGGATTTTAATTATAGGTTAACAATTAACCATGATCAACATTTGATCAATGTGCACATCCAAAGAAAAAACATTTCACAAAAATCCCCATGTATCCCTTATGTGCACAACAGAACACTATCAACATTTGATAGAAGAAAAGGGATAAATCTGAACATCTGGACACTTCCAAATCTTCAGGTTTGCATGCATTGGACAAGGGACAAAGGCAACTCATCTTAAAGCAGTAGACAAGCTCATCTCTCTATGTTGGATTCAAAATCCAAAACAAAATGGAGGGATGGTTACTACTAAGGAGACAGTAATTCCTAACAATTAGAAATTACCACAAAATTCCAGACGTTCCCGGCGGGGTGCCAAGATTAAATCTAGACATTTAGAACACTTCTAAATCCCTAGGTTTACACGTACTAGAATAACCTAACTTCCAATACAACAAACATGGCCGAAACCTCCCTCTGATACCACTGTTGGGTTTCTCTATGAGGTTGGCACAATGCTTGTGCACGCAGCGGAAGTAATAAAATCTAGAACAACCCAAAGAGATTGGATCGGGCCATGAATGTTGAATCAAGAAGTTAATACAAACTAGTCAAAAATTACCTCTTCGGTGTTGAGTCACAACTCAACAAAGATGCTCCAAGTGTAATTCCTTGTCGGTGGCGAGTTCTACTGATGCAGTAGCCCCGAGCCGGCCCCTCTCGGTCGACCAGTCCTTCGGCCTAGCCAGCGGACCACGTGCTGGCGACCACTGCCGGGCTGCAGCCCAAGCACCCCACCCATGACCGCACCTATTCTCAGCGCGGTGGGATGTTGGGGCGAGGTCTCGAACCCAGCCCCCTTGATAAAGAGCTTTCCTAACAGCTCTCATCACCAACTGCACTTTTTTGATGCAGTAGCCCCGAGCCAGCCCCTCTCGGTCGACCAGTCCTTCGGCCTAGCCAGCGGACCACGTGCTGGCGACCACTGCCGGGCTGCATCCCAAGCACCCCACCCATGACTGCACCTATTCTCAGTGCGGCGGGATGTTGGGGCGAGGTCTCGAACCCAGCCCCCTTGATAAAGAGCTTTCCTAACATCTCTCATCACCAACTGAGCTGCAGCTCAGTTGGTGATGAGAGCTGTTAGGAAAGCTCTTTTCAAGGGGGCTGGGTTCGAGACCTCGCCCCAACATCCCGCCGCGCTGAGAATAGGTGCGGTCATGGGTGGGGTGCTTGGGATGCAGCCCGGCAGTGGTCGCCAGCATGTGGTCCGCTGGCTAGGCCGAAGGACTGGTCGACCGAGAGGGGCCGGCTCGGGCTACTGCATCATCTATGTGGAATAACGTCCACGTCTCTACAGAAATCCACACGAGCGGGAGAACCCCGAGCTTCGTCGCACGAAGGATCGGGAGGAAAATTGACCGCACCTTGCAACTCCACGGACTGCTAGGTCCGCGCCAGGAATAGCAATACTAGCGACAATCGCCGGAGAGGGGAGGTCGACGGAGCGAGCACGGCGGCAAAACACTTCCGTCGGCGGGATTTGGGAATCGGCGGAGCGAACGAAGAACGGCGGAACATTTCCGTCGGTTTCGTTTCGGTCAAAAGGAAAGCCAATGTTCATTCATATTCCCAAAAACCCTAAGTATCTATTTATACTCAAAGCATAAATAAACCTAGGTAAAATCGCTATCTGCAGACCACACAAAATAGGGTTTCAGAGTCGGCAAGAATCACTCGGTGAGAATCATACAGGATCGGCGAGAATCAGTCGACGAGAATCAGCCGCTGGAATCGTTGAGAGTTAGTTGGCGAGAATCAGCTGCTGGAATCACGTCGAACTTGGTTGACGATAATCGTCGACCTGCGGTCGACGATAGTCGACCCGTTGTCGACGATAGTCGATCCACGGTCGACGATACTTGTCGACCCGCAGTCGACGATCGTCGACCCTCGGTCAACTATTCTGGCCAAACCTACAAGGCAACATTTGCCCAATCCCGACGATCCTCTAAGGCAACACTTTGCCCATAACCCCATTCAAGGTCGGTGATTGGTAACCTTTACCAACACAGTCAATCATCCAACTTCTCCACATCTCTTATGTGCGACCCTACAGGCTCATATCGCGTTGGCAGTGAGATTACATGTTTGACCACTTCTAGATCACCATGGTAACTCCAACATGTCCAACGAGAGTCGTAGCTACCCTTCATTTTCTTCCCTCCTTGCCTCGTCTCCTTTTCTAGCGGCTGCAACTCTCAGGGATCGATCCTCAAACTCCACAGGCAAGACCGCCTTGCATCCATAAGAATGCTTGAAGGGGGTCTCTCCAATGGTCGTGTTTGGGGTCGTCTGCACGGCCCACAACACTGAGGGGAGTTGCTCCACCCATCTCCCCTTCAAATTCTCTATCTTCTTTTTAAGAAAGTTCACAATGATTTTGTTTACCGCCTCCACTTTGACCGATGCTCCTGGGGTGGTGGACGAGGCAAACCTGAGGTCTATCCCCAGCTAGGTTCAAAAGGTGATGATTTCTACGTTGGTGAATTGGGAGCCGTTGTCTATGACTATGGCCTGAGGCAACCCTTGTAAGCATATGATCTCTCCCCAAACAAAATTCTGGATGACTTGGGAGGTCACCTTGGCACATGCCTTGACTTCACACCACTTCGAGAAATAGTCGATCATTACTAGAAGGAACCTTCTCTGCCCACTTGTTGGAGGGAAAGGTCCAACAAATTCCATCCCCAGATGGCGAAAGTCCATGGCGCCGTGATGCTACGGAGCCTTTGGGCAGGCAAGAGTTGGAGGGGAGCATATAGTTGACACTTCTAGCACCTTCTTGCGAACTTAGACATGCCCTTCCTTAGGGATGGCCAAAAGTACCCCTACCTGACCACCCTGAGTGACTGTCGCACTCACCCGAGTGCACTTCCTCTAAGATCCGATTGATCTCTTCCTCCGCCACGCATCTCACTAGGAGCCCCGACAACATCTTTCGATGCAGCCCTCCTTTGTGCATTAGATAATGAACGGCCTTGTGCCTGAAGCCCTTTGCATCCTTGGTCCCTTTGGAAAGCTCGCCTGTAGTAAAAAAGGTGAAAGTGCAGGATAAGATCAATCCTAACTCTAGAGGGGGGTGAATAGAGTTATTTAAAATAATTTTGCAAATAAAAACTTGTGTGCAGAGAAAATTTGTATTTACTTAGTGTATGGTGCTATAGCAAATAATCAGAGTAAAAAGAAATTCACAGCACAAAGCAAAACACAAAGAGACAAGCAATCCAGACGACACAAGGAGCTATAGTGGTTCCCCAAATCTGGGTACATCCACTCTTCTATCACCCTTGATAGGAATCCACTTCAAGATGAGTTGATCAGGTGTCTTGAGCACCAGAGAGTTTTTGACCAGGTTCTCACAAACCAAAGAAGCTGATTTTGACCAGGTTTCAGCAAAACCAAAAGTAACTTTTGAAGGGAGTTATAACCCTGTACAGAAAGAAAAAGAAAAAGGGGTGAGGTTGTCTTCTCTATCAACAAGCAGAGAGAAGCAAAAGTGGATCTGTAGTTGTTGTCAAAGCTCCCCCTGAGATCAAGAAGAGGTTCAGGAAGGAGAGCTCTGCACAAGGGTGGCAGGTCTTCAAAGATCTGATTTGCTCCAGCAAGAGATAATCCAAGAAGGTTGGAGGATTGTGTTTGAAGCAATCAGAATTCCTGTGAGTGAGCTTTCAAAACAATATCACACAGAGAAAGAAGCTGAAGTCCTGTGTATGTTCTTTTCTATATCCTGTATATCCAAGAAATTAATTATATATCTGGGTCTTCTCATTCCTTTTCTTTGATAGCCGTTGGAAGTCAGCATTAATTGCTTTCCTTAAATGTCCATGCCTCCAAGGAAATGACAGGCAGACATTCCTTAGAAAATTCCTTGAGCCATGCACCAGATATGCTGTAACGGCCAATAAATCTTCAGCATTAATTGTCTGACAGAAGGAATTTGAATTCCTATGCAAAACTGACGGAGGACTGAAAAGCGTCGAGCTCACAATAAAACGTCGATCTGAGCACGACACACGTCGGCCAGAGAGTGTTTTCTGTAAGTAGAACTGGGTTCGACGGAACGTCGAGCGGAGGTCGACTCCACGTCGAGCTGAGGTCGACTCTGCGTCGAACTGAGGTCGACTCAGCGTCGAGCTGAGATCGACTCAGCATCGAGCTGAGATCGACTCTGCGTCGAGCTGAGATCGACTCTACGTCGAGCTGAAGATTATTCTAACTAGCCTATGTGACCTTTATAACAACAAGGAGGTCACAAACCAAAATCCCTATAGAAGTATAGTCATCCTGGTCCAAATAGTAATAGGGTGTTCCAACAATCTCCCCCCTATTTGGATTAGGATTACTATTTACATGAATTTTTGGGATTCAAAGAAAGATAAAGCAGATACAATACACTACAATACAACCAGACATGACAGAATAAAAAGCAGCATATATAACATTATATAGCAGCACAAATGTTCAAGTGTCCTGAGTCCAGCATATATAGAAAGAATTAAAGCATCTTACTTTACTTTCCCTTTGAGGCTTTGTCTTGATCACTCTTTTTGAAGATGATTTCTCTGTTTGGATTTGAAGCTTCCTTTTTAGATCTGTAATCATCAGCTGCACCTAAAGACTTTTGATCTCTTGCACTGGGTGGTACAGCTGCAGGATGGAGTTGCATATATCTGTCTGAATCAAAGAATTTCTTAGACTTATATTTCTCCAATTCCTCTTTTCTTTAGTCTGACATTGTACTGATATGAGAGGTGTCCAGACCTTTTTCTCTAGCTTTATTAATCTCATTTAAAGCATCCATTTCTGTCATTCTAGCTTTCCAGTAGGCTGGAGTTTTGGTGGGATCTTCAAAGGGTACAGCTGGTTCAAATCTGTTAGAGGAGAGTTCTTGAGAGGTAGATGGGGTGAGGTCAGCTCTAGGTCTATAGGGATAGGGACCAGAGGTTGGATCAATGGCTCCTCCCCTTTGATAAGGTTGAGAACCTGATCTTCCTCTGGACTGCCTGCCCCTATAGTTTCCTCTTTGCTGACCTCCCCTTTGCTGACTGTCTCCTTGATATCTTCTTGCTTGATATGTCTTTCCATGTAGAGCTGAAGGGGCTGGATTGGAAGATAGATTAGCACCTGCACCTGCATCTGGAGGAGGTGGAGGTGGAGGCTGATGGACAGGTTTGGATGGTCCTTCATTAAACTTTCTTTTCTTCTTCATTGCTTTTCTCTGATTTTGGGAGTACTGCATCCATGGCTCTGTGATTTCACAATTGTATTTGATATAGTAGGGAATGTCATGGTCTGTAGCTCTGGCAATTGGGACTCTTTTCAAAGCTTTTGATCTAGCTTTCCTCTTCCTTGCAATTGTTGCAGAGGAGTCATCAGAATCTGTAGCAAACTCATCTTCTGAACTTTGAGATTCTTCATATGGATCTATGTACTTCCTTTTAGAGATAGGAAAATTGATGGAGTCTGGAGCTGCTGAGGAGGAAACTGAAGGAAGATCTGCTGTCAGTGGGGAGGAGGAGTCTACCACTGCAGGAGAGAGCACAGCCTCAGGAGCCATAGAGACTAAAGAGGCTGGTTCCTGAAGGGCTTGGGAGACATGGGTCTCAACTGCATCAGGTGTCTCAATCGCTTCACCTGAAGTTTCAACAGCTGCTAACATTTCAACTTCATCACTAGCAGGAGCCACTGCTACCACTGCTACATCAGGGATCTTCAGAAACGGGACAATAGCCCTGGACAGATCTTCTTGAATCTGAGCTGGAGGGGGGAAGCTCTGAACAGAAGCTGGAGGAGGAGCCTCAGATACTATCTGAACTTCTGCAACTGATACTGTCTCTGAACATGTCTGAACAAACTGAACTGAAGAAGGAGGCAGCTCTTCTTCTGCTGACATCTCCCCCTGCCTAGAATCAATGGCAGCTGACTCTAGGCCCCCAGAAGAAGGGCATGCCAACTGAGAGGAGAGGGAGGAGACAGAGGCAGAAAGAGTGCTCAGGGAAAGAATTAGAGGAGCCAGCTTGGCATCCAGGAGAGAGGAGAGCCTAGGGGACAGAAGGTCAAAGATTTGATTGGCTAAGGGCAGGAGGGCTACTTGCTCAAGGGGATCTTGAGTAGAGGTAGATGGAGTAGCAGAAACTGTAAATGAGGAAGATGTTAAGGGTGGTGCAGACAGTGGAGGTGTAACTGGCTCATGGATGGAGGAAAAAAGTAGCTCTGAAAAAGTAGATGAATGGGGGAATTCATGAGGAGAGGAGGTAGAGGCATCCATGAAGGAGTCTTCATGCATGTCAAAAGAAAAGAGATCCTCATGAGGGGAGGAATCCAAGCTTATAGGAAGGAAAGTAGTGTGAGGTGGAAGGGAGGAGGCAATGGTAGAGATGGAGGAAGGTAAAGGTTGAGAGGATGAGAGAGCTGTGGTTGAGGGGATGAAAGTGGATGGGAGGGTGAGAGAGTCAGATGGCACAGTCCCTGCTTCTGGACCAGTAGACTGAGAGGGAGTGACCTCTACAGTCCTGGTGTCTGCAGAGGACTTCATTGCTGCTGCTGCCCTGGGATTCACAATTCTTCTGTCCCACTTGCCAATTAGGGCACATGTGAGCCTCTTGGAAGCATTGATGTGCTTCTTGGAGGACACAAGCAGTTGAGGGCAGCAATGGTTGAGAATCAACCCAAGAACTCTTCCAAAGTGGTCAGAGTTTTTATCCAATCTTTTCTTAATCATTTCAAACACAATCAATCCCCAGTTGGGATGTTTCTTATCTATAAGTATAGCCATAAGGCAGAACTGATGCCTAGTAATTGCATCATGTGCAGTCCTCTTTGCACAGATCACTTTGCCTGTAATGTCTGCTAATAACCTATATTCAATGGCTAGGTTAACTTTGAGGAGTTTAGAGGGGTTACCAGCAGCATGCCCCATCCTGTCCAGCATCAAGGCATACTCTTCCACAGATAGTTCTATGCCATCATCTCCAGCAGCAAAGTTGAAAACTTCTGTAATGATTTGAGGTGAGATGGCTACCTCATTTCCTGAAACTTTCCCAGTCAATGTATTGTTATCTGAAATAACTGTTGTAAGACTCCACTCATTGATTTCTGACTCTGGGAGAGGGATCCTGGTTGACATAAAGTTAGCCAGTTGCTGCTCCTTGAAGAGGTC
This sequence comes from Platanthera zijinensis, assembly GCA_039513925.1. Taxonomy (NCBI): domain Eukaryota; kingdom Viridiplantae; phylum Streptophyta; class Magnoliopsida; order Asparagales; family Orchidaceae; genus Platanthera; species Platanthera zijinensis. The sequence continues at coordinate 136,831,437 of CM077080.1, read as the reverse complement.
CAGAATATCCAGAAAGTATTGTGGAGATCCATCAAAAGAGTCGAAGTCGATATCGAATCCAGAATCAAACTTCATGTCCGCCAGAGCTCCTGCTGTGATCGCCATTTTCCTGCAAAAAGAATACCTTCCAAGATCAAGAGTAAGGAATTTGGAGGGAGAAAGCTTGAGCAGAAAGATATGAAAGCGCAACTGCGAACGACGATGAAAAAATGATTTTATACTTAGGGTTCGACGTAGAAAAGGAAAGAACGTCGAGCTCAGTTCGACGCTCTAAGGCTCTAGGAGAACTGAAACGACTCAACAACGTCCAGCTTAGGTCGACGTTCGACGCTTTGACTGAAGCTATACGTCGAGCTTAGGTCGACGTTTAACGAAGACGTCGACCGGGGAGAGAGAAACTCAAGAAGCCAGGGAGCTGTGAACTTAGTTCGACGCTAGAGGCTGAGTTCGACGTTCGACGCTTTTGAGGGCGACGGACCGTCGATCTCCGTTCGACGCAGCGTCGAGCTTAGTTCAGAGCTCAGAACAACCACTCAGACAGGAAATTTTAAAATGAAATTTTTCCTATTCCTGTTAATTATGGGTTTCAAAATCTTGGAGTTTTATTTTATGCTGTCTCCATCTAGCATTCCCAACTGATTGAGGAAAAAGAAGTGCTTCTTTTCATCCAAGGGCTTGGTGAAAATATCTCCTCTCTGTAGTTCAGTGGAAATGTATTCTAGTGCAATTTTCTTCTTTTCTACATTATCCCTTAAGAAGTGATGTCTGATCTCTATGTGCTTGGTCCTACTATGGAGAACTGGATTTTGAGCAATAGATATTGCACTGGTATTATCACAAAAGATTTTAGACATCTCTAAGTTGTAGCCATAGTCTAGGAGCTGGTTTTGAATCCACAAAATCTGTGAGCAACAACTGCCTGCAGCCATGTATTCAGCTTCAGCAGTTGATGTGGACACAGAAGTCTGTTTCTTACAGAACCAGGAGACAAGTCTATCACCAAGGAATTGACAAGTTCCACTAGTGCTTTTCCTGTCTACTCTACATCCAGCATAATTAGAATCTGAAAATCCAGTTAGATCAAATCCTGAGTCATGTGGATACCAGAGACCTAGATTAGGACAACTTTTTACATACCTAAGAATCCTCTTAACTAATGTGAGGTGGGACTCTCTAGGGCTTACTTGGAATCTAGCACAAATGCATGTGGCAAACATTATATCTGGTCTAGTAGCTATTAGATAAAGTAATGAGCCAATGATTGCTCTATAGCTTGTCTGATCAACTGGTTTTCCAGATTCATCGGCATCTAAAACAGCATTTGTAGGCATAGGTGTTTTCATAGGGGATGCTTCAGACATTCCAAATTTCTTAACCAGTTCTCTTGCATACTTGGTTTGAGAAATGAAAATGCCATCCACATGTTGTTTAACTTGCAATTCTAGAAAGAAAGCAAGCTCACCCATGCTACTCATTTCAAACTTTGAGTGCATAAGTTGTGAGAACTTTTTGCATAAGTTTGAATCAGTAGACCCAAATATGATGTCGTCTACATAAACTTGTACTAGTAGGGTATGGGACCTATGGGTTCTAACAAAAAGAGTTTGGTCTACTCTACCCCTTTTAAAATCATTTTCCAACAAAAAACAAGCTAAGGTCTCATACCATGCTCTAGGGGCTTGCTTGAGACCATATAAAGCTTTATGCAGTTTAAAAACATGATCAGGAGAGGTTGGAGAGATAAAACCTGGAGGTTGCTTTACATAGACTTCTTCCTTGATGTCTCCATTGAGAAATGCACTCTTAACATCCATCTGATATACCTTGAATCTCTTGTGAGCTGCATATGCAAGGAAGATTCTTATGGCCTCCAACCTTGCAACTGGTGCAAAGGTTTGGTCATAATCAATTCCTTCTTCTTGGCAATATCCTTGTGCAACAAGTCTTGCCTTGTTTCTCACAATTATTCCTTGATCATCCAACTTGTTTCTGAATACCCATTTGGTTCCAACAATTTGCTGGTTCCTTGGTCTTGGTACTAATTCCCAAACTTTATTCCTTTCAAATTGATTCAACTCTTCCTGCATTGCAATGATCTAGTTTGGATCTTGCTCTGCATCTTGTATGGTTTGAGGCTCAATTTGAGAAAGAAAGCAGGTGTGCATAATATTTTGATTAACTTGATTCCTTGTTTGCACACCCACTGAGATATCTCCAATTACTTGTGAAATTGGGTGATCTCTTGCTGTTGCAAAGTCAACAAGGGGTGTTGATGATGCATCAACCTGTGTTGTTATTTCCTCTTGTGGAACAACAACTGGTTCTTCAATTTGTTGACCATTTGAGCTTTCCAAACCCTGAGATTCCTCTTCATTATCACTAAGTTCAGTGTCTTGCTGAGTTGTTGAAGGTAATGACCCTTTGTCTGTGATGGTAAGCTGCTTCAGATTTTCTGAAATTGAATGTTCCTGCAAATTGCTTATGGTAGAAGTCTCCTTCTCCTTATAAGACATGTTAGTTTCATCAAATGTAACATGCATGGATTCTTCAATTTTATTTGAGCACTTGTTAAAAACCCTATAAGCCTTGCTAGTCATGGAGTATCCCAGAAACACTCCTTCATCAGCTTTGGCTTCAAATTTAGCTAGGTATTTCTTGTCATTATTGTGAATGAAGCAAATGCAACCAAAAATTTTGAAATAATTCACTTTAGGTTTCTTCCCTTTGAGTAACTCATAGGGAGTCTTACCCTTTAGTTTATGTATCAGGCTTCTATTCAAAACATAGTTGGAGGTGTTCACTGCCTCTGCCCAAAAGGTTAGAGGAAGGTGAGCATCTGTCAACAATGTTGTGGCAGATTCAATAAGGGTTCTGTTTTTCCTTTCAACTACCCCATTTTGTTGAGGAGTTCTTGGAGCTGAGAAGGTGTGCCTGATACCTTCCTTCTGACAGAACTCTAGCATGAGAAGAGAATCAAACTCTGTCCCATGATCACTTCTGATCAGGGCAATGTGAGTATTGAACTCAATCTGTATGCCTTTGAGAAAATCTGTCAAAATCTTGAAGTTATCAGACTTCTTCCTCAGAAAGAACACCCAAGTGAATCTTGAGAAGTCATCTACAACTACTAAAGCATAAGATTTCCCTCCTAGGCTTTGTACATTAATTGGTCCAAAAAGGTCCATGTGCAATAAGTACAAGATTCTAGGTGAGTCACTCTTATTAAGTGACTTGAAACTGTTTTTAGTTTGCTTGCCTAACTGACAGGCCTTGCAAAGTCCTTCCTTCTTGTAGGGACCAGAAGGTAGTCCTCTAACAAGGTTGTCTTGGGATAACTTAGCAATGGTTCTAAGGTTCACATGTCCTAGTCTTTTATGCCAAATTTCATTAGGTTTGCTAAGGGAGTTAAATAAGCAAATATCTACTTTAGATGAATTGAAATCAACTAGATATATGTTATCTTGTCTATTACCAATTAAAACAATGTTGTTATTTAATGCAATATTACATGCTGAGTTGGTAAACCAAACCTGATAACCAGCATCACATAGCTGGCTGATGCTGATTAAGTTGTGCTTTAGTCCTTCCACATAGGCCACTTTCTTAAATGTGATTGACCCTATTTTGACTTGGCCATAGCCTTTTGTTTGTCCAAAATTTGAATCTCCAAAGATTACTTTGGGTCCATGTTTAGCTTTGAAGGACACAAGGTTCTCCTTGTTGCCAGTCATGTGCTTTGAGCACCCACTATCCAAGTACCACTGCTGGTTCTCAATTGGATAGGTCTGTATCTGCACATACAACAAATCAATTGTTTTTGACCCAGTTTACCTTGGGCCTTTCTTGATATCCTTTAAATTCTGAAATAAAAGACATCTCAGGTTGACTCTTATAGCCTACAGGATGATATCTCCTAGGAGGTATTATCCATTCAGCATAAGGGTTAAAGTGATGAGATGTGGAGCTGGAATTAAATCTTGAGTTAACCCCTGAGAACTGATTTTTGCTCTGAGCTTGGCTCGACGCACGTCGAGCTTCGGTCGACGGACTCTGGTGAGTGCGTCGAGCTCCATTCGACGGCGAAGGCTTGCTTTGTTCAGAGGGTAGAAGACGTCGACCTGAGTTCGACGTTTTCTTGCGATTACGTCGAGCTCTGGTCGACGTCCGTCGAGCTTCGTTCGACGCTTCTTGTCCAGTTTCCTGGGTTAAGTCAGCATTCTTCCTAGCCACTATCAAGACTCCTTTACCTTTTTCACTAGTAAATTTGATTGGAGTTGTCAGCACTATGGGTTGGCTGGATGAAGCACCCAAGCCCAGTGAACCATTCAATCTTGAGTTCATTGTACTTGTGATGTCCATCAATTTGATACTTCTCCCATTAAGGGTTTCTTCAAATTGTCTGGCCTTAGATAGCTCACTTTTCAGTGAAGCTATCTCCTCCCCACACTGCTTCAACTCTTCTAAGAGTCTAAGATTATCTGAGTTAATGGATTTGCATTCAATTAATTGTTCTCTGAGAGTTTTAATCAACTTTTGAGATTCAATCAAGTCAATGCACATAGATTTGAACTCAGATTTAAATTCATCAGAAGTAAAATCAAATGAATCTATTACCTGATCCTCAGTAAGTTCCTGATCAGATAGGTAGTCAGCATCAGGCTCTGAATCAGTGTTCTTTTGAGATGCACTGATGGCCATCATGCAGAATCCTTTTTCTTCTGCATCATCCTCATCATCACTAGAGCTGGATGATGAATCAGACTCATCAGAGTCACTCCAGGATTCAGCCACAAATCCTTTTCTGGTGTGCTTGCTGTTGCTGGAGGAGGGCTTGTCATGGTATTTCCTTGACTCCTTATCCTTTCTTTTGTCTTTTCTTTCCTTCTTGTCCCTTCTGTCCTTATCTTGATTTTCTGGACAGTTGGGGACAATGTGTCCTGGTTTCCTGCAGCCAAAACAGATAACATCTTTATTAGTAGATCTGTCATACCTTGGCTTGTCTTTGTCTTTGGACGACCATCTTCTGAAGTTCTTTTTATTCAGCTTATTGAACCTTTTGACAAGTAGGCTCATAAGCTCTTCATCTCCCAACACCTTTTCTTTAGGTTGTTCTTCCTGTGCCTTGAAGGCAATGGTTTTCTCAACCTTTTCTGTTGGTGTGGATGTCTTCTGCTCTTCTTCTCTCTTCTTAATGAATTGCTCATAACTCTTGAGCTTTCCTAGAAGAGCTTTTGTGGATAACTCACAGACATTTCTTCCATCTTTAATTGACCAGATTCTTGAGTCCCAAGAGCTAGGGAAACAAGTCAGTATCTTGTCATTTATCTCAGTGAGAGATATGTCCTTCTCTAGTGATCTAAGCTCACTGATGATTAGACTCAGTCTGTTGTACATGTCAGCAACTGACTCAGACTCTGCCTTTTTGAAGTTCTCATACTGGGTGATGAGGTAGGATCTCCTATCCTTTCTTTCATCTGTAGAACCTGATACAATTTCTGAATGTTTTTCCCAGATCTCTTTAGCAGTATTGCAATCAGCTACTTTCTGGAAAATGTCATCTGACATGGTTTGAGCCAAAATGTTCATGGCTTTAGCATCTGCTGCCTTCCACTTCTTTATGTCAGCATCAGTTCCTGAAGGAGGAGGAACAGCTGATGTACGTGTTCCTGTGGGAGGTCTTGGACAATCTATCAACACAGAATTAAAAATGTCTTCATCAAAAGAGTTCATGTAAAGTCTAATCCTTGCCTTCCATAGTGCAAACTTAGATAGATTGCACATAGGAGGTCTGGTACTAGCAAAGTCCTTGTTTTGTGCCATGAGTTTTAAAGATAAGAAAAACTAAGGAAAATAACCCTTTGAGAGAAATGATCTTATCAGGGATCTTTTGATCCAGGTGTTAGCCTGTATGAATGATCAACCTCGCTCTGATACCAATTGAAAGTGCAGGATAAGATCAATCCTAACTCTAGAGGGGGGTGAATAGAGTTATTTAAAATAATTTTGCAAATAAAAACTTGTGTGCAGAGAAAATTTGTATTTACTTAGTGTATGGTGCTATAGCAAATAATCAGAGTAAAAAGAAATTCACAGCACAAAGCAAAACACAAAGAGACAAGCAATCCAGACAACACAAGGAGCTATAGTGGTTCCCCAAATCTGGGTACATCCACTCTTCTATCACCCTTGATAGGAATCCACTTCAAGATGAGTTGATCAGGTGTCTTGAGCACCAGAGAGTTTTTGACCAGGTTCTCACAAACCAAAGAAGCTGATTTTGACCAGGTTTCAGCAAAACCAAAAGTAACTTTTGAAGGGAGTTATAACCCTGTACAGAAAGAAAAAGAAAAAGGGGTGAGGTTGTCTTCTCTATCAACAAGCAGAGAGAAGCAAAAGTGGATCTGTAGTTGTTGTCAAAGCTCCCCCTGAGATCAAGAAGAGGTTCAGGAAGGAGAGCTCTGCACAATGGTGACAGGTCTTCAAAGATCTGATTTGCTCCAGCAAGAGATAATCCAAGAAGGTTGGAGGATTGTGTCTGAAGCAATCAGAATTCCTGTGAGTGAGCTTTCAAAACAATATCACACAGAGAAAGAAGCTGAAGTCCTGTGTATGTTCTTTTCTATATCCTGTATATCCAAGAAATTAATTATATAACTGGGTCTTCTCATTCCTTTTCTTTGATAGCCGTTGGAAGTCAGCATTAATTGCTTTCCTTAAATGTCCATGCCTCCAAGGAAATGACAGGCAGACATTCCTTAGAAAATTCCTTGAGCCATGCACCAGATATGCTGTAACGGCCAATAAATCTTCAGCATTAATTGTCTAACAGAAGGAATTTGAATTCCTATGCAAAACTGACGGAGGACTGAAAAGCGTCGAGCTCACAATAAAACGTCGATCTGAGCACGACACACGTCGGCCAGAGAGTGTTTTCTGTAAGTAGAACTGGGTTCGACGGAACGTCGAGCGGAGGTCGACTCCACGTCGAGCTGAGGTCGACTCTGCGTCGAACTGAGGTCGACTCAGCGTCGAGCTGAGATCGACTCAGCGTCGAGCTGAGATCGACTCTGCGTCGAGCTGAGATCGACTCTACGTCGAGCTGAAGATTATTCTAACTAGCCTATGTGACCTTTATAACAACAAGGAGGTCACAAACCAAAATCCCTATAGAAGTATAGTCATCCTTGTCCAAATAGTAATAGGGTGTTCCAACAAAAGGTTATGAAGGGATCCATCCACGAGGGTTGCCGATCCACTTCCATTAACTCCCCCTGCTCAATCAGTGGTCGGAACAGCTCAGTCAAGGTTCCCCCTCCCTGGGTTCCTGACTTAGCCAATTGATTGGTTGCTACGCTCTCCTCCCTAGGGACTTGCTGGATTGAGAACGTCCGGAACCCACCGACTATCACCCTTACCTTGGATAAATACTTCATGAGTGTAGGCTCTCGGGCTTCATACTCACCCCTAATCTACAACGCCACCACCATCAAATCCGTGAACACTTCTATGTCATGTACCCCGAGCTCCTTAGCCAACTGCAACCCGGCTATGACAGCCTCATACTCTGCCTGATTGTTTGTGACCGGGAAGTCCAGTTCCACTGCCTGCTCTATGGAAACCCCTTGAGGGATTACGAACAGTACCCCTCCCCCATGGGAATGCTTCCCCGAAGCTCTGTCAACCAACATCTTCCAAGCCTCCCGCGGCTGTGTCTCCTCACCCCCAACTTTAATGACGTAGTCGGCCAGAAAATCAGCCACCACTTGTGCCTTGATGGAAAGCCTCGGCATAAATGAGATGTTGAATTTATTGAGCTAGATGGACTACTTGGCTAGCCAACCCGAGTGCTCCACGCCTTCTAAAATCTTACGTAGGGAATAGTCCATCACCACTCGGATCGAGTGGGCTTTAAAATATGGCCTCAGCTTTCTGGCCGAGACGATCAGAGAGAAAGCCAGCTTTTCTAGGATCGGATAGCAGAGCTCCGCCTTCTTCATGATCCTTCTAACATAGTAGATTGGTAACTGACTCTTTCCCTCCTCCCTGACCAACATGGAACTCACGGCCTCTGCCCCTACCCCAAGATACAAGTTTAGGACCTCCCCCTCCTTCGGGCTCTGAAGGGGCGGTGCTTGGGAGAGTTGACCCTTCAACGCCTGGAAGGCCTCTTCACATTCCCTGGTTCATTAGAACTTCTGGTTTCCCTGTAGCACCTTGTAGAACGGTGAACATTTCTCATAAGCCCGAAAGAGAAATCTACTGAGCCTGACGAGCTTGCCCGTCAGATACTGAACCTATTTTGCATTGCGTGGGGACTCAAGCTCCATGATGGCCTTCACCTTATCCGGGTTAGGCTCGACCACTGCCGAGGTAAGAAGATGTCCAAGGAAGTTTCCTCGGCTTGCCCCGAAGGCACACTTCAAGGGGTTTAGCCTCATCTTGAACTTTCGCAGGGTTGTGAACATCTCCTCCAAGTCAAGTAGGTGTGAACACACATCCCTGCTCTTTACCATGAGATTGTCAACATAGACCTCGAGGTTCTTTCCCCTTTGGTCTTGGACCCGATCCATCATGCACTGGTTGGTTTCCCCTACATTCTTAAGCCCAAAGGGCATCATTTGTACCTGAAGCACCGTTCCCTGGTGATGAAGGAAACATCCTTAACATCGGGGGGATGCATCCAAATCTGGTGGTAACCTGAAAAAGCATCAAAAAAAATCTCATAATAAAAAAACCAATGGCTGAATCAACCAGCGCGTCGATCCGAGGCAGAGGGTAGCAATCCTTAGGGCAATATTTATTTAATAAAGAGAAATCTACACACATGCGCCACTTCCCATCACCCTTCTTTACAATTAACACATTTGAGACCCAGCCTGGATACTAGATCTCTAAAATGAAACCTGCGTCGAGAAGCTTCTTGACCTCCACACGGATGGGTTCCACCTGCTTAGTGGCGATGGTCCTCATCTTCTGGCGGATCGGATACATCTTAAGGTCCAGGTTCAGGCAGTGGCAGGCCACATCCACATCGATGTCTTGCATGTCCGCCGCGCTACAAGCAAAGATGTCAAGGTTCTTCTGGATGCACTCCTGCATCCTCACCTAGTATTTGGGGCTTAATCCACCGCTGATCCGCACCCTTTGCTCCTGGCCCGCCTTGGTGAAGACCTCCATCTCCACGACCTCCTCCACTGACTCAAGTTTGGACTGCTCCCTGCCGGTCCCCGACTCCTCCTCTTGCCCTAACTCTTCTTATCCCCCTTCCTTCTCAACCTCTTTCACAACCCGCATTTTCTCCGAATTAAGAATTATCAGAGTAAGAGAAAACACGCGTCATGATGCCACGTCAAGCAGGGGATAACTGCTGACGTTCAGGAAAAACCACCTACAAACTTAATGAAAGAAAATCATGGGTTTAATGATTAGAAAATAAGTTATATTTTAGAGACCGTATCCCTCGGCTCAGTGGATCACCTAGTCCACAAGAAAAACTATATTTATACGCTGTGGAAAAATACTTTATCAGGTTTGACGTCCTAAAGAGCGCATAAGGGTCCCAAGAGAACAACTCATGCTATGCAAGACCTTACATTTAATTTATATAATATATAAGAAAACGGTCTTTATATGTTGTTTGGAAAATAGTGATTAAGTTTTATAAAACATGCTGATCATGAGCTTTATTTATAATAATATTTATAGTTTAAAAATAACTAGCAACATAGCATAAAACCTTCTCAGAGCAAGTAGACTATCTCTAGAAAACGGTAGCAGCATAAGTAAAATATCCAGTACAAAGGTAAAAACTACCAGTGGGCGCCAACAACCTGACACGAACCCACTGGCACATATGTATGTCTGTAAGAAAGTACTGAAAAACTACCTCTCCAACAAAGCAAACGGATCTCCAAAGTCCAAGAGACCACCAACACCACCACAGCAAACTAGCCACCCAACTGGCTACAGCTCAGAACCTGGGGCATTCCAAAAGAAAATAGAATACTTCAGCAAACAAAACAAGGTAAAAAAAACTGCATGAAAGAGTCAACCAAAGGGGAAAGTAACTGAAAAACATGCAGTAGAAAGAGTCACCACTGTCCAAAATAGGACTCCAAGAAATGCACAACGTGCGAGGAAACAACATCAACCCAATCCAGGAACAACATCCTGCAGGGCCTACTAGGCTACCAAGAGCCCAAAGTGCTGCCAACTACCAAGGAAGAAACTTCTAACACCCTAAACTGTGGGAAGTGGTAGTAGCAAAAACAAACAACGAGGAACTGGATCGGAGGCAAACTCAGTCCCCCCATCCACCATGTCCCAGTCAACAAGCTCGAGGGTCTACACGTGAAAGCACAAGGGACCTTCCACCCACATGCCCAGCCCGTACCTGGAGCAAGATAAACAAGAGTGGCCTTGGCTAAATTACACAAATCCACCCCCATAAAGAGCTACAAACCACCATTACTAACCACGACCCACGATTCGGCCTTTAGGAAAGTAAAGAAAACGGCCGACAAGGAAAACCCAAAAAAAATACAACAAGAAATCCACTCGGGAACGAAAACAAGGTAAAGGAAGAGTGTTGAAATGATTCAACACGGAGCTCGACGATCGTAAACTGTAGGTCGACGATCGTCGATCGGCATAAGGCCAAAAGAAGCCCGACGATCATCATCACTGAGGTTGACGAACGTCGAAGGCTAAAGGCGAGCTAAGCTCGACGATCATCCTCCAGGAAATCGTCGAGCGTCGATCAGAGATAAGGCAAAAGCTAAGCTCGACGTTTACCCTCTCGGAAAAGCGTCGAGCGTCGAACAGCTTAAGGCAAAGCTGAGCTCGACGTTCTCCTCCCAGAAATCGTCGAGCGTCGAACGGCGCTAAGACAGAACGAAGCACGATGTTTTTTTTCATTCCAGAAAACGTCGAGCGTCGAACGGAGCTAGACGCTAACTGAGCTCGACGTTTCTCCTCCCGGAAAAGCGTCGAGCGGATCTCGACGTTTTCCCTCCGGGAAAAACGTTGAGCGTCGATCAGAGCCAAACAGAAGCTGAGCTTGACGTCTTTTCCTCCCGGAAAAGCGTCGAGCGGAGCTCGACGTTTTCTCTCCAGGAAAAGCGTCGAGCGAAGGACGAAGCTAAGAACGAACAACGCTCGACATTTTTCTTCCTAGAAAAGCGTCAAGCGGAGCTCGAAGCTAAGCAAAAGCTGAGCTCGACGTTATTCTTCCCGGAATAGCGTCGAGCGGAGAACGGAGATAAGAAAAACCGCAGATCGACGATCTTAATCTGGAGATCGACGATGGTCGAACGACAGCCAGACTAAACGGAGATCGACTATCTCTATTCAGAGATCGACGATGGTCGAACGACAGCCAGAATAAACGGAGATCGACTATCTCCATTGAGAGTTCGACGATAGTCGAACGACGCCAGGCTAAACAGAGAATTCCAGAACTCGAGTAGTTTGCCTACTACTCGAGTATCCCATTACCACACTCGAGTAAAATGCCTACTACTCGAGTGTTTCAATTCCAATACTCGAGTAATTTGCTTACTACCTCTCAAGTAACACTTCTAACAAATCGGCAAGCACCCCCTCCAACACTATCTCTCGGCTATACCCGAAAACAGCAGATAGAAATCTGAAGTAAGGAAAAACAAAATGGCATTACGCCTACAAATTTGGGCATCAACAGCACAAAGTAGGGGGCTTAATAGGAAGAACTAAACCCTACAACTTGCAACAAATGAAGGAACAGCAAGGCCTCTACCCTAGGGCTAACAGGGATTTAAAACACAGCAAGATATTTCAAAAAGAAACTTGGCAAGGGCAAGAATACCACTTGCCTCGATTTCCGACGAAGCTTTGGACGGCTTTCCCTCCTCTTCACACGGCACTAACAGCAGCAGCACCTAAAACATTCTTCCTAACATTAATGGCGGAAAAACCCCCAAAACCGAAATTCCAAATCTCAACAAAACTCTACGAAAAACGAATATCTTACCGTCGAAATGAAGATCTAAGAGACAGCAAGACAACGCCGCTTTCGGAAACGAAATCCGTCCACGAACAAGCCCGGAATCACCGTCCGAAGGGGAGCAGGAACGTCGGCTTTTCTCCTCTGATTTTCCGAACAAGCAGGCGAAGGTTTCTATCTTTTCGGGAAGGGGAAGAAGGTATGGAAGTGGGGCCGCCACTTCAAAAACAAAGCTTTTAAATAAAAGCTGGACGCACCTCTTCGGGAAAACCGAAAACTTTCCGCCTATTCTCTTAAAATAAGAGAATTCTAAAGAAAGCAAGCCAATACAAGGCTGCCACCTAAGCAAGGAAATAACTGCTGAATAAATTCAGCCGCAGGATCATCTCTCCAAATCAAATAATTAATTACATACTATTAACACACCAAAACGACGCGAAAACCAAATCTTCTCGGAATTCGACGAAATTCACACCGTAGCTAAATACCCAAGCTACGAACACAACGGCGAAGTCGAAATTAACTTTCGACGAACAGAACTCGAGTTATACCCAAATAAAGCCAAACACAAACATCCCCCCGAGAGGCCACACCGGGTCACCTAAAACGACTCGGCTTGCTAGGGAGATCTTGCCAACAGGCTACCAAACAGGGCACTCAGTTCTAAGGAGCTAAACCATACTCCACACATGGCACAAGCCATGGAAATGCGTCACCGTAACGCCAACGAGAATAAAAATAATCGCAGAAAAAATCGGGGCGTTATAGTCACTCCCCCTAAAAGAAAGTTTCGTCCCGAAACTTTACGCACAACACTCCTACTAAAGAAGGAAAAGCAACTAATAGGAGTTACAAGAAGGAAAACATACTGATAAATCAGTGAAACAGGTGAGGGTAAGCCCTCCTCATGGCCGACTCTAGCTCCCAAGTCGCGCTCTCCAAATCCTGATTTTTCCACAGAACTTTCACCATCGGTATGGACTTCTTTCCCAGCACACGCTCCTGAGTATCCAAAATACGAACCGGCACCTCAAAAAAATAGAGGTTGGGCTCTAACTGGGGCACAACGTCCAAGACCTGCCCACTGCTGCGCAAACACTTCCGCAATTGGCTAACATGAAAAACATTATGAACACCTGGGAAGTTCGCTGGCAAATCCAATCTATAAGCTGACACTCCAATCCGCTCCAAAATCTCGAACGGGCCCACATACCTTGGGTCCAATTTCCGATTCTTACCAAACCTCTTTACACCCACCATTGGGGAAACCTTGAGGAATACAAGGTCCCCTACAGAAAACTCCAAGGCAGACCTACGCCGATTGGCGTTCTTTTCATATCTCTCCTGGGCTATACGAAGCTTCTCCCGAATAAGCTTCACGGCAACTTCCATATCCTCCAGCCCATCAGGACCCAACAACGGCCTCTCACCAGCCTCGGCCCAAAACAACGGAGTCCTACAAACGCCTTCCATACAAGGCTTCGGACGGAGCCATCTGCAAACTTTCCTTATAGCTATTGTTGTAAGCAAATTCCATAAGTCGCAGCCGCTCATCCCATGCTCCACCGTGGTCTAAAATATAACATCGGATCATATCCTCAACAATTTGGTTCACCCGCTCCATCTGCCCATTGGTCTGTGGGTGGTACGCAGTACAATACCTCAGATCCGTACCCAAACCCTCCTGCAGACTCTGCCAAAAACAAGAAGTAAACCGGGAGTCTCGATCAGAAATGATGCTAACCGGCACACTGTGGAGTCGGATGACTTCATTCATGTACAACTCCGCTATCTTCTTCATCGGGTAATCAATCTTATAAGGCACGAAGTGAGCACACTTCGTCAATCTATCCACTATAACCCAAATAGAATCAAATCCCCTCGGGGACTTCGGTAAGCCCGTAATGAAGTCCATGGATATACTTTCCCACTTCCAAGTCGGGATCTCTAGCGGAGTCAACTTGCCACCAGGCCTTCCATGATCGGCCTTCACACGCTTACAAGTGTGGCACTCAGCAACAAATCGGGCTATATCACCTTTCATGCCATACCACCAGGCAATTTGCCTTAAGTCACAGTACATCTTCGTAGATCCTGGATGATAGACAACGCTGGATCCATGAGTCTCTCTACAAATCATACCCCTAATATCCCCAATGGTGGGGATGCAAAACCTGCCGCGGTACTTCAAAGTACCCACATCATCGATGGCAAAATATGGAAACACTCTCTTCTCTGTCCTGGTGAAAAGGTGCAGAAGATCCGGATCGTCCTTCTGGTACAGTCTAGTCAAAGAAATCCAGGACGGCTCCGCCACTAACAAACTACTCTACAAACCACAGCATCCCACTGAAATATCCATAAGGAGGAACTCCTCCACTAACCGATCGGCGGAGAGGTTAAAGATCTTTCCCGTCTTTCGGCTCAGGGCGTCGGCCACCACATTGGCCTTGCCCGGATGGTACTAGATCTCTACATCATAATCAGCCACATACGCTAGCCACCGCTGCTGACGCAGATTCAACTCCTTCTGCGTGAACACGTACTTCAGGCTCTTATGGTCGGTGAAGATCTTGCACTGAGACCCATAAAGTAGGTGTCTCCACAGCTTCAACGCATAGATAACCGCTGCAAACTCAAGGTCATGCATAGGATAATTTTTCTCATGAGTCTTCAGTTGTCTTGACCCATAGGCAATCACCTTCCCAACCTGCATCAATACTCATCCCAGACCTACAAGCGAAGCATCAACGTATACATCATAATCCACACCCTCAGTAGGCAGGGTCAGAACGGGAGCAGTGCACAATCTCTTCTTTAGCTCTAGAAAAGCTTCTTCACACTTCTCGCTCCAAACAAAAGCCACATTCTTCTGAGTCAGCTTGGTCAAAGGTGCAGCTAGGGAAGAGAAACCCTCCACGAACCTCCTATAGTAACCAGCCAACCCTAAGAAACTCCTGATCTCCTTAGGAGTATTCAGCCTACTCCAATCCATCACTACTGCAACCTTTTCTGGGTCAACCGAGATCACATCCTTGTTCACCACGTGGCCTAGAAAAGAAACCTGAGGCAACCAAAATTCGCACTTGCTCAACTTGGCGAATAACTTGTGATTCCTCAACTCTGTCAGAACCAACCGCAAATGTTGCTCATGCTCCTCCGTGCTGCGAGAATAAACCAACACGTCATCAATGAAGACCACAACGAACTTGTCAAGGAAATCCTTGAACACCCGGTTCATCATATCCATGAAGGTTAATGGTGCGTTTGTCAGACCAAACGACATCACCAAAAACTCAAAGTGTCCATGCCTCGATCTAAACGCAGTCCGTGGAATATCTGCCTCACGGATCCTGAGCTGATGAAAACCAGAACGAAGATCGATCTTGGAGAACACCGTGCTACCACGCAACTGGTCAAATAAATCATCGATCCTCGGCAAAGGGTACCTGTTCTTGATAGTGACCTTGTTCAACTCTCTATATTCGATGCAGAGCCGCATCGACCCATCCTTCTTCTTTACAAACAAAACAGGAGCACCCCAAGGTGACGAACTCTACCTGATAAAACCTTTAGCCAACAGCTCATCCAACTGAACTCGCAACTCCTCTAACTCACGAGGGGCCATCCGGTACGGCGACTTATCAATAGGATGCGTACCCGGCTCTAAATCAATCACAAACTCAACATCCCGATCAAGAGGAAGACCAGGAAGATAATCAGGAAAAACATCGGCAAAACCACGAACAATAGGAATCTCCTCCAAGCATGGCACGCTAACAGCGGTTTCCAACCGCCGAGACTAAACCAACACAACAACCAGAAAGAAACAACCTCTGAGCACATACCGCAGAGATGACAGGAGAATCCTGACACGGATCAGCATACACGCTGCCGAGCTGACCGTCATCCCTGATGAAGTCCAAGTGCTTTCCTTTGCACTGAATGACCGCATCATACCTAGACAGCCAGTCCATGCCCAAAATGATGTCGAAGTCCTCCAGATCAATCATCTTCAGGTCCCCCTTCGCAAGAAAGTCCCCCAACAAAACCGGGCAATCCAAAATGCCCAAATCTGACAACACAGATTCACTAGAGGGAAACTTGACACGGAACGAATCCCGAACACGATCTAGAGTCAACCGATGTCGCTCCACAAAGGCTCTAGCCACGAACGAGTGGGTAGCACCGGAATCAAACAGAACACGCGCCCAGCGGTTCTTCACCTTAAATTTCCCTATAGGAGCACCCAAAACTAAGGAACTAGCACAACAATACCAGAAAAATTCTAGCAAATAAAACTACCAGGCTAGAAAAACAACAAACAACTAACCTGAAATGACCTGAGTCGAGGCTTGAGCCTCCTCGGAAGAGATCACGTTCAGCTTCCCCATTCCCTTATCCACACACTGAGGTGGAGGTAATGCCTGTAATGGAACTGCAAGAAGAGCTGGCTGAACCTGAGGACACCTAGACTTGATGTGACCCTTCTGCCCACACTGAAAGCAGACTCTATTCTTGGACCAACACTGGGCCGCATCATGCCCGGATCGCTTGCAAACAAAACAGGAGACATCTCTCCTAGGAGCACCCTGAATCGCATGGACTTGCTCCTTCCTCTGAGCTGCCGCCTTCTTGAAACATTTCTCGACAGGGTGGCTTGACCGGCCACAGAAACTGCACACCACTTTCCTCCTCTTTCCCGGAGCAGCACTGGGTACTAAGGGCTTCTTCTCCTCCACAGACTTCCTCTTGTCCTTCCTCATCTGCTGGCCTCTGCTCTTCGCGGTCTCAATAGCCTCCACCTTTAGAGCAACCTCTACAACTCCAGCATAAGTCACTGACCCATAAGCACTGGTCAACTGCTGCACCTCGCTCCTCAAACCACCGAGAAATCTCTTAACTCGATCAGCCTCAACGCTGACCAATCCAGGGGCAAAACGGCTCAACTTACTGAACTCTATCTCATACTCACCCACCGTGAGTTGCCTTTGCTTCAAATAGAGGAAGTCATTCATGAGGCGGTCACGCTCGACCGAAGGCAAGAACTTCCTCAACAACATCCCCTTGAACACTTCCCAAGAGCATCCAGCTACCAAGCTCTCCTTTTCTCTCAGCCACCAACTCTTAGCCAAGCCTTTAAGCTGATAGGCGGCTATCATCACCCTCTGGTCATCTGCAATCCCTGAGTACGAGAACATCTCCTCCATGGAGATCAGCCAATCATCAATGACCATGAAATCTGCCTTCCCGTCATAAGTGGGAGGGCTCAGCCTCTGAAACTGCAAGATGAAGGCCATCTCCGCTGGCACCACCACTGGAGGTCTCAAGGGTGGAGGAGGAGGAACAGCTAACCCCCCAGCAGGAACTTGCACACCCTGAGCCTGCCCTACCACAACTGCCACCAAGGACTGAATTTGGGCCCGCACCTCCTCCAACTGCCTGCCCATGGATTCGCTACTCTGACGCAGACTCTCGATCACCGCATCATTTTGAGCTCCAGATGACTCACCCTCAGACAGGGGGGTCAATCGAGTCGTAGGATGCCTAGCCATCCTAGAATCATAACAACACAAATCAGATCCCAAAACATTGACTGGAACCAAATACAAGTATAGACAATACATATATAGATATATACTTAAAGCTGCTAAACTTGCTCTGAGAGTTTATCTTTTTTTTTAACGAAAATTTGATGTTATGCCCTAACCTAGGATGGTTAACCACCACCTTACTAACTCTTGTGCCTAGATCGGGAATGCATGACTTTATATTATTTTGAAAACTTATGTGTGTACATATGTCATCCTGCAAATCTTTAGCTTGGCACATTATACTTATGTAATGATATGCTATGCATGATCGTGCTATGCATTCTAAAAAGGCCCTAATGCATGTTATGAGCGGCGTACGCATGAAAATATTATGCATCCCATACTACATAACATTTCCATGCAACGAAAAAAGAAACGTGCTAGTCGCAGTCATGTGGTGAGGTTATGCATCCCATACTACATAACCCTCACATGTTGCCCCTATGGTGGATCCATATACGAACACATATTATGCATCCCATACTACATAATATGCCCCGTATACTTCATGTTATGCCATGAGTGTAGTGTTCGTGCTTTCACCAAGACGTGCTGATGACATATCGGTGTGTGAATGACATGATGCTGAACTACTAAAGCAAACAAAGGAAGGTTGCTCAACTAACTTGTCAAGCAACCTCCATCTGATACCAACTGTCACAACCCGCATTTTCTCCGAATTAAGAATTATCAGAGTAAGAGAAAACACGCGTCATGATGCCACGTCAAGCAGGGGATAACTGCTGACGTTCAGGCAAAACCACCTACAAACTTAATGAAAGAAAATCATGGGTTTAATGATTAGAAAATAAGTTATATTTTAGAGACCGTATCCCTTGGCTCAGTGGATCACCTAGTCCACAAAAGAAAAACTATATTTATACGCTGCGAAAAAATACTTTATCAGGTTTGACGTCCTAAAGAGCGCATAAGGTCCCAAGAGAACCACTCATGCTATGCAAGACCCTACATTTAATTTATATAATATATAAGAAAACGGTCCTTATACGTTGTTTGGAAAATAGTGATTAAGTTTTATAAAACATGCTGATCATGAGCTTTATTTATAATAATATTTATAGTTTAAAAATAACTAGCAACCTAGCATAAAACCTTCTCAGAGCAAGTAGACTATCTCCAGAAAACGGTAGCAGCATAAGTAAAATATCCAGTACAAAGGTAAAAACTACCAGTGGGCGCCAACAACCTGACACGAACCCACTGCCACATATGTATGTCTGTAAGAAAGTACTGAAAAACTACCTCTCCAAAAAAGCAAATGGATCTCCAAAGTCCAAGAGACCACCAACACCACCATAGCAAACTAGCCACCCAACTGGCTACAGCTCAGAACCTGGGGCATTCCAAAAGAAAACAGAATTCTCAGCAAGCAAAACAAGGTAAAAAAACTGCATGAAAGAGTCAACCAAAGGGGAAAGTAACTGAAAAACATGCAGTAGAAAGAGTCACCACTGTCCAAAACAGGACTCCAAGAAATGCACAACGTGCAAGGAAACATCATCAACCCAGTCCAGGAATAACATCCTGCAGGGCCTATTAGGCTACCAAGAGCCCAAAGTGCTGCCAACTACCAAGGAAGAAACTTCTAACACCCTAAACTGTGGGAAGTGGTAGTAGCAAAAACAAACAATGAGGAACCGGATCGGAGGCAAACTCAGTCCCCCATCCACCATGTCCAAGTCAACAAGCTCGAGGGTCTACACGTGAAAGCACAAGGGACCTTCCACCCACATGCCCAGCCCGTACCTGGAGCAAGATAAACAAGAGTGGCCTTAGCTAAATTACACAACTCCACCCCCATAAAGAGCTACAAACCACCATTACTAATCACGACCCACGATTCGGCCTTTAGGAAAGTAAAGAAAACGGCCGACAAGGAAAACCCAAAAAAAAATACAACAAGAAATCCACTCGGGAACTAAAACAAGGTAAAGGAAGAGTGTTGAAATGATTCAACACGGAGCTCGATGATCGTAAACTGGAGGTCGACGATCGTCGATTGGCATAAGGCCAAAAGAAGCCCGACGATCATCATCACTGAGGTCGACGATCGTCGAAGGCTAAAGGCGAGCTAAGCTCGACGATCATCCTCCAGGAAATCGTCGAGCGTCGATCGGAGATAAGGCAAAAGCTGAGCTTGACGTTTACCCTCTCAGAAAAGCGTCGAGAGTCGAACGGCTCAAGGCAAAGCTGAGCTCGACGTTCTCCTCCCGAAAATCATCGAGCGTCGAACGGCGCTAAGACAGAACGAAGCTCGACATTTTTTTTCATTCCAGAAAACGTCGAGCATCGAACGGAGCTAGACGCTAACTGAGCTCGACGTTTCTACTCCCGAAAAAGCGTCGAGCGGAGCTCGACGTTTTCCCTCCAGGAAAAACGTTGAGCGCCGATCAGAGCCAAATAGAAGCTGAGCTCGACGTCTTTTCCTCCCGGAAAAGAGTCGAGCGGAGCTCGACGTTTTCTCTCCAGGAAAAAGCGTCGAGCGAAGGACGAAGCTAAGAACGAACAGAGCTCGACGTTTTTCTTCCTGGAAAAGCATCGAGCGGAGCTCGAAGCTAAGCAAAACCTGAGCTCGACGTTATTCTTCCCGGAATAGCATCGAGCGGAGAACGAAGATAAGACAAACCGTGGATCGACGATCTTAATCTGGAGATCGACGATGGTCGAACGACAGCCAGACTAAACGGAGATCGACTATCTCTATTCAGAGATCGACGATGGTCGAACGACAGCCAGACTAAATGGAGATCGACTATCTCCATTGAGAGTTCGACGATAGTCGAACGACGCCAGGCTAAATAGAGAATTCCAGAACTCGAGTAGTTTGCCTACTACTCGAGTATCCCATTACCACACTCGAGTAAAATGCCTACTACTCGAGTATTTCAATTCCAATACTCGAGTAATTTGCTTACTACCTCTCAAGTAACACTTCTAACAAATCGGCAAGCACCCCCTCCAATACTATCTCTCGGCTATACCCAAAAACAGCAGATAGAAATCTGAAGTAAGGAAAAACAAAATGGCATTACGCCTACATATTTGGGCATCAACAGCACAAAGTAGGGGGGCTTAATAGGAAGAACTAAACCCTACAACTTGCAACAAATGAAGGAACAGCAAGGCCTCTACCCTAGGGCTAACAGGGATTTTAAAACACAGCAAGATATTTCAAAAAGAAACTTGGCAAGGGCAAGAATACCACTTGCCTCGATTTCCGACGAAGCTTTGGACGGCTTTCCCTCCTCTTCACACGGCACTAACAGCAGCAGCACCTAAAACATTCTTCCTAACATTAATGACGGAAAAACTCCCAAAACCGAAATCCCAAATCTCAACAAAACTCTACGAAAAACGAATATCTTACCGTCGAAATAAAGATCTAAGAGAGAGCAAGATAACGCCGCTTTCGGAAACGAAATCCGTCCACGAACAAGCCCGGAATCACCGTCCGAAGGGGAGCAGGAACAACGGCTTTTCTCCTCCGATTTTCCGAACAAGCAGGCGACGGTTTCTATCTTTTCAGGAAGGGGAAGAAGGTAAGGAAGTGGGGTCGCCACTTCAAAAACAAAGCTTTTAAATAAAATCTGGACGCACCTCTTTGGGAAAACCGAAAACTTTCCGCCTATTCTCTTAAAATAAGAGAATTCTAAAGAAAGCAAGCCAATACAAGGCTGCCACCTAAGCAAGGAAATAACTGCTGAATAAATTCTACCACAGGATCATCTCTCCAAATCAAATAATTAATTACATACTATTAACACACCAAAATGACGCGAAAACCAAATCTCCTCAGAATTCGACGAAATTCGCACAATAGCTAAATACCCACGCTACGAACACAATGGCGAAGTCGAAATTAACTTTCGACGAACAGAACTCGAGTTATACCCAAATAAAGCCAAACACAAACATCCCCTCGAGAGGCCACACCGGGTCACCCAAAACGACTCGGCTTGCTAGGGAGATCTTGCCAACAGGCTACCAAACAGGGCACTCAGTTCTAAGGAGCTAAACCATACTCCACACATGGCACAAGCCACGGAAACGCGTCACCGTAACGCCAACGAGAATAAAAATAATCGCAAAAAAAAACGGGGCGTTACAACCTCCATTTCCTCCAACAAGCTCTCCACCAGCCGCTCCACTTATCCACCTTCCTGGGCCTCACCCCCTGCTTCTCCTCTGCCCCTTCCTTTTCCATAGCCTTCTCTCTAGCCTCACCTAGGCTCACCTCCCCCTTCACTACAACTTCTTCCTGCGCCGCCATCTCCTTCTCTAGCACCTCAGCCTCGGCCATCCACAAAAATTATATTGATGACAATCAAATAGTGCTGCCTCGCCACCTTTGGATCCCCCCTAATCCGAACCTGCACTCCTCCACTCCTAAACTTCAAACATTGATGGAACGAGGAGGGGATGTAAAGAAAGGCGCTGATGAGTGGGCGCCCAAAGATTGCGTTGTAGATGCTTGGAGCACCAACGATGATGAAACTACAGTTCCTCGACACCCCCCCCCCCCCCAATGTCACATGAAGCCCCACACCTCCGTCTACTTCCTTCCTCTCCCCCGAGAACCCAAAAAAAGGTCCGTCCGAGGGTAGCACCCTCCGAGACTCCACCTTTATCTCATCAAATGCCTTCTTGAAGATCAAATTTATGGAGCTCCTGTTGTCTACCAAAATCTAGGAGGCCGTGAAATTTTCTATCGCTATCTAGATCACCAAGGCATCACAAAATATGTCTTCATAGTCATAGTCTAGCATATTCTTTGACAAAAAGATGAACCTTTCCTCTTCTTGGGTGGGGGGGGGGTCTGGGAGGTCAAGGAAACACTCCTTCTATACATGGTACGGAAGCTCCCTATTGAAACCGAAAGATCGGTCTCTGTGGAGTTCACCCTTGGGGAAGGGGTGGTCGCACTCCTACTTCGTTCCTGCAAGAAAAGCAACCGGAGAGAAGGAAAGAACAGAGGACTAGACCAAGGCCCGGCGCGGAGGTCCCACCACAAACCCGGAAGATCTCAGAGCGCTTCCCCTCCTTAGCCAAAAAGGTCGGGCTAAGGTATCTCAGAGAACACAAAAAAATTGGGAGACAAGTCCGTGTCCTCTGAGATACCCCTTGGGTCCTATTTATAGTTTTTAGAAGATGGTCTGCCATAACTGACCTCTGATAGCTTGAAATTACTGAAAGACCCCTAGGGATGGTCTGCCAACAGCCCAATCCCGCTGTCCTGACCAGCAATGCGCAGCCCGTCCCGACCTGATAACCGGAAACGCGGGTCGGGGCTGGCCTGCCTAAAGGAGCAGGTCGAGGCTGGCCCGCCTAAAGGAGCGGATCGAGGCTGGCCCGCCTAAAGGAGCGGGTCGAGGCTGGCCCGCCTAAAGGAGCGGGTCGAGGCTGGCCCGCCTAAAGGAGCGGGTCGAGGCTGGCCCGCCTAAAGGAGCGGGTCGGGGCTGGCCCGCCTAAAGGAGCGGGTCGAGGCTGGCCCGCCTAAAGGAGCGGGTCGAGGGGTCTAAGATCCTCCGGCGGACACGGGGTTGTACACAATCCCCGCTCTTTTCGGGCTTCGCAGAAGCTCGGAAAGAAACGTCCAACCCTACGTGTCCGGCGGAAGTACACTGCTGAGCTGGAGGGAATCTTTGATGAGGGGTCCCACCCTGGCTCTATAAATAAGCTGTCGGCCTTTGGAAGACCACCTCTTTTTCCTGACGTTCTCCCATTGCCCGTAGCTGAGAGATGCCTATGTCTGAGGAGATGCGTGCCCGATTGGCGACTGCGAGGGAGGGCGCCTAGGAGGCTGCCCTAGAAGCCGCCCCGTGGCTAGCGCGGGGAGCGTCCGGTCCTCTTTTCAAGCCGGTAAAAGGAAAGATCGTTCGGCGCCCCCGACCGGATGATGATCCTGCCTCTGGCTCGGCCGGCGACGCCGAGGTTGTTCGTTCGATAGGAGATCACTTTGTCCGATCTGCCGTTCCTCCTGACTTTTCTCTTTTTGGCAGGAGACACTTCAAGATGTCGGGGTGGGTGAAGAGGGGTCGGGGAAATCTCCCCTGAAGGCGACGAGTAGGGCCGCCAGTCCTTCCCTTCCGGCGCATCTTCCTCCTACATCTTCCTCGTCGCTAAGGCCCCTGGGTCTGGGGAAACCGTTCGTCGCCCTGGGAGGACCTGTATTCCAGGGTCGGCCGGGCTCTTCTCGACCCGCTAATGATGCGGGTGTCGTGCTGACGCCTGGTAACTCTTTTGCTTCTAGGCCATTTATCGATCGTCGGCTCCCTCTAATTTTAACCTTGTAGGTTATAACACGGTCTCTTCTGATGTGGAGATGAGTGAGGGGTATTCGCCTCCCCCGAGCTGGACGACATCGCAGGCTACCTGGGCGACCCGCTCGATGCCGCGAAGATGAAGACGCAAGTGACGCGATTATTTCAGAAACACACGCTGTTGCTGAATGAAATCTTCGACAGAGTAGAGAAGGATAAGGCTGAGATGGAGGAGCGGCTCACGGCTCTAGGGGGAGCTGGGTGAACTGCTGGCGAGGATGGGGCAACATCACCGGACGCGCATATTACGCGAGCCGAGGAGCGACTTAAGAAGATTTCAGAGCAGGTCGACCTGACCCAGCGAGTGCTGACGGCGGTTCGCGAGTATCACCATCCTCGCGTTCCGCCCCAATCCGGCAGGCGAGGGCGGGTAGGTGGAAATGGATTCAATATTGAGCCGCCTGCCTCGCTCTCGTCGGTGCTTGCCACCGCTTGCTGGGTCCGGGTCGCCTCGGGTGCCGGTCGAGGCTATTAGGTCTGCAAGACATTTGTTTTGAAAACGATGGTTTCTGTAATAATTCAGGATCTGCCCTGCCCGATCATGGGCATGTGCTTGCTGTGTTCTTCTGTTTTATATTCTGGCTCTCCTCGCGGTCGTCAGTAGTCGATTCGCGCCGATCTGCGATCGACGATAGTCGATCCATGGTCGACGATATTCGTCGACCCGCGGCTGACTGTTCTGGCCAACCCTTTCAAGGTAACAATAGTCCATGACCCTATTCGGGAGATATATGTGAAGTGAGCTGCCCCCCGCCAGCTCGTCTTCCTACTCGCGTGATGCCGAGGAGCAGACCTGCCTAGACCTTAGCCGCATTTATGCTGCCGAAGGCGGGCCAATTTCCCGCCCCCCTTCTTATGGACTCGCGCGTCGTTCTTGGAGGGGCCCGCGTCGCCATTCATTCTCCCACGCGAGAGCGGGCGAGGAAGGTTTGCGGTCGAGAACCTCTAGTGGGCGTCCTGTGAGCCGACGAGGATCCCGATCGGGTTCAGAAGTTGAAGCGTCGGGGTTAATCTTGCTATCCGCACTTTTCCCGCCACCAAGGTTTTTCCCGGCTTTCCCAACTCTATAAATAGACTCAGCCGATCCACTTTTCACCTACCGCATTAAAAGCTAATTCTTCCTTCTTCCCGCGAGAACCCTTCCTTGTTTCACCCGGTGAACCTTTTCGCAAGATGGTTGGCGACGGCGGCAGCGGCGATGCGGACGGGAGGGGGAAGTGTGCTTGGGCCTTTTTTGAGCACGATTTCCCTTCCGCCGTCATTACCTCGGCGGAATTCCTTGAAGCCCTCGGCCGATTCGTCCCGCCGGGCTTTGAGGCGAGGCGGCCTGAGGCGGGCGAGCGCATAAATGACCTGTCCGGGGACGAGCTCGCGCTTCCTACTGCCCACTTCGAGGCGGGTCTCCGGCTCCCCCTATGGCCGGAAATCCGTCAAATCTTCAAGTACTTCGGGTTTGTCCCCGGGCAGATGACCCCTAACTCCGTCGCGGTGGCGGTTGGGTTTACTTGCTACCTTAGGGAGGAGAGGACCGTGAGAGGTCTAAGTTGTTAGCCTAAATCACCTAGAGGGGGGGTGAATAGGTGAAATGTGTGTCAAATGCGGAATTAAAAACTAACACAGCACACATCAAGCAATCACAGACGACAAGAGATTTATAGTGGTTCCCCAACCTTAGGTACGTCCACTTTCCTCACCGATCTAGCAAATCACTAGACTCGGCTACTCCACTATCTCGGATTGAAAACAATCCTACACCTCGGAACCACATTCCTACAAAAACTCGATCCAAACCGGATCTACACTCGGAAGATAAGACTTCCTACAAATCTCGGAGAAAAACTCCTACACAATAATTTGTTTAAAAAAAAAATACAAACAATAATCTCAGATCTGGATCTTGGCAATCTTCTTCCTTAAGAGCTTTGGCTTGATCAGAGAAGTTGAAGATGACTTGAGAGAGATCCACAAATCTGAAAAACTAAATCACCTCGATCTAGAAAATAGATCTGGAATCTTTAAGGCGCGGCGAGATCGAGTGATTGACTTGCGTCTGGATCGCTGAAGAATCGAAGTTAAAAACAGAGATTGGAGATCGTCGATCCAGAGCTTCTTCCGTGAACGTTAATGGCGGCGGCGGCGACTTGAAGAATTAGGGTTCACGGGATTTTTCTTTTTCTCTTTCTTAAAGTAATAATCTCTGAAGGAATTAATTTTAAAAGTCAAATCTGAAGTGACCTATTTATAGGTAGACTACAACGGTCATAAGAATCATTAATGATGACACGTGGACTTATCAGAAAGGATCAAATCGAAATGTACAGTGAAATTTGACTTAGAGAAATTCAGGAAGGATTTGAACAGACATACTCGAGTCATAGAAGATACATACTCGAGTATCAGAATGTATATACTCGAGTGGAAAAGATTTGACATACTCGAGTAAGAGAAGTTATATACTCGAGTAGAAAGGATTGGCATACTCGAGTAAGAGAAGTTATATACTCGAGTAGAAAGACTTGGCATACTCGAGTAAGAGAAGTTATATACTCGAGTGATCCAGAGATCAATACTCGAGTGAAAACACTTAGAAAAATTTCAGATAAAGTGAGAATAAATACTCGAGTACAAGAGTTGCAGATACTCGAGTGAGAGAAAAAGAACTACTCGAGTATATCAGGAGACCTACTCGAGTGAGGGGAAAATGAACTACTCGAGTATCTTAGAACAACTACTCGAGTAAACATTGACTTACTCGAGTATGAAAAAATAACTACTCGAGTACAGAGTCACTTACTCGAGTATATAGGGAACTACTCGAGTATGTGGACTTAGAATAATTCTGAAATGGGAATAACAGAACTACTCGAGTATAAACAAGGCACTTACTCGAGTAACTAACCAACCACTCGAGTACAAGTTATCACTTACTCGAGTGAATACAGCCTACTCGAGTATGTGAGCTAGCTTACTCGAGTACAGACCCACTTACTCGAGTATACTGGAGAAGTACTCGAGTATGTGGACTTAGAAAATTTCTGGATATAAGAATAGAAGGATTTACTCGAGTATAAGATATGACCTACTCGAGTGACTGACTATCTACTCGAGTATAAACTTATCTACACGAGTATATAGAGTCTACACGAGTATGTCCAAGGATCTACTCGAGTACTAAGTCACTTACTCGAGTATATGAAGGGTACTACTCGAGTATGTGGACTTAGAAAAAATTCTTCTAAAAGATATACTTCAATACTTGAGTCCACCATTCCAAGTGCATGTAGGAAGTGTATCCCAATAGAGAGGCTATACATGGGCCAACACTTTGGATCACACAATGAGGGATTACATTGTATGGTCCTGTGTTTGGTGACCCATTATAGACTGACATTGGTCTACACTTGGCATTAAGGACCTGCACACATACAACTTAAACACAGCATCAAATACACCTTAATTCATCTTAGTTCAAGGTCTGACCACCTACAAATCTGAGGTATTGTGGAGACAAATCCCAACAATCTCCCCCTATTTGTAGATGTCAGCATCCTCTATACTAAGGTGAATTATTCAGAGTAAAAAGAACAATACACATATACTTAACAAAAAATATAAGCTAAAGCAGGATAACTAATGAAATAGCCATAATCAGAATCAATTATATATATAGAATTGTTTTTAACAAAAGGAATCCATTTCCACATTCTCTTTACTCAAGAGGGTCCTTCCTTATGCATCCTTTCTCTTTTCAGCTCTTGCCTCTCTAGGTAACTAAATGGCTTGGGAAAGTAAGTTCTGGGCCTAGGAGGAGCAGCTGGATTATTGTGTCCCCAATTCTTGTCATGAAGTCTGATTTTAATTTGGGACACTTCATAGGCTTTCCATTCTGAATGACTGTAAAACTGGTCTCTGTTCTCACCAAGATCTGTAACCAATTTCAGGGTGTCAAGGATTAGGGATTTGGAGGTTGGACTCCAAACTTCAGAATGAATAATTGGTGGTCTGCTTTCAGAAGCTAGGGCAGGATCTCTTTTGGGTGCAGAACGACTTGCAGAAGTACCTTCACCATATTTTCTCTTCTTCCTTGGAGTTGGAATTTCATCTTGCCACATATCAGAATAGGTGAGAGGGGGCTCAGTCACATCACCCTCAGGTCTAGGTGAGAAAGCTGGCACACCTTCTGGAATGGCTGCCTGGGCTGGAGCATCTGCAGGAGGTTGAGCTTCAAGAGGATTCAAGAAGTGTGGAATGATGGCTGGGTTGAGCTGGGCATTAGGGAAATTCATGTTGTGCAGCCAAATAGCAGTGTCATAGGTATAGAATTTCACAGACTGGAGCTGGGAGAGAATATTTGCTTTCATTTCTTTTACAAGACCATCCACAGTAGCTTGAGCTTGGTTAGATAGTTTGTCAACTTGTTCTTTTATAACTGCTTGAGCTCGTTCAGATAGTTTTTCCACTTGTTCTTTTACTATCTTCTCCCCCTTGGTGATATCTACAGATTGCTGAGCTATAGCTTCATCTCTGAAAGTGCCAACTTCTTCACAGATTTTCATAAGATTGGCTTCAGCATTCTTGTCCAACTGGATCTGATTATAGGCAACAGTTTCTTGTTGATTTCTCAGTTCTCCTATGCTTGTGATAGTGTGATCTATGGATTTTCCACCTATCTGGAACAATCTTTTTAGTTCATCAGTATTTGCCTGGATTTCTGCAAAACCTCTACTCATCTCTTGTTCAAGAGTAGTGACTTTGTTATTGACTGATGCTAGAGATTCATCAAAGTACTTTCTCTGTGTAAGGAGCAACTGTTCAATCTGACTGACTATATCTGAAGAAGAGGGGGCTGAGGTTTGTGCAGGAATTGAAGGAGCAGGAGCAGGAGCAGTCCAAGGAGGAATTTCTGTAATGACCACTGAGCTGACAGCTCTTTTGAAGGGTTCTATTTCAACAGATTCTTCTGTATTTAGGAAAGATGGAATGGAGAAATCCAAAGTCTTCAGAGGTGCCTCCACAGGATCTGGAGACATTTCCTCATCATCAGACAAGAGAATATGATCTGATTTGCTGGGCTCACTATTAGGAGACTTGGCAGGAGACTGTACTGGAGTCTGAGCTAGAAACTACACAGGAGATGGAACTTGAGACTGAATGGGAGACTTGGCAGGAGACTTGGCAGGAGAAACATTCTGAAAAAGAGGAGCATCTGAGCTGAGCTCATCAATAAATCTGTTAATATCTTTAGCTGTAGACAGTAAAGCTGCTGGAGTAGGAGAAACTGGAGGAGTAGAAATTCTGGCTTCTTCTTGTTCTGGAATCACTGATTCTGAAGAAACTTGATGTTGAGGAAGAGAAGAGGCAGGCTCCCCCTCAACTAATGCACCAGAGGTAGCAGTAGTTTGATGTAGAGGAGGAGATGGAATCCTGTCTTCAGGTAAACTGGTTTCTTGGTGAGTTTCTGAGATGGCATCAGCCTTTGAAGCTTGGGAAGAATTCAGGATCTTGATGTCATACCTCTGTATGGAAGAGATGGAAACTTTCTTCATGTGGTGAAGAGGAGTCCCTTTGGATAAGTCAAACACTGTGGGATTAATCTCATGGAGGAGGAGTGAGATAATCCTAGCATAACTTGGATGTTCCACGCTTTCTCGGATCTTATCCAGTATCATCATTCCGAACTGGAATTTCTTCCTGCAGACTATTGCTTGCATGACGTCGAATAAATTCTGGGAGATATCTCTTATGGAGTATGTCTTGCACCACAAGACTTTGGCAATGACATCAACGAGAAACTTGCCTTCTGAATTGAACAAAGATCGATTCAAGGTTTCACCTCCACCTTCAGGATCTCGACCACAAAATAGGGAAGTGCGGTCGGCATCTTCCTTTTCTAGGTCATCTTCTTCGTCAACCACGGGCATCCGAAGCAGAGTGGCGACTGAAGTTTTATCCAACCGAATTTCAAGTCCTTTTACCTTGGATTTCAGAACTGTGCCGTTGCGTCTAACCTTCAAATTTCTGTAGAATTCTTCAACGTCAGGAAGCAGGAGACGGCAGGGTTCTTGAAGAACGAAGGACAATCCGGCCGTGTCCAAGAGAATCAGTAGATTCTTGAAGTCATCAGAAATATCTTCAATACCATCTATCACTGGTTCGGAGCTGATTCCAATCTTGGAGGAGGGAGCCATCAGCGATTCTGTAGTGCGAAGGAAACAAAAACGAGGAAGACAAAGCTCTGTAACTGTTCTGATATGGAGTGCCAAAACTTTGGTGCGAATAGAAGAAAAAGGAGATTTTCAAATTTCTAATTCCCGTATACTCGAGTAGGTTTCGTCATACACGAGTATGAGATGGAGTATACACGAGTAGGTCAAGTGACATACACGAGTAGGTCAAGTGACATACACGAGTAGGTCAAGTGACATACACGAGTAGGTCAAGTGACATACACGAGTAGGTTACTAACTACTCGAGTATGTCAATTTTGGTCTACTCGAGTATTTCCGTTTACTCGTGTATATATCTCTATGTACTCGAGTATATCACTTTGAAATACAATTTTCTTTGGAGAGATTTACTGCCACTGATATCTTCAACTCTGAGCCTGGCTGTGAATCCATCATCACTATTCCTCTTTGTTGAGCAGTCCGAGTTCCGTTTTGAAGAACGAGAACTTGGACTGGTCCAGCGGCTTCGTGAATATATCTGCCACTTGCCTGTCTGTGGAGACATATTGTAGATCTATGTCTCCATTCTCCACATGCTCCCGGATGAAATGATAACGAAGCTCTATGTGCTTGGTCCGGCTGTGGGAGACTGGATTGTTGGCAATTGCTATAGCACTGGATGAGTCGCAAAACAAAGGAATGGCCTGGAACTTCATGTTGTAGTCTTCAAATTGATTCTTGATCCATAATAGCTGTGCACAACAGCTGCCTGCAGAGTTGTATTCTGATTCAGCCGTTGAGATGGCTACACAGTTCTGCTTCTTACTGCTCCAGGAAATAAGTCTCCTTCCGAGAAATTGGCAAGTCCCGGAAGTGCTTTTCCTGTCTTCTTTGCTACCTGCAAAATCTGCATCTGAAAAACCAATTAGTTCACTATCATTACTTCTTGGGTACCATAAGCCAAGATTTGGTGTGCCTTTGAGGTATCTCAGGATTCGTTTTGCAGCGATGTAGTGAGATTCCTTAGAGTTCACCTGAAATCTAGCACATACATATGTTGAGAACATTATATCTGGTCTACTCGCAGTAAGGTAGAGCAAGGACCCAATTATGCTTCTGTACTTGGTTTCATCAAAAGGTTTCCCTTTCTCATCCTTGTCCAGAGACATAGCTGAGGCCATTGGAGTCCTCATAGAGGTTGCATTCTCCATTCCGAATTTCTTAAGCAGCTCTTTGGTGAACTTCGTCTGTGAGATGAAAATCCCAACTTCAGATTGTTTCACCTGAAGCCCTAAGAAATACTTCAGCTCTCCCATACTGCTCATTTCAAACTTCCCTTGCATAAGTTTAGAAAACTTCTTGCAGAGGTTGTTATCCGTAGAGCCGAAAATAATGTCGTCGACATAGATCTGCACTAGCAAAATCTTGCCTTTTATTTCCCTAAGAAATAATGTTTTGTCTATCTTTCATCTTGTCAACTTGTTCTCAAGAAGGAAGCTAGACAGAGTCTCATACCAAGCTCGAGGAGCTTGTTTAAGACCATATAGTGCTTTCTGTAATAAATATGCATAATTAGGTTGGGTTGAATCAACAAAACCTGGCGGTTGCTCTACGTACACTTCTTCCTTTATGTCACCATTCAGGAAGGCGGACTTTACGTCCATCTGATAGACGGTAAAGCCCTTAAGTGCAGCGTAGGCAAGAAATAACCTGATCGCCTCCAGTCTTGCTACTGGAGCATAAGTTTGGTCGAAGTCGATTCCTTCTTCTGACGATATCCCTTGGCGACAAGTCTGGCTTTATTATTTATAATTGTTCCATCTTCGTCCATCTTGTTCCGGTAGACCCATTTTGTCCCGATGACGTTCTTATGCTTGGGTCTAGGAACAAGTGTCCAGACTTTGCATCGTTTGAACTGATTCAATTCTTCTTCCATGGCTAGAATCCAGGATGCGTCGGAGTTGGCTTCCTCAAATTTCTTTGGTTCAACCTGTGAGAGAAAACTTAAGTGTAAATTCTCGTTAGTTGTACCTCGACGAGTTCTGACGCCATCCCGAGGATCTCCTGTTATTTTGTCAACAGGATGATCCTTCAAGTGTCTGAACTCTAAAGTCCTTGCATCTGGGATCTCTTCAGCCACTAGAGTTGCATCTTCAGCTGGGATGTCTTCTTCATCTTGATCATCTACCTCTCCAATGGTGGTTGTAGAGGGGATCTTGATGAACGTCTCATCTTTATCTTCACTAGGTTCATCCAAGATAAGTTCTTTCAACTTTGTACCTGCATCTACAATAGGCACACTAGACGAGTTGCTTTGCAACAGACTCGTCTCATCAAATACAAGATGTATCGACTCTTCCACCACCAGAGTTTTTCTATTGAATACTCTATAAGCCTTACTATGGCTACTATATCCTACAAAAATACCTTCAAAGCTTTTCTCGCTAAACTTTGTAGTGTGATACTTGCCATTGTTAAGTACGAAGCACTTACAACAAAAGATTCTAAAGTATGAAATGGTTGGTTGCCTGCCTTTTAGAAGTTCGTAAGGAGTCTTATCATGGTTCTTGTTGATGAGTGCTCGATTTTGCACGTGACAGGCGGTGTTGACGGCTTCAGCCCAGAAATACTCCGGAAGTGAGGCATCACTCAACATGGTCCGACAAGCCTCTATGAGTGTTCTGTTCCTTCTCTCAGCTACTCCATTTTGCTGTGGAGTGCGAGGAGAGGAAAACTCATGAAGGATACCTTGACTTTCACAAAATTCTGTCATGGCTCCAGACTTGAATTCCTTTCCATTGTCACTTCTGATTTTGACTACGGAATAGTTGTATTCATTCTGGATCTGCCTCACAAAATTAGTGAAAATACCGAAGGTATCTGACTTGTGTTTCAGAAAGAACACCCACGCAAAGCGCGAGTAATCATCCACAATAACCAACGTATATTCCTCACCTCCCAAACTTCTAACCTGCAGTGGACCAAACATGTCCATATGGAGAAGCTGCAAACTTCTATTGGAATCCTTGCCTATTATGCTTTTAAACGAACTTCTTGTTTGCTTGCCTTTGATACAAGCGTGACAAGGACTGTCCGTAACGCACTTGACATTAGGTGCATCACGCACTAAGTTAGGAGAGAATAATTTATTAATTGTTTTGAAATTAATATGTGCAAGTCTCTTGTGCCATTGGTCAGCAAGAGATGCACTACTTTTTGCCAAAAGACATACTGGTGTCGAAGAGTCTATACAAATGAAATTTAAACAGAAAATATTTCTGCTTCGAGTGCCTGATAAAATAGTTTCCATATTGTTAACGGATTTTATCAAACACTTGTCAGCATGAAATTCAACTACGTATCCCTTGTCGCATAGTTGGCTTATGCTAATGAGATTGTGTTCCAATCCTTCAACATAGGCTACATCCGAAAAGGATACGCTACCGTTAGAAATCATACCATGGCCTTTAGTGATTCCTCGATCTGAACCTCCAAAGATGACCTTTGGTCCGTTGCAGACTGAGGTGTAATTCTGTAGTAGGCTCCTTGTCCCGGTCATATGCCGAGAGCATCCACTGTCCAAGTACCAGATTGGCGTTTTGGTGGCCTTTGGACATAACTGCAATTACAATCATTTAGCCTTAGGAACCCAAACAAGTTTGGGTCCTTGGTCTCGAGTTAGAATACTCCCCCTACGAGTATTAGCCTCATGAGTGGTCACTCTCACGTTGCTAACTTTAGGGGTTGCAGCATTTTCAGGATTGAACCAACAATCACTGGCAAAATGACCAATTCTGCCACAGCACCAACAGTTGAACCTGTTTTATCTTTGCCTTGTGTAGTCCTGCTTGACTTTCTGGAATGAAGGTCTAGCAGGAGCTTTACTCTTGGAGGAAGAGGCTTCATGATGATGGCAGTTACATGAGGTCTTCTCCTTCATAGGCTTTTCTACAATGGGTTTTACTTTTGGTGTCTTTTTGAAATTATGACCATGAGCATAAGGTCCATAGCTTTGAAGCTGAATCTCCTCATAAGGTGCCTTGAAGACACTCTCGCCAAAGTTACGAGGACGAGTCCAACCTTGGTATATTGACTTAGGCTTCTCAGGGATCGGCCTAGAAAAGTGTCCGTAGGTGGACTCATAATCGAGTTCGTTCGTGGGAAAGATAACTTTCTTGAACACAACAAGTTCCAAGGGAGCTTTCCCTTTTTCTTCAGCTAGAGCCTTCCGGGCAGCCTTATTCTTTCTCTTGGCCTTGTTTCTCCTAGAGGATTTACTAGAAGAGCCAATGTGGCCTAAACCAGCACCCTTGGCCTTAGCAGAGAATTCAGCAACGATTGGAAGAACTGTCTTAGGCTTAGAGAAACTCTCAACAAGCTTCTTTTCAGCCTCGAGTTGTTGTTCCAGTTCTTTGATGATTTTCTCCTTAAGGTCGAGGTGCTTGAGAGCTTTATTGTATTCCTCCATAGCTGCATTGAAGTTCTCTTGAAGAGAGTTAATCTTATTGACTTCTTCTCTCAAGCTGCTCTCACTAGCCTGTAGAGAATTTATCTCTTTGGCTTGAGTTTTCATTATTCTACGACATTTTTCGTAGGTGGTGAGTAACTCCTTATACTGACCCATGAGCTCAGATTCATCTTCAGAGGAATATCCCTCTTGCTCATTGTCATCATCAGAATCAGAGAGAGGAGTGTGAGATTTTACCTCCCCAGTAAACTGGGGGACTTGTTCATCATCTGAATGAGCCATGAGCCCAAAGTAAGTTTCCTCTTCTTCACTCGACTCAGATGAGTCAGAGTCGCTGAGAGTTTTGCTCTTCTTGGCTACTAAGATTTTCTCTTTCCTGTTCTTATGGTGTGAGGATTTCTTTTCCTCTCTTCTTCCACCCTCTTTCTTTTTGTGAGGGCAATCGGCGATAACGTGACCTGGCTTATTGCAACAATAACAAATGATGTCAGTTGAGATCTGTTTGTTCTGTTTAGAATTATACCTGTCATGGCTGCATGAGCCTTTCTTCCGATGATCACCGTCATATCGTGATCTTCTATATGAGGCATCCTTGCCTCTCCATTGCTTCTTCTTGTTCAAGAACTTCTTGAACTGCCTTGAGAGTAGGGAGAACTCTCCATCAGATAGTTCTGAGCCAGATGAGCTGGGCTCAGATGATTCTTCTTCATCAGCCTCAGGAACTGGGGCAGGAGAGCTAGCCTTTACCTTCCTTGAGCTGTCTGCCTTTAGAGCGACAGATTTCTCCTTGGATGCAGACTTGCTTGTCTCTTCTTCAGCTTTTCTTGAGTTGATTTGCAGCTCGTAAGACATAAGCTTTCCGAACAGATTCTGCGGGTCCGTCTCAGCTAACTTTCCAAACTCCCGAATGGCACATACCTTATTGTCCCATTCCTTGGTTAGGGATCTTAAGAATTTGTCATTGAGTTCCCCGTTGGTGAAGACACGTCCATAAACTCTTAGGCCATTTACTATCTTGAAGAAGTTCTCAAAAGTGTCAGCTATGGCTTCCTTATGACCCTGCCTGAAGGCTTCATATTTCTGGTTCAGTAGGGATCTACGATCATCCCTCACTTCCTCTATACCTTCCATTAGAGTCACTAGGGATTGCCACATCTCCTTGGCAGACTGGCAATGAATCAGATTTTGCAGCATTGAGTCATCGACTGCACTTGCTATAATATTTTTAGCTTTCTTGTCCAGAGAGACAAGTGCAATCTCATCCTTATCTAGATCCATCAACTTCTTGGGAACTTGCTTGGTGGGATCTATGGTGGAAGTAGTCATAGGAATGTGGGGACCTTCTTCAACAATCATGAAGATCCGGGGATCTACTGCTTCCATGAAGAACTTTACTCTTTCCTTCCACATAGGAAAATTGTTCTTGGTGCAGATAGGGAGTTTAGCAAAATCCTTGGTCTTACTCATGCTTGATACCTTTCAAGAAACAACTTAGAAGGATAAGATCAAGGTGTTAACCTTTTAACGATCAACCTCACCTCTGATACCAATTGAGAGGTCTAAGTTGTTAGCCTAAATCACCTAGAGGGGGGGGGGGGTGAATAGGTGAAATGCGTGTCAAATGCGGAATTAAAAACTAACACAGCACACATCAAGCAATCACAGATGACAAGAGATTTATAGTGGTTCCCCAACCTTGGGTACATCCACTTTCCTCACCGATCTAGCAAATCACTAGACTCGGCTACTCCACTATCTCGGATTGAAAACAATCCTACACCTCGGAACCACGTTCCTACAAAAACTCGATCCAAATCGGATCTACACTCAGAAGATAAGACTTCCTACAAATCTCGGAGAAAAACTCCTACACAATAATTTGTTTAAAAAAAAAATACAAACAATAATCTCAGATCTGGATCTTGGCAGTCTTCTTCCTTAAGAGCTTTGGCTTGATCAGAGAAGTTGAAGATGACTTGAGAGAGATCCACAAATCTGAAAAACTAAATCACCTCGATCTAGAAAATAGATCTGGAATCTTTAAGGCGCGGCGAGATCGAGTGATTGACTTGCGTCTGGATCGCTGAAGAATCGAAGTTGAAAACAGAGATTGGAGATCGTCGATCCAGAGCTTCTTCCGTGAACGTTAATGGCGGCGGTGGCGAATTGAAGAATTAGGGTTCACGGGATTTTTCTTTTTCTCTTTCTTAAAGTAATAATCTCTGAAGGAATTAATTTTAAAAGTCAAATCTGAAGTGACCTATTTATAGGTAGACACCAACGGTCATAAGAATCATTAATGATGACACGTGGACTTATCAGAAAGGATCAAATCGAAATGTACAGTGAAATTTGACTTAGAGAAATTCAGGAAGGATTTGAACAGACATACTCGAGTCATAGAAGATACATACTCGAGTATCAGAATGTATATACTCGAGTGGAAAAGAATTGGCATACTCGAGTAAGAGAAGTTATATACTCGAGTAGAAAGGATTGGTATACTCGAGTAAGAGAAGTTATATACTCGAGTAGAAAGACTTGGCATACTCGAGTAAGAGAAGTTATATACTCGAGTGATCCAGAGATCAATACTCGAGTGAAAACACTTAGAAAAATTTCAGATAAAGTGAGAATAAATACTCGAGTACAAGAGTTGCAGATACTCGAGTGAGAGAAAAAGAACTACTCGAGTATATCAGGAGACCTACTCGAGTGAGGGTAAAATGAACTACTCGAGTATCTTAGAACAACTACTCGAGTAAACATTGACTTACTCGAGTATGAAAAAATAACTACTCGAGTACAGAGTCACTTACTCGAGTATATAGGGAACTACTCGAGTATGTGGACTTAGAATAATTCTGAAATGGGAATTACAGAACTACTCGAGTATAAACAAGGCACTTACTCGAGTAACTAACCAACCACTCGAGTACAAGTTATCACTTACTCGAGTGAATACAGCCTACTCGAGTATGTGAGCTAGCTTACTCGAGTACAGACCCACTTACTCGAGTATACTGGAGAAGTACTCGAGTATGTGGACTTAGAAAATTTCTGGATATAAGAATAGAAGGATTTACTCGAGTATAAGATATGACCTACTCGAGTGACTGACTATCTACTCGAGTATAAACTTATCTGCACGAGTATATAGAGTCTACACGAGTATG
This sequence comes from Platanthera zijinensis, assembly GCA_039513925.1. NCBI lineage: Eukaryota > Viridiplantae > Streptophyta > Magnoliopsida > Asparagales > Orchidaceae > Platanthera > Platanthera zijinensis. Next base: position 136,793,708 of record CM077080.1, on the reverse strand, counting down.
TCCAAGGATCTACTCGAGTACTAAGTCACTTACTCGAGTATATGAAGGGTACTACTCGAGTATGTGGACTTAGAAAAAATTCTTCTAAAAGATATACTTCAATACTTGAGTCCACCATTCCAAGTGCATGTAGGAAGTGTATCCCAATAGAGAGGCTATACATGGGCCAACAATTTGGATCACACAATGAGGGATTACATTGTATGGTCCTATGTTTGGTGACCCATTATAGACTGACATTGGTCTACACTTGGCATTAAGGACCTGCACACATACAACTTAAACACAACATCAAATACACCTTAATTCATCTTAGTTCAAGGTCTGACCACCTACAAATCTGAGGTATTGTGGAGACAAATCCCAACAGATCGAGTTCAGCCTCGCGGTCTTCCACAAGCTGTTTTCCTTCCGCACGAATAAGGACGGGACCGCCTGCTTCGCCAGCAGCCAGGCGAAGGTGCGAGAGACGGTAAACAAGAGCCACAATTGGCTAAATAAATTTATCTTCGTCAAGGGGGACTTTGGAAACGTCCCCTTCTCGCCGGTTTAGCTCAGCGAGGCGAGCTATCGCCCCCCATCTTTGGGGGGTCACGAGGCAGTACTGTACGGGTTCTTTGCCGGGAAGAACTTTGAGGTGGCATACCTCCACAGGAACCTGGACGATCTCGCCCCCGTCCCGCCTGGTGAAGGTAAGCGACTCGACTACTTCCGTTTTCCAAGGACATCCTTCGAGTAACCTTAAGTTCCTCACTTTTACAAGCGAGCGCGATATTCCCCGTCGTCCTCCCTACGAGAGTGCGCGACTCGCATCCGGCGAGCTCGCCCGGGCTGAGGCGGCGGCCGCTGCACACCGTGAGTTATCAACCCCCGCCACCTCAAAGCGACCCAGTCATGAGCGGACCCAGGATCTGCCGCCGCCCAAGAAGTCCAAAAAGGCGAGTGGCGCACCTCTCCTGACTCCCGACAAGGGCAAGGCTCCTGTCGGTCAACAGTCTGTTGATCCTCCTCCGCCTTGTCCCTCGGTCGCGCCGACCATCGGCTCAGCCGGTGCGGGGGCGGGCACATCGCAATCACTAGAAGGGGGTCAGCCCGCGAAGACGTTGGTTCCCCGGGGACACTGCAACTTCGGATTCGGGGAGGGGCCCTTGGATGAGCTCGGGGTCCCGCTACTCTAGTGGGACAGGGAGATCAACCGAGTCTCCATATCCTCGGCGCTGCCAAGTTGGGTGGAGCAGGAAACCAGCCGCGGAGATGCGTATAACCTCTCCTTCGGCGTCTACGGGCGGGAGGACACTGCCATCTATGGCGAGGAGGGGACGCGGGTGCTGGTCTACGAAAGCGCGCGGGCCCAGCTTCGCAGCCTTGAGCTGGCCCATATGGTCAGCCGACGATGCCTTCGGGTGGAGAAGAACATCCAGTCCCTCGAAAAAACTATTGACGAGAAGGAGGCGGCTCGCAAGCTTGCTCAAGAGGAGGTGGACGAGCTACGGAAGCGGGCCGAGGCATCTGATGCCGCCCTCGCGCAATATTCGGTGGAGCGGTAAGCGAGCTAACTCGCATTGGCCTTTCCTCGCCCAGAGCGATCTGACTCAATAATCTTCCCTCTCGCAGGACGCGGCGACGGCTAGCCGGATGGGCACTGAAATCGTCACCCTTCAGCAGGAGAAGCAGGCATTACGGGCGCGAGTGGATGCACTGGAGACTGCTGCGGCTGCGCCACCGTCATCCACAAGCGGCTGTCAACTTACTCATTACAGCGACTACGACATAGAAGTGATGATGTAGAAGAACGCGGCCAGCGCGGCGAAATACACCTTCCAGACGTTGCAGCGGGCCAATCTCCTTAGGAGTAGTTGTGCCAAGCTTTCGGCTGACGAGGTGGTACCGGAGCTGTTCCTCCCGGTGCCGAAGACGGATGGGCCTCCCTTCCACCCCATATGAGGGGGCTCGCAGCTTAGGGCTCGTCTCGCCGAGGGCTTGCACCCTTGATTTTCCTTTTCTCTTTGCCGCAGCGTCGAGGGCCCATGTCTGGGGTTTTTGTAGTATTTTCTTTTTTGACAAACCTAAGTGTAATGATAAATCTTTCATTCTTCCTCTATAATGTGAATGCTTTCTTTGCTCATTCTTCGTTATTCGCTTCTCGCATTCGCCTCTTGTATTTTGCCTTGAGTCGCTCACTTTGCGTCGTTGCCGTCGCGCGCGAGCGAAGTTGTAGAGTCGCTCTTGAATGAGACTTTTGACTCGGAGTGCGAGGAGCGCCGGGCAGTCGCGACGCGGATGGGCGACTCGCATCGCATGTCCGGGTTTGCTGTCATACTCTTTGCCGCGAAGCGGGCGAGTAGGCTGGGCTATTGCGCTAGAGCTGGCGCGGGTCGGCCAATGATCTCCTCCCGGAAAGGCGCCAGAGCGCCGAACGACTTCAAACAAATCCGAGCTCGGCGTTCTTTCCCCGAAAAAGCGTCGAGCGGACAGCAGAATTAAGGCAAACTGAAGCTCGACTATCTCTATCTGGAGCTCCACGATAGTTGAACGGCGCTTCGGTCGAGATAGAGATCGACGATAGTCGAACACCGCCCGCGGGCTCGTACTGGATGGGGCCTACACTGGCTTCCCCGAGTGACATTCGGCTCCGTCAGCCTGATGGGGGCCTATCAGCGGGATCCGCTCGGGGTCCGGGGTAAACCCCTCCGAGTGACATCCAGCCCTGCCAGCTTGATGGGAGCCTGACAGCGGGATCTGCTCGGGGCCCGGGATAAATTCCTCCGAGTGACATCCAGCCCTGCCAGCTTGATGGGAGCCTGACAGCGGGATCTGCTCGGGGCCCGGGATAAATTCCTCCGAGTGACATCCAGCCCTGCCAGCTTGATGGGAGCCTGAAAGCGGGATCTGCTCGGGGTCCGGGGCAAACTCCTCCGAGTGACATCCAGCCCTGCCAGCTTGATGGTAGCCTGACAACGGGATCTGCTCGGGGCCCGGGGCAAACTCCTCTGAGTGATATCCAGCCCTGCCAGCTTGATGGGAGCCTGACAGCGGGATCTGCTCGGGGCCCGGGGCAAACTCCTCGAGTGACATCCAGCCCTGCCAGCTTGATGGGAGCCTGACAGCGGGATCTGCTCGGGGCCCGGGGCAAACTCCTCCGAGTGACATCCAGCCCTGCCAGCTTGATGGGAGCCTGACAACGGGATCTGCTCGGGGCCCAGGGCAAACTCCTCCGAGTGACATCCAGCCCTGCCAGCTTGATGGTAGCCTGACAGCGGGATCTGCTCGGGGCCCGGGATAAATTCCTCCGAGTGACATCGAGCCCTGCCAGCTTGATGGGATCCTGACAGCGGGATATGCTCGGGGCCCGGGATAAATTCCTCCGAGTGACATCCAGCCCTGCCAGCTTGATGGGAGCCTGACAGCGGGATCTGCTCGGGGTCCGGGGCAAACTCCTCCGGGTGACATCCAGCCCTGCCAGCTTGATGGTAGCCTGGCAGCGGGATCTGCTCGGGGTCCGGGGCAAACTCCTTTGAGTGATATCCAGCCCTGCCAGCTTGACGGTAGCCTGACAGCGGGATCTGCTCGGGGCCCGGGATAAATTCCTCCGACTCATACGAAAACATGTACACCTTAGCATTTCAAAAAAGAACTTTTTTTTATAGAGTGAAAGTTACATGACTCAGGGATAGAAACGCTTCAGGTTGTATCCATTCCAGTTGAGACCCATGGTTGCACCTTCCGCATTTCGAAGGCGGTAACCCCCTGACTTTAAGACTTCTTGCACTATGTATGGCCCTTCCCAGTTGGGGTTAAGTTTCCCCACTGCGGCTGATCTTCCTGCTGCGTCCACCTTTCTCAATACTAAGTCCCCTTCCGCGAATTGTTTGATCCTGACGTGCTTGTCAAAGTATTTGGCCATACTCCTCTTCACCTCCTCCTGCCTGATGGCAGAGAGGTCCCGCAGCTCTTCTACCAAGTCAAGGGAGAGTCGCAGCTCCTCCTCATTCCCGACTCTCCATTCTTCCCTGCCTTCTCCTGCCTCAGCCACCCGGGGTGTTTGGACTTCAAGCTCTATCGGGAGCACCGCCTCGCATCCGTGGGAGAGCTTGAACGGGGTCTCTCCGGTGGCCGTGTTGGGCGTGGTCCTGAGAGCCCAGAGGACCGAGGGGAGCTGCTCCACCCAACTACCCTTCAAGTTTTCCACTTTCTTTTGAGGAGGTTGACGATGATCTTGTTTGCCGCTTCCACCTGCCCATTACTCCTCGGGTGATGGATCGAGGCGAACCTAAGATCAATCCCGAGCTGCTCGCAAAAGCTGAAGAATTTGGCGCTCGCGAACTGGGGTCCGTTGTCTGTGACGATGGCTTGGGGGAGCCCGTGACGGCAGATGATTTCCCCCCATACGAAGTTCCTCATGACTTGGGAGGTCACCTTGGCCAATGCCTTCACTTCCAGCCACTTGGAGAAATAATCGATCATCACGAGCAGGAATCTTCTCTGTCCGCTGGCTTGGGGGAAGGGTCCAACCAAGTCCATTCCCCAGATCGCGAAGGGCCAAGGGGCTGAGATGCTCCTGAGGCATTGGGCCGGCTGCAGCTGGAGTGGAGCGAAGAGCTGGCACTTGTGACACTCCTTGGTGAATTTTGCCGCATCGCGGCCTAAGGTTGGCCAGAAATACCCCTATCTGATGATCCTCCCTTCCAAGTTCTGACTCCCAGAATGGCTCCCGCACTCCCCGGAGTGAACCTCCTCCAAGATTCTCTGGACCTCTCCCTCGGCCACGCAACGAGCCAACATGCCTGAGAGGGTCTTCCTGTACAGCTGACCGTCTCGCGTAAGGTAATCGGCTGACTTATACTTGAGCTTCTTCCGGTCCATCCCCTCGGGATACTCCCCCGTGGATAGGAAAGTCGTGAACTGGTCCATCCATGAGGGGTGTTGTTCCATCTCCATCAATTCTCCTTCCTCGATGGAAGGCCGAAATAAGTCGGTGACAGTTCCCCCCGCCCGGGGACCTTGTTTTGCCAGCTGATCTACCTACTCATTCTCCACTCTGGGCACGTGCCGGATGGAGAAAGTCTGGAACGAGCCGATGATCCCCTTCGCCTTAGTTAAGTATAGCTGCAGAGTAGGCTCTCGGACCTCAAACTCCCCGTTGATCTGGGAGGCCACCACCATGGAATCAATGAGGACCTCCACATCTTGCACCCCCAGTTCCCGAGCCAGGCGCAGCCCTGCAATTACTGCTTCATACTCCGCCTGGTTGTTGGTGATGGGGAAGTGTATTACCACCGTCTGCTCTATTCTTGTCCCATGGGGGCTTTCCAGGATGATCCCGACTCCCAGGGAATTTTTTCCCGAAGCACCATCCGCCATCATCTTCCAAGGGACCAGGCGAGTGAGTTCCTCCTCCGCCACCTCGATCACGTACTCAGCCAGAAAATCTGCCATAACTTGTGCTTTGATCGAGAGACGGGGGACAAAGGAGATGTCGAACTCGCTCAATTCCACCGACCACTTTGCCAATCTGCCCGAATGCTCCACCCCCCCAAAGATGTTACGGAGGGGGTGGTCGGTCACTACCCGGATCGAATGAGCCTGGAAGTAAGGCCGGAGCCTCCGGGCCGAGATGACCAGAGCAAATGCCAACTTCTCCAAAATAGGGTAGCGGAGCTCGGCCTTCCTCAGCACCCTACTGACATAGTAAATCGGGAGTTGCTTCTTCCCCTCTTCCCGAACTAACACAGAGCTCAGGGCCTTTGTCCCAACGCCAAAGTACAGGAATAAGTCCTCCCCTTCCTTTGGTCCCTGGAGCAGGGGAGCCCGAGTCAACTGCCTCTTCAGGGCCTCGAATGCTTCTTCGCACTCCGGGGTCCATTCGAACCTCCGACCTCCTCTCAGGGTTTTGAAGAAGGGAGAGCACTTCTCTCCGGCACGAGAAAGGAACCAGCTCAGCCCTGCTAACTTCCCCGTCAGCCGCTGTACTTCTCTTGCATTCCGCGGTGACCCTAACTCCAGAATTGCCCTTACCTTGTCGGGATTGGGCTCTACTCCAGCAGGGGTGAGGAGATGCCCCAGAAATTTTCCCCTGCTTGCCCCGAAGATGCACTTCGAGGGGTTCAATCTCATTTTATGCTTCCAAAGGTAGTGAAAGTCTCCTCCAGGTCCCGGAGGTGAGAGTCGATGCTGAGGCTCTTGACCATGAGATCGTCTACGTAAACCTCTAGGTTCCTGCCCTTTTTCTCTCGGAAGATCCTGTCCATCATTTTCTGGTAGGTCGCACCTGCATTTTTTAGCCCGAAGGGCATCATTTTGTAGCAATAACACCCATCCCCCGTGATGAAAGAGACATCTTTGACGTCGGGAGGGTGCATCCTAATCTGGTGGTAACCTGAAAAAGCATCTAGGAAACTCATTATAGAAAAACCAACGGCTGAATCTACCAGCGCGTCGATCCGAGGCAAGGGATAACAGTCCTTAGGGCACGCTTTATTAAGTAAAGAAAAATCGACACACATCCTCCACCGGCCGTCTCCTTTTTTAACCATTACAACATTGGAGACCCAGTCAGGGTATTGGATTTAAGAAATGAAATCGGCCTTGAGGAGCTTGGCCACCTCCTCCCGAATCGGCTCGGCCAGCCTGTCCGCCGTGGCCCTCTTCTTCTGTTGGATGGGGCGTGCTTCCGGGTTCAGGTTAAGGCGGTGGCAGGCTACGTCGGCGTCGATCCCCGGCATCTCCGCAGCACTCCAGGCGAAGATATCCACGTTCTTCTGGATGCACTCCAGCATCCTGCCTTGAGCCTCCGGAGTCAGATCTCCGCTGACGCGGACCTTCTCAACCCTGCCACCGAAGGCGAGGACCTCCATCTCCACCACCTCTTCTGCTGCCTCCAGACGGGACTGCTCCCCCCATTCTTCAATAACTCCTCCGGGGCGGAGACTTCTTCCTCGACTTCCTCCACGGTCATTGCTTCGGCCGGCCCCTGGACCTCCTCCACCACTTCTTCCTGGGCGCGGCTCTCCTCCACTTCCATATCTTCTCTGCCAACCTCCTGCTCCGTCTCCTCCATCCTCCGTCCCATTTCTTCGGCTCCTTCCAACCAAGAGATAGAGTTCACTGCCGTGACGTAACATTCTCTCGCCACTTTGGGATCTCCGCGGACCCGGACCTGGACCCCCTCGACGTTAAACTTGAGGCATTGGTGGAAGGACGAGGGGACGCAGCGGAAGGCGCTGATAAGGGGCCTCCCGAAGATGGCGCTGTAGCTGCTGGGGGCGTCTACGATGACGAACTTGCAGTTGCGAGACTGCCCCCCCAGGGAAACATTGAGTCCCACTCCTCCTTCAACTTCCTTCCTCTCCCCTGAGAAGCCGAACAGGGGCCCATCCGAGGCCAACACCCTCCTGGCCTCCACCTTCATCGCGTCGAATGCCCTCTTAAAGATGACGTTGACCGAACTCTCGTTGTCGATGAGGATCCGGGAGACGGTGAAATCTTCGATGGTTGTCTGAATGACCAGCGCATCGCAGAAGGGATCTTCGTGACCTGGCATGTCCTGGATGGAGAATGTGATTCTCTCTTCTAGGGGCGGGGTCTGGGATGTGGAGCCAACGCTCCTGCAGTACATGGTGTGGAGGCTCGCCTTGCGGGAGGCCTCGACCCCCGCCCCCCCCCCCCCCCCCCCCCGTCGTGGATTGCTCCGATCCCTCCCCGGGACCCCACATCAGCCCGATCTTCGCATCTATCCTCCTCCCTCTGAGGCAGGACTTCTTTGATCCGCACTCCCTGGTGATCTTGCCGGCGCTGCTGCTCCCTGTCTCCTCTCATCTCGAGGAACTCCGGGCACGTGATGGTGGAGTGCCCTTCTTCCTGGTGGAAATCGCAGTATGGCATCTCCACCCTGACTTCTCTTCTCCTCCTTCTCGCCGGCCTTCTTCTCTCCCCCATGGCTATGGCCATAGCCTCTTCTTGGTCGGGAAGAGGTGGCCTTCGGCCTTGCCTTCCTCCGGGAGGGTAGAAATGACCCTGGCCTCCCTGGCGACGGTCCCCTCCGTAGAACCCTCTCCTCGCCCTCTGCTCCTGCCACTCTGGCCTCCATCCTAGCCGGTGATTCGGCTCTTGGCGCCCCCACCTGGGCGGCGGCTGTTGCTACTGATGTTGCCCGTCCCTCTACGGGGGCTCGGCTCTCCTCTCCTCCTGCCTCTACCTCCCTTTGGCCTCTCCTCCTCTATAGCCCATCTGGCTAGCTTCTGGGCAAACTCTGGATTCGACGCCTCTCCGTCGACTTCTCTCGCCGCCCTTTCCATCAACTCTTCATAGGAGAGGGGGACCCTTTTCAACTCCATGCGAAAGAAGCCCTGTTGCAGTCCCAGTGTGAAGGCCATCATCAGGGTATGGCCCGGCGTCTCCTGAACCTGGGTAACCTCCTCCTAGAAGCGGTCAACATAGCTTCCCAGGGTCTCGTTCGCCTCTTGTTTGATACAGAACAGAGATTCTGACTCCCTCTTCCTCCTCTTAGAGGTAGTGAATCTCAGCACGAACCCCCGGCGGAGATCCTCGAAGTAGTGGATGGAGTTGGACGGGAGCTGATGGAACCACTCCCTCGCCTTCTCTCTGAGAGTGATAGCGAAGAGTCGGCACTTGAACCCGTCCGACATTTGCCTGATGGAGACCACGTCCTCGAACCACTGGACTTGTTGGATCGGATCTCCCCTTCCGGTGTAATAGGACACCTCGGGCTCCCTGAATCCATCCGAGACTGGGGCGGAAGAGACCAATTCGCTGAAAGGACTGCCTCCACCCGCCGGGCGGGTTGGAGGGTCTCGCGCCCCTAACTCACCGAATCGGCCGCCTATCCCCGAGCCTGGGAAGAGCACTCGCCCGGGGAGCTCGGCGCCTCGCCCCTTATCGACCACTTCCTTCCCGGCTCGCCGGGCCGGAGCCGCCTCGCCGAGTGTCGGGTCCGCGAGAACCGGGATTGCTGGGGTCGCACTTTCGGCCCGCACGCCGAGTGCGAGCCTGACCACGCCGAGCATTTCCTGTCTAAATTCCTCAAACATCCCCGCGATGGCGAGAGGGGGTTGAGGTGGCGAGTCGGTCCTGTCCGATCCCTGCCCTTCTTCTCTAGTCATTGATCCTGCGGAAGGTTTTCTGAGTTGACCACTCTCCACGCTCACCGCACCAAAATGTTAAAACCGAAAGATAGGTCTCTGTGGAGTTCACCCTTGGGGAAGGGGTGGTCGCACTCCTACTTCGTTCCTACAAGAAAAGCAACCGGAGAGAAGGAAAGAACAGAGGACTAGACCAAGGGCCCGGCGCGGAGGTCCCACCACAAACCCGGAAGATCTCAGAGCGCTTCCCCTCCTTAGCCAAAAAGGTCGGGCTAAGGTATCTCAGAGAACACAAAAAGATTGGGAGACAAGTCCGTGTCCTCTGAGATACCCCTTGGGTCCTATTTATATTTTTTAGAAGATGGTCTGCCAATAACTGACCTCTGATAGCTTGAAATTACTGAAAGATCCCTAGGGATGGTCTGCCAACAGCCCAATCCCGCTGTCCTGACCAGCTATGCGCAGCCCGTCCCGACCTGATAACCGGGAAATGCGGGTCGGGGCTGGCCCGCCTAAAGGAGCGGGTCGAGGCTGGCCCGCCTAAAGGAGCGGGTCGAGACTGGCCCGCCTAAAGGAGCGGGTCGAGGCTGGCCCGCCTAAAGGAGCGGGTCGAGGCTGGCCCGCCTAAAGGAGCGGGTCGAGGCTGGCCCGCCTAAAGGAGTGGGTCGGGGCTGGCCAGCCTAAAGGAGCGGGTCGAGGCTGGCCCGCCTAAAGGAGCGGGTCGAGGCTGGCCCGCCGAAAGGAGCGGGTCGAGGGGTCTAAGATCCTCCGGCGGACACGGGGTTGTACAATCCACTTATGGGTGGCTTCGATCCCCACTCCCCCATGGATCACCCCAGTCCCTCCTCGGGCCCCCACATATGCCCGGTCTTTGCATCTATCCTCTCCTCCTCTTGGATGAACCTCTTTAATCCTCACGGGTTGTTACTGCTGGACTTGCACCCTAGCCACTCTCATCTCCAAGAACTCTAGGCAGGTGGCCGTTGCATGACCCCCCTCTTTGTGGAAGTCACAAAAGGGACTCCACCCAGCCTTCTCCCCGCCCAAATTTCAAGTTAATGTGAGGTGTTTTGATTGCCTAAACCTAATTATTGGGCTTTGTGCCCTAATCTAGGATTAGGGATTTGAGGGGGGTAAAAGGCTTTCAAATTCAATGAAACTTCATCCAGAGGACCATATACACTCTGTGATCTTCTCCACCAAATTTCAGGTCATTTCAAAGTCATTTGACCCAATGACCATCAAACCCTAAAAATCCCATAAAAGGGCCTACCCTAGAGTTCTAGGGATACCCTTCACAAAAAGGACTCCACCCAGCCTTCTCTCCTCCTTGTTCCTCCCCGAGCTCCTCTTATTCCTCCTCTTCTTATGACGATCTCCATGGCCTCATGCTGCGGCGGGAGGGGGGCCCTCTGCCCCTGCCTCCAAGCTGGCTGGTTGAACCTCCTTTGCTCTCAGAAGTTGTCTCCACCATGCCATCCTCCCCCCTGCCCCTGGTGGTGACCTTCTTGGGGCCTCAATCCCAACCGATTGTTTTGCTCCCTACGCCTCCACCCTTGTGGCTGCCCCTAATTCCCCTGACCTCTAGGCTCTTCCCTTCTCCTCTCCTCCCTCTACTCCCTCTGCTCCCTCTGCTCCCTCTGCTCTCTCTGCCTCCTGGCTCCCAGCTCTTTCACATCCTCCATCGCCAACTTGGCCAACTTCTTGGCGAACGCCGGATTGGCTGCCTAAATCTCAATCTCCTTCATTGCCCTCTCCATCAAATCCTCGAAGGAGAGGGGGGGAACTCTCTTCAACTCCATGCTAAAGAAACTGGACCTCAATCCCAAAGTGAAGGCAAGAATCACCGTATACCTTGGCATCTCTTGGAATTGTAAAATCTCCTACTGGAACCTATCGACATATCATCCCAGTGTTTCCTCTGACTTCTGCTTGATCGCGAACAGGCACTCCCCCCATTCTTCCTCTTCTTCGACGTCGAGAACCTCAGCAAGAACCCGCTCCACAGATCCTCAAAATTGTAGATAGAATTAGCTGGCAACTAGTGAAACCAGTCCTTCACCTTCTCCTTCAACATGATGGCAAAGAGCATACACTTGAAGGCGTCCGACGATTGCCTGATGGAGATGGCATCTTCGAACAACTGCACATACTATGTGGGGTCGTCCCTACCTATGTATTATGACATGTCTGTCTCTCGGAACACCTTTGGAACCATAGCGTAGATGATGAGCTCACTAAAAGGGCTCCTGCACCCAGGCTAACGAGAGGCCTCCTCCTGCTGCCTCATCTCGCTAGCCCTATCGACGCTGGCCTGCTCGGCGAGATCCCTCTCGGCAACCTCCGCCGAAACCTCCTTCCCAGGATGCTGCCCTGGAGCGTTCTCGCCTAGAGATGGAATGGAAGTCACCGGGACCTAAGGTCTTGCACACTCGCTCCTTGCCAAGAAGGCCAGGTGGATGGTCTGCAAGACTTCCCACCTGAAGTCCTCCAACATCCCCAATATCACCCCACTTCCCAGAGAGGGAGAACCTTCTGAACTAGCTCCTTCCCCTTTGTCCCCAGCCATGAGATTTAGCTTGAGATTTTCTTATACCAGCTACGGTCCACGCTCACAGCACCAGAAATGTTGATGCCAAAAACTGTCCTCAACGAGAGTTTAGACCTTGGGGTGAAACTAGCACCTACTTCTCCCAAACCATGACCTCTGACTAGTAACAAAGAACCTGGAACAATCCCTTAGCCTCAGCTAGGAGGTCCCTCCACTAACCCGTAAAATCTCTAAGCGCTTCCCCTCAAAAGTCAATAGCTGGGCTTGGAGTACCTCAAAAAGCATAAGGGAATTTCTGAAATGATGAAAGCTTGCTTTCTATGAAACTCCATAGGTCTATTTATAGGTTTTAAGTATCTGGTCTGCCAAAAGTGTAATTTTGTTATTCTAAAATTAACAAAATACCCATAGTTGGTCTGCCAACAACCAAACTCTGTTGTTCTGAGGAGCTAAATGCAGACCTAGGGGCATCTTGGTAATTTCACCCCTGGCATTGAGTGGAGAAGCATCACTCAACGCCATAAGCAGAAAGGCATTGAGTGGAGAAGCATTACTCAACGTCGGAAGCCAAAAGGTGTTGAGTAGAGAAGCATCACTCAAAGCTAGAAGCCAAAAGGTGTTGAGTGGAGAAGAATCACTCAACGCCGGAAGCCGAAATGCATTGAGTGGAGAAGCATCACTCAACGCTGGAAGGCAAAAGTCGTTGAGTGGAGAAGCATTACTCAATGCCGGAAGCTGAATGGCATTGAGTGGATAAGCGTCACTTAATGCCAAGGACTATGGCGTTGAGTGGAGAAGAACCACTCAACGCCAACTCTGAGGGCCTCCCGCTGACCAGGGCCCAAACCTTCCCGCAAGCCAAGGGTGGGAGCCCTTTCGCCTAATCCACTTGCCTGACCCAATTAGCTTAAGGCTCACTCAAGCATGGGTCTCAAACCCTTAGAACCCACTCAATGAATATGGGGTTGTACAAGTGAGGTTAGTTCTGTCGGCGCCTCCTGATCGAGGCTCAAGAGGGCGAGCCAGACCTTTTTAGAGTATTAGATTGCCCAAGGATGGCGAAAGGGCTCTCACCCGCAGCAGACAGGGTTGTCCTCTCCATAAGAAGGCGTGAAAAAAGTTTCGCCAGAACTAGGCGAGTGGCCTTAGATCTCTCAATTACCCATAATTGGGTGTCGCGAATGCGAGTACCTTGCTTACCCTAGTACTCACCCCATTAGGAGAGTGGAGCCTTCATGGGGCACTCGCACAGTAGGGTCCAGAGATATAATTACATTGATGCCCTTGTAAGGATGCGGATAGCCCTTCAGAACAACGTAGTTTGGCTGTTGGCGGACCACTTTTTGCTGCATATAACCATTCAGAATAGCGGATTTATGCTATTTGCAGGCCAAGTTTTAAAAAATATAAATAGTCCCATGGGGGTACCTCAGAAATCAAGCTTTCCAGTTCTCTTACTCTCTTGTCTTACAGTGCTCTCTGAGGTTCCCTTAGCTCAGCAAAGGCTAAGGAGGGGAAGCGCTTTAAGATATTCTGGGTGTGTGGTGGGACCTCCGTGCAAGACCCTTGGGTTATTTCAAGTTCTAAGTCTTTGGTCAACCAAGCTTCATAGGCAAAGTAGGTGTGTGGTCACCCCTTCCCCAAGGGTTTAGACTACACAAGAAGCTGATTACTAGTTTCAACACACACTATTACTTCTGATGCTTAGTTTGACCTTAAAATAACTCGAGCGGGGGTGTCCAAGGGTTTGTGGACTTCTTTTCTTTGTGTTGAGGTTTTTCTCTAATACAAGTTGTAAGATCCTTTTTTTCGTTTGGATCTTATGCCAAGAACCGCCGCTTTTTTGTGACACCAACTCACGAGAAGGTCGTAGCCACAAATCATCAATTCTGTCGGCAAGTACTCAACTACGTAACATAGAAGAAAAGAAGTATTCATAAAACTAAACAAGTCAACAATCACAGTGCAATATATGAATTCCACATAAAATTAAAGTTGAGCAACATGAAATAGTAAGTATGAAAGGAAAAATAAGAGGGATCCTTCCCAGTACATATGATCCACACTACATAACGCTCGCCGAAGAAAAACTACTAAACACTCACGGATCCCATTGCTACTACTACTGCAACTCTTAGATTAGACTGGTTCACCTCCTCCTGCATTGCACCCTGGATGTGCTGGTTCACCTGGTGTTGCACTCTGTCACCCAACTTGATTCCCTGGTATTATGCCTATCAGGTCGTTAATTTAAACTGTCATGGTCCCCCTCCTCCCCCCTGCGACCCCTAGGCACCGTGCAGGGAGGATGAAGAGGAAGATATTGAAAGTGGAGGGTAAACAAGAGTATTCAACAGTGGCCTTATCTATCAAAGGCTAAAAATATCTATCACATTATTATCAGGTACATAAATAAAGCTGAGAGTAAAGGAACAACGTAATGAAAACAATAATGAGAAGTAAAGGTAAACAACTAACAATCATCGTAGAGAAGGTAACCTCAATTTATAAGAATACCCATACAAACTTATAAATTAAGGGGTCATATTGCAAGGTCAAACATATAAAATATCCAATAATAATTTATAAGTTATGGGTAGAAGTTTTATGCAATGTTATGTATTACATGAAGTGATATGCATGTTAGATGATATGTCTCACATAAGTGCAACACACCCACTCGACTCTATGCACATAGACCTTTAGTTCCCCCTCTGGAGTAATCTAAACTCTAAGGTACCTCTCGTTGTGGCATGCAGAGGCAGTGGGTTGGGCCTCCCCACTCCTAGGTCGTTATTTACACTACCTAACCTAGACCTTGCATACTAGTCGGTACACCCACTGTCAGGTGCTACGGAGTCTCCTATACTATACTGGCAAAAACCACCAGGATTTTATTGGCAAAGAGAACACTTACACTTACCGATTCAAAGTATTAACATCGATGTTAATGATCATACAATAACAAAGAACCACAACAGTAATGCACTTACACACACTCTATAGATGAATTCTCAGCAATCGACTCACCAAACCAAGCCACCAATTCTATCAAACACCGAGTCCACTACTCGTGGGTTTAAACAAACTATCCTCCTGATATGACGGGGTGAATGAAAGTGTGATGACAATTTATTAATGGTTAATCTTTTTGTCTGCTTATACCTTAGTTTAGGGTCAACCTTGGACTGCCCAGGGAATGCCCGGTGAAGGGCTCTCAAGGGAACTTGGAACTACGATGGGCTGAATCCCAAAGCTTCCATTCTCAAGGCACTTACTTTAATGGGTAACTATTTATTACCAAAACCGTTCCCCTGTTGCATCTTTAGCTAATCCTTAGTGAATTATTACTTTCTGGGTGAAGATAGTACTTCGTCGGCCCTAAGCAAAACTCCGTCTCCTTGGGTACTTAGACTACCTAGGATAAGGTCCTAAGGGTGACCTTATCTAGACTCTACAAAGACTAGGGGCACCCACTATGTTACTTCTCATGTGCTCAAATCCAGTGTTTGGTATTTTCCTAATTAAATCAACCTTTTTAATAATTTTCTTAAAATCATGCCTCTTATGACTTTGAACATGATGTATAATATTCTGATATGCAATGATCTCACCAAAATATCCACAACTTCTTATTGACTAAATAACACCAAGGTATGAATTTCATGATTTTCCCAAAATGATTTCTATCGTAAATCAAAATATAAATATTTTGATCAAAACGATAATTAACAAAGCGAGTGCAAGATTTTATCATCTAAAAATTATAATAAAATTACCAGAGGCCTATAATGATCAGAAAATGTCACTGCCCAAATTTCACGATCTTCTAAATTTTTTTGCCACATTATTAAATTAATGAAGAAAATTACACCTAGGGTAATTTGTGAAGGAACCTTTACATAATTGCTTCCAAAAATTGAAACAAAATTATCAAGGCATCATGTTGGCCTAAAAAGTTTGTTGGCCAAGTTTCATAATTTTTAAGTACATAATTTGTCCTAAAACATTTTATTCCTCTAGTCAAAAATTTCTAGAACTATAGAGGTACCATAATTCTTTAACAAATAATTACAATAAAATTTGCTAACATGAATAACATTAGTATAGACCCACTACTCAGATTCATGACCTTTCAATACTATATGAACTTGTATTTTGCACTTGATAGAAAAGTTCTTATTCTAATTATTAAGTTATTTGTGGGGGGAGGAATGCTCATAAAATTCTAACTAATTTATCCAAGGTGTTTCTCCACCCAATGAAACTACCTACAAAGTCTTGAGCCAAGACCTGGAGATGTGACCCTATATCCTTCACTATGCCCAATTGGCAGCCCTATGGATTGAACTAGTGTTTCATAGTAGTTCAACCCTAAATACTTCTAAAATTAATCATGAGGGTGTTTACTGGGATAATATTTGCAGTGGATAAGATTTCACTTTGAATAATATGGCAGTGGACAAGATTTCACTTTGAATAATTGACGGGTTGATCACTCAACCTCTCTAAGTGCACTTTTGAAGAATTAGGCATGTTTCCCTTAGGTGTCCAAATTTGCTCACCAAGTTACCCCATCAAATCAATAACAAATGGGCTGATAATTTTTTCATGAGTCATTTATGACCCCTCTAGTCATCCACCAAAGTTTGTGGAGAATCTAAAGTCCTTAGACCTTATTTTCACAGCATGTATGAATTATTAAATTATTATAAAAACAATAAAAAAATCATCTCCAAAAATTCTGATTTTTGGATATGTTGGGGGTCATGGCAAGATTAGCCTATGGTCAAATTTGCAAACCATTGGACAAAGTAGGCCACTTGGGGCACTCATTTTAATTTCTAGTTATCCCTTGGACACCTTGCACCAAAAAGTGTGTTGAGGGAAATCTAGTGGTCCAAATTGGTTGATTAAAATTTTGTATTAAACTAGACACCAAGAGCTAAGTTTTCTATGTTTGTCACTTTTATAGAAAAAGCTTCTAGCTATTTATAATAATTAAAAGCAAATGACTGAAATAACGTGACATAAATGCAATATTTAAATTTATTAAAATCACGTCCTGCACATATCTTATCAAGCCAATCCGACGGCTGTTGGTCATCGTCCCCAATGAGCCAAGGGCTGCGAATGAATCTTCCTGGAGCCATATAAGCACCAATTCCCGACCATCCGACCACTTCCGTGGCCGGCCACCGCCACCACCACCTCCGTTGAGGTGGTGGCTACCTCCTGACGGCGGCACGACCGCTAAAAGGGTAATTTCCGGCAAACCAGAGAGTTGAATTTTAAAGGAATTTTTTTGAAAGTCTTTAGTTTCAAGAGTATCTAACAATAAGAGGGGGATTGAATAGGTTTTAGGTCTTTTTAAACTGTCTCCTTACTTTTGTATGTTGTGAGTTAGATTAAGTTAGCTTTCAAGATCACACAATAAGCACTCAAGAGATTTATAGTGGTTCCCTAAATTATGGGTACATATACTATCCCTCCCACCTTTCTAACAGCTTGTTAGACAAGGACACTTCTCAAAACTCAGCTCCTAATAGCTTACAACTCAGATCCCTCAGGATTTCTAGGTCTCCTCCAATACCTACCTCAGACACAAAGCCCTACCACTCAGAGCCAGCAAAGCTCCTAATGCTCAGTGATCCACAGACCACCTACCTCAGACTTATCACTAAGTCCTATAACTAAGGCTTTGTATCCTACCTCAGATTCACCACTTAAATCCTACCACTCATATATACTTAAAGATCCTACACTCAGCATTTATATATTAGGCTTACACACAGATCAAATGATCCTAAAAATAGATTAATGGTTTGGTTATGATGTTTAGACACCAGTGAATTATTCTTTGTGTCTTCCTCCTTTTGTGTTTAGATAGCTCAGTCCAGTCTTCTTTACAGTTCCAGGAAAAGTTCTTCAGGAATGGTCAGCTAGAGTTATGAAGTTGCTGCAGCTAGGTCTTCCCTTTGCGTCTTCTTCTTTCTCAAAGATGTCTCTCTTAACTTGTTGTTAAGTATGAGAAAGATAATAGCTAACTTACTAGAACTTTCAGATCAGTAGTTTTAACAACTTCTCTTGGCTTTGTAATAATGTCGAGAGGAAGAAGATGAAGTTCAGCACTTCCCAAAAGTTCTCAAAATTCTTCTTTTAATTTTCTGATCTGATTGCTTTTTATCCCGATGTCCAACAGCTCTTTGAGCAGTGGGACAAGTTATAGTTGTTGGCTGCAACCTTGCTTTTGTATTAAATGCAGTATAGGAGGCATGCGATGTCGTTTGTCATGTACTGTAGACTTCCCGCAACATTTGAATTTCTGCTGACATCAGCACCTATGGACTTAGCCAAATTCATACAATTCATCATAAGCATCGAGTGAACAGCCTTCACTCAACGCCAAAATACTTAGCAAATTATCCTGTAGCACTAGGCGTCGAGTGATCAGTCTTTACTCGACGAATATAGACATTAGTTATCTTAACTGATTAGGCGTTGAGTGAATCTTCATCACTCAATGCATTTGGACTTAGCCGCTTTTCTTCTGTATGAAGGCGTTGAGTGATGCTTATGCACTCAATGCTTTCAGCCTTAGCTCACCATCTTGATTAGGCGTTGAGTGAACAGCCATCACTCAATGCTTCTATACTTGGTAGAAAATCCTGTTGAGCTGGCATTGAGTGAACATCCTTCACTCAATGCTTCTGTACTTAGATAGAATTTTTGTCTTTCCTGCATCCTTCCTTGTGTCCACCTAACCTGTCTTATCATTTTAATAAGTAATCACATGTATACATAGAACCTATTGCAACCATTAGTTACACACATGTGTATGTCATTGTCTAGTAGGCCTTCTTTAAATCTGGGACATTAGGATCAATGGACCCAACAATCTCCCCCTATTTGAAGAAGCCAAAACCATAGACAATTATATACACTCACACATATGCAGCAGATATACCAGATACATCATTGCATAACACAAAGGAAATAATGAATGTACATTCAATCAAAATTAAATTCATTAATAGAAGTATTAATTATTTTTTTGAGTTATGCATAAAACAAATTTACATTTCCTTAAACCCTTAAGATAAACAAGAAACACTTTTATGTTTCAGGTTCTCTTATCACAATACCACTTCTCCTTTGCTACATCCTCAGCTTTAGCTTCTGTTTATTTTTCTTTTTTCTCTGGAAGTAACTGTAAGGCTTTGGGAAGTATTTGATAGGCTCCACAGTATTTGGTGGCAAAGTGTCTAGCCCTTTGTCCTTTTTAACTTCTTCCTATCCCTTTCACTCTTTTAAAACTTTGCACATTGAACTGTAGAGCTTTCCCATCTCTATCTTCTTCTTCTGTACAAGATCCCAGGAAGATAGAATGATTGTCCTGGATTAAGGACTCCATTGTTCAAAGTCAGCTCTTGCTTCCATCTCTTCCCTGAATCTCTTCTTGCACAACCTGGCAACATCCTCCTCCTCAGCAATAGATTTACCTTTTGTCCTTAACTCTTGCTCAATAGTGGGGCTGAATGTAGGGATTGTAGGAATGTTAGCAGCTATAAAAGATTCAGCCCCCTGTGCACCTTCTTACAAGTAATGAGCATCATCATGATAGATAAGACCTTATTATGCATTATGATCATAATATTCGTCATCTTACAGACCATCTTATTGAGCCATCTACCCCTTATTCAGTGCTTATTGAACTTGGTAAGGACCATGAGGATGTTATCATACTGAACTTGATCTAGGCCAAAAGATCCACTTATAACCCTTGACACCCATATAACATTTTCTATGTTTGTTCTGATTACTTCCTTTTCCCCCTTTTTGGCTTCTTCAGTAATAGCCATAGTTTGGGAGGAATTGGCTTTGGTCAACTACACATCTAGATAATTTACACCTGTAGTAACCTGGTTCTTGACTTCTAGCATGTGATCATCCAGGAGTTTGGTGCAGGCATCCAATTTAGTGGTAAGAGTTGTTGTTTGTGCTTCTGGGAGTACTTTTTCAACATTATTAATTGCCATCATGTTTCCAGCAGCGATGTTTTGATTTTCCATGATTGCATTATGGAGAGTGACAATCTCTACCCACTTGTCCTGAGTGAAGTCAACTGCAGGAGCAGCTCTTAAGAATAATTTTACTGTCTGGGCTTTTATAATATTAACCTCAAATCTAATAAATTTGATCTCTGAAGATAGCTAATTCCTGAGGTTCTTTATTGAATCATCAACACAATTCTCAAGTTATCTCCTTTGGTCATCCAACAACCCTTTAAGTTGGGCGAGCAATGTTCCTGATATCTTATCCATGGACGTAGCTTCATCCGTGACTGGAGCTAGTTTTTGAACAGGCCTAACATCTTCCCTAGCAGTAGAATTAGCCATCTCAAATTCAGATGAGTGCTGAGGTGCCATTTTCTCAGCAGTAGTAGTTCCCTTGTCTTACTCTAAAGATTATATCTCATAAACTGTACTTTGAGCAGGAAGATCAGGTGTAATCTCCCCTCAATCACTATAATGTCATTAGTTATATGTAGGTCTTCAGCAGTATCCTTTTCCATATTTTCAGCAGGTAGATTTGTCTCTAGAGGAATCTGGAATTGCTCTCCCTTAACAAATAAGTCTTCCATAACTTTATCCAAAAGATTCTCCCCCTCACTTTGAGGACTGAAGGCACCATGCTTATCTTTTATTAAAGGGGCAGGTGCATCTTCAGTTGGAGCTGGTGACTTGGAAGCCTCCCCCTCCATCACAGCAGTAATCTTAGTGACTATGTCCTCAGACACATGTTCAGTAATATCAGCATAAGGTATCTCCACAGCATTTGCTGGAGCCTCTTCAGATAGAGTCCTACTGACTAGAGTAGTTACTGCAGGGTCAGAGGATATTGAGACTTTGACACTCAGGTCCATTCTGGTCTCTTTAGTATACCTAGATAGATTAGGATAATGAGGCTCTTCCTCAGCTTTTTTTAATAACTGTGATGTAGTGTTATACGTGCGACACGAATATTAGCATAATTACGGGTCTCTCTCGGCATTCCACTGAATTTGTGACTCGCACAGAAAATTATTTCAGCCACACGTTTGTAACTTTTCGTTCCAATGCTATCGTACGGGTAGCAAATCCGTTAGAGGCCGAACCACGGCTATAGGTCCAGATCCGATCAAGCTAAAAGGATGAATATTGCGTCTGAATGAGCGGAGTTGTACCAAAAGAGATCTACCCAAAAAAAATATGATTCACAAGAAAAGGTAGATCTCTCCTAACAAAAAGAAACGAGGCTCGCCAAGCCTTCTCGAATTTAAATAAATCAAGATAGATGCAAAATTCATTCGAGAAAACCACGATTAATTCAAAGCTATCAAGATTGCACGCCAACATTTTTTTTCCACCACAAAAATTATCAAGAGGGAAATAATCTCAAGAAAAATAGAAAGTTTCGTTACCCCGCTCGGAGATAGATCTAGACGTTGATCTATGCCAAAGGTTGATCGCCCTTCAACGGTTCCACCGGAAGCACGCCGAATGGAGAGAAACTTTCTGCCTTCCTCGCATCACACTGGAACCAAGATCCTTGATCCCAACCTTCTTGTAATGGCCGACCACTAGGTAGAGAGAGAAAAGGTGGTGGATTTTGGCAGTGGCCAAAATTATGAAGGGGTTGTCCTTGTTTTTGGGGGGGGGCTGAACTTGAAGGTGATGAAAGGAGAGGAGGGTTCCCAAAATATTGGGAGAGGAGGAGGTGAGGGTGGCCGATAGCCAAGAGGGAGAAGGAAAGGAGGGGGCGGTTCTTGCTTGGCCAAACCCTAAGAGGAGAGGAGGAGAATTGAAGAGAGGAAATAAGGAGGGAGGAGGTTTCTTAAAATAAAAGATCTCCAATATTATTCATCCCAAAACTATTCCAATACTACAACCATGACCTATATATAAGCTTTCCATACATCTTTGGCTACATGCAGCCCACCATAATGAAAATAAGAAAAGTCCAAAATTTGGCTACATGCAGCCCACAATTTTGAAAATAAGAAAAGTCCAAACAAACAAACAATTAATAAATAAGACAATAACATAATAATTAATTAATACTTATAATAGCATAATTATATGTATTAATTAATTATTTAAATGCCGCGGGCGTAGATTGTAACGGTGATGGCGCTTATCAAAAATTTTGCCACGACGACGCGCGTCTTTTGTTGGAGGGGAACATTCATCCGTAAGCGTGCCGGTACTATTATCCTGTTGAGGGCCGTCATCGCCATCAATCCTCCCCCGCTCGAAATTACTCATCTCCAATGAGTTGCTCTGAGTGTACTGCCGGAGAAGGTCTTCATCCAAAAGAGCCACGTCCGCTTCCGGGAGCCATGAATAATCAAAAGCTGGACGATCACGCCAACTGATAGTTTTACTTTCAAGACAACCTAAACACCTAGAGGGGGGGGGGTGAATAGGTTCTAATTTCTTGTTTATAAATCTAGGAAGAATTCAATTGCAAATTAAATTATCTAGCACAGCATTCACAGACAACTAAGCATCACAGATTGCACAATGTTTTATAGTGGTTCCCCAAGATCTGGGTACATCCACTTTCCCCCTTCACCTATCTAGCAATGTGCTAGATTCGGCCAAACTTCCACTATTCTCAGATCCTCAGATCCTACAGCTCAGAACCTGGATAGGTTCCTACAACTCAGGCTCAACAGCCCTACCTCAGCCTTGCCTCAAGGCCTACCACTCAGAGAATAACCTTCTCCTACACTCAGGCAAATAGCCCTACCACTCAGAGATTACCTCTCCTACACTCAGCCTTTATAACACAGGCTTACAACTCAGATCTGTGTAAACAGATCCTACAGAAATTTAGAAAAGATATTTTGATGTCTTGCCTTTGTTGAGAGAGAAGAGGACAAGACACTTCTTGATCAGCTGATGAAATCAACTGAATCTGAGCTTTCTTCAAAGCTTCTTGAATCTGAACTTAGCTGAGTTGATTTCCAAACAGCTTCTTGAGAAACCACTGAAGGCTTCCTTCTTCTTCTTCAAGATGACTGGATCTCCCTCTATCCAACACCTTTTCTGATACTTCAGACTTCTTCTTCTTAGACCTTCTGATGAAGATCTTCTTTTTCACTTTCTTGAATTGAAACTTCAACAGGATCGTAATCCTTCTATTTCTTCTTTTTAGATCTTCTTCTATTATTTTTCTTAGCTTAGCTACTTCCTTAATTCCTTCTGAATGTGTCTATTTATAGACTTTCTTCATGGTAACCGGCTGATCCGGTTTCTAACTGTTTTTTGACAGGTCTGACAGCTTCAATTAAACGGTGGCAACCCACAGCTGTCAAGTCTTCAAACAGTTCTTGTACCTTAGCCTTGGACAGCAAAATGTCGAGACAGTCAGTTAGAAAGTGTCGAGACCAATCTGTCTATCTGTGTCGACATAAGTGACTTTGGTGTCGACACAGTCTTTGATGATGTCGACTAAGTTGCCTTTAAGTCGACACAGCTTCTTCAGAAAATAACTTGGTCTAGACACTGTAGTGTGTCGACACAAGTCCTGTGTGTCGACACAGTTGTTGTAGATTCAGAACTCAGTATGTGTCGACACAGCCTTCAGGTGTCGACACATCAATCTTCAATTCTGCCAAAATGTGTCGACTCAGTCTTCTGGTGTCGACACAAGCATAGTCGACTTCTGCCAATATGTGTCGACTCAATCTCAAGGTGTCGACACATCCACCCAGTGTCGACACAGTTGAGGTCGACTATCTTCTTTTGTGAGTCGACTATCTTTCTCTGGTCGACTATCTTCTTCTGTGTTGACTATCTTTCACTAGTCGACTATCTTCTTCTGTGTCGACTATCTTTCACTAGTCGACTATCTTCTTCTGTGTTGACTATCTTTCACTAGTCGACTATCTTTCACTAGTCGACTAACTTTCTCTGGTCAACTATCTTTCACGGTGTCGACACTGCTTCCCAGTGTTGAGGTCGACGATTTTCGTTATGTGTCGACACTGCTTCCCAGTGTCGAGATAGTTGAAGTCGACTACTTTTCTCTGTGTCGATACTGATATTCTGAAGTGTCGACACAAATATTCTAAAGTGTCGACACAATTTCTTCAGGTGTCGACATGTGGACTTAGAATATTTTTCTGCATCATTCAATACTTCTTCACCTGCACATGTCAACTCAAAACAACATCAAATACACCTTGATGTATATCATTGAGCTAAGTTGGGCTTCTTCAAATCAGGTACACATTTTCCAATGTACCCAACAATCTCCCCCTATTTGGAGAAGTCATAACCCTATAGCCAATGATATACACCTTTTATAAAAAGTAAAAACTGATGATATATGACATAACAGGAATACTTAATATAAACAAAACATAAAAACAATCCATCACAGAATGAACATTATATGATACCAACCAACATTTTGTTTATAACTTGATAATGTTTGAATACAGAGATTTACATTTAATGATTTAATCAAAACATTACAAAGTACTTTGAAAGAACTAAAAATTAAGACTGATCAGGCTCTTTAATGACAATCCCTTTGCCAGATAGAACTTGAGCCTTCATAGGAGCTTCAGAATCTTCAGCTGGCTTCTTGCCTTTTAGATCAGCCTTCTTCTTTGCTTCTTCCTTGAGCCTTTGCCTTTCAAAATAATGAAAGGGCTTTGGGAAGTACTTGCTTGGCTCCTGAGCATCTGGAGGCAGCCTACCCAGCTTGGCTTTTCTTCTAAACTGTACAATGGCCTCTTGCCTGGCTTCATACTTCTGTCATTCCATCTCATTGTACCACTTGCCTCTTTCCTGCACTTGGTCTTTGACAGCCTTCCATGTAGTGAGTATTATATTTCTGGAAGTAGGACTCCACTGCTCAAAGTCTGGCTTAAGTTCAGCCTGCTCTCTAAACCTTTTCTTAGATAGAAGAGCATCTTGCTGGTCTTTCAAAGTAGCCTCAGGCTTATCAACCTTCCCAATAACAATATTAGTAACCTCCTTTGGAGGACTATACATCCCTTGAACCTGCTGATCAATCATATCATAATCTGGAGGGGGTAAATGACTTGGGCAACCTCAGGTTGATTGCCTTCAAGTAGACTTGTTTGTATTCCTGACTCAACCACCATAGCATCATCACACAATGGGGGATATCCCAATGTGGCTCGAATACTATTGGTCACCCATTTGGTGTGCTCTGAGCCTGCATGAACTAGCATCCTCTCCCCCTTTATGGCTTCTCTAGAAACATGATCTCTGAGATCTTCCTTTTGAAATCTGATTTGGCCATCCAGATAATTTACACCCTCTTTAAAAAATGGTTTTAACTTTTGAAGCTTGTCAGATATTTCCTTTTGAGAGGTTGTGATAGCAGTTTTAACAGAATCAATAGCAGCTTGAAAGTTCTTATCAAATTCTTCCATTTCCTTTGATCTAGTTGCAGGCAGACTTGGAACAATCTTTTTCAATTCCTCAATGATCTCATGATGAGATTCAGTTAAATTCTCATTCATCCTTAACTGATTTTCCAAGACATAGCTTTGCTTTAAAGCAATGTCATCCACCTTAGGGATGATAGTCTGCTGTTGTTTTGCCAGATATACCACAGCATTACCTCCCTTATGGAAGCAATCTGTCATTTCCTTCTTATGCATATTGACCTCAAACCTAATTGATTTTATATCTTGAGCCTCAAATTGCAGGGACTTGTTGTTCTCATCAACATATTTTTCTATAGCCACTCTGTGTTCATCCAATTTCACTTGTAAATCTACCAAGAACCTGTTATAATCAAAGTCAGAAGGAGTGTGATGTACTGTAGACTGTAGAGCCTGCTTATAGCTTTTGCTCCTTCTCTGGAAGACCATAAGTTTTCTCTTTTTAGCCACCCTGGCATCTTCAGTCTCTGAATCAGAAGTACTATCAATTTGAACTCTTTCTTTGGGAGGAGGAGAAACAGCTGCTTCAGTTCCATGTTGTACAGTTTCAACATGCACTGGCTCCCCCTCAATTTCTTGCTCCAATTCCAAACTATCAGTAATTATTTCATCATTTGGAAATAACTCCTCCAGAGTATATTCATTCTGGGCTTGATCATTTGCAGTATTCAAATTTGGAGATTGATCAATTTGAGCATCTTCTTGCACTTGCTCCCCCTGGACCTGTGCAGAAATAGAAATATTAGAAATCTCTTTTGTAGGAAAATACACCAGCTCCCCCTGCACCTGTATCTGGTCATGAGTAGATACAGTTTGTGTAGGTGAATAAACTTGCTGAGCTGGTATACTTACTTCTTCTTCTTGAACTGCAGGTATTGTGGCATCCTGAACTTGTGTAGATGCAGGCTGATCTTCAACCTCTAGTCTTACTTGCTCTTCTTGTGGATGCCCAGTACTGGTAGCATGACCTGGGGATTTCTCAGGTGAATCCTGCCTTTCCACTTCAGGCATCTCTTTGGTCAGCACCCTATCCCATCTGGAGAACAATCTCATGTCCATCCTTCTCATGTGATTAATTTTAGTTCCAGGTTGTTGTTGCATAACCTCAGGAATCTCCTTACTTAGGTATATACTCATTATCCTAGCCAGATTTGGCTTCTTGATTCCTTCCTTAATCTTCTCAAAGATTACAGATGACCAATCCGTAGGAATTGTAAAAACAATCCTGGTCATTAGGCTGAACATATAGGCAGAAATACTATCATGTCCACCTGGCTTGCACAGAATAACTTTTCCAACTACTTCTGACAGAAACTTTCCTTGTTGATTCATTCCTTTCCGATTGAACGCAGCTCCAATTTTCATGGTGGATTCCAATCCACACCATTGAAGAGCCTCCCTAGATTTAGAAGCAGGGACATCCTCTTCATTCTCAATTGTAGGTAATTGCAGAATTGTTCTTAACTTTCTTGGTGTAATCTCCACAGGTGACCCATGAACTGTGGATTTTATCTCATGACTTTCAGAGTTTACTGATGCAGAGGTAAAGAACTCGTGCACCTCCTTCTTCCATATCTTTGATGGTTCGGAGACCAGAAATTCTAAACCTGAGTCGGGGAGGAGAGAGATAACCCCAAGAACATCTGGAGGGGCGGCTACAAAGGCCTGGCGCACCAACTCATATCCTTCATTCACATTGTCTTCAATCTTCGGCACCATTGATCAGTCGAGAAAGCTTGAAAGATGAGAGAAAGAGAGAGAGAGGGAGAGAGAATGTCGACACAGGGTTTCGAAAACCTTATAAGCGTGTCGACAGAATGAGTTCTTGACCTATTTATACCTTCTGTTTAAAGAAGATCAAAAGACGCCAAAAACAGACTATAAGTGTCGACACAGATGGAATGTGTCGACACAAGTTTCTATAGTCTCGACATCAAGTCCGTCTATTATGTGTCGACACAAAATCTGTAAGTGTCGACACCAGAGATATATGGTAGAGCATCAGAAATTCTGTGTCGACTCTTAGTATAAGTGTCGACACAAAATCTGTAAGTGTTGACACCACTATCCTGGTGAAGTCGACACTACATTCCTGGATAAGTCGATAATAAGATTCTTAAGTATCGACACATATTTTCTGTGTCGACACAATATCTCTGACTTGTCGACATTACTACCCTAAGTCGACACATTATTACTGAATGTGTCAACACCATCTTACTTAGCCAATTTCTGTTTGTTCATCACAACTTATAAGTACAACAAAGTACTTTATACTACTTCAATGTGTCTTAATATCACTTGAATGTCTTGTTACCACTTCAACTTTATTGTTGATGATTTTTGTGATTACACTAATCAATGGTTAACATACCTAATTCAATTTTGAATTTATTGAATTTTGTCTCATCTAGGGGCTTAGTAAACACATCTGCTATTTGATAATCTATTTTCACAAATTCCAATGAGATGTCTTCTTTTTCTACATGTTCTCTAAGAAAATGGTATTTTATTTCTATATGCTTAGTTCTACTATGAGAAACAGGATTATTAACAATAGAAATTGCACTCTTAGAATCACATAAAAGAGGTGTTCTACTTACTTGAATACCATAATCCTTAAGCTGATGCTGCATCTATAATAGCTGTGCACAGCAGCTTCCAGCAGCAACATACTCAGACTCAGCTGTGGAAATTGCCACACTGGTCTGCTTCTTACTACTCCATGATATTAGTCTTCCTCCTAAGAATTGACATGTACCTGTAGTACTCTTCCTATCTTCTCTACATCCTGCAAAATCTGCATCTGAATAGCCTGTTAGTTGAAAATCTCTATTCCTAGGGTACCAAAGACCTAGATTAGGTGTGCCCTTAAGATATCTCAGAATCCTTTTGACTGCAGTATAATGAGATTCTTTAGGGCAGGCTTGGTACCTAGCACAGACACATATAGCATACATAATATCTGGTCTACTAGCAGTGAGATATAGTAGTGAGCCAACTATTCCTCTATACAAAGTCTCATCAACAGGTTTACCTGCATCATCTTTGCATATAGGCATACTTGTTCCCATAGGAGTTCTCATGGTGGAGGATGACCCCATACCATATTTCTTAATCAATTCTTTGGTGAAATTAGAATGGGATATGGACAAGCCATCATCAGTCTGTCTTACTTGGAGTCCCAAGAAGAACTTCAGTTCCCCCATACTGCTCATCTCAAACTTCCCTTGCATAAGTTTGGCAAACTTTTGACACAGGTTGTTTTCAGTAGACCCAAAGATTATGTCATCAACATAGATCTGAACTAAGATGATCTTGACTTTGGATTCCCTAAGGAATAGAGTTTTGTCAATTTTTCCTCTTGAGAATTTATTCTCAATAAGGAAAGTAGACAGGGTTTCATACCAAGCCCTTGGAGCTTGTTTTAACCCATACAGAGCTTTCCTAAGCTTATAAACAAAATCAGGTTTAAGAGGATCTACAAAACCTGATGGTTGCTCTACATATACTTCTTCTTTAAGATCACCATTCAGAAATGCTGACTTCACATCCATCTGGTATACTTTGAAGTCTTGATAGGCTGCATAGGCAAGGAATATTCTGATTGCCTCCAGCCTTGCTACAGGAGCAAAGGTTTGATCAAAGTCAATCCCTTCTTCCTGCCTGTATCCTTTTGCAACCAATCTTTCTTTATTCTTTACTATTATTCCACTTTCATCTAGCTTGTTCCTATATATCCATTTTGTGCCAATTATGTTATGGCCTCTTGGTTTAGGAACAAGCTCCCAGACATTGCACCTTCTGAATTGATTCAGCTCCTCTTGAATGGCATCAATCCAGTGCTGGTCTTGGATAGCTTCTTCAAACTTCTTAGGCTCCATTTATGACAGGAAACTTGAATGTAGAACTGTGTTTTGATTTCTGCTTCTAGTTTGTACCCCCTGTCTTGGATCACCTATTATCTGATCAGCTGGATGATCCCTCAAATGTCTTGTAGCTGGTGGAAGATTCCCTTCTGGTTGAACATCTCCAGCTCCTTCATTTAGCTGAATCTCTTGGTTTTCATTAGCTTCTATAGTGTCTTGTTCTCCCCCTGGACAAAAGCCTTCATTTTCCAATGCCCCATCTTCCTTTGATCCTTCAGTAATGGAGAGCTTGTCCATACTTTTGCTTATACCTGTTGAGTCATTTGATCTACAAGACAACTCACAATTGATTAATCTTGTTTCATCAAACACAACATGCACAGATTCTTCAATAACTTGAGTAGTCAAGTTGAAGACTCTATAGGCCTTACTATTAGTGCTGTAGCCAACAAATATCCCATCCTGGGATTTGGCAGCAAACTTAGTCAAATATGACTTGCCATTGTTAAGTATATAACACTTGCAACCAAAGATCCTAAAGTAAGATAGATTTGGTTTTCTGCCTTTCACAATCTCATAGGAAGTCATTTTGTGGCTTTTGGTGATAGTAGCCCTATTGATCACATGACAAGCAGTGTTAACTACCTTAGCCCAAAAATATTCTGGGAGAGAGGTGTCACTCAACAGAGTTCTACCTGCTTCAATTAATGTTCCATTCTTTCTTTCAGCAATTCCATTTTGCTGAGGTGTTCTAGGTGAGGAGAACTCTTGGAAAATCCCAAAGTCTTTACACAATTTTGTTATGCTTTCAGATTGAAACTCAGTACCATGGTCACTTCTGATTTTGACCACTGTACTATTCAGTTCATTCTGAATTTGCTTTACAAAATTAAGTAATACACCTGGGGTTTCAGATTTTTGTCTCAGAAAGAACACCCATGTAAATCTAGAATAGTCATCTACAACCACAAAAGTGTAGACCTTCCTACCTAGACTATGAACTGGCATAGGACCAAAAAGATCCATATGCAAGAGGTATAAACACCTCACAGAATCCTTGTTTTCAAGGCTTTGAAAGGAGGATTTTGTCTGCTTGCCCTTTTGACAAGCTGAGCATATCCCTTCCTTTATACACTTAACTTGAGGTCCATTCCTCACTAACTCTTTGCTAAAGAGTTGGCCAATTGTCTTGTAGTTTAGATGAGCCAATCTCTTGTGCCACTTGACACAATGAGAGGCATTTTCATCAGCTACAAGATAGATGGGAGAAGCCTTATTCTCACATTCAAAATTAAGACAATATACATTTCTCTTCCTATACCCAGTCAATATGATCTTTTGATCACTTGACCTTTTGATATGACATCCATCTTTAACAAATGAAATGTCATATCCTAAATCACTTAGCTGGCTTATGCTTATTAGATTATGTTTCAAACCTTTTACTTAAGCCACTTGAGTGATAGTGATAAGGTTAGAAGAAATGTTACCAAACCCTTTGATGACTCCTTTTTCAGATCCACCAAAGATCACTTTAGGTCCATCTTTGACAGATGAATACTCCTTCAGCATCCCCTTTGTTCCAGTCATGTGCCTGGAACAACCACTATCCAAGTACCATATAGGGGCATGGTTACTTGGATTCACCTGCAACACAGAATTACTTACCCTTAGAACCCAAGTAAATCTTGGGTCCTTGGTTCAGGTTAGCATTAATAAAGCTACCATAACCTCTTCTAACAGGTAGACTATTGTTCTTTATAGCACTTGGGTTATACCAACAGTTTAGTGCAAAATGGCCTCTCTTGCCACAACACCAACATTCAAACTTATTGTATCTAGATCTAGATACATCCTTGTCAGAAGAATTTCTGTTCATTGCTGGTGCTGCAGCAACTTCACCTACTGATTTCTTAAAACCATTGGGTTTATGACCATAGGTAGGCCTGCTTGTATTTACACCCTTGTTCTTCAGAACATTAGTCTTAATATAACCTTGAATATCTTCATGATCACATTTATTAGAAGGCACTTTCACCTTACTAAACTTTATGGGGACTGAAAGATTTAGTGGCTGAATAGGAGCTTTGCCTTTCCTCTTGAATCTGCCAGCCCTAGAGTTACCTTTAAATCCTAATCCAGCCTTACCCTTTTGAGTGACAAATTCATCTATCAAGGGTAAGACAGATTTTGGCTTAGAGTAACTAGCCACTAAATCCCTTTCAATTCTAAGTCTGGCCTCCAGACTCTTTACTTGATCATTAGTATAATTAATTGTGCCCATCTGAATAATAGTTATATTCTTCAGCTTGGCAATTTCATTTAATTTTTGATCAATAACTTTCTCTAACTCAGTTGTAGCAACCCTTAGTTCAGCAATTTCCTGAGCCTGAGATTTAACCAGGTTCTTGCTTTTCTTAAGGGCCTGCAACAAATCCCCATACTTGTCTATCAATTGATAGACATCTCCTTCAGATTCAGATGCATCTACATCACTTGATGCAGATGTAGTTGATTCTTCACTTGTACAACAAACAGATGTAATAGAAGGACATTGTACCTTGTTAGGACCAGGCTGATTCTGGCATATGTCATCTTCTGATCCTGCCATTAGCCCCATACACTGATGATCCTTTTGTTCATTGATGGAGTCTAGCAACTGCAGAAACTCCTCTTCTTCAGACACAGCATATAGTCCAATATATGCTTCAGCTTCAGATTCTGACTCTGAAGTTGACTGGTCTGTTAGACTCCTATCTTTCTTTGCAACAAAAGATTTCTCCTTCTTGCCTTTCTGATGAGTGTTCTTCTTGTCTGAAGACTCCTTTCTCTTATCAGGACAGTCAGCCACTACATGTCCAGGCCTATTGCAACAATAGCAGACAATCTTTGAAGTAGTGGCTTTACTGGGCTTTAATCTGCTCTTCTCTTTCCTTGATGACCTTTTCTTCTGATAATAGTCATCATCTTGCTGTGATGTGGAAGGCCTAGACTTCCATTGCTTCTTTTTCAAGAACCTCTGGAATTGCCTTGTGAATGCAGCAAAGTCTGCATCTGAATCACAGCTTTCTGAACCCTTATCTGAATTTTCAGAACTATCTTCTGCAACTTCCTTAGGAGGAGATGGTGATTTCCTCCTATTCTTTCTGGTGGCTTCTGCATTGAATGCCACAGTCTTTTCTCTATGCTCTCCTCTTGAATTCTTTTCCTCCTTCCTCACCATAAGTTGCATTTCATAGGATAGCAACTTTCCAAACAAGGTGGGAGGAGATATCTCTGCCAATTTAGCCACTTCTCTTATGGCACAGATCTTTGTGTCCCAATCCTTTGTTAAGGATCTCAAGAATTTGTCATTCAGTTCATAAGTACTGAAGACTCTTCCATAGGACATAAGCTCATTCACAATTCTATAGAATTTCTTGTAGCACTCAGTTATGCTATCAGATTTTCCTTGTCTAAAACTTTCATACTCCTGATTGAGCATAGATTTCCTGTCCTGCCTTACTTCTTCAGATCCCTCCATGTAGACAATCAATGTGTCCCACATCTCTTTGGAGGTCTTGCAGTGAATCAGATTCTGAAATGTTGAATCATCTATGGCACTAACAATAATGTTCTGAGCTCTTTTATCCATGGTTGCCAAGATGATTTCATCCTTGGGTCAGATGCCTCCATGAACAGTCTGACTCTTTCTTTCCAAATTCCAAAAATTTCTTTCTTGCATATGGGTAATTTCATAGACCCTAGCTCCTTATGATTCTCACCTGAACCCATCTTTTTGAATCTAAATTCTGCCTTTCAGATCTACCTCAGACTGTTAGGTCCTTTTTGAGGAACCTACCTCTGATACCACTTGATAGTTTTACTTTCAAGACAACCTAAACACCTAGAGGGGGGGGGTGAATAGGTTCTAATTTCTTGTTTATAAATCTAGGCAGAATTCAATTGCAAATTAAATTATCTAGCACAGCATTCACAGACAACTAAGCATCACAGATTGCACAATGTTTTATAGTGGTTCCCCAAGATCTGGGTACATCCACTTTCCCCCTTCACCTATCTAGCAATGTGCTAGATTCGGCCAAACTTCCACTATTCTCAGATCCTCAGATCCTACAGCTCAGAACCTGGATAGGTTCCTACAACTCAGGCTCAACAGCCCTACCTCAGCCTTGCCTCAAGGCCTACCACTCAGAGAATAACCTTCTCCTACACTCAGGCAAATAGCCCTACCACTCAGAGATTACCTCTCCTACACTCAGCCTTTATAACACAGGCTTACAACTCAGATCTGTGTAAACAGATCCTACAGAAATTTAGAAAAGATATTTTGATGTCTTGCCTTTGTTGAGAGAGAAGAGGACAAGACACTTCTTGATCAGCTGATGAAATCAACTGAATCTGAGCTTTCTTCAAAGCTTCTTGAATCTGAACTTAGCTGAGTTGATTTCCAAACAGCTTCTTGAGAAACCACTGAAGGCTTCCTTCTTCTTCTTCAAGATGACTGGATCTCCCTCTATCCAACACCTTTTCTGATACTTCAGACTTCTTCTTCTTAGACCTTCTGATGAAGATCTTCTTTTTCACTTTCTTGAATTGAAACTTCAACAGGATCGTAATCCTTCTATTTCTTCTTCTTAGATCTTCTTCTATTATTTTTCTTAGCTTAGCTACTTCCTTAATTCCTTCTGAATGTGTCTATTTATAGACTTTCTTCATGGTAACCGGCTGATCCGGTTTCTAACTGTTTTCTGACAGGTCTGACAGCTTCAGTTAAACGGTGGCAACCCATAGCTGTCAAGTCTTCAAACAGTTCTTGTACCTTAGCCTTGGACAGCAAAATGTCGAGACAGTCAGTTAGAAAGTGTCGAGACCAATCTGTCTATCTGTGTCGACATAAGTGACTTTGGTGTCGACACAGTCTTTGATGATGTCGACTAAGTTTCCTTTAAGTCGACACAGCTTCTTCAGAAAATAACTTGGTCTAGACACTGTAGTGTGTCGACACAAGTCCTGTGTGTCGACACAGTTGTTGTAGATTCAGAACTCAGTATGTGTCGACACAGCCATCAGGTGTCGACACATCAATCTTCAATTCTGCCAAAATCTATCGACTCAGTCTTCTGGTGTCGACACAAGTATAGTCGACTTCTGCCAATATGTGTCGACTCAATCTCAAGGTGTCGACACATCCACCCAGTGTCGACACAGTTGAGGTCGACTATCTTCTTTTGTGAGTCGACTATCTTTATCTGGTCGACTATCTTCTTCTGTGTCGACTATCTTTCACTAGTCGACTATCTTCATCTGTGTCGACTATCTTTCACTAGTCGACTATCTTTTCTGTGTCGACTATCTTTCACTAGTCGACTATCTTTCACTAGTCGACTAACTTTCTCTGGTCGACTATCTTTCACGGTGTCGACACTGCTTCCCAGTGTTGAGGTCGACGATTTTCTTTATGTGTCGACACTGCTTCCCAGTGTCAAGATAGTTGAAGTCGACTACTTTTCTCTGTGTCGACACTGATATTCTGAAGTGTCGACACAAATATTCTGAAGTGTCGACGCAATTTCTTCAAGTGTCGACATGTGGACTTAGAATATTTTTCTGCATTATTCAATACTTCTTCACCTGCACATGTCAACTCAAAACAACATCAAATACACCTTGATGTATATCATTGAACTAAGTTGGGCTTCTTCAAATCAGGTACACATTTTCCAATGTACCCAACACCAACGAACCAAGTAGCGGCGAATGTCACCACTAGGCGAGGAGAGCACTTCATCCCAAATAATACTGTCAGGCAAAAAGGTGGTCCAGTGGAGACCGACGTAGAGAGCGATCTAGGAACAAACTAACCCCCAAACCCATTAGAAATTGTAGTGGACCCAAACAGACAGGGAGACAATTCAAGTGGTGGAGAAATATAAGGCATTAAATCCGAAACATTGAAAATAGGGGAAATTCCCCAATCTGTGGGTAACTCTAATAAAAATGTGTTTTCTCCTAACTTCTTTAAGATTTGAAATGGACTGACTCGCCGATTTGCTAACTTTTTTATGGTGCCCGAAGGCAACCGTTCGGGGATGAGATGCACCATAGCTAAATCGCCAATTTTTAAGGGAGAGACACCCTCTTTTGTACGTTAGCATTAGATTGATAAGTCATATATTGTGTGGCTAGAGTGCCTTTAATGTGTTTATTCAAATGGTGGACTTGCGAGGCAAACTCTTGTGCGAATTAACTTGAATTATAAGATGGGGGTAATGGAATCAAGTCAAGTGTCACTGGCGCTTTATATCCGTGCACGATTTCATTTGGCTAAAGACCCGTGGACCTATTTTTTGAATTGTTATAAGCTAGCTGAGCATGGAGAAGAATGAGGTCCCACGTACCCTTATGGTCGCCCATAAGAAAACGAAGCAAACTACCCAAACTTCTTTTTACCACTTCCGTTTGTCCATCCGTCTAAGGATGGTAGGCCGAAGAAAATAAAAGTTGGTGCCCATAATTTTTTAAAGGGTCTTACAAAAATAGCTAGTAAATTTTACGTACCTATCAGTCACTATTGTCATAGGAACGCCCCGATGACCAACTACCTCCTTAAAAAATAACTTAGCAACATGTGACGGGCAGGCCTAGAATAAAATGCATACTAATGTCTTCCCGGGAATGGAAGGAATCGGAAGAGGGGTATAAAGTCATGCGTTAGTTTTATTACCCTTAACCAGTTGAAACGCTCGCCAACTACTTACCATTTTATGCACTATTGATTTAAGACAAGGCCAATAAAACTTGTCTTC
This sequence comes from Platanthera zijinensis, assembly GCA_039513925.1. Lineage (NCBI taxonomy): Eukaryota > Viridiplantae > Streptophyta > Magnoliopsida > Asparagales > Orchidaceae > Platanthera > Platanthera zijinensis. The sequence continues at coordinate 136,757,907 of CM077080.1, read as the reverse complement.
TACAAGAGCGATTGTCTTATCGCGACCAAAATGTCCACCCAACACGCCGCTATGCAATTCCCAAATGATAAAGTGTCGTAGGGAGGAACGTGGAATGCATAATTTCGCATGATTAAATAAGTAGCTGTCTCGAATATAATTGGATGAGATTGTCTTGGGTGACTCATTTTGAGCGGAAAAATAGATTTCCTTGAAATCCAGGCAATTGAGATACTCATCCTTAATTCTATCGAACCCATACACCTTAACTTCTAGTATTGATAGTAATAAGGATACACGACTAAGAGCTTCTACTACACGGTTGAGAGTCCCCTTAAGGTGTTTGATATTGAATGTGTAATCCTGAAGATAGGAGACCCATTTGGCATGCCTAGGACTAACCTTAGTTTGGGAGTTAATGAATCTCAAAGCATCATGATCGGACAAAATAACTAATTCCTTAGGAAGTAAGTAATGTCGCCAATGTTGGAGGCATCTAATGACCGCATAAAATTCTCTATCATAATTAGAATAATTCAATTTCGGCCCCGCGAGCTTCTCACTAAAGTATCCAATGGGGTGACCTTCTTGACTCAACACACAACCAATACCAACGCCCGATGCATCACATGATAACTCAAAAACCTTATTAAAATCAGGCAATTGCAAGAGTGGAGCTTCCGACATATGTGATTTAATTATTTGAAATGCTCTAGCGGCCGATTTAGTCCAAGTGAATTCACCCTTTTTCATGCACTCCGTAATAGGGGCCATGATACTACTAAAATCTCTAATAAAATGGCGATAAAAGTGGCTAGGCTGTGAAAACTCGGAACATCTCGAATGTTGGCGGGCTCCGGCCAATCCGTAATGGCTTGGACCTTCTTTGGATCTACGTGGATACCTTCCGAACAAATGATATAACCAAGGAACTTTACCGACGGTACATGAAAAGTACACTTTTTAATATTAACGAATAATTTTTCTGATCTCAATGTGGTAAGGATAATCTTAAAATGTGACTCGTGATCGATCGTAGATGTAGTAAAACTAGAATATCATCAAAGTATACTACTATGAATTTTACTATATATGCTTGGAAAACATGAGTCATCATTCTAAAAAATGTACTCGGGGCATTGGAATGTCCAAATGGCATTACTAACCACTCGTAAAGCCCATCCTTAGATTTAAAAGCGGTCTTCCATTCGTCACCCTCCGTAATTCGAATCTGATGGTAGTCACTCCTAAGATCCAGTTTCGAAAATATTGTGGCTCCAGCTAACATGTCCAACAAATAATCCAAGCGAGGGATGGGAAACCGATATTTAACAGTAATTTTATTAATGGCTCGACTATCCACACACATCCTCCAAGTGCCGTATTTTTTGGGAGCAGGTAAAGCGGGTATGGCACACGGACTCATGCAATGACAGATGAACCCCTTTTGTAATAAATCGGAAATTTGGGATTGCAACTCTAAGTGTGCAGCAGGGTTTAACCGGTAATGAGGAAGGTTTGGCAACGAGGACCCCAGGATTAAATCTATGGCATGTTGGATGTCCCGCAGGGGGGTAACTCGGACGATAGCTCGTCCAGATACACATCCTTAAACACTTCTAGGAGTTTCCGCAACGATAGTGGTAAACTATCGAATGACGAGGCATCTTCCTTAACTTGCAGACAAACTAAAGCATACACGATACCATCAATAAATGTGTTACACTCAAATTCTTTCTTTCCTAATAAACTTAACACCTTCTTTTCGACCGGGACAATCGTGTCCTTAGGGGGATCTAATGGATCCTTAGGCGGAGTGGGTTTTAAAGTTATGGTCTTACCATTAAATTTAAACTCGTATGTGTTAGCTCGCCCAAAGTGGATAACATCATGATCATATAACCATGGGTGACCTAACAACACGTGGCAGGCATCCATAGGGATAACATCACACAAGATCTTTCCAGAATAAGCCTTGATGGTAAGTGGTACCAAGCAACGCTTCGAGACCGGAAGGGATGTCTTATTTACCCAAGCAACCTTATATGGATGAGGGTGTGGCTCGATGTTTAATAACATTCGTGACACCTCACTCTCGGACACTACGTTCATACAACTTCCACTATCGATTATCAGTTTACACCATTTTTCACCACTCTTAAAGGTTACCGAAAATATATTTATCTGATTCCAAATATATACCGTACAAGGAGTAGCTAGGATACACCTCATCACCATCATATTGGCATCATCATCTAAATCACTCGGCACTCCTTCTGACTCAGAATCTTGCTCGGCCTCATACACAAACTCAGTGGGCTCAGATATAACGTCTAAAAGTGCTACGGGTTTGGGTTTGGTTGGACACTCATTAGTGTAATAACCCTGAACACCGCAAGAACAATAAGTAGCATTTGTCTTACTAATATTTCCTACAGGAACTCTCTCACCCATGGGATTCCTAATGTTCCTAGCGGTGATGACCACAGAGTTCGAATCGATAGTCCGAAATTTGCCCTTATCCTTATGCGTGAATGGAGGGGGTTGTCCTAAGATGGACTTGCCCTTATGCTTCTGATAAGATCGACTCTTGAACTTGAAATTATTGTGCTTTTCAATATCCAACGCGGCGTTATACGTGGTGCTCAAATCAGTGTGACCGTAACGCAGAAGTTTACCCTGGATGTCAAGGTTGAGCCCCTTACGGAATCTAGATAGGGTGATCTCCGGCATCTCCCTAACGTCACACCTAACCATCATATCCTTGAGAAGACTCATGTATTCAGAGACAGTTCTATGCCCTTACTTAAGGGTTACTAACTCATCAAACATCTGTGTCCGATGATAGGCGGGGACATACTGATCCGACAACATGGCTTTCATGGCTACCCAACCAATTGGTGGTAAGCCACCATTCACCGCACCTAAACGACGCTCTTCATTCAGCTAGAATACCTTAGCCCTACCCAGAAGCTTCATTCTCGCAACTCTCACCTTATTCTCATCAGTCAGACTATACCACTCAAAATAACATTCCATCTCCATGACCCAGTCTAAAAAGACTTGGGGCTCACCAAATCCATCGTACGATGGGGTTTTGACTCGTATTGCCCTAGTAAGATCAAACTCAAAGGGTTCATGGTTGTTGTGAAAAGGTACACGTGGGACATGATCATTATGACCATTATTATTCCTATCGTCACGTGGGGGAACGGCTTGATTGCGGAGAGCGACTATGTTTAAGTTCACTTGGTGAAACATCTCCCTCATCTCCGTCATCTGGTCATTGAACTCCTGACGGAGATCAGCGATCGTTGTGGAACTGTGCCCCACATCCCGCTCGTCGTCCATTTGGGAGGTAGATGGGGTATACTCCGTGCCTAGTCACTGCGCATGCAAAACAATGATTTTAACTCCAGGATTTATGAAAGTAGGAATTGTTCTCGCCTAATAACGAGAATAAAATATAGTTTTTTTTGTTTTCTTGCTGAAAATAAATAAGAGAGCAGTAAAAAAATTTCTTTAATTTTTTTTGCTGAAAAAATTTGATTTTTGGCCGCTATTGGCAGACCACAAATTTTTTTTTTGTTTTTATTTTTCTTGAAAATAATTTTGTGCACGTGCGTGTCAGCATTCTAAAATTAATTAGAATGGTGTCAATTAAGAAATCGACACAACCTCCCTCTGATACCAAATTGATGTAGCGTTATACGCGCGACATGAATATTAGTGCAGTTACGGGTCTCCATCGGTGTTCCACTAAATTCGCGACTCCCACAGAAAATAATTTCAGCCACACGTTTGCAACTTTTCATTCCAAAGCTATCGTACGGGTAGCAAATCCGTGAGAGGCCGAACCACGGCTATAGGACGAGATCCGATCAAGCTAAAAGGACGAATATTGCGTCCGAATGAGTGGAGTTGTACCAAAAGAGATCTACCCAAAAAAAAATACGATTCGTAAGAAAAGGTAGATCTCTCCCAACAAAAAGAAACGAGGCCCGCCAAGCCTTCTCGAATTTAAATAAATCAAGATAGACACAAAATTTGTTCGAGAAAACCACGAATAATTCAAAGCTATCAAGATTGCACGCCAATGTTTTTTTTCACCACAAAAATTATCAAGAGGGAAATAATATCAAGAAAAGTAGAAAGTTTTGTTACCCCGCTCGGAGATAGATCTAGACGTTAATCTATGCCAAAGGTTGATCGCCCTTCAACGGTTCCACCGGAAGCACGCCGGATGGAGAGGAACTTTCTGCCTTCCTCGCGTCATGTCGGAACCAAGATCCATGATCCCAACCTTTTTGCAATGGCTGGCCGCTAGGTAGAGAGAGAAAAGGTGGTGGATTTTGGAGGTGCCCTAATTTATGAAGGGGTTGTCCTTATTTGTGGGGGGGGCGGCTGAACTTGATGATGATGGAAGGAGAGGAGGGTTTCCAAAATATTGGGAGAGGAGGGGAGGGTGGCTGGAGGCCAAGAGGGAGAAGGAAAGGAGGGGGGCGATTCTTGCTTGGCCGAATCCTAAGAGTACAGGAGGAGAATTGAAGAGAGGAAATTAGGAGGGAGGAGGTTTCTTAAAATAAAAGATCTCCAGTATTATTCATCCCAAAACAATTCTAATACTACAACCATGGCCTATATATAGGCTTTCCATACATCTTTGGCTACATGCAGCCCACCATTATGAAAATAGAAAAGTCCAAAATTTGACTACATGTAGCCCACAATTATGAAAATAAGAAAAGTCCAAACAAACAAACAATTAATAAATAAGACAATAACATAATAATTAATTGTATTAATTAGTTATTTAAATGCCACGGGTGGAGATTGTAACGGCAATGGCGCTTATCAAAATTTTTGCCTCGGCGACGCACGTCTTTGGTTGGATGGGCACATTCATCCGTAAGCGTGCCGGTACTATCATCCTGTTGAGGGCCGTCGTCACCATCAAACTATTGTCTGAGCTTTCTTCTGAAACTGTAACTGTCTTTTTCTTCTTCTTTACAACTGACTGTTATTGAGGTTGCAGGACTCTTTCCCACCTGTTTGGCATTTTCAAATCCATTCTTTTCATATGATGGATTTTAGTTCCTAACCGTATATTAAGAATCCCTTGAACACTTCTCAGCAAAAAAAGGATAGAATTCTACCCATGTTAGGTTCAGCAATACACTCCACCACCCTATCAAACAGTACTCTTCCCCCAATCCGTCCTCTTAGAAAGTATTATCCTTGCCAGCAACTCAAACATTTTCTTGGAAATTTTGTAGTGTGAGCCTGACTTGCACAACAAAGCCTTTCCAATCACATCAGCTAGGAACATACCTTTCAAATTTAATTCCTTCCTTAGAATGATCTAGTGGTTCGTTCAGATAGACCACACCACTTCAGTGTTGATTTGATATCAGACTGATCTAATTCTTCTTCCTCATCAGATTTTGATAACTTTGGTAGTTGCAGCGCTTTGCATAGTCTTATAAGGGTTATCTTTAGCTTGTTTCCACTGATCACTATCCTGACCTTACTGGTAGATGAGTCGACCTTTACATTGGAGAATAATTCCAGTACTTCTCGCTTCCACAGCAAGTAGGGCTCTGACAGAACAAACTCTAGTTTAGCGACCTGGAGCAAATGGAGAACGAACTAAACCTCTTCAGGCACATCTTTGAAGCCATTTCAAACCAGCTCTGACCCTTCGAATAGGAAATCTAAACCTTTCGGTGCCATTGCTCTTGTGAATTGCGGAGAATCTTCCAAGCCTTTCGTTGATTCGTCACAATCGGGCAGTAAAGAGCAAGGAATAGTGTATCTTGTCTTATGCACACATCCTTCTATTTATAGTTATTTCTATTTTAGAGAGGGAAGAGACGCGTACATGTTCCTGATTAAGAATTGATCAACATCTAGGATTTATTCCCGACACTTAGTCGCAAAATAGACTCACTGGGAGTATGCGTTGAGTGAACTCGACTCACTCAATGCTTTCAATGCATAGGTCCATTTAATGCACTCGATGCCTGTGAATATAAATTTAGCGCAGTTGAAGCCTGAGGTTGTCTCGACATACTCGATTGTAGAGAGCATATACTCAGCACATTCAATGCTTTTATACTTAGTCGAATTCATCTCTACTGCCATGCAGGGATTAGATCTACCTACAACAACACAAGCAAAATAACATGTAGAGAGCTACTGAAGCTGCACTAAATTCAACATACCCAATTCAAATTTGAAGGTGTTGAATTTAGCTTCATCTAGTGGTTTAGCGAAGATGTCTGCAACTTGTTTGTCTGTTGGAAAAAATTCAAGACAGATGTCTTTCTTCTCCATATGCTCCCTAATAAAATGATACATAATCTCAATATGCTTAGTAATGTTGTATGAGATATAATTCCTAGAAATTGAGATTGCACTAGTTGAATCACAGTACATAAGAGTATTACTTATGTTTATGTTGTAGTCTTGGAGCTGATGCTGGATCTACAGCAACTTAGCACAGCAACTTCCAGCTGATATATAATCTGACTCAGCAATGGAAATAGCCACAATTATCTACTTTTTGCTGCTCTAAGATAAAAGTCTTCCTCCCAAGAACTGATAGGTGCCTGATGTGCTTTTCCTATCTTCTCTACAACCTGCAAAATTTGCATCAGAATACCCTGTTAGTTCAAAATTACTACTCCTAGGGTACCATTCGCCAAGATCTGGTGTGCCATTAAGATATCTCAAAATTCTTTTAGCAGCAGAATAGTGAAACTCCTTAGGGCTAGCCTTGTATCAAGCACAAACACATGTAACATAAATGATGTATGCCCTACTAGTAGTAATATATAAGAGGGGGCCAATTATGCCTCTATACAAGGCTTCATCAACAGATTTCCCTGCCTCATCCATCTCTATTGACATACTTGCCCCCATGGGAGTTTTCAATATGGCGACACTCTTCATTCAAAAATTTTTAATTAACTCCCTAGTGAACTTGGACTGTGAGATAGACAATCCATCTTCAATCTTCTTTACTTTGAGGACCAAGAAGTACTTAAACTCACCCATACTGCTCATCTAAAACTTCCCTTGCATGAGTTTGCCAAACTTATTGTAATGGTTATCATCAGTAGACCCAAAAATTATGTCATCTACAAAAATTTTGACTAGTATGATCTTGCCTTTAGATTCCCTTAGGAATAGAATCTTGTCTATCTTTCCCCTTGAGAATTTGTTCTCAATTAGAAAGCTAGACAGGGTCTCATACTATGCCTTATGGGCTTGCTTCAACCCATACAAATCTTTCCTAAGTCTATAGACATTATCATGAGAGTTAGGATTGATAAAACCTATTGGCTGTTCAACAAAGACTTCTTACCTTAAGTCACCATTCAGGAAGGTTGACTTCACATCCATTTGGTATACTTTAAATCCCTTGTGGATAGCATATGCAAGGAACAGTTTGATGGATTCTAGCCTAGCTACTGGGCCAAAGGTTTGATCAAAATCAATACCTTCTTCTTTTTTATATACCTTAGCAACCAGCCTAGCTTTGTTCTTGATTATAATATCATTTTCATCAAGCTTATTCTTGTAGATCCACTTGGTTCCAATGACATTATGTCCTTGTGGTCTGGGAACCAGCTTCTAGACCTTATATCTTTTGAACTGGTTCAGTTCTTCTTGTATTGCAACAATCTAAAACTTGTCTATGTTGGCATCTTAAAATCTTTTAGGTTCAATCCGTGGCAAGAAGCTTGAATGCATGGAGGTGTTGAGACTTCTGCTCCTACTTAAAATTCCTTGGTTAGCATCACCAATAATCTATTATCTAGGATGATCCCTTAGATGCCTGACAGTTGGAGGCATTCTCTCATCAGTATCCTGAGCTTCAGTGGCTGGAGCTTGTTGATCTTCATCCTAATCATCCGAGCTTTGCCCTTCTTCTAGAATGCATACTCCTTCATCTTCATCTTGGGCAGTAGGAGGAGCTTCCTTGATGGACAATTTGTCCATCACCATTTCTATACCTCCATGACTAGATGATAAGCTTGGTAGCTCACTATTAATCATAAGAGATTCATCAAACATACATTTATGGACTCATCTACAACTTGATTTTTTAAGTTATGGATCCTATAAGCTTTGCTATGATTATTGTACCCAACAAAAATCTCATCATAGGATTTGGCAGCAAACTTAGTTAAATAATACTTCCCATTATTGAGAACATAGGTTTGGTTTTCCACCCTTCATGATCTCATAGGGAGTTTTCTTGTGACTCTTGGTGATAGAAGGTCTATTTAGGACATGACATGCAATATTTAATGCCTCAGCCCAAAATTATTTTGTGAGAGATATGTCACTTAGCAATGTCCTGCCAGCTTCTATGTGAGTTCTATTTTTCCTCTCAGCCATCCCATTTTGCTGGGGTGTTCTTGGAGAAGAAAATTCTTGGTGAATCCCTTGCTCTTCACAAAATCTTATCATCCCTTCATACTTGAATTCAGTCCCATAGTCACTTTTGATTTTGACCACAGTACTATCCAATTCATTCTGAACTTGCTTGACAAAGGTCCTGAAGATATCAATGGTTTCAAACTTTTTCTTAAGAAAGAAAACCCATGCACACCTATAGAAGTCATCAACAACCACAAGGGTACAGACTTTCCTACCTAGAATATGAACTAGCATAGGACCATACAAGTCCACATGCAGGAGGTATAAACACCTCACAGAGACTTTGGCCACAATGCTCTTAAATGAGGTTTTTGTTTGCTTGCCCTTTTGGCATGCTGAGCAAATCTCCTTCTTGGTGCATTTCACTTTGGGATCATTTCTCACTAACTCTTCACTAAAGAGCTTACCAATAGTCTTATAGTTCAAATTAGCTAGCCTCTTGTGCCATTGAACACAATATAAGACTTTCTCATTTGAAACCATACATATGGGAGAGTCATTACTTAAGCAAAAAAAGTTTAAACAGTAAACATTCCCACTCCTAGTGGCTGTCAAGATGACCTCTTGGTCACTTAACCTCTTAATTTGGCACTCATCATTGTGGAATACAATGACATATCTAAGATCACAGAGTTGGCTTATGCTTATCAGGTTGTGATACAATCCTTTAACATAAGCCAATTTTGAGATGGAGACTATGCCATTAGTGATCTTACCATAGCCTTCGGTGACTCCTTTGTCTAAACTACTAAAGATTACTTTGGTTCCATCCTTCACTGGAGTGTACTACTTTAGTTTTCTCCTTGTACTAGTCATATGCCTGGAACATCCACTGTCCAAGAACTATATAGGGGTATAGGCACTTTTACTATCTTGCAAAACATAATTTAATTTACCTTAGGACCCCAATTTTTATTGGGTCCTTGGTTCTCGTTAGATTAAAAAAGAAATTATCTTCCTGCAGATTTTCTGACAGGAAGACTAGCACTAGCTCTGGGAAAAGTAGGATTGGGTCAGTAATCTAAGGCAAAATGACCCACTTTTCCCCAACACCAACACTGATGTATATTATACCTACTTTTTTGAGCAGGTCTGGCAGATTTATTGGTTGTTGACTGTTTAGAAGGAAGAGCAGCTTCTTTATACTTGTTTCTTCCATCGACTATCTGATTTAAGGTGAGTTTGCCAATAGAAGAGCTTGGTTTATTTTGAGTTCTACCAACAGTGGTCTTCTTTGTAGAAGACATACTGTTGATGGCCTCAGATATACCCAAGTCAGGCTTGTAACGCCCCCGGTTTTTCTAAGATTATTTAACCTTTATTTGGCGTTATATTGATGCATTTCCGGCTTTTCCATTTTTAGAGCATGGTCTTATCTCTTTGAATTTCTTAGTGGCATGTTTGTAGCATGTTGGCAAGATTCCCTAGCGAGCTGGAGTATTTTTTGTCGACTCGGTGGAGCCTCTTCAGAAATGCTTGAGTTTTGTCCTCGGGAGGTGTTAGCCCGAGTTCTGTTCGTCGGATGTTGATTTCGACTTCGTCATTAGGTTCGTAGCATGGGTATTTAGCTACGGTGTGAATTTCGTTAAGTTGCGAGGTGGTTTGGTTTTCGCGTCGTTTTGACTTTTTATTTAATTAACTGATATAGTATTGTATCAAGTTAAGTATTTATTTATTGTAGTGGCTGGTCATTTTAAGAGTGGTTGAATTTTATATTACTTAAGTTATATTATATTATATCTAGTTTGAGTTGTGAGTGAATAGACTTTATATATAGTTTATTTTAGTTTTATCCCATTCATCTTCCCCAAAAAGGATGGCTAGCTTCCAGCGGAAGGAGCTTGTGCGACGGAAGAAACTGGAGCTTCTGGCCGCCGATTTATTGTGTTTTAGAGCTCGAAATTCTTGTTTGAGGGTGGTTTACGACTTCTCTCACCTAGATCTACCTCCTTAAGGTAAGCATTTCTAGTTTCTTGGATTTTTGGAGGTTAGGGTTTTGCGGGTTGAGTTCATTTTCTTTCTAAAAGCTTCAGATTTCCTTGGCTAGCTGTTCTTGCTACCAGATTTGACTGGAGGAGTGGTGCTAGCCAAGCTTTTCTGGGATTTAGGCAAGTGGTGCTCTTTTGCCCTTGCCATGTTTGACTTTCTTCCTGTTTTTTTTTCCTTGTGTTATAGGCATTTATTTCCTTTCTTAGAACCTAAGGTTTGCTGGAAAATTACCCAGTTTAATTTGTTGTAGGTAGAATAATGTTTTAGTTGGTTGTTTTAGGTCTTGTTTTTGGCTGGATATGTTCAGTTTGTAGTTGTAGAGTCAGTGGTAGCAGGTTTCCTTCCAGTTGGCTAAGTTTAAGAGTTGAATCTTTCTAGTTATTGATGTTGCCATACCTCTCCCAGTTCAGTTTTAATAATATAATTTTTTTATTTTTCCAAGTCTCTATCTGGAAGCGTTGAGTGTATCTTAGTACAAAAGTCCAGTTTTTAGGCTAAGTGTAAAAGCGTTGAGTGTGGTGGACACACTCAACACCTAGCTGTTTTGGTCTGGAGTCTAAGTAAAAAAGCATTGACAGCGTTGAGTGAGGTGAGCTCACACAAAGCCGTCTGCCTTGATAGTTTTATAAGTCTTTTTATCGTTCAGTGAGTTGAGCTCACTCAACGTCGTCTTGCTAGTCAGACTTTTATAAGTCTTTTGGCGTTGAGTGAGTTGATCTCACTCAACATCGTCTTGCCAGTCAGACTTTTCTAAGTCTTTTGGCGTTGAGTGAGTTGAGCTCACTCAACTCCGTCTTGCTAGTTAGACTTTTCTAAGTATTTTGGCGTTGAGTGAGCTGAGCTCACTCAACACCGTCTAGCCAGTCATTTTTTTCTAAGTCTTTTCTCCCGAGTATCATAGTGTGCGGTTTTTATAAGGTTTCGGTGATGTTTTCGGCTACTTTTGGAGGCCGAATCGTGAATCATTGCATGTGGTTACTTTGGTTTTTTTGACAGGGATGATTCGGTGTAGAGTCGTGGCCACCACTGATTTATCCCCGGTTTGGGATGCTGTGTTGGACCCCAAGGTTGTACCGATGGCCCCTGAGTTATTTGGATCTGGTTGTTTGGATGAGGGCTGTTTTTGGTCACCAACCCAAATCCATGGTTTTACCACTGCTAATAATTCACAAGTTAGGACTGTTTGTTCCTTTCCCTTTTAAAATTTCTATTTTGGCATATGTTTGCCTTATTGCTGCTGCAGGGTTTTAGCAGGGCATGTTGCTAATTTCTCACACTTGGTGCCTTTTGATTATTCCTTGGATAATGTCTTACTTTTGTTGTCTCATTTATTTCCTTTTGCCAAATTTATCAGCATTCATTTGTAGGGTTGGTAAACCCCCCTTTGTTTTATTGCATATGATCTACTGCTCCTTTACTGCTTGTTATTCTCTTGTTGAGGTGTTCTTTCTTTGAATGCCTCAGGTTCAGGGTTGTAGTCGATTAAGCGGCTAGTTTTCTTTTGAAGCTTGCTAGTGACCTGTTCTTTTGCTGAGGGTTCTTTCCCTCATCTTTGTGAGGTAGTTCTTTTCTTATTTCCTTTCTGTATAGACATACATACTCACAGGTGGGTTCGTGTCAGGTTGTTGATGCCCACTGGTGGTTTTCCTTGTGATGCTAAGTATGTGACTTAAAATTCTAGTTTTTGCCTATTTTTGAAGGTTGTTTACTTGCTCTCTGGGATTATTTTATGCTACGGTGCTTGTTAGATATTTTAACTTATAAAACCCCTACCGATATTACTTCATACATGTCATATTTCTAAAACTAAAGAACTATTTTCTAAACTAACGTAAAGACTATCTTCATACTATATTAACCTTAGAGTCTTGCATACCATGAGTTGTCCTTCATGGACGTTTACACTCATGTAGGATTTCAAACCATCTTAACTAAAGTATTTTTCCTCATCGTATAACTATATTTCACTCGTGGACTAGTTGATCCACTATGCCGAGGGATACAACCATCTAATTTGAATGATTTTCTTCATAATAACTTATGAACTCTGTATAACTTGTTTAGGTTGGTGCTTTTCCTGAGCATCTGCAGTTATCCCCTGCATGGTGTGGCATCACAGCACGTATTTTCTTCTACTCTGATATTATTTTACTGCTGAGTAAATTCGGGTTGTGATAGTTGGTATCAGAGGGAGGTTGCTTGACAATTGGTCGGACAACCTTCCCTTGTTAGTGTTAGTAGTTTAGTGGCGTATCATACACACACCGATGTGTCATCAGTACGTCTTCGCTGAAGCATGAACACTATACTCATAAGCATGATTAGAAGTATACGAGGCATATTATGTAGTATGGGATGCATTATATGTGTTTGTATATGGATCCACCAAAGGTGGCAACATGTGAGGTTTATGTAGTATGGGATGCATAACCTCACCATATGAATGCCCATTAGCATGTTTTCTCTTTTCATTGCATGCAATGTTATGTAGTATGTGATGCATAACATTTCCATGTGTATGCCGCTCATAACATGCATTAAGGCCTTTTTAGAATGCATAGCACAACATACATTGCATAACATGGCATAAGCACAATGTGCCAAGCTAAAGATTTACATGATGACATATGTACACACATGGTTTTGAGTAAAAAGGAATATAAATTCATGCATTCATGGTCTATGCACATGAGTTAGTGTGATGATGGTGAATCATCCTAGGTTAAGCATAACATCATTATTGAAATATCCCAGAGCAAGTTAGCAGTTGAAGCTAATACTTAAGTATGTTTTGTCAGTACTGTATCATTTGAGTTCTAGCCGTTAAGTTAGGTTTTGATTAACAGTTTATTGTTTTATTAGAATGTCACTTAAGCGTGATGCAATAAGGTCGACTCCCCAACTTGAGGGTGAGTCGTCAGGTGTGTAGGATGAGGCAGTTATTGTAGAACTGTGCCAGAGACGGGAGACCCTGTCAGACCAGATTATGGTGATGCAAGCGCAGTTGTAGGCATTGTTGGCTGCCACCTTAGGACAGCAGCCTAGTGAGCAAACCCCTATAGTGGTGGAGAATGAGAGCGAGATCAGCAAATTGAATAAGATTGCTTTAGGATTGTTAGCTGCTGAAGAGTGCAGAGTCAAAGGTTTCTTGGGTGGCCTCCCAAATGAAATTCAGTAGCACGTGAACACTTACCAGCTCGAGATGAATGAGAGGACAGTGGAAGTTTCCCTTAATGTTGAGTCTATGGGATATGCTAAGGATCGGGGCATGATACTAAGGAAGGACACGAGGAAGTCCAATAAGGGTAAGAACACCCAGGTATCCGGTGCTGCTCCAAGGAAGAGGAGTAAGGAAGTGTGTAGTTTTTGTGGCCGACCCGGCCACCCTTTCAAAAGATGTTACCATGGAATTGGAGCTCAAAGGAAGGAGCGGGTTCATGCGATTCAGTGTGCTCTGAAGAGGGACTTGGTGTGTATTTTGTGCAAGAAGAAGGGGCATGATGTTTCCCGTTGCTGGTTAAAGGGTAAAGTTTGCTTTAAATGTGGACAGAAGGGGCATGTTAAGACAAAGTGCCCGTATCCCCAGCCCATTGTTCAGCCTGTCCCACCTCAGGCTTTGTCACCGCCGAAGCAATTGGACAAAGGAAAAGGAAGCTGAATGTGTTATCATCAGAAGAAGCTCAGACTTCTACCCAAGTAATATCAGGTTAGGTCCTCATCTTGTCTTATTTTTAGTGGTATTTATAGTTTTAGTATTCGCTTCCTTGAATGCATGAACGATTGTTTAGGAAGATTTTCGGTACTACCCACTCGTTTGTGGCTTGGACCCTCGTTTGGCCCTCGATCTTATGGCAACGCACTTCGTGTCGAGTTTCCCTTTTGTGGTTGGGTATTGTGGGGCCAAAGTATTTAAGATTGTGCAATTCTATATATGACTTCCTAGTTTTTTGCCAATTCGATAGAGTAGAATTATCTGCACAAGGTCTCCCTGGCTATTTTTGCGGTATGTGCTCGGAAGCTTTTAGATTCCGGATGTTTTTCTTGTTGTTTTTGGTGTTGGAGACCAAGGTTAGTTTGTCGCATTTAGAGGAGATCCCTGTGGTGCACGATTTTGAGGTTGTCTTTCCAGCCAATCTTCCTAGTCTTCCTCCTGAGAAAGACGTGGAGTTCGTCATAGATCTGGAGCCGGGTACTCGTCCTATTGTTAAGGCCCCGTACCGTATGGCTCGCTTGAGCTGGATGAGTTACTAGAGAATTCTTTTATAAGGCCAAGAATCGTTGATGTGTTTGATCAAGTAGCGTGGTAGCACTGAGTTGTCAAAGATTGATCTTCGTTTAGGCTACCACCAGTTCAGGATTCGTGAATCAGGGATCCCACGGACTGCTTTCCGTTCCAGGCATGGACATTTTTAGTTTTTGGTGATATCGTTTGGTTTGACCAACTCACCCTATGCCTTTATGAATATGATGATCGGAGTATTCAAAGATTTTCTGGACCGACTCGTAGTTGCGGTTATAGACGACATTTTGGTATATTCCCGCAATGCTGAGGAGCATGACTAGCATTTGCGTTTAGCCTTATCGGCTTTGAGGGACCATAAGTTATTCACTAAGTTAAGCAAGTGCGAGTTTTGGTTGCCTCGGGGCTTGTTTCTGGGTCAATTGGTTAACAAGAATGGGATTTCAGTCGACCAAGAGAAAATAGCTGATGTTATGGAATGGACTAGGGATTTTAGTCGACGCAGGAGAATGCAGCCTTTGTTAGGAGCGAGAAGTGCGAGGAAGCTTTTCAAGAACTAAAGAATAGATTATGCACTGCTCTAGTTTTTTGCATTGCCTACAGAGGGCATGGATTATGATGTGTTTATGGATGCATCTCATGTTGGGCTTGGATGCATGCTGATGCAAGAAGAAGAAAAAAAGTGATGGTGTATACGCATGATCTAGAGTTTGCAGCCGTGAATTATGAGCTAAATTTGTGGAGACACATGTTGTAAAACGTACAATGCAAGATTTACACTGATCATAAGAGTTGAAGTATGTCTTCACTCAGAAAGAATTGAATTTGCGCCAGCAGAAATTGTTTGGGTGTGTTGCTAATTTTGAGGTTGAGATTTGAAGAAGACATGGAAAGTTTCCAATCTCTCTGATGAGTTGTTGATAGAAGGATTTATTTTAATGGAAATTTCGGTGAGAAGTAGTGACATGCCAAGTAGTTTGGCAGTCTCCGAGCCTTCATGGATTTCTCTTACGAGGCTTCATCAAAAGGATGATCCTGAAGTACCGCATCTTCATAATAGAACTGAGAAGGGGAAGTTGCTGGGTTTTTCGATCAATGACGCGGGTACCTTAAAGTACCGCGACAAATTTTGAATCCCCAATATTGAAAGTCTACGAGTTAAATTGTGCAGTTAGGCGCACGGTTCCAGTGTGACCTACCACATAGCTTCTATTAAGATATATCAAGACTCGAAGAAGATTGTCTGGTGGTTTGGGACCAAAGGTGATAGATCCAAGTTCGTATCTGAGTGCTCTGATTGTAAGCGGGTTAAGGCCAATCATGGAAGGCCTGGAGGCAAGTTGACTCCCTTGGAGATTCTGAGTTGGAAGTGGGAGATCATTTCGATGGTTTTCATCACTGGCTTACCGAGATCTCCTCGAGGGCATGATTTAGTCTGGAAATATCGTGGACAGATTGATGAAGTGTGCTCACTTCATACCTTATAAGATTGATTACCCAATGAAGAAGATAGCTGAGCTATATATGAATGAAGTCATCTGGTTGCATGGAATTCCAGTCAGTCTTATATCAGAACGAGAATCTAGGTCTACGTCTCGCTTCTGGAAGAGTTTGCAAGAGGGTTTGGGTACTAATTTGTGATATTCTACCGTATATCATCCGCAGACAAAGCGACAGACGGAGCGAGTTAACCAAGTAATGGAGGATACGATTAGATGTTGTATTTTAGACCACGGAGGAGCGTGGGACGAGTGTTTGTGGCTGATGGAGTTTTCTTATAATAACAGTTATCAAGAAAGCTTGCAAATGTCTCCTTTTGAAGCTCTTTTGGGATACGCTGTAGAACTCCCCTATTTTGGACTGAGCTTGGCGAGAGATCTTTGTTGGGTCCAGATGCGCTCGAATAAATGGAAGTTTCTATGAAGCTATTCAAGAGATGCTTCGAATAGCTCAGGAACATTGTGAGAAGAACGCCAATCGGCGTAGGTCTAATTTATAGTTTGCAGTAGGGGACTTGGTATTTTATTAAAGTTTCCCCGATGGTTGGAGTTTAGAGGTTCGGTAAGAACCGGAAGTTAGATCAAAGATATGTAGGGTCGTTTATAAATTGTTGTTTAGATTGGTGTGTCAGCTTTCAGGTTGGATTTGCCAGCAATTTTTTCCCTGGTGTGCACGATGTTTTTCGCGTGAGCCAATTACGGAAGTGTGTACTAAGCGACAGGCAAGTTTTGTATTAGGTGCCCCAGTGGGAGCCTAATCTTTCATATGTTGAGATGTCTGTCCGCATTTTGGATACTCAATATTGTGTATTGTGAAAGAGGACCATTCCGATGGTTAAAGTTTTGTGGAGAAACTGAGACGTGGAAAATGCGACTTAGGAGTTGGAGACAGCTATGAGGGAGGCTCACCCTCATCTGTTCCCCTGATTTTGCTTGGTATGTATTCTTCTTTATAACCCTTGGTTATTTATTCTTTTCCTTCTATAGTAGAAGTTTTATGCGTAAAGTTTCAGGGAAAAAATTTCTTTTAAGGAGAGTGACTGTAACGCCCTCGGTTTTTCTGAGATTATTTAACCTTTATTTGGCATTACGTTGATGCGTTTTCGGCTTGTGCCGTTGTTAGAGCGTGGTTTTAGCTCTTTAGGATTTCTTAGTGGCTTGTTTGGAGCCTGTTGGCAAGATTCCCTAGCGAGCCGGAGTCTGTTTTGGCGACTCGGTGGAGCCTCTTCGGGAATGCTTGAGTTTTGTCCTCGGGAGGTGTTATCCTGAGTTTTTTTCATCGGATGTTGATTTCGACTTCGCCATTAGGTTCGTAGCATGGGTATTTAGCTACAGTGTGAATTTTGGTAAGTTTCGAGGTGGTTCGGTTTTCACATCTTTTGGACGTTTTATTTAATTAACTGATATAGTATTGTATCAAGTTAAGTATTTACTTATATTAGTGGCTGGTCATTTTAAGTGTGACTGAATTTTATATTACTTAAGTTATATTATATTATATCTAGCTTGAGTTGTGAGTGAATAGACTTTATATATAGTTTATTAGAGTTTTATCCCATTCATCTTCCCTAAAAAGGACGGCTAGCTTCCAGCGGAAGGAGCTTGTGTGACGGAAGAAATTGGAGCTTCCGACCGCTGATTTCTTGTGTTTTAGAGCTAGAAATTCTTGTTTGAGGGTGGTTTTCGACTGCTCTAACCTAGAACTACCTCCCTAAGGCAAGCATTTCTAGTTTCTTGGATTTTTGGAGGTTAGGGTTTTGCGGGTTGTCTTCGTTTTCTTTCAAAAAGCTTATGATTTCCTTGGCTAACTGTTCTTGCTTCCAGATCTGACTGGAGGAGTGGTGCTGGCCAAGCTTTTCTGGAATTGAGGCAAGTGGTTCTCTTTTGCCCTTGCCAAGTTTGACTTTCTTCCTTTTTTTTCCTTGTGTTATAGCCATTTATTTCCTTTCTTAGAACCTAAGGGTTGTTGGAAAATTACCCAGTTCAATTTGATGTAGGTAGATTAATGTTTTAGTTGGTTGGTTTAGGCCTGGTTTTGGGCTGGATATGTTCAGTTAGTAGTTGCAGAGCCAGTGGTAGCAGGTTTTCTTCCAGTTGGCAAAGTTTAAGAGTTGAATCTTTATAGTTATTGTTGTTGCCATACCTCTCCCAGCTCAGTTTTAATAAAAAAAAAATTCTTTTGCCAAGTCTCTATCTGGAAGCGTTGAGTGTATCTTAGTACATAAGTACAGTTTTTAGGCTAAGTGTAAAAGCGTTGAGTGTGGTGGACACATTCAACGCCTAGCATTTTTGGTCTGGAGTCTAAGTAAATATTGTTGGCAGCGTTGAGTGAGGTGAGCTCACTCTACGCTGTCTGCCTTGATTGTTTTTCTAAGTCATTTGGCGATGAGTGAGTTGAGCTCACTAAACGCCGTCTTGCCAGTTAGACTTTTCTAAGTCTTTTGGCGTTGAGCTCACTCAACGTCGTCTTGCTAGTCAGACTTTTATAAGTCTTTTGGCGTTGAGTGAGTTGAGCTCACTCAACGTCGTCTTGCCAGTCAGACTTTTCTAAGTCTTTTGGCATTGAGTGAGTTGAGCTCACTCAACGCCGTCTTTCCAGTCGGACTTTTCTGTCTTTTGGCGTTAAGTGAGCTGAGCTCACTCAATGCTGTCTAGCCAGTAAGTTTTTTTCTAAGTCTTTTGGAGTTGAGTGAGTTGAGTGAGTTGAGCTCACTAAATGCCGTCTAGTCAGGCAGATTTTCTAAGTAAAAATTATTGAGTGTGGTGAACTCACTCAACGGCTTTGGCTATTTGGCGTTGACAACGTTGAGTGTGGTGAACTCACTCAACATCGTCTTCTTAGCTTGATTGTTTAAGGCAAAAGCGTTGAGTGTGGGGAGCTTACTCAACGCCTTTGGCTGTTTAGCATTGGCAGAGTTGAGTAAGCGATTTGCGGCTAAGTGTTTCAGCGTTGAGTGAGTGGTACTCACTCAACGCGACATCGAGTGAACTCGACGCTTTTCCTGCTTGGTGTTTTAGCATTGGGTTAGTTGTGCTCACTCAACGCGGTGTCGAGTGTACCCGACGTGGCGTCGAGTGTACTCGACACTTCTCCCTTAGACTTGTAGTTTTCTCCCGAGTCTCTTAGTGTGGGTTTTTATAGGGTTTCAGTGATGTTTTCAGTTAGTTTTGAAGGTTGAATAGTTAATCATGACAGGTGGTTACTCTGGTTTTCTTGATAGGGATGTTTGGGTGTAGAGTCGTTGCCACCACTGATTTAGCCCTGGTTTTGGCCGGTCTGTTGGACCCCAAGGCTGCACAGATGGCCCCTGAGTTATTGTGATCTGGTTGTTTAGATGAGGGTTGTTTATGGTCACCAACCCAGATCCATGGTTTTACCACTGCTAATAATTCACAAGTTAGGACTGTTAGTTCTTTTCCTTTTTAAAATTTCTATTTTGGCATATGTTTGCCTTGTTGCTCCTGCAGGTTGTTAGCATGGCATGTTGCTTATTTCTCGCACTTGGTGCGCTTTGATTATTCCTTGGAAAGTGTCTTACTTTTGCTGTCTCATTTATTTCCTTTTGCTGAATTTATCAGCATTCTTTTGTAGGGTTTGGTAAACCCACCTTTGTTTTATTGCTTATGATATACTACTCCTTTACTGCTTGTTTTTCTCTTGCTGAGGTGTTCTTTCTTTGAATGCCTAAGGTTTAGGGTTGTAGCTGATTAATAGGCTAGTTTTCGTTTGGAGCTTGCTATTGACCTGCTATTTTGCTTAGGGTTCTTTCCCTCATCTTTGTGAGGTAGTTCTTTTCTTGTTTCCTTTCTGTATAGACATACATACTCACCAGTGGGTTCGTTTCAGGTTATTGACGCCCACTGGTGGTTTTCCTTGTGATGCTAAGTATGTGACATAAACTGCTAGTTTTTGCCTATTTTTGAAGGTTGTTTACTTTCTCTCTGGGATTATTTTATGCTAGGGTGCATGTTAGATATTTTTAACTTATAAAACCCCTACCGATATTACTTCATACATGTCATATTTCTAAAACTAAAGAACTATTTTCTAAACAAACGTAAAGACTATCTTTATACTATATTAACCTTAGATTCTTGCATACGATGAGTTGTCCTTTGTGGACGTTTACCCTCATGTAGGATTTCAAACCATCTTGACTAAAGTATTTTTACGCAACGTAAAACTATATTTTACTCGCGGACTAGTTGATCCACTATGCCGAGGGATGAGACCATCTAATTTGAATGATTTTCTTCATAATAACTTATGAACTCTGTATAACTTGTTTAGGTTTGTGCCTTGCCTGAGCATCTGCAGTTATCCCCTACATGGCATGGCATCACGACATGTATTGAAAGACCCCCCCTCCCGAAACACAAAACACGGCACGAGAGGGGTATTATGCCCAGAACAACCGCCTTGGGGTAGCACTAACACTCAGGCTAGCCTTTATCACAAGATGCCTATTCTACCTGCTATAACCAATATCAATATATATGCCAACCCAACCAAAATAATATAAAGAGATCAAATCCACACAAGCTATAAGTCCAAAAGTACAGTAATAGAGAAGCTAAACATGCTTCTACAAAATCAGAGCACAGCTATAAAGTTGCCCCAAAGGGGCTACAACAAAACTCTCATATACTCACATCTATAACAGACGGTAGCGATAACACCGTCCCTTCAGGCCCTATCATCCTGGACTGGCTTACCGGCTACATGACCTGTTGTTCCATCTGCGGGGTTTCCTCCTAAAAAGGAAGACATAGCAACCGTTAGTCCTAAAGACTAAGTGGCTTCACATCCGCTCCCCCGGCAACTCCTCGGTACCGGGAGGAGAAAGGTACATGGTACAATATATCTATATAAAGCAGGAGTATAAACAAGCAAGTGGTATAGGTACGGTATCACTACGTATATGAAGTAGTGTATAATCAAGTAATAAGTTATTCTAGCATTTCTACCATCTATCACAGCACATGAGTAAAACTATAGCAAATGTAACTCAACTTATATGAATGTACATACAAACATATAAGTTGAGGTTCGTTCAGCAGTAAGTAACTAATCGTATAGGAGTGCCCATACAAACTTATACGATGAGGGTCTTGTGTATGTAATGAGGTGCAATATTATGTATGCGATGCAATGACTCACCCATTTTCACGCACATGCAGTTGTTATGTTGACACAGACTCGTAGTTCCCACTTTTCGAGCAGGTAGCTAACCTCTCAGGCGTCATCCGTCGTGGCCAGACGGTGACAGTAGAACGGGCAATTTTACTACTAAGTAGGTATCCACACTACTTCACTTTGGCCTCTATATGCCTCAAAGCTAAGAACACAATAGCGGAGCTCACCTGCATACTACGACCCAACGGGTATCTCGGGTAGATGTGCACCAAGATCCAAGCCCCGAACTGGCCTATGGTGTGACCCGAAAGGAGCCTCAGAAATAAGAATGAGGGTCAAGCCCAACCGTTCACTGTGCATGAAAGGATCCCCGGGACATGAACCCCGAGGGACAAGCCCAACCGCCCAAGGTCTATCTGTCAACTCCCATCGGTGTGACGATTGGCGAGCCCGTAGACCATCCACACTATCCTTAACCCTGGATTACGACACTGCATGTCGACTCACACCGCATGCAATTCCACAACATCGTGTAATGTAAGGAGCCTCGGATAAAGCACAAGGACGAAGCCCAACCATCTACTTTACTCATCTCAACAGCATCCCGTCTAGTGACAACCAACACCGCACTTAATAACTTCCAAAATGCTACCCGTAGGGAGAGGACACTCTAAGCATTGGACTACTCAATTTCATTCTATCAATTCAACATACATCAAGGCCATATTTTATTCATCTACATGTCCTTCTGAATGATTTCAACAAAATATAAACAATGCATATAAATGATAGTCTACCAATTTATATCAAGCCCTTTCGTTCAACTAAGTTTGCTTCACAACTCATTATATTAATTCAAATTAATAAACTTCAACATTCATATCAATATGATGATTACCACAAAAGAGTTCACTAAAACCTCGAGTTAGATTGCAACATTAATTCCACCAAATATAAATTCATGTTATACACTACCCAGAAATTTAGGTGTAGAATAAATCTAGACAGCAAATTCAACCGAGGATTCCCGTTACTACAGGAATTCGATGAGTGTGTGAAACCCCTCGATGGAAAGTTATTTCCACTGGCTACAACATTCATGTTTAGCCGGAAACCCAGATAAGACTATAACAAACATGAAATTCGCTTCAAAGCCTACAGCGTATAGAATACAATTTCTGTGCGCTTAGTCTATATCCATTACTTCGATCAGACATTCCCGTGGCTACAGGCCTCATCCTAAGGCGTGTAACCACCTGTTGGAAAGGTAATTTAAAGGGATATAACTTTCATGCTTAGTTGAAAGCCCAAATCAGACCATTTCTTGCCTGAAAATGGCCAAGAAATTCGCTGCGTGAAGAACACAGATTCTGCACGCATCTTGAAGCGGAATGAACGGCATCGGTTCATCTTCCTCCTCAAGCCGATCACCCCAAATCGCAACCAGAAGTTTCTCCACCCGTATTATCCCTCTCAAGGCCATTCCTCTTCACAAAACCACCCCCATCATCACTTTGAAGAAGGGGAGGTTGAAGATGAATAGTCATTAGAACAAAAGTTCTAGATAGGCCTTCCTAAGAAACCTTCTTCTCACACATCAAGACTCATTTGAGTCGATGTCTCGCCTAAGAATATATAAGGATATATAACCAAGGGAGAGGGGAGGATGCTCACCTCATTTCCAGCGGTACCACCATTTCCAGCCATGGATCTTGTCATCCTCCTCGGCGGCAACGCTTTTTCCTTGACGATGGTGGCGTTTCTGCTCCTTCAAGGTTTGCTCCAGCAAGATCTCCTCCAAAAATCTCCAACCAGAAAAATAGGGTTTGTGAAGAGAATGAGATTACCAGGGTTTCACTTTTCCATTTTATACAGAAGTGACACGGGTAGGGAAACAGCCGTGTCCTTACCCGTGTTCAGTCCTGGCGAAACATCATCAGCGGTTTGACTAGAATTTCATGCTCATACACGGGTACTAACACGCCCGTGTCGGTACCCGTGTCGAGGTTATACGGTCGTGGTTATGGCCGTGTCAATACTCGTGTCCTGGTCAGGAGACTTCTTGTCTTGCTTGCCTTGGAGCACATGGATTGGGACACGCCCGTGTCTCTACCCGTGTCCCTCTCTAGACAGACTCAAAACCACTCAACAAGGGTAGGGACATGCCCGTGTCCCTACCCATGTCCTTCTCGGGACACACAACTGAATGCCACTGAACACGGGTAGGGACACGCCCGTGTCCCTACCCGTGTCCTTCTCAGGACACACCACTCAACGCCATTTCAGAATCACTCAGCACCATAGCCACTCAATACCACTTAACACGGGTAGGGACATGCCCGTGTCCCTACCTGTGTCAAGCTCAACACAAGTTTTCAGCCTATTTCCTTATTCCCCACGAGTGCGCAGCTGATCGCTTGCACCCTCTTGATCCTACACAACCTCTCCTGACACCAAAAACACACACAAGGGGCTCAGCACGAATCAGAACGTTACAAATCCTATAAATAAAATAAAAGATTTCATCCCCGAAATAAGGCTAAGGCTATTGGGAGTGAAGTATACAAAAAAACAAAATATGCTTTTAAATAAAATTACCTGGAGCAAACAACCTCGGGTAGCGTCTTTGCATCAAATCCATTGGCTTCCATGTAAACTCCTCCTTCCCATGATTAGACCATAGCACCTTTACTAAGGGAACACTTTTGCAGCGCAAGGTTCTTATCTCGTAGTCTACAATCCGCACTGGCTCCAGTCGCACAGACCTATCAGACGCCAAAGCACCATCAATTGTGGGGATGTATCGATTGGGCCGTAATAGCGCCTTCCGAAGTGACGACACATGGAACACGTCGTGGAGATTCTCTAGCTCGGGATGTAGCTCCAACCGATAGGCTAACAGGCCAACCCTTTCTAGTATAGTATAAGGACCCACATACCTCAGGCTGAGCTTCTTCACACCACGCACCCGTGACACTCCATGCATTGGCCAGATTTTCAGAAATACTTTATCACCCACCTGAAACTCCACCAGACCGTGCCATGCATTATAAGGCTTCGCCTACCGAATTTTAGCCTCTAACATGTGATCTCGTATCAGCCTAACCATCGCATCAGTGTCATCTATATACTCAACTCCCAAAGTCTTTGGGTCTTCATCTTGGACCAAATACAAGGGGGTTCTACACCTTCCATAAAGGGCTTCATGGGGCGCCATGTTGATGCTCTCCTGATGGCTGTTGTTGTAAGAGAATTCCACCAGGGGTAAGAGCCTTTCCCACGGTTCTCCCCTATCCAACACACATAATCTCAATAGATTATCCAATGTCCGGATGGTTCGCTCAGACTGCCCGTTCGTCTGAGGATGGAACGCGATGATGAAGGTAAGGCGCGAGCCCAAATACGCCTGTACCGCCTTCCACTCCTTGGAGGTAAAGAGACCATCACTTTCAGAACCTATCGTCTTAGCCACGCCATGATACCGTACAAACTTATCCACAAAGAGGCGTACCAAGACATCCACGTGAGCCTCCTTCTTCATATGGATAAACAAGGCTACTTTCGTCAGTCGATCAACGATCACCATTATTGAATCATTCCCTGAGCGTGAGCGAGGTAGCCCATGTACGAAGTCTATGGAAATATCCTCGAACTTCCACTCGGGGATGGGAAATGACAGTAACAAGCCGCCAGGACTCCTGCACTCCGCCTTCACCCTTTGACAGGCTTCACAATGTGTAACAAAATATCGGACATCCTTCTTCATTCCCGGGCAACACATGGTCTTTCGTGAGCTGGCGTACTTCTTTGCAATTCCCGGGTGCACTGAATACTGAGATCAATATGCCTCTCTCAAGATATCCTCCCGTATTTTACCTCCCTTGGGAATGTAGAGCAGGCCGCGAAAATAAACGAGGCCGTGTTTTAGTGTGTATTCGTCGGTAGTCCCGTCTTCGATTGACTTGATTGTCAGGGCCAAAGCCGCATCCACTCCTTTCTCCACCCGGATCCAGTCTCGGATATCACAAACTATGCTCATGCTTGCCAAGTACTCCGTATATTCTACCGAAGGAGCCTTAAATATCAAAGTAATATCCATCTCCTCAATCATCTGAGCCAACTCCATACTCATCAACCGAGACTCTGGGCTCGAGCTTGGTATTTTTCTACTCAACACATCGGCTACTGAGTTCGCTTTTCCTGGGTGGTAGTTCAAGGTGTACTCATAGTCGCATAGAAATTCTAACAACTACCGTTTTCTTAAGTGTAACTCCTTCTGAGTATGAACGTACTTCAAGTTTTTGTGGTCTGAAAAGATCTCGTAGGTGACGCCGTATAAATAATGCCTCCAAACCTTCAAGGCAAACACCACTGCTCCCAGCTCCAAATCATGAACCGGGTAATTTATTTCGTGCTTCTTCAATTGTCTTGAAGCATAAGCAATCACGTGCTCGTTCTGCATCAATACCGCTCCTATCCCTTGATATGACACGTCCGTGTAAACTTGAAATCCTTCCTTACCAGATGGAAGGACAAGGATGGGGGAGGAGGTAAGTCAATCCTTCAATTCTTGGAATACAGCTTCATATTGGGGTGTCCACTCATACGACACACCTTTCTTTATTAGGGAAGTAAGAGGAAGAGCAATCTTTGAGAATCTCTTTACAAACTTGTGGTAGTACCCGGCAAGTCCAAGGAAACTCTACACATCGGCCGCCAACTTCAAATGTGACCACTCCTTTACGGCACGCACTTTGGTCGGATCCACAACAAGCCCAACCCCACTGATCACATGACCCAAGAAGGCAACCTCCTTAAGCAAGAATTCGCATTTGCTAAATTTGGCGTACAAGGCGTGCTCCTTCAATTTCTTCAACACCAAGGTCAGATGCTCGTCATGCTAATCCTCCGTCCTTGAGTAGATGAGGATATCATCGATGAAAACAATGACAAAGATGTCCAAATAGGGCTCAAATACCTTGTTCATCAGGCTCATGAAAGCCGAAGGGGCATTTGTGAGCTCAAATGACATTACAGTGAACTCGTACAACCCATATCTTTAACTAAAGGCTTTTTTCTGGATGTCCCCTTCTTGTATTCTCAACTGGTAATACCCTGAGCACAAGTCTAGCTTTGAAAACCAATGTGATCCCACTAGTTGATCGAACAACTCATCGATCCAAGGTAGCGGGTAAGTGTTCCGCACCATCAACCGATTGAGTTCCCGATAATCTATGGAAAGACATAGGGTTCCGTCCTTCTTCTTCACGAACAATACAAGGGCTCCCCAGGGTGACGAACTAGGGAGAACAAACCCTGACTCCACCAGTTCTTGTATTTGAACTCTAAACTCCATGAGTTCTTTCGGGGCCATTTGGTAAGGGGCCTTGCATACGGGTTTGGCACCTGGTACGAGATTAATTTGGAAGTCAACCTCTCTA
This sequence comes from Platanthera zijinensis, assembly GCA_039513925.1. Lineage (NCBI taxonomy): Eukaryota > Viridiplantae > Streptophyta > Magnoliopsida > Asparagales > Orchidaceae > Platanthera > Platanthera zijinensis. The sequence goes on along the minus strand of CM077080.1, from coordinate 136,731,171 downwards.
TGCGGGGGTAATCCTGGCTTTTTCTCAGGAAATACCTCGGGGAAATCCCGCACCACCCGTACGTCTTTTACGTCCAATGCTACTTCCTTCAACTCGAACCAGATCATAAAAACTTCATCCCCCTTCATGTGGGCTTTTACAACCTGAACGGATGATAACGTCAGACGAGGTGCGAAGTTAATACCTTGGAAGATGACGTTGGAGTCCCATGTCTCAATTAGATCGGCTTCTCCGCGCAGTCGATCCTTGCAAAGTACCAGTCCAACCACATCATGCCTAGAATGATGTCAAATTACGGCATTTTCAAGACATTGGCAGGCGTAACGAAAGTCCTTCCCTTAATAAGTACCTCAAGCTCGAACTTAGCGATTTCAATCATATCCGAGCCATCCGGAAGACGCACTAGTCGGGCTATTCCAGTAAAATATTGCACACCCCCCATGTCCTTAATGAAATCCTCGGACACAAAAGAGCGTGAGGCACCAGTATCAAACATCGCATAAGCTGTCTTTCTGCCAATTATCACGGTGCCTAAGTACCAATAATCAAAACTTATTGCTAGATAGCTAGTATGTCGTAAGCAACTTAAGTTTAACTCAGAAAACATGAAAGCTTACTGCACGTACCTGCTATAACATTCTGGGGATTCCGTTCTTGCGCAATGTCTAGCGCGTACACTTGATCCCGGGCAGGGCCGTGGTTACCTCCTCGCGGTCCTCGTCCTCGACCATGCATGTAACCCCGCTCTCGAGGGGCCGCCGGAGGGAGAGTGGGAGGGGCGTTCCCAAATAATTGCGGGCAAAAGCGTCGAATATGAACCGGTTGGTTGCATTCAAAAAACACCATCCCACGACGCCTCTCGAGTTGCTGAATTTGCTGAGGTTGTGGCGGTGGAGGCAATGCGGGCGGTTGTGGAATCGGATGCTCCACCCTATAGTCTTGGTGTACACGCCATCCACCTCTTTATATCCTCTTCCTCCTCTAAAGCCCTGTCTCCTTCTATTTCTCGGGCCAGCTTCTATAACGCCCTCTGCAGGTCTCTTACCACTACTCAAGTGGTCCGCCTCCAATCTTTTTGACATATCGATAATCTCCGCCAAGTTAGCATCCGCTATAAACAAAAGGGCCTGCCTTAGGGGATCTTGCAGCCCTTTGTAGAAATGCTTGGCGTAACCTATATCATCTAACTCGTATGAGTCTGCGAACCTTGCGAGATGTTAAAACTCTCGCTGGTATTCCGTAACCATCTTTGATCCTTGTTTCGGTAGAATAAATCTCTCCTCAAGTTCGCCTCGAGCTGATGAAGGAATGAAATGCTCCAAGAAAACTTCCGAGAATTCGCTCCAACTTATCTCTGTATAGACTCGGCCTTGGAAGATGGAGCCCATGAGTGACTTCCACCACCTCTTAGCAAGTAGCTCCAAGGTGGACACCGCCAATGACACAGCTATGTCTGCTGGACAACGGATACAAGCCATAACTCCTGTACTGTGTCAAGCCATTCCTCCGTGCGCACGGCTGACTCCGTACCAAGGTAAGTGGGAGGGGAGAGAGCCCGGAAGGTGCTCAGCCAGTTAGAGCCCGGGGCCTATTGTAGTACCGGAGGCTACTGTGCCCTAAAAGCATCCAAGATGGCGGTGAGCGTCTGCCCCAACTCGGACTGTTGGAATTGAGTGGGTATGGAAGGGGCAGGAGTGCCCCCCCAACGGCTCAACACGCACTTGAATCAATACGTAGAATGCAAACTTACGATCAGGTTGGCTAATCTTAAGGTCAGAGTTGGACAAACTTAGTGTGAATTACATATGGGAACACCACTGCTTCCGCTAAGTCAGTTTGTCCCCAAACTGACTAGTCGAACGGGAGTGGCCCATTGTTGAATTACTTATTTAGTTGACGATCGTGGCCCTCTGATATCATTTGTAAGACCCCCTCCCGCAACACAAAACATGGCACGAGAGGGGTCTTATGCCCAGAAAAACCGCCTTGGGGTAGCACTAACACTCGAGCTAGCCTATACCACAAGACGCCTATTCTGCCGGCTAAAACCAATATCAATATATATATGCAAACCAAACCAAAATAATATAAAGAAATCAAATCCACACAAGCTATAAGTCCAAAAGTACAGTAATAGAGAAGCTAAACATGCTTCTACAAAATCAGAGTACAGCTATAAAGTTGCCCCAAAGGGGCTATAAAAAAACTCTCATATACTCACATCAGTAACAGACGGTAGCGACGACACCGTCCCTTCATGCCCTGTCGTCCTGACCTGGCTGACCGGCTCCATGACCTGCTGTTCCATCTGCGGGGTTTCCTCCTAAAAAGGAAGACGAAGAAACCGTTAGTCATAAAGACTAAGTGGCTTCACATCCCCTCCCCCGGCGACTCCTCGACACCGGGCGGAGAAAGGGACATGGTACAATATATCTATATAAAGCAGGAGTATAAACAAGCAAGTGGTATAGGTACGGTATCACTACGTATATGAAGCAGTGTAAAATCAAGTAATAAGTTATTCTAGCATTTCTACCATCTATCACAACACATGAGTAAAACTATAGCAAAGGTAACTCAACTTATATGAATGCTCATACAGACATATAGGTTGAGGTTCGTTCAGCAGTAAGTAACTCATCATATAGGAGTGCCCATACAAACTTATACGATGAGGCTCTTGTGTATGTAATGAGGTGCAATGTTATGTATGTGATGCAATGACTTAGCTATGTTCACACACATGTAGTTGTTATGTCGACACAGACTCGTAGTTCACACTTTTCGAGCAGGTAGCTAACCTCTCAGGCATCATCCATTGTGTCCAAACGGTGACAGTAGAACGGACACTTCTACTACAAAGTGGGTATCCACACTACTTCACTTAGTCCTCCGTACGCCTCAATGCAAAAAACACAACAGCAGAGCTCACCTGCGTACTACGGCCCAGCGACAAAAGTAGAGTTACAAAAAGCTAATGCCAACAATAAGGAAAGGGGGGAGAAAATCTCCTTACATAGCTCAAAAAGCAACCAAGCAGCACTCCAACAGCAAAATGGCTCAAAAATTTTAACCCTTGGTCATTACAGAAAAGTTCTATTTATATGCAAAAATATCGGATTACACGCCATGGCCACGGGCGTGACTGGGGGGCATGTCGGGTCTAGCGTGCCGACGAAGCCGAAAATCTGGTCAGGTGGCTTATTTCTGGAAGCTTCGGGAAAGTCCATGTGTTGGTCACGGGTGTGACAGGGGGTTCACGGGTGTGTAGGGGGGCATGACTAGACATCTGGCAGAATTTGATGTCGGCAGCAACTTTTTGAACTGGGTTGAAAATTACAGGACCGACACAGGTGTATCGGAAAGGTTACAGGCGTGTTGGTGGTATTGAGTGTCGACTGGAGGTGTTGAGTGTCGAATTGCGGTGAGTGTCGAGTATGCTGGCATTGAGTGTTGACTAACATTGAGTGTCGACTGTAGGAGTTGAGTGTCAAGTCTGCTGGTATTGAGTGTCAAGACAAGGGGGTGATAGACAGGTCACAGATGTATTCAGCCCCAATATTTTGGATTCACAGTGGCAACAATTTTTTTCACTGGCGTCAAACTGACACGGCCAGGTCACAGGCGTGTACTTTGAATTTCTGACTTTTTCCAGGAAATTTTTTGGAAAACAAAATTAAGCTAAGTTAAAAGGGAGTATACAAAAAAGGAACATTTTATTAAAGGAAAATAACTAAAAACAACGAAAATAAACTAAAATGACCTAAATAAAGTACTGAAAAATATGAATATTTACAACTCATCACCGTCCAACAGCTCTTTTGACCTATGGGCCTAGCGTTACTTGCTAATATATAACCTTCCTTTTGTAGAATAAATCTTAGAGCTCGCCGCCAACGCCGACGCCGTTAGTGGTGAATTACAGCTTTCTCGTAATGCCAACATCTTTGGACTTAACCAAATTCTGAGATTCAATCCATGCATTGAGTGCATTGAGTAAATGGCCTTCACTCAGCGCATTTGGACTTAGCCTAATTCTATGCACCATTAGGCATTGAGTGCATTGAGTGAACTGGATTCACTCAACGCCTTTGGAATTAGCCAATTCTTCTGTCTTGCTTAGGCGTTGAGTGAACTGGCTTCACTCAACGCCTTTGGACTTGGAAAATTCTTATCCCTTGTTACGGCATTGAGTGCATTGAGTGAACTAATTTCACTCAACACCTATGGACTTAGATAGATTTTTTCTGTCTATCTTCATTTAGCTTTGGCTAACCATAGCTTTGTCGACGCTTTCCTATTTGTGCGTTGAGTGAGCTGACCTCACTCAACGCATGTTGACTTAGTTAATTTTTTGTCTTCTTCTTCTTTGTCTTTGATAGAATTAGCATGGCGTTTAGTGAACTGGCTTCACTCAATACTTTTGGACTTAGTTAATTTTTCTGTCTCCTTCTTCTTTTGCTTTGACAGAATTAGTATGCCGTTGAGTGAACTGGCTTCACTCAACGCTTCTCGACTTAGTTAATTTTTCTATCTCCTTCTTCTTTGGCTTTGATTGATCAGTCTACCTCAGCGCTTTGTGTTGTATGGCATTGAGTGAACTGGCTTCACTCAAAGAATGTGGACTTAGTCACTTTTCTTCACTATCCAGGCAAAGGATTTGACTGACTGGTCTTTACTCAATGATTCTGCTTATCTGGCATTGAGTGAGCTGTCCTCACTCAACGCCTCTAAACTTAGTCGATTTTTTGCTTGCCACTATTGAAGCATTGACATACATAACTTTACTCAGTGCTTGTTGTTGTATGGTGTTGATTGAACTGCCTTCACTCAACGCATGTGGACTTAGCTGATGAAAAACTTTGCAGACTGCTGGGCTTTAACTGTCCACACTTTACTCAGCACTTTTTGGTATCTTGTGCTGAGTGAACTTGCTTAACTCAAGGCCTGTGGACTTAGGCAATTTGCAGCCATTCCAGCATCCTTCTTTGACATCTCGCATTGAGTGAACTGGCTTAACTCAATGTCTGTAGACTTAGACAGATTTCTATCTCTCTATTCCTCTACCCTGTGACCACCTATCACAACCACTTGGAATACCCGTCAAAACTGCATGCATGAACTTAAACATACATCAAATACAACTATGTGTATACTATTGACTTGTTTGACATCTACAAATCAAGGACATTATGAGCAATGGACCCAACAATACTGGAATAGGAGTAAGTGCTGCTGTCGGATGAGGTGAGGCACGGCTCGGCAAGCAGGATAACTTCTCCAAGACCCCTCATAGATATGATACAGGAGAATCTTTGCTTCATTCATCAAGACATAGAGCTGGTCCGCGAGTTTAACAACCCTCGATGACCACCAAGGATAGGGACGCAAGGCTAGGGTAGATAGAAATGGATCCCTAACAAAGCCTTCTGGCACTCGCCCCTTTGACCCCCAACTCTCGCAGGTTATGACAATAATTTCTCTGATGCTATATTTTTCAAACATTTGACATTGTTGTGTGTAATAAGTTCAACTATTTTACAATTTTACTTCCTATATTTGTTACTCACGAATTATGCTGCGTTTCAGACTCGGTTTGCATTAGGGTAGAGCAAGTCGCACGGGTCTGGAAAGTCGGGACTCGTGAGCTGGGCTGGAATAGTTGGCTCGACAAGTTTAATTAGCTCTCTATAAATAGGACCCCTTACCTACCCTTGACATATAACATTTATTGCCGGCTTATACCCCTTTGTTGCTCCTCTCGCCTCTTGCTCTCACGCTGAGATTTGTAGAAATTGGAAAGACACAACCCAACGTCGATGGATAGTCAAAGTGTGCTAAATAATTTTCAGAGTACCCCTAATTTGATGGTCATACTACAGAGGAGGAGCTTAACACTTTTGTGGCGGACTATGTCCCACCAGGGTTTGCCACGCGCCGACCTAGGCGAGGCGAGACGATCGACACTGTCTTCACCGACAAACTCTCCTTCAACTTCTCGCATTTTGAGGTGGGGTTGCACCTGCCCCTCTAGCTAGAGGTCTGCCAAGTGCTAAAGTACTTTGGGGCCATCCCCGCGTAAATGAACCCAAGTGTGATCGTCATGCTTATGGCTTTCACGAGCTTCCTTCGGAAGGAGCAGATTGACTTAAATCTCACTATATTCCAAAAACTCTTCATTTACCACTCCACTAGGGACAGGGTCACCTTCTTTGTCGGCTCAAAGCTCAAGGTGCATGAGATGACCAAAAAGAACCATAATAGGTTCTTAAAGTTCGTTATCATCAAGGGCGAACTTGACAACATATCCTTCTCGCTAATCCAGCAGGGCGAGGAGGTGTACCGGCCGTAGACCATGATGGGTGATGACGCCAGCCTCCGCCAGTTCTTCCTGCAGAAAGATTTCGAGGTCACCTTCCTGTAAAGGGGCTTTGTCTCGCTCTCGCTAGTTCTACCTTGAGAAGGTATGACCTATTATCGTTTTTACCACAGGCTTGCCGAGACTATCCTTTGCTAACAAAGTTACTTTTTGCATGGAAACGGCTGATCCCAAAGAACTAGCCATTCGCAGACTCATGGTTATACCCTAACCAGCTCGTGCAAGAGAGGGTGGCTGCGGTGGCTCACCGAATTGAGCGGGAATCCTCCGAGCACTCCTCCAGGCAGAAGTGTGTTGAGCTCGCAGGCTCCAGCTCGCCCCGCCTACCGCCTCCACCGAAGAAGCTGAAGAAGATAGTGGTTCCCAGGGAAAGGCCGGTCCTGCTAGACTCACCAGAGAAGGAGCGAGGTGAAGACGATCTTCCTGCCTCCCTAGCTATCGAGGGGCTCCTGGTCCGCGAGTCGGGCCTGCTGAAGGATCATCAGTACTTTTGTCTCGGTGGGAAGGAAAATGACCAGCTGGGCGAGCCGATGGTCCGGTGGGATGATAACACCCATAGGGTGTCCATCTCTTTCCTCTTCCCCTCTTGGTCTGAACGCCTGACCCCTAATGGGTACGCCTATTCCCTTGGCTTCGGGCTCTATGGATGTTGGGATGCTGAGGCCTATGATAATGACCCTCCTGCGGCTCGCCCATGAATGCACGCGATCCCAAATGCATTCCTTGGAGCTTTCCCACATGTTCATTCAACTCGGATTCACCCTCAACCATAGGCTGGCGAGTGCCGAGGAAGCTCTAGATCTCGCTCGGGATGAGGTGGAGGACTTGAAGAAGAAGAAACTAACGGTTGTTGTGTCCCTCCTTAAGAAGAGTGTCGGCGGGTTGGTGAGTGCTTGTCAATCTTTACTTTTCTTCTCGCTTGCTTAGTTCTTTTGCTCATGCTTTTCGCCACACAGGATGCTTAGACCACCGACCTCCTGCGTACTCATGCTGCCGGGCTCGAGTAGAAGAATAAGCAACTAGAGGGGCAGAATATGCTTCTATAGAATGTTGTATCTCTTCTGGTGGATTACCTGGTCCCTCGAGCTCACGGTGGGCCGAGCACCCAAGGCAAAGATACGAAGCTCTTTAGCCAGAAGGAGGTCAATAAAATATTGCAGGTCAACTCCATCAAAGTCACTGATCATATCCTGCAGGTCATGCGAGATCTATAGGTTTTGACGGTGGACTGGGAGGAGGTGACCGCTAAGGACCTGGTACCCGAGATGTTCCTCCCCATCCCTACTCCTAGTTAGATGGAAGACAGCTTTGACTCGCTCTTTAAAGTAGTGTCAGGCTTTCAAGATGATCCTTCTAGGGGAGAGGGAGAGAGCTGACCTGTACTTTTCTTTATTTTCCTGTAATGATTCCCCCCTAATTTTGTAACCTTGCCGCGAGGCGAGTTCTTTTGTAATCAAAAAGATACTAATGAAAATTTTACTTAACAAATGTATCTTATCTTTTAATTTTATTTTATGGATCACACTCCCATATGTGTTGCACTCGCATAGGTAGAACTCATTGATAGATGTCATTTGGCTGTTAGAATACATACCCGCGCAGAGACCTCGAGATCTCACCACCCCTTAGAGATTTGTTCAAGGCCCAGTTTTTCCTAGTAAACTCTTGATAGGATAGACTGTCATTGTCAGAAATTAAGCCCGAGTTGTTAGTTAGACTCGCCTCGCCCTCTTATGATTAATACAGGCGAGTGCAACCTTTTGGTGAGATCCACCCCAAGGGGCGCGACTCGCCTCCTTTTAAGATTGCTCTCCTTGTTATTTGGCAAGATCCCGGCTTGCCATAACCTGGTCATTTAGGATTTTTCCGGATCTGACCAATTCTCCTTATGATTTCTTGCCCTTGGCCTTTTCCCAAATCTTTACCCATGAATGCCTCGTATTGACTGGTGGGATCCCTGCTCGGCGAGATCTCTTGGAAGAGTTATGTTTTTTCCCAAAAATTCCTTACCCTTAAAGCCTTGTTGACTGGCGAGAGTGGCTCGGGACTTGGTTCCAAGGCCTTTCACAACGTCCATCAAGGCCCCCTGTACTGCCAGCTAGATTAAAAGACTGACAGTAGGAGAAGGTCGGGACTTGGCTCCAGAGCAACAACAACGTCTACTGAGGGCCCCTACCCTGCTAGCTAGGTAACAGCTTGATAGCAGGAACAGCTCAAGACTTGGCTACAGAGCGACAATAACGTCCACCGAGGGCCCCTTCCCTACAAGCTAGGTGAAAGCCTGATAACAGGAGTACCTCAGGACCTGGGAGACTCTCTTGAGTGACATCTAATCCTACCAGCTAGTGAGAATCTGGCAGTAGGATCTGCTCAGGGTCTAGGAGACTCTCTCAAGTGACATCAAGCCCTGCCAGCTAGTGGGAGCCTAGTAGTGGGATTTGCTAGGGGTCTGGGAGACTCTTAAGTGACATCCAACCATGCTAGATAGTGGGAGCCTGGCAGCGGGATCTTCTCGGGGTCTAGGAGACTCTCTCGAGTGACATCCAGCCCTACCAGCTAGTGGGATCCTTGTAGTGGGATCTGCTTGGGGTCTGGGAGACTCTCTCGAGTGACATCCAGCCCTACCAGCTATTGGGATCACGGCAGCGGGATCTGCTAGGATTCTGGGAGACTCTCTCAAGTGACATCCAGTCTTGCCAGTAAGTGGGAGCCTGACAATGGGATCTGCTCGAGGTCTGGGAGATTCTCTCAAGTGACATAAATCCCTGCCAGCTAGTGGGAGCATGGCAGCGAGATATTCTCGTGGTCTACTCAGTGAACTCTTCATGTGTTCATATGAATCATTGTTGAATAAAACTTGAATATCAAGAAGCTTCATATTAGAAAAATGGCGTTACATACATAGATTAAGGATAGAAATGCTTCATATCATCACCACTCCAGGTGTTACTTAGGGTCTTGCCCTCTACATTCCGCAGGCGATACACCCTGACTTCAATGCCTCCTTAACAATGAATGGAACCACCCAATTTTGGATGAGCTTTCCCACAGCAGCTGATCTCCATGCTGCATCTACTTTTTTAAGATCAAGTCCCATTTGGCAAACTCTTTGATTCTAACATGTATGTCAAAATACTTGACCATCTGCCATTTGATTTCTTCTTGCCTGATAACGTCCATGTATCGGAGTTCTTCCATCATGTCCAAGGAGAGTTACAACTCGTTCTCATTCTTGACACTCCAATCTTACCTGCTTTCCTCTACTTCCACTACTCGTGGTGTCCGGACCTCAAATTCTGCCGGAAGCAAAGCTTCACAGCCATGGGAGAGTTTGAAGGGGGTCTCCCCCTTGGCTGTGTTAGGGGTGGTCCTTAGGGCTTAGAGGACTGAAGAAAGTTGCTCCATCCAACTCCCCTTTAGGTTCTCAACCTTCTTTTTAAACAAATTTATAATGATCTTGTTCGCCGCATCCACCTGCCCATTACTACTGGGGTGGTGAACTGACATGAACCGAAGATCAATCTTGATCTGGCCGTAGAAGCTGTTGAACTCGGTACTGGCAAATTATGGCCCATTGTTTGTGACAATGGCCCGAGGCAACCCATTTCGACAAATGAAATCCACCAATACGAAGTTTCAGATCACTTGGGAGGTCATCTTGGCTAGCATCTTAACCTCCAACCACTTAGAAAAATAATTGATCATTAACAACAAGAACCTCCTCTGTCCACTAGCCAGGGGGAAGGGCTCCATAAGATCCATTTCCCACATAGCAAAGGCCCATGGCCCCGTGATTCTCCCGAGACATTGGGCTAGTAGGAATTAGAGAGTGGATAACAGCTTGCACTTCTGGCACTTCTTCGCGAACTCGGCGGCATCCCGGCCCAGGGTCGGCAAGAAATACACTTGTCTTACTATTGGGTCCATTGCCCACAATGTTCCCTAGATTGGATTTGAAGAAGCATCACCATCAACACTAAGAGCATAGTTGTATTTGATGTTGTTTAAGCTCATCATGTGAAGGATGTTCCTTGAAACAAGTTAAGATAGGTGGTCTAAGTAATATTGACAGGTGGTTGCAAGGTAGAAAGGTGGACACCAAGATAGATGATGGACATGCAGGAATTTTCCTTAGTCCACAGGCGTTGAGGGTATCTTACTCACTCAATGCAAGCTACAGGAATTTTGTTAAGTCCATAGGCATTGAGTGAAGCTTAATCAGTCAATGACAGATGCAAGAAAATATGTTGGATAGGATATAAATTTCCTAAGTACAGAGGTGTTGAGTGAAGTCTATTCACTTAACACCAGGTAAGTAAAAGAGTTGAATAAAGCTTAGTTAGTCTAAGCCTAACTATTTGCTAGACTGGAAAGTGGCTAAGTCCACAGGCATTGATTGAAGTCAACTTACTAAACGCCATACAGCTAAAGGTTTTGAGATTGGCAAATCCTAAGAGGAAGCAGGGAGAAATGTGGCTTAGTACAAAGGCATTGAGTGACATCATTCACTCAACGCCATTGCTTCATAATCATTGAGGATAACCTTGTAATTAAAAGCTGAAAGATAATCCTATGGATTAATAATCACCTAGAGGGGAGAATTGGTGATTTTTTAATATACTTTAGTAAATCTTTATCACTTACTAATTTCAACAGTTATAGAATTTTGAACACAACACAAACAACAATAATTCACAGCACACTGCACACACAAAATTATAGTGGTTCCTCTATCTAGGATACATCCACTATCCCCCTTCTTCCTCACTAGCAATGTGCTAGATAAGGTTATAACTCCTCCTATTTAACTCACATCCAAAGATCCTACAGTCTCAGTTTTTGTTAAGAAACCTACACTCAGACCAATAGGTCCTACCTGAGAGATTTTCCCAATCTCCTACCTCAGATTCCTCAAGAACCCTACCTTAGCCTTTATATACTAGGCTTACAACTCAGTGATTTACCCAAATCCACCTACATTAGGCCCCTTATGAACCCTACCTCAGCCTTTATAACATAGGCATACAACTTAGAGATAAGATCTCCTACCCACTCAGATCTCAAAGAGATCTTACAAAATAAAGAGGTAAAGTGTAAACAACAACCTTCAGAAAATAGAATGTCTGTAATTTTGGCTTATTTGTTAGCATAGATTCTTCAACTTAGCAGTAATGGATTTCTTCTTGATAAATTGATTTGCTGAAAATTTGAATCTCTTGATCTGCAATCTTCTTGATGTTGATCGACTTGAATTCCTTGAAGAAATGGTAGATCAGATTAACCTTAGTATTCAGATAAACCTGGTTAAGGGATCTGGAGATTTTCTTGAAGACCTTCATCCTCTTCCTCCTTCTGGAATTGTAAGAATGAGAATTTCTGTTTTCTATTTTGATTCTGTGTATTGTGTGTCTCATATTTGGTGTAGACAACCCCTCTATTTATAACCTTCATGGATGGATAGTTTCTGGATGATGACATCAGCATCTGACATCATTCTTCAAAATTTCCCCTTAAATAGTTTCTGTTGTCGTATCACATTTCTGTAGTTGAAGTGACAGTTCTGACTTGTCTTGACACTTCTGTGTTGACTCAGCACATCTTCAGAAACAAAAGTGTCGAAATGTCCAAAGTGTCTCGACACTTATGTCGAGACATCACAGTAGTCTCGACACAATTCTACTTGGAAGAATTTTCATCTGAAACTTGAAAGTGTCGAGACAGTTGATTTGTCTCGACAAAACCATTTTCTATGTTGACTCTGCACATCTGCTTAGTGTCGAGACAGTTAAATTTTCTCGAGATAGTTGGTTTGTCTCGACACAATTTTACATAGAAAAATCTCCTGCCTTCTTTATGTCAAGACACTTGTATTATCTCGACACAACTGCTTCAAGCTTTATAGTGTTAGGTATGATGTCTTATCTCGATAATGCTGACTCAGTCTACAAGGTGTCGAGACAACTAACTTGTCTCGACATAGTTGTCTTGAATCTTTTGTGTCAAGTTAACTGACTTGTCTCGACACACCTTCTACAAAGGTGTCGAAATAGGTGAGGTGTGTTGACACTTTTGTGTTTTACAAATTTTTATGTAGACTTTGTTGACTTCACTCAGCATTTTGCTGACCTGTCTTAACACAGCTTCTGCAAAGGTGTCGACACAGTTGAAGTGTGTTGACACTTTTGTACTAAGCCATTTTTCTTCAAAATCTAGTCAGCTTGTTGTGTCCACCTATCAAACCAATATAAAATAGACATCCTGCATACATAAACTTAAATATACGTCAAATACAAATACGTGTATATCATTGAGTTGAAGGGGCTTCTTCAAATTAAGTACATTGTATCCAATGTACCCAACAATCTCTCCCTATTTGGAAAAGTCATAACCCAAATTCAATGATATACAACATGATACCAAAACTTGATGATAGAGTTATAAATTAGATAGTACCGTATAACATATAAAGTGATACAATTGATAACACATATAGAAAACATAGTGCAACTAAAATTTTCATTATAAATTTGTTCAAGGGTTACAGTTGTGTAATTTATTATACTGGTCTAAAAGTAAAGGTACAAAAATGCCTAGAAAACATATACTAAGGATGCTCTGGTTCTTTGATGATTATGCCTTTTCCAGATAGTATCTTTGCTTTTACTTCAGGCACCTTGACATCTGTTATCTTTTTACCTTTATCAACCTTGGCTTTAGAAATCTCTTCCTCCTTGATTCTTTGCCTCTCAAAATAGTGATAAGGCTGGGGAAAGTATTTACTGGGCTCAACAGCATTAGCAGGGATCTTCCCTGTCTATAGATTATGTCTGAATTTCTGGATAACCTCTTGTTGCTTTAAATGTTTAGCCCATTCTTTCTCATGATACCATTTACCCCTATAGGTTATATTTGCATTAACTGCTTTCCATGCAGTTAGTATGATTGATCTGGAGGTTGGGCTCCACTGTTCAAAATCAGGCCTAGCTTCAGCTTGTTCCCTAAACTTTTTCTTTGACAGCTGAGCCTCTTTCTCTTTTAGTATAGCAGATGCAGACATTTCCACCTCTTCACATATAACATATTGAACTAGTGGTGGAGGACTATATATATGTTGAACAGCAGCTTGAATGGCTTCAAATTGAATTTGTGCAGAAGGATTGTACATAGATTGCTGAGGAGCATGAGTTACTTCAAATTGAGTTGGTTGACAACAAGACTCAGCAAATTGGTCACCATCATACCAAAGGGGAGGATGACCTAAAGTTTCTCTGATGTTTTTTGATATCCATGTAGCATGCTCAGAACTGGTCCTTATCATCACCCTCTCCCCCTTTATGACTTCTCTTTCCATGTGATCTCTAAGGTCATTTTTGTGAAACCTAACCTACCATCCAAATAATTGATGCCTGAGGTTACAATATTTTTACCTTCAGTAAGTTATGATCCAAGTCCTTATTAGAAGCTTTGATATCTTTTAACAGTGAGGTTGAGTGAGTTTGCAATTGAGCCTCCGTGTTCTTTGTAGCAGCAGCTATTGTTGTTTCTATAATAGTAGTCTGCTCAGTCAGCTTAACCAAGGATTCATTGTGCATACTAGTCATGTTTTCATCCAAAATCCTTTAATTTTCAAGGGCATATCCTTGTTTGACTATCATTTCATCTTCAGTCTTCTTTGCATCTTACTGTTGTTTCACAATATTAACAACAACATTAGCTCCTTTCTGAAAGTAATCTGTCATGGTTGTTTTAAGAAGTTTTACTTCTAATCTTATATATTTGATGTCCTGAGCCAATTGAAATTGCAGCTCCTAATTCTTTTCATAAACATACTTTTCAAGCTGTGAGCTTTGTTGGACAAGCATAATTTGTAGTTGTACAAGAAAAGAACTTAAATCCAAATCTAGAGGAGTTATTCCACACTACATTGTTTTCTTGTAGCTTTTTTCCTTTGTCTGACATCGTCAATCTTATGTTTCTTCAACTGAGAGTCTTCCTCCGCCTCAGAGTCAGATGAGCTGTTAAAGGCAACTGTTGATGGTGTTTTATCCCTATCAGTGTTAGGTAGCATATTGCCCTAATCCCTTGCATCTTTCTTGTACAAAGGAGAGATTTTCTATCATGATATTATCATGTTGACCTGGAGGGTCAGGAATAGGATCATATGGGAGAATGTTTTCCAACTCCCCCTGAAAGTCATCATCTTTATCCACAGGAGTTTCTTCTTCAATCTTCTTATAGACTGCATTTCCAATGTCTTTATCTGTCATCTACAGATCCTATGCAGTAGCATCAGCTAGTTCTTCTGTTGTGTTTAGGTTAAGGATCACACCATCACTATCTTGTCAACAATTTCACTTTCTAAAGTTTGAAGAAAATTGAGGTTTTCTTCTTCAATGTGTTCCTTTTCTGGAATTAACTCCCCCTGCATCTGATCCTTAGTTCCAGAGGTGGTCCTTGTAGATTTCTCAATAATTGCTTCTTGTTGTGTCTCAGAACTAGAACTTCCTTGTTCACTTGTATCACTGGAAGACTCATCCTCCACGAGTACTATCTTCTACTTTTTCGCTTTCTTTTTGTTAGGTTCAGGTGCTTCATTTGTTAAGAATCTGTCCCACCTTGATAAAATCCTCAAATCTAATTTTCTCATGTGGTTGATTTTTGACCCAATCTTAAGATTTAGATTGTTTGGTATGACCTGGACTAGGTATAGACTTACTATCCTAGCCATGTTTGGCTTCTTAATATTGTCTGCTATCTTCTCAAATATTTCTCTACACCAGTCAGTCTTGAGTTTGAATATTACTCTTGTCATAAGTTCAAACATCTGAGCCGATATCTTGTCAAGTGCTCCAGTTTTACACAACATCACTATCCCTATGATTTCTGATAGGAATTTCCCTTGGGGATTCATGCCCTTCCTGTTCAGGGTGCCTCCAAACTTGATGACAGAATCCAACCCACACCACACTAATCTTTTAGCAGTCTTTGTGGTATCTACTTCATCAGCCTTCTCGATTCTTGGTATCTATAAAACCTTTGTCAACCTCCTGTGTTTGATTGTAACTTTGGCTCCATTTACTATAGACTTAATCTTAGTTGAACTTGTATCCAGTGTTGCATTAGACAAAAATTTTGTTATCTGTCTCTTCCAGATGTTCGTTGGTTCAAAATGCAGATATTTTAACCCTGCTACTTTGATTAGGTCAATGACGTTCTTGATTTCTTCTTGTGCAGAGACGAATCTGTTGCTCACGAGTTCATAACCCTCATTGATGTTGTCGTTGATTTTGGGAGCCATCATAATGGGGTGAAAGGGAGGAAGAAAATGTGTCGACTAATGAAATTCTAGGTATTGCCACTCAGTGATCAATCACTCAGGATTTTACATAAGCATAGACGACAACTTCTTTCTCACCTTATTTATAGTCGGTGCTTCAGAAGTCGAAAAGGCGCACACTGCTAAAACGGTTTCAAGATTTAGGAAATGACCTAGTGTCGACACCAGTTTTGAATGTCGACACATGTTTCTCGAGATGTGTTTGCACAATATAAAATAAGTCTGACGAGATGTGTCAACTCAAGTCAATACAGATTTTATGTCTTACTACACATATACCTTAGGGTCTTAACACTCGTATGTCTCGATACCCACTTCATTGTCTTGATGTAACACCCCAAAAAGGAGTTGGAGAGAATAGGATTTTAGTTGACCTGGACTCGATGAAAATCGTTGACTTGGAGCTCGACAAAAATTGGCGAGCGGAGTTCGTCTAGCGCTGCTCGGCAAAGGTCGTCGAGCTCCGCTCGACAATTTTTTCCTATTATCAGCCCCGTTCGACGATCTATCAAAAAATGAGGTTTGGTCGAGCGGCGACTCTTGTCAGATGACTGGTGTGCGGCCAGTAGGTGGTGGGTAAATTTTCAGCCTAAACCCGAGCTATTGCTACGTTTTGATGAGTTTATTGTGTGGCTGGGGTGAAACCAGAGAACACTTATGCAGAGGGGTTGGAATTTTGAAATCATTATTTCGTTTTCTCTTTCTCTCTTCCTTGTGTTCAATTTCTAGTGTAGATAACTTTACTAGGGCTGCTGAAGTTGTTAGAGTAGATCTTGTGACTGGAATAATGATCTAAAGCTAGATTCGCGAAAGGGAATGTGAGGGACTCATTTCCATCCGAGTAGAAAAGTTGTATTATGGCTCCGAAGAGAACGTCAAGATTAACGATCTTTCTCATTGGACATGTGAAGTCCTTATTTTGGCATGTGCATGGATTTCCCCCACCAAAAGGTGGAATGTTGAGGGATTTCTATTGGGTTGATTATTGAAATCCCCATGACGTCTTCCATATTGATCCAAAAATGTGTAGTATGGAATATGCATGATGTGTGAAGCCTATTTGGACATGTTGGTTTGGATTGGTGATGTTTTATTTTGCGCACCAGAGAATACTTCTCGTATAAACGAGTATTTTGTGGAGTCTGTGGGTTGTGCCTGTGAAGTGGAGTAACAGGAAGTACTGTAATGGAGTTCCAGGAAAATAACTTCAAAGTTTGTGTGTTATATACTGGCACTACAGGGTGCTGCAAGGTTTGGGTTGAGTTTGGGGTAGAAAGAGAGCTTCTATTGACCCCGCCAAGCGCTCGTGACGAACGATGTCAATTACTCCTGCTTTGATTATGAAGCCAGTCCTTCGAGGATGTTGTGTCTATTATGAACTATGCGCTCTTAAAGGCCAGTGAGCCGAACGGACAAGGGGAAGCTGACCCGCGTCAGTCTAGATATTAAAGTGGCGATTTAAGCAACGGGAAAGGGCTGAACTGTATCCGCGTTATGGTTGTCTAACTTGAGTGCCTAAGTTATTGGCTTCATTAGGATCACATAATGAGAGTGTTGGGCTGTTCACCATCAAGACTAAAGTTTCCGGCCATAGGTCGTGGAGCATGAATGCTCATAGTTTACCGTTGGGTTTGAGACCTAAGAACGGTGGTGGGACCCTGGTTTTCCGGTACACTGATAATATGCCCTGAGTGCACGGAGCGTCGGGCCGTGTGGTCAATGTTTGTTATATATTGATTATTCGTAAGTGCACATCTTGTAATATATTTGCTTGTGAAAATGCTATGCCTGCAGGGAAGGAATACCACTTCCCTGAGAAAGGGGTAGGGTCGTTATAAATTAGTTAGCTGAATGCTAACCGTTGCCTTGTTTACCACCGTTATGATGGATTGTCCCCATGCAGGTGTTGGAGAGCCAAGCGGGAAATAGCAGTCTGAAGCCCTTGTTGCTGCTAATTGCCCTCGAAGACCGAATGAAGAAAGGTTTACTATTTTCATTTTTGGCTGGCCTGCATGTCGATGTATGTAATCCACACTTGTGAAGGTTAATTGTAAGGCCGTAAGGCCAACTTTATATATGTATAAAGAGACATTCCTATGTTATTATATATAATTGGTGTTTTATATATTGTGGACATTCACATGAGTTGAGTTCATATATACTTAAAGCTTTCATTAGCATGCTCTGAGTTAAGATGCGAATTGTTTGGGGTATTAACCTATGACCTTTCCGTCTATTTGTGAACTATGGTGTGGGGCCCTGGCCAGACCCTCTATTATGTTTCATTTAACGGACGGAGACGTAACAATTTGGTATCTGCTTGTCTTGGTCTTCCACTTTCGAATTCGTGGTTGAATTCTTTTGCGGGGTGGAGAGCACATGTTAGTGCGACTCGCTATAACATAAATGAACTCAAGAATGTCCACTAAGGAATGCAAATACACCTATTTGAGGAACTTGCGCGTTCTTATAATGTTATTGTTGTAGTCGCTAAAGTATATCTTTTATACGTACATATAGGTGTCTCGAAGTGGTGTGGGGCAGTCTGAGCCCTATGGTTCTGATGAGAGTGTAGCACCAGCTGAGGTGCCTACACCTCCTCCTTCTGTAGAGATAGTACATTTAGTTGCTAAAGTGTTGTCTGCACAATGATTCATGCACATCTTATAATGGCACCAAAACAGGTTGGTGTGAGGCCAGAACCTGTTGAGGCTGTTGTTGATCCTCGAGCAGCTGAATGGTAGCTGAAGTAGTTTATGAGCTTCAATCCTCCTACGTTTATGGGTGTGGGATCTCCAACGCAGGCAGAGGATTGGTTGTCGCACGTCAAGCGAATATTGGCGGCAATAAGGACGGAGGAAGAATAAAAAGTCACCGTGGCCACCTTCTTGCTGGAAGGAGAGGCATGGCTATGGTGGGACGAAATAAAGTTGCACCACTTAGCGGGCAGACAACTAAAAGAAGTCTCGATAGAGGAGTTTTCGAGACTGTTCTTGGCAAAGCATTTGCCATCAACAAAACTCATCGGCATGGAGAATGAGTTCTAATGTCTAACTCAGGGAGAAAGTAGTTTCGATACAAACTTAAATGAGTTTACACAGTTGGGACGCTATGTGGGG
Source organism: Platanthera zijinensis (assembly GCA_039513925.1). Lineage (NCBI taxonomy): Eukaryota > Viridiplantae > Streptophyta > Magnoliopsida > Asparagales > Orchidaceae > Platanthera > Platanthera zijinensis. Next base: position 136,712,336 of record CM077080.1, on the reverse strand, counting down.
TCTATCTTCGCCGATGAACAACATAAAACCAATAGGTTCTACGAAGGGTTGCAGGATGAGTTGAGATTCCTTCTCTCGAGTTCGGTGAACCAATGGTTTCAAGCGTTGGTGGATACGGCTTGTGCATTGGAAAAAGATATGAAGCAAGTACAGGGCAAAAGGGACTTGGCTGTGACAAAGTCCGAGTTCAAAGCACCGCGTCCTGAAAAATTGAACTACCGAAGGAAGTGGGGTAAAAGATCCAAGTCTTTTGGACAGGCTCCTTCTACAGTTGCTTCGATAGCAACTTCGAGGAAAGATTCTTGTTCCTGCTATACATATGGTAGGGTGGGGAATCTAGCCCGTGAGTATCGGGTTGGCCCACTAATTGTTGAATAGAAGATAGGAGCGTCATATGCAGATAAATGAAAGGCAGTGGTGGAGTCCTCTACATCCCAGGCGTAACCCCGAGTGTATAACCTTTGCCAACAGGAGGCCATAAAACAAAGTGATGTCGTCACAGGTACGAACAAACATATTGGTTTATTACTTTTCATACTTCATACCTTATTGCTAGCTTGTGTATGATGTGTTTGTCTTAGGCTTTGTCCGGATTCGGGACTGTCCGACGAGAGAACTATTTGATATAGGTGCTTCATATTCATTTTTATCTGAGGACTTTGTAGCGCAAATCAGAGTGCCTAATCTTATGACGGCAGATAGTGTGAAGGTGTTTTTGCCTTATGAATGTGTAATGCGTACGGTTAGGGCTTGCTACGTGAAGGTGCGGATATGAAGTCAAGAATTTTGGTTGGATGCATCCTTGCTGCCGATATCTGAGTTTGATGTGATCTTTGGTATGGACTGGATTTCGGAGCTGCGTGCCTATACTCTTTGCACCTCAAAGGAAGTCACATTGGGTCAGAATAACGAAATTAAGACTAAATTCACTAGTATGTGAGGAGTGAGAAGGATCTTGATGTCTGCTCTCGAAGTCGTCAATGCTGTTCGGAAGGGTGCGGAGTTATTATTCACGCTTATTCAGGTTGTTGAGCCAAAGGGCGGTGTGAGTGGCGTTCCGATAGTATCGGAGTTTGATGATGTGTTTCCTAAATATCTTCCTAGGTTACAGCCCCAACAGGAGATTGACTTCACTATAGAGCTGGTGCCAGGTGCAAAACTTATGGCTCGCTCGCCATTATGTGTAATGCCAAAGGAAATGGGGGAACTGAAAGTTCAACTACAAGAGTTGCAGGAATAGGTATATATACGCCCAAGTATGTCACCTTGGAGCGCCCCTATCCTTTTTGTTAAAAATAAGGACGGTATTTTGCGGTTGTGTATCGACTATCGTGAAGTGAACAAGCTGACTGAGAAAAACATGTATCTGATTTGACGGATAGATGACTTTTCGATCAAATGGCTGAGTCAATGGTATACTCAAAGCTTGATTTGAAATCTGGCTACTACCAATTGTGGATTTGGGAATGTGACATTCCCAAGACAGCATTTGGAACATGCTATGGTCATTACGAGTTCACTATAATTCCATTTGGGCTATGAAAGGCACCATCAGTGTTCATGGACTTAATGCACCGCATTTTTAGATAGTACTTAGATCTATTTGTGATCTTCTTCATTGATGACATCTTAGTGCACTCTCAATCTAAAGGAGACCATGCAAACCATTTACGGATGGTGTTGCACACCCTGACAAGAAACAAACTCTACGCCAAGTTCTCCAAGTGTGAATTTTTGCTATCGTCGATTGCTTTTCTTGGCCATGTGGTTAGTGGTGAAGGTATAGCAGTTGATCCGGAGAAAGTCGCTGCAGTACAATAGTGGCCGATTCTGTCTACTGTAGCTAAAATCAGAAGTTTCCTTGGACTTGCGGGCTACTACACATGCTTTTTAGAGAATTTTTCCCAGATAGATTTACCCCTCACCACACTGACGCGAAAACATCAGAAGTTCGTTTGGACGCCGGAGTGCGTGCGAGCTTTTGAAGAGTTGAAGAGTTGTTTGACCTTGGCACCTTTTATAACGTCGCCAAGTGGTACAGGAGGCTATGAGATTTATAGTGATGCATCAGGGAGCAGCTTAGGCTGCGATCTTCATTAATTTGGAAAAGTGATAGCGTATGGCTTGTGATAGTTGAAAGTGCATGAGCAAAACTATCCCGTCCACGACTTGGAGTTGGCGGCGGTGATTTTTGCACTTAAATTGTGACATCACTATTTATATGGCATGAAAGTTGATATATTAACGGACCATAAGTGTAACATCCCTCAGGCTTCTAGACCCCTAGGATGGTTTGGTCATGCCTGGGTCATGACAAAAAGTACAGGATAAGAATTCCGAGCAGGACGAAAACCTGATTTGGACGGAAATCATCGAGTAGAGCTCGACGAAATCATCGAGCAGAGCTCGACGATCTGCTCGACGAAATCGTCGAGCAGAGCTCGACGAAAAGCCTTGAGCAATACTAAGCGGAGTTTTACGAATAAAATAACCATGGAGGATCCATAACTCCCACTTTTATGGGGATTTTATTCCTTTGAGGGAGAGGAGTAGTTTCTGGAGGCGGCTGACCATTAATGTGGTTCATCCCCCTTAATTTGGTTGAAACCGAAGGGGTGGAGTTAGTGACCATTAATGGAATTTAATGGCATTGGGGAGTTACAAGCCTCCTCTCCCAAATTCCCTCTTTAAGGACCTTCACTAGGGCAAGGCAAGTGTTTCCACCGATTACTTTTCATTTTCTTTGAGGTTGGTATAGAGGTTACATAGGAGCCAAAGTTTGGTGGACGGAAATGGTGAGGAGGCAAAGCACATGTCGTCAGGCCACAAATACGGTCCTCCTCTACTCCTTCTTCATGGGTTAGATCTTAGGAATCCTTAGAGAAGAGAATCGGTCTTAATTATGAACGATCCAGTGGAATTTTTCCACGGTTTTTTCATGAAAACGAAAGTGTCGGGTTCGCCGGAATCCGTCGTCTCTAGCGGCCAAACCACCTCTGGCCGATAGCCCTCACCTCAACGGATGTGGTGGTTGTGGTGGTTGGCCAGGGAGGTGGTCGGGTGGCAGGAAAATTTACTTGGAAGTGCTCCAGGTCGGGTTGATCTCATCCATTGGTCGGAGAAATAAGAAAACCAGGATCCACTCGATTTGCTTTAAGATCTGTGACAGGTCTAGATTATTTAATTTCATTTATGTAATTTCTGTCACTGCTTTTGGGCTGTTTTAAATTAAATATTAAAATATCTAGGGGCATATTCATAAAAAAGTGTCCAATATGATAATTATATCCATATTGTAACACCCCAAATTGTTGTAGGAGCGACGGGGATCGTTTTTGGGCCAAGTCGGGTTTTTGGTGCGGGTGACACGGGCCCCGACACGGGCGTGTCGGAGGCCGTGTCGGGCGTGTCGAGCTCGAGCCGTGTCGTCGACCAGTTCAGGTCGACGATGGTCGTGTGGTGGAACACGGCCTAGGACACGGGCGTGTCCCAGGCCGTGTCACACCTGTGCTGTGCGGTTGGGTGCACGGGTAGTGACACGGGCACGAACACGGGCATGTCCGGTTTGACACGGGCGTGTCCGATGCCGCGTCACCAAGCCGTGTACCCCTCTGACTCCAAACTGGTGATTTATTGCACACGGGGGGCGTGACACGGGTCCCGACACGGGCGTGTCACAGGTGACACGGGCGTGTCGGAGGCCGTGTCACATGCCGTGTGCTGGTTTTCAATTTGGGTCGAGACGACGAATGAGCTATACAGCCAGGCACACGGCCGTGTGCCAACCCGTGTTCGGCCCAGATTTTATGATTTTTGTATTTAATCCGGGCCGTTCGTTTCCTTGGCTTTGGATCCGACGGTGGGGGGCTGCTCCTGGGTGGTTTTAGCCGGGAATAGGGTTTTGAAACCCTTATTTCTCTTGGATAATCTCTCTCTAAGTTTTAGAGAGAGGGGAGAGCAAGTTTGGTGGAGGAGTCCAAGATCCGGCCGCCAGAAGAGCTTCGGAGCTCCGAATCGCAATCCGAGTCCAGATCCGCGGAGGCGATGCCGTTGCGGTGCTTTCCAGCCTATAGTTTTCGATGGCGCCGCGGAAGAATGCAAGGGTAACGATTTCTCATCCTTGGGCATGTGAAGCCCTCTTTTACTTTGCATAGGAAGCCCGCTCTCGCAAGTGAGCGAAGAGTTGGAGCGTTCCTTGGGGTAGATATGTGAAGTCCCCTTTGTGTAGAGTCCGTATGCGAAAACGGACATAGACATTGTGTGTGAAGCCTATCCGGACAAGTAGAGCCGGATCGGTGATGTTGCATTGCATATGAACCGGGGAAGACTCCGGGTGTTTGGGCGTTTTTCGGGTTTTCTACGTGGTAGATTGCATCAGGGAGCCTTGGAGATTAACTCCAAGGTGCACCCGAAAAACTGGGCAAAAGCGGGTTTTGCCAACACGGTGGCCGGGGAGCCAACGTGAACATAACCGGGTTATGTGATTGTTTTGGCGGAAACGGGACTCGGTGAGTCTTGACCTGCGCATATGGATTAAATTGCCGTTGCGATATGAGCACGGGTCAGGCGGAACCGTACCCGGTCTGTGTCGTTCGGAAGGACCGTTGGCATGGATGAGGGTCTTCGGCGGTCTATGGCTTAAATTGCCGTGACCAAGGCCAGGAAGGCAAAATGCTCATATGGATGACCGTCCAAGAGGCGATGGTGGATTGGGAACGTCTATGGCTTGAATTGACGTGACGTTGGCCGGTTCGCCGAGAATGTGCCCTGAGTGCACGGGGTGTGTGGCCGTGCGAGCCTACGCCTGTATTGATGTGTTTTCACATTAATATATTGCCTATACTAATAAAGTGCAGGGAAACAGCATCGCCGCCCCGATTTTGGGGGCGGGATCGTTATAATTTGGTCAGCATTGCTGACCGTTGCTTTTGTTTGCCACCGGGCGGTGGTTTGTGCTTGCAGGTGCTGCGGAGCCGAGAGGAAAATAGCGGGCTAAAGCCCATGTTGCGGTGCTGGCCCTCGAAGGCCTAACCCTTTTTATGCTTTCCGTTTATTTCATGTATGGCCGGCCTGCGAGCCGAAGTCTGTAAGACATGTTTTGTTAAGCAAACCTTGTAAGGCCTTAAGGCCGGTACTTTTGTAGTTTCGTTCATATTGTTACTTCTGTAGTGGACATTCCTGCTTGGCAGGGTTCTTGAATTTGTGCAACTTAATAATTTGCTTTCGCTAGAATGACTCTGTGTAGGACGTTGGTGATTGGTTGTATGGTTTCAACGCGTAACCAACCGGTCTGTGCGTAGTATATGGCGTCGGGCCCCGGCCGGACCTACTGCTATATGTTATGCGACTGATAGGGGTGTTACAAATTGGTATCAGACTTCTGGTTTCGGTCAAGCTTAAATGAATTCGTGGACGAATTCACTTTAAGGGGTGGTGAGCACATGTGTGTGTCATCGTTATAACATGAAAAGAACCCTTGAATGTCCACTTAGGAATGAAATTATACATGTTTGAGGAACCTGCGTGTTCCTATAATTGCTGTTTGCAGTAATTTTTGGGTCGCTTATCGGTGTTTTGCACGATTATAAGTGACCAGAAGTGGCGCTGGGCCGTCTGAACGGCTAGGTTCTGAGGCGAGCAGTGCGCCAAGCGATGCGCCTACAGCACCTCCGTCTGCCGAGACCATTAGGTTGGTGGCAGGAGCGGTCATGGCAATGATCAATGCGCAGCCTGCAAGGCAGGTGCAGTAGCCCGCTCCTGCTATGGAGAAAGTACCGCTTCAGACGGCAGAGCAAAGGAGGGTTGAGCAAGTAGTTTTGGAGCCAGAGTTGCCTCGGAGAGCAACGAAAAGACAACTGAAGCACGTGATGGGCTTTCACCCACCGGTGTTCACGGGAGCAGAAACCCCAACCCAAGCAGAGGATTGGCTCTCAAGGGTCAACAGGGTGATGACTGCGACGGAAACGGAAGAGTGGCCGAAGACCACAATAGCGACGTTCCTGTTGGATGGGGACGCAAGGTTATGGTGGGAAGGCCTAGAGCTACATCAGTTGTGAGGAAGACCGTTGGCCGAAGTTCCGATGGAGGAGTTTGCGAGACTATTCATGGCTCGATACCTCCCCTCGGCGCAGAGAATTGCGCTAGAAAGCGAGTTTCAGAAGTTGGTGCAAGGGGATTGCACCGTTGATGAGTACCTCCACGAGTTTACTCGGTTGGGGAGATATGCCGGCGCTACCTTCGCAGACGAGGAGCACAAGACGAGCCGCTTCTACGAAGGGCTAAGAGATGATCTAAGATTGCTACTGTCAGGGCCCAAGGCGCAGGGTTTCATGACCCTGGTCAGTTCGGCCCGGTCCTTGGAGAAGGACATGAAGAATGTCCAAGCGAAGAAGGAATCCGGTAGTAAGAAAGCGGAGTTCAAGGTACCGACTACGTCGAAGTCGGGCTACCGCAGATTCTATAAGAAAGCTAAGACGTCGGGTCCAGCTGCTTCAGGTGCCTCGGGGGCAACTACCAATCGAACCCCGGGCGCTTGTTTCACGTGTGGAAAGCCGGGGCACTTTGCCCGTGATTGCTGGAGTGGACGCTCAAAGTCCAAAAGGAAGTAAGGAGCTACCTACGAGGAGAAGGGCAAAGCGGTGGAGTCGACCGCGTCCCACTATGCTCCGACTCAGCCTAGAGTCTATAACTTGGGCCAGCAGGAGGACATCAAGCAAGCGGATGTGGTGACAGGTATGAGTTAATTTATAGCAAGTTAGCTTTAATACCGTTATCTATTGCTTGTTAGCCTAATATTGTGTGTATAGGCTTTGTTATGATTAGTGATAGTCCGGCACGGGCACTGTTCGATACGGGAGCTTCACACTCCTTCTTGTCCTCAAGCTTTATATCGCGCATCGGAGTCCCTTCTTCGATGGCAAAGGACAAGTTGGATGTGCTGCTACCGAATGGGTGCTCGATGCGTGCAGACAGGGTGTGCGCCGTAAAGGTTCACATTGGGAGCCAAGAGTTCGACTTGCTAGCGTCATTGCTGCCGCTAGTAGAGTTCGACATGATCTTTGGAATGGATTGGCTGTCAGAGCAGAAAGCTTGGATTGACTGTGACCGGAAGGAGTTCAAGCTGGGTGTAGGGCGGGAGACTACATTCGAGGGGTTAAAAGGGTCGAGCAAGACACTGATGTCTGCTCTTCAGGTGGTGAAGGCGGTTCATGCTGGTGCAGAGCTGTTCTTCGCAATAGTGGGGACTGTGGAGCCAAAGTCTCCGTTGGATAGCATCCCCATGGTTTGCGAATACCCTGATGTGTTCCCGGATAGTCTTCCCGGAGCCCCACCGCAGCGGGAGATTGATTTCACCATCGAGCTCGTACCGGGGGCCAAACCGGTGTCACGTGCTCCGTATAGGTTGGCGCCTAAGGAGATGGCAGAGTTGAAAGTTCAACTAGAGGAGCTGATGGAGCAAGGGTATGTGCGTCCAAGCTCGTCGCCTTGGAGCGCACCGGTCCTCTTTGTTAAGAAGAAGGATGGTAGTATGCGGTTGTGTATCGACTATAGAAACTTGAACAAGCTGACGGAGAAGAATAAGTACCCGATCCCGAGAATTGATGATCTCTTTGATCAGTTAGTCGGATCGTCGGTATACTCCAAGTTGGACTTGAAGTCGGGGTACTATCAGCTAAGGATCAGGGAGTGTGATATCCCGAAGACGGCGTTCAGTATGAGGTATGGGCATTTCGAGTTCACGGTGATGCCGTTTGGACTGACGAATGCGCCATCGGTGTTTATGGATCTGATGAACAGGACGTTCAGAGATTTCCTGGATCGCTTTGTGATCGTCTTTATTGACGATATTTTGGTGTACTCGCATTGCGAAGAAGACCACTTCAAGCATTTGCATTTGGTGTTGGAGACTTTGAGGAGGAATGAGCTTTACGCAAAGTTCTCCAAGTGCGAGTTCTGGCTACCCTCGGTAGGGTTCCTTGGTCATATAGTGAGCGGGGAAGGTATAGCGGTGGATCCGGCGAAGATTGTTGTGATACGGGAGTGGCCTCCGTTATCTTCTGTCGCGGAAGTCCGTAGTTTTCTCGGGCTTGCTGGATATTACAGGCGCTTCGTAGAGAACTTCTCGCGGGTAGCGTTACCTCTCACGAAGTTGACAAGGAAGGATCAGAAATTCTTGTGGACGTAAGAGTGCGTGCAAGCTTTTGAGGAGCTGAAGAGGCGGTTGACCACGGCGCCAGTGCTTAGTTCGCTGAGTGGGACCGAGGGCTTTGAGGTGTATAGCGACGCTTCGGGTAGTGGCTTGGGCTGCGTGTTGTTGTAGCATGGAAGTGTGATTGCGTATGGATCGCGTCAGCTGAAAGTGCATGAGAGAAATTATCCGGTGCACGACTTGGAGTTGGCGGCCGTGATTTTTGCACTCAAGTTGTGGAGGCACTACCTATACGGCGTAAGGGTCGATATATACACCGATCACAAGAGCCTAAAATACTTGTTGGATTAAAAGGACCTTAATATGAGGCAGAGGAGGTGGATGGAGTTCCTGGGGGACTACACCTTCAAGATACATTATGTACCCGGAAAGGGCAATGCAGTTGCGGATGCGCTGAGCCGCAGGGCTCCCGCCCGAGCCAACTGGTTGTCGGTGTATGATGAGCGGCTAGTGCGGGAGTTGGAGGAGCTTGAGATCAGTTGCGTTGACAAGCAGACGAGCGCCAAAGCAATGTTAAACTGGACAGAGGTGCAGTATGACCTGGCTGACCGGGTTCGGCAGGCATTGGTGTTAGATGACTCCATGAAAGAGCTTATGGAGGCCGCTCTGGATGGGTCAAATTCCCAGTTCTCGGTGGATGATGGTTTGTTAAGGAAGGATCATCGGTTGTGCGTCCCGAGTGGAGGTAACCTCTGGGCGGAGTTGATGTACGAGGCTCATCATACCAAGTACTCAATCCACCCAGGGAGCACGAAGATGTATCGTGATCTCAAGAAGCTGTTTTGGTGGCCGGGGCTTAAGAAGGATGTGGCGTTGTACGTGGCTAAATGCCAAACGTGCGCCTTGGTGAAGGCGGAGTGCCAAAAGCCGGGAGGATTTCTGAAGTCCTTGCCTATACCGGAGTGGAAATTCGACGATATATCTATGGACTTTGTGCACGGGTTTCCAAGGTCATAGAAGGGGAACGACGCCATCTGGGTGATCGTAGATCGGCTAACCAAGGTGTCGCATTTCATTCCGCATAGGAAGGATGATCCAGTGGAGAAATTGGCAAAGTTGTATGTTGACAATATTGTTAGGCTGCATGGTGTGCCCCGTAGCATTGTGAGTGATCGCGATGGGCGGTTCACGTCAAATGATTGGAGGTTGGTGCAGCAGATGCTGGGGACAAAGTTAAAGTTCAGCACAGCTTTCCATCCGCAGACGGATGGGCAGACCGAGAGGGTCAATAGAACGATGGAGTACATGCTCCGCATGTGTGTTCTAGACTTCGGGAAGCATTGGGAAGACCACCTTTATTTGGTGGAGTTCGCGTACAACAACAGCTACCAAGCGAGTATACAAATGGCGCCCTTCGAGGCCCTGTATGGTAGGAAGTGTCGCACGCCGTTATCGTGGCTTGAAACGGGTGAGGCAAGGTTGTACAAGAAGCAGGAGGTGGAGATTGCTACCTCGTTAGTGCGGATCATTCGGGAGCACTTATTGATCGCTCAGGACCGGCAGGCGAAGTATTACAATGCCAAGCACCGGAACGTGGAGTTCGCGGTAGGCGATTGGGTATACCTGAAAGTGAAGCCGTTCAAGGGGGTTTCGCGGGTGAGACGCTTGAAGAAGCTGAGCCCAAGATACCTTGGACCATTTGAGGTTCTAGAGCGAGTCGGCGAAGCGGCATACCGTTTGAGGCTATCGGAGCAATTGAGTGGATTACATGATGTGTTCCACATTTCTGTGTTGCGGAAGGTGGTGCAAGAGCCTTCGCAGGTGATCGCGGTTGACCAAGTGCCGGTGGACGAAGGGTTGACGACTAGGGTCAAGCCCATTCGTATCGAAGATGTTGAGGTCAAGAGGCTTCGTAACAAGGAGATCCGGATGGTTAAGGTCCGGTGGGACAACTGCGGGCGTGAGGAGCTCTCTTGGGAACGGGAGCAGACTATGCTCGAGGAGTACCCGGAATTATTCCGCTCAGGTACTGTTTTACGTTAAGTCCTGTTTTTCCTTTATCAATTTCGTGGACGAAATTCTTTAAGGGGGGTAGAATTGTAACACCCCAAATTGTTGTAGGAGCGACGGGGATCGTTTTTGGGCCAAGTCGGGTTTTTGGTGCAGGTGACACGGGCCCCGACACGGGCGTGTCGGAGGACGTGTCGGGCGTGTCGAGCTCGAGCCGTGTCGTCGACCAGTTCAGGTCGACGATGGTCATGTGGTGGAACACGGCCTAGGACACGAGCATGTCCCAGGCCGTGTCACACCTGTGCTGTGCGGTTGGGTGCACGGGTAGTGATACGGGCACGAACACGGGCGTGTCCGGTTTGACACGGGCGTGTCCGATGCCGTGTCACCAAGCCGTGTACCCCTCTGACTCCAAACTGGTGATTTATTACACACGGGGGGCGTGACACGGGTCCCGACACGGGCGTGTCGCGGGCGACACGGGCGTGTCGGAGGCCGTGTCACATGCCGTGTGCTGGTTTTCAATTTGGGTCGAGACGGCGAATGAGCTACACGGCCAGGCACACGGCTGTGTGCCAACCCGTGTTCGGCCCAGATTTTATGATTTTTGGATTTAATCCGGGCCGTTCGTTTCCTTGGCTTTGGATCCGACGGTGGGGGGCTGCTCCTGGGTGGTTTTAGCCCGGAATAGGGTTTTAAAACCCTTATTTCTCTTGGATAATCTCTCTCTAAGTTTTAGAGAGAGGGGAGAGCAAGTTTGGTGGAGGAGTCCAAGATCCGGCCGCCGGAAGAGCTTCGGAGCTCCGAATCACGATCCGAGTCCAGATCCGCGGAGGCGACGCCGTTGCGGTGCTTTCCAACCGTATAGTTTTCGATGGCGCCGCGGAAGAATGCAAGGGTAACGATTTCTCATCCTTGGGCATGTGAAGCCCTCTTTTCCTTTGCATAGGAAGCCCGCTCTCGCGAGTGAGCGAAGAGTTGGAGCGTTCCTTGGGGTAGATATGTGAAGTCCCCTTTGTGTAGAGTCCGTATGCGAAAACGGACATAGGCATTGTGTGTGAAGCCTATCCGGACAAGTAGAGTCGGATCGATGATGTTGCATTGCATATGAACCGGGGAAGACTCCGGGTGTTTGGGCATTTTTCGGGTTTTCTACGTGGTAGATTGCATCAGGGAGCCTTGGAGATTAACTCCAAGGTGCACCCGGAAAACTGGGCAAAAGCGGGTTTTGCCAACACGGTGGCCGGGGAGCCAACGTGAACATAACCGGGTTATGTGATTGTTTTGGCGGAAACGGGACTCGGTGAGTCTTGACCTGCGCATATGGCTTAAATTGCCATTGCGATATGAGCACGGGTCAGGCGGAACCGTACCCGGTCTGTGTCGTTCGGAAGGACCGTTGGCATGGATGAGGGTCTTCGGCGGTCTATGGCTTAAATTGCCGTGACCAAGGCCAGGAAGGCAAAATGCTCATATGGATGACCGTCCAAGAGGCGGTGGTGGATTGGGAACGTCTATGGCTTGAATTGACGTGACGTTGGCCGGTTCGCCGAGAATGTGCCCTGAGTGCACGGGGTGTGTGACCGTGCGAGCCTACGCCTGTGTTGATGTGTTTTCACATTAATATATTGCCTATACTAATAAAGTGCAGGGAAAGAGCATCGCCGCCCCGATTTTGGGGGCGGGATCGTTATAATTTGGTCAGCATTGCTGACCGTTGCTTTTGTTTGCCATCGGGCGGTGGTTTGTGCTTGCAGGTGCTGCGGAGCCGAGCGGAAAATAGCGGGCTAAAGCCCATATTGCGGTGCTGGCCCTCGAAGGCCTAACCCTTTTTATGCTTTCCGTTTATTTCATGTATGGCCGGCCTGCGAGCCGAAGTCTGTAAGACATGTTTTGTTAAGCAAACCTTGTAAGGCCTTAAGGCCGGTACTTTTGTAGTTTCGTTCCTATTGTTACTTCTGTAGTGGACATTCCTGCTTGGCAGGGTTCTTGAATTTGTGCAACTTAAAAATTTGCTTTCGCTAGAATAACTCTGTGTAGGACGTTGGTGATTGGTTGTATGGTTTCAACGCGTAACCAACGGTCTGTCCGTAGTATATAGCGTCGGGCCCCGGCCGGACCTACTGCTATATACTATGCGACTGATAGGGGTGTTACACATATGAGTCTTGTTTAATTTAAAATTTTTTTGGACCAATTTGGAGTTCAGGACAAACCACAACACTCCTTTTGGTGAGGTCTATACCTAGGCTTGTTCAGAGATTGTTTTGAGTGCCCCCATCAATCCAGCCGTCCAAATGACTTAAGATTTTGGTTGGGGGTCACTCTTACCTATATCTAAAACATATCCAAAAATTGGAATTCTTGAAAAACATTTTACTAAAGGTTTTGTAGGAATTTAATAAACCATGTAAGAATTATTTAAAGGGTCTAATGACCTCAAAACCCACCAAGATTTTGGCGACTGTCTTTCAGGATCATATTATGACTTTGATAAAAAATTCAGCCCAATTGGGTTAGATTTGAATAGGTTTTGTCAGACCAAAGTGTGGCCCTTTAAGGGTTAATTAGGGGAAGTGTGAGCTTGGGGCATGGAGGGGCCAATTCTCACATAAAGGGGTTGGGACTTTGACCAAAGACACATGGTTAGTTTAAACACACTCACAGTGAGTTTTGGGTGGATTAGAGTGGATTTTCCATAGGACCCTTGTTCAAACCCTAAGGTTGAACTTTGGGGGTTTGAGAAGAACATGGGGTGATTTGTCCTTGTATTGACTTATAATTAGTCCATGTGGTCTTAGGGTGGTGAAATGCCCTTGGAAGGAATTTGGTAGTATTTGGACACATACACTCCACCTAAATCACTTGGAAATTATTTAGGGGTCTTATGACCTTGGATCCTTATGAATTTTGGTAGAAGTAATTTTATAGAGCTATTAACCTCTGAGATTTATTATAAGATGTTTAGAAAATAGTAGTTCATACTTGTAGGTATAATCTCCACCTTGCCCTTTTGATGATTTTTAAGAAACCATGGTTAGATTAACTTAGAATAATATGAAACTCTTGCAAAGTCTATTAAATATTATTTAGAGGCACTAGTATATTATTTGGATCATTTGGGCATTTCTTCTTTGTACTTCATGTATAAAGTAAACTAGTGCACCATAGATAGATAAAGCCTAGAAAATTGTTATATGTTATTTTGATGAGTTTATAAGAATGTTGTTTCCCAAAGTGCACTTGAATGGAATTAGTTGAAGTATTTTTATACATGGCTCACTAACCTAGGAATTGCATGAAACATAGTCAGTAATGATTTATGATTACAATGAAGCTCTGGTAATTTTTATATAATTTTTGGACTATGAAATATGGTACTCCCTTCATTATCTAAATCATTTGAATTATATTGAATTAATTATTTAGAAGTCGTTACATTTATAAAATTCTGTGAAATCTAGAACTCACTGATGTTTTGCTATCATACACTGTTCATAAATTTTGGATGGCCGTAACTTAAGGGAATCTAGTACTTCATGTTCAAAATTACTCATGGCCTAGTTTTTAGGAAAATTTAATAAATGCTAAATTAATTAGGAAAATTACAAGTTTTTGGATTTAGGCTAAATGTTTCATGATAGACCCACAATAATTATCTTAGTGCATTTGGATGAAAATTTGGAGTACCTCTATCATGTACATCATATAGCTTAGGTTTGTCTGCATTTAGAAAAACTGCGAAAATTTTGTTAACATGGGGATGGTCATAGGAAGTGGGGAGCAATGTTTGTTGGTTTAGTAAGGTGAAACTATGAGCTTCATTAAGATTCATGATGAGGGGAATGTTGGGTTTTCTAGTGTTCGGTGGTGCTCGGGATCAACGAAAGGTCGCCTTTCCTGTGGAGAGAAAGAGAGTCAAAATACACTAGGGTTAGATCCAGTATAATATTAACAGGGATCGGGAATTGGGTAACAACCAATAATAGTAAGTGCCTTGCGAAATGGAACGATGAGCTTTAGTTACCATCATAGTTCCTAGTGCCCTATGAGAGCCCTTCACCGGGAATACCTAGGGCACTCCCGGGCTAACCTAAACCATAAGAGTAATCAATGTTTAAGAGTAACTAGTATAATAAGAATTACACTTACACTCACACTCCTCGGTGTTGTGGGAGTTAGGTTGGGTCTCACGAGCGGTAGGCTTGGTGGTTTTTGAGATGGGAAGGTTGATGGAGACGACGGCCCTCAACATGTTGAAGATGGAGACGGCATGCTTACGGAAGTTATCTCACCACCTCCAAGTAAAGATTTGCGGCATCGTGACGACCATGTGGAGCGACGTCAAAAGATCCGCCCGCAGCGCAAACCAATCTAATGATAGCTTAATTAATTCATTTTCAAGTTTTTTTATTTGGCAATGTCTATGGCAATGTTTATGCCATGTTGTGTTTTATTTTTATGAGTGTTGTTTTATTTAGTTACTATGGGTTGCAAATAGCCTAACATTTGATGTAGCCTATAAATAGGCAAGGGTGTTTTCATTTTGATCATTGAATAAAGAAATATTGAAACCCTAAAAAATCTCCCCTCTTGAAATTTTTCTCTCCCCCTTCTTCTTGGCCGAACTTCCCCATCTTCCCCTCTCCTTGGCTGCCGGCCACCTTTCTCCCTTCTGCCTCTTCTATTCTCCTCCCTCACTCCCTTGCAACCATCCCTAGCCGCCGCCTCCACTAATAAATCCGACCACCGTTAAGGATCCCTTCCACCCCTTTACTTGTGAAGAAATCGGCCAAGGCAAGCTTGCCTCCTTGTGGATTCCTAACACCGGCGTGAAGCGACGAAGGCGGGCAAGATTTTCATCTCCTTCCGGCGCAACTCCAGCGGAGCCGTTGAGAGACGATCCAAGTAGAGTGTAATCGGAATAACCCTTCCGATTGGGTAACGAAAATCCCTCCTACCTCTTGTGTGTTTTCATTTCTTAGAATAGATCTTGTGGTGGATTATTTTTGGTGTTGTTTTAGATAGCTTGAAATTGTATCGTGGATTTCTTCGCATGCTTTGTATTTCCCTTATCTTCGTTTTATATTCGGGAAGGTTTGGCGAACCTCGTTTGACTTTTGTTGGGAGAGATCTACCCATTCCGAATCGAACTTTTCGATAGATCTCTTTTGGTACAACATCGCTCGGTCGGACCCAATATTGGTCCTTTTAGCTCGATCGAACATTGGCCTTATAGCCCTTATTGGATCCAAACCGGCTTGGCTACCCGTACGCTAGCAAAATATTGATAGATGTAATTGCGTGGTGTCGCGTAGAGCGATTGTGCGAGTGTAGGGTTTGGATCGAAGAGTGTCGTGGCGTTAGGCCGTAGTTCCAAACGGTGTGAAACGTGCAAGCCTGCATCAATTTGGTATCAGAGCGAAGTTATTGTCGATTTCCTAATCGGCGCCATCCTTCTATTTTTAGGTAGGCTAAAGAAAATATAAATTTCAAATTTCAAAATTTCAATTTCAAATTTCAAAATTTAAAATTCAAATTTCGAATTTCAAATTTCAAAATTCAAAATTCAAAATTCAAATTTCAAATTTCAAATTTCAAAATTTTAAATTTCAAATTTTAAATTTTAAAATTCAAAATTCGAATTTCAAATTTCAAATTTCAAATTTCGAATTTCAAATTTAAAAATTTCAAATTTCAAATTTCAAATTTCAAATTTCGAATTTCAATTTTCAAATTTCAAATTTCAAATTTCAAATTTCAAGATTTCAAATTTCAAATTTCAAATTTCAAAATTTAAAATTTCAAAATTAAAAATTTCAAATTCTAAATTTCAAATTTTTCTCAAAATCTAAAAAATACAATTCTGGAAATTCTCTATCTTTTTTTTAATAAGAAATCAAAAAAAATTTAATTTTCATTAAGTCATTATTTTTATTAAGTTATTTTAAAATTTAATATTTGGTGTGCTAATAGCGGTCTAGATTCTTATTTTCTAAATAAAAAAATTCCAGCAAAATTTTTTAATGTTCATCCTATTTTTCCAGCAAAAACCCTCTCCTATAATCTTTACAACCCTAGAAGTTTAGCGGGAACAAATCAATCTTTAAAAAAATAAATAGGCCCAGGCTTTTTATTCTTTGCATGTGCACCGGTTCCGGTTGAGTTTTCTCGCCGGTTCCCTCTGAAATGGCCCATGACGTCAACATCACCCGAGGAAAATCATACATGGCGGGTTGTCGGATTCCTACTCTCTCACCTTCCTTGATTGGTGCATTTCACAAGGAGATGAATAGCAAATTTGACGCCCTTAAGGATTTATTAGACCAACTTAGTGGTCAGTTTCCGACTTCTCCTCTTGAGGCCCCTAGACAACATTACCAGCGTGATGGTAATTCTAAGTCGACTAGGATCGTATCAACCCCCTACGATGGGTTGGGAGGTCCCCAGGCCTTCCTTAGATGGGTTGTTGAGTTGGAAAGTTACTTCGAGCGTGCATGTGTGCCAGACCACTCCCAGGCTTGTGTTGCGAGTATACAATTAACTGGTCTAGCCTAGAGCTTTTGGAACAGCGCCAAGAGACGTTATGTACCTGGTGCCAGTTGGACTATCATGAAAAGTCTACTCACCCATCAGTACAATCCTGCGGAATTGTTGGATGTAGTGACACCTTTACGGCGGGCACTAGACCTCTTCCTGTTTATTTGAGTGTTCCTATCAGCGTGATTGAATCTGAGCTTGCGATTACGAGTACGCCCGTCACTGAGGATGATGCTATTAATGTTGACAACATGAGCGACGATGGGGAGTTTGGTTACCCGAGTGACTTGGATGAGGATTTCTCATTTGAGGAACCCTCTCCACTCCCTTTCGATGACATTTTGGAGCCATCCCCTTTGACTGTTGTGGAGCCATTTGATGATCCTAAGTCAATTTATATTCTAGCTGAGTCAGAAGAGTTACCTTACACTGAGAGCTTACCCAGTCATGAGGTAGACGATGTTTATGATGATGATTGTTTGACCTGTGAGAGTATTACCTTGCCTTTTACTAGCCACACTAGCATTGTGACTGATCACCATAGTGTTGAGAGCCCTCTCCAAACTACAAGCCCCGACGTGTTAGAGGCTACGATTACACCTAAGGAGAATATCTCTGATTTTCCTGAGGATCTTGTAAGTGAGGATGTTCCAATCAATTTCTCTAATCACGAATTAATAGATGCCCCAACTGATTTGGAAGACTTACTATACGATCAACATTTATTGTTGGAAGAACTTTCCGATGAGTTGGTAGAGTCCTCCCATGAGGAATGCAATTCGGAGAGTGAGTGGGGTGATGACGAGCCAGATGAGTTTTTCGTGATGGAAAATCCTCTGTTTGATTTTTCGGTTGATTTTGATGGCTTGCACCCGGAGGATGTTACTTGGACGAAAAATCCGTATTTTGGCATGGGGAATGACTTAGCCCCTCCTCCGGAATCTATCGATGCTCACATTCGTGAGATTTGTACTGCTACTGATGTCGTGACTGACGTGTTGGAAGTTTTTCCTAGTGAGAGAGTGCTATTTTCGGAAGACGTTATTGATGTTTACCCGGATGAGCGTCCCCTGACGCTAACTCCGTCGCATGAAATTAAATTTGATCTCGACTCTCTCCCAGTTTTAATTTTACCGACTCTCCCTCCTGATCGGTTGATCCGACTAGCAGACCCATTTGGACACAAGTTTTTTTTCTTGATCTGGATCATTGTATTTGGCTAACCTTGCGGGCCCCTCCGTTGGGCATACCACCTTTGACAGTTCGTTACTCTACGTATCCATCTATGGTTATGTCCACGACTGTTTTTGATTCTGATTCTGTGGCCATAAGGCCTATTATCCTAGTTGTGTCTCGACGTGCTTACCCTTTCGGTCTATTTGCACATGTTTTTCTACCCCCTGATGAAGTCCCGTTAGCGCCACCTGACGTTATTATATTGGTGCCACTGATGTAGTTCCGCTGGTGTCACCCTATTTATTTCTGTTAGTGACCACGGTTTGGCCCCATGACTTGTCTCGCTCGCACCTCTTGTCACACCTGAGAGCGTCCAACTCTCTTAGTAATTATGATGCGCAGATTCCCTTGGCATATCTGCATGCCAAGTGTGGTCGTAAAAATTTTCGAATTAGAACTGCGACTTTGGAGCCATTTGAAGTCATCTTTGATGTTAAGGCTCCCGTCCCCCCTTACTTAACCCCTATATCCTCCATATTCGGGTTGAGTCACGTAGCCCATGGTTTCACTCCCCACGATAGTATGATTCTTAGGCGCGCTTTAAAAGAATTAATCACTCTTGTTGCGTCTCTTTATTTTCCCTCTAGTTTGTCGCCGAAACTCACCCCGGATTATGCTCATTATGATCCCCTTTTATATAAGCACATTAGTAAAACGCTAGCCATACTAATTAATTCGTTTCATATTTATGCTAGCTTACATAAAAGAATATCTCACTGTAAGACGATCGATTTAGATTTGGTGCGTCTCGACCCTGAACGGATGCCTTCGGGCACTTTAGAAAGTTGGAGATTTGGTAAGCGGGACCTTTATCGGATATTAATGAAATTTGGAGAATTTACTTATCATCTGAAGCTTTCCATTGATTGGGGTATTACCCCTTATTTTGATGTTTCTAATTTAACGCCGTATGATTCTCCACCATATGATTTATCTGCCTGTCCGTTTGGGTCCACTTTGTTCTCTTTGGGGTTGGGTTGTGAGTTTATACTTGGATTGTTTTCTTCTTCGGACTTCTCTGGAGGTACGTTGGTTGTTGATGCTAAATTTTGTTTTCCTTTATTGCTTAATGCTTCTCCAAGGTTCCCTAGGAACAAATTCTTGCATGACAGGTTACTCCAGGTTATTGTGCTCTTCTTTCCAAGTGAGGTTGTCTGCCACTCGGAGGTTCTATTGGATGATGCTTCCCCGCACCGATACTTTCAGACCTACTCATCGGTGATGAGTAGTTTTAAGCGGGGGAGGATTGATGGAGACGACGGCCCTCAACAAGTTGAAGACGGAGACGGCATGCTTACGGAAGTTATCTCACCGCCTCCAAGTAAAGATTTGCGGCATCGTGACGACCATGTGGAGCGACGTCAAAAGATCTGCCCGCAGCGCAAACCAATCTAATGATAGCTTAATTAATTCATTTTCATGTTTTTTTTATTTGGCAATGTCTATGGCAATGTTTATGCCATGTTGTGTTTTATTTTTATGAGTGTTGTTTTATTTAGTTACTATGGGCTGCAAATAGCCAAACATTTGATGTAGCCTATAAATAGGCAAGGGTGTTTTCATTTTGATCATTGAAGAAAGAAATATTGAAACCCTAAAAAATCTCCCCTCTTGAAATTTTTCTCTCCCCCTTCTTCTTGGCCGAACTTCCCCATCTTCCCCTCTCCTTGGCCGCCTGCCACCTTTCTCCCTTCTGCCTCTTCTATTCTCCTCCCTCACTCCCTTGCAACCATCCCTAGCCGCCTCCTCCACTAGTAAATCCGACCACCGTTAAGGATCCCTTCCTCCCCTTTACTTGTGAAGAAATCGGCCAAGGCAAGCTTGCCTCCTTGTGGATTCCTAACACCGGCATGAAGCGACGAAGGCGGGCAAGATTTTCATCTCCTTCCGGCGCAACTCCAGCGGAGCCGTTGAGAGATGATCCAAGTAGAGTGTAATCGGAATCACCCTTCCGATTGGGTAACGAAAATCCCTCCTACCTCTGGTGTGTTTTCATTTCTTAGAATAGATCTTGTGGTGGATTATTTTTGGTGTTGTTTTAGATAGCTTGAAATTGTATCGTGGATTTCTTCGCATGCTTTGTATTTCCCTTATCTTCGTTTTATATTCGGGAAGGTTTGGCGAACCTCGTTTGACTTTTTTTGGGAGAGATCTACCCATTCCGAATCGAACTTTTCGGTAGATCTCTTTTGGTACAACATCGCTCGGTCGGACCCAATATTGGTCCTTTTAGCTCGATCGAACATTGACCTTATAGCCCTTGTTGGATCCAAACCGGCTTGGCTACCCGTACGCTAGCAAAATATTGATAGATGTAATTGCGTGGTGTCGCGTAGAGCGATTGTGCGAGTGTAGGGTTTGGATCGAAGAGTGTCATGGCGTTAGGCCGTAGTTCCAAACGGTGTGAAACGTGCAAGCCTGCATCAAAGGTTAGCCCGGCGAGCCGATGGCTCGGTAGATATTTGTGACCGACCGGATAGTCTGACGAGCCGATGGCTCGGTAGATATTTGTGACGGACGGGATAGTACAGGGAGCTTTGGCTCGGTAGATATTTTTGATGGACGGGACAGTCCTGGGAGCTTTTGCTCGGTGGAGAAACATGGTAATGTTGCATGTCCATAAGATTAAAGTTGGTGGGTCTTCGGTATTGGAGAGTACCCATATCGACACCAGTACGTTGACTCAGCAAGTATGGTTTAACACTTGGACAAATAAAGTCCGGTGGGCAGCTGACTAGAGTACGCAGGAGCTCCACTTAGTGCACTTGCATTGGGGCAAACGATAGGTCTAACAGGTAGTGTGATACCAGTTTAGAGGTGGGCGAGGCCCAACCCACTGCTTCCGTTTTCCATTACAGAGGTATCCTGGGAGGTTAGGCTCCATAATGGGGGAACTAAAGGTCTGTATGCACAAAGTCAAGTGTGTGTGTTGTACTTGCATGTTCACATCATAACATACTTTCTTGACATAGCATCATCTTTTCATATAATCCATGACACCTATTGTATAAATTGGTATGGGACACTATACAATAGGCCTTGCAAAACGACCCCTTGGTCTATAGGTTTGTATGGGCATTCTTATATGTCATGGTTACTTTCTTAGTTTACCTACTTTACATACTCACTTATTCTTGTGTATACTTATACTGCTTACCTACTACTGCTTACATATACTTGCTCTATTTATTAACTCAAGATAGACTAGTTCCACCGCCGCCTGCTTACTTTTGTTTCTCTCCACCTTCATTACCTTCCCTTTTCTTCTCCCCTCTCAGAGCCTAAGAGCCTTGGTGGAGGGGTGGGGGATGATTGGAATTAGTCATTTAAACTAACGGTCATCGACCAAATAATTTTAGGGGATCGTGTAGCCGAACCAGGAGATACAGCCCAGAGGTCGGTGCGCTTGGAGATGTGACAGTCTAGTATGGGAGTTCAGCCAGCAGGGACAATAAGTCCCGATCATTAGTAGAGATTATAGATTTACTTCCACGTTAAGTGATTTGTAGTGAGGCTTTTGATGTATCAGGCAGTAGCCCTCTTTAGTACATTACTTTATCTTTTCTTTGGACTCTCCCTTCATGGAGATTTATTATATTTCATGTTATTTTTTGTGGACCAGTATTTGAGTTTTTATGTACTCTTATATTCATTCTTCTCTTCTGCGATCGGTTTGGCCTGCAGGATCGGCGTTTTGTAGTGACGACCTTCCTGGGTGTGTTTGTGTCACAACAAAGCGGTGGTTCTGGGAATAAGACCCCGTTAGTTTAAAAGGAAAAAAAGGGGTCTTATAATAAGAGCCTGAAGTACCTATTGGATCAAAAGGATCTCAATATGCGACAACAAAGGTGGATGGAGTTCCTCGGGGACTACACCTTTGATATTAATTACACTCCCGAGAAGGGAAACGTTGTCGTAGATGCCTTGAGTCGTATGACCTGAAAAGGGCAATTTGGTTGCAAATGCTTGACGAGCGCCTGATCCAGGAGCTGGAAGCATTGGAGATTTCTTGTGTTGACAAGAATTCCCCCATAAGTACATGCTTAAACTGGACGGAGGTATAGTATGACCTTGCAGACTGGGTTTGGCGAGCAATGGAACTAGATGAAAGTTCACAACGCTATGCAACAGATTGGTCAAGTGCCCAATTCTCATGGAATGACGGCCTTTTATGAAAAGATGGTCATTTGTGCGTCCCAATTATGGGTAAGATAAGAGAAGAACTTATATATGAGGATCACTTTACGAAATACTCAATTCACCAAGGGAGCACAAAGATGTACAAAGACATGAAAAAGTTGTTCTGGTGGCCAGGCAGGAAGAAAGACATAGCACATTACATGACAAAATGTCAGACCAGTGCTTTAGTGAAAGAAGAATGTCTGAAGCCTGGAGGTTTCCTGAAGTTGCTACCTATTCCGGAGTGGAAGTTTGATGATATTTCGATAAATTTCGTTTACGGTTTGCTGAGATCTCAACACGGTAACGATTCGATTTGGGTGATCGTAGATCGGTTGACTAATGTGGCTCACTTCCTTCCAAACAAGAGGGACGATTCAGTGGAAGTCTTGGATAAGCTTTATGTATAGCAAATAGTAAGATTGCATTGTATTCCCTGTATCATCGTAAGTGATTGAGACGGGCGCTTCACATCGAATGATTGGAGTCTAATCCATCAGTTGTTGTGGACAAAATTAACGTATAGTACGACCTTTCATCCACAAACGAATGGCTAGACTGAGAGTACCAACAGAATGATGGAGGACATGCTTCGAATGTGCACCTTGGATTTTGGGAAGAGGTTGGAAGACCATCTCTATATGATTGAGTTCACCTATAATAATAGTTATCAAGCTAGTATACAAATGATGCCCTTTTAAGCCTGATATTGTAGTAAGTATCGTACACCGTTAGCTTAGGAGGAAACAGGTGAGTCAATATTATATAAACGTAAGGAAGTAGAAGAGGCTAATTCGACGATACGCTCTATCCTGGAGAGTTTACTGATAGACCAAGATAGGTAGGCAAAGTACTACAATGCCAAGCATCCGAACGTGGAATTCGCGGTAGGCAATTGAGTATATTTAAAAATCAAGCCATTCAAAGGCCTGTCCAGGATTCGGCACTTGAAAAAGTTAAGTCCGAGGTATCTTGGTCTGTTTGAAGTGGTGGAGCAAGTTGGAGAAGTTGCCTATTGGCTAGCCTTTTCGGCTGAATTGAGTAGATTACATGATGAGTTCTATATATCAGTATTTCGCAAAGCCGTGAAAGATCCAACTCAAGTGATTGCGACTAATCGCGTACTGGTCGAGTCTTGGCTAACAACGAAGGTTAGGCCCATTCGAATCGAGGATAAAGCCGATAAGTAGCTGCTAAACAAGACAATCGGGATTGTCATGGTTCGGTGGGAGAACTATGGCCGTGTGGAGCTAACATGGGAATGGGAGCAATCCATGCGTGCTAAATTTCCCGAATTATTTGTATAAAATATTGTAACATTTTTTTGAAGAAATGTACGTTATAACATACTTGTTACTGTATTATGGGTGTTATATGTAAATTTTTGGACAAAATTTCTGTAAGGAGGTAATGATTGTAACACACCAAAAAGGAGTTGGAGAGAACAGGATTTTAGTCGACCTGGACTCGACGAAAATCGTCAATTAGGAGCTCGAAGAAGGTCATCGATTGGAGTTCGACGAAGGTCATCGAGCAGAGCTCAACGAAGGTCGTCGAGCGGAGCTCAAATATTTTTGCCTGTGATCAACCCCGTTCGACGATCTGTCGAAAAAGGAGGTTTTGGTCGAGCGGTGACTCGTGTCAGATGTTTGGTGAGCGGCCACTAGGTGGTGGGTAACTTTTCAGGCTAAAACCGAGCCATTGCTACATTTTGAAGAGTTTATTGTGTCGATGGGGTGAAACTAGAGACCACTTATGCAGAGGGGTTTGATTTTTGAAATCATTATTTCCTTTTCTTTTTCTCTCTTCCTTGTGTTCTAGTTTTGGAGTAGAGAACTCAACTAGGGCTTGCTGAAGTTGCTAGAGTGGATCTTGCGACTGGAATCAAGATCTGAAGCAAGATTCGCGAAGGGGAAAGTGAGGCACTCATTTCCATCCGCATAGAAAAGATGTATCATGGATCCGAAGAGAACGTAAAGGGTAACAATCTTTCTCCTTGGACATGTGAAGTCCTTATTTTGACACGGACATGGATTTCCCCCACCAAAAGGTAGAATGTTGAGGGATTTATGTTGGGTTGATTCTTGAAATCCCCAAGAAATCTTGCATATAGATAAAAAAATGTGTAGTACGGAATAGACATGTTGTGTGAAGCCCATCTGGACAGATTGGTCTGGATTGGTGATATTTTATTTTGTGCACCGGAGAAGACTCCGCGTATCAATGAGTATTTTGTGGAGTCGGTGGTTTGTGCCTGTGAAGTTGAGTAACAGGAAGTATTGGAATGGAGTTTCGGGAAAATACCCTTGAAGTTTGTGTGCTATATGGTAGCACTGCAGGGTGCTGCAGGTTTTGGGTTGAGTTTGGGGGAAGAAAGAGAGCTTCGGTTCACCCCGTCAAGCGCTCGTGATGAATGTTGGCATGTAATCCTACTCTGATTGTGAAGCCAGTCCTTCGGGGACGTTGTGGATATTGTGAACTATGCGCTCTTAAAGGCTGGTGAGCCGAACGGACTAGGAGAAGCCAACTTGCGTCAATCTAGATATAGAACTATCGATTTGAGCAACGGGCAAGGGCAGAACTGTATCCGTGTTATGGTTGTTGAACTTGAGTGCCTAAGTTATTGGCTTTTTTGGATCACATAATGAGAGTCTTGGGCTATTCGCCATCATGACTAAATTCTCCGATCATGGGCCACGGAGCATGTATGCTCAAAGTTTACCGTTGGGTTTGAGACCTGTGAACGGTGGTGGGACCCTTTTTTCTGGTACACCGATAATGTGCCCTAAGTACACGGAGCGTCGGGCCGCGTGGTCGACATTTGTGATATATTGATTGTGCGTGAGTGCACATCTTATGATATATCTGCTTGTGAAAATGCAATGCATGTAGGGAAGGAATACCACTACCCCAGGAAAGGGGTAGAGTCGTTATAAATTGGTCAGCTGAAAGCTGACTGTTGCCTTATTTACAACCGTTACGGTGGATTGTTCCCATGTAGGTGCTGAAGAGCCATGAAGGAAATAGCGGGCTGAAGCCCTTGCTGTTGCTACTCGCCCTTGAAGGCTAAATGAAGAAAAGTTTACTGTTTTCATGTGTGGCCGGCCTGCGTGGCGATATATGTAATCCACACTTGTGAAGGTAACTGTAAGGCCGTAATACCTACTTTTATGTATGTATAAAGAGACATTCCTGTGTTGTTATATATAAATGGTGTTTTATATATTGTGGACATTCACATGAGTTAAGTTCAAATATCCTTAAAGCTTCCGTTAGCATGCTCTGAGTTAAGATGCGAATAGTTTTTGGTATTAACCTTTAATCTTTCCGCCTATTTGTGAACTATGGCGTGTGGCCCCGGCCGGACCCTCTATTATGTTTCATTTAACGGATGGAGACGTAACACTTGACACCTAAAATTTTCTTATGTCGACACACATTGATGTGTCTCGACACATTACTAGCTATTGTATCGACATATTTTTTGATATCTCGACACATACTAGTTAAAAATTTTATTATCTTTTCTGTAAATTCTTGACACTTATGAAGTTTTCCCTTGAAATCTAAATTAATAGACTTATTTACTCACCAATCTGTTGTATATCTATATTATAAAGGTTTTACTCAAGGTTTAACATTCCAAGTTCAAATTTGAAGAAATTAAATTTCTCTTCTTCTAAAGGCTTAGTAAAAATATCAGCAACTTGTTTACTTGTTGGAACAAATTCTAATCTAATATCTTCATTTTCTACATGTTCTCTAATAAAATGATATCTAATTTCATTGTGTTTTGTTATACTATGTGACACAAGATTGTTTGTAATAGAAATAGTACTAGTAGAATCAGAGAATAAAGGAATTTTACTTAGTTGTAAGTTGTAGTCTTGTAACTGGTTCTTAATCCAAAGCAATTGTACACAGCAACCACCAGCTGAAATGTACTCAGATTTTGCTGTGGATATTGCTACACATGTATGCTTTTTTCTACTCCATAACACCAGCCTCCTTCCAAGAAATTGACATGAGCCTGATGTGCTTTTCCTGTCTTCCTTACATCCTACATAATCAGCATTTGAAAAGCCTATCATTTCAAAATCACTATTCCTGGGATACCATATGCCAAGAATAGGTGTGCCCTTTAGATATCTCAATATTCTTTTAACTGTTGTATTGTGAGATTCCTTAGGGCATGCTTGATACCTTGAACAGACACATGTGGCATACATTATGTCTGGTTTGCTGGCTGTTAGATAGAGTAGTGATAAAACTATGACCTTATAAGAGGTGATATAAATTCGATTTCCAGCACCATCCTTGTGAAAGACATACTGGACCCAATGGGTGTTTTCATTGAAGTGGCAGTTTCCATGCAATACTTCTTGATTAACTCCTTGGTGAAATTAGACAGACTAATGAAAAGTCCATCTAAAGTTTGCTTAACTTGTAGACCAAAGAAAAACTCTAGTTCACCCATGCTACTAATTTAAAACTTTTCGTGCATTAACTTTGCAAACATAGTGCAAAATGACTCATCAGTAGAACAAAATATAATGTCATCAACATATATTTATACTAGGATGATCTTGCCTTTGACTTCCCTTAAGAATAGTGTTTTGTCTATTTTCCCTCTTGAGAATTTATTCTTTAGAAGGAACTTAAACAGAGTCTCATACCAAGTTCATGGGGCTTGTTTTTGTAAGAGTCCAATTTTTTAGAAAAACTAACAGGGTCTTATGCCCAGAACCGCTACATTACGGTGAAACCAACACTCTCGGGAAGGTCGTCACTACAAAACGTCGATCCTACCAATCATACTGATCGCAGAAGAGAAGAGTAAGTATAAGAGTAATGTAAAAACCCAAATACTTGTCTATCAAACATCACATGAATATAATAAAAATCTTCACGAAGGGAGAGTCCACAACAATAATAACCAGAGTACAAAATAGTGGCTTCATGCCCAGTACATAAAAGCCTCACTACATATCACTCAAACGCATAAGCAAATCTACAAAGCTACTTATGATCGGGACTCATTGTCCCTGCAGACTGAACTCCCGTGCTAGAATATCCTGTCTCCAAGTGCACCGACCTCTTGTGCTGCATCTACGGGTTTGGCTCCATAGTCCCCAAAAATGATTTGTTAAAACGACAATGAGTCTAAAAGACAAAGTCTCATCATCCTCCACCCATCCCCTAATAGCTCCTAGGCAACGAGCGGGGAGAAGGAAATGGAAGGTATTTAAGGTGGAGAGTAACAAAAGTAAGCAGGTGACGGCGGAACTAGCCTAATATGAGTATAAATAAAAGAGCCATAACCAGAAGTAGTAAAGTAAACAAGTAGGAAATGTACAATAAACAAGTAAAGAGTGCATTTATTATCTACACAGATAAAGTAAATTAAAGTATCCATGATTTATAGGAATTCCCATACAAACCTATAGACCAAGGGGTCATTTTGCAAGGACTATTGTATAAAGTGTCTCATACTAATTTATACAATAGGTGTTGAGGATTATATGCAATGATTATGCCTTGTCATGCAAGTATGCTATGGTATGAATATGTAAGTGCAACTCACACACCCGACTCTGTGCACAAAGACCTTTAGTTCCACCTTTTTGGAGCCTAACCTCCCAGGATACCTCCATAGTGGCAAACGGAAGCGGAGAGTTGGGCCTTACACACCTCTAGACTAGTATCAACACTACCAGTCAGACATATGGTACACCTCAACATCGGTGCACTAAGCGGAGCTCCTGCATACTCTTGCCGGCTGGCGCAAAATACTTTATTTGGCTAAGTGCTAAACTAGACATGCCGAGTCAACGTATTGGTGTCGGTGCGACGACCCTCCAATACCGAAGACCCACCACCTTATATTTTATGTACATGCAATATGATAGAATTTTCCCACTGATCCAAAGCTCCCCGAACTATCCCGTTCGGCACAAAACCATCAAAGCCATTGGCTCACTGGGCTAACCCGCCCATCACTATAACCACCGAGCCTACCGCCCAAGTTAATAAACCATACTGACCTACCATATACATGGGGTGAGTGCATGTGAAATCCTAGACTATTTCTAATTACTCTTGTATTCATTTTAGTCTTACGATTTGAGTTAACCTTGGACTGCCCAAGGCATTCCCTGTGAAGGGCTCTCGAGGGCACTAGAAACTACGTTGGGTTGAATCCCAAAGCTCCCTTTTGCAAGGAACTTATTATTATTGGTATCTACCGACAACCAACCCCATTTAATGTTATGCTTACTCTAACATTAGTGTATTTTGACTCTCTCTCTCTCTCTCCACAAGAAAGACGATCTTTTGTCGATCCCAAACTCCACTTAACACCAGTCAACCCAACACTTTCCACATCATGACACCTAATGATGAACTCATTTTCACTTCACTAAAATCAATAAACTATTAACCCCAACTCCCTATGTCCAATCCACATGCTATCATAATTTCTGTAGTTTTACTATAAGTAGACAAATCTAAGCTATATGATGTACATGATTGGAGGTACTCCAAATTTTCATCCAAAGACCCTAAGATAATTATTAGGGGTCTATAATGACATATTTATCCTAAATCCAGAAACTTGTAATTTTTCTAATTAATTTGGCATTTTTTAAATTTTCCCAAATGTTAGGCCATGGGTAATTTTAAACATAAAGTACTAGATTTCCTTAAGTTATGGACACCCAAAAATTATGAACACTATATGGTGCTAAAATATAAGAGAATACCAAATTTCACAAATTTTGCTAAATGTATTAACCTCTAATTAATTAATTCAATATAATACCAATAAATAGAGGTAAAGAAGGATGCACCACCAAAATTTATCCAAAAACTATACCAAAATTACCAGAGATTTAATATGATCACAAAAATATACTGATTAAGTTTCATGTAATTCCAAGGTCATTAAGCTATATAGAAAAATACTCCAAATAAATTCACATTACGGCACTTTGTGAAGAAACATATTTGTTACCTCTTCCAAACTACATGTAAGAATTTTTTTATGCCTCAATATGACCTAAAACATTTTCTAGCCAAGCAAGATAAATTTCCAACAAGATATGATGTTTATTATCTATTTGTCAAAATAAGGTGCACTAGTTCACTTTACACATGAAGTACTAAGGGGAAATGCCCAATTATTCCAAATAATTTATCAGTGTATAAAAATGGTATTTTATTAACTTTTCTTGAGTTTCATATCATTCTAAGACAATTAAACCACAGTTACTTCAATATCATCAAAAAAAGCAAGATGAAGGTTATATCTACATATATGAGCTACTGTTATCTAAATATCCTATAATAAATTTCAGAGGTTAATATTTTTATGAAATTACTACCAAAATCTCATGAAGATCCAAGGTCATAGGACCCCTTAATTATTCCATAAGGTGTATAGACCTAAATAATTTCCAAGCGATTAAAGTGGGGTGCATGTGTCCAAATACAACCAAATTCCTTCCTATGACATTTCACCACCCTAGGATCACATGGACTGAACATCAAGTACATAGAAGGACATATCACCCTATGTCCTTCACAAACTCCCAAAGTTCAACCTTAGGGTTTGAACTAGAGTACTAGGGCAAATCCACCCTAATCCTCCCCAAACTCCATGTGAAGGTGTTTATTGTCATAAAAAATTAGTGGTCCAAGTTTCAACCTCTGTTATGGTGATTTGGTCACTCAATACCCAAGGCTAGGGTATACTAAATTCCAAACCAAATTAACTCCAAATGTGATGAAATTTTAAACAGAGTCTTATATTGACCCGAAAGACCACTCACCAAAATTTGTTAGTATTTGGAGGTCATTAGACCCATTAATTAAACCTTACATGAAAAATGAAATGATTTCCAAAACTTAAGAAATATTTCTTCAAAAAATTCATATTTTTGGATATGTTATAGATCTAGATATGAATGGCACATGTTCCAAATTTCAAGTCATTTAGAGTTCAGGATTGATAAGGGCACCCCACACAATCTCTAATCAACCCTAAGTATAGACATCACCAAAATGAGTGATGCGGTCTTTCCTGAACTCTAAATTGGTTTAAATTAATTTTAAAATAAACTAGACTAAGAGGGCTAAAAGTTTCATGTTTACTACTTTTTCGGAAAAGGCCAATAAGTATTTTTTATGAAAATCCTAAGGCAGCTGATTTTCTGTAACATAAATACATATACCCTTAAGTTTAATTCATCAAGATCTGCATATATCTTAAAGCATGATCTGGCCGCGACTAGCTTTATTCTTCCTCCAACCAATGGTCCTGACCACCTGACCTAGAGCCAACTCCAGCCCCAATTCCCAGCCCTCCAGCCACCTCCCCGGCAAACCACCGCCACCACCACCTCCATCGAGGTGAGGGCTATCGACTAGCGATGGTTTGGCCGCCGGAGATGGCGGATTCCAGCGAACCTAACACCCTCTTTTTTCACGGAAAATCAGTTGAAAAACTCCACCCGATCGGGCTCAATTGAGCCTGATTCATTTCTCTAAAGTTTCCTAAGATCTAATCCATGAAAAAGGAGTAGAGGAGGACTTGGTTTGTGACTTAAACGCGAGTGCTTTGCCTCCTCACCATTTCTGGCCACCGAGCTTGTGTTCTCTGAAACTCCTACACCAACCTCAATGAAATTGATAAAGGATCGGGGGAAATGCTTGCCTTTGCTCTAGTGAAGATTCTTAAAGAAGGGATTTGGGAGAGGAAGCTTGTAACTCCCCAATTTCATAAAACACCATTAGTGGCCAAAAAACCTAGTTTTTCAGTTTCAACCAAATTAAGGGGGATGAGCCACCCCAATGGCCAGCAACCCAATGGAAACTCTTCCTCTCCCTCATAGGAGTAAAAGCCCCTTAAAAGCTTGGGGGGAGGGGGTGTTATGGGGACTCCATGGCCATGATGGCATTAAACTCAAATTTTCTCTCTCCTCCAAATTGGGGAAACTCCCATTCTCTCTCTCCTAGTCACCAATCTCTGAAATTAGTGGGCCCCAAAGGTGTCTCTCCACCTCCTAGATCAATGGGCCACACTAGTTTGGGCTTAGCCCACTTGGATTGGGCTAGGTTAGCCCAAATTGACCAAATTGAACTATGGGTTGACTTTGTCCAAATTAGCCACTTGGGTGACTTAGGCATGGGGCTTTTGGGGCCATTGGGTCCCCCATGATGCCAAGAGACTAAGGGAAAGGTCAATTTGATACTTAGGTGGTCAATTGACCCAAATTGAGCTAAGTTGACTTTCTTAGGCTTAAGGTTCACCTTGGTCAACTTGACCTCTTTTGTTTACTCCAATGGGTCTCTATGGCTCTAATGGACCCTCTAATGAGTTAAAGATGTTGTGGTAGTGTCATGGAGTCATGGTGAAGCCCTGGGGTCAACCCTAAGCTAGTGTTTGAAGTTCTGCTATTTGCAGCCCAAGGTAGTTCACACCCTAATATCCATGTTCACCCATCACTTTAGTGCTTCCTAGGGTTTTGTCATTACCTAGTCATGACAAAACCACCCTTTGGGTCTAGTTGCCTGGGGGATGTTACAAATCTCAATACATAAAAATAAAAAAATTTCCCCCAAAATTCAAGTTAGGCCTACGGGGCTTTAAGTACGAGAAATAAAATGTAACATCCCGAGAGGTTAAAGGGGATACCTGACGTGAAAAGTTCCAGGTACCTTTACTGCATCAAGTCTTGTGGCTCCCAGATGTGCTCCTCTTGTCCATGATTCCTCCACAAGACCTTGACCAGCAGAAACTTCTTGAACCGCAAGACTCACACCCCAGTATCATCTATCCGGATCGGCTCAAGGCGCACCGATCGATCAGAATCTATAGGACTATCTGTAGTCGTAATCTGTTTCTCCAGCCAATGTATACCTCTCTTGAAGGAGGAGATGTAGAAGGCATTGTGCAAATTCGCTAGCTCTGGCGACAACTTCAGTCTGTAAGCCAAGGGACCAATCCATTCAAGGATCTTGTAAGGCCCCATGTATCTCAGACTGAGCTTCTTCCGACCACGCATCTACGAGACTCCATGCATCGATCGTTTATTCAGAAACACCCGGTATCCTACCTAAAACTCTACCTGACGATGTCGAGCATCATAATACTTGGCCTGTCTGGTCTTGGCCTCCAACATCCTGTCTCGAATCAACTACACCTGAATATCCGTATCCTCGACGAATTCCGTGCTAAGTACCTTCAGATCCTCATCCTGGATCCAAGACAAAGGAGTCTTGCATCTCCGCCCATATAAAGCCTCATAAGGGGCCATGTCAATGCTGCACTAGTGGCTGTTGTTTTACGACTTCGATCAACAGTAGCTTCCTCTCCCATGCTCTCCGTGGTCCAGTATGCAAAGACGCAACAAATCCTCATGTGTCTGATTGGTGTGCTATGTCTGCCCATCTGTCGAAGGGTAGAAGGCGGTACTAAATGTCAACCGAGTACCCAAATAAGCCTGTACCGACCTCCACTCCTTAGACGTTAATCGTCCATCATGATCGGACATTATCGTCCTCGGCACTCCATGGTATCGGATGAACTACTCCACAAACCTCCGTACCAAGTCACCCACTGAAGCATCCTTCTTGATCGGTAGAAATGTGGCCACCTTCGTCAATCAATCGACGATCTCCCATATTGAGTCGTTCCCCGCATGTGATCGAGGAAGACCATGTATGAAATCCATGGAAATATCGTCGAACTTCCACTCCGGCACCAGAAGTGCCTGCAACAATCCGGCCAAAATCTTACACTCTACTTTCACTTATAGACAAGCCTCGCAATGGGTCATGAAGTATGTGATATCCCTCTTCATACCCGGCCAATACATCGTCCTCTTTAGGTCGGCCGTCATCTTGGTGATTCCCAGGTGCACCGAGTACCTGCTGTAGTGAGCCTCGATCATAATGTCCTCCCGAATCCTGCCCCCAGCTGGTATGTACACCCGTCCTCTAAAGAATAACAACCCATCACTCTCTGTATACTCCCCGGCTGTGCCCGCCTCCAAGGTCCTGAATACTCGCTTTAGCTTGTCATTGATTCTCTGCTCAGCCCTGATGCATTCTCGAATATCATCAATAGTGCTCATCGCGACAAGATAATCCTCATAAAGCTCTGAGTCATCCAAGGACACCAGGGTAATCTGCATATCCTCTATCATCGTATTAGTTCCATAGCCATCAACTAGGGCTCTGCTCCTGAAGTGGTAGTCTCCCGGCTCAGTGCGTCCGCCACCACATTCGCTTACCCCGGGTGATAGTGTATTGTGTACTCATAATCAGATAGAAATTCCACCCATTGTCTCTAGCGGAAGTTCAACTCCTTCTGCATATCAAGATATTTAAGATTCTTGTGATCCGAAAATATATCGCAGTGCACACCGTAAAGATAATGCCGCCAAATCTTCAGAGCAAACACCACAACTCCCATCTCCAAGTCATGCACAGTGTTGTTTTGCTCGTGATTCTTCAGCTGGTGGGAGGCATATGCTATCACATGCCCATGCTGTATCAGTACAACACCCATCTCCTAAAATGACACATCAGTGTACACCTGTAAGCTCTCCTTCCCAGACGGAAGAGCGAGGATAGGGGCCAATGTAAGCCGACCCTTCAACTCGTAGAAGGCCTCCTCGCACTGCGGAGTCGAGACGAACGGAGTGTCCTTCCTCGTCAAGGAAGTGAGTGGAAGGGCTATCTGAGAGAATCCTTGAACAAACTTCTGGTAATACCCGGCCAATCCCAGAAAACTTCGGACATCCGTGGTCTCCTTCAACTGAGGCCAGTCTCGTACTGCCTGAATCTTCGAGGCATCCACTGCAAGTCCTGCTCCACTGATAATGTGGCATAAAAAGGCCACCTCCGTTAGCCAAAACTTGCACTTGCTGAACTTGGCATACAGCTGATGCTCCCTGAGATTCTCTAGAGTCATGGCCAGATGTTGTGCATGCCCTTCCTTTGTCCTCGAATAAATGACGGTGTCATCTATGAATACAATGACAAACTTGTCTAGGTACGTCTCGAACATCTGATTCATCAAGCTCTTGAAAGCCGATGGCGCATTCGTGAGCTAAAAGGGCATCACGATAAACTCATAAAAGCCATATCTCCTGCTAAACGCCGTCTTCGGGATGTCTTCTTCTTGAATCCGTAACTAATAGTATCCCGACCTCAGATCCAGCTTCGAGAACCAATGTGCTCCCTCTAGATGATGAAATAACCCATTGATCCTTTGCAATGGATATGTGTTCTAGATTGTCAACCGGTTTAGTACATGATAGTCGATGCACAACCTGAGGGTCCCATCCTTCTTCTTCATAAACAAGACCTGAACTCCCTAAGGCGAAGAACTTGGCCTAATGAATCCAGCCTCCAATAGCTCCTGAAGTTGACTCCTGAACTCCACCAGCTACTTTGGAGTCATCTGATAGGGATCCCTAGACACCGGCTTAGCTCCCGACACTAACTGGATCCGAAAATCCTACTCCCAGTGCAGCGATAATACTGATAGCTTTTCTGGAAACACATCCGCAATGTCCCGCACCACTGATATATCAGTAGCTATCGTCTTGACCTCGACCATCTCAAAGAACACCTGATAGACCTCATCTCCCTACATGTGGGCCTTGAAGGCCTGAGTAAAAGATAACAGCCTATGGGAGATGGGAGTAGTACCTTCGAAGGTCGCGAAGGTGCAATCATATCTCAGTATAACCTTCCTTGCTGGGAAATCTATCTAGGCATGGTTCCAAGTAAGCCATGTAATGCCCAGGACCAGGTCAATGTACGACATCCTCAAGACCGTCGTCGTGGCCTCGAGTGTTAGACAATCAATAGTCACCTTCAAGAGGCACTTAGCAGTAGCTAAGACCTCTGTCCAATTGGGGAGACACACCCTCTTGGCGACTCCTAAATAATGTATGACTCCCTCCAGTCCCTTTATGAACTCCTCAGAGACAAAGTTGTGCAACGCCCCTGTATCCACCAAGGCATGTGCAGGTTTGCCGCACATAATAACTATTCCTGATAATTTACGTATGTTTAGGTAACTGAGCCTATGGTTTTATTTCCTTGTATGCTACTGTTGTTTGTTGTTTCTAAAATTCCAAAGGTAAATAACAACAATAAAATTACTAGCATACCTACAATCATCCTGCCCGGGTCCCGAGGTGGAGGCAAGTCCAGGGCATACACCTGCTCCCTCTCTTGTCTTTGATCTTCTCCATTGAAACCATGTCCTCTTCCACGTCCTAGGCCTGCAAACTACTGAGCGGGCGGGGCAGCCTATGGTGCCGGTAGAGGTGCCCTTCTCATGGGGAAGTTTCTTTGGAAGTGCCCTACCTGATGATAGTTGAAGAACTTGGGCAGGGAATGTGACACACCTCCGGGCATCTACATCTCCCGCATCTGAAGAGGTTGAGGGGTCAATTCCTCCAGCCCCTTTGGTTCCTGTATCACCTCCTGGCGGGGTTGAACCTGCTCCCTTCTCTCGTCAACAAAGTGACCCCTCCATTGATTAGTACTGCCTCCCTGACCCTACTCCTCAGTTGGCCTCTTCTAGCCTCGAAGCATGTGCAATTCAGCCTCCATCCTCTTTGTCATCTCCAGAATGCGAGGCAAAGTCCCGTCGGACACGAACCAAAGGGTCTGCCTCAGATCTTCCCAAAGGCCCTTATAGAAACTCTTGGCATAACCCGCATCATCCAGCTTATAGGAATCCGCAAACCGGGCTAAGTGAGTGAACTCCCGGTGGTGCTCCAGCACGTCCTATTGCCCTGCCTTAGCTGAAGGAACTTGTCTTCCAGCTCATCTCTTGACGACTATGGAACAAAGTTATCCAAAAGTGCAACCTTGAACACCTCCTAGGTGATGTCAACAACCCCCCGATCTACAAACACCATATCTAGCAGTATCTTCCATCACCTCTTGGAATGAGACTCCAAGCAAGAGACCACCAAAGGTGCCCTCTCCTCCCTCGGGCACCGTATCCCGGTAAGAAACTCGAACATGATATCAAGCCACTCTTACGTTTGTACGGTCGAATCCGTCCTAATGTAAGATGGGGGAGAGAGTCCTTTGAAGGTGTTCAACCATTTTTCCCCCCAGGTTCGGCTGCGGAGCCGGATCGTGCTTAGCCCTAAAAGCCTCCAGAATAGCCGTCAGGGTCTGCCCTACCTCCTAATGTAGAAACAGAGTGGGAGCCGGTGGAGGTGGTGCAATATTTGGAGTTTGCTGGGCTCTGCCCTGTAGTGTAGGATGTGTCGGGGGCTGCATAACAAAGGCCACTTCTATGAAATTTGACCCAAACCTAGTTAAAAGTGGACATTTATATGTGATCCTCCATATGGGCACACAACAGCTTCCACTGCTTAGTTTGTTCCCAAACTAAACTCGAGCGGGGGTTACCCAAAGTTAGTTGACTTTTTCTATTCCGATCGAGGTTTCACTCTGATACCAGTTTGTATGACCCCATTTTATTTTGCAAAACTAACGGGGTATTATGCCTAGAACCGCCGCCTTGCGGTGACACCAACGCTCTCGGGAAGGTCGTCAATACAAAATGCCAATCCTGCCGGCCATACCAATCGCAGAAGAGAAGAGTAAGTATACGAGTAATGTAAAAACCCAAATACTAGATAATCAAAAATCACATGAATATAATATAAATCTCCACAAAGGGAGAGTCCACAACAATAATAACCAGAGTACCAAATAAGGGATTCATGACCAGTACATCAAAGCCTCACAATATATCACTCAAACGCGGAAGCAAATAGACAAAGCTGCTTATGATCGGGACACAATATCCCTGCTGCCTGAACTCCAGTGCTAGACTGTCCTGTCTCCAAGTGCACCGACCTCTGGTGCTTCATCTCCGGGTTCGGCTCCACGGACCGATAAAATGATTTGGTCAAATGATCGTTAGTCTAAAAGACTAAGTCCCATCATCCTCCACCCCTCTCCTAATGGCTCCTATGCACCGAGAGGGGAGAAGGAAAGGGAAGGTATTTAAGGTGGAGAGTAACAAAAGCAAGCAGGTAACGGCGGAACTAGCCTAACATGAGTATAAATAAAAGAGCCATAACTAGAAGTAGTAAAGTAAACAAGTAGGCAACGTAAAGTAAACAAGTAAAGAGTGCATTTATTATCTACACAGATAAAGTAAATTAAAGTAAGTAACCATGATCTATAGGAATGCTCATAAAAACCTATAGACCAAGGGGTCGTTTTACAAGGCCTGTTGTATAAAGTGTCCCTTACCAATTTATACAATAGGTATCGAGGGTTATATGCAATGATTATGCTATGTCATGCAAGTATGTTATTTTATGAACATGCAAGTGAAACTCACACACCCGACTCTGTCCACACAGACCTTTAGTTTTCTCTTTTTGGAGCCTAACCTCCCAGGATATCTCCGTAGTGGCAAAAGGAAAAGGTGGGTTGGGCCTCGCCCACCTGTAAATCGGTATTAGTAATACCAGTCAGACCTATCGTATGCCTCAATGCTAGTGAACTAAGCGAAGCTCCTGCGAACTCTTGCCAAATGGCGCATCAGACTTTATTTTTCTATGTGCTAAACCACACTTGCCGAGTAAACGTATTGGTGTCGGTGCGACGACCCTCCAATACCGATGACCCATTAACATAAATTTTATGCATATGCAACATAACAGAAATTTCACACCGAGCCAAAGCTCCTCAGACTATCCCGTCCGTCACAAAACCATCCAAGCCATTGGCTCGCCGGGCCAACCCGCGTATCACTGTAACCACCGAGCCTACCGCCCGAGTGAATAAACAAGACTGACCTCCCATATACATGGGGTGAGTGCAAGTGAAATCCTAGAATATTTCTAATTACTCTCGTATTAATTTTAGTCTTACGGTTTGAGTTAACCTCGGACTGCCCAAATCATTCCTTGTGAAGGGCTCTCGAGGGCACTAGGAACTACGATGGGGTGAAGCCCAAATCTCCCTTTCGCAAGATACTTATTATTATTGGTATCTACCCACAGCCAACACCATTTAATGTTATGCTTACACTAACCATAGTGTATTTTGACTCTCTCTATCTCCACAGGAAAGACGATCTTTCGTCGATCCCGAGCACCACTTAATACTAGTCAACCCAACACATTCCACATCATGACTCCTAATGATGAACTGATTTTCACTTCACCAAAATCAATAAACTATTAACCCCAACTCCCTATGTCCAATCCACATGCTTTCATAATTTCTGCAGTTTTACTATATGCAGACCAATCTAAGCTATATGATGTACATGATAGGAGGTACTCCCAATTTTCATCCAAAAGCCCTAAGATAATTATTGGGGGTCTATTATGATATATTTAGTCTAAATCTAGAAACTTGTAATTTTCCTAATTAATTTGGCATTTATTAAATTTCCCAAAAGTTAGGTAATGGGTAATTTTGAACATGAAGTACTACATTTCCTTAAGTTATGTCCACCCAAAAATTATGAACACTATATGATGTCAAAATATAAGAGAATACTAAATTTCATAAATTTTCATAAATGTATTAACTTCTAATTAATTAACTCAGCATAATACCAATAAATAGAGGTAAAGAAGGAAGAACCACCAAACTTTATCCAAAAACTGTACAAACATTACCAGAGATTTAATATGATCACAAAAATTTACTGACTAAGTTTCATGTAATTCCAATGTCAGTAAGCTACATAGAAAAATACTCCAAATAAATCCACATTAGGGCACTTTGTGAAGAAAAATGTTTGTAACCTCTTCCAAACTACATGTAATAATTTCTTAAGCTTCAATATGCCCTAAAAGTTTTTCTGGCCAAGCAAGATAATTTTCCAACAAGATATGATATTTACTATCTATTTTTCAAAATAAGGTGCACTAGTTCACTTTACACATGAAGTACTAAGAGGAAATGTCTAATTATTCTAAATAATATATCAGTGTATACAAATAATATTTTATTAACTTTGACAGAGTTTGATATCATTCTAAGACAATTAAACCATTGTTACTTCAATATCATCAAAAAGGGCAAGATGAAGGTTATATCTACAAGTATGAGCTATTGTTATCAAAACATCCTATAATAAATTTCAGAGGTTAGTAATACTATAAAATTACTCCTACAAAAATCTCATGAAGATCCAAGGTCATAAGACCCCTTAATTATTCCATAAGGTGTATAGACCTAAATAATTTCCAAGTTATTAAAGTGGGGTGCATGTGTCCAAATACCACCAAATTCCTTCCTAGGGCATTTCACCACCCTAAGATCACATGGACTAAACACAAAGTCCATACAAGGACATATAATCCTATGTCCTTCACAAACCCCCAAAGTTCAACCTTAGGATTTGAACTAGGGTCCTATGGAAAATCCACCCTAATCCACCCCAAACTCCATGTGAAGGTTTTTATTGTCATAACAAATCAGTGGCCCAAGTTTCAACCTCTGTTGAGGTGATTTGGTCACTCAATACCCACAATGGACACTTTGACCTAAATAACCCTTTTAGGCCAAGGCTAGTGTCTACAAAATTCAAAACCAAATCATCTTCAAATGGGATGAAATTTTATACCGTGTCATATATTGACTTCAAGTAATACTCACAAAAATTTGGGAGGATTTGGAGGTCATTATACCCTTTAATAAAACCTTACATGAAAAATGAAATGATTTCCAAAACTTTAAAACAATGTTTTCCAAAAATTCCCATTTTTGGGTATGTTATATATCTATATATAAATGGAACATGCTCCAAATTTCAAGTCATTTAGAGGTCAGGATTGAAGGGGGCACCCTAAATAATTTCTGATCAACCCTATGTATTGACCTCACCAAAATGAGTGTTTCGGTCTGACCTGAACTCCAAATTGGTTCAAATCAATTTTAAAATAAACTAGACTCATAGGGCTAAGAGTTTCATGTTGACCACTTTTTCAAAAAAGGCATCTAAGTATTTTAAATTTTAAACCTAATGCAGCTGATTTTTTGTGATAGAAATGCATATACCCTAAAGTTTAATTCATCAAGATCTGTACAGATCTTAAAGAATGATCGGGCGGCGGCTGGATTTATTCTTCCTCCATCCAATGGTCCCAATCTACCTGACCTAGAGCCAACTCCAGCCCTAATTCCCAGCCCTCCGACGACTTCCCCGGCCAACAACCGACATAACCACCTCTATCGAGGTGAGGGTTATCGGCCGGCGGTGGTTTGGCCGACGGAGATGTCGGATTCCGGCGAACCCGACACCCTCTTTTTTCACGGAAAACCAGTGGAAAAACTCCCCCGATCGGGCTCAATTGAGCCCGATTCATTTCTCTAAAGATTCCTAGGATCTAATCCATGAAAAAGGAGTAGGGGAGGACCTTTTTGCGGCTTGAACGCGAGTGCTTTGCCTCCTCTCCATTTACGGCCACCGAGCTTGGGCTCTCTGCAACTCCTACACAACCCTCAACGAAATTGAGAAAGGATTGGGGGAAATTCATGCCCTTTCTCTGGTGAAGATCCTTAAAGAAAGGATTTGGGAGAGGAGGCTTGTAACTCCAAAATTTCATAAAACACCATTAATGGCCAAAAACCTAGTTTTTTGGTTTCAGACAAATTAAGGGGGCCGAGCCACCCCAATGGCCAGCCACCCCATGGAAACTCTTCCTCTCCCTCAGAGGAGAAAACGCCCCATAAAAGTGGGGGGTCATGGAGCCTCCAAGGCCATGATGGACATTAAGCTCACATTTTCTCTCTCCTCAAAATTAGGGAAACTTCCATTCTCTCTCTCCTAGTCACCAATCTGAAATTGGTGGGCCCCAAAGGTGTCACTCCACCTCCTAGACAAATGGGCCACACTTGTTTGGGCTTAGCCCACTTGTATTGGGCTAGGTTACCCCAAATTGAACTATGTGTTGACTTTGTCCAATTTAGCCACTTGGGTGACTTAGGCATGGGGTTTTTGGGTCCATTGGGTCCCCCTTATTGCCAAGAGACTAAGGGTGTGGTCAATTTGACACTTACGTGGTCAATTGACCCAAATTGAGCTAAGTTGACTTTCTTAGGCTTAAGATTGACCTTGGTAAACATGGCTTCTTTTGTTGACTCCAATGGGTCTATATGGATATAATTGACCCTCTAATTGGTTAAAGATGTTGTGGTGGTATCATAGAGTCATGGTGAAGCCCTAGGGTCAACACTAAGCTAGTGTTTGAAGTTCTGGTATTTGAATCCCAAAGTAGTTCACACCCTAATACCCATATTCACCATCACTTTAGTGCTTCCTAGGATTTTGCCAATACCTAGTCATGATAAAACCACCCTAGGGGTCTAGTTTCCTAAGGGATGTTTCAGTTTTAATCATAGAGATCTCTTAAAAGCAAATAAACATGAGTAGATTTTTTAGAATCAATAAAACCTGAGGGTTGCTCAATATAGACTCTTTCTTTTAGGTTACCATTTAGAAAGGCTGACTTCACATCCATTTGGTAAACATTGAAACTTTTGTTGGTTACATATGCAAGGAAGAGTCTTGTTGCCTCCAATCTAGACACTGGTGTAAAAGTTTGATCAAAGTCTATCCCCTCTTCTTGACTAAAACCCTATACAACTAGTCTAACTTTGTTTCTGACAATTACCCCATTCTCATCTAGTTTGTTTCTATATATCCATTTGGTTCCTATGATGTTGCAGCTATCTAGTCTGAAAACCAGCTTCCAGACATTACACCTCTTGTACTGGTTCAATTCTTCCAACATTGCACCTTTCCAGAATGGATCCACATTAGCTTCTTAAAATTTCTTTCGTTAATTCTGGGACAAAAAGCTTGAATACATCACTATGTTGTGATGTTTACTTCTTGTGGTCACACCCTGTGCAACATCTCCTATGATCAATTCTCTTGGATGATCTCTTAGATGTTTGATAGCAAAAGGTAATGTGACTTCTTCTCCTTGACCACCTGCATCATGATGTGTTTCTTATTCTTGTTATTCCTATGCAAGCACTTCTTCAACTATGTTGACTCCATCTTACATATTTCTGCTTGCTGGAACAATATCTTCTATAGTTAGCTCCTTTAGCTTCAAGTCTTCACCTATTGTGCTTGATGAACCTGACCTGTCATTGTAAAACATAGAACTTTCATCAAATACAACATGAACAGACTCCTCCACAACTTTATCCCTCAAGGTTTAGACCCTATAGGCCTTATTGTGGTCACTACAACCAACAAATATACCATCATAGGACTTCTCAGCAAACTTGGATATGTATGTTTTCCCATTATTTAGGACATAACATCTACATCCAAAGATTCTGAATTAAGCCAAGTTTGGTTTTCTGCCCTTCATAAGTTCATAAGGAGTTTTATTCAATCTTTTGTTGATTGAAGATCTATTAAGAACATGACATGCTGTATTGATAGATTCATCCCAGAAGTATTCTGGGAGTGCAGAATCACTCAGCATAGTTCTTCTAGCTTTAGTGAGAGTCCTTTTCTTTCTTTTAGTAATCCCATTCTGCTGGGGTGATCTTGGTGAGGAAAACTATTACTGATTTCCTAGCTCTTCACAAATCTTTGTCATATAATCAAATAGAAACTCAGTTCCATGATCACTTCTAATTCATAACACAGAGTTGTTAAATTCATTCTGAATTTGTTTGACAAAAGTCTTAAAGACATCAGGGGTTTCAAATTTTTTCCTTAAGAAGAAAACCCAAGTTAATCTTGAATAGTCATCAACAATTACATAGGTGTAAACTCTCCTTCCCACACTATGAACTCGCGAAGACCAAACAAGTCCATATGCAAGAGGTATAAACACTTCACTGAGTCTTTGCATTCAATACTTTTGAATGAAGCTTTGGTTTGCTTGCCTTTTTGGCATGCAGAGCATATGCTCTACTTAGAGCATTTAATGTTTGGGTCATTCCTAACATTCTCTTTACTAAAAAGTTTTCCTATGGCCCTGTAGTTCAAATGAGCTAGCCTCTTGTGATATTTGACACAATGTGAGGCTTTCTCATTTGCAACTAGACATAAGGGTGAGTCTGAATTTAATCAAAGAAAATTCAAACAATATACATTCTCATATCTAGTGCCTGTTAAGATGACCTATTGGTCACTTGACTTCTTTATTAGGCACTCATCTTTGTTGAATGCAATGTCATAGCCTAGATCACAATGTTGGCTTATGCTTATAAGATCGTGTTACAACCCATCCACATAAGTTACTCTTTGGTGAGAGTGACAAAGCCATTTGTGATCCTACCATAACCTTTAGTTATTCCATTGTAAGCTCCACCAGAGATCACATTTGGTCCATTCTCCATGGGGACAAATTCCCTAAAATAGCCACTTCTTCTAGTCATGTGTCTGGAACATCCACTATCTAAGTACCAGATTGGTCTATCTCTGATGCTTGGAAATTCCTGCAAAATAAGAATTTATTTTTCCTTAGGAACCCAAGTTGTTTTGGGTCCTAAGTTCTTGTTAGTCGTGGATCTATTGAAAACACCAGTGTATTTATTAACTGGATATCTTTTCTGATTATGAGATACAATGTAATTGAACCAACAGTCTAAGACAAAGTGTCTTATCTTTCCACAACACTAGCATTCATACATATTGTACCTCCTCTTAGGGAGTACAAAAGGAACTTTGTGCTGACATTCCTTAGAACAGGAATCAGCACACTTAAGAGGTTTATTTTGACTGGGTGGAAACAAGTTGTTTTGCCTCTCAATTACAACTATCCTCCTTGGAGCAGGCACATTTGGAATAGATTTCCTATTCACATATGAACTTGGTCCAACTAATCCAGACTTCTGTAATTCTTTTCCTTTAGTCTGAAGCATTGTCTGTGGAATGTTTGGACACCGTTGTCTTGCCAGTTTTTTACCTCTTTTCCTCTTGGGATAAACATACCAAAGACCACTTCTAGGTGTTCCTGAGAAGGTATCTATAATGGGCAGAATAGTTTTAGGTTTAAAAATTGTTGTACTAATCTTTTCTCATTCAGGAGTTTAAGTTCCAGCTCCTGAATAGTTGCATCCTTCTGCTTTAGCAATAGGATTTG
Source organism: Platanthera zijinensis (assembly GCA_039513925.1). Lineage (NCBI taxonomy): Eukaryota > Viridiplantae > Streptophyta > Magnoliopsida > Asparagales > Orchidaceae > Platanthera > Platanthera zijinensis. The sequence continues at coordinate 136,668,086 of CM077080.1, read as the reverse complement.
ATCATCAATAATCATAGTCAGCATTGCCAACTTAGAATTTTGAAGACCAATTTTTTGAGTATCCATCTTATGACAATACTCAAAACCTTTTAGTGATTCTATCTCTACAGCTTGTATTTTGACAAGCTTCTTGCTAAACATTAGCGCTTCCAACAACTTTCCATATTTGACTGTAAGCTACTGTAGCTCAGTCACAGAGTTAGTCTCATGCGAATCAAGCTTTGAGTCACATGAGTCCAGCACATCCCCAGTCTCATATACATAAGTTTTAGAACATGTTGAATTATCATAGATTACCTGAGTATCCTGACAGTCAAGAGCTTCTGTTTCATGATCATCAGATAGTGCCATTAAATTGATTTCCCTATCTTCTTTAGAATCACGATAGTGTGATGAAGTTGTGGAGCATTTCCCTTTGTATATGGCCTTTCTGATGAACTCTTCTTCATAGGAGAATAGTCCAGCAAGTTCTTCTACTAACTCTGTTGAGTCAGTATTCCTATCAGATAAGGTCTTGGATTTCTTTGCTATTAGACCCTTTTATGATTTCTTGTTCATATAGAAAATTTTTTCTTTAGACTTTTTGTTCTCCTTCCTTTTTACTGGACATTCAGCAATGACATGCTCGGGCCTGTTACCGCAAAAGCAAATAATGTCAGTCTTAAATTGTTTATTCTGATGAGACTCATACCTGACCACAGATTTGTCTCTGTGATTATCTTTGCTCTTACTAGAGCTTGATCTATAAGGATTCCTTTTATTCCACTGCTTCCTTCTTCTCAGCATTTTCTTGAATTGCCTTATAAATAGTGCCAATTCATTATCTATTAAATCTTTTGATGAAGAACAGACTCCAGTGCTATCTGTATCTTCATCCCTTCTGGGTGATGATGGGATTTTTCTTCTAGCATTCTTAGATGTATCTACTTTGAAGGTCATAGTTTTAGTCTGGGTTTAACTTCTGGCATAATTTTCTTCAGCTTTTCTAGCGTTTAATTGAAGCTCATATGACATTAGCTTCCCATACAAGTCTTGGGGTAACATATTTCTTAGATTTCCCATTTATCTTACAACACAAATTTTGATGTCCCATTCTTATTTAGGGATCTCAATAATTTGTCATTCAGCTCATAGTTTGATAAATTCCTACCATAGATTCTTAAGTCATTTACTATTCTAAAAAACTTTTCATAACATTGTTCTATAGAATTAGTTTTTCCTTGTTTGAAGGCCTCATACTGCTAGTTCAGGAGAGATTTTCTGCCATCTCTTACCTCTTTCGTGCCTTCAATGTATACTATGAGTTTATCCCACATCTCTTTGGATGTATTACAGCGAATTAGATTCTGAAAAGTTGAATTTTTTATTGCAATGACTATTATATTTCGTGCTCTTTTGTCCATGGTGACAAGTACCACCTCATCCTTTATCATTTCTGACAGTTTCTCAGGTGTTTAAACATTTGCATCAAAAACAGATGTCTTCATTGGGACATATGGTCCTTATACAGTGACAAAGATTCTTGGATCTCAGGCATCCATGAACAATCATACTCGTTGTTTCCATATATCAAAGTTATCCTTAGTACAAATAGGCAGTTTCATAAAACTGAGTTCTCTGTGTGATTCAGAAGCCTTAGATCTGAAATTTTAAATACCCTTTGGATCTTTTTTAAGACTTTTAGGTATTTCTTGAACAACCTCCCTCTGATACCACTTGAAAGATAATCCTTTGGATTAATAATCACCTAAAGGGGGGGGGGGAATTGGTGATTTTTTAATATACTTTAGTAAATCTTTATCATTTAATAATTTCAGCAGTTATAGAATTTTGAACACAACACAAACAACAGCAATTCACCGCACACTGCATACACAGAATTTATAGTGGTTCCCCTATCTAGGGTACATCCACTTTCCCCCTTCTTCCTCACTAGCAATGTGCTAGATAAGGTTATTGCTCCTCCTCTTTAACTCAGATTTAAAGATCCTACAGTCTCAATTTCTATTAAGAAACCTACACTCAGACCAATAGGTCCTACCTTATAGATTCTCCCAATCTCCTACCTCAAATTCCTTAACAACCCTACCTCAGCCTTTATAAACTAGGCTTACAACTCAGTGATTTACCAAAAACCACCTACCTTAGGCCCCTTATGAACCCTACCTCAGCCTTTATAACTTAGGCTTACAACTCAGAAATAAGATCTCCTACCCACTCAGATCTCAAGGAGATCTTACAAAATAAAGAGGTAAAGTGTAAACAACAACCCTCAAAAAACAGAATGTCTGTAATTCTGACTTATTTGTTAACACAGATTCTTCAACTCATCAATAATGGATTTCTTCTTGATAAATTGATTTACTGAAAAGTTGAATCTCTGGATCTGAAATCTTCTTGATGTTCATCAGCTTGAATTCCTTGAAGAAATGGTAGATCAGATTAACCTTACTATTCAGATCAACCTGGTGAAGGGATCTTGAGATTTTCTTGAAGACCTTCGTCCTCTTCCTCCTTCTCAGAATTGTAAGAATGATAATTTCTGTTTTTTTCGATTCTGTGTATTGTGTGTCTCATATTTTGTGTAGACAACACCTCTATTTAAAGCCTTCATGGATGGCTGGTTTCTGGATGATGACATAACCATCTGATTACATTCTTCAAATTTTCCCCTTAAACAGTTTCTGTTGACGTATCCTATTTCTTTAACGGAAGTGATAGTTAAGAATTGTCTTGACACTTCTGTGTTGACTCAGCACATCTTCAGAAACAAAAGTGTCGAAATGTCAAAAGTGTCTCGACACTTATGTCAGACATCACAGCAGTCTCGACACAATTCTACTTGGAAGAATTTTCATCTGAAACTTGAAAGTGTCGAGATAGTTGATTGGTCTCGACACAACCATCTTCTATGTTGACTCTGCACATCTGCTTAGTGTCGAGACAATTAGATTGTCTCGAGATAGTTGGTTTGTCTCGAAACAATTTTACTTAGAAAAATCTCCTGCCATCTTTGTGTCAAGACACTTGTATTGTCTCGACACAACTGCTTCAAGCTTTATAGTGTCAGGTATGCTGTCTTATCTCGACACTGCTGACTTAGTCTTCAAGGTGTCGAGACAACTGACTTGTCTCGACACAACTGACTTGAATCTTCTGTGTCAAGTTAACTAACTTGTCTCGACACACCTTCTGCAAAGGTGTCGAAACAGGTGAGGTGTGCCAACACTTTTTTGTTTTACCCATTTTTATGTAGACTGTGCTGACTTCACTCAACATTTTGCAGACCTGTCTTAACACAACTTCTGCAAAGGTGTCAACACAGTTGAAGTGTGTCGACACTTTTGTATTTTGCCATTTTTCTTCAAAATCTAGTCAGCTTGTTGTGTCCACCTGTCCAATCAATATGAAATAGACATCTTGAATACATAAATCTAAATATACATTAAATATAAATATGCGTATATCATTGAGTTGAAGGGGCTTCTTAAAATTAAGTACATTGTATCCAATGTACCCAACAAAAGCCACAGAAAATATGTGTTGATATTTGACAAAGTTCATATGCATTGAGTGAGGCAAGATCAGTCAATGCCATGTGATGAAGGTGTTGACTGTATCACATCAAGTAAGTGTCTGAGTTTTTAATATAGAAATTTGGCTAAGTATAAATGCGTTGTGCTTTTACTTTCTTCGAGCTGAGCTCTGAGTTCATCGAACTGAGCTCTGAGTTCATCAAACTGAGCTTTCACTTTTCGTAGAGCTGAGCTTTGAGTTCGTCGAACAGAGTTTTGAGTTCATTGAACTAAGGAAAGCTCACTTAATGATCTCAACGCTTAAGTTGATGCAGACACAGAAAATTATCAAAGGCAAAAAACATTGAGTGAGGTATGCTCACTCAACTCTCTCAACGGCTAATTTACATAATGCATAGGCTAAGGCACAAGGCATATAGTGAGGTGTGCTCACTCAAAGCACTCAACTCTAGGCATGCAGAAAGGCTGCAGAAATGGATAAGGAAAAAAGAGTTGAGTGAGGCTTGCTCACTCAACACTGTCAACGCCTAGATAGACAGAATTCTGTCTAAGTGTTTTGGCGTTGAGTGAAGCTCATTCACTCAATACCTATTCTACTAATTCTTGATTTTTAACTAAGTCCACAGATGGTGACGCCAGCAAGTCAACAAGTCAACCCTATTCAAATTGTTAGCAGGAAAGCTACAATAGAAACAAAAAGGCGCCGCTAAGCTACTGCATGATAGTTGGCGTTAAAGCAAGGTTACAACTGGCATTAAATGTATGGGGCCCACTTCTCAAAGAGCCATTGCGATATAATTGATAAAATGAAAAGCTTCTATAGACAAAGATAAGCTTTTTACGGAGTAGTCAAGGTGCTTCTTCTTCATCGCCATTGTTATTGTGATTGAAGAACAGGAAGCTCGAGTCAGCAAGAAGAAGAGTAAAAAGAAGTTAGCTGCTAGTCTTCTTCATCGACATAAACAAGTTCAGAGTTAAACTCTGAGGAAAAGAATGCAGCCAAGGTTTAACCATAGCTACAGGATCTGTGATCTAAAATAAGTTAAATGGTACCGTTCTCACCTGCACCAGCAGGGTCAGAAAGCTTACTTTCTGAGAAAGAAGAAGTAGCTGAATCATCTAGATTAAGCAGTAAGGAAGATAGAGCTGAGTTTATCTTGGCTTAAGAAGCTATTACGGGAAAAAGCCCCAACAGTTGTCACTTCACAGATCCAGCAGAACATTTCCTTAAGGTAAATTTCTGGAGCTTTTAAGAAGTAAGAGTTGAGCTTCATCTTCAGTTCAAAAAGGTGCAAATCAGCAAAGTTTCTTCCAGCTCAAGAGTCTTGTTGCTAAGAAGAAGTTAGGGCTGAGATTCTCTCAGCTCAAGTTGTAGTAAGACTAGCTGCAGTCACTTCTCAGTTCCAGCAGGAACATTTTTTTGTGCTGAGAATAAGAAGATAGGGCTAAGTGGTTCTTAGTCCAGAAAAGTAGACACGGGAAATATTTTCCTGGAGTCAAAGTTGGGCAATGTTTAGCTCATTCTAGGAAGATTGACATAGTGAAATTTCTATTATGTCCAATCAAAACTCACCAACCAACTTCCACCTTTTAGGATCCTTTGTGGATCTGAGTGGTAGGAGCATATTTGATCTAAGGTAGGATCCAAGTATGGATCTGAGTTGTATGGATTTTGAGCTTGAGGTAGGGAAGTTCTGCCTGAGATGTAGGAGAGTAATACTCTCTGAGTGTAGGATCCAGTTTGGATCTGAGGTAGGTGATCTTTTGATCACTAAGCTGTAGGGATTTTAAGCCTGAGGTAGGAGAGTCATTCTCTCTGAGTTGTAGGGCACTTGTGCTTAAGCGTAGGATCCTTTGGATCTGAGGTAGGAACTTTATGCTTGAGCTGTAGGAGAGTCATTCTCTCTTAGTTAAGATCCCTAGTAGATCTAAGGTATGGCTGTCCTCCCAGCCTGAATAGTGGGGCCTATGGGCCTGAGGTAGGTGTTCTTTAGATTACTGAGTTATAGGTCCTTGTGCCTAAGCTGTAGGTCTTGGAGGAGACTGAGTGGTCCTACGGGATCGTGTTGTAAGCTCTTAGGAGCTAAGATTGGAGAAGTGCCTAGTCCAACAAGATAGTTGGATAGGTGGGAGGGAAAGTAGATGTACCCTTGTTAGGGGAATAACTATAAATCTTTGTGTGATTTTCTGTGTTATTTTCTTTGTGCAGGGTGCATGTCTAGAAAGCAATGTTAATCAACTAATAAAGCATCCAACACAAGGAAAATAAAAGATAGTCACTAAGGACTAAGAAACCTATTCACCCCACTCTAGGTTATTTAGTTATCCTTGAAAACAAAGACTTTCAAGTGGTATCAGAGGGAGGTTACTCAAAAAGTACTTAACAGTCTAAGTTAACCTCAAAGGATATCTAAAAGGTTTGCCTTCTGGATTCAAAAGAAAATCATAAGGAGTGGAGCAAAATGGAGCTTCAAGTGTGCAGCAAGGAGAACTTTGAGACAGATCTATCCCTCACTTTCAATTGGTATCAGAGGGTAAGGTTGTTTGGTTTCACATGCTAACATCTGAACCAAAAGATCCTTGATATATCTTATTTATTTTCTTATTTGTTCTTTTTCCTTTGGCACAAAATAAGAAATTTGAAAGCACCAGACCTCCATTATGCAATCATAACATGTTTGCACTATGGAAGATAAGGATTATGTCATACATGAACTCTATTGATGAAGACATTTTCAATTCCATTTTGTCAGGTCCACATTCATCTCAGGCAATAGCAAGTACCAGTACTGTACAATCACCTGAATGGACAGGGTCCCAGAAAAGGCTGAAGATTGCTGATGTAAAAGCAATGAACATTCTAGCCCAATTAATGTCTGATGACATTTTTCAAGAAGTTTCTTAATGCTCTTAAACAAAGGATATTTGGAACTCCCTCACAACAATGGTTGCAAAAACATGTAGTGAATCAGATTAAGGAACTTCATCCTATACAATTGAAGATGAAGAAAAATAAAGAGCAAGAGAATTCTATCTGATGGCAATCAATGCATCCTGAAGAACTCTGAAGCTACTGATTCAGAAGGAGACAATTCAGATGATGAATCCATTACAGAAGAAGATCAGGTAATTTCTTCTTTTGACTTTTCTTCTGATCATTTCAAAACTGATTTTAAATTATTATGTAATGACTTAATTAAAACTGAGAAGGAAATAAAACTTCTAAGAGACAAATTAATTGAATATGATAATTTGTTTTTTGAAAACATAAAATTAAAAGATGAGCTAGATATAGCTTCTGAATAAATCATTTCTTTAAAAACTGAACTAAATGAGGCTAAGTAATTTGAAGAATCCTTGAATGGGAGAAGCATCAAATTGATGGACATCATAAGCACTGTTAATGCCAGGCTTAATGGCAAACTGGGTTATGTGCTTCATCAAGCAAACCTCATCTTCTAAAGAAAAATATTCTTTCAACCCCTGTTAAATTTATATCTGAAAAAGGCAAAGAAAAATTAGATGAAAATAACCAACAAATCTAAGTATTTCAGAAACCTAAAGAAAAGAGAAAGAAAAAGAAAAACTTTAATAAAAACCATGTTCAACCATTTTCGTCGAACCCAGATCGACGAAATGTATAGCGTTAATCGAACTCAGATCGACGAACTGTGGACGCAAATTTTTCATATAATTATTCTTCAAACTGCGATCGACAAAATCAATACGTATTGTCGAACCGCGATCAACAAAATTGGGGCACAGAAAATGAATACTTTCATTCTCTGAGCGGAGTTTGACGAACTCATCCCTATTTGTCGAACGCAGATCGACAAACATTTAAGAATTCGTCGAACCCGGTTAACTTTAACAAAAACTTAAATTATTTCAGAAACTTTAATCAACCACAATTTGTTAACTCCTTTAACCAGTGGATAATTCCACCTAGGAGATTTCATCCTCTAGGATATAAGAGTCAACCCGAATTTTCTTATATTTCTAGTTTTAAATTTGAAAAGAATCAAGGACCCAAGATAGTCTTGGTCAAGAATACCTTACCTTTCTTCTTAGGAAAAGGAAAGTAGAGCAAAAAGGAAACCTGAAGATTCTACCAAAGAGCATTCTCTCACCAAATCATCTTCAGTTCTTCCATTTGTAGCTCCTCAAATAGATTCTCTATTTTTTGTTTATATCTTTTAAATCTTTGTAGTTTATAAAATTTCTCAAAGCATCCTTGTACATCTGGTGAAGATTTATAATTCAGTCAAATTTCTTTATGCTTATTGTTCTGTTTTTGTAAATAGTATCCTTACCCAAATAGGGGGAGATTGTTGGAACCCTGTTCTGATTTGGGCAAGGATTACTATTAGGATAATTAGATTGACCCATCATGTATAGTCATGGGTCATAGGATTATTTCTAAGGCCATTACTTCAGAAGACTTAGAGACAGAAGATTCTAGAGACTTTTAGATTTTGCGAAGGCAGAAATTCTATTCGACGATAGTAGAACTCAGATCGATGAAAGTCTAGCTTAGCTTGATTAAACTAAGAGTTCTAACTCTGAGTTAAGCTCGACGAAAGCTGAGTTCCTGTCGATGAACTCTGAACTCAACTCAAAAACTACGCTCGAAGAAAGCCTTCCTCAGCCCGATGAAATCTAGGCTCAGGTTGACGAAATTCTTATTGAGCTCGATGATTTCAGTGCAGTTATTTATTGCTGTTACGTATTTCTACAAGGATAATTATGTAACACCCCAAAAAGTCTCAAAAATGGTTTTGAGGTGCAGGTCATTTTACACGGCCTGGGATACGGGCGTGTCCCAGGGCGTGTCGGGGGTACACGGCCTGGGACACGGGCGTGTCCCAGGGCGTGTCTCTCAATTAAAATGCGTTCTGAGTTAGAAGGTTACACGGCCTAGAACCAAGCCTTGAACACGGGCGTGTCAGGTTGGACACGGGCGTGTCCGATGCCGTGTGCCTACCCGTGTACTGCTGGTTGAGTTTGGAGCTCGACGAAGCAGGGGGGCACGGGCGTGTCTCATGACTGACACGGGCGTGTCAGGTTCGACACGGGCGTGTCGATTCCTGTGTTCTGATAAAGATCAGTCGGTACGAATACCGCGTGTGCCGCTTAAGGGTACACGGCCTGTGACACGAGCGTGTCACAGGCCGTGTCAGCCAAAAAAATGAGTTTTTGGGTAAATCGTGGCCATTCAGATTTCTCTCTTTGGATCCAAGGGCTCAGGTGATTCCTGGCTGGATTTAATCCGTAGAGGCTGATGAAGAATTCATTCTTCATTTGGTTAAGGAAGAGAGAAAGAGAGAGGAGGAAGAAGAAGGAGGAGGAGATCAAGCCACCGGCGGAGTTCCCGTGGTCTGATTCGTGATCCGAAGCCGGCGTTGTGAAGGCAAGGCTGCTGCAATTCTTTCTCACTGGCTAGTTTGCGATGGCTCCCAAGAGATCGACAAGGGTAACGATCTCTCTTCTTGGACATGTGAAGTCCTTCTTTTCTGCATTGCATAGGGAAAACCCTTCCCCGCGAGTGGGCGGTGGGTTGTGGTGTCCCTTAGGGTAGATATGTGAAGTCCCCCTTGTTAGAGTCCAGAATTGGAGTACAGATCTAGGCATGCTCTGTGAAGCCCATCTGGACATGGTCTGGATTGGTGATGCTTGTTTGCATATCGGAGAAGGCTCCGTGATTATGGCTTGTGTTGCCTTGTGCCTACCTGTTGCTTGGTGCAGCAGGAAGTACTGGATGATGTCCAGGAAATGAAGAGGGTTGGATGCAACTCTTGTGGTCGTGCGTTGCCACTTTATGAGCGGTTGAGCCGTTGGGCTGCAACTCGATGAAAAGGCAGATTGCCGAACAGGAAAGGTAAAACCGACCCGCGCCTATAAATAGCCATGGATACTTCCGTATTCGAGGTGGCACGGCGACTTGAGCAACGGGGGGTGGCTGATCCGTACCTGCATTAGGTCCGTCCGACTTGGAAGCCTGGTTATGGGTTTTGTTGGAGCGCCTAATGAGCGTCTTAGGCCCGCGCGCCAGAAAGACTAGAATGCTCAAATACCGTGTAGACGGTGGTGTTGACCCTGGTATTCCGGTACACCAAGAATGTGCCCTAAGTGCACGGACTGTCGGACCATGTGGCCGATAGTTGTGATGGCTTGAATGTGCCTGCGCGCACATAGTTGCTATATGATGATGCCATGCTATGCAGGGAAAGAATGCTAATGCCCCGAGAAAGGGGTAGGATTGTTATAATTGGGTCAGCTGAATGCTGACCGTTGCATTGTTTGCCACCGGTTGGGTGGATTGTCCCGATACAGGTGCTGGAGAGCCAAGTGGTAAGTGAAGGGCTGAAGCCCTACTGCTGTTGCTACTGCTGCTGCGGCTAGCCCTTGAAGGCTGAGCAAATGGTTTTGTTTGTTTTGTTTTCCTCATGTATGGCCGGCCTGCGCGCCGAGGTTTGTAATCCATGTTGTATGGAAAGAGGAACTGTAAGGCCTTAAGGCCAAACCTTTGTTGTACATTCCGTGATTATATATATAACGGTGGTTTATATATTGGACATTCCTGGTTAGAGTTCAAATTACAACTTAAAGCTTCCGCTAGAATGCTCTGAGTTAGGATTCGTGTATGGTTTGGTATTATCCTGTGACCTCACCGTCTGTTTGTGACATATAGTGTGGGGCCCCGGCCGGACCTTCTATTATACGTCATGTAACGGATGGGGTCGTTACATTTTGGTATCAGCTTTGTTCGGTCTTCCTCTATCGAATTCATGGACGAATTCTTTTATGGAGTGGCGAGCTCGTGTTTATGCGCCTTGCTGTCACGCTAATGAACTCTGGAATGTCCACTAAGGAATGTACATAATCTTGTTTGACGAATCTGCGCGTTCCTTGTTGTGTTGTTTTGCTTGCATACGTTTACTAATGTGTGTCTTGTCCACCTATAGGTGACGCGTAGTGGTGCTGGGCAGTCTGAGCCCCAGCACTCTGATGAGAGTGCGGCACTAGCTGAGGTGCCAACACCTCCTCCATCTGCGGAAACTGTTCGCTTAGTTGCTGAGGCGCTATTTGCCATGATTCAGCCGACCGGGCAAGCGCAGCCGGCAGTCGAGCCAGTTCGTGTTGTTGTAAGACCCGAGCCGGTTGAGGTTGTAGATCCACGATCAGCTGACCGACAGTTGAAGCAATTCATAAGCTTCAGTCCACCTACATTTACGGGACTGGGATCCCCAACGCAGGCAGAGGATTGGTTATCGCGTGTCATGCGGATAATGATAGCGATCAGGACGGAGGAAACTCTAAAGGTCACCTTGGCCACCTTCATGCTTGAAGGCGAGGCGCGGTTGTGGTGGGACGAGGTTGAGGTACACCATTTGGCAGGCAGGCAATTAACGCAAGTGTCGATTGAGGAGTTCTCTCGAATCTTTCTGGCGAAGCATGTCCCAACGACGCAACGCATTGCCATGGAAAATGAGTTCCAACGGTTAAAGCAAGGAGAAGATAGCATGGATATCTACTTGCATGAGTTTACCAGGTTGGGACGGTATGCGGGAACAATCTTCACGGATGACCAAAGGAAAACTAATAGGTTCTATGAAGGATTGCGGGATGAGTTGAGGTTCCTGCTTTCGAGTTCAGTGAACCAAGGGTTTCAGGCTTTGGTTGATACTGCATGTGTGCTGGAGAAGGACATGCGGCGGGTACAAGGGAACAAGGGCTTGGTTGTGTCTAAGCCAGAGGTTCAAGCACCTCGCCCGAGCAAATCGTTCTACCAGAAGAAAGGGGGCAAGAGGTCCAAGCCGTCTGGGCAAGTGACTACGATTGTTGTGTCGGGGGCGACATCAAGGCCGGATTCTCGTACATGCTATAACTGTGGCCGAGTGGGGCATATAGCCCGTGACTGTCGGGTTATTCAGCCCAAAGGGGACAAGAAGACGGGTGCGTCTTATGCTGAGAAGGGCAAAGCGGTGGTTGATTCCTCTGCGTCTCAGGCACAGCCCCGAATATATCAGCTTGGCCAACAGGAAGCGATTAAGCAAAGTGACGTCGTCACAGGTATGAGTTGATTTAGCTTACTTGCTTACGTGCTATTGTTTGTGGTTATGTATAGCTTGTGCATGATGTGTGTGCTGCAGGCTTTGTCCTGATTTGGAATAATTTGGCGAGAGCCCTGTTTGATATGGGTGCTTCGCATTCTTTTCTGTCTGAGGATTTCGTATCTCGAATTGGGGTACCGAGTCATGTGACGGTGGATAGTACAAGGGTGCTATTGCCGAATGGCTGTGTGATGCTTGCGGATAGGGCTTGCGATGTGGATGTTCAAATAGGAAGTCGGGATTTCGGTTTGAGTGCAGCGGTGCTACCATTATCGGAGTTTGATGTGATCTTTGGTATGGACTGGCTCTCGGAGCAGCGTGCCTTTATTGATTGCAACTCCAAGGAGATTACACTGGGCCAGAATACCGGACTTGTGACGAAGTTCGCTGGTATGCGAGGAGTTGGCGGGACTTTGTTGTCTGCGCTCCAAGTCGTCAATGCTGTTCGGAAGGGCGCGGAGTTATTCTTCACGCTAATTCAGGCTGTTGAGCCAAAGGCCAGTATCGGTGGAGTACTGGTTGTGTCAGAGTTTGCCGATGTGTTTCCTAAAGATCTTCCTGGGTTACCACCCCAGCGGGAGATTGACTTCTCTATTGAGTTGGTGCCAGGTGCGAAACCTGTGGCCCGCTCTCCATATCGCGTTGCGCCAAAAGAGATGGCTGAGTTGAAAGTCCAATTGCAAGAGTTGTTGGAGCAGGGATATATACGCCCAAGTATGTCACCTGTGAGCGTGCCTGTTCTATTTGTGAAAATGAAAGACGGTAGTTTACGGTTATGTATTGACTACCGCGAATTGAATAAGCTGACGGAGAAAAACAAATATCCGATTCCACGGATTGATGACCTCTTTGATCAGCTGGCAGGATCAACGGTCTACTCCAAGTTGGATTTGAAATCGGGATATTATCAGTTGAGGATTAGGGAAGGTGACATTCCCAAGACGGCGTTTGGAACACGCTACGGTCATTATGAGTTCACGGTAATGCCGTTTGGCCTATGTAATGCACCTTCAGTATTTATGGACCTAATGCATCGAACGTTCCGAGAGTACTTGAATTTGTTCGTGATTGTATTTATCGATGACATCTTAGTATACTCTCAGTCGGAAGAGGATCATGCAAACCATTTGCGGTTGGTTTTGCATACCCTGCGGAGGAATAAGCTTTATGCCAAGTTCTCAAAGTGTGAGTTCTGGCTCTCTTTAGTAGCCTTTTTAGGCCATGTGGTAAGTGGAGAAGGTATCGCGGTGGATCCGTTGAAGATAAGTGCCATTCGAGATTGGCCAGTGATGTCTTCAGTGGCCGAGGTCAGGAGCTTCCTTGGCCTTGCGGGCTACTATAGACGGTTTGTGGAAAACTTCTCACGGATTGCTTTACCTTTGACCACGCTGACGAGAAAAGATCAAAAGTTCATTTGGACGCCGGAGTGCACGCGAGCTTTTGAAGACTTGAAGAGTCGTTTGACCACGACGCCTGTGTTGACATCGCCATGTGGTACAGATGGCTATGAGATCTATAGTGATGCTTCAGGGAGCGGCTTAGGCTACGTTCTTCTGCAGTTTGGTAAGGTGATTGCTTATGGCTCGCGCCAGTTGAAAGTGCATGAGCGGAATTACCCCGTCCATGATTTGGAGTTGGCGGCGGTAATCTTTGCGCTCAAGTTGTGGCGGCACTATCTTTATGGCGTGAAAGTGGACATCTATACAGATCACAAAAGCCTAAAGTATTTGTTGGATCAGAAAGATCTGAATATGTGACAACGAAGATGGATGGAGTTCCTTGGGGACTACACCTTCGAGATTCACTATACTCCCGGGAAGGGAAATGTGGTCGCTGATGCTTTGAGTCGGAAGACTCCGGTACGGGCAAGCTGGTTGCAGAGGCATGATCAGCATTTAATCCAGGAATTGGAAGCATTGGAGATATCTTGTGTTGACAAGGGTTCGTCGACCGATGCATACTTGAACTGGACGGAGGTTCAATATGACCTTACAGACAGAGTTCGGCGAGCAACAGAGCTTGATGAAAGTCTCCAGCATTATGCAAAAGATGGGCCGGAGGACCAATTCTCTTGGGATAACGGTTTGTTACGAAGAAATGGTCGAGTGTGCGTCCCAAGTGTGGGTAAATTGAGGGAAGAGTTGATGTACGAAGCTCACTTTGCAAAGTACTCAGTTCACCCAGGGAGCACAAAGATGTACAGAGATCTGAAAAAGCTATTCTGGTGGCCCGGATTAAAGAAAGATGTAGCACGGTATGTGGCGGAATGCAATACCTGTGCGTTGGTGAAAGCAGAATGCCAGAAGCCTGGCTGTTTCCTGAAGTCGTTACCTATTCCAGAGTGGAAGTTCGATGACATTTCGATGGATTTCGTGCACGGGTTGCCGAGATCTCAACGCGGTCATGATTCAATCTGGGTGATTGTGGACCGGTTGACAAAAGTGGCGCACTTCCTTCCAAACAGAAGAGACGATTCAGTGGAAACCTTGGCCAAGCTTTATGTGGAGCAGGTTGTTCGACTGCATGGTGTTCCTCAGAGCATCGTTAGTGACCGTGATGGGCGGTTCACATCGAATGATTGGCGGCTCGTTCATCAAATGTTGGGTACAAAGTTAGCGCTTAGTACGGCCTTTCATCCCCAAACGGATGGCCAGACTGAACGAACCAACAGGACGATGGAGGACATGCTCCGCATGTGCGCCCTAGACTTTGGTAAGAGATGGGAAGATTATATATTTCTTGTCGAATTTGCCTATAATAATAGCAACCAAGCGAGCATCGGTATGGCACCATTTGAGGCTTTATATGGTCGTAAATGTCGTACACCGTTAGCTTAGGCAGAATCAGGCGAATCTAAGCTGAGTGGGAAAAAGGAAGTCGAAGAAGCTACCTCGCTTATACGCTCTATTCGGGAGAGGCTAGTGATAGCCCAAGATCGTCAAGCAAAGTACTACAATGCCAGACATCGGAACGTGGAGTTCGCGGTGGGTGATTGGGTATATTTGAAGATCAAACCCTTCAAAGGCGTGTCCAGGATTCGGCATTTGAAAAAGCTAAGTCCGAGGTATCTTGGTCCATTTGAGGTGGTGGAGCGAGTTGGGGAAGCTGCGTATCGACTAGCACTTTCAGCAGACTTGGGTGGATTACATGATGTATTTCACATCTCAGCCCTTCGTAAGGCGGTGAAGGATCCAGCTCAAGTAGTGGAGAATGATCGGGTACCGGTCGAGTATGGGCTAACGACGAGGGTTAGACCCATTCGGATCGAGTATCGAACCGAGAAACAGTTGCGGAACAAAGTGATCGGGATGGTCAAGGTCCGATGGGACAATTGTGGTCGTGAAGAGCTAACATGGGAGCGAGAGCAGACCATGCGAGCTGAATTTCCTGAGTTGTTTGGTTAAGCTGTAGACCGTGTACCTCTTGTTATATCAGAATTCTCAAGTTATAGTATTGTTGGTTCTTGTTTCCTTACCGTGCCAATTTCGGGACGAAATTTTGTTAAGGGGGGGGGAGGATTGTAACACCCCAAAAAGACTCAAAAATGGTTTTGAGGTGAAGGTCATTTTACACGGCCTGGGACACGGGCGTGTCCCAGGGCGTGTCGGGGGTACACGGCCTGGGACACGGGCGTGTCCCAGGGCGTGTCACTCAATTAAAATGCGTTCTGAGTCAGAAGGTTACACGGCCTAGAACCAAGCCTTGAACACGGGCGTGTCAGGTTGGACACGGGCGTGTACGATGCCGTGTGCCTACCCGTGTACTGCTGGTTGAGTTTGGAGCTCGACGAAGCAGGGGGACACGGGCGTGTCTCATGACTGACACGGGCGTGTCAGGTTCGACACGGGCGTGTCGATTCCCGTGTTCTGGTAAAGATCAGTCTGTACGAATACCACGTGTGCCGCTTAAGGGTACACGGCCTGTGACACGGGCGTGTCACAGGCCGTGTCAGCCAAAAAAATGAGTTTTTGGGTAAATCGTGGCCATTCAGATTTCTCTCTTTGGATCCAAGGGCTCAGGTGATTCCTGGCTGGATTTAATCCGTAGAGGCTGATGAAGACTTCATTTTTCATTTGGTTAAGGAAGGGAGAAAGAGAGAGGAGGAAGAAGAAGGAGGACGAGATCAAGCCACTGGCGGAGTTCCCGTGGTCCGATTCGTGATCCGAAGCCGGCATTGTGAAGTCAAGGCTGCTGCGGTTCTTTCTCACCGGCTAGTTTGCTATGGCTCCCAAGAGATCGACAAGGGTAACGATCTCCCTTCTTGGACATGTGAAGTCCTTCTTTTCTGCATTGCATAGGGAAAACCCTTCCCCGCGAGTGGGCGGTGGATTGTGGTGTCCCTTAGGGTGGATATGTGAAGTCCCCCTTGTTAGAGTCCAGAATTGGAGTACGGATCTAGGCATGCTCTGTGAAGCCCATCTGGACATGGTCTGGATTGGTGATGCTTGTTTGCATATCGGAGAAGGCTCCGTGATTATGGCTTGTGTTGCCTTGTGCCTACCTGTTGCTTGGTGCAGCAGGAAGTACTGGATGATGTCCAGGAAATGAAGAGGGTTGGATGCAACTCTTGTGGCCGTGCGTTGCCACTTTATGAGCGGTTGAGCCGTTGGGCTGCAACTCGATGAAAAGGCAGATTGCCGAACAGGAAAGGTGAAACCGACCCGCGCCTATAAATAGCCATGGATACTTCCGTATTCGAGGTGGCACGGCGACTTGAGCAACGGGGGGTGGCTGATCCGTACCTACGTTAGGTCCGTCCGACTTGGAAGCCTGGTTATGGGTTTTGTTGGAGCGCCTAATGAGAGTCTTAGGCCCGCGCGCCGGAAAGACTAGAATGCTCAAATACCGTGTAGACGGTGGTGTTGACCCTGGTATTCCGGTACACCAAGAATGTGCCCTGAGTGCACGGACTGTCGGGCCGTGTGGCCGATAGTTGTGATGGCTTGAATGTGCCTGCGCGCACATAGTTGCTATATGATGATGCCATGCTATGCAGGGAAAGAATGCTAATGCCCCGAGAAAGGGGTAGGATTGTTATAATTGGGTCAACTGAATGCTGACCGTTGCATTGTTTGCCACCGGTTGGGTGGATTGTCCCCATGCAGGTGCTGGAGAGCCAAGTGATAAGTGAAGGGCTGAAGCCCTACTGCTGTTGTTGCTGCTGCTGCGGCTAGCCCTTGAAGGCTGAGCAAATGGTTTTGTTTGTTTTGTTTTCCTCATGTATGGCCGGCCTGTGCGCCGAGGTTTGTAGTCCATGTTGTATGGAAAGAGGAACTGTAAGGCCTTAAGGCCAAACCTTTGTTGTACATTCCGTGATTATATATATAACGGTGGTTTATATATTGGACATTCCTGGTTAGAGTTCAAATTACAACTTAAAGCTTCCGCTAGAATGCTCTGAGTTAGGATTCGTGTATGGTTTGGTATTATCCTGTGACCTCACCGTCTGTTTGTGGCATATAGTGTGGGGCCCCGGCCGGACCTTTTATTATACGTCATGTAACGGATGGGGTCGTTACAAATTAATCTCAGGCCAATCTCTCCGAAGGAAATATATTCAAATGAGATAAAATTCAGGAAGTTATGGATCCAGCATTTAATGCAATATATTCCAATGAATATAGCCATTTAGAGGCAGCATTAAATATGGATTATTTCCCAAGGAAAGTTTCCTTCCTCAAGGAATGCTCCAGCTATTGATTTCATAAATGTGAAATCTATCCAGCCATTCAGAAGAAGAGAGAAGAAGTTTTTCAATCTCAAGAATACACATCCAGGCTACATTGTTACAGAAATTCTAACAGAGTACTTCACCATTAGATTTAAGCTGTCAAGGGACTACTAGAAAATAGACTTTTGGCCTGGGCAAATTGCCCTGGCAAAAAGTCCAAAACCGTGGCTAAAAATCTTTAGCCACGGTCTAGCCACGGGAAAATGCCGTGGCTAAAGTCAGCGTGGCTAAAAATTTTAAGCCACGGATTGGCCGTAGCAAATAGTATTAGCCATGAAAAAACTGCCGTGGCAAATAAGCCAACTATTAGCCACGGTATGAAACCCTGGCTAAAAGTGAACTCATTATTTTTTAAAAACTATTTGCCACAGTTACAAGCCGTGGCAAATACTAATTTATGTTTTTTTAAAAAAAAACATATTCAAAATAGAGAACTATGTTTTTATATTTACACAGCCTTCAAAACTATGGTTCACCCGAGCAGGCCCGCAAAACATTTATACAGCCTTCAAAACCATCCTAAAACAAAGCAAGCAACAACCCTTAGACTCTCTACTGCATGAACATACTATGAATCTTATGCTTTCATAAATAGTAAACCATGGAACATCAAATAATATTCAACATTCAATTGCAACTTAGAACCAAAAACAAGCTCCTAGGAGAATTCTACTACTAATCAAACATTTATACCTGAACACGAAAACTCGTTCAGGCAGCCTCATACTCAAACATTATACTTGTCATGAATAATATAAATATTGCTTTAAATGCCAATACTACAACACATCAAGCATGTATCTTCTTCGAGCCTGTAGCCGAGACTGGCGTCGAACACATGATGTTACAGAATAGAGAACTGATCGTGAATTAATATTAATAATATTAAGCATCTATGAAGTGAATGTCAAAGGTGTTGGGATGGATTTGTCATACGTTCAAGGCTGCGTACTCTTCCAAGCACTCTTTCAGCTGCGCTTCACTGTATCCCTGCACCAACACACAAAATGTCACCATATATGTACATATATATATATAACGCGTGAATCATGTCAAATAAATATGCCAGCTTAAAAATAATGCCATTTTGATCATTTGAGCTCAAGTTAAGTTAGTTTAGAATAATAAATCCTAATAACACTTGAAGTAAAATCAATGCGAGGTCCCGGAGATCTGGGAATGCTGGAAGATGACCTCCGGTTGGAGATATACGACGGGAGATAACTGAAAATAAACATGGAAAGCTGTATTGCAGTGGAATGGCAGTCAGAAGGTGCAATCCGTCTGGGACAGTCAATGGATGGGCTGGAGTGCGGCTGGCAATCGAGTTCTGGGCCGAGGGAGGCTAAAATCCTACAGGATAAGTCAAAAAAAGTTACTAATTTTAATGAAATTGTGTGTGCATTGTCTAAATATAAAAAAAAGTTACCAATTTTTTTTAAGTTATTTTCATAGGGAAAAAAAGCTAATTTTGATCATGAAGAATTAAACCCAAGAACTTTCACTTAAATCCATAGCCTTAATATAAAGCCAAAGAGCTATATGAATAGATACAACATATTGTATATATAAGGCTGAAAATAATAATTTTAATACATGAAAATGTGTATGAGAGTGAAGTGAACATAGATTTCAGGCATCAAATGAAGAATTTGGAATTCAGGTTTCATGGGTTTTGGCATGCTGACAATTGTGGAAGAGGATTTTTATGGGATTCAAAATGCATAAAAAAGAGAAGAACTTACAGAAAAGGTGAGTCTCGAGCTTTCAGATTAAGCTGTTTTATGCCCCTCACTAGAAGTTGGAAAGACGAGGGACCAAGATCATGCCAAAACCCCATTTCTAATTCAAAAAGGTGCAAAATTTAAGGAACCACATATTTTTGCCAATTACACAAACAATACACCCAAAGTTGGATTTCAAGGTATGCAACTGTTAAACAAAATTAAACCTGAAGTAGCATGGATGCTTCAAGAATAGCCCCATTAAAGTATTTATGAATGAGGCTTCAAGAAGCACAAAGTCTACAACAGCAACATCTCCTCTACTTTGCACATCATCCACAATCGGTTTAACCTAATACCAGGTTAATCACAATGTCCATTAACAATGCAAAAAGTTGATGTAAGAAACTTGATAATATAAAACTTATTAAAATTCTCACCACACTAAAGATTGAAGTAAAATCAATGCGAGGTCGGGGCTTCAATTTTTAAGATCTGATAGTCGATAAGATTTCATCGTACATTGTATAGTTTGAGGTCTGGGCACTATAAAAGTGATCCAGGCAAAGTAAATAATCAATAAGGAAATATACACAGATACAACTAAAAGAATTTAAAATATATATACATCAAAACTAAAACAAATTCTGTCACAATATGATGCACTAGGCAACCTTAACTTGAACAAACCAGAGGACTCAAAAGTGGAAATATTTCAAAAGAAAGGATAAATTCTAGGGCAAAATCAACCTGGTAACACATGCTTCAAGATGCATTTCTCATGTTTAGGAAAGCAGAAGACTTTGCAGAAACACCATAAAATAGCAAGGGCAGGGTGTAGGATTTACCTGCATGCCCACATATGCACTATGGAGTTGATCAGTGGCACATTATAAGGAGTTCCTGCCAGGGTTGCTTCACTTGGGGAAAGCAACAACCTCTGCTTCAGCTCGGCTAAAAATGCAAATCCCTCTGGTCTCGTCTACATAAAAAAATAGAGATGCCGAATTAGAGATTTATTTGAAAAGAATTAGTACTCCAATGAGACATGTTGCCTTCAAATATTAATCAAATAAATTAGCCAAAATGCTTCTAAGAAACCAGGGACAAACTGTAGTAGATCATAATAGAGATACTAATCAGCCAATCCTTCTTACATCTAATTAAACTACAAAGGATTTTCAGTCTGTATCTAAACTGGATTTGTTAGATACACAATGCAAACGAAAGAGGCAAAAAAACTCAAGAAAAAAAGAGAGTTCCAATTAATCGAAATCAATTTTACTTTAACTTTACTATACTATAAAAGTATAAAGTAAGGAAATCTACTAGTTTTGTATTTTTTCTTGCCTAAATCGCCCATGCCACTTCCACATAATTACACATTATATTTAATATTTTAATGAGATCTCTTCTTGCTGCTGACCCGTGCATTTTTCGCCAGTTACAAAAGAATACGTACAAGAAGCGCTGAATGAATGCGAGGAATCCAAACTGTTATCATCATATATTGGAATCAATCTTTCATCCTACTCATTAGCTATTACAACTACTTAAGTATTTGAGATCAAAGCTAACAATTTAATGTTTACTTGACACAATACAACTCAAACTGAATTAAACATAAGAAACATAAGCCAAGAACTCATAAGAGTACTTCATCATGCATATGATTTAATCAGAAAAATTATATTACAGTATTGGAAATTATAAACAAATATCCTATTTCTTATTCACGACTGCTGGCTGAATCAGTTTGCATTCAATAAAGTAAGAGCAGTTACCATGAGGTACTCATCAATGTCAGCCTTAATCTGCTTTGACTTGAGAGCACCTTCAACATCAGATAGAATGCGAGGTGGCTGGCTGATTTCAGCTAGAAGATCAATCTGCCAGGGAGATTAAAATTGGGTGCAAATATTAAGTTAAAAAGAAAGCATGCAGATTTAAGCTAAAAAGAAAACACAATCAAATAAAGTGGAAACCTTTTGTTTGGTGTTGATGGATCAGGAAGTCTCATATTTCGAGGAAAAGCACTAAGAATAACATTTCACATTTGGATACAACTTGGCGGGATCACATCACAAAAACTGAAATGGCAGTCACAAAAAAATTCAGGAAAATCATGTAGAAGAAGTAGTAGAACTCTGAGCGTTCCTTTGTAAAAGAATTGAACTTGCATAAAAATTAAACCAGAAGGAAATAAATTATCAAAATAGGAAAATTATCACTTCTTAAAATGTCTTCACTCAAAAAAAGTAAAGTAAAAATCTAACCGATTCACTTAGCTCAGCATTTCTTAGATTTGGATCCACAAACTTAAATAGATCAACAAGTAATCGCTGGAAAAATGGCCAGCCCTTTGGAGAATTGACGGTAAGCAATTTTGGAATAAAACTTCTGTGACTAATCAATTCAAGCCATGCAAAACTGAAAAAAGTGTAAGTAAATAAAAAAGTATAAGCCACACACATAAATTAAGAAATTATTTGAAATATATTAACTAGCTAACTCAGGAGTGATGAAATATGTTACAAGATAAAGGGGACATGTTGCAATTTATTGACCCTAAATCACATCAACAATTTGAGGCCATGATCCTAACTTTACTTTTGTTTCCACCTCCTTACATTACTTTCAAACAAAAAGTCATGCTGTAAATCTTGAACTAAAATATAAAATAACTTTGCAGACCAAATTTCATCAATTTTTCGTAACAGTTTATTAATTTCTAAAGCAAGTGATATAATAGGAAGATGCAAAAAAAAACAACTTCATCAGAATATTAAGAGAAATTATGGTTACTTGACTGTTGAGCTAGTAATCAAGATGTTAATACGTTAAGGGTATTGCCTTGCTGAAGTAAAACAGAATGGACAATTTGAATCATCACACACACACACAATACAGTTTCCGTCAAAATCGTTCTTATCTCTACTATTATACCAAAACTACTCTTTGGTGAAACATTGCCTGATGTCCATCAAAAGTAGCCAACACCAGCATGTTTCAATTTCCACAAAATAAACTGTCGAAAAATTCACTCATTCTCGTGCCTTCTTCTCCCAAGTCACGGAGAAGAAATAGATCAGGAAATGCGAGTTAGAACAAGGCGGATTCATTACCTGCGGTTCTGGAACCAGACTTTGATCCGCTTGGGCTCGATGGCGAGTATGGTGCACTAACGGATGAACTGTCGCCACCTCAGCAAGCTCGGCTTAGGGCACTCGCCGTAGACCCTCTCCACCGCCTCCACCTACTCCGACGTGTACCTAACGTACTTCCTGGCGTCCATCATCCATTACACCGTCGTTATCTGCTTGGAAACGAAGTCGGAGTCGTCATTTGAGAGGTGCGACACTGTCGATTGTCTAGCGCCACAACGCCATTCCAACCAGTGAATGAGAGCGGCAGATGAAATGCCGCAAAAATGAAAACCTAGAAAAGTCAGCTCATGTGTTTTAAAAGCGGGTATTTTTGGCCACGGTTTTTTGCTTTGCATGGCTAATACAAAGTTATTAGCCATACTTTTTTTATAGCCGTGGCTAAAACCTAAATATTAGCCACGGTTTTGTGATCATGGCTAATACTGATGTATTAGCCATGATTTTTGAACCCTGGCAAAAAAAATGTAGCTAATACTCATTTTTCTAGTAGTATATCAGTCCAGAAAGCTTCTGAAGATCTTCTTCAATCTGAAGTCCTACACCATAAAGCAAAGCTTCCACTCCTAAACTATTCTACATCTCAAGGGGAGATTTGACAACTTTAACAAAATCCACTAGTCTTCTCTCAAATTATTGACAGAGAAAAACATCATCTTTATTCCATTCACTGTGTACAGGTTTTAACTTCCTTCAAAAGATAGCCTTTGGTTGTCAAGTCTCCTGATCATAAGACTTGGTTTGGTTTTTGGGAACCTAGTCAAAAGATCAAAGGGTTGTTAGATCTCCCTTGAAATAGATCTTGTGGTGACAGGGCACCTAAGCAAAAACCTGTGGTTGCAGGGCACCTGATCAAAAACCTATAGTGTATTCCTACAAGGGAGGTAGAAGAGTGGATGTACCCAAGTTTAGGGGAACCATTATAAACTATTTGTGTGGTCTAGTTTGCTTTTTTACTTTTTATTTCACTGTTGAATGTATCCTTTATATATACATATATATAAACTCTAGAGTAAAGATAAGATCTATCCTTTCACTTTCAAAAAGGATCAGGCAGATCATGGAATCCAGTGATCCTAGAGTCTTGGCATCAATTCATGATGGACCCTTCATTCCCATGAAGGTCTCTACATCAGATGCAAGTATCCAGACCCCAAAGAGCTATGGTGAAATGATTGAGGATAAAGTCATCTTAGCTATTGTGGATAAGAGAGCACAACACATCATGGTAAGTGTCATGGATGACTCCACCTTCCAGATCTTGGTCCACTGCAAGACAGCCAAAGAGATATGGGATTCTCTTACTATTTATATGGAAGGGACTTTGAAAGTAAGTCTTTCTGATAGTGATTCAGAGGACGATGATGAAGAAGAAGATAACTGCAGTTTTTATGGGCTAATTGCCGTGATAGAAGAAGAATCCTGCTAGGATCAGCCTGGTCTAGATCAGGTACAATCTCTGTCTAGTTCTTCTTATTAGGCAGGTCATGAGACCAGTCCAGATTCTGATGCATCCTCATCCAATGATGAAGATGACTCTGAATCTGAGGTATATGTTAATCAATTGATTGTCAAGTATGGTAAAATGTTGGATGCTTTGAGAAAAAGCAAGAAATTGGCCAAAATGCAGGCTAAGGAGATTATCTCTCTATAGCTAGGTGCTGGCAAGCAGTCTGAGACATCATCCATGCTGGATCAGAAAGTGAGGGAAGTCAGCCAACTGAATGTCATCTCAATCATCAAAATTGAGACCCTAAGATAGAAGGACAAGATCATTTTGGATCTTGAATAGAAACTCTTAAAGGAGAGAATGGCTGTGGCTGAATTCAGCAAGCATAAAGTTGTGTTGCCCTTGATAGATTCCTTCTCCTCTCAAAAGGGTAAGAAGGAGTTGGTAGTTAAGGGAAGCATAAGAGTTAACTTTTCCAAAGGGAAAGGCAAAGCTCGTGTAGTGCCACAGACAACCTTTCACAAGGTAATCCTCCATTCTCACAGGTATGACCATGGCTGCATGCATGGTCACTGGGAGAATGGGAATTCTTCTTATAAGAATACAAGAGTATCTTCTAATAAGAGAAGAAAGGGTAGATAATGAGTGCCTTCATGCCTCCCAATGAAGAAGTACAAATGACCCATTCTGGACCATTTTTACTTTGTTCCTCAGCCCCAATTCTCAAGGATAAGGCAGTGGCTTTTACTTAAGCCCATCCAGCAAGTACTCAGACTAAGGGTCAGTCTACCAGTAAGCATGACTTGGCTTTTTCTGATGATATAAAGAGAATGTCATCTGCAAAGAAGATAGTTGTAAATAGCATTCAGAGTAAGCAAAGGAAGCCTGCTGGAAGACTAACCTTTAGTCAGATCCTTGCTGAAAGGAGCCTGAAGAAAGTTGCTGCTCCACTTCCTTCTGTTTAGTCAGTAGTTAACCATACTACAGGACCTTCATAGAAAAGGAGATATAATATACATGAATGTTGGTGCTGTGGCAAGGTGGGGCATTTTGCAAAAGATTGCTGGCACAATATTCTATGCTGAGAGCAAGAGTTAGCCTACCTGCCAGAAATTCTATTGGTAGGCAAGTTAGATTTCAGTCTAATCAGAACCTAGGACCCAATAACTATTGGGGTCCTAATGTAAGATAATTCTGTTTTGCAGGATAGTCCAAGTGCCCATACCCCCATATGATATTTGGACAGTGGTTGTTCTAGGAATTAGACTGGAAAAAGGAGCTAGCTTGAGAATCATACTCAAGTGAGAAATGGATATATAGACCATAAAGATCACGCCGTCTACCGCCCAAGGGGAGGAAGAGAATGTTGAGTGAAATCTGTGAAGGTCAATTAGGCTATACTCATCAGTGAGGATAGCACATGTAGCTCTTTTGAGAGCATCAAGGAAGGAGCACTTAATGCTCAGTTGAAAAGTCTCTCAAGTGGTATCATCAGCTGTTAGACACTTCAGAGGAAACTTGAAGTGAAATGTATGCTCGGGATTCAATATCATCCGAACCTGCAGCAAGGTATGTCCAAGTTAGTGGGCTTTATGGACAGGCTTGGGCAAATCTAATGGGAAGACTGTCAAGCTAGATGCTCCTATTTGGGGAGCATGTTCATTCAGGGTTGCTGGACAAGCTTGAGTCTTACCTAGAGTACCTTTAGTACTGTAAAGATCAGCACTACTACTGAAGTTCAGTAATGTCTCTATAGACAATGCTGAGGATGAGAGGGAGACTATCCAAATGTTTGCAACTGCTGTGAATGAGCAAGTTCACAAGAACATCTAGTTTGCTCCATCTATTGATAATATAAGTCAACACATTCCTATTGGAGTAGCAGTGTAAAGGAAGACTTTGTATCAAAATGAAAGGATGGTTCATGGAAAGATTATTCAAGGTTCAAGTGATCTTAAAGTCCAGCAGTTGCAGGAGAAAATTCAGCCACATGAGAAGAGAAAGCTAACAGCTGCACCAGTGGTATGATTTGCAATCAGCTTGTAACACCCCAAAAAGGCCCCAAAAAGACTCAACATGAAGTTTGAGTAGCAGGCTGTTTGACACGGCCTGGGACACGGGCGTGTCCCAGGGCGTGTCGGGTGTACACGGCCTGGGACACGGGCGTGTCCTAGGGCGTGTTCAGGCTAGTCGACGATTGATAGTCGACGAGCGTCGAGCCTAGGACACGGCCTTCGACACGGGCGTGTCCCAGGGCGTGTTCGAATTATTTTTCGAAATTGGCCTAGTCAAGTCAGAGCCGCACACGGCCTTGAACACGGCCGGGAACACGGGCGTGTCAGGCTGGACACGGGCGTGTCAGCTGCCGTGTTACGACCCGTGTACTGGTTTTGGAAATCGGTGAGTACCGTGTAACAGGAGACACGGGCGTGTCTCAAGAATGACACGGGCGTGTCAGGTTCGACACGGGCGTGTCGATGCCCGTGTTGTTCAGTCGGTTCATACCGCGTGTGCCGCTTAAAGGGTACACGGCCTGTGACACGGGCGTGTCACAGGCCGTGTCAGCCAAAAATAGAGTTTTTTGGGCAGATCGTGGCCGTTCAGTTTTCTCTCTTTTGATCCAAGGGCTCAGGTGGTTTCCTGGCTGGATTAAGTCGTGATGGAAGAATGAAGAAGTCATTCTTCATTTGTGCTTAAGGAAGAGAGAAAGAGAGAGGAAGAGAGAAAGAAGGAGGAGGAGAGCAAGCCAGCGGCGGAGTTCCCGTGGTCCGATTCGTGATCCGAAGCCGGCGTTGTGAAGGCAAGGCTGCTGCGGTTCTTTCTAACCGGCTCGTTTTCGATGGCTCCGAAGAGATCGACAAGGGTAACGATCTCCCTTCTTGGACATGTGAAGTCCTTCTTTTCTGCATTGCATAGGGAAAACCCTTCCCCGCGAGTGTGCGGTGGGTTGTGGTGTCCCTTGGGGTAGATATGTGAAGTTCCCCTTGTTAGAGGCCGGAATTGGAGTACGGCTCTAGGCATGCTGTGTGAAGCCCATCTGGACGTGGTCTGGATTGGTGATGCTTGTTTGCATATCGGAGAAGGCTCCGTGATTATGGCTTGTGATGCCTATGGCTTGTGATGCCTTGTTCCTACCTGTTGCTTGGTGCGGCAGGAAGTACTGGACGATGTCCAGGAAATGAAGAGGGTTGGATGCAACTCTTGTGGCCGTGTGTTGCCACTTTGTGAGTGGTTGAGCCGTTGGGCTGCAACTCGATAAAAAGGCAGATTGCCGAACAGGAAAGGTGAAACCGACCCGCGCCTATAAATAGCCATGGATACTTCCGTATTCGAGGTGGCACGGTGACTTGAGCAACGGGGGGTGGCTGATCCGTACCTGCGTTAGGTCCGTCCGACTTGGAAGCCTGGTTATAGGTTTTGTTGGAGCGCCAAATGAGAGTCTTAGGCCCGCGCGCCGGAAAGACTAGAATGCTCAAATACCGTGTAGATGGTGGTGTTGACCCTGGTATTCCGGTACACCGAAAATGTGCCCTGAGTGCACGGACTGTCGGGCCGTGTGGCCGATAGTTGTGATGGCTTGAATGTGTCTGCGCGCACATAGTTGCTATTTGATGATGCCATGCTTTGCAGGGAAAGAATGCTCATGCCCCGAGAAAGGGGTAGGATTGTTATAATTGGGTCAGCTGAAAGCTGACCGTTGCATTGTTTGCCACCGGTTGGGTGGATTGTTCCCGTGCAGGTGCTGGAGAGCCAAGTGGTAAATGATGGGCTGAAGCCCTACTGCTGTTGCTGCTGCTGCTGCGGCTAGCCCTTGAAGGCTAAGCGAATGACTACACCTTCGAGATTCACTATACCCCCGGGAAGGGAAATGTGGTCGCTGATGCTTTGAGTCGAAAGACTCCGGTACGGGCAAGCTGGTTGCAGAGGCATGATCAGCGTTTGATCCAGGAATTGGAAGCAATGGAGATATCGTGTGTTGACCAGGGTGCGTCAACCGATGCATGTTTGAACTGGACGGAGGTGCAATATGACCTTGCGGACCGAGTTCGGCGAGCAACGGAGCTTGATGACAGCCTCCAGCGCTATGCAAAAGATGGGCCGGATGACCAATTCTCTTGGGATAACGGGTTGTTAAGGAGAAATGGTCGAGTGTGCGTCCCAAGTGTGGGTAAATTGAGGGAAGAGTTGCTGTACGAAGCTCACTTTGCAAAGTACTCAGTTCACCCAGGGCGCACAAAGATGTACAGAGATATGAAAAAGCTGTTCTGGTGGCCCGGATTAAAGAAAGATGTCGCACGTTATGTGGCTGAATGCACTACCTGTGCGTTAGTGAAAGCAGAATGCCAGAAGCCTGGCGGTTTCCTGAAGTCGTTACCTATTCCGGAGTGGAAGTTCGATGACATTTCGATGGATTTCGTGCATGGCTTGCCGAGATCGCAACGCGGTCATGATTCAATCTGGGTGATTGTGGACCGGTTGACAAAAGTGGCGCACTTCCTTCCAAACAGAAGAGACGATTCAGTGGAACCATTGGCCAAGCTTTATGTGGAGCAGGTTGTTCGACTGCACGGTGTTCCCCAGAGCATCGTTAGTGACCGAGATGGACGGTTCACATCGAATGGTTGGCGGCTCATTCATCAAATGTTGGGTACAAAATTGGCGTTTAGTACAGCCTTTCATCCCCAAACGGATGGCCAGACTGAACGAACCAACAGGACGATGGAGGACATGCTCCGCATGTGCGCCCTCGACTTTGGGAAGATTATATATTCCTTGTCGAATTTGCCTATAATAATAGCTACCAAGCGAGTATTGGTATGGCACCATTTGAAGCTTTATATGGTCGGAAATGCCGTACACCGTTAGCTTGGGCAGAAGCGGGCGAATTGAAGCTGAGTGGCAAAAAGGAAGTCGAAGAAGCTACTTCGCTCATACACGCTATTCGGGAGAGGCTATTCATAGCCCAAGATCGTCAAGCAAAGTACTACAATGCCAAGCACCGGAACGTGGAGTTTGCTGTGGGTGATTGGGTATATTTGAAGATCAAACCCTTCAAAGGTGTGTCCAGGATTCGGCGCTTGAAAAAGCTAAGTCCGAGGTATCTTGGTCCATTTGCGATGGTGGAGCGAGTTGGGGAAGCTGCTTATCGACTAGCACTTTCAGCGGACTTGGGTGGATTACATGATGTATTTCACATCTCAGTCCTTTGTACGGCGGTAAAGGATCCAGAGCAAGTAGTGGAGAATGGTCGGGTACCGGTCGAGTATGGGCTAACGACGAGGGTTAGACCCATTCGGATCGAGGATCGAGCCGAGAAACAGTTGCGGAACAAAGTGATCGGGATGGTCAAGGTCCGATGGGACAATTGTGGCCGTGAAGAGCTAACATGGGAGCGAGAGCAGACCATGCGAGCTGAGTTTCCCGAGTTATTTGTATCAACTATTGACCGTGTACTGGTTCTTGTTTCCTTCCCGTGCCAATTTCGGGACGAAATTTTGTTAAGGGGGGGAGGATTGTAACACCCCAAAAAGACCCCAAAGGACTCAACATGAAGTTTGAGTAGCAGGCTGTTTGACACGGCCAGGGACACGGGCGTGTCCCAGGGCGTGTCGGGTGTACACGGCCTGGGACACGGGCGTGTCCCAGGGCGTGTTCAGGCTAGTCGACGATTGATGGTCGACGAGCGTCGAGCCTGGGACATGGCCTTCGACACGGGCGTGTCCCAGGGCGTGTTCGAATTATTTTTCGAAATTGGCCTATTCAAGTCAGAGCCGCACACGGCCTTGAACACGGCCGGGAACACGGGTGTGTCAGGCTGGACACGGGCGTGTTCGTTGCCGTGTTTCGACCCGTGTACTGGTTTTGGAAATCGGTGAGTACCGTGTAACAGGAGACACGGGCGTGTCTCAAGAATGACACGGGCGTGTCAGGTTCGACACGGGCGTGTCGATGCCCGTGTTGTTCAGTCGGTTCATACCGCGTGTGCCGCTTAAAGGGTACACGGCCTGTGACACGGGCGTGTCACAGGCCGTGTCAGCCAAAAATAGAGTTTTTTGGGCAGATCGTGGCCATTCAGATTCTCTCTTTTGATCCAAGGGCTCAGGTTGTTTCCTGGCTGGATTAACTCCGTGAAGGAAGGATGAAGAGTCATTCTTCATTTGTGCTTAAGAAAGAGAGAAAGAGAGTGGAGGAAGAAGGAGGAGGAGAGCAAGCCACCGACGGAGTTCCCGTGGTCCGATTCGTGATCCGAAGCCGGCGTTGTGAAGGCAAGGCTGCTGCGGTTCTTTCTCACCGGCTAGTTTTCGATGGCACCGAAGAGATCGACAAGGGTAACGATCTCCCTCCTTGGACATGTGAAGTCCTTCTTTGCTGCATTGCATAGGGAAAACCCTTCCCCGCGAGTGTGCGGTGGGTTGTGGTGTCCCTTGGGGTAGATATGTGAAGTCCCCCTTGTTAGAGGCCGGAATTGGAGTACGGCTCTAGGCATGCTGTGTGAAGCCCATCTGGACGTGGTCTGGATTGGTGATGCTTGTTTGCATATCGGAGAAGGCTCCGTGATTATGGCTTGTGATGCCTATGGCTTGTGATGCCTTGTTCCTACCTGTTGCTTGGTGTGGCAGGAAGTACTGGACGATGTCCAGGAAATGAAGAGGGTTGGATGCAACTCTTGTGGCCGTGTGTTGCCACTTTGTGAGTGGTTGAGCCGTTGGGCTGCAACTCGATAAAAAGGCAGATTGCCGAACAGGAAAGGTGAAACCGACCCGCGCCTATAAATAGCCATGGATACTTCCGTATTCGAGGTGGCATGGCGACTTGAGCAATGGGGGGTGGCTGATCCGTACCTGCGTTAGGTCCGTCCGACTTGGAAGCCTGGTTATAGGTTTTGTTGGAGCGCCTAATGAGAGTCTTAGGCCCGCGCGCCGGAAAGACTAGAATGCTCAAATACCGTGTAGACGGTGGTGTTGACCCTGGTATTCCGGTACACCGAAAATGTGCCCTGAGTGCACGGACTGTCGGGCCGTGTGGCCGATAGTTGTGATGGCTTGAATGTGCCTGCGCGCACATAGTTGCTATTTGATGATGCCATGCTTTGCAGGGAAAGAATGCTCATGCCCCGAGAAAGGGGTAGGATTGTTATAATTGGGTCAGCTGAAAGCTGACCGTTGCATTGTTTGCCACCGGTTGGGTGGATTGTTCCCGTGCAGGTGCTGGAGAGCCAAGTGGTAAATGATGGGCTGAAGCCCTACTGCTGTTGCTGCTGCTGCTGCGGCTAGCCCTTGAAGGCTAAGCGAATGGCTTTGTTTTGTTTTCTCTTGTACTCATGTATGGCCGGCCTGCGCGCCGAGGTTTGTAAAACATGTTGTATGTAAAGAGGAACTGTAAGGCCTTAAGGCCAAACTCTTGGATTTATGTACATTCCGTGGTATATAAATAAAGGTGGCATATAGTGTGGGGCCCCTGCCGGACCTTCTACTATACGTCATTTAACGGATGGGGTCGTTACATTTTGGTATCAGCTTTTGTCGGTCTTCCTCTTTCGAATTCGTGGTCGAATTCTTTTGTGGGGTGGCGAGCACGTGTTTGTGCGACCTGCTGTAACGCTAATGAACTCTGGAATGTCCATGAAGGAATGTACAAAATCTTGTTTGAGGAATCTGCGCGTTCCTCTTTGTGTTGTTTTGCTTGCATACGTTCGCTAATGTGTGTCTTGTCCACCTATAGGTGACACGTAGTGGTGCTGGGCAGTCTGAGCCCCAGCGCTCTGATGAGAGTGCGGCACCAGCTGAGGTGCCAACACCTCCTCCATCTGCGGAAACTGTTCGCTTAGTTGCTGAGGCGCTATTTGCCATGATTTAGCCGACCGGGCAAGCGCAGCCGGCAGTAGTGCCAGTTCGTGTTGATGTAAGACCCGAGCCAGTTGAGGCTGTAGATCCACGAGCAGCTGACCGACAGTTGAAGCAATTCATGAGCTTCAGTCCTCCTACGTTTGCGGGAATGGGATCCCCAATGCAGGCGGAAGATTGGTTATCGCGTGTCAAGAGGATAATGACAGCGATCAGGGCGGAGGAAACTCTCAAGGTCACCTTGGCCACCTTCATGCTTGAAGGGGAGGCGCGGTTGTGGTGGGACGAGGTTGAGCTACACCAGTTGGCGGGCAGGCAATTAACACAAGTGTCGATTGAGGAGTTCTCTCGACTATTTCTGGCGAAACATGTCCCAGCGGCGCAACGCATCGCTATGGAAAATGAGTTCCAACGGTTAAAGCAAGGGGAAGATAGTGTGGATATCTACTTGCACGAGTTTACCAGGTTGGGACGATATGTGGGAACAATCTTCGCGGATGACCAAAGGAAAACGAATCGGTTCTATGAAGGACTGCGGGATGAGTTGAGATTCCTGCTTTCGAGTTCTGTGAGCCAAGGGTTTCAGGCGTTGGTTGATACTGCGTGCGCATTGGAGAAGGACATGAGGCGAGTGCAAGGGAATAAGGGCTCGGTTGTGTCGAAGCCAGAGTTTCAAGCACCTCGCCCGAGCAAGTCTTTTTACCAGAAGAAAGGGGGCAAGAGGTCCAAGCCATCAGGGCAAGTGACTACGACCGTTGTGTCGGGAGCGACATCAAGGCCGGATTCTCGTACATGCTATAACTGTGGCCGGGTGGGGCATATAGCCCGTGACTGTCGGGTGGTTCAGCCCAAAGGGGAAAAGAAGACGGGTGCGTCTTATGCTGAGAAGGGCAAAGCGGTGGTGGATTCCTCTGCTTCTCAGGCACAGCCCCGAATCTATCAACTTGGCCAACAGGAAGCGATTAAGCAAAGTGACGTCGTCACAGGTACGAGTTGATTTAGTTTACTTGCTGGTGCTTTTGGTTTTGGTTATGTATAGCTTGTGCATGTTGTGTGTGATGCAGGCTTTGTCCTGATTCGGAATAATTTGGCGAGAGCCCTGTTTGATACGGGTGCTTCGCATTCTTTTCTGTCTGAGGATTTCGTATCTCGCATTGGGGTACCAAATCATGTGACGGTGGATAGTACAAGAGTGCTATTGCCGAATGGCTGTGTGATGCTTGCGGATAGGGCTTGCGATGTGGATGTGCAAATAGGAAGTCGGGATTTCGGTTTGAGTGCAGCTGTGCTACCGTTATCGGAGTTTGATGTGATCTTTGGTATGGACTGGCTCTCGGAGCAGCGTGCCTTTATTGATTGCAACTCCAAAGAGATTACACTGGGCCAGAATACCGGACTTGTGACGAAGTTCGCTTGTATGCGAGGAGTTGGCGGGACTCTGTTGTCTGCACTCCAAGTCGTCAATGCTGTTCGGAAGGGCGCGGAGTTATTCTTCACGCTAATTCAGGCTGTTGAGCCTAAGGCCAGTGTCGTTGAAGTGCCAGTTGTGTCAGAGTTTGCCGATGTGTTTCCTAAAGATCTTCCTGGGGTACCACCCCAGCGGGAGATTGACTTCTCTATTGAGTTGGTGCCAGGTGCGAAACCTGTGGCCCGCTCTCCATATCGCGTCGCGCCAAAGGAGATGGCTGAGTTGAAAGTCCAATTGCAAGAGTTGTTGGAGCAGGGATATATATGCCCAAGTATGTCACCTTGGAGCGCGCCTGTTCTCTTTGTGAAGAAGAAAGACGGTAGCTTACGGTTGTGTATTGACTACCGCAAGTTGAATAAGCTGACGGAGAAAAATAAATATCCGATCCCGCGGATTGATGACCTCTTTGATCAGCTGGCAGGATCAACGGTCTATTCCAAATTGGATTTGAAATCGGGATATTATCAGCTGCGGATTAGGGAAGGTGACATTCCCAAGATGGCGTTTGGAACACGCTACGGGCATTATGAGTTCACGGTAATGCCGTTCGGCCTATGTAATGCGCCTTCGGTATTTATGGACCTAATGCATCGAACGTTCCGAGAGTATTTGGATTTGTTTGTTATTGTGTTTATCGATGACATCTTGGTATACTCTCAGTCGGAAGAGGATCACGCAAACCATTTGCGGTTGGTCTTGCATACCCTGCGGAGGAATAAGCTTTTTGCCAAGTTCTCAAAGTGTGAGTTCTGGCTCTCTTCAGTAGCCTTTTTAGGCCATGCGGTAAGCGGAGAGGGTATTGCGGTGGATCTGTTGAAGATAAGTGCCATTCGTGATTGGCCAGTGATGTCTTCAGTGGCCGAGGTCAGGAGCTTCCTTGGACTTGCGGGCTACTATAGACGGTTTGTGGAAAACTTCTCACGGATTGCTTTACCTCTGACCACGCTGACGAGAAAAGATCAAAAGTTCATTTGGACGCCGGAGTGCGCGCGAGCTTTTGAATACTTGAAGAGTCGTTTGACCACGGCGCCTGTGTTGACATCGCCATGTGGTACCGATGGGTATGAGATCTATAGTGATGCATCAGGGAGCGGCTTAGGCTGCGTCCTTCTGCAGTTTGGTAAAGTGATTGCTTATGGCTCGCGTCAGTTGAAAGTGCATGAGCGGAATTACCCCGTCCATGATTTGGAGTTGGCGGCGGTAATCTTTGCGCTCAAGTTGTGGCGGTACTATCTATATGGCGTGAAAGTGGATATCTATACGGATCACAAGAGCCTAAAGTATTTGTTGGATCAGAAGGATCTGAATATGCGACAACGAAGATGGATGGAGTTCCTTGGGGACTACACCTTCGAGATTCACTATACCCCCGGGAAGGGAAATGTGGTCGCTGATGCTTTGAGTCGAAAGACTCCGGTACGGGCAAGCTGGTTGCAGAGGCATGATCAGCGTTTGATCCAGGAATTGGAAGCAATGGAGATATCGTGTGTTGACAAGGGTGCGTCAACCGATGCATGTTTGAACTGGACGGAGGTGCAATATGACCTTGCGGACCGAGTTCGGCGAGCAACAGAGCTTGATGAAAGCCTCCAGCGCTATGCAAAAGATGGGCCGGATGACCAATTCTCTTGGGACAACGGTTTGTTAAGGAGAAATGGTCGAGTGTGCGTCCCAAGTGTGGGTAAATTGAGGGAAGAGTTGATGTACGAAGCTCACTTTGCAAAGTACTCAGTTCACCCAGGGAGCACAAAGATGTACAGAGATCTGAAAAAGTTGTTCTGGTGGCCCGGACTAAAGAAAGATGTGGTACGTTATGTGGCTAAATGCAACACCTGTGCGTTGGTGAAAGCAGAATGCCAGAAGCCTGGCGGTTTCCTGAAGTCGTTACCTATTCCGGAGTGGAAGTTCGATGACATTTCGATGGATTTCGTGCATGGCTTGCCGAGATCTCAACGCGGTCATGATTCAATCTGGGTGATTGTGGACCGGTTGACAAAAGTGGCGCACTTCCTTCCAAACAGAAGAGACGATTCAGTGGAAACCTTGGCCAAGCTGTATGTGGAGCAAGTTGTTCGACTGCACGGTGTTCCTCGGAGCATCGTTAGTGACCGTGATGGGCGGTTCACATCGAATGATTGGCGGCTCGTTCATCAAATGTTGGGTACAAAATTGGCGTTTAGTACAGCCTTTCATCCCCAAATGGATGGCGAGACTGAACGAACCAACAGGACGATGGAGGACATGCTCCGCATGTGCGCCCTAGACTTTGGGAAGAGATGGGAAGATTATATATTTCTTGTCGAATTTGCCTATAATAATAGCTACCAAGCGAGTATTGGTATGGCACCATTTGAAGCTTTATATGGTCGGAAATGCCGTACACCGTTAGCTTGGGCAGAAGCAGGCGAATCGAAGCTGAGTGGAAAAAAGGAAGTCGAAGAAGCTACTTCGCTCATACACTCTATTCGGGAGAGGCTATTGATAGCCCAAGATCGTCAAGCAAAGTACTACAATGCCAAGCACCGGAACGTGGAGTTCGCGGTGGGTGATTGGATATATTTGAAGATCAAACCCTTCAAAGGCGTGTCCAGGATTCGGCGTTTGAAAAAGCTAAGTCCGAGGTATCTTGGTCCGTTTGAGGTGGTGGAGCGAGTTGGGGAAGCTGCTTATCGACTAGCACTTTCAGCGGACTTGGGTGGATTACATGATGTATTTCACATCTCAGTCCTTCGTAAGGCGGTAAAGGATCCAGCACAAGTAGTGGAGAATGATCGGGTACCGGTCGAGTATGGGCTAACGACGAGGGTTAGACCTATTCGGATCGAGGATCGAGCCGAGAAACAGTTGCGGAACAAAGTGATCGGGATGGTCAAGGTCCGATGGGACAATTGTGGCCGTGAAGAGCTAACATGGGAGCGAGAGCAGACCATGCGAGCTGAGTTTCCCGAGTTATTTGTATAAACTGTAGACCGTGTACTTTTTGTTATAACATGGTTATAGCATTGCTGGTTTTGTTTCCTTACCGTGCAAATTTCGGGACGAAATTTTGTTAAGGGGGGGAGGGTTGTAACACCCCAAAAAGGCCCCAAAAAGACTCAACATGAAGTTTGAGTAGCAGGCTGTTTGACACGGCCTGGGACACGGGCGTGTCCCAGGGCGTGTCGGGTGTACACGGCCTGGGACATGGGCGTGTCCCAGGGCGTGTTCAGGCTAGTCGACGATTGATAGTCGACGAGCGTCGAGCCTGGGACACGGCCTTCGACACGGGCGTGTCCCAGGGCGTGTTCGAATTATTTTTCGAAATTGGCCTAGTCAAGTCAGAGCCGCACACGGCCTTGAACACTGCCGGGAACACGGGTGTGTCAGGCTGGACACGGGCGTGTCAGCTGCCGTGTTACGACCCGTGTACTGGTTTTGGAAATTGGTGAGTACCGTGTAATAGGAGACACGGGCGTGTCTCAAGAATGACACGGGCGTGTCAGGTTCGACACGGGCGTGTCGATGCCCGTGTTGTTCAGTCGGTTCATACCGCGTGTGCCGCTTAAAGGGTACACGGCCTGTGACACGGGCGTGTCACAGGCCGTGTCAGCCAAAAATAGAGTTTTTTGGGCAGATCGTGGCCGTTCAGTTTTCTCTCTTTTGATCCAAGGGCTCAGGTGGTTTCCTGGCTGGATTAAGTCGTGATGGAAGAATGAAGAAGTCATTCTTCATTTGTGCTTAAGGAAGAGAGAAAGAGAGAGGAAGAGAGAAAGAAGTAGGAGGAGAGCAAGCCACCGACGGAGTTCCCGTGGTCCGATTCGTGATCCGAAGCCGGCGTTGTGAAGGCAAGGCTGCTGCGGTTCTTTCTAACCGGCTCGTTTTCGATGGCTCCGAAGAGATCGACAAGGGTAACGATCTCCCTTCTTGGACATGTGAAGTCCTTCTTTTCTGCATTGCATAGGGAAAACCCTTCCCGCGAGTGTGCGGTGGGTTGTGGTGTCCCTTGGGGTAGATATGTGAAGTCCCCCTTGTTAGAGGCCGGAATTGGAGTACGGCTCTAGGCATGCTGTGTGAAGCCCATCTGGACGTGGTCTGGATTGGTGATGCTTGTTTGCATATCGGAGAAGGCTCCGTGATTATGGCTTGTGATGCCTATGGCTTGTGATGCCTTGTTCCTACCTGTTGCTTGGTGCGGCAGGAAGTACTAGACGATGTCCAGGAAATGAAGAGGGTTGGATGCAACTCTTGTGGCCGTGTGTTGCCACTTTGTGAGTGGTTGAGCCGTTGGGCTGCAACTCGATAAAAAGGCAGATTGCCGAACAGGAAAGGTGAAACCGACCCGCGCCTATAAATAGCCATGGATACTTCCGTATTCGAGGTGGCACGGCGACTTGAGCAACGGGGGGTGGCTGATCCGTACCTGCGTTAGGTCCGTCCGACTTGGAAGCCTGGTTATAGGTTTTGTTGGAGC
The DNA here is from genome assembly GCA_039513925.1 of Platanthera zijinensis. Classification (NCBI taxonomy): domain Eukaryota; kingdom Viridiplantae; phylum Streptophyta; class Magnoliopsida; order Asparagales; family Orchidaceae; genus Platanthera; species Platanthera zijinensis. The sequence goes on along the minus strand of CM077080.1, from coordinate 136,630,605 downwards.
GCCTAATGAGAGTCTTAGGCCCGCGCGCCGGAAAGACTAGAATGCTCAAATACCGTGTAGACGGTGGTGTTGACCCTGGTATTCCAGTACACCGAAAATGTGCCCTGAGTGCACGGACTGTCGGGCCGTGTGGCCGATAGTTGTGATGGCTTGAATGTGCCTGCGCGCACATAGTTGCTATTTGATGATGCCATGCTTTGCAGGGAAAGAATGCTCATGCCCCGAGAAAGGGGTAGGATTGTTATAATTGGGTCAGCTGAAAGCTGACCGTTGCATTGTTTGCCACCGGTTGGGTGGATTGTTCCCGTGCAGGTGCTGGAGAGCCAAGTGGTAAATGATGGGCTGAAGCCCTACTGCTGTTGCTGCTGCTGCTGCGGCTAGCCCTTGAAGGCTAAGCGAATGGCTTTGTTTTGTTTTCTCTTGTACTCATGTATGGCCGGCCTGCGCGCCGAGGTTTGTAAAACATGTTGTATGTAAAGAGGAACTGTAAGGCCTTAAGGCCAAACTCGTGGATTTATGTACATTCTGTGGTATATATATAAAGGTGGTTTATATATTGGACATTCCTGTTTAGAGTTCAAAGTTGTAACTTAAAGCTTCCGCTAGAATGCTCTGAGTTAGGATTCGTATTTGATTTGGTATTATCCTGTGACCTCACCGTCTGTTTGTGGCATATAGTGTGGGGCCCCGGCCGGACCTTCTACTATACGTCATTTAACGGATGGGGTCGTTACACAGCTAGGGGGAGAAGAGAATCACAGCAGACGAGCTCCTCCCTGACTATTTAGAAACCAAGGATGGATTGATCAAATGGTATCAAGTGGTATAGGAGAGTTGGTCCAGTGATATCAACTCAAGAGATATGATCTATAGTCAAGTGGTATGAACACTACTTGAGTGGTATCAACCAAAGAAGGAAATGTTCAAGGGGGAGTAGGCTATCTGGGTTGCCAATTGTATCAGAAGTACATTGGGACTAGAACATCATACATACAACATTCCTCCTATTAAATAAGGATTATGTGGTATCCAGTGTAACACCCCAAAACTTACAACAGTTCGTCGACCGTGGCTGGACGAAAATCATGGAGCAGAGCTCGAAAAAGCTCGACGAAGGTCGTCGAGCGGAGCTCGACGAAGGTCGTCGAGCGGAGCTCGACGAAGGTCGTCGTGCGGAGCTCGACGAAGGTCATCGTGCGGAGCTCGACGAAGGTCGTCGTGCGGAGCTCGACGAAGGTCGTCGAGCGGAGCTCGACGAAGGTCGTCGAGCGGAGCTCGACGAAGGTCGTCGAGCGGTGATCATCAAGCTTATCTCGACAAAGATCGTCGAGCTGAGCTCAACGAAGGTCGTCAAATGGAGATCATCGAGCTGAGCTCGACGAAGAGCATCGAGCGGATCTCGACGATTTTGGAACAATTCGTGTCAGGTGGATGTTTTGCGGCCACTGAGCGGTGAGTTTATTTCAACCCGAGCCATTATATGGTTTTGTAGATTTTATCGTGTGGCTGGGATGTACTCTGAGGCCTCTTATGAAGATGGGTAGAAAGGAGTAAATCATTATTTCCTTTTCCTTTCTCTCTCTTCCCGAGTTCTGGAGCGGAAAACTCTCTGCTGGAGCTATGGCTTGTTTAGGTTGCTAGAGGAGATCTTGTGGCCAAAAACAAGATCTGAAGCTATAATCGTGAAGGGGAAAGTTAGGCGATCATTTCCATCCGTATATAAAAGCTGTGTCATGGATCCAAAGAGAACATCAAGGGTAACGATCTTCCTCCTCCGATATGTGAAGTCCTTATTTTGGCATGTGCATGGATTTCCCCCACAAAAAGGTGGAATGTTGAGGGATTTCCGTTGGGTTGATTCTTGAAATCACCAAAATGTCTTGCATATAGATCCGAAAATGTGTCGTATGAAATAGGCGTGCTGTGTGAAGCCAATCTTGATAGGTTGGTCTGGATTGGTGATGTTTTATTTTGCGCACCGGAGAAGACTCTATGTATAAATGAGTATTTTGTGGATTCGGTGGGTTGTGCCTATGAAGTGGAGTAACAGGAAGTACTGGAGTGGATTTCTAGGAAAATTCCCTCGAAGCGCATGTGATGTATGTTATGGAAAGACAAGTTTTTTGGCACTGTAGGATGCTGCAGGTTTTGGGTTGAGTTTGGGTGCAAAAAGAGAGCTTCTGTTGGTCCTGCCAAGCTATCGCGACGAACGTTGGTACTAACTCCCACTTTGATTGTGAAGCCAGTACTTGGTGGATGGTGTGGCTATTGTAAGCTGTGAGCCCTTAAAGGCCTTCATGCCGAACGGATAAGGGGAAGCTGACCCACGTCGGTCTAGTCATTGAATCGGCGATTTGAGCAACGGGTAAAAGCTGAATTGTCTCTACGTTAAGGTTGTATGGCATGAGTGCCTGGGATATTGGCGTTCGTCAGGTTCACATAATGAGACTCTTGAGCGGTACACCATCAAGAATAAATTCTCCGGCCGTAGGCCGTGGAGCATGAATGCTTAAAGTTTACCGTTGGGATGGAGACCTTATAGCAGTTGTTGGACCCTGGTTTTCCGGTACACTGATAATGTGCCCTGAGTGCATGGAGCGTCGGGCCGAGTGGTCGACGTTTTGGATATATTGATTGTGTGTGAGTGCACATCTTGTTAAATATCTGCTTGTGAAATTTTATGCTTGCGGGGAAGGAATACGACTTCCCCAGGAAAGGGGTAGAGTCATTATAGATTAGTCACCTGAATGCTGACCGTTGACTTGTTTGGCACCATTGCGGTGGGCTGTCATTGTGTAGGTGCTGGAGAGAAGAGCGGGAAATAGCAGGCCGAAGCCCTTACTGCTACTGCTGCTGTCCCTAGAACACCGAATAAAGATTTTTCCTATTTTCATGTGTGGCTGTCCTGCGTGCTGGTGTTTATAATCCACACCTGTGAAGCTTAACTGTAAGGCCTTAAGGCCAAACAATTTGTGTATTTTATATACATTCCTTGGAGTTATATATAAATGTGGTTATTTATCTATATAGTGGACAGTCATGATTGTTGAGTTCAGTAATAAACCCCAAATCTTCCGCTAGAATGCTCTGAGTTAGGATGCGTGTATTAGTTTTTGATATTAACCTGTAATGTCGCCACCTGTTTGTGTCCTATAGTGTGGGGCCCCGGCCAGACTTTCTATAATATGTCATGTAACAGATGGGGTCGTTACATTTTGGTATCAGCTTGGCTTGGTCTTCCTCTTTCGAATTCGTGGTCGAATTCTTTTGTGGGGTGGCGAGCACGTGTAAGTGCGACCCGCTTTAACCGTAAATGAACTCAATAATGTCCACTAAGGAATGCAAATACACCTATTTGTGGAACCTGCGCGTTCCTATAATGTTGTTGTTCCTTGTACAAAGTTGCTAAAGTGTGTCTTGTCAACCTATAGGTGACTCGAAGTGTTATTGGGCAGTCTGAGCCCCAGTATTCTGATGAGAGTGCGACATCAGCTGAGGTGCCTACACCTTCTCCTTCTGCGGAGACAGTACGTTTAATTGCTGAGGCGCTATTTGCAAAGATTCATGCACAGCCTACTAGGTAGGCATAGCCTGCAAGGGTGCAAGAACAGGTTTGTGTAAAGTCAGAACCTATTGAGGTTGTTGCTGATCCTCGAGCAGCTGAACGGTAGTTGAAGCAGTTTATAAGCTTCAATCCTCCTACGTTTATGGGTGTGGGATCGCCAATGCAGGCAGAGGATTGGTTGTCGTGCATCAAGTGTATATTGACGGCGATAAGGACAGAGGGAAAACAGAAAGTTACCTTAGCCACCTTCTTGCTAGATGGAGAGGCTCGGCTATGGTGGGACGAGATAGAGTTGCACCACTAAGCGGGCAGACAACTATCTGAAGTCTCGATAGAGGAGTTTTTGTGACTGTTTTTGGTAAAGCACTTGCCATCGGCTCAGCGCATCGCCATGGAAAACTAATTCCAGTGTCTAACTCAAGGAGAAAGTAGTGTTGACACCAACTTACATGAGTTTAACATGATGGTACGTTATGCGGGAACTATCTTTGCTGACAAGGAGTGTAATACCACTAGGTTCTATGAAGGGCTGAAGGATGAGCTGAGATTCCTGTTGTTCAGTTCAGTGAACAAGGGATTTCAAGCGTTGGTTGATACAACTCGTGCGTTGGAGAAGGATATGGAGCGAGTACAAGGCAAGAGGGACTTGGCTATGACAAAGTCCGAGTTCAATGTGTCGCACTCGGGAAAAAAAACTACCGAAAGAAATGGGGTAAGAGATCCAAGTCTTCTACACAGGCTCGCTCGAGTGTTGCATCTTGAGCAAATACGAGGCAAGAGTCTCGTACTTGCTATACTTGTGGTAGGGTGGGGCATCTAGCCCATGACTGTCGGGTTGGTCTGCCAAAGGTTGAAAATAAGACTGGAGCGTTATATGTGGAGAAGGGAAAGGCAGTGCTGGTGTCCTCTGCATCCCAGGCGCAGCCCCAAGTTTATAATCTTGGACAACAAGAGGATATAAAGCAAAGTGACGTCTTCATAGGTACTAGTTAACATAATTTGCTTTTGTTTTTGTTACTTCATACCTTGTACATAGATTGTGTTTGATATGTTTGTCTTAGGCATTGTCCTGATTCAGGACTATCCGGCGAGAGCAATGTTTGATACGGGTGCTTCACATTCATTTATACCTGTGGACTTTGTGTAAAGGATCGGAGGGCAGATTCGTATGACAGCAGATAGTGTAAAGGTGTTATTACCGAATTGATGTGTTAGGCATGCAGATATGACTTGCTATGTGGAGGTACGAATAGGAAGTCGAGATTTCAGTTTGGATGCATATGTGTTGCTGATATCGGAATTTGATGTGATCTTTTGTATGGCCTAGCTTTCGGAGCAGCATTCCTTTATTGATTGAAATTCAAAGGAGATCATACTGGGACAAAATACCGAGCTTGAGAATAAATTTGCTGGTATGCGAGGAGCGAGCAGAATCTTGATGTCTTCTCTCCAAGTCATCAATGCTGTTCGAAAAGGCATGGAGTTATTCTTCACACTTATTCCGGTTGTTAAGCCAAAGTCTAGTGTGAGTGACGTTCCGATAGTATCGGAGTTTGCTGATGTGTTTCCTAAAGATCTTCCTTGGTTACCGCCCCAGCGGGAAATAGACTTTTATATTGATTTGGTGCCAGGTTCAAAACCTGTGGCCCGCTCGTCATATCGTGTAGCGCCAAAGGAAATGGCAGAACTCAAATTTCAACTACAAGAGTTGTTGGAACAAGTATACATACGCCCAAGTATGTCACATTGGTGCGCACCTGTTCTTTTTATGAAAAAGAAGGATGGTAGTCTGCAGTTGTGTATCGATTATCGCGAATTGAATAAGATAACAGAGAAAAATATGTATTCGATCCCACGGATAGATGACTTGTTTGATCAACTGGTATTTTCAATAGTATATTCAATGCTTGATTTGAAATCTGGTTACTACCAGTTGAGGATTCGAGAAGGTGATATTCCCAAGACAGCATTTGGAATACGCTACAGTCATTATGAGTTCACTGTAATGTCGTTTGGGCAATGTAATGTGCCATCGTTGTTCATGGATCTAATGCATCGAACGTTCTGAGAGTACTTGGACTTATTTGTGATCGTCTTTATTGATGACATATTAGTGTACTCTCAATCTGAATCAGACCATGCAAACCATTTATAGATGGTGTGGCACACCCTGAGGCGAAACAAGCTCTCTGCCAAGTTCTCAAAGTGTGAGTTTTGGATGTCGTAAGTGGCTTTTCATGGCTATATGGTGAGTGGAGAGTACATTGTGGTGGATCCGTCAAAGATAAGAGCAATATAGGAGTGGCCGGTGTTGTCTTTTGTGGCCAAAATCAGGAGTTTCCATGGATTGGCGGGCTACTATAGACATTTCGTAGAAAACTTCTCACGGATCGCTTTTCCTCTTACCACATTAACGAGGAAGGATCAGAAGTTTGTTTGGACGCTAGAGTGCGCGCGGGCTTTTGAAGAGTTGAAGAGTCGTTTGACCATAGCGCTGGTTTTGACGTCGCCATGTGGTACAGACGGCTATGAGATTTATAGTGATGCATCAGGAAGCGGCTTAGGCTGCGTTCTTCCTCAATTTGGAAAAGTGATAGCTTATGGCTCACACCAGTTGAAAGTGCATGAGCAGAAATATCCCATCCATGACTTGGAGATGTCAGCGGTGATTTTGCACTTAAACTGTGGCATCATTATTTATATAGCGTGAAGGTGGATTTATTCACAGACCATAAAAGCCTAAAGTACCTATTGGATCAGAAGGAACTCAATATGTGACAACGAAGGTGGATGGAGTTCCTCTGGGACTAACCCTTTTATATTCATTATACTCCCGGGAAGGGAAATGTTGTCGCTGATGCCTTGAGACTTAGGACTCTAACATGGGCAAATTGGTTACGGATGCATGATGAGCGTCTGATCCAAGAGTTGGAAGCATTAGAGATTTCTTGTATTGACAAGAATTCCACAGCAAAAGCATGCTTGAACTGGAAGGAGGTACAATATGACCATGCAGACAAGGTTTGGCGAGCAATGAAACTTGATGAAAGTTTGTAACGCTATGCAATGGATGGGTCAAATGGCAATTTCTCCTGGGATGACGCCCTTTTTCGGAAAGATGGTCTTTTTTGCATCCCAAGTATGTGTAAGCTAAGAGAAGAATTGATGTATGAGGCTCAATTTACGAAACACTCAATTCACCAAGAGAGCACAAAAATGTACAAAGACATGAAAAAGCTATTCTAGTGGCCGGGTTTAAAGAAAGACATAGCACATTATGTGGCTAAATGTCATACCTATGCCTTAGTGAAAGCGAAATACCAGAAGCCTGGTGGCTTCCTGAAGACACTATCGATTCCAAAATGAAAGTTCGATGATATTTCAATGGATTTCGTGCACGGTTTGCCGAGATCTCAACGCGGTAACGATTCGATTTGGGTGATCGTAGACCAGTTGACTAAAGTGGCTCACTTAATTCCAAACAAGTGCGATGATTCAGCAGAAGTCTTGGCTAAGCTTTATGTTGTGCAAATCGTACGATTGCACGCTGTTCCCCGTAGCATCGTAAGTGATCGAGACGGGCGCTTCACTTCGAATGATTGGAGGCTAATCCATTACTTTTTAGGGACAAAGTTAACCTTCAGTACGACCTTTTATCCACAAACGGATGGCCATACGAGCGGATCAATAGAAATATGGAGGACATGCTCTGAATGTGCGCCTTGGATTTCAGGAAGATATGGGAAGATCATCTCTATATGGTAGAGTTTGCCTACAATAATTTCTATCAAGCTAGCATAAATATGACACCGTTTGAAGCTTTGTATGGTAGGAAAGTCCGTACACCATTAGCTTGGGAGGAAACCGGCGAGTCAAAATTATATAAGCATAAAGAATTCGAAGAAGCTAATTCGACGATACGCTCTATCCGGGAGAGGCTACTGATAACCCAAGATAGGTAAGCAAAGTACTACAACACCAAGTATCGGAATGTGGAATTCACGATGGACGATTGGGTACATTTAAAAATCAAGCCATTCAAAGGCATGTCCAGGATTCGGCGCTTGAAAAAGTTAAGTCTGAGGTATCTTGGTCCGTTTGAAGTGGTGGAGCGAGTTGGAGAAGCTACCTATCGGCTAGCTCTTTCGACAGAATTGAGTGGATTGCATGATGTGTTCCACATATCCGTGCTTCGGAAAGCCGTGAAAGATCCAGCTCAGGTAATTACGAATGATCGCGTACCGGTCGAGTATGGGCTAATGACGAAGGTTTGGCCCATCCAGATTGAGGATATGACAGTTAAGCAACTGCGAAATAAGACAATCGGGATGGTCAAAGTCCAGTGGGACAACTGTGGCCGTGAGGATCTAACATGAGAGCGGGTGAAAACCATGTGTGCTGAATTTCCCAAATTATTTGTATAAAATGTTGTAACATTTCTTTGTTGAAGAAAAAATATGTTATAACATCTTTGTTGCTGTATTCTTGTGTTGTAAATAAATTTCGGGACGAAATTTTTTGTAAATGGGGGAGGATTGTAAAACGCCAAAACTTACAGAAATTCATCGACCTGGGCTCGATGAAAATCGTCGAGCATAGTTCGACGAAGATCGTCGAGCGGAGCTCGATGAAGATCGTCGGACGTCGAGCGGAGCTCGACGAAGGCCGTCGAGCGGTGATCGGCCGGGGATCGTCGAGTTGAGCTTGAGGAAGATCGTCGAGCTGAGCTCGATGAAGGCCGTCGAGCGGTGATCGTCGAGCTGAGCTCGACGAATGTCGTCGAGCTGAGCTCGACGAATGTCGTCGAGCTGAGCTCGACGAATGTCGTCGAGCTGACCTCGACGAATGTCGTCGAGCTGACCTCGACGAATGTCGTCGAGCTGACCTCGATGAATGTTGTCGAGCTGAGCGCGACGAAGAGCGTCGAGCAGAGCTCGACAATTTTGGAATGATTCATGTCAGGTGGATGTTTTGCGGCCACTAAGCGGTGAGTTAATTTCAACCCGAGCCATTGCTTGGTTTTATTGATTTTATCGTGTGGCTGGGATGTACTCTGAGGCCTCTTATGCAGACAGATAGAAAGAACGAAATCATTATTTTCTTTTCCTTTCTTTCTCTTCTCGAGTTCTGTAGCGAAAAACTCTCAGTTGGAGCTAGGGCTTGCTGAGGTTGCTGGAGAAGATCTTGTTGTCGAAAACAAGATCTGAAGCTATAATCGCGAAGGGGAAAGTGAGGCGATAATTTACATCCACGTAGAAAAGTTTTGTCATGGCTCCAAAGAGAACATCAAGGGTAACAATCTTCCTCCTTGGACATGTTAAGTCCTTGTTTTGGCATGTGTATGGATTTCCCCCACAAAAAGGTGGAATGTTGATGGATTTCTGTTTTGTTGATTCTTGAAATCCCCAAAATTTCTTGCATATAGATCCGGAATTGTTTAGTACGGAATAGGCATGCTGTGTGAAGCCCATCTGGACAGGTTTGTGTGGATTGGTGATGATTTATTTTGTGCACCAGCGAAGACACCGCATATAAACGAGTATATTGTGGAGTTGGTAGGTTGTGCCTATGAAGTGGAGTAGCAGGAAGTATTGGAGTGGATTTCCAGGAAAATACCCTCGAAGCGCATGTGTTGTATGCTCTCGAAAGACCAGTTTTCTGGCACTGCAGGATGCTGCAGGTTTTGGGTTGAGTTTGGGGCGTAGAAAGAGAGCATCTTTTAGTCCCACCAAGCGATCACGACAAACACTGGCACTAACTCCCGCTTAGATTGTGAAGCCAATTTGTACTGAACGGATAAGGGGAAGGTGACCCGCGTCGGTCTATTAAATGAATCAGCGTTTTGAGCAATGGGTATAAGCTGAACTGTCTCCGCAATATTATTGTCTGACATGAGTGCCTGGGATATTGGCATTCGTCAGGTTCACATAATGAGTGTAACATCCCATTTCCGGCTAGACCCCTAGGAGTCGGTTGGTCGAGTCAGAACCCCAGGGAGCACAAAAAGTGAAAATAGAGCGATCAATTTTTCGGGTCACGGGTTGGTCACGCCCGTGACCGACCCGTCACGCCCGTGACCTGGGCGTGACTACTTCGACGATCGTCGATCTCCACGAGACGATCGTCGAACGTGCTGACGGGGCATGTCACGCCCGTGACCAAGGTGTCACGCCCGTGACTAGGGGCGTGACCCCATCGACGATCGCCGATCGCCGTGAGCCGATCGTCGAGCTTGCGCCCCGGGCATGTCACGCCCGTGACATGAGTGTCACGCACGTGACCTAGGGCGTGACCAGCCTTCGACGATCGTCGATCTCAATTCGACGATCGTCGACCCAAAATCTGCCATTCGGACCTGTCACGCCCGTGACCCAAGGTGTCACGCCCGTGACCATCATCGACGATCGTCGATCTCTGTTCGACGATCGTCGAACCCAGGATTGACTATTCGGACCTATCACGCCCGTGACCTATGTGTCACGCCCGTGACATTGGCCGAAACGACGGTTCGGGCCCGAAATTATTCCAACACGCGTGGTATTAAATGCTGGTGTGGGAAGTTACACCAGGAGTAACTACCGGCCGTTTTCCTTCTGAAATTTTATAATAAATGAGGAAAAGGTGGTCCAATAGAAAACCGCCAGCTGTACACACCTGTTCAGTTCCGCCGTTTCTTATCCCTTCACCGTAACCGAAACGTTAAGGGGAGGAGCCTTCATGGCCATTAAGGATTTACCCATTCACCTTCCCACTTCCTGATTTATAAAAGCCCACTTGGACAAGAGGAGAGGGTTACACGCTCAAGCAAACGAAGCAGATCCTTGTTCTTGCTGTAAAGAGGAGTTCAGCAACGCCACCACCGCGTCATGGCACCTCGTCGCTCTTCTCGCCTCCAAACCGCGAACAAGGTCCTCCTCTACTCCTTCTCTTTCATGGGTAGATCTTAGGATTCTTAGGAAGGAGATTCGCGCTCAACGGAGCCGGATCCATCTCTCGTTTTCATGGAAAAACCATGAAAAAGATATTTCGAGTTCGCCGGAAACCGCCACCTCCGGCGGCCAAACCACCGCCGACCGCTAGCCATCGCCTCAACGGAGGTGGTGGTGGTGGTGGCTGGCCAGGGAAGTGACCGGACGGCCGGCAACGGATCACGGAAATGTTACAGGAAAAATGGCTTCCTGGTTCTGGTTTCGGGTTCATGAAGAAGATGAACAGTAGGATAAACTGTATAATATATTGATTATTACAAATTACTAAATGGGAAAATGCATTATTTGAACATATTTTTGGGGCTGTAAAATGAGGCACTTAGAGGCCGAATTAGGAAAAATGACCAGACACAAAAGTTGTAGCCCTCGGGGTCCACTTTAATTTAAAATTGATTTTATTCAATTTGGGTGAGTGGTTTGAACACAGCGCTCATTTTGGTGGGATCAAGACCTAGGTTAACCAGAAATTAAAATGGTTGCCCACGGTTCATAACATGTCCAAATGACTTGAAATTTGGACTGGAGGTCTATAATATGTAAATCGAGAGGCTGTCCAAAAATGAGAATTTTTGGAGAACTTTTGCCTAAAGTGTTTGTAAAAATTTAATAAACAATATAAAATTAATTAGGAGATGAAATTAAGCCCAAACTCCCCCAAATTTTGGGTGGTGGTCCCTGGCATCAATATTAAGATCTGTACAAAATTTCAACTCGATTGGTCGAGTTTTGAATAGGGAATTATCAAGTCCTAGATAGGTCTTGGTGAGGGGTACTTTGGGGAAAAGTACAATTGGAGATGGAGTGGACAAATCTCCTCAAAAGAGGCTGAAGTTGTTGGCCACTGATTTGTTGAGTCTATGTCTACCCTCTTGGGTAACATGGTGTGGCTTAGGGTGGATTTTACCCTAAGAGATTGGCTCAACTCCAACGGGTGGGAGTTTGAGGTTTGTGAAGGACATAGGAGCAAAAGCTCTTGTATGCCCTTGAAATTTGGAGGAGAGGGGGATGATATGAGGAAAACCCTCTGGTTGAAATAGTGATGGATTTGGAGGTAGTTAGGTACCTCAAAAGTCGAGATGTCGGATTAGGATAGAAATGTAATTTAGTTATTTTAAGCACTAAAGCTAATCCAAAAATTATGAAACTCGGGAGGAGGGGGTTTTAGGATGTTTTAGACTCATGGTAATTTTTCTGGAATTTTATGATTAATATATATTATACTTCATGTGTTAAAGGATTATTAGCCCAATTTGTTGTTTCAATTAATTTGAGGCTTTACATTAATTATAATCAGTTAAAATTCTGGATTTAGATCTTGACTTGTAGAACATTGATCCCTGAATTTTTATAGAATTTTATGTTGAGTAAATCTAGTACTTTATTCACAAATGATAGAAAGGGCTTTTATGTTTAAAAAATTATTATGGATAAAATGCTTGCTGGAAAATTATGAAACTTAGCCAGTGCAAATTTTAGGCCTTATTCATCATGTCATAATTTATTTAGAATTTTTGGAAGAATATTTTCTGTACTTGATTCATAAACTATAGAAATTAGAGATTATTTCCAAAATAGTTTTCATGTCATTTGATGATAGAAAAATTGTGATACTGAGGATTTAGCCTTCTGAGATATCCTATTAATTATCATAAATTTGCTGGACATCTTGCATGAATAGTTAGGGTAGTTCATGTTCAAACCGGTAGTCCTTGGATTCTTGAGGAATTTAATTAAATGCCAAATAAATTAGGAAAATTTCCATTTTCTGGATTTAGGTTACTTATATCATGGAAAGTCTCCAGTAATTAATTTAGGGCATTTGGATGAGTAATGGATCATTGCATAACCGGTTCGACATGTAGCCTAGATCGGTCTGCATTTAGTAAATTGTGAAATGCAATAGGATATGATCTGAGGAAGATATAAAGAATAGTGAGTAGTGGTGATAGTTAGAGTTAAGAGGTGCTCGGGTTTGGCGAAAGATCGCTTTTCCCGAAGAGTGGAAGGTTTAAAAATCACCCTAGGATAGTCTATCGCAATATGAGAAGGAAATCGGGCTAAGGGAAAACAACCAATAACAATAAGTGCCTTGCGAAAGGGAACTTCGGGTCGTAATGCACCGTCTTGGTTCCTAGTGCCCCTTGAGAGCCCTTCACGGGGTATACCGGGGGCAGTCCTGAGCTAACGTAAACTGTAAAAATAAACCGACAAGAGTAACTTAGTAACTAGGGTTGCACTCTTCACAAACACTGTTGGCACAGGAAGACTGATGAGAGCTTCGGCTCGGTTGATTTGGAAACGGACGGGATGGTCCGGGGAGCTTCGGCTCGGTTGATTTGGAAACGGACGGGATGGTCCGGGGAGCTTCGGCTCGGTTGGTTTGGAGACGGACGGATGGTCCGGGGAGCTTCGGCTCGGTTGGTTTGGAGACGGACGTTTGGTCCGGGGAGCTTCGGCTCGGTTCTGTTTGTTTTGCGATTAAACTTGCATGTGCATAAGATAGGAAAGTTAAGGTGGTGGGTCTTTCGATATCGGGGAGCTCGATTGCACCGACACCGATATCGTTGACTCGGCGGGGTGATTAGCACTTCGCCAGCAGAAGTCCGGTGCGCCAGCCGGCAAGAGTACGCAGGCGTCCGCTTAGTGCACCAAGCATTGAGGCGTACGATAGGTCAGACCAGTGGTGCTTTTACTGGTTTTGAGGTGGGCGAGGCCCAACCCACCGCTTCCGTCTGCCACTACGGAGGTATCCTGGGAGGTAACGGCTCCGAAAGGGGGAACTAAAGGTCTGTGTGCACAGAGTCGGGTGCGTGAGTTGCACTTGCATGTTTCATCATACCCACTAGCATGTCATAGCATAATCGAATCATTAAACCTTGACACCTAAAGTATAAGTGGTATGGGACGCTTATACATTAGGACCTGCAAAACGACCCCTTGGTCTATAAGCTTGTGTGGGCAAGTTTATAAATCAAAGGTTAATTTCAATATATAACAACCATTGTTGTTTGATAACCGACACCCCAAGGTATAAGTGGTATGGGACACTTATACGATGGGAGCCTTGCAAAAGATCCCTTTTGCTTATGTGTTCTCGCATAAGTGAAGGTTTAAATTCATATAATTGCTTTTCTTACTGCTAGACCTATTATAACATTTTATTAACTGCTCACCTAACACAACTTGCTAGATTAGTTTCCGCTGCCATCTGTGTTCTTGTTTATTCTCTACCATCATGTCCTTCCCTTTCTTCCTCCCCGCTCGGTTCCTAGGAGCCATGGGGGAAGGGGTAGGGGATGATAGGGCTTAGTCTTTATGACTAACGGTTTTCGAACCGCATCATTTAGGGGATCGTGGAGCCCAGCATGGAGGAGCAGCCCCAGAGATCGGTGCGCCTGGAGATGGGACAGTCTAGCTTCGGAGTTCATACAGCCGGGATCGTGAGTCTCGACCTCGAGTAGTTTACTGTTTTGCTTCCGCATGAGAGACTTGTAGTGAGGACATTTTGTACCGGGCATAAGCCCGTATTTATAGTACTCTGATGTTTCTGTGGACACTCCCTTCGTGGAGTCTTATTATATTTATGTGATTTTTATTATTGTGGACTGCATTGCTCTTACTTCAATAATTGTGCTACTTTCTGTGATCGAAATTGGCCGGCAGAATCGGCGCCTTGTGGTGATGATCCTTCGGGACGTGAAGGAGTCACCGCAAAGCGGCGGTTCTGGGCCTAAGACCCCGGTGGTTGAAAAAGAAAAAAAAAGGGGGTCTTACAAGTGGTATCAGAGCAAACATCGATCAGAAGGAAGTAGCAGTCCACAAACCCTAGGTCACCCCCGCTCGAGTTTAGTTTGCGGACAAACTAAGCAGCGGAAGCAGTGGTGTGCCCATATGGGGATCACATATAATTTGTCCACCTTTATGTAGTATTTGAACGTTTTCTCAGCGTGTGTTTTTGTTACGCAGCCTCCAGCACGGACTACGCCTCAAGGTGGAGTTCCACAGGCTCAGGATGTTGCACCACCCCCACCGGCCCCCACTCCTTTCCTTCAGTCAGACATGGGACAGACCCTGACTGCCATTCTGGAGGCCTTCAGGGCCCAGCAGGTTCCGGCCCCGCAGCCAAATCCGGGGCCAACTGGCTAAGCATCTTCCGAGGACTGGCTCCCCCGTCCTATTTGGGGACAGAGTCGGCTGTTCGGACGGAAGAGTGGCTAGATATCATGTATGAGATGCTGACCGGGATTCGGTGTCCATGGGAGGAGAAGGTGGCTCTGGTTGTCTCCTGCCTGGAGTCCCATGCAAAGAGGTGGTGGAAGACGCTGTTGGACACGACCTTTGCTGATAGGGAGGTTGCGGAGATTACTTGGGAGGAGTTCAGGGCCGCACTGCTGGAGCATTTTGTTCCGCAGTCGGCTAGGGATGACTTGGAGGAGCGGTTCTTACAGCTGAAGCAGGGTACTCGGACCGTGGTGGAGTACCATCGAGAGTTTGACCACCTGGCTCGATACGCAGATTCCTACCAGCTGGACGAGGCAGGGTATATCAGGAGGTTCTACAAGGGCCTACGTGAGGACTTGAGGGAGGCCCTCTTGTTTGTATCTGACGGGCCCATCTCCCGGATTTTGGAGATGGCCAAAAGGATTGAGGCAGATTGGCACACCACCCGGGGCCGGAAACGGCCAGCAGAGGATCAGGGACGAAGAGGAAGGAATGACCAGCGGCGGGGTGCTGTACCAGAGGGGAGGAGGACAGAGGACCAGCCTCGTCAGAACGTGAGGCTGGAGCCGAGGGAACAGGTGGTATTGGCCCCTCCACCCCTTCGGATGCAGGAGATGCCGAGACCCGGGGGAATGGCGTATCCCCCAGAGTGCTACTTTTGTCATCAGATTGGGCACATTCGGAGGAACTGTCCCATGAGGGGGGCACCACCTCCAGCACATCAGGGCGGCCCACCAGCTCAGCATTACGGAGGCCGAGGACGCGGCCGCGGTCGAGGGTACCAGGGGGAAGATCGTAGACAGGGAAGAGAGCAGGTATATGCCTTGGACCTTGCACAGCCGCGGAATCCGGAGCAGGTCATCGCAGGTATGCCGAAATGCTTATTTGTTTTCATAGAATTTCCCCTTTAAGTTGTTAAAACTTTGAATCGCACTAGATTGATAGCAAGGAAAGTAAAAACTCATTATAGAACCCTAAGATATTTAATCACCCCAGGTATAGTGTTCATCAGCGGCAAGCCTGCCCGCACGCTGTTCGATACTGGAGCTACTCACTCCTTTGTGTCGGAGTCGTTCGTTGAAGGGCTGGAAGGTGTGGAGCGGTTCACAGGCTCGAGGATGAGGGTGCGACTACCGGATGGATCTGAGCTCCTTACCACGGATCACTGCAATATGGAGGCGGAGATTGGTGGAAAAGCGTTCGAGGCTCCAGCGACGATTTTGAAGCTGACGGACTACGACCTGATCCTGGGCATGGTATGGCTGCACTGGAACTATGCCCAGATTGACTGCCAGGCAAAGAGGATCACCGTGAGACACGGGGACTCTTTCATTACCATTGAAGGTATAAGACCTGTCTCTCGTATACTCTTATCTTCGGTACAGGCCGTCAAGGCCCATCTACAGGGAGAGGAGGTCTATCAGATTCTTTTTGAGATGGCGGAGGTTAAGGAGTTGGTGACAGACATCCCGGTGGTGCGAGATTTCGCTGACATCTTTCCGGAGAAACTGCCAGGACTACCACCACACCGAGAGCAGGATTTTCAGATACAGCTTGTGCCGGGGGCCAAGCCGGCGTCTAGGGCCCCTTATCGGATGGCCCCAAAGGAGTTGGCAGAGTTTCGGACTCAGTTGCAGGAATTAGTTGAGGCAGGTTTTGTTAGACCGAGTTCCTCGCCATGGGGAGCTCCGGTCCTGTTCGTGAAGAAGAAGGATGGGACACTCCGCCTGTGCATCGATTATCGAGCACTAAACAGGCTGACCGTCCGGAATACCTATCCGTTCCCACGGATAGACGAATTATTCGACCAGCTGGAGGGGGCCCATTATTTTTCGAAGCTGGACTTGAGATCAGGATACTACCAGCTGCGGATCCAGGAGGAGGATATCCCGAAGACGGCCTTTAGTAGCAGATATGGCCTGTATGAGTTCACCGTGATGCCCTTTGGGCTCACGAATGCTCCGTCGGCGTTCATGAGTCTCATGAACCGGGTTTTCGAGGCTTACTTGGATGTGTTCGTCATAGTGTTCATAGACGACATCCTGATCTACTCTAGGACGGAGGAGGAGCACACTCGGCATCTGGCACTGACTTTGGAGAGGTTACGGGAGCATCGCCTTTATGCAAAATTCAGCAAGTGTCAGTTCTGGTTGAAGGAGGTGGCTTTCCTAGGCCACATCATCAGCGGAGCCGGGTTATCAGTGGATCCAGCAAAGATTCGAGCAGTTCGAGATTGGCCGCAATTGAAGACAGCCACCGATGTGCGAAGTTTCTTGGGACTTGCCGGCTATTACCGGAAGTTCGTGGAGGGGTTCTCTCGGATTGCCCTCCCCCTCACATCTTTGACAAAGAAGGAGGCACCTTTTGTTTGGACCCCGCAGTGCCAGGCGGCTTTCCAGGAGCTGAAGGACCGACTCATCTCGGCCCCTATCCTGGCCCTTCCATCCGGAAGGGAGGGATTCCAGGTGTATACCGACGCATCATACCAAGGGATGGGAGCGGTGCTGATGCAGAACGGACATGTCATAGCATATGCCTCCCGCCAGCTGAAGACCCATGAGAGGAACTACCCGGTGCACGACCTCGAGATGGGAGCGGTCGTTTTTGCTCTAAAGGTCTGGCGTCATTACCTTTATGGAGTCCACTGCGATATCTTCTCCGATCACAAGAACTTGAAATACGTGGACACTCAGAAGGAGCTGAATATCAGGCAGAGGCGTTGGGTGGAGTTCTTGGCAGATTATCAGTATGAGATGCACTACCACCCAGGGAAGGCAAACGTGGTGGCCGACGCGTTGAGCCGGAGAGCGGCCACTTCCGAAGCTGGGCCCCAGGTTATGTCTATGGAGCTGGTCCAGTCATTCAGAGACATGCAGATATCCCTAGTATCCGAGGATGACCCAGATCTGTATAGGGAGTATCTGGCATCGATAGTGGCCATAGACGATATTCGGGATCGCATTCGGGATGGACAGAGGACAGATGCGTGGGCGGAGCCGATGTTCCGAGCTTTGGAGGAAGGTTCGACAGGAGATTATTCCCTGAGAGATGGTTTGCTCCACTTCAGAGGCAGAGTATATATACCCGCGGGAGGCCAGATCCGAGAGGATATTCTGACGGAGGCGCATTGTAGCCGGTACTCCGTGCACCCGGGGATCACAAAGATGACCGCTGATCTGAAGAGGACGATGTTTTGGCCGGGCATGAAGAAGGACATTACGTACTTCGTGACCCATTGCGAGGCGTGTCAGTTGGTGAAGGCGGAGTGTAGGAACCCCGCAGGATTGTTACAGCCACTCCCGGTGCCGGAGTGGAAGTTTGACGATATAGCGATGGATTTTATACATGGTCTTCCCCGGTCTCGGACAGGGAACGACTCGATTTGGGTGATTGTCGATCGGCTGACGAAGGTGGCCCGCTTTATACCGATCAGGAAGGATGACTCGGTGGGAGTGCTGGTACGGAAGTTTGTGGAGCAGTATGTCCGATATCATGGCGTGCCCCGGACGATAGTGTCGGACCGCGATGGACGGTTTACGTCCAGGGAGTGGCGGTCAGTGCAGGCATATTTGGGCACCCGGTTGACTTTTAGCACGGCCTTCCACCCTCAGACGGACGGGCAGACAAAGCGCACCAACAGGACGTTGGAGGATCTACTACGACTGTGTATACTGGACCGAGGGGAGCCGTGGGAGAAGATGTTACCGTTGGTTGAGTTTTCCTACAATAATAGCTACCAGTCCAGCATCAGGATGGCGCCTTATGAGGCTTTGTATGGAAGGAAATGTAGGACCCAGCTTTCCTGGGTTCAGGACGAGGATCCGAAGCTGCTGGGATCGGATTTTGTGGAAGATACCGAGGCCCAGGTGAGATTGATCAGAGATAGGATGTTGGAGGCGCAGAGCAGACAGGCCAAATACTATGACGCCCGGCATCGTCAGGTGGAGTTTCGGGTAGGGGATCGAGTGTTCTTGAAGATCCGACCCATGCACGGAGTCTCACGGGTGCGCGGTCGGAGGAAGAAACTCAGCCCTAGGTATATGGGCCCTTACCGGATCCTGGAGCGGATCGGACCCCTAGCCTACAGGCTAGAGTTGCCACCGGAGCTGGCAGCTCTACACGACGTCTTCTACATCTCTTCGCTGAGAAGGGCTCTACTACGCCCGGAGCAGCGGATTTTGACCACCGAAGGGCCGGTAGCTTCAGACCGATCTGTTCACTTGGAGCCGGTTCGGATCGACGACAAAGGAGTGCGGATCTTGCGGCGCAAGAAGATTCCCTTAGTCAAGGTTCTGTGGAGAAATCACGGTCAGGAGGAGCACACCTGGGAACCGCAGGATCTGATGAGGCAAAGATACCCGGAGTTGTTCAGTCAGGTACATCTCACCACCTCTCGGTATACTATAGATTGCCTTCTTGTTTTGGAATGTTAAGACTAGATACGGAATATCCAGGACCTAGGCATGCGCACTTAATCAGAAAGGTAGGGGCTAATCTTTTGTTTATTGGGGAGATTGTCTTAGTTATCAAACGAACAGTCGCCTGAACCCAATAGAAAGATCGTATGGGATGTTACAAGTTTAATTTATTCCGATAGAAATCCCCATAGGCTCAACCTCAATTTCGGGGACGAAATTTTTGTTTTGTTTATTGGGATTTGTAACATCCCATTTCCGGCTAGACCCCTAGGAGTCGGTTGGTCGAGTCAGAACCCCAGGGAGCACAAAAAGTGAAAATAGAGCGATCAATTTTTCGGGTCACGGGTTGGTCACGCCCGTGACCGACCCGTCACGCCCGTGACCTGGGCGTGACTACTTCGACGATCGTCGATCTCCACGAGACGATCGTCGAACGTGCTGACGGGGCATGTCACGCCCGTGACCAAGGTGTCACGCTCGTGACTAGGGGCGTGACCCCATCGACGATCGCCGATCGCCGTGAGCCGATCGTCGAGCTTGCGCCCCGGGCATGTCACGCCCGTGACATGAGTGTCACGCCCGTGACCTAGGGCGTGACCAGCCTTCGACGATCGTCGATCTCAATTCGACGATCGTCGACCCAAAATCTGCCATTCGGACCTGTCACGCCCGTGACCCAAGGTGTCACGCCCGTGACCATCATCGACGATCGTCGATCTCTGTTCGACGATCGTCGAACCCAGGATTGACTATTCGGACCTGTCACGCCCGTGACCTATGTGTCACGCCCGTGACATTGGCCGAAACGACGGTTCGGGCCCGAAATTATTCCAACACGCGTGGTATTAAATGCTGGTGTGGGAAGTTACACCAGGAGTAACTACCGGCCGTTTTCCTTCTGAAATTTTATAATAAATGAGGAAAAGGTGGTCCAATAGAAAACCGCCAGCTGTACACACCTGTTCAGTTCCGCCGTTTCTTATCCCTTCACCGTAACCGAAACATTAAGGGGAGGAGCCTTCATGGCCATTAAGGATTTACCCATTCACCTTCCCACTTCCTGATTTATAAAAGCCCACTTGGACAAGAGGAGAGGGTTACACGCTCAAGCAAACGAAGCAGATCCTTGTTCTTGCTGTAAAGAGGAGTTCAGCAACGCCACCACCGCGCCATGGCACCTCGTCGCTCTTCTCGCCTCCAAACCGCGAACAAGGTCCTCCTCTACTCCTTCTCTTTCATGGGTAGATCTTAGGATTCTTAGGAAGGAGATTCGCGCTCAACGGAGCCGGATCCATCTCTCATTTTCATGGAAAAACCATGAAAAAGATATTTCGAGTTCGCCGGAAACCGCCACCTCCGGCGGCCAAACCACCGCCGACCGCTAGCCATCGCCTCAACGGAGGTGGTGGTGGTGGTGGCTGGCCAGGGAAGTGACCGGACGGCCGGCAACGGATCACGGAAATGTTACAGGAAAAATGGCTTCCTGGTTCTGGTTTCGGGTTCATGAAGAAGATGAACAGTAGGATAAACTGTATAATATATTGATTATTACAAATTACTAAATGGGAAAATGCATTATTTGAACATATTTTTGGGCCTGTAAAATGAGGCACTTAGAGGCCGAATTAGGAAAAATGACCAGACACAAAAGTTGTAGCCCTCGGGGTCTACTTTAATTTAAAATTGATTTTATTCAATTTGGGTGAGTGGTTTGAACACAGCGCTCATTTTGGTGGGATCAAGACCTAGGTTAACCAGAAATTAAAATGGTTGCCCACGGTTCATAACATGTCCAAATGACTTGAAATTTGGACTGGAGGTCTATAATATGTAAATCAAGAGGCTGTCCAAAAATGAGAATTTTTGGAGAACTTTTGCCTAAAGTTTTTGTAAAAATTTAATAAACAATATAAAATTAATTAGGAGATGAAATTAAGCCCAAACTCCCCCAAATTTTGGGTGGTGGTCCCTGGCATCAATATTAAGATCTGTACAAAATTTCAACTCGATTGGTCGAGTTTTGAATAGGGAATTATCAAGTCCTAGATAGGTCTTGGTGAGGGGTACTTTGGGGAAAAGTACAATTGGAGATGGAGTGGACAAATCTCCTCAAAAGAGGCTGAAGTTGTTGGCCACTGATTTGTTGAGTCTATGTCTACCCTCTTGGGTAACATGGTGTGGCTTAGGGTGGATTTTACCCTAAGAGATTGGCTCAACTCCAACGGGTGGGAGTTTGAGGTTTGTGAAGGACATAGGAGCAAAAGCTCTTGTATGCCCTTGAAATTTGGAGGAGAGGGGGATGATATGAGGAAAACCCTCTGGTTGAAATAGTGATGGATTTGGAGGTAGTTAGGTACCTCAAAAGTCGAGATGTCGGATTAGGATAGAAATGTAATTTAGTTATTTTAAGCACTAAAGCTAATCCAAAAATTATGAAACTCGGGAGGAGGGGGTTTTAGGATGTTTTAGACTCATGGTAATTTTTCTGGAATTTTATGATTAATATATATTATACTTCATGTGTTAAAGGATTATTAGCCCAATTTGTTGTTTCAATTAATTTGAGGCTTTACATTAATTATAATCAGTTAAAATTCTGGATTTAGATCTTGACTTGTAGAACATTGATCCCTGAATTTTTATAGAATTTTATGTTGAGTAAATCTAGTACTTTATTCACAAATGATAGAAAGGGCTTTTATGTTTAAAAAATTATTATGGATAAAATACTTGCTGGAAAATTATGAAACTTAGCCAGTGCAAATTTTAGGCCTTATTCATCATGTCATAATTTATTTAGAATTTTTGGAAGAATATTTTCTGTACTTGATTCATAAACTATAGAAATTAGAGATTATTTCCAAAATAGTTTTCATGTCATTTGATGATAGAAAAATTATGATACTGAGGATTTAGCCTTCTGAGATATCCTATTAATTATCATAAATTTGCTGGACATCTTGCATGAATAGTTAGGGTAGTTCATATTCAAACCGGTAGTCCTTGGATTCTTGAGGAATTTAATTAAATGCCAAATAAATTAGGAAAATTTCCATTTTCTGGATTTAGGTTATTTATATCATGGAAAGTCTCCAGTAATTAATTTAGGGCATTTGGATGAGTAATGGATCATTGCATAACCGGTTCGACATGTAGCCTAGATCGGTCTGCATTTAGTAAATTGTGAAATGCAATAGGATATGATCTGAGGAAGATATAAAGAATAGTGAGTAGTGGTGATAGTTAGAGTTAAGAGGTGCTCGGGTTTGGCGAAAGATCGCTTTTCCCGAAGAGTGGAAGGTTTAAAAATCACCCTAGGATAGTCTATCGCAATATGAGAAGGAAATCGGGCTAAGGGAAAACAACCAATAACAATAAGTGCCTTGCGAAAGGGAACTTCGGGCCGTAATGCACCGTCTTGGTTCCTAGTGCCCCTTGAGATCCCTTCACGGGGTATACCGGGGGCAGTCCTGGGCTAACGTAAACTGTAAAAATAAACCGACAAGAGTAACTTAGTAACTAGGGTTGCACTCTTCACAAACACTGTTGGCACAGGAAGACTGATGAGAGCTTCGGCTCGGTTGATTTGGAAACGGACGGGATGGTCCGGGGAGCTTCGGCTCGGTTGATTTGGAAACGGACGGGATGGTCCGGGGAGCTTCGGCTCGGTTGGTTTGGAGACGGACGGATGGTCCGGGGAGCTTCAGCTCGGTTGGTTTGGAGACGGACGTTTGGTCCGGGGAGCTTCGGCTCGGTTCTGTTTGTTTTGCGATTAAACTTGCATGTGCATAAGATAGGAAAGTTAAGGTGGTGGGTCTTTCGATATCGGGGAGCTCGATTGCACCGACACCGATATCGTTGACTCGGCGGGGTGATTAGCACTTCGCCAGCAGAAGTCCGGTGCGCCAGCCGGCAAGAGTACGCAGGCGTCCGCTTAGTGCACCAAGCGTTGAGGCGTACGATAGGTCAGACCAGTGGTGCTTTTACTGGTTTTGAGGTGGGCGAGGCCCAACCCACCGCTTCCGTCTGCCACTACGGAGGTATCCTGGGAGGTAACGGCTCCGAAAGGGGGAACTAAAGGTCTGTGTGCACAGAGTCGGATGCGTGAGTTGCACTTGCATGTTTCATCATACCCACTAGCATGTCATAGCATAATCGAATCATTAAACCTTGACACCTAAAGTATAAGTGGTATGGGACGCTTATACATTAGGACCTGCAAAACGACCCCTTGGTCTATAAGCTTGTGTGGGCAAGTTTATAAATCAAAGGTTAATTTCAATATATAACAACCATTGCTGTTTGATAACCGACACCCCAAGGTATAAGTGGTATGGGACACTTATACGATGGGAGCCTTGCAAAAGATCCC
This sequence comes from Platanthera zijinensis, assembly GCA_039513925.1. NCBI lineage: Eukaryota > Viridiplantae > Streptophyta > Magnoliopsida > Asparagales > Orchidaceae > Platanthera > Platanthera zijinensis. The sequence continues at coordinate 136,607,040 of CM077080.1, read as the reverse complement.
TTTTGCTTATGTGTTCTCGCATAAGTGAAGGTTTAAATTCATATAATTGCTTTTCTTACTGCTAGACCTATTATAACATTTTATTAACTGCTCACCTAACACAACTTGCTAGATTAGTTTCCGCTGCCATCTGTGTTCTTGTTTATTCTCTACCATCATGTCCTTCCCTTTCTTCCTCCCCGCTCGGTTCCTAGGAGCCATGGGGAAGGGGTAGGGGATGATAGGGCTTAGTCTTTATGACTAACGGTTTTCGAACCGCATCATTTAGGGGATCGTGGAGCCCAGCATGGAGGAGCAGCCCCAGAGATCGGTGCGCCTGGAGATGGGACAGTCTAGCTCCGGAGTTCATACAGCCGGGACCGTGAGTCTCGACCTCGAGTAGTTTACTGTTTCGCTTCCGCATGAGAGACTTGTAGTGAGGACATTTTGTACCGGGCATAAGCCCGTATTTATAGTACTCTGATGTTTCTGTGGACACTCCCTTCGTGGAGTCTTATTATATTTATGTGATTTTTATTATTGTGGACTGCATTGCTCTTACTTCAATAATTGTGCTACTTTCTGTGATCGAAATTGGCCGGCAGAATCGGCGCCTTGTGGTGATGATCCTTCGGGACGTGAAGGAGTCACCGCAAAGCGGCGGTTCTGGGCCTAAGACCCCGGTGGTTGAAAAAGAAAAAAAAAGGGGGTCTTACAATGAGAGTCTTGGGCTGTACGCCATCAAGTCTTAAGTCTCTGGCCGTAGGACGTGGAGCATGAATGCTCAAAGTTTACCGTTGGGATTGAGACCATTATTGTGTGCTGTCCTTGTCCAGGTGCTTGAGAGCCTAGTGGGAAATAGCGGGTCGAAGCCCTTATTGCTGCTGTTGTTGGCCCTTGAAGGCCGAATAAAATTTTTGAAAGATTTAATTCAAGAGCCTAAACACCTAGAGGGGGGTGAAAAGGTTCTAATATTTCCTTTAATATTTTAGGCAATTAAACATATCTTACTTTGCACAAACAAAATAAAACACAGTACAGAACAATCACAGCACAATGAACACCAGATATATAGTGTTTCCCCAAGATATGGGTACGTCCACTTTCCCCCTTTGCCTATCTAGTAGAGTACTGGATTCAGCCTAACTTCTTTCCTCTTTCTCAAATCAAAAGATCCTACAACTCAGAACAAGAATGGTTCCTACACCTCAGACTTTTGCAAGTCCTACATCAGATCCTTCCCAGAATCCTACCACTGGAATCAGCCCTACCTAAACCCTTATCTCTAGGCTTACAACTCAGACTTTTGCAAGTCCTACCACTCAGGCTCACAACCCTAACTCAGCCTTTATAAATATAAGCTTACAGCTAAGATCTACAACAGATCCTACAAGTATATGTGTAATAAAAGATATACAAAAGATATCACCAGATAAATCCCTTTATTGATGTTCTTCTTGATCAGTTCTTGATCTTTAGTCACAACCAGACTTAGCTGTTTCAAAGCTTCTTGATAGAACAAAATAAGGTTGGACTGTTCTTGATGTAGAAGTTGATCCACTGTCAGCTCCTTCCTTGAATTCAAAATGAGATCTGAATCTTCTCTGCTGATTGTTCTAGATCTTCCTTCTTAAAGGGTTTCCCCTTTTCTTGTTTTTAATCTTCTCTCTCTTTATTGATGGCTTTTTTGGACTTTTCTGAGTTATTTTTTGTTGTTAAGGATCAGCCCTTTATATAGAGATTCCTCATGGTTACCGGCTGATCTAGTTTGTAACAACCTTCTATTAGTTCTTACAAAAGTGTCAGACCTGTTGGTAATGACAGCTGTCGACCCACCAGTCATAACAGATAATTCCTTAGAGATTCTTCAACACAACATGATCCACTCAGCAATCTGCTTCTCATGTGTCGACACAAGAAGACAAAGTGTCGACACAAGTCTTTATGAAATCGACACAATTCTCCAACTGTAGACACAGTCATTCTTCTACTTCTCGACACATCTTCTATTTGTATGTGTTGACACAAGTCTAGTGTGTCGACACAACTACTTTTGGTCTCAACATAACTGCTGGGTGTCGACACAGCCTCTGCTTTAGGTGTCAACACAATCCTTGCCTAAGGTGTCGACATAAGTCCTGCTTTAAGTGTCGACACAATTCCTGCTTTAGGTGTCGACATAAGTCTTGCTTTAAGTATCGACACAATTCCTGGGTGTCGACACAATTTCTGGGTGTCGACACAAATCTGGCCTTTGGTGTTCACACAACTTCTGGTTCTGGTGTCGACACAATTCTTAGGTGTCAACACAATGATTTGCTACTGGTGTCGACACAAGTCCTGTGTGTCGACACAATTCTTCACAAGTGTCGACACTTGTACTCAGAATATTTTTCTTCCAATCCTTAACCATGCACAAGGAAACTTAAACATACATCAAATACATATTGATGTATATCATTGACTCGGATAAATCTTCTCCAAATCTGGTACATACTTCTAGTGTACCCAACAATCTCCCCCTATTTGGAGAAGTCATAACCCTTAGTCAAAGAAATCCACCAGTTAAGATAAAACACATAAGACATAGATGTACATTCATTCTAGTGCAAGTAAACATTCAAACAATGTAAACAATCTAAAATAAACAGTAAAATTGATTTTAATAAGCAGAAAATATTTGTTTTACATGTTTTCTCTTAGAGAAAAAATCAAAAAGTTACATTGTTTCTTATCATAAGCCTAACTATCCTAAGATTTGTTAGGCTCCCTTATGACAATGCCTTGACCAGACTTTATCTTTGCCTTCACAGCTGGTTCTGTATCTTTAGCAGGCTTCTTTCCTTTAAGATCCCTTTTCTTTAGTTCTTCAACTTTTATTTTTTGCCTTTCAAAGTAGTGAAAGGGCTTAGGAAAATACTTGCTGGGCTCTATAACATTTTCAGGTAGCTTCGCAGCTTTTGCACTCCTCCTATGCTAAAGAATGGCTTCCTGTCTAGCTTGATATTTATTCCACTCCTGCTCTGAGTACCACTTTCCCCTATCATAGGTCTTGTCCTTAATAGCCTTCCATGCAGTCAGAATGATGTTCCTTGATGTATGGCTCCATTGTTCAAAGTCTGGCTTTAACTCAGCATGTTCTTTGAATTTCTTCTTAGATAGCAATTCTTCCCTTTGAGCTTCTTTTGCAGCCTCTGACATTTCAACTTTCTCAAAGACCACATTCTGTGCCTCTTGTGGAGGGTTGTACATTTTCTGCACTTGGTCATGAACCATCTCAAAATTAGCAGGAGGATATATAACCTGAGCAACTTCTGGCTGATCTCCCTCTATATATGAAGGTTGTATTCTAGATTCAGCCATATTATCATCATCATATAGAGGAGGGAAGCCAAAAGTAGCTCTGATGGTATTGGAAACCCATTTGGCATGCTCAGAACTATCTTGGACTAACACTCTCTCCCCCTTTAGGACTTCCCTTTCAATATGATCTCTGAGATCATTCTTGTGAAACCTAACTTGACCTTCCAGATGATCAATCCCTTCTCTGTAGTAGACCCCAAATTTATGAATTTGAGTTGTAATAGCTGTTTGGGCAGCCGCTATCACCGTTTTGACCGTAGCTAGATAAGTCTCAATTAGTTTTGTAACTTCTTTTTTGACAGCAACAGATAGGGCTGCAATCTTTGTGAGTATTTCCTTATGAGAATCCGTGAGATTCTCATATGTTCGAAATTGATTTTCTAAGATATAGGCCTGTTTCTCTGCCAAATTAGCTGCTTGAGTTTTCAGTTCCTGCTACTGAGTGGCCAAATACACAATTGCATGGCCTCCTTTCTCAAAGCAGTCTGTCATTTCTTTCTTCTGCAGACTCACTTCAAATCTGATTGACTTGATTTCCTGAGCTAGCTGGTTTTGCTGCTCCTTATGAGAATCATCCACATACTTTTCAAGAGCAGTCCTTTGAGCATCCAGTTTTAGTTACAATTGGACCATTAAGGAATTTAAGTCCATACTTGGAAATGGAGGTGGGGTGGCTGTTTATATGGCCCTCTTATAGCCAGAGTTTTTCTTCTTCATTTCAGCAAGTTTCCTTTTCTTATCCAAGGTTGCTTCATCATCATCAGAAGATAAACATTCTATGTCAACAGTCTCTTTGTCTACATTATCCTTCAGCAATTCCTCCCCTTCAGTCTCTGAAAGTTCTTTGTCCTGTGATTTTTGCTCCCCCTCAGTCCTTACTACTGGTTTGTTAGGGAACAACTCCTCCAAGGTTACTTCCTGCAACATTTGAACAGGAGGAATAAGATTAGTTTGTAATATACATGGTTTTCCCTTGACTTCAATGTCCTTGTCCAGTGACCTTTCTAGGAAGAAGATACTTACTTGCCCAATCTGAGCAGTATCCTTTATATGCACCTCAGATGCCTCTTCCTCTACATGAAGTAGTGCTTCCTTATTTATATCAAAAACTATATCTATCAAAGTATCAGCTGCTAATTCACTTTCTAGTGTAGCAGCATCATTTACTCCCCCTTTATTAGGCAGATTAGTAAGTATAGTGTCTTGTACAGCTGGTGCAAGGTCTTCTCCTCCTAGAGTAAAGATTCTTTGTTGCTCTGGGAGCATACTCACAACCCGCATTTTCTCCAAATTAAAGAAGCATCAGAGTATGAGAAAATACGCATCGTGATGCCACGTCGAGTAGGGGATAACTGCTGACGCTCAGGAGAAACTATCTACTTTACTTCATAAAATTCATAAGTTTAATGATTAGAAAATTAGTTATATTTTAAAGGCCGTATCCCTCGGCTCAGTGGATCATCTAGTCCACAATTTAAAAACTATACTTATACGCTACGGAAAATACTTTATTCAGGTTTGACATCCTAAAAGAGTGCATAAGTGCCCCTAGAGGACAACTTATACTATGCAGGACCCTACATTTAATTTATACTATATATAGGAAAACGATCTTTTTTACGTTATTTGGAAAATAGTGGTTGAGTTTTGTAAAATATGCTGATCATGAGATATACTTATAATAGTGTTCATAGGTTTAAAAGTAACTAGCAACCTAGCTTAAATCATCCCAAGAGCAAGTAGACTATCTCCAGAAAAGGTAGCAGCAAAAAGTTTACATATCTAGTATCAAGGTAAAACTACCAATGGGCGCCAACAAACTGACACGAACCCACTGGCAAATATGTTTGTCTGTAAGAAAGAAACACAAAACTACCTCACAAGACCAAGGAACTGATCTCCACAGTACGAGAGACTACCAGTAACAACACATCACAACTAGCCGCCTAATCGGCTACTAACCAGAACCTGAGGCATTCAAAGAAGAAAAGAATACCCCAGCAAGCTAAACAAGTAAGCTGTACGGAAATGTTAGGCTAAAAGATAAGCAAGAAGAGTAAGTAAACCGTAACAAGTACCACTGTCCAAGGAAAGACAAAAAGAGAAGCACTATGTGCGAGGAAACAGTAATAACCCTGCCCAAAAATCTTGCAGAGTTCACAAGGCTACCATGTGCCCAAACGTTGCAAATTACAAAGTAAGAAACGTCTAACACCGTAAGTTGTGAGAGATGGTAGTAGAAAAAATAACGCGGATCCCCTACCGACCATTTCCAAGAAACAAAGCTAAAGGGTCTATAAGTGAAAGCACTAAGGACCTCCGACCAACTTGCCCATCCCGTACCTGGAAAAATATAAAAGTGTGGCTACGGCTAACTCACACAATTTCACCACTATTAAGAGCTTCAAACCACCATTACTAACCAGTACCCACGATTCGGCCTTTGGAAAAAATATAGTCGACAAGGAACCTCAGAATCAAGGGAATTCACTCGGGAGAGAAAATCAAGGTAAGGAAAGAAAAACATTGAGATGACTCAACACGACATGGCGTTGAGTGAGCCACACTCACTCAATGCTTAAATAGACGGTGGTGTTGAGTGAGGTAACCTCACTCAACGCCAAAATAGCTATGGCGTTGAGTGAGGTTCACTCACTCAATGCCTTCTGCAACACTGGTTGTGGCGTTGAGTGAGCTAACCTCACTCAACGCCAAAATAGCTACGGCATTGTGTGAGGTTCACTCACTCAACGCCTTCAGCAACACAGGCTGTGGCGTTGAGTGAGCTAACCTCACTAAATGCCAAAGCAGCTATGGCGTTGAGTGGGGTCCACTCACTCAACGCCTTAGCACTTAGCCGCAAAAACCAAATGTGGCGTTTAGTGAGTCCACCTCTCTTAACGCCAAAACATCTTTGGTATTGAGTGAGGTCGACTCACTCAATGCCAAAATACTTAACCGCAAGAAAGGGCTATGGTGTTGAGTGAGCCCGCCTCACTCAATGCCTAAATCGCCATGACATTTAGTGAGGCCCACTCACTCAATGCCATCCGACATAACCGTTCGGATTGGCTGCAGCGTTGAGAAAGTCTGCCTCACTCAATGCCTAGACAGCCATGGCGTTGAATGAGGTTGACTCACTCAACGGCACACTACTTAGCCGCAAAAGAACAGATCAAGGGGCAATAGCGTTGAGTGTGTGCACCACACTAAACGCCAAGTCCAAGCAGACCCGGCGTTGAGTGTGTGCACCACACTCAACGCCAAGTCAAAGCAGACCCGGCGTTGAGTGTGTGCACCACACTCAACGCCACGTCCAAGCAGACCTGGCGTTGAGTGTGTACACCACACTATATGCCAAGTCCAAGCAGACCCGACGTTGAGTGTATGCACCACACTCAATTCTAAGTCCAAGCAGACCCGGCGTTGAGTGTGTGCACCACACTCAACGTGAAGTCCAAGCAGACCTGGCGTTGAGTATGTGCACCACACTCAACGCCAAGCCCTGAATTCTCCAACGCTAACTCCAGCAAGTCTAAGCACAGGTAAGGCTTCTGCTACAACCACTACACAGGCAAGCATATATACATCCCAACCTGAGCCTAAGCAAGATGGATTTTGCAAAAATTTAACTGTAGCTTTTCTCCTCTACCCGGCTACAACTACTGCACAGGAAGAATCGACCCAACCCTCAAACCATTACTCAGCCCGAGAACAAGGCTTCTCTACTAACAGTTGGGAATTTGTACCCGATTTCAAGCAAGAATATGGTTTCAAACCTAGGGCTAACATGGCTTTATTAACATAGCAAAAATCTAGACAGGCTTGTCTATGGCCGCAAGAACAAAGAGAGAAAGAAAACAATACTAGGCAAGGGCAAGAACACCACTTGCCTCGATTTCAAGTGAAGCTTAGTCGGCCTCCCTTATTCTCACTCGGCACCAGCAGCAACACCTAAAGCAGAAATCTGGAGCTTTAATGGCGGAAACAGACAACCCAAGAAATTCGAGACCCCTAGAAACACCTCGAAAACTAAATTTCTTATCGTAGGAATGAAAGTCTAGGCGATAGTAGTCTAAATCCGCTTTCGGAATCAAATTCCGTCCACAAACGCTCCCAGAATCGGCTTCTGAAGGGGAGCAGTTCCGACGGTTTCTCTATTTTCCGCGAACAGGCGCTGCGGGCGGGGGAAGTAGGTGAACAGGAGCGGTTTCTTTTATCTTAAGTCTAAACTATTCTATATATAGCACCCTTATTAATCTTAATTAGCTAATTAATTAAATAATATACAAAAAGGCAAGGCAAAACCGCCAAGTACCTGCAACCCTTTCAAAATAATATTTAATATAATATTTATTAAATAGTTTTTATTTTTCATAAAATACAAAACGACACGAAAACCGAACATCCTCGGAATTTGACGAAATTCGCACTGTAGCTAAATATCAACGCTACAAACACAACGACGAAGTTGAAATTAACTTTCGACAAACAGAACTCGAGTTATACGCACCCGAAGTCAAAACACAAGCATCCCCCGAGAGGACAAACTGGGTCACCCAAAACGACCCGGCTTGCTAGGGAGATCTTGCCAATAGACTACAAAATAGGCCACTCAGTTCTAAGGAGTAAAGACCACACTCCACAGATGACATAAGCCAAGAAAATGCATCGACGTAATGCCAAGAAAGAATTAAATAATCGCAGAAAAATCGGGGGCGTTACAGTCACTCCCCCTAAAAGAAAGTTTCGTCCCGAAACTTTACGCACAACACCTCTACTATAGAAGGAAAAGTAACAAGCCAAACATTACAAGAAGAAAACATACCAATCCAATCAGGGAAACAGTTGAGGGTGAGCCTCCCCATAGTCGACTCTAACTCACAAGTCGCGTTTTCCAAATCCTGGTTCTTCCATAGAACTTTGACCATCGGGATGGACTTCCTTTGCATCACCCGATCTTGAGTATCCAAAATGCGGACCGGCACTTCAACAAAAGAGAGATTAGGCTCCAACTGGGGCACAACATCCAATACTTGCCCACTGCTACACACACACTTCCGCAATTGGCTTACATGAAATACATTATGAACACCTGGGAAGTTTGCTGGCAAATTCAACGTATATGCTAACACGCCAATCCGTTCAACAATCTTAAACGGGCCCACATACCCCGGGTCCAATTTCCGGTTCTTACCGAACCACTTAACACCAACCATCAGGGAAACCTTAAGAAACATAAGGTCCCCTACAGAAAACTCCAAGTCTGACCTACGCCGATTGGCGTTCTTTTCATATCTCTCCTGAGCTATACGAAGCTTTTCTCGAATAAGCTTCACTGTGACTTCCATCTCCTCGAGCGCATTTGGACCCAATAAGGGTCTCTTACCTGCCTAAGCCCAAAACAGGGGAGTTCTACAGCGCCTCCCATATAAAGCTTCAAACGGATTCATTTGAAAACTTTCATGATAATTGTTATTATATGCAAACTCCATAAGTCGCAATCGCTCATCCCACGCTCCACCGTAGTCTAGAATGTAGCATCTGATCATATCCTCAACTATCTGGTTCACCCGCTCTGTCTGCCCATTGGTTTGTGGGTGGTAAGCAGTAGAATACCTCAGATCTGTACCCAAACCCTCCTGCAGACTCTGCCAAAAACGAGAAGTAAACCGGGAGTCTCGATCAGAAATGATGCTAATAGGCACACCGACAATCTTATGACCTCATTCAAGTACAACTCTGCTATCTTCTTCATCGGATAGTCAATCTTATATGACACGAAGTGAGCACACTTCGTCAGTCTATCCACTATAACCCAAACAGAATCAAATCCCTTGGAGATTTCGGTAAGCCCGTAATGAAGTCCATAGAAATACTTTCCCACTTCCAAGTCGGGATCTCTAACGGAGTCAACTTGCCACCAGGCCTTCCGTAATCGGCCTTCACACGCTTGCAAGTGTGGCACTCAGCAACAAATCGGGCTATATCACTCTTCATCCCATACCACCAGGCAATCTGCATCAAATCACGATACATCTTTGTAGAGCCTGGATGGTAGGCAATACTGGATCCATGAGCCTCTCTGCATATCATACCCCTGATGTCTCCAACAGCGGGGATGAAAAATCTACCGCGGTACTTCAAAGTACCCGCATCATCGATAGAAAAATTCAGCAACTCCCCTCTCTCAGTCCTGAGGTAAAAGTGCAGCAGGTCCGGATCATCCTTCTGGTGCAACCTAGTAAGAGAAATCCAAGACGGCTCTACCACTGCCAAACTGCTCTGCATGTCACAGCATCCCACTGAGATATCCATAAGGAGGAACTCTTCCACTAAATGATCGACGGAGAGATTAAAGATCTTCCCCGTCTTCCGGCTCAGGGCATCAGCCACCACATTGGCCTTTCCTGGATGATACTGGATCTCTACATCATAATCGGCAACATACTCTAGCAAACGCCACTGGCGTAGATTCAACTCCTTTTGCATGAACACGTACTTCAGGCTCTTATGATCAGTGAAGATCTTGCACTGAGCCCCATAAAGTAGATGCCTCCACAGCTTCAACGCATAAATTACCGCTGCAAACTCAAGGTCATGCGTAGGGTAATTCCTCTCATGAGTCTTCAATTGCCTTGACCCATACGCCATCACTATTACAGCCTGCATCAACACGCAGCCTAGATCAACATGCGAAGCATCCACGTACACATCATACTCCGCACCCTCAGTAGGTAGGGTCAGAACGGGAGCAGTGCACAATCTGCTCTTGAGCTCCAGGAAGGCTTCTTCGCACTTCTCGCTCCAAACAAAGGCCGCGTTCTTCTGAGTCAACCTGGTCAAAGGTGCAGTCAGGGTAGAGAAACCCTCCACGAATCTCCTGTAGTAGTCGGCCAACCCTAGGAAGCTTCTGATCTCCTTGGGCGTGCCCGGCCTGCTCCAATCCATCACTGCTGCAATCTTTTCTAGGTCGACCGAGAACCCATCTTTGTTCACCACGTGGCCCAGAAACGAGACCTGATGCAATAAAAATTCGCACTTGCTTAGCTTGGCGAATAACTTGTGATTCCTCAACTCCGATAGAACAAAGCGCAGATGCTGCTCATGCTCCTCAGCGCTGCGGGAATAGACCAACACATCATCGATGAAAACCACAACAAACTTGCCTAGGAATTCCTTGAACACCCGGTTCATCATATCCATGAAAGCTGATGGTGCGTTGGTCAGACCAAACGACATCACCAAGAACTCAAAATGTCCATGCCTCGATCTAAACGCAGTCCGTGGAATATCTGCCTCGCGGATCCTCAGCTGATGATAACCAGAACGAAGATCGATCTTGGAGAACACCATGCTACCGCACAACTGATCAAATAAGTCATCGATCCTTGACAGAGGGTACATGTTCTTAATAGTGACTTTGTTCAACTCCCTGTAGTCGATGCAAAGCCGCATCGACCCATCTTTCTTCTTTACAAACAAAACAGGAGCACCCCAAGGTGACAAACTCTGCCTGATAAATCCTTTTGCCAACAACTCATCAAACTGGACTCACAACTCATCTAACTCACGAGGGGACATCCGGTATGGCGCCTTAGTAATAGTACGCGTACCCGGTTCCAAATCAATCATAAATTCAACATCCCGATCGGGAGTAAGACCAGGAAGGTCATCAGGAAAAACATCAGCAAAACCACGAACAACGGGAATCTCCTCCAAGCGCGGTACACTAACAGCGGTCCGAACCACCGAGACTAAACAAGCAAAACAATCAGAAAGAAACAACTTCTGAGCACATACCGCAGAAATGGCAGGAGAATCCTGGAACGGATCAGCATACACGATTCCCGACTGACCATTGTCCTTGATGAAGTCCAAGTGCTTCCCCTTGAACTAAATAACCGCATTATACTTAGATTGCCAGTCCATGCCTAGAATAACATCGAAGTCTTCCAGATCAATCATCTTCAAGTCTTCCTTCGCAAGAAAGTCTCCCAACAAAAAAGGGCAATCTAGAATGCCCAAATCTGATAACACAGATTCACAAGAAGGGAACTTAACACGGAAGGTATCACGAACTCGATCTAGAGTCAACCGATGTTGCTCCACAAAGGCTCTAGTAACAAATGATTGGATAGCGCCAGAGTCGAACAGAACACGGGCCCAACGGTTCTTCACCTTAAATTTCCCTATAGGAGTATATACAACTAAGGAACTACAAAAATAAAACTATAACCATTCTAGTAAATAAAACTTTCAAGCTGGAAAAACAACTAACCTTAGATGACCTGAGTTGAAGTTTGAGCCTCCTCGAAAGAGATCACGTTCAGCTTTCCTTTGCCCTTGTCCACACGCTGAGGTGGAGGTAGTGCCTGAAGTGGAACTGCATGAAGAGCAGGCTAGACCTGAGGAAACCTAGACTTGATGTGACCCTTCTGCCCACACTGATAGTAGACTTTATCCTTGGACCATCACTGGGCAGCATCTTGCCCGGGTTGCTTGCAAACAGAACAGGAAACATCCCTCCTAGGAGCACCCTGAATAGCATGAACTTGCTCCTTCTTCTGAGCTGCTGCCTTCTTGAAACACCTCTCAACAGGGTGGCCTGACCGACCACAGAAGCTACACACCACCTTGCTCTTCTTTCCCGAAGCAGCACCGGGTATTTGGGGTTTCTTCTCCTCAACAAACTTCCTCTTGTCCTTCCTCATTTGTTGGCCTCTGCTCTTTGCGGTCTCGATTGCCTCAACCTTCAGAGCAACCTCCACTACCCCTACATAAGTCTCTGATCCATAAGCACTTGTCAACTGCTGCACCTCGCTCCTCAAGCCACCAAGAAATTGCTTGACTCGATCAGCCTCAACACTCACCAACCTAGGAGAAAACCGGCTCAACTTGTTGAACTCTATCTCATACTCACCGACCGTGAGTTGCCTTTACTTTAGGTGGAGGAATTCGTTCATAAGACGGTCACGCTCGACCGACGGCAAGAACTTCCTCAGCAGCATTTCCTTAAATACTTCCCAAGAACAACTAGCTACTAAGCTCTCCTTTTCTCTAAGCCACCAACTCTTAGCCAAACCCTTGAGCTGATAGGTGGCTATCATCACTCTCTGATCATCTGCAATATCGGAGTACGAGAACATCTCCTCCATGGAGATCAACAAATCATCTATGACCATGAAATCTTCCTTCCCATCATAAGTAGGAGGGATAAGTCTCTGAAACTGCTAGATAAATGTCATCTCTGCTGGAACAACCACTAGAGGTCTCAGGGGCGCAGGAGGAGGAGGAACAGCTAACCCCCATACAGGGCCTTGCACTCCCTGAGTCTGTCCTGCCACAACTGCCACCAGAGACTGGATCTGGGCTCGCATCTCCACCATCTGCCTGCTGAATGAATCGCTACACCGTCGCAGGCTCTCGATAACCGCATCATTATGCGCTCTAGATGACTCACCCTAAGATAGAGGGGTAGACCTAGTCGAAGGGTGTCTCGCCATCCTATAATCATAACAACATTAGTCAGATCCTAGTACAACAGCTACAACTATCTACAAGTACAGACAATACATACATAAATATGAACTTAAAGTTACTAAACTTGCTCTGGGAGTTTATTTTTTTAAAAGAACTGTTGTTATGCCAAACCTAGGATGGTTTACCACAACCTTTCTAACTCTTGTGCCTAGATCGGGCATGCATGAACTTATATTATTTTTGACTCGAAAACTTATGTGTGTACATATGTCATCCTGCCTGTCTTTAGCTTGGCACGTTGTGCTTATGCAATGTTATGCTATGCATGTTTGTGTTATGCATACTAAAAAGGCCCTAATGCATGTTATGAGCGGCGTACACATGAAAATGTTATTCATCCCATACTGCATAACATTATCATACAACGAGAAGAAAACAAGCTAGTCGCAGCCATGTGGTGAGGTTATGCATCCCATACTACATAACCCTCACATGTTTCCCTTATGGTGGATCCATATACGAATACATATTATGCATCCCATACTACATAATATGCCCCGTATACTTAATGTTATGCTATGAGTGTAGTGTTCATGCTTTTGCCAAGACGTGCTGATGACATATCGGTGTGTGAATGACATGATGCTAAACTGCTAATGCAATCAAAAGGGACAGTTGCCCTAATAACTTGTCAAGTAACCTCCCTCTGATACAAACTGTCACAACCTGCATTTTCTCCAAATTAAAGAAGCATCAGAGTATGATAAAACACGCATCGTGATGCCACGTCGAGCAGGGGATAACTGCAGATGCTCAGGCAAAACTATCTACTTTACTTTATAAAATTCATTAGTTTAATGATTAGAAAATCACTTATATTTTAAAGGTCGTATCCCTCGGCTTAGTGGATCATCTAGTCCATAATTTAAAAACTATACTTATACGCTGTGGAAAATACTTTATTAAGGTTTGACATCCTAAAAGAGTGAATAAGTGCCCCTAGAGGACAACTTATACTATGCAGGACCCTACATTTAATTTATACTATATATAGGAAAACGATCTTTTTTACGTTATTTGGAAAATAGTGGTTGAGTTTTGTAAAATATGCTGATCATGAGATGTACTTATAATAGTATTTTTAGGTTTAAAAGTAACTAGCAACCTTGCATAAATCATCCCAAGAGCGACTATCTCCAAAAAAGGAAGCAGCAAAAAGTTAACATATCTAGTATCATGGTAAAACTTCTAATGGGCGCCAACAAACTGACACGAATCCACTGGCAAGTATGTATATCTGTAACAAAGAAACACAAAACTACCTCACAAGACCAAGGAACTGATCTCCACAGTACGAGAGACCACCAGCAACAACACAGCATAACTAGCCGCCTAATCGTCTACTAACCAGAACCTGAGGCATTCAAAGAAGAAAGAATACCTCAGCAAGCGAAACAAGTAAGCTGTACGAAAATGTTAGGCTAAAAGATAAGCAAGAAGAGTAAGTAAATCGTAACAAGTACCACTGTCCAAGGCAATACAAAAAGAAAAGCACTATGTACGAGGAAACAGCAACAACCCTGCCCAAAAATCCTGTAGAGTTCACAAGGCTACCATGTGCCCAAACATTGCAAATTACAAAGGAAGAAATGTCTAACACCCTAAGTTGTGAGAGATGGTAGTAGCAAAAACAACGCGGATCCGGGTTGGAGGCAAACTCAGTACCCCAACCACCATTTCAAAGAAACAAAGCTCAAAGGTCTACAAGTGAAAGCACTAGGGACCTCCCACCTACTTGCCCAGCCCGTACCTGGAATAAGATAAAAGTGTGGCCACAGATAAGTCGCACAATTTCACCCCTATTAAGAGCTTCAAACCACCACTACTAACCACAACCCACGATTCGGCCTTTGGAAAAATATTGCCGACAAGAAACCTCAGAATAAAGGATTTTCACTCGGGAGAGAAAATCAAGGTAAGGAAAAAAAACATTGAGATGACTCAATATGGCATGGCGTTGAGTGAGCCCCACTCACTCAATGCCTAAACAGACGGTGGCGTATAGTGAGCTAACCTCACTCAACGCCAAAACAGCTATGGCGTTGAGTTAGGTTCACTCACTCAACGCCTTCTGCAATACTTACTGTGGTGTTGAGTGAGCTAACCTCACTCAATGCCAAAACAGCTACGACGTTGAGTGAGGTTCACTCACTCAATGCCTTCAGCAACACAGGCTGTGGCGTTGAGTGAGATAACCTCACTCAATGCCAAAGCAGCTATGGCGTTGAGTGGGGTCCACTAACTCAACACCTTAGCACTTAGCCGCAAAAAACAACTGTGGTGTTGAGTGAGTCCACCTCTCTCAATGCCAAAACAGCTTTGGTGTTGAGTGAGGTCGACTCACTCAACGCCAAAATACTTAACCGCAAGAAAGGGTAGTGGCGTTGAGTGAGCCCGCCTCACTCAACGCCTAAACCGCCATGGCGTTGAGCGAGGCCCACTCACTAAACGCCATCCGACATAACCGTGCAGATTGGCTGCTGCGTTGAGTGAGTCCGCCTCACTCAATGCCTAGACAGCCATGACGTTGAGTGAGGTCGACTCACTCAACGCCACACTACTTAGCCGCAAAAGAACAGATCAATGGGCAATGGCGTTGAGTGTGTGCACCACACTCAACGCCAAGTCCAAGCAGACCCGGCGTTGAGTGTGTGCACCACACTCAATGCCTAGTCCAAGCAGACCCGCGTTAAGTGTGTGAACCACACACAATGCCAAGTTCAAGCAGACCCGGCATTGAGTGTGTGCACCACACTCAACGCCAAGTCCAAGCAGACCCGGCGTTGAGTGTGTGCACCACACTCAATGCCAAGTCCAAGCAGAACCAGCATTGAGTGTGTGCACCACACTCAACGCCAAGTCCAAGCAGTCCCGGCGTTGAGTGTATGCACCACACTCAATGCAAAGCCCTGAATTCTCCAACGCTAACTCCAGCAAGTCTAAGTATAGGGAAGGCTTCTGCTACAACCACTACACAGGCAAGCATATATACATCCCAACCCGAGCCTAAGCAAGATAGATTTTGCAAAAATTAAACTGTAGCTTTTCTCCTCTACCCGGCTACAACTACTGTACAGGAAAAATCGACCCAACCCTCAAACCCTTACTCAGCCCGAGAACAAGGCTTCTCTACTAACAGTTGGGAATTTGTACCCGATTTCAAGCAATAATAGGGTTTCTAACCTAGGGCTAACACGGCTTTATTAACATGGCAAAAATCTAGACAGGCTTTTCTATGGCCGCAAGAACAAAGAGAGAAAGAAAACAATACTAGGCAAGGGCAAGAACACCACTTGCCTCGATTTCTAGCGAAGCTTGGTCGGCCTCCCTTATTCTCACTCAGCACCAGCAGCAGCAACACCTTAAGAAGAAATCTGGAGCTTTAATGGCGAAAACGGACAACCCAAGAAATTCGAGTCCCCTAGAAACACCTCGAAAACTGCATTTTTTACCATAGGAATGAAGGTCTAGGCGAGACCAGTCCAAATCCGCTTTCAGAATCGAATTCCGTCCACAAACGCTCCCGGAATCGGCGTCCGAAGGGGAGCAGTTCCGGCGGTTTCTCTGCTTTCCGCGAACAGGCGCTGCGGGCGGGGGAAGAAGGTGAACAGGAGCGATTTCTTTTATCTGAAGTCTAAACTACTCTATATATAACACCCTTATTAATCTTAATTAGCTAATTAATTAAATAATGTACAAAAAGCCAAGGCAAAACCGCCATGTACCCGCACCCTTTCAAAATAATATTTAATATAATATTTATTAAATAGTTTTTATTTTTCATAAAATACAAAACGATGCGAAAACCGAACATCCTCAGAATTCGACGAAATTTGCACCGTAGCTAAATATCCACGCTACGAACACAACAAAGAAGTCGAAATTAACTTTCGACGAACAAAACTTGAGTTATACCCACCCGAAGTCAAAACACAAGCATCCCCCGAGAGCCCACACCGGGTCACCCAAAATGACCTGGCTTGCTAGGGAGATCTTGTTAATAGACTACAAAATAGGCCACTAAATTCTAAGGAGTTAAGACCACACTCCACAGATGACACAAGCCAAGAAAATGCGTCGACGTAACGCCAAGCAAGAATTAAATAATCGCAAAAAAATCGGGGGCATTACAATACTACTATCCACTTTTCCTAGTGCATCTTGCTGTTGTTGCCTATCTTCATCAGAACTGAAGACTACCTCTTCTTCTGAATCAATAGATGATTCGTCCTGTTGAACAACTTTCTTCTTCTTCTGTATTAATTTTGTCTGTTTTTGAGGAGTAGTAACCTCCTTAGTCAATATCCTATCCAATCTTGACAGAATCCTAGTGTCCATACTTCTCATATGATTGATTTTTGTACCAGGAAGTTGGCTCATTACTTCTGGTATGACAGATGATAGGCATAGACTCAGAATTCTCACAAGGTTTGGTTTCTTGATAACTTCACGTAACTTATCAAAGACTCTGGTTGTCAAATCAGTCTTGAGCTTTAAAAGGATCCTGATCATCAGGTGGAACATAGTGGCTGAGATTCTTTCATGTCCACCTGTTTTGCACAGTATGACCTTCCCTATAATCTCAGAAAGGAACTTCCCTTGTGAATTCATCCCTTTTCGATTGATAGATGATCCTATCTTAGTTTTGGGTTAAACCCACACCATTGTAAGGCCTCCTTGATCATAGATGGTTGTACGTCATCTTCTTCCTTAACCTTTGGGAGTTGGAGTGCGTGTCAGATTGTTTTCAAGGTAATCTTTACCCGGGTATCTTTAACAGTTGCTTTCATCTTCTTCCCGTCTGCGTCTGTAGTTACAGAAGAATAAAATTCCAGAACTTCTTTCTTCCATATCTTGTTTCGTTCAGAGACCAAAAATTCCAAACTGATGTCTGAGATTAGGGAAATTACTCCCTGAATCTTTGGTGATGCTGTTGTGAACCCACCACAGACCAGCTCATATCCTTCATTCAACTTTTCTTCTAGATAAGGCGCCATTACCGGAAGAGAGAGATGGAGGTGAAAAGGAAAGATGATTCTCGTCGACAGAGGGTGCAGAGCCAAGAATTCAGAAAGCGTAGTCGACCAGATTTTGGCTTCACCTATTTATAGTCTTAGTGTAAAGGGGAGTTCAATAGATGCGCCTTAGCACTAGGACTAGTCGACAAAATCTTATATGTGTCGACTGAATAAGTCTAGGTCTTGACAATACTGAGGTTTAGTCGACACATGTATATGTCGACATACTTATGTTAGTGTCGACATAGATGTCGACATGTCTCGACACAGAGTGTCGATTTTGATTTTTGTGTGTCGACTCAAAAATCAGCTAACTGAAAGTCTCGACACAGTTGTGTCGACACCAACTCTTTTGTGTCGACACAAAAGTCCTCTAGTTATATGGTCTCGACATAGTTGTGTTGACACCAACTCTTATGTGTCGACACAAAAGTCCTCTAGTTATATGGTCTCGACATAGTTATGTCTACACCTTTTCTTCAGTCGACACAGATATTATTCCTGTGTCGACACATCCGTTTTCTTTGTCGACTCAACATACTGAGAGTGTCGACACAAGGTCTGCTTGTGTCGACACAAACTTGGTACTTAGCCAGTTTCCTATGAAAACTTGAGCTTACATGTTCTACTAAAGGTAGCTTGTGCTAACCTAATCAAGATTTAACATAACTAATTAAATTTTAAAATAATTGAATTTAGTTTCATCCAGAGGTTTTGTAAAAATATCAGAAATTTGTTTATTTGTATTCAGAAACTCTAGACTAATATTTTCTTTTTCTACATGTTCTCTGATGAAATGGAATTTAATTTCTATATGCTTTGTTCTACTGTTTGATACAGGATTCTTAGCAATAAAAATAGTACAAGTCGAATCACAGAACAGTGGAATTCTACTAACTTTGATGTCATAATCTTCTAGTTGGTGCATTATCTACAATAGTTGTGCACAACAGCTGTCTGCAGCTACATATTCTTACTCAGCTATTGATATAACTACACTGGTCTACTTCTTGCTGCACCAAGACACCAGTCTTTCTCCTAGGAATTGACAGGTTCCTGTAGTACTTTTCCTGTCTTCTTTGCATCATGGAAAATCTGCATCTGAGAAATCTCTATTCTTAGGGTACCAAAGACCTAGATTAGGTGTGCCCTTGAGATATCTCAAAATCCTTTTAACTGCAGTATAATGTGATTCCTTAGGGCATGCTTGGTACCTGGCACAGACACATGTTGCATACATGATGTTAGGTCTACTAGCTGTCAAGTAAAGTAGGGAGCCAATTATCCCTCTATACAAAGACTCTTCAACAGGTTTCCCTGCCTCATCTTTGCTTATAGGCATACTTGTTCCCATTGGAGTTATCATGGTGGAAGCTGAGTCCATTCCATACTTTTTAATCAACTCCTTAGTGAACTTAGACTGAGATATGGATAGTCCATTATCAGTCTGTCTGACTTGAAGTCCCAAAAATAACTTCAGTTCACCCATACTGCTCATTTCAAACTTCCCTTGCATAAGTTTGACAAACTTCCTGCAAAGATTGTTCTCAGTAAATCCAAAGATAATGTCATCAACATATATCTGTACTAAGATTATCTTGCCTTTGGATTCCCTATAAAATAGAGTTTGATCTTTCATTCCTCTTGAGAATTTATTCTCAAGAAGGAAAGCAGACAAGGTTTCATACCAAGCCCTGGGGGCTTGTTTAAAACCATATAGGGATTTCCTAAGCCTATATACATAATTAGGACAATGAGGATCTACAAAACCTGAGGGTTGTTCAACATAGACTTCCTCTTTCAGGTCACCATTTAGAAATGCTTACTTCATATCAATCTGAAATACATTGAACCCTTAATAGGCTGCATAGGCCAGGAACATCCTTATAGCCTCTAGTCTTGCTACTGGGCCAAAGGTTTGATCAAAGTCTATTCCTTCCACTTGTTTATAGCCTTTTGCTACCAGCCTGGCCTTGTTCATGATGATTGTTCCATTTTCATCAAGTTTGTTTCTGTAGATCCAATTTATTCCTATGATATTGTGATCCTTAGGTTTAGGAACCAGTTTCCAGACATTGCATCTCCTGAATTGATTTAGCTCTTCTTGCATTGCATCAACCCAGTTAGAATCTAACATTGCTTATTCAAACTTTTTGGGTTCTATTTGAGACAAAAAGCTAGAACACAAAACTGTGTTCATGCTCATACTCCTTATTAGAACACCTTGACTTGCATCTCTAATTATCTGGTGAGCTGGATGATCCTTTAGGTGTCTTCTTGCTGGAGGAAACCTTTCTACCTCATGACCTTCTTCATTTTCCTCCACCTGATGCTCCTCATTCTCTTCTGATTCCAGTGTGTTTTGTTCTTCCCCTGGACAGCATGCATCATTCATCCTAGCAGGAGCTTCATCATTGATGGTAATCTGGTACAACCTATCTGTTAGACCTATAAAACTAACTTAAACACTAGAAAATTCATTATTAATCAATCTAGACTCATCAAAGACAACATGAACTGATTCTTCTACAACTTGGGTAGTCCAGTTGTAGATCTTGTATGCCCTACTGTTGTTGATGTACCCAACAAATATCCCTTCAAGTGATTTAGAAGCAAACTTTGTTTGGTAGTGCTTACCATTTACTAGGACATAGCACTTGGTACCAAAGATTCTGAAATAAGAAATGTTTGGTTTTCTGTCTTTCAAAATCTGATAGGGAGTCAACTTAAGTTTCATATTGATGGATGCTCTATTGAGAATATGACAAGCAGTATTTTCTGCCTCTGCCTAGAAATATTCAGGGAGAGTAGTGTGACTAAGTAGGGTTCTTCCAGCCTCAATGAGAGTTCTATTCTTTCTTTCAGCAATCCCATTTTGCTGAGGTATTCTAGGTGAGGAGAACTCCTGATGAATCCCAAGTTCTTCACAAAATTTTGTCATACATTCAGACTGAAATTCAGTTCCATGGTCACTTCTGATTTTGACCACAGAATTGTTAAATTCATTCTGAACTTGTCTAACAAAAGTCTGGAAAATACTATGGGTTTCAGATTTCTACCTTAAGAAGAACACCCATGTGTATCTAGAATAGTCATCCACAAAAACTAATGTGTATGCTTTCCTACCAAGACTTTGAACTGGCATAGGACCAAACAAATCCAAATTTAAGAGATATATATATCTCACTGAATCTTTGGTATCTAGTGCTGGAAAAGAGGACTTAGTCTGTTTTCCCTTTTGGCAAGCTGAGCACACTCCCTCTTTTATGCACTTGACATGAGGACCATTCCTCACCAACCCAATACTGAAAAACAGTCCTATTGACTTATAGTTCAGATGATCTAGTTTCTTGTGGCATTTGACACATGGTGAGGCTGTCTCATCTGCAACTAAGCAAATAGGTGAGTTTTTTAACTCACAATCTAGGTTAAGACAATAAACATTTCCTTTCCTAGTGCCAGTCAAAATGATCTCTTGATCACATGACCTTTTAATTTGGCACTCCCCTTTGTGAAAGGGGATGTCATAACCTAGATCTCTAAGTTAACTTATCTTATCAGGTTGTGTTTTAGACCCTTCACATAAGCCACTTTAATGATAGTAATTAAGTCTCTAGAGATGTTACCAAATCATTTGATGACTCCTTTTTCTGATCCACCAAAGATGACTTTGGGTCCATTCTCTATGGGTACAAAGTCCCTCAGCATTCTTCTTGTTCCAGTCATATGTCTGGAACAACCACTATCCAAGTATCATATAGGGGTATGGTCATTTTGATTTACCTGCAACAAATAAAGGATTACTCATCCTTAGAACCCAAGTTATTTTTGGGTCCTAGGTTCTTGTTAGTCTTGAAAACAACAGGTTTACCTACAGATTTCATGATAGGTAAACTACTCTTGGTTTTAACACTCGTGTTAAACCAACAGTCCAAGGCAAAGTAGCTTATCTTTCCACAACACCAACACTCAAATCTGTTATACCTTTTCTTAGGTACAGACTTCACAGTCATGTTGCCAACAGTCTTTTTGAGTGTGGGTGCTGGAGAAGCAAACTCCATGAATTCCTTTTGAATCTGATGGGCTTGCCTATAGAGTGGCCTCTTGTCATTTGCACACTTGCAAAGGATAACTCCATACTCACAGTGACCATGAGTAGTTTCATGATCATACTTGTTTGTAGGATTCATCACCTTCCTAAAGAAGATAGGCGATTTTGCAGCTAGAGGTTGAACTGGGGCCTTACCTTTTCTTTGTGAATTGGCGGCCCTAGTTCTTCCCTTAAAACCTAGACCAGTCTTCCCTTTTTGTGAGATGAAATTGTCAATTAAGGGTAAGACAGATTTTTGTTTGGAGAATTTAGCCACTATCTCTCTTTCATGCTGAAGTTTTGCCTCCAGTTTCTTGATATGATTCTCCTTAAAAGAGATTGTACCCATCTAAATAACAGTAATGTTTTTCAGTTTGGCAACGTCATTCAATTTTAGATCCAACAGTTTTATTGAATCTGCTGCAGCAAGCTTAAGAGACTCAATCTCCTTGGTCTGCTCTTTGACAAGAAGTTTGCTTCTCTTTAGAGCTTGCAACAATCCACCATACTCATCAATGAGTTGGTGTACATCCCCTTCAGACTCAGAACCATCCCCATCTCTTGATGCTGATGCTTCTGATTCTGATCCAGTAAAATAATCAAATGTTGTAGGAGATTTATATACATTACTAGGACCATCTTGATCCAGGCACTGATCATTTTCTGTTATGGCCATCAGCCCTCTGCAGCAGTATTCTTCCACTCCATTTATGGAGTCAAACATTTGTAGAAATTATATCTCCTTAGAATTCTCTTCAGTTTAGAATAACCCAACATATGCTTCATCCTCTTCTTCTTCTCCTGATTCCGAGAATGAAGAATCTGTCTAGCTTATCTGCTTTTGGGAAACAAAAGATTTTTCTTTCTTGCCCTTCATTTGTTGCTTCTTCTTCTCTTTTGATTCAGCCCTCTTGTCTGGACAGTCTGCTATAACATGTCCTTTCCTTTTGCAACAATAGCACACAATCTTAGAATTAGATTGTTTACTAGGTTTATAAGCATACCTGTCTTCCCTAGGAGTTTTCTTTTTCTTGTAGTACTCATCCTTTGAAAAGGATGAAGAAGGTTTGGTTCTCCACTTCTTCTTCTTCATGAATCTTTAGAACTGCCTTGTGAAGGGTGCAAAGTCCTCATCTGAGGTGTGGCTGTCTGATGAAGTATTGTCAGGAATCCCTTCTTTTGCCTCAGCGCCCCTTCTAGAGGAGAAGGAGATTTTCTCCTGCCCTTTCTTATGCCTTCAGCTTTGAAGGCAACTGACTTTTCCTTGTATTCAGATTTGCTGCTCTTCTCTTCCCTCTTCCAGGCTGTAAGCTGCATTTTTTATGAAAGCAGCTTCCCAAATAGTATGGGAGGAGGTATGTCTGCCAGCTTGGCTACTTCTCTGATGTCACAAATCATGGTGTCCCAATCCTTTGTCAGAGATCTCAGAAATTTGTCATTCAGTTCATAAGTGTTGAAGACTCTTCCATAAGTTATCAGCTCATTTACAATCCTGAAGAATTTCTTGTAGCATTTAGTTATGCTGTCATTCTTGGCTTGCCTAAAGCTTTCATACTCCTGATTCAGCATAGATTTTCTTTCTTCTCTGACTTCTTCTGTTCCCTCCAAGTAGACAATAAGAGTGTCCGACATTTATTTGGAGGTTTTACAATGCACCAGATTCTGAAAGGTGGCATCATCTATGACACTTACAATGATATTCTGTGCCCTTTTGTCTAGAGTTGCCAGGATGATTTCATCCTGTCATTTCTAAATAACTCATAGGAGTCTTTATATTTGCATCCAGTGTTGATACCTATAGTGGAATGAAGGGTCCTTCTTGTACTGTGATGTAAATTCTTGGATCAGAAGCTTCCATAAACAATCTGACCCTCTCCTTCTATATGCCAAATCATTCCTTCTTGAAGATAGGTAGTTTCATTGATCCAAACTCTTTTTGGTTCTCACTTGAACCCATTCTTGAATTCTAAAAATTGCCTAGGAGAATTACTCAGTCTGTCAAGCAAATCCTTGAGTAACCTCCCTCTGATACCACTTTAAAAACTTAATTCAAGAGCCTAAACACCTAGAGGGGGGATGAATAGGTTCTAATATTTCCTTTAATATTTTAGGAAATTAAACATATCTTACTTTGCACAAACAAAATAAAACATAGCAAAGAACATTCACAGCACAAAGAACACCAGATATATTATGGTTCCCCAAGATATGGGTACGCCCACTTTCCCCCTTCGCCTATCCAGTAGAGTACTGGATTCAACCTAACTTCTTTCCTCTTTCTTAGATCCAAAGATCCTACAACTCAGAACCAGAATGGTTCCTACACCTCAGACTTTTGCAAGTCCTACCTCAGATCCTTCCCAGAATCCTACCTCAGGCCTCAGCCCTACCTTAGCCCTTATCTCTAGGCTTACAACTCAGACTTTTGCAAGTCCTACCACTCAGGCTCACATCCCTACCTCAGCTTTTATAAAAATAGGCTTACAGCTCAGATCTACAATAGATCCTACAAGTAATTGTGTAATAAAAGATATACAAAAGATATCACAAGATAGATCCCTCTATTGATGTTCTTCTTGATCAATTCTTGATCTTCAGTCCCAACAAGACTTAGCTATTTCAAAGCTTCTTGATAGAACAAAATAAGGTTGGAGTGTTCTTGATGTAGAAGTTGATCTACTGTCAGCTCCTTCCTTGAATTCAAAATGAGATCTGAATCTTCTCTGCTGACTGTTCTAGATCTGCCTTCTTAAAGGGTTTCCCCTTTTCTTGTTGTGAATCTTCACTCTCTTTGTTGATGGCTTTTCTTGCCTTTT
This sequence comes from Platanthera zijinensis, assembly GCA_039513925.1. Taxonomy (NCBI): domain Eukaryota; kingdom Viridiplantae; phylum Streptophyta; class Magnoliopsida; order Asparagales; family Orchidaceae; genus Platanthera; species Platanthera zijinensis. The sequence goes on along the minus strand of CM077080.1, from coordinate 136,582,231 downwards.
CTGAGTTGTTTTTTATTGTTAAGGATCAGCCCCTTATATAAGGATTCCTCATGGTTACCGGCTGATCTGGTTTGTAACAACCTTCTGTTAGTTCTAACAAAGGTGTCAGACCTATTGGTAATGACAGTTGTTGACCCACCAGTCATGACAGTTGATTCCTTAGAGATTCTAAAACACAGCATGATCCACTCAGCAATCTGCTTCTTATGAGTCGACACAAGTAGACAAAGTGTCGACACAAGTCTTAATGATGTCGACAAAATACTCCAAGTGTCGACACAGTCATTCTTCTACTTCTCGACACATCTTCTATTTGTATGTGTCGACACAAGTCCAGTATTTTGACAAAACATCTTTTGGTCTCAACATAACTGCTGGGTATAGACACAACCTTTGCTTTAGGTGTCGACACAATCCTTTCCTCAGGTGTCGACATAAGTCCTGCTTTAAGTGTGGACACAATTCATGCTTTAGGTGTCGATATAAGTCTTGTTTTAAGTGTCGACACAATTCTTGGGTGTCGACACAATTTCTGGGTGTCGACACAAATCTGGCCTTTGGTATCGACACAACTTCTGGTTCTGGTGTCGACACAATTCTTAGGTGTCGACACAATGCTTTGTTGCTGGTGTCGACACAAGTCCCTTGTGTTGACACAATTCTTCACAAGTGTCGACACTTGTACTTATAATTTTTTTCTTCCAATCCTTAACCCTTCACAAGGAAACTTAAACATACATCAAATACATATTGATGTATATCATTGACTAGGATGAATCTTCTCCAAATATGGTACATACTTCTAGTGTACCAAACAGATTTTTCCTATTTTCATGTGTGGCTGGCCTGCGTGCCAATGTTTGTAATCCACACCTATGAAGCTTAACTGTAAGGCCTTAAGGACAAAAAAATTATGTATTTTGTATACATTCCTTGGAGTTATATATAAATGTGGTTATTTATATATATAGTGGACATTCATGATTGTTGAGTTCAGTAATAAACCCCAAAGCTTCCGCTAGAATGCTCTGAGTTATGATACATGAATTAGTTTTTGATATTAGCCTGTAATCTCGCCGCCTGTTTGTGGCATATAGTGTGGGGCCCCGACCGGACCTTCTATGATATGTCATATAACGGATGGGGTCGTTACATCCAGTGTGGTGATCAAGAGGGCAGATCAATGTGATGATCAAGATAGTATTAAGTGTTCTGACCACTCTTGTGTTGTAGATCACAAAGCTGAAGCCAAAGGAAGCCTGGTGCTAAAGAAACGGAGAGGATCTGGCTCAACAAGAAGAGAATGTGCAAGGTGCAAGGGAGTTGTTGTGCACAGCTATTGTAAATCCAACATCAGCTCCATGGCATCAGAAATATAACCTCCAGATAAGTAGAACTTCTTTATATTGATATTCTACTAGTGTAATCTAAATTGCTAGCAATCCTCTCTTTCATAGCAGGACTATGCATATGTAGAATAAGTATCAATAAGTTTGGGAGCAAAAGGAAGAACTCAATCCTGAGTTTGTCCTCCCTGACAAGTGGCTGACATGTTTATCATGCCACTAGATGAAGTAAAGTTCAATACCCTCTTGGTTGATTTGTGTATGGGGAACTAAGGATAGCTTTAGCTGCTCCACATTCTATTTTGTGTTGTAGGATTTACTTTTCTTGCAGGTAGATAAGTCCTTGATGTGATATCAAGACTATAAAGACCATTAAGTGGTATCAAGACTTAAATAGACACACGTGTCTATTAGAGATGATGATTGTGATGCTCCTATTGAGGGGGAGCTAGCTCAGTACCTGTAGAAATGATGATATGAAATGCTCCTATTTAGGGGGATCATGTCCAACACTTGCTGAAATAGGATCAACCTCCTATTGAGAAGGAGAAGACAACTGCTACAGTAGATCAGCTGTCACAAATGCTGATCAGCTTTTTCTAAGTACAATGCACAGACTAAGGGGAAGATTATGTATGATATAGTCATAATCTTCTCTAAGTGTGAGAGGGACTGCTACTACAAAGAAGATAGTCATGCTGTTAGAGAAGAGGAACAACCAGCACAAGTGGAACTATGTTGGCATCTAGGTCAAATACTGTAGTGTTGTGTTGTATCAATGTATCAACACAAAAGGTATGACTCCTAATTAAGTAGATTGATCACTAGGATAATTTCCTTAGTTATATCAATATGAGACTTTGTCTAAAATCAGGTGAAATTTCTCTCTTGGTCCCATCACCTCCCTCAATAGATATACCTATTGAAGAATCCAGAAAGGGGGAGATGAGTGGCAATACTGGAGAGGAGAGGTGTGGCAACACTTCTAATGGGGGTGATTAGAGATGTAGTAGCAATACTTGACATGACTAGGTCATGTTGAGTCAGTTCATAATACTTGAAAAGATTCAAGTAGTATGAGAAATGCAATGACTGACTACATATTAAGCATTGATAATGTCAGTGCATATTATGAGGTAAGAGCTTCTAGTGGTGCTTTATTTAAGTATTATTTGGTATAGAGGAGAGTGCATATTACTTGAGCAATTGTTCAAGAGTTATGAGGATGCATTGACTTAACTTATTGTATCAATACAATTAAATGGAGCACATTGAATTGATATAGTATAAGCTAGCAGATGTAGTAGATATTACATACAGCTTTCAGCTACATGAAATAATCTGCTTATTATGTTAATGCTTCTTAGTATTGTTGGGTTTTCTAGCTTCTTCAAATAGGGGGAGATTTCTCGGTCCATTGCCCACAATGTTCCCTAGATTGGATTTGAAGAAGCATCACCATCAACACTAAGAGCATAGTTGTATTTGATGTTGTTTAAGCTCATCTTGTGCAGGATGTTCCTTGGAACAAGTATAGACGGTGGTCTAAATAATTGTGACAGGTGGTCACAATGTAGAATGATGGACACCAAGATAGATGATGGACAAGAAGGAATTTGCCTAAGTCCACAGGCATTGAGTGTAGCATACTCACGCAACGCCAGCTGCATGAATTCGGTTAAGTCTACAGGCGATGAGTGAAGCTTACTCACTCAATGCCAGATGCAAGAAAAGATGTTGGATAGGCTTGAAATCACCTAAGTCCACAGGTGTTGAGTGAACTCTATTCACTCAATGCCAGGTAAGTAAAAGTGTTGAATATAGCTCAGTTAGTCTATGCCTAACTATTTGCTAGATAGGAAAGTGGATAAATCCACAGGCGTTGAGTGAAATCAACTCACTCAATGCCATACAGCTAGAGGCTGTGAGATAGGCAAAGCCTAAGAGGAAGTAGGGAGAAATGTGGCTAAGTCCACAGGCATTAAGTGAACATCAGTCACTCAATTCTATTGCTTCATCATCATTGAGGATAGCCATGTAAGTCAAAGCAACAGAAAATCTGTGCTGATATTTGACTAAGTCTACAGGCGTTGAGTGAGGGAAGCTCACTCAATACCATGTGTTGAAGAGGTTGACTATATCACATCAAGTAAGTGTCTGAGTTTTTGACACAGAAATTTGGCTAAGTATAAATGCGTTGATTACTTTTAATTTTGGGGAGCTGAGCTTTGAGTTCGTCGAACTGAGCTCTGAGTTTGTCAAACTAAGCATTCACTTTTCATCGAGCTGAGCTATGAGTTCTTCGAACTTAGTTTTGAGTTCGTCGAACTAAGGCAAGCTCACTCAACGCTCTCAATGCTTAAGTTGCTGCTCACGCAAAAAATTGGCTAAGGCAAAAAGTGTTGAGTTTGGTATGCTCACTCAACTCTCTCAATGCCTAATTTATAGAATGTATAGGCTAAGACACAAGGCATTGAGTATGGTGTGCACACTCAACGCTCTCAACGACAAGCATGCAGAAAAGGATACTAAAATGGTTAAGGCAAAAGGCGTTAAGTGAGGCTTGCTCACTAACCGCTGTCAACGCCTAGATAGACATAATTCTATCTAAGTGTTTTGGCATTGAGTGAAGATCATTAACTCAACTCCTATTCTATTGATGCTTGATTTTTGACTAAGTCCACAGATAGTAACGTCAGCAAGTCAACATTGTTCCAATTGTTAGCGGGAAAGTTACAATACAAGCCAAAAGGAGCCGCTAAGCTACAATATGAATGTTGGTGTTAAAGAAAGGTTGCACCTGGCATTAAATTTGTGGGGCCCACTTGTAACACACCAAAAATCTTAAGATGGAGTCAGTCTGGGTGACACGGCCTGATACACGGGCATTTCCCAGGGCTTGTCCAGTGCACACAGCCTAGGACACGGGCGTGTCCCAGGGCGTGTCCTTTTCTATAGGCATCGACTCGAGTTCTCGAGATACGATTGTTCAGAGGAGATACGGCCTGGGACACGGGCATGTCCCAGGGCATGTCCTGCTCGGGTGAATACCGGATGGCGGTTAATGTCGTTGAGTGGCGCTGAGTGAAATGGCGTTGAGTGGAGTTGAGTGTGGAACACGGCTTCATACACGGCCGTGTCATAGGGGCGTGTTTGGCACACGGCCAGGGACACAGGCGTGTGCCTTAGCCGTGTGCTTCTCAGGTGATTTGGGCCTGTGTTGAAAAGGTGACACGGCCAGTCACACGGGAGTGTCTTCCCTGTGACACGGGCGTATTGGAGCCCGTGTTCTGGTTAGGAGTGAGTCAGTTCGCACACCGCTTGGGGGACACGGCCTGGGACACGGGCGTGTCACAGGCCGTGTCAAGTCAAATTTGGACTTTTGGGCAGATCTCGGCCATCCAATTATTTCTATTTGGATCCAATGGACTAGGTGCTTTCCTGCAGTGATAAGAAAGAGGGTTGGCCTCTTCTCTCATTCTTATCAAGAGAGAAAGAGAGAGAGATTGGTGGAAGGAGAAGGAGTAGAGCAAAGCTTTTGTAGTGATCCCGCGATCCGATTCGAGATCTGAGGCTAGTTTAGTGGAGGCAAAGCTGCTGCGGTGCTTTCCAACTGGCCAGATTTTTGATGGCTCCCAAGAGATTGGAAAGGGTAACGATCTTCCTTCTTGGATATGTGAAGTCCTTATTTATGAATGAGTAAGGAATCCTCTCTACCAAAAGGTGAAATGAGTGAGTGATTCCTGTGGGTTGATAGTTGTTATCCCCTGTTGAGTTTGCATATAGACCCGGAAGTGTGTAGTACGGGATATGTATGTTGTGTGAAGCCCATCTGGACATGTTGGTCTGGAATAGTGATGTTGCATTTACGCACCGTAGAAGACTACGCATATACTCATTTAGTTAGTGTGGTCGTTGGGTTGTGCCTGTGAAGGGGAGTAGCAGGAATTACTGGAAGATGGAACTCCAGGAAAATGCCCTTGTGTTGTTTGTGCTGTGGCTATGATATAGCCAGTCCTTGATGGACAGTGAAGCCAGTCCTATTTAGATAGTGTGGCTTATGTGACGCCAGTCCTTGGCGGACTTTATGGCGATTGGGACCTGCGAGCTCTAAAAGGCCTCGTGCCGAACAGGAAAGGTGAAGCCGACCCGCATCTTTTATTATAGCTGCAAGTACGATGTGCTTGGTGATGGCAAGATGATTTGAGCAACGGGGGGGGGGGGGGGTGGATCTATACCTGTGTTATGTAGGATGTACAAGGAAGTGCCAAGGCATTGGTATTTCGTTAGTAGCATAATCAGAGTCTTAGGCCTGCGCGCCAGTAAGACTAAATTCTCAATGGTGCTGATCCCGGTTTGTCGGTGTACCCAAAAGTGTGCCTGAGAGCACAGATCATCGGGCTGGGTGGCTGATGGTTGTGATGGATTGCTTGTCCGTGAGAGCACAATATATATTATCTGTCAATTTCTATTGCTCTACAGGGAAGGAATGCCTCTTCCCCGGGAAAGGGGTAGGATTGTTATAAAAGGGTCAGCTGAATGCTGATCGTTTCCTTCTTTTCCACCTTCTGGGTGGATTGTCCCTGTGCAGGTGCTGGAGAGCCGAGCGGAAAATGAAGGGTTGATGCCCCTGCTGCTACTGTTGTCGCTCTTGCTATTGCTGCTTGCCCTTGAAGGCTAGCTTTTGTATTTTCTTTTATTCATGTATGGCCGACCTGTGCGCCGATGTCTATAATCTATACTATTTAAAGAGGAACTGTAAGGCCTTAAAGCCAAAATGTAGTATTTGCTATCCCCTCGTTTGATTGGTTGTATATTACTTTGGTTTATATATATCTATTGGATATTCCTGCTATGAGTTAAGCTTATTGTGTATCTATTCCGCTAGCATGCTCTGTGTTAGGATGCGTTGATGGTATTATCCTGTGACCTCACCGTCTGTTTGTTGCATATAGTGTGGGGCCCCGGCCGTACCTTCTATTATATGTTATTTAATGGGTGGAGTCGTTATATTTTTGTATCAGCTTGTCTCGTTCTTCCTCTTTCGAATTCGTGGTCGAATTCTTTTGTGGGGTGGCGAGCACGTGTCTGTAGGAACCGCTGTAACGCTAGTGAAATCTTGAATATCCACTAAGAAATGCAAATACACTTATTTGAGGAATCTGCGCATTCCTACATAGTTCTTATTGTTTGCATATTGTCGCTAATGTGTGTCTTGTCCACCCATAGGTGACTCATAGTGGTGCTGGACAATCTGAGCCCCAGCGCTCTGATGAGAGAGCGACACCAGCTGAGGTGCCAACACCTCCTTCATCTGCGGAAACTGTTCGCTTAGTTGCTGAGGCTCTATTTGCGATGATTCGGCCGACCGGGCAGGCGCCGCCGGCAGTGGTGCCAGATCGTATTGGTGTCCAACCCGAACCGGTGGAGGCTGTGGATCCGCGAGCAGATGAACGATAATTAAAGCAATTCATGAGCTTTAATCCGCCTACGTTCACGGGACTGGGATCCCCAATGCAGGCATAGGGCTGGTTATCACGAGTCAAACGTATTTTGACGGCGATCAGGACGGAGGAAACTCAAAAGGTCACTTTGGCGACCTTCTTGTTAGAAGGAGAGGCAAGGTTATGGTGGGACGAGGTTGAGTTACACCATTTGGCGGGCAGGCAATTGACTCAAGTATCGATTGAGGAGTTCTCTCACATGTTTTTTGCTAAACATCTTCCAGCGGCACAACGCATTGCTATGGAGAATGAGTTCCAGCGGCTAATGCAAGGAGAAAATAGCGTTTGTTGAAACCGAAAATCGGTCTCTGTGGAGTTTTACCCTTGGGGAAGGGGTGGTCGCGCACCTACTTCGCTCCTGCAAGAAAACAACAAGAGGGTGAAGAACAAAGGACTAGACCAAGGGTCCGGCACGGAGGTCCCACCACACACCTGGAAGATCTTAGAGCGCTTCCCCTCCTTAGCCAAGTGTCGGGCTAAGGTACCTCAAAAAGCGCTAGAAGACCTGAGAATCAGTAAGCATGCCTTTCTGAGGTACCCCTTGGGTCCTATTTATAGAAAACTGAAAACGTCCTGCAAATAGCCTACCTTTACTGGTCTGAAATTACTGAAAGCCCCTTGGGCTGGCCTGCCAACAGCAAAACTCCGCTGTTATGAGAGGCTAGGGGCAGACCACTAGGGGAGGGATGGCCACTTGATGCCCTACTTGGCCAGGGAGGCGAGAGCTCGATGGGGCTGGCACTCGCCACTTCTGCTCGGCCAATGGCAAGTGCGAGCTCGTCTGGCAAGAACCTCCGATTCAGCGAGTATGGGCTCGGCCCTTACCCCCTGGCGAGTAAGAGACTGGGCTCAGCTCCAAAAAACCTGAGCTCTGCCCGACGATCCTCGAGCTCGGCACGACGATTTGCCGAGCTCGAGCTCGGCAGAGAACCCTACCCGGGCCGTGAGGCGGTCTGGACCGGCCGGTCTGGCTTCCGCGGACCCACTTGGCGGATACGGGGTTGTACACAATCCCTGCTCTTTGCGAGGTTGGGACAACCTCAGAAAGATACATCCAACCACGCAAGATTTGGCGAGTGGGGGGCATGTGTAAAAAAGGAATCTTCTGGTAGGCCCCACAAATAGCTATATATATATACCCCTACGCATCTGACTGACCTTTGCCCTTCCTAGAGTTTTGATAAGATGTCGCTTCCCACAAAAGTCCTAGAGCGACTCGCACGCTCCCGCGAGGAGATCGCAGCTCAAGCTGTGGGCTTGACCAACCTAGAGGTTCCTGCTCGTCGATTTGCTGATTTCAGCTCGGCCAAGCGGGTGAAACCCTTTCCTCTGGGGGCCGAACCTATTCTAGTCGATCTTATGGTGGCCCTGGGGGACATGGCTGGCTCCTCCAATCAGCCGGCTTCCAGTTCCCCTGATAAAAACCTTGTGACGCTCTCCTCCGACCGGGTGGATGGTGGCGAGGCATCCACTCCGTGGGCTAAGAGTACTCTTGACAGCTCGCAGAAAAGGGGTTCCGAGGCCAAGGAACCGGAATCGCAGAAGTTTGCGTCGCTGAGTCGCCTCCCTTTTCGGCAACCATCCCCGAATTCCATAGTCGTGGGCGAAGGCGCCAGGCATATCTCTGTCCCCAACTATCAACCCATTCATCAAGAATTTCTGCATGGGCGTGGTAAGGACCTGCGCAGCTTCTCTCCTCGCGTCAACCCGGAGGAGCCAGGCTCGCGCGGTAAGTCTTTAGCTCTATACTTTCCTGCTCTGGTGGTGCCCTATCTTCAAACTGTTTCTATTCTTCATGTAGACCTTCCCGGCCGGACTGAAGATGGCAAGTCCGTGGATCGACCCCCTTACTCGCCTCTCCCTTCTCCACGCGCTCTGGATTCCTTCCTGGACCCCGAACAGGGCAGCCCTGAGCATGCAAAACGGGAGCGGAAGGTTCTCAAGAAACTAGTGCGCGAGCTCCACGACCTGCAGAAGGACAACAACATGCTGTAGTGGGAGTGCTCACGGCTTGCGGACGGGGCGGGGGTCAGCTTGGCGTTCGAGGAGGCGTCTTCCTTAGTGCTGATGGATGAGATTGATGTAGGGATGTCCGGAATCGGAGATCTCTACGGTAAAAGTCAATCTACGCCCAATCTCGTCTTAGATCTACCGTACCTACACAACACCTATCGCCCACAATATTTCCTCGTCGCAAACGCAGCACAAAAATAACAAGGAGGAATGGTCGACTCGAAAATAGCGATCGAAACTTTGAGTCGGATTATTCCCCAAATCAACACAAAGGTTGCCACTCCTTTTTGAGAGCGAAATCAAGGCTATAGGCCAAGATCCGCTCCGGCAAATAGGATCCACCCGATCCGGAAATAAAAGCCTAACAACGGCGATTTCGAAGTGAAAGTGCAGCGATTAGATTAACAAAACGGATAAAACGACTTGCATATTCCACCACAACTAAGAAGAAGAATCACGAAGATGGGGGATGAGAAGTTACCCAACCGGAGAGCGTTTTACACAAGATAACTGTGGGAGATTCACTCTCTCCACGGATCCACCGGCATCATACCAAAGGGTTGCAACCTTCTTCCAAGGAGTCGCACCGAAGGAAGCCGCGCCAGAGTCGCACCGAACGGATGGAGGAGGCAAGGGGACGGCGGCTTCACACCACAAGAGGGGGCGGTGGTAGAGGGAGAACCTCCTTGGCCGAATTCTCAAAGAGAAGGAATTAGGTTTTCAATCTTCACTAATGATCTCATAATAAGGCCTCCTTAAATAGGAGTTACAAACAAGCCTTAACCATTCATGATGGAGATGTAATCTCATCCATCCAAATGGTTAAATGCACACCAACATAAAATATTGTCCAAATGAAAAATAAACTTGCAAACATTGAATATAAAATTATCACTTCAAACTTGGATAATTTTATATTCCTAAAATAGAAATAAAGTGCAATAAAGTAGGGAAATATTTTAATGCGTCGCGGCGGATGTTGTACGCCGTGGGCGGAGATTGTAATGTAGCCTTCCGTTCGGTTCACCATGACGCCTCACGTCCTTGAGTTGAACCGCCTCAGCAACCGGATCAACAACATCGCCAGTATCGTCTCCAAGTAGAGGTGGCGGAGGTGCGCCATCAATCCTCCCCCGCTCAAAATCACGCATCTCCGTAGCGTGGTCCAAGAGATAGCGGTGAAGGAGATCGGCATCCAAACTTCGCAGCTCCAACTCGAGTACCCAAGAGTCATCCGAAGGGGGGCGGTCACGCCAACGGATGAGAAAACGGCGGGTGTCGCCATCAGCAGTGGTAACTGGCTCAGCATCAAGTATCATCTCTGGGGTGGAAAACGTCCGTGGGAACCTGGGGAACATATTAGCAGTAGGCAAGAAAGAAGACAACGTACCATCCGATGAAATACCTGTGGGGACCGTAAGAGAGAGATCATCCGTTCTACCACTCCCCAACCCATGAGAATTTAAAGTGGGAGAAGAAGACGACAAAGAAATCAACTCTTGTGGTGGCGACACAAACATCGTTAAATCCGAAACGTTAAAAATGGGGGAGATACCCCAATCAGCAGGCAAGTCCAAAATGAATGTGTTGTCACCTAACTTCTTAATGATCCGAAAAGGGCCGGCGCGCTTTGGTGCTAACTTTTTAACGGTGCCAGTTGGCAAGCGTTCGGGAACTAAATGGACTAAAACCAGATCGCCAATTTTAAAGTTTGATACTCTCCTATGTAAATTAGCGTGCGCCTGATAAGAGTCGTACTGTGTATTCAAAGTGGCCCGTATACATGCATGTAGATCATGGATGTGTTGGGCAAAGGATTGTGCAAATTGACTTGCCTTGTACGTTGGGGGCAACGACACCAAGTCAAGCAGCACAGGAGCTTTATAACCATGGACAATCTCATTCGGAGACATACCCGTAGACCGATTTTTGGAATTATTGTAGGCTAATTGGGCGTGGGGCAAGAGAAGATCCCAAGTGCCCAAATGATCGCTCACGAGGCATCTTAACAAATTCCCTAAACTCTGATTAACCACTTCCGTCTGTCCATCCGTTTAGGGATGATAGGCGGAGGAAAACAATAATTTTGTCCCCATTAATATCCATAGAGTTTTCCAAAAATAGCTAGTGAATTTTACGTCTCGATCCGAAACTATGGTCTTTGGCACTCCGCGATGACTAACGACTTCTTTAAAATATAATTTAGCGACGTGAGACACATCGTTTGTTTTACTGCATGGGATGAAATACGCCATCTTGGAAAACCTATCCACAACTACAAAAACGGAATCATGACGGCGTTGGGTAGGGGGAAGGCCTAATACAAAGTCCATACTAACATCTACCCAAGGCATGGAGGGAATTGGCAAGGGTGTATATAATCCTACATTGGTTTTACCACCCTTAGAAATCTTACACGTTCGGCAGCTACTCACTACTCTTCCTACCATAGCCTTAAGTTTGGGCCAATAAAACTTTTCCTCGACTAACGTAATCATCTTATCTCTACCGAAGTGACCACTCAACCCTCCACTATGCAATTCCCAAATGATATGTAGACGTAACGATGACTGCGGAATACATAGCTTTCCGTTCCTAAACAGGTAACCGTCCTTAATGACGTATGCAGATATCGTCGTGGGGGAACTATCCTGGGCTGATAAATAGAAGTCTTGGAAGTCAGGACACGTAGCATACTCATCCTTAACCCGCTCAAATCCTATGACATGTACTTCCATAGAAGTGAGTAAAAGTGTTAGACGACTAAGGGCGTCAGCGACTCGATTATCAGCTCCCTTAAGGTGTTTGAGATTAAATGTGTATCCTTGTAGGAAAGCTACCCACTTAGCATGTCGTGGGCTGATTTTATGCTGGCCGTTAATGAAACGTAAGGCCTCATGATCGGAGAGAATCACGAACTCCTTGGAGAGGAGATAGTGTCTCCAATGGTGTAAGCATCGGACTACAGCATAAAATTCCCTATCGTAATTTGAATAGTTCAGCTTGGGGCCTGACAACTTTTCGCTGAAATAACTAACGGGATGGCCCTCTTGGCTCAAGACACCTCCAATCCCCACCCCAGATGCATCACATGTGAGCTCAAAGACTTTAGAAAAGTTTGGTAGACGTAAGACAGGTGCCTCAGTCATAAGTTTCTTTATTCGTTCTAAAGCATAGGTGGCGGACTTCGTCCACGTAAACTCTCCCTTCTTCATACAGTCGGTAATAGGTGCCATAATACTACTGAAGTCTCGTATGAAACGACGATAGAATATGGCTAACCCATGGAAACTACGCACCTCACGTAGGGTGGTTAGCACGGGCAAGTCCTTGATGACCTGAACCTTACCCGGGTCAACTCGAATACCCTCAGACCCGACTATATAGCCTAAGAACTCTACCTCCGAGGCATAGAAAGTGCACTTCTTAAGATTGAGAAATAAAGTTTCTTTCCGCAGGGTGGAAAGGATCACTCTCATGTGGGAGATGTGCTCGGTGGTAGAAGTGTTATAGATCAGAATATCGTCAAAGTAGACGACAACGAACTTCCCCATGAATGGCTGAAAGACGTGGGTCATCATCCGGGAGAAGGTACTCGGGGCATTGGATAACCCAAAAGGCATCACAAGCCACTCGTACAGACCATCCTTTGACTTAAATGCCGTCTTCCACTCATCGCCCTCTCGTATCCTAATCTGGTGATAGCCACTCCGAATATCTAATTTGGAGAATATGGTGGCTCCAGACAAGACGTCCAATAAATCATCCAAACGGGGAATAGGGAACCTGTATTTGATGGTGATTTTGTTGATAGCTCGGCTATCAACGCACATTCTCCATGTACCGTCCTTCTTGGGGGCAAGTAGGGCGGGTACCGCACACGGACTCATGCTAGTCCTAATAAAACCCTTCTCAAGTAAGCCCTCTATCTGGGTTTGCAACTCCTTGTGTGCCGCGGGATGGAGTCGATAATGGGGCTAATTTGGCAAGGAAGACCCCGGGATGAGATCTATCGCATGCTGGATATTTCTAAGCGGGGGTAATGTAGACGGCAACTCATCCGGGTATACGTCCTTATACTCTTCCAACAGTACCCGTAACTCACTAAGTAGCTCATCCAAAAGACTAGATTCGGGTTTCGCACTCAGGAGAACGAGCGCATACATGATCCCATCATAAAACGGGTCGCTCGCGAACTCCTTCCGACCAACTAGATTCAACGTCTTCCTCTCTACAGGAATGGTGGTATCCTTAGCCAAAACTACGGGCTCCTTGGGGATGGTGGGCCTCAACGTGATGGTTTTGCCATTGAATTTAAATTCATAAGAGTTGGCTCTACCAAAATGAGTCACATCACGGTCGTACAACCAAGGGCGGCCAAACAACACATGACAGGCGTCCATCGGAAGAACATCACACAAAACCTCATCAATATAAGATTTGAATGAGAGAGGTACCAGGCATCGCTTGGTAACAGGTACGGAGATCTTGTTGAACCAAGCAACCTGATACGGGGTCGGGTGTGGTTCCGTGGTCAAGGACATACGTGCTATGGCATTCTCAGATACAACGTTCACACAGCTACCACTATCAATAATAAGCTTACAAAGCTTTTCGCCACTCTTAAAGATCAGAGAAAATATACTCGTCCTCTTCCAGTCATCTAACGGACGAGGAGTGGTCAAGATACAACGCATCACCATAAGGGGGTGATCGCCCTCTAAATCACTTGGGACCCCTTCCGGGTCGCTCTCCTCAGCAGCCTCATAAACATAATCCGCAAGATCGGTCGTCGACTCTAATAGGGCTATGGCTTTAGTCTTCGTTGGGCATTCGAAGGCATAATGACCTTGAATGCCGCAAGAGTAACATGTAGCGTTAGTCTTGTTAACCTTTCCTATGGGAATACGTTCGCTCGCGGGGTTCTTGGTGTTCCTAGCAGTGATTACTACGGACTTGGACTCGGTCGACCGGTACTTCCCTTTGTCCTGATATGTGGAGGAAGATGCTCCGGTAGAGGATTTTCCCTTCGCATGGGAGTAACGGGAGTGAGCCTTAGAGGCTAAATGTTTCTCAATGTCGAGGGCGGCATTGAATGTCGTGTTCAGATCTGTGTGACCATAACGCAAGAGCTTCCGCTGAATATTGGGTTGAAGCCCCTTACGAAACCTAGAAAGGGTGACTTCGGGGATCTCCCTCAGGTTACAACGCACCAACCGGTCCTTTAATTCTCCCATGTACTCTGATACAGAATTGGAGCCTTGCCGCAGGGAGGCGAGCTCGTCAAACATTTGTGTCCGATGGTACGCGGGGACGTACTGATCGGTCAACAAATTCTTCATGACGGTCCATCCAATAATTGGGTCTCCGTCCCCAGTCCCTAGTCTACGCTCTTCATTCAGCCAATAAGTTTTGGCGCAACCGGTTAGCTTCATCCAGGCAACTTGGACCTTTTGGGGGTCCGTAAGATGGTGCCAATCATAATAGTATTCCATGTCCACTATCCATGTGAGGACATTCTGTGGATCTCCCATACCATCGAAAGTGGGGGCATCAATTTTGATGGCCCTTGTAATATCAAACTCTCGCCCATGGAGATTGCCTCGAGGGGGCACTCGTGGGGAGTCGCCATCCGAATCCGAATCGGAAATATGTTGGCGCCGGTGGGGCAACTCAACATTAGCGAGAGGTGGGAGTGGCCTAGCTTGATTTTGTAAAATCTGTGCTAAGGTGGCCCTAAGTTCCGTCATATCGTTACGAAGACCTGCTATCGCTTCAGTGTTACGAATTACGTGCTCGTTCTCAGCCATCCTAGACGTAGACGGTGCCGAATACTCCGTGCCTAGCCTAGTGCGCATGCAAGACCCTAAAAATTTTGAGAGACGAATTTCCCTAGGGCTGTAGCTATACTGAAAGTAATATGTTTTTATAAAAGATTAATGTGAAAAACATGTAGATCATTAAAAAAAAAAAATTTCTGAAATTTCGCTAAAAAATGTAGATTTTAGCCCGCTATTGGCAGACCAACGAAAAAAAAAAATTGATTTTTTTTTCACCGATTTGATGGGGCATAAGCGAGGACGTTTCAATTGGGAAATTGAGACGACCGCCTCTGATACCAGATTGATGTAGGGATGTCCGGAATCGGAGATCTCTACGGTAAAAGTCAATCTACGCCCAATCTCGTCTTAGATCTACCGCACCTACACAGCACCTATCGCCCACAATATTTCCTCGTCGCAAACGCAGCACAAAAATAACAAGGAGGAATGGTCGACTTGAAAATAGCGATCGAAACTTTGAGTCGGATTATTCCCCAAATCAACACAAAGGTTGCCACTCCTTTTTGAGAGCGAAATCAAGGCTATAGGCCAAGATCCGCTCCGGCAAATAGGATCCACCCGATCCGGAAATAAAAGCCTAGCAACGGCGATTTCGAAGTGAAAGTGCAGCGATTAGATTAACAAAACGGATAAAATGACTTGCATATTCCACCACAACTAAGAAGAAGAATCGCGAAGATGGGGGATGAGAAGTTACCCAACCGGAGAGCGTTTCACACAAGATAACTGTGGGAGATTCACTCTCTCCACGGATCCACCGGCGTCACACCGAAGGGTTGCAACCTTCTTCCAAGGAGTCGCACCGAAGGAAGCCGCGTCGGAGTCGCACCAAACGGATGGAGGAGGCAAGGGGGCGGCGGCTTCACACCACAAGAGGGGGCGGCGGTAGAGGGAGAACCTCCTTGGCCGAATTCTCAAAGAGAAGGGATTAGGTTTTCAATCTTCACTAATGATCTCATAATAAGGCCTCCTTAAATAGGAGTTACAAACAAACCTTAACCATTCATGATGGAGATGTAATCTCATCCATCCAAATGGTTAAATGCACACCAACATAAAATATTGTCCAAATGAAAAATAAACTTGCAAATATTGAATATAAAATTATCACTTCAAACTTGGATAATTTTATATTCCTAAAATAGAAATAAAGTGCAATAAAGTAGGGAAATATTTTAATGCGTCGCGGCGGATGTTGTACGCCGCGGGCGGAGATTGTAACGTAGCCTTCCGTTCGGTTCACCATGACGCCTCACGTCCTTGAGTTGAACCGCCTCAATAACCGGATCAACAACATCGCCAGTATCATCTCCAAGTAGAGGTGGCGGAGGTGCGCCATCAGAGATTGATGAGAACTTGCGGGTGGTGAATAGGAACATAGGGCGGCTGCGCGAGCTCCACGCGCGGCGATTTGCGACGGCAGACCGGCGAGACTAGGGAGAATAGAACGGCTCTTCTGCCAGCCGACCGGTACTCGCGCTCGCCCTCACATGGTACTCGCTTCTTTATTTTTCCTTGTTTTGAACAATTCATCTGTCTTTAATAATTTAAATAAATTTTGTGTGACCTTGTATATATGTAGATTCATTGCAATATCCTAGTAAGTGTCCTTTCGAATTCCCCCTTCTGGGATCGGGCTAACTCACGGGATTCGGTGAGCAGAGGGTGGCGAGGCGGCTGGAGGGGCTGGGCTGATCGGCCGGCTCGCCCTCGCCCTTCCCTGCCTTACTTTTTTTTTCTATAAATAGGCCCTCTCACCTACCCCCTGGGTAAGCTTTTATTGCTTCCGAACCTTTGCCTCCACTCCGTCATCCCGAGCTCGTGCCTTTCCTTCGTTTGCGAGAATGGTAAAAACTAACCCTAACGCGGATGGCCGGTCTAAGTGCGCCCGACACTTTATCGACAACTGCTTCTTTGAGGGGCATATCACCGAGGAGGAGCTCGCCGAGTTCACGACTTAGTTCGTCCCTCCCGGATTCCAGGCTCGCAGCCCCGCTGAGCACGAAGCTATAAACTCCTTCCCTGAGGGTGAGCTCGCTTTCCCTATCTCGCACTTTGAGGTGGGGCTGCGTCTCCCCCTCTAGCCAGAGATCCGTCAAATCTTGTAGTACTACGACGCAGTGCCCGCGTAGCTGAACTCTAACGCCATCGCCATAATGGTGGCATTCGCCTGTTTCCTCCACCGAGAGCGGATTGAGTTCAATCTTATGGTATTCCGTAAGTTGTTCTCCTACAAGGCCACCCCCGATGGGGTCGCCTATATCGGCGGATCCCTCGTCAAGGTTCGCGAGCTCGCGAACAAGAACCATAACTGGATGACCCGGCTCGTCTTTATTAAGGGAGAGCTCGGCAACATCCCCTTCCTTCCCCTGCAGAGAAGCGAGGACATATACCGTCCTCCTTCCCTGTCTGGTAGCGATGCCGACCTCCACAAATTTTTCCTCCACAAAGACTTCGAGGTTGCCTACCTCCGCCGCGGCCTCGACTCGCTTCAAACCGTTCTCCCTGGTGAAGGTATACCTCGCCCTGTCTTCTCGCAAGCTCTGTCAAAGTGAACCTCAGCTTTTCTGATCAAGCCTTTTCCTACAGGGGAGCGGCTTCTGCCGGAGCACCGACCGTTTGCCGACCCGGGGATATTCTCTGATTCCCTAGAGCTGGCCCGGGCAGCGGCGGAGGCTTGCCGAGATGAACAAGCGCGGGGTCAACCCCTCAGCAAGAAGCGCTTGGAGCTCGGGGGGTCAAGATCGCGCCCAGATCCTTCACCCCCGAAGAAGAAAAAGGCTAAGGTGGTCTCGCGTGGGCGGCTGCATCTCCCTTCGTCGCCCGTCAAGTTCATGAGCTCGCCGGAGGTTTCTTCCGACGAGCCCCCGATGAATCCGCTGAAAGAAGAGTCATCCCCCCGAGGGGAGAAGAAGAAGAAGAATGGGCCTTCCCCCTTAGATTCTGTCGAGGAGGTCGTCCTTCGCGAGACCGGCCTGCCGAAGGATCATCCCCACTTCGGCAAGGGAGGAAGAAGAAAAGATATGGCTGGCGAGCCTATTCTGAAGTTGGATGAGGGGCCCACCGAGTCTCCATTTCTACTCGCACCCCCTCCTGGGGAGCTCAGCGGCCTCCTATTTGCCATGCCTTCGCCTTCGGCTTCGTCCTCTATGGCCGCGAAAGTGTCGATTCGTACCAAAAGCTAACCCCCCGCTAGCTCGGCCATGAGGGGTTGCAGGCCCACCTGCGGGCCTTCGAGCTTCATCATATGATGGTCCGCCGCAGCTTCCACCTTAGCAACGCCTTGCTGACCGCCAAGCAGGAGCGCGACCTGGCGAAGGAGAGTGCGGCCGACGCGGAAAGGCGGTTCGGCCTTGCCGACGCTTTACTCGCAAAATCTGCCGGCGGCTTGGTAATCACTGGATATCTCTGCTTATCTTACTTAGAAAGGATTCTTCTTGCGCTTGTTCTGAACTCTAGCCTCGCAGGATGCCGAAGCCGCAAACGCACTGCGAGGCAAGGTGGCTCATCTGCAAGCTCAGCTTGCCGAGCGGGAAACTCAGCTTGCCGAGCAGAAGACGCGCTCTCGCGAGCAAGAGGCTATTACTGCCCAGCTGAGGAGGTGGAGGGGTTGAAGGAGAAGAACCAGGAGCTCCATGACGAGGTCCTCCGCCAGGCTGAAGCTCTCATTCCCTCAGGCGCCAGCGAGCCACCCTTACCCTACAAGAGGCCTCGGGTATTTGGCGAGACTGATTTTGTGGAGCGGCTGCGAGTAACCTCCATTGAGTCTGCCGAGTGCCTCCTGAAGGCCATGAGGGGTACGGGGATTTTGGCGAAAGGCTGCGAAGGAGTGACCGTCCAGGATCTCCTGCCAACCTTGTTCCTACCCAGCCCGCTCAGCAAGAAGGAAGACAGCTTCGACTCGCTCTTCGCAGAGGTGGGAGAGAAGGACACTCGACTCGGCGGCGAGGACGATCGCCGCACAGGGGAGGGAGACGAGAGCTGACTGGGCTCCTCCATTTTTGCTTTCTTTTTCCCTTATATCTTGTCGAGGCAAGCCTCATCTTGTAATTATAATAGTAAAACAAAACAATTGTCGCACAATTTTTCTATCTTCTTTTAAGCTTACTTGTGACATTGTACCCGCGTGCGTGATACCCCTTTAGGCGATCCTGACGAGTCAGACCTCGTCTATAGGATGCTTTTGAGTTGGGATCAATGCTTGCGGAGAGACCATAGGCGCCAGCCATAGCTGGACTCACTGATGTTACCGGTGCTCGCGGCGAGATCGGGCTCGCTTGAGAGAACTTCCCCCCTGAGTCTGAGACGGGAACAGGGATTCCTTAGTAGCGAGCTGGAGGGGGCAGGATATCCTGAACTCGCCGTCTTGGTTGGCAAGCTCGCCCCTGGGTGCTTTTTTCGGACCAACTCAGCCGTGCCAACTAGGTGGAAGCCTGGCAGGGGAGTGGCGAGACCTAACCCTAGAACGATAAGACTTAGAAACATTTGCCTCTCTCGGGTGCTACCACCGGGCCAGTCAGCTAGGTGAGAGCCTGAGGGCGGGTATTGAACATCCTCCGGGCTCAGCCCTAGGGTCATAGCGATGTCCATCAAAACTCAGTCGTGCTAACTAGGTGGAAGCCTGGCATGGGAGTGACGAGACCTAAGCCCAGAGCGAGAAGACTTTGAAATATTTGCCTCTCCCAGGTTCTACCACCGGGCCAGTCAGCTAGGTGAGATCCTGATGACGGGTGTTGAACATCCTCCGGGCTCAGCCCCAGGGTCATAGCGATGTCCATCGAAACTCAGCCGTGCCAACTAGGTGGAAGCCTGGCAGGGGAGTGACGAGACCTAACCCCAGAGCGAGAAGACTTAGAAACATTTGCCTCTTCCGGGTGCTACCACCGGTCCAGTCAGCTAGGTGAGAGCCTGAGGGCGGGTGTTGAACATCCTCTTGGCTCAGCCCCAGGGTCATAGTGATGTCCATCGAAACTCAGCCGTGCCAACTAGGTGGAAGCCTAGCAGGGGAGTGACGAGACCTAACCCCAGAGCAAGAAGACTTAGAAACATTTGCCTCTCCCGGGTGCTACCACCGGGCAAGTCAACTAGGTGTGAGTCTGAGGGCGGGTGTTGAACATCCTTCGGGCTCAGCCCCAGGCTCATAGCGATGTCAATCGAAACTCAGCCATGCCAACTAGGTGGAAGCCTGGCAGAGGAGTGACGAGACCTAACCCCAGAGCAAGAAGACTTAGAAACATTTGCCTCTCCCGGGTGCTACCACCGGGCCAGTCAGCTAGGTGAGAGCCTGAGGGAGGGTGTTGAACATCCTCCAGGCTCAGCCCCAGGGTCATAGCGATGTCCATCGAAACTCAGTCGTGCCAACTAGGTGGAAGCCTGATAGGGGAGTGACGAGACCTAACCCCAGAGCGAGAAGACTTAGAAACATTTGCCTCTCCCGGGTGCTACCACCGGGCCAGTCAGCTAGGTGAGAGCCTGAGGGCTGGTGTTGAACATCCTCCAGGCTCATCCCCAGGGTCATAGCGATGTCCATCGAAACTCATTCGTGCCAACTAGGTGGAAGCCTTGCAGGGGCGTGACGATACCTAACCCCAGAGCAAGAAGACTTAAAAACATTTGCCTCTTGGTCTTTAAATCATGAGCCCTCCTGCCATCATTGTTTTGCGAAAGCACAAGATATGATAATGAGATTCATTTTTATTCATGGAATAAGAGTACCTGCAATATTTTCAAGGGTAAAAACGTTTCAGATCATCGCCACTCCAAGTGTGCCTGAGGGTATCCCCTTTTACATCCTGGAGGCGATACCCCCTTGATTTTAAGACCTCCTGTACAATGTAGGGTCCCTCCCAATTGGGATGGAGTTTTCCCACAACGGCCGATCTCCCTGCCGCGTCCACTTTCTTCAGGATAAGTTCTCCTTCCGCGAACTACTTGACACGGGTGTGCTTGTCGAAGTACTTGGCCATCCTCCGCTTGGCCTCCTCCTGCCTAACAGTGGACAAGTCACGTAGCTCCTCCACCATATCAAGGGAGAGTCGAAGCTCCTCCTCATTTTTTGATCTCCACTCTTCCCTTCCAGCCTCCGCCTCGGCGACTCGGGGTGTCTGGACCTCGAACTCAACGGGTAGAATGGCTTCGCAGCCATGAGAAAGTTTAAAAGGCGTCTCTCCCGTGGCCGTATTGGGAGTGGTCCTTAGGGCCCAAAGGACTGAAGGAAGTTGCTCCACCCAGTTCCCCCTCAGATTTTCTACTTTCTTTTTCAAGAGGTTCACAATTATTTTGTTGGCCGCCACCACCTGCCCGTTGCTCCTGGGGTGGTGGACAGAGGCGAACCGAAGGTCAATTCCCAGTTGTTCGCAGAAGCGAATGAATTCCGTGCTGGTGAACTGAGGACCGTTGTCCGTGATGATAGCCTGTGGTAGCCCATGCCTGCAGATGATCTCCCCCCATATAAAAATCCTGATCACCTGGGAGGTCACCTTGGCTAGAGCCTTCACCTCCAGCCACTTAGAAAAATAATTGATCATGACCAACAGAAACCTTCTCTGCCTGCTGGCCTGAGGAAAAGTCCCTGCGAGGTCAAAACCCCATATGGCGAAGGGCCATGGTGACGTGATGCTTATTAATCTCTGAGCCGGCTGTAACTGGAGCGGGGCATAGAGCTGGCACTTATGGCATTTTTTTCGCAAATTCGGCTGCATCCTGACCGAGGGTGGGCTAGAAGTGCCCTTGCCTGATGATCCTCCCTTCCAAGGTCCAGCTCCCCGAATGACTTCCACACTCGCCAGAATGGACCTCCTCCAAAATTTTATGTACCTCCCTTTCGGCCACGCAACGAGCCAGCATCCCCGAGAGGGTCTTGCGGTACAACTTCCCCTCGCGCAGGAGGTAGTATGCCACCTTGTGTTTTAGCCCTGTTCGGTCCATCCCCTCCGGGTACTCTCCTGTGGACAGAAAGGTGACGAAGGGGTCCATCCATGATGGGTGCTGCTCCACCTCCATTAGTTCCCCCTCCTCGATGGAAGGTCGGAAGAGATCTGTGATGGTTCCCCCCACTCGGGGGCCGTGCTTTGCCAGCTGGTCTACCTGCTCATTTTCCCCTCGAGGCATATGTTTGATGGAGAAGGTCTGGAAGGTCCCAATAATTCCTTTCACTTTTGTCAGATAGAACTGCAGGGTGGGCTCCCTGGCCTCAAACTCCCCATTGATCTGGGAAGCAACTACCATGGAGTCAGTGAGGACCTCCACGTCATGCACCTCCAACTCCCTTGCTAGGCGTAGACCTGAGATTACAGCTTCGTATTCGGCCTGATTATTAGTGATAGGGAAATGTATTATCACAGTTTGCTCAATTCTTATCCCCTGGGGGCTTTTCAAGATGACTCTGATCCCCAAAGAATGTTTCCCCGAGGCACCGTCCACCATGAATTTCCAAGGGACCGGGCGAGTGAGTTGTTCCTCTGCCACCTCGACCACGTAATCTGCTAGGAAATCAGCCATAGCCTGGGCCTTGATTGAGAGGCGAGGAACAAATGAGATGTCGAACTCGCTCAGTTCCACCGACCATTTGGCCAACCTGCCTGAATTCTCTACCCCCTCGAAGATGTTGCGGAGGGGGTTGTCAGTCACCACTCGGATCGAGTGTGCCTGAAAATAAGGTCGGAGCCTCCGGGCCGATATTATTAGGGCGAAGGCCAGCTTCTCCAAGATGGGATACCAAAGCTAAGCCTTCCTCAGTACCCGGCTCACATAATAAACGGGGAGTTGCTTCTTCCCCTCTTCCTGGACCAAAACCGAGCTCAGGGCCTCTGCCCTGACCCCCAGATACAAAAATAAGTCCTCCCCCTTTTGGGCCCTTGGAGCAGGGGAGCCTGAGTTTGCTGTTTCTTTAAGGCCTGGAATGCCTCCTCGCATTCCGAGGTCTATTCAAACTTCGACCCCCTCTCAAGGTTTTGAAAAACGAGGAGCACCTCTCCCCAGCCCGGGAGAGGAAACTGCTCAACCCTACCAACTTCCCTGTCAACCGCTGTACCTCCTAAGCATTTCGCGGTGACCTTTGTTCCACGATCACCCTTAGCTTATCCAGATTAGGCTCCACACCGGCAGGGGTGAGGAGATGCCCTAGGAACTTTACCCTGCTTGCCCCGAAGGTGCACTTCAGGGGGTTCAACCTCATCTTGTATTTGCGGAGAGTGGTGAAAGTCTCTTCCAAGTATCGGAGGTGGGAATCGACGTCCAGACTTTTGATCATGAGGTCGTCCACATACACCTCCAAATTTCTCTCCTTCTGCTCTCGGAAGACCCTGTCCATCATTTTTTGGTAGGTCTCCTCCGCATTTTTTAGCCCGAAGGGCATCATTTTATAGCAATAACATCCATCCCCTGTGATGAACGAGACATCTTTGACATCGGGGGGGAGGGGTGCATTCTAATTTGGTCATAACCTGAAAAAGCATCCAAAAAACTCATTACAGGGAAACCGATGGCTGAGTCAACCAGCGCGTCGATCCGAGGCAAGAGATAACAATCTTTCGGGCATGATTTATTAAGAAGAGAAAAGTCAATGCACATCCTCCACTGGCCGTCTCCTTTTTTAACCATTATAATGTTGGAGACCCAGCCGGGGTATTGGATTTCAGATACAAAACCAGTCTTGAGGAGCTTGGCGACTTCCTCCCTGATGGGCTCGGCGAGCTTGTCCGCGATGGACCTCTTCTTTTGCTGGATGGGGCGAGCCTCCAGGTCCAGGTTGAGGCGATGGCAAGCCACGTTGGGGTCGATCCCTAGCATCTCTGCGGCGCTCCAGGCAAAGACGTCCACATTCTTCTGGATGTATTCCAGCATCCTGCCCTGAGCCTTCGGGGTCAGTCCTCCGCTGATGCGGACCTTCTCCACCCTGCCTCCGATGGTGAGAACCTCCATCTCCACCACCTCCTCTGCTGCCTCCAGACGAGACGACTCCCCCCATTCCTCAGTACCTCCCCCTCCGGGGGAGAGGATCTCTTCCTCAGCATCCTCCACGGCCATTGCCTTGGCTGGCTCTCGGGCCTCTTCCGCGACCTCCGCCTGGGCGCATCATTCCTCCACCTTCATCTCTTCTCCGCCAGCTTCCTGCTCCACTTCCTCAAACCTCCGCCCCATCTCCTCGGCATCCTCCAGTCAAGAGATGGAGTTCACTGCCGAGACATAGCACTCCCTTGCCTCCTTAGGGTCTCCTCGGACCCGGATCTGGACCCCCTCGACATTGAACTTTAGGCACTGGTGGAAGGACGAGGAGATGCAGCGGAAGGCGCTGATGAGGGGTCTTCCAAAGATGGCGCTGTAGCTGCTGGGGGTGTCTATGATGACGAACTTGTAGTTACGTGACTGCCCCCTAGAGTGACATTGAGTCCCACTCCTCCCTCGACCTCTTTCCTTTCTCCCGAGAAGCCGAACAGGGGCCCGTCCGAGGCCAGCACCCTTCTGGCCTCTACCTTCATCGCGTCGAACGCCCTCTTGAAGATGACGTTGACCGAGCTCCCGTTGTCGACGAGGATCCGGGAGACGGTAAAATACTCAATGGCTGTCTGGGTTACCAGCGCATTGTAAAAGGGGTCCTCATGACCCGGCATATCCTCCCTAGAGAAGGTGATTTTCTCATCCAGGGGCGGGTACTGGGATGTGGAGCCAACGCTCCTTCGGTACATAGTGTGGAGGCTTGACTTGCGGGAAGACTCGATCCCAGCCCCCCCGTGGATCGCTCCGATCCTTCCTCGGGTGCCCAAATCAACCCGGTCCTCACACCGATCCTCTTCCACCCGAGGCCGGATCTCCTCTATCCGCACTTCCTGATGGTTTTGTTGTTGTTTCTCCCTGTTTTCTCTAATCTCAAGGAACTCCGGACACGTGGACGTGAGGTGCCATTCCTCTTGATGGAAATCATAATAGAGTAGGTCCACCCTGACCTCCCTCCTTCTCCTCAACTGCCCTCTCCTCCTTCCTATCATGGCAATTGCATTTGCCTCCTCCTAGTCGGGGAGAGGGGGTCTCTGGCCCTGCCTACCCCCCTGGGGGTTGAACTGCCCTCTGTCCCCCTGGCGGTTATCTCCTCCCTGATAACCCCTTTGTGGTGCCTTGTCCTGCCACTCTGGTCTCCATCCCAAAAGGTTGTTCTGCACCGGACGCCCCCACCTGGGTTGTGGCTGCTGCTGTGGCCGCTCCCTATGCTGGGGTTTAGCCCTCCTTTCCTCCTGAGTTCGGCCACCCCTTGGCCTCTCCTCCTCCACGGCCCACTTGGCCAGCCTCCGCGGAAACTCCGGGTGCGCTTCCTCCATATCAGCCTCCCTGGCCGCCCTCTCCAGGAGCACCTCAAAAGACACTGGAGGTGATCTCTTCAGTTCCATCGCGAAGAACACGGACTGGAGACCCAGGGTGAAGGCCACCATTATGGTGTGCCCTAACATCTCCTGTACTTGGGACAGTTCCTCCTGGAACTGGTCTAGATAGCTTCCCAGAGTTTCCCCCGCCCTCTTCTTGATGCGGAACAAAGAATCCGCCTCCTTCTTCCTCTTCTTGGAAGTGGTGAATCTCAACATGAACCCCCGTCGCAGGTCCTCGAAGCAGTAGACGGACCTGGTCGGGAGTTGGAGGAACCACTCTCTTGCCTTCTCCCTGAGGGTGATGGTGAAGAGTCTGCACATGAAGCCATCCGACATCTATCGGATAGAGACCATGTCCTCGAACCATTGGATGTGGTGGACCGGGTCTCCTCTCCCGGAGTAGTAGGACATCACCGGATCGTGAAACCCCTCTTGAACTGGGGCAGAGGAAACGAACTCGCTGAAGAGGCTCCCCCCTCAGCTGGACGAGGTGGGAACTCCCTCCCTGCTGTCTCGTCGAAGTGGTACTCAGCAGCCGAGCCGGGGAATAGGACTCGCCCCTGGAACTCGCACTCGCCCCTCTCGGTGGGCTCCTTCCATTGTCGCCTGAGCGGCGCGTCGTCGCCGAGCACAGGAGCGGAGACCACCAGGACTTCTGGTGTCGCGCTCTCGGCTCGCATGCCAAGTGCTGTCCTGAACAGCCCGAGGATCTCCTCCCTGAGCTCCGCTGGCACACCCGACGCTGGGGGTGGGGGAGGGGGTTGCGAGTTGCCCCTTACTGATCCTTGTCCTTCTTCTCCGGTCATTGAACCTGCAAAAGATTTTCTCTGCTGACCACAGTCCATGCTCACCGCACCAAAAATGTTGAAATCGGAAATCGGTCTCTGTAGAGTTCGACCCTTGGGGAAGGGGTGGTTGTGCACCTACTTCGCTCCTGCAAGAAAACAACAAGAGGGTGAAGAACAAAGGACTAGGCCAAGGGCCCGGCGCGGAGGTCCCACCACACACCCGGAATACTTTAGAGCGCTTCCCCTCCTTAGCCAAGTGTCGGGCTAAGGTACATCAAAAAGCGCTAGAAGACCTGATAATCAGTAAGCATGCCTTTCTGAGGTACCCCTTGGGTCCTATTTATAGAAAACTGAAAACGGCCTACAAATAGCCTACCTATGCTGGTCTGAAATTACTGAAAGCCCCTTGGGATGGCCTGCCAACCGCAAAACTCCGCTGTTATGAGAGGCTAGGGGCAGACCACTGGGGGCGGGATGGCCACTGGATGCCCTACTCGGCCAGGGCGGCGAGAGCTCGATGGGGCTGGCACTCGCCGCTTTTGCTCGGCCAATGGCGAGTGCGAGCTCGCCTGGCGAGCACCTCCGATTCGGCGAGTGTGGGCTCGGCCCTTTTCCCCTGGCGAGTAAGCGACTGGGCTCAGCTCCGAAAACACTTAGCTCGGCCCGACGATCCCTGAGCTCGGCACGACGATTTGCCGAGATCGAGCTCGGCATAGAACCCTGCCCGGGCCGTGAGGCGTTCTGGACCGGCCGATCTGGCTTCCGCGGACCCACTCGGAGGATATGGGGTTGTACAGCGTTGATGCGTACCTACATGAATTTACACGATTGGGACGTTATACAAGAACAATCTTTGCCGATGAACAAAGAAAAACAAATCGGTTCTATGAAGGATTGCGGGATTAGTTGAGGTTCCTGCTTTCTAGTTCAGTGAACCGGGGATTTCAGACTTTAGTTGATACGGTGTGTGCGCTAGAGACGGACATGAAGAGGGTGACAGGCAGGAAGGACATGGCTTTGGCAAAGCTAGAGTTCAAAGCCACCCGCTCTGGCAAATCGTACTACCAGAAGTAGTGGGGCAAGAGATCCAAGCCTTTGGGGCAAACTTATGTGATGGTTACATCGGGAGCAACGTCGAGGCCGGAGTCTAGTACATTCTTTACCTATGGAAAAGTTGGGCATATAGCTCGTGATTGTCGGGTTGCTCAACCCATAGGAGAAAAGAAGACGGGTGTGTCTTATGCTGAGAAGGGCAAAGCAGTGGTTGATCCTCTACATCTGAGGCACAGCCCAGAGTCTATAATCTTGGACAATAGGAGGCTATCAAGCAAAGTGACATCGTCACAGGTACGAGTTAAGTTAATTCTTGTTGTATTGATTGCATATTTTGTATGTAGCTTGTGCATGATGTGTGTGCTATAGGCTTTGTCCTGATTTGGAACAATCCGAAGAGAGCCCTGTTTGATACGGGTGCTTCGTATTCTTTTCTGTATAAGGACTTCATAACTCGAGTTGGAGTACCGAGTCATGTGACGACAGATGGTGTAAAGGTACTACTACCGAATGGTTGTATCATGCTTACGGATAGGACTTGCGATGTTGACGTACATATATAAAATAGAGATTTCGGATTGAGAGCGTCCGTGCTACCGCTATCGGAGTTTGATGTGATTTTTGGCATGGACTAGCTCTCGGAGCAGCGTGCCTTGATTGATTGCACTTCCAAGGAGATCACACTGGGCCAGAATACCTAACTTGAGACGAAGTTCGCTGGTACGCGAGGAGTAGGCGGGACCTTGTTGTCTGCACTCCAAGTCGTCAGTACTGTTCGGAAGGGCACATAGTTATTCTTCATGCTTATTCAGGTTGTTGAGCCAAAGGCCAGGGTAAGTGAAGTTCCAATTGTGTCGTAGTTTGCAGATGTATTTCCTAAAGAACTTCCTGGGTTATCACCCCAGCGGGAGATTGACTTCGTGATTGAGTTGGTGTCAGGTGCAAAACCTGTGGCCCGCTCACCATGTCGCGTTGCGCCAAACGAAATGGCTGAACTTAAAGTCCAATTGCAAGAATTGTTAGAGTAGGGATACATACGGCCAAGTATGTCACCTTGGAGCGCGCCTATTCTATTTGTGAAAAAGAAAGACAGTAGTTTGCGTTTGTGCATTTACTACCGCGAATTGAATAAGCTGACAGAAAAGAACAAATATCCGATTCCACGGATCTATGACCTATTTGATTAGCTAGTAGGGTCAACCGTCTATTCAAAGTTAGATTTGAAATCGGTATATTATCAATTGCGGATTTGGGAAAGCTACATTCCTAAGACATCGTTTTGGACACGCTATGGTCATTATGAATTCACGGTGATGCTGTTTGTCTTATGTTATGCGCCTTCGGTATTCATGAATCTAATGCACCGGACGTTCCGATAGTACTTGGATTTATTCGTAATTGTGTTTATTGAATATATTTTGTGTACTCTAAGTCGGGAGATGATCATGCAAACAATTTGCGGTTGGTGTTGCATACCCTGCGGAGGAATAAGTTGTATGCCAAGTTCTCAAAGTGTGAGTTCTGGCTATCGTAAGTGGCTTGTTTGGGCCATGTGGTAAGTGGAGAGGGCATAGTAGTAGATCCGGCAAAGATAAGTGCCATACGGGATTGGCTAGTGATGTCTTTAGTGGCCGAAGTCAGGAGCTTTCTTGGCCTAGCAGGCTACAATAGACGGTTTGTGGAAAACTTCTCATGGATTGCTTTACCTCTGACCACGTTGACGAGAAAAGATCAGAAGTTCGTTTGGATGCCGGAGTGCGCGCGAGCTTTTGAAGAGTTGAAGAGTCATTTGCCCACGACGCCTGTGTTGACATAGCCATGTGGTACAGACGGCTATAAGATCTACAGTGATGCTTCAGGGAGCTGCTTAGGCTGCATTCTTCTGCAATTTGGTAAAGTGATTGCTTATGGCTCACGCCAGCTAAAGGTGCATGAATGGAACTACCCCGTCCACGATTTAGAGTTGGCGGTAGTAATCTTTGCACTAAAATTGTGGCAGCACTATCTTTATGGCGTTAAAGTAGATATCTATACAGATCACAAGAGCCAAAAGTATTTGTTAGATCAGAAGGATCTGAATATGCGACAACGGAGGTGGATGGAGTTCCTTGGGGACTACACTTTCAATATTCACTATACTCCCGGGAAGGGAAATATGATCGCTGATGCTTTGAGTCATAGGATTCAAGTACGGGCAAACTGTGTAAGACCCCCCCTCCCGGAACACATAACACGGCACGAGAGCGGTCTTATGCCCAGAATAGCCGTCTTGCGGTAACACAAACATTCAGGTCAGCCTGTACCACAAGACGCCTATCCTTCCGGCTACAACTAATATCAACACGTAAATGCCAACCCAACCATAATAATATAAGAAGTCAATCCACACAAAGCATGAGTCAATAAGTACAGCAAAAGAGAAGCTAAACAAGCATCTACATAATCAGAGTACGTAAATAGAATTGCCCCAAAGGGCTACATCAAAATCTCTCTCACTCACATCTGTAACCGACGGTAGCGACGGTACCGTCCCCTTAGGCCCTGTCGTCCTGGCATGGCTGTCCAGCTGCATAGCTTGCTGCTCCACCTGCAGGGTTTCCTCCTAAAAAGGAAGACGTAGCAACCGTTTGTCATAAAGACTAAGTGGCTTCACAACCGCTCCCCCGGCGACTCATCTGCACGGGGCAGAGAAAGGAATAGGTACAATATATAAAACAGTAGTACAAGCAGGTGAAGTAAGTATACAAGTCATAAGTAGAAATATAAGTAGTGTATAAATGAACAACCTCTTAATCTACAGCAGTAAGAGAGTATAATGTTATAACAGTAAGTAACTCAACTTATATGGATGCCCATACAAGCATATAAGTTGAGGGTAATTCAGCAGTAAGTAACTCATCGTATAGGAGTGCCCAAACAAACTTATACGATGAGGGTCTTGTGTATGTAATAAAGTGCAATGCTATGTATGCAATGCAATGACACACCCATGATCAGGCACATGCAACCGCTATGTCGACACAGACTTATAGTTCCCACTATTCGAGCAGGTAGCTAACCTTTCAGGCGTCAACCGTCGTGGCCAAACGGTGACCGTAGAGATGGCATATCCACTACTAGGCTGGTCTCCACACTACCTGGCCTAGGCCTCCATACGCCTCAATGCTAAGAACATAATAGCGGAGCTCACCTGCGTACTACGGCTCAGTGGGTTCTCTTGGGTAAATGTGCACCAAGATCCTAGCCCCGAACTGGCCTAAGGTATGACACGGAAGGAGCCCCAGAAATGAGCACGAGGACCAAGCTCAACCGTTCACTTGGCACTGAAGGAGCCTCAGTACGTGAACACCGAGGACCAAGCCCAACCGCCCAAGGTCTAACTGTCAACTCCCATCGGTGTGACGATTGGCAAGCCCGTAGACCTGCCACACTATCCTTAACCCGGGATTACGACACCGCGTGTCGACTCACACCACATGCAATTTCACAATATCGTAGCATGGAAGGATCCTCGGGACGTGAACACCGAGGACCTAGCCCAACCATCCATTAAATACGGAAGGAGCCACGGGATGTGAACACCGAGGACCAAGCCCAACCGTCTGACTTTACTCATCTCAACCTCATTCCAACTAGTGACGGTCAACACCGCACTTGTTAACTTCCACAATGCTACCCGTAGGGAGACGACACTCTAAGCATTAGATTACTAATTCTCTTCTATCCATTCAACATACATCATGGCCATAGTTAAATCATTTATACGCCCTTCCAAATCAATTCAACATGATATAGATAATGAGCAGCAATATACATCTACCAATTTATATTAGGCTCTTATCTTAAATTAAGCTTGTCCACAAGTCGTTATATGAATTCAGATTTATAGCATCAACTTATCATATCACTATGATGACTATGTCAAAATATTTCACCCAAACCTCGAGTTGGATCTCAACATTAAATTCCACCTAATCGAATTCCACATTACATAGCCCAGAATTTAGGTGCAGCCTTAATCCGGGATTCAACTTCGACCAAGGATTCCCTTGGCTACAGAAATCCGACGAGTGCGTGAAACAACTCGTTGGAAAGATAATTTCAAGGGATACAACTATTGTGTTTAGTTGAAATCCCAGATTTGATCGCATCACACCAGTAATTCACTCGAAGCCTGCTGAGTAAAGGATACAGATTTCCTTGGTGGAATTTCCCCCAATCGCAGCAGATTTGAACTGACTTTCCTGTGGCTACAGGTATCGTCTGGAAACATGCAATCACTTGTTGGAAAGATAATTTTGAGGGCTACGACTTTCATGTTGAGTCAAAAACCCAGATATGACAAGAACCACTCCGAAACTGGCCACGAAGATCGCTGCGTGCAGAAATCAGATTTCTGCACGCATCTTAAGGTTAGATGAACGGCATCCATTCATCTTCCTCCTTGCACCGATCTCCCAAAAACTCCTCCAAGAATTCTTCCACCCTTATTCACCCTCACGAAGTCATATTTCTCCACAAATCCCTCTCTCATCTTCACTTGAATGATGAGGAGGATGAAGACACTTAAACCTAGATTAACAAATCTAGGCATGGCTTTCCCTAGGAAATCATCTCCTCACCATCAAGACTCTATGGAGTCGATATCTCTCCTAGAATATAACTACGGATCTAGCACCAAGGTAGAGGGGAGGAAGCTCACCTCATTTCAAGCGGTACCACAATTTCTGGCCATGGATCTAGTCATCCTCCTCCGCGGCATCAGTTGTTGTTGTTCTTAACGACAAAGGAAGGAGAGAGAGAGAAGGCTGCCTCCAGGAGCTCCGATTGCTTCCCTCGGCTCTATCGGTTTCGCGAGGTCCGCGATGACGACAAGATCCATCGGCAAGGATGGATAGGGTTCGGCTTTATCGTCTCTTATAAACCGATGTATTAGGTTAAATCCCTTCTGCCACGTGTCAACGCCCCATTGGACCGCCCCTAATGGGTCATATTGAAGTGACCCTGTTCAAGGAATCATCCAGCACGAATCCCGAAGTCTGGTTCGGTCTTCCTGTACAAGCTGGTGAATCTGCCTGGGCGAAGAAAACGCACAAGTCAAATTCGACGGGAATCAACTGTCATTCTCGACGATCGGTGAGAATCGCCAGGCATTCTCGACGAATTCGTCGGGTATCAACAATGATACTCGACGAATTTCACTTAGCCAACTTATCAGAAATCCTGGCATTGAGTGCGTTGAGTATCAGTCAGAGATACTCGACGATCGGTGGGTATAGCCGGGCATTCTCGACGATCGGGGAGAATCGCCGGGCATTCTCGACGAATTCGTCGTGTATCAATAATGATACCCGGCGAAATTAACTTAGCAAACTTATCGAAAATCCTGGCATTGAGAGCGTTGAGTATCAGTCAGCGATACTCGACGATCGGTGGGTATCACCGGGCATTCTCGACGATCGGTGAGAATCGCCGGGCATTCTCGTCGAATTCATCGGGTATCAACAATGATACCCGACGAATCTCCCTTAGGCCATTTCCTTTCGATCCGTTGGATATCACTCAACCCTAAACTCTATTCAATGCACTTGACACCTTTTGCCAGTGCACCCCAAGCCCGAGTCAAGTCTCTTGACTCAGAACTCATGCGAGGGGCCTAGCGCGAATTGGGACGTTACAAATCTTATAAACAAAATAAAAGATTTCGTCCCCGAAATCAGGCTGAGGTCATGGGGAGTAAAGCATACAAAAAATAAATATGCTTTTGAATAAAATTACCTGAAAGAAACAGCTCCGGGTAGCGTCTTTGCATCAAATCCATTGGCTCCCAAGTAAATTCTTCCTTCCCATGATTAGACCATAGCACTTTTACCAGAGGCACACTTTTACGGCGCAAGGTTCTTATCTCATTATCAACGATCCGTACCGGCTCCAGTCGCACAGATCTGTCAGACGCCACCTTACCATCAGTTGTGGGGATGTATTGTTCAGGCCACAACAGCGCCTTCCGAAGCGACGATACATGGAACACATCGTGGAGATTTTTTAGCTCGGGTGGTAGCTCCAGCCGATAGGCCAAAGGGCCAATCCTTTCCACTATGACATATGGTTCAACATACTGTGGGCTGAGCTTCTTCACTCCCCACACCCGTGATACTCCATGCATCGGCCGGATTTTAAGGAACACTTTATCACCCACTTGAAACTCCACCATATGGTGTTTCGCGTTATAATACTTTGCTTGCCGACTCTGAGCCTCAAGCATGCGATTCCGTATCAATCTGACTACCGCATCAGTATCGTCAATATACTAGATTCCCAATGCCTTCGGGTCTTCGTCTTGCACCCAAGACAAGGGGGTTCTACACCTTCTTCCATAAAGGGCTTCATGGGGCGCCATGCCAATGCTAGCTTGATGGCTGTTGTTGTAGGAGAATTCCACTAAGGGCAAGAGTCTTTCCCATGGCTCTCCCCTATATATCACACACAACCTCAACAGATCCTCCAATGTTCGGATGGTCCGCTCAGACTGTCCGTCCGTCTGTGGATAAAATGCAGTGCTGAAGGTAAGACGCGAACCCAAATACGCCTGTACCGCCTTCCACTCCTAGGAGGTAAAACGACCATCCCGGTCCGAAACTATCATCTTAGGTACGCCGTGATACCATACAAACTGCTCCACAAAAAGGCGTACTAAGACATCCACATGAGCCTCCTTCTTCATAGGAATGAACTAGGCAACTTTCGTCAGGCAATCAACGATCACCCACACTGAATCATTCCCTGAGCGGGAGCGAGGTAAACTTAGAATCCTTCCTTCCCAGACGGAAGGACAAGGATGGGGGCGGAGGTAAGTATATCCTTCAATTCCTGGAATGCCGCTTCACATTGGAGTGTCCACTCAAATGGCACACCTTTCTTTGTCAAATAAGTAAGCGGGAGGGCAATCTTGGAGAATCCTTTTATGAACTTGCGGTAGTATCTGGCAAGTCCAAGAAAACTACTCACATCAGCCGCCGACTTCAAGGGCGACCACTCCTTCACGACACACACCTTAGCCGGATCCATAGCTATTCCAGCCCGACTGATTACATGACCCAAGAAAGCCACTTCCCTAAGCCAGAATTCACACATGCTAAACATGGCGAACAGGGCGTGCTCTTTTAACTTTTCCAGAACTAAGGCCAAATGCCCGACATGTTCTTTCTCCGTCTTCGAGTAGACTAAGATGTCGTAAATGAACACAATGACGAAGACATCTAGATAGGGCTCAAACACTTTATTCATCAAGCTCATGAAAGATGATGGGGCATTTGTGAGCTCAAACGGCATCACTGTGAACTCATATAAGCCGTGCCTTGTGCTGAAAGCCATTTTTGAATATCATCCTCTTGTATTCTCAATTGGTAATACCCCGAGCGCAAATCTAGCTTGGAGAACAAATGCGCTCCCACAAGTTGGTCGAACAACTCATCGATCCGAGGTAATGGATAGGTGTTCCGTACCGTCAGTTGGTTGAGTTCCCGATAGTGTATACATAAATGCAGGGTTCCATCTTTCTTCTTAACGAATAGAATAGGGGCTCCCCAAGTTGATGAGCTGGGGCGAATAAACCATGATTCTACCAACTCCTGCAGTTGATCTCTAAACTCTGCGAGTTCTTTTGGGGCCATCCGATAACGGGTCCTGGAGACAGGCTTAGCTCCTGATATAAGCTTAATCTGAAAATCAACTTCTCTATGCGGGGGTAACCCTGGCAATTTATCAGGAAATACCTCAGGGAAATCCCGTGCTACCCGCACATCCTTCACATCTACCTTCATCTCCTTTAGTTTGAAACATATCATGTAGACTTCATCCCCTCTCATATGAGCTTTCAAGGTCTGGATTGAGGATAATAATATTCGTGGTGCGAAATTTATACCTTGGAAGACTACATCAGTATCCCTATGTCTCAAATAGATGTGCTTCTCCGCACAGTCGATTCTTGCATGGTGCCAATCCAGCCATGCCATGCCCAGAATGAGGTCGAATTCTGGTATTCTCAAAATTATGGCGGGGGTATCAAGGGTCTTTCCCCCAATGGTTATCTCCAACTCACACTTCGCGGTTGCCGTCATCTCAGATCCGTTTGGGAGGCGTACTCTTCGAGTAATACCAGTGAAATAATTTAGTCCGTGTATATCCTTGATGAAGTCTTCAGACACGAAAGAATGTGAGGCATCGGTGTCAAATAACGTATAAGCCAGTTTCCCACCGACCATCACGATGACTAAGTGTCATTTAATAATACTCAAGCTAGACGTCTAGTATATCTTAAGCCACAAGAGAATATTAATGGAAGCAAAATGACTAATTCAAATCGTACCTACAATCATCTCCTGAGGATTCCGCTCTTGAGTCATATCCAAGGCATACATCTGATCCCGAGGGGGTCCGGGGTTTCTTCCTCATGGTCCTCGTCCTCGACAACGCACATACCCTCTCCCCCGCAGGGCTGCTGGAGGGAAAGCAAAAGGCGCATCTCCAAACAGTTGCGGGCAGTAGCGTCGAATGTGGCCCGGTTGGTTGCATTCAAAGCACACCTGTTCCTGCCTTCCGCCGTGTTGCTGAAATTATTGAGGTGGAGGTAATGCTGGCAGTTGCGGAACCGGGCGCTCCTCTCTAAAGTTCTGGGGGAAACGCCCGCCACCTCTCCGATATCCTCTTCCTCTTCTATTATCAAATATCCTTCTGTTGCTGGGGCCGGCTTCCATCACGCCTTCCGCTGGCCTCTTACCACTTCCCAAGTGGTCCTCTTCCAATCTCTTCGCCATATCAATAATCTCCGCCAGACTAGAGTCTGCTATAAACAAAAGGGCTTACCTTAGGGGATCTCGCAAGCCTTTGTAGAATCATTTGGCATACCCTCTATAATCCAACTCATAGGAGTTAGGGAATATAGCCAAGTGCTGAAACTCCCATTGGTACTCTGTCATCGACATGGACCATTGCTTTAGTTGCAAAAATCTCTCTTCAAGACCATCCCGAGCGGACGAGGGGATGAAATGCTCTAAAAAGTCTTCAGAGAATTCGCTCCAACTAATGTCCGTGTACACTCCTCCACGAAAATTTAAGCCTATGAGGGACTTCCACCACCTTTTAGAGTGCAGTTCTAAGAGTGTCACCACAAGGGTCACCGTCATGTTGTTTGGGCATCTTATTCCTGCCAACAATTCTTGTATTGTGTCGAGCCACTCTTCCATACGCACCGCCGACTCTATCCCAATATAAGCGGGAGGGGAGAGAGCTCGGAAAATGCTTAACCAACTATATCCCGGACCCTGTTATTGTACAGGTGCCTGCTAAGATTGGGACCTAAAGGTGTCCAAAATAGTTGTGAGCATCTGCCCCAGCTCTGATTGTTGGAATTGTGTAGGTACGGACGGGGCGGGGGTGCCCCTCACTGGCTCATCATGTACTGGGATCTACACATAGGGTACAAACCTAAGGTTAGGTTGGCTAATCTAAGGTTAAAATGGACAAACTTTGTGTGAATTACATATGGGCACACCACTACTTTTGCTAAGTCAGTTTGTCCCCAAACTGACGAATCAAACGGGGGTGGCACCATTGTTAAGTGACGTTCTCCTTGGAGGATCGTAGCAAGCTGATACCGTTTGTAAGACACCCCTCCCGGAACACAAAACACGGCACGAGAGGGGTCTTATGCCCAGAATAGCCGCCTTGCGGTAACACTAACATTAAGGTCAGCCTGTACCACAAGATGCCTATCCTGCCGGCTACAACTAATATCAACACGTAAATGTCAACTCAACCATAATAATATAAGAAGCCAATCCACACTAAGCATGATTCCATAAGTACAGAGACAAAATCTCTCTCACTCACATCTGTAACCGACGGTAGCGACAGTACCGTCCCCTCAAGCCCAGTTGTCCTGGCCTGGCTCTCCAGCTGTATAGCCTGCTCCACCTGCGGGGTTTCCTCCTAAAGAGGAAGGCGTAGCAACCATTATTCCTAAATACTAAGTGTCTTCACATCCGCTCCCCCGACGACTCCTCGGCACCGGGCGGAGAAAGGAACAGGTACAATATATAGAACAGTAGTACAAGCAGGAGAAGTAAGTATACAAGTCATAAGTAGTAATATAAGTTGTGTATAAAAGAACAACCTCTTAATCTACAGCAGTAAGAGAGTATAATGTTATAACAGTAAGTAACTCAACTTATATGGATGCCCATACAAGCATATAAGTTGAGGGTCGTTCAGCAGTAAGTAACTCATCGTATAGGAGTGCCCATACAAACTTATACAATGAGGGTCTTGTGTATGTAATGAAGTGATATGCTATGTATGCAATGCAATGACACACCCATGATCAAGCACATGCAACCGCTATGTCGACACAGACTTATAGTTCCCACTATTCGAGCAGGTAGCTAACCACTCAAGCGTCAACCATCGTGGCCAAACGGTGATAGTAGAGTGGGCATCTCCACTACTAGGCTGGTCTCCACACTACCTGGCCTAGGCCTCCGTACGCCTCAACGCTAAGAACACAATAGCGGAGCTCACCTGCGTACTATGGCTCAGCGGGTTCTCTTGGGTAAATGTACAGCAAGATCCTAGCCTCGAACTGTCCTAAGGTATGACACGAAAGGAGCCCCGGAAATGAGCACGAAGACCAAGCCCAACCGTTCACTTGGCACGGAAGGAGCCTCGGGACATGAACACCGAGGACCAAGCCCAACCGCCCAAGGTCTAACTGTCAACTCCCATCGATGTGGCGATTGGCGAGCCCGTAGACATGCCACACTATCCTTAACTGGGGATTACGACACCGCGTGTCGACTCACACCACATGCAATTCCACAATATCGTGGCATGGAATGAGCCTCGGGACGTGAACACCGAGGACCAAGCCCAACCATCCATCAAATACGGAAGGAGCCTCGGGACGTGAACACTGAGGACCAAGCTCAACCGTCCAACTTTACTCATCTCAACCTCATTCCAACTAGTGACGGTCAACACCGCACTTGTTAACTTCCACAATGCTACCCGTAGGGAGACGACACTCTAAGCATTGGATTACTAATTCCCTTCTATCCATTCAACATACATCATTGCCATAGTTAAATCATTTATACGCCCTTCCAAATGAATTCAACATGATATAGATAATGAGCATCAATATACATCTACCAATTTATATAAGGCTCTTTCCTTAAATTAAGCTTGTCCACAAGTCGTTATATGAATTCAGATTTATAGCATCAATTTACCATATCACTATGATGACTATGTCAAAAGAGTTCACCCAAACCTCGAGTTGGATCGCAACATTAAATTCCACCGAATCGAATTCCACATTACACATCCCAAAATTTAGGTGCAGCCTTAATCCGGGCAGTAACTTCGACCAAGGACTCCCATGGCTACAGAAATCTGACAAGTGCGTGTAACCACTAGCTAGAAAGATAATTTCAAGGGCTACAACTTTTGTGTTTAGTCGAAACCCCAAATTTGATTGCCTCACACCAGAAATTCGCTCGAAGCCTGCTGCGTACAGGATACAGATTTCCTGGGTGGAATTTCCCCCAATCGCATCAGATTCGAACTGAATTTCACATGGCTACAGGTATTGCCTGAAAACGTGCAACCACTCGTTGGAAAGAGAATTTTGATGGCTACGACTTTCATGTCGAGTTGAAAACCCAGATATGACCAGAACCCCTCTGAAACTGGCCACGAAGATCGCTGCGTGCGGAAATCAGATTTCTGCACGCATCTTAAGGTGAGATGAACGGCATCCGTTCATCTTCCTCCTTGCACCGATCTCCAAAAAACTCCTCCAGAAATTTGTCCACCCTTATTCACCCTCACAAAGCCATATTTCTTCACGAATCCCTCTCTCATCTTCACTTGAATTATGAGGAGGATGAAAACACCTAAACCTAGATTAACAAATCTAGGCATGGATTTCCCTAGGAAATCATCTCCTCACCATCAAGACTCTATGGAGTCGATATCTCTCCTAGAATATAACTACGGATCTAGCACCAAGGGAGAGGGGAGGAAGCTCACCTCATTTCAAGTGGTACTACCATTTCCGGCCATGGATCTAGTCATCCTCCTCCGCAGCATCAGTTGATGTTGTTCTTCACGACAAAGGAAGGAGAGAGAGAGAGAGAAGGCCGCCTCCAGGAGCTCTGACTACTTCCCCCGGCTCTGTCGGCTTTGCGAGGTCCGCGATGACGGCAAGATCGATCGGCAAGGATGGCTAGGGTTCGGCTTTATCATCTCTTAAAAACTGATGTATTAGGTTAAATCCCTTCTGCCACGTGTCAACGCCCCATTTGACCGCCCCTAATGGGTCATATTGAAGTGACCCGGTTCAAGGAATCATCCAGCACGAATCCTGATGTCCGGTTCGGTCCGCCTGTACAAGCCGACGAATCTGCCTGGGCAAAGAAAACGCACAAGTCAAATTCGACGGGAATCAACTATCATTCTTGACGATCGGTGAGAATCGCCGGGCATTCTCGACGAATTCGTCGGGTATCAATAATGATACCCGACAAATTTCACTTAGCCAACTTATCGGAAATCCTGGTGTTGAGTGCGTTGAGTATCAGTCAGCGATACTCGACGATCGGTGGGTATCACCGGGCATTCTCGACGATCGGTGAGAATCGTCGGGCATTCTCGACGAATTCGTCGGGTATCAACAATGATACCCGGCGAATTTCACTTAGCCAACTTATCGGAAATCCTGGCATTGAGTGCGTTGAGTATCAGTCAGCGATACTCGACGATCGGTGGGTTTCACCGGGCATTCTCGACGATCGGTGAGAATCGCCGGGCATTCTCGACGAATTTGTCGGGTATCAACAATGATACCCGACGAATCTCCCTTAAGCCATTTCATTTCGATCCGTTGGATATCACTAAACCCTACACTCCATTCAACACACTTGACACCTTTTGCTAGTGCACCCCGAGCCCGAGTCAAGTCTCTTGAATCAGAACTCATGCGAGTGGCCTAGCGCGAATTGGGACGTTACAAACTATTTGCAGAGGCATGATGTGCGGCTAATCCAGGAGATGGAAGCGTTAGAGATATCTTGTGTTGACAAGGATTCTACGATTGACGCATGCTTGAACTGAACGGAGGTACAATATGACCTTGCAGATAGAGTTCGGCGAGCAACAGAGCTTGATGAAAGTCTCCAACGCTATGCAAAGGATGGTACTGGTGACCAATTCTCCTGGGACGATGGATTATTGCGAAAAGATGGTCGATTGTGCGTCCCAAGTACGGGGAAGTTGAGAGAAGAGTTGATGTACGAAACGCACTTTTCCAAGTACTCAATTCACCCTAGGAGCACAAAAATGTACAGAGACATGAAAAAGTTGTTCTAGTGGCCTGGATTAAAGAAACATAATACGATATGTGGCAGAATATCACACTTGTGCTTTGGTAAAAGCGGAATGCCAGAAGCCTGGTGGTTTCCTGATGTCATTACCGATTCCGGAGTGGAAGTTTGATGATATTTCAATGGATTTCGTGCACGGGCTGCCGAGATCTCAACGTGGTCATGACTCTATCTGGGTGATTGTAGACCAGTTGACAAAAGTGGCTCACTTCCTTCCAAACAAGAGAGATGATTCAGTGGAAACCTTGGCTAAGCTCTATGTGGAACAGACTGTTCAACTACACGGTGTTACTCGGAGCATTGTCAGTGATCGTGATAGGCGATTCACCTCAACTTATTGGAGGCTAATTCATCAAATGTTGGGAACAAAATTAGCCAAACAGATGGCCAGACTGAGCGAACCAACAGGAAGATGGAAGATATGCTTCGTATGTGCGCCTTAGATTTCGGTAAGAAATGGGAAGAGTACATTTATTTGGTAAAATTTTCCTATAATAACAACTACCAAGCGAGCATCGATATGGCATCGTTTGAGGCTCTATATAATGGTAAATGTCATACACCATTAGCTTGGGCAGAGGTAGGAGAATCCACGTTGAATGGGCGAAAGGAAGTCGAAGAAGTTACCTCGATAATACGCTCTATTCGGGATAGGCTATTAATAGCCCAGGATCGACAAGTAAAGTACTACAACGCCAAGCATTGGAATGTGGAATTCGTGGTAGGCGATTGGGTCTATTTTAAGATAAAACCCTTCAAAGGCGTATCTCGGATTCGGCGGTTGAAAAATCTAAGTCCCAGATACCTTGGTCCATTTGAAGTGGTGGAGCGAGTCGGGGAAGCTGCTTATCGGCTAGCGCTTTCAGCAGAGTTGAGTGGATTGCATGATGTATTACACATCTCAGTACTTTGAAAAGCCATCAAGGATCCAGCTCAAATAGTTGAGAATGATCGTGTACTGGTCGAGTATGGGCTAACGACAAAGGTTAGACCCATTCAGATCGAGGATCGAGCCGAGAAACAATTGTGGAACAAGATAATCGGGATGGTCAAAGTCCGGTGGGACAATTGTGGCCATATGGAGCTAACATGGGAGCGAGAGAAGACCATGCGAGCTGAGTTTCCCAAACTTTTTGTATAAACTGTTTACCATGTACAGTTTTTTATAACAGCTCTTTTAATGTTATAGCTTTGTGATTCTTATTTCTTTGCTGAGTACAAATTTCGGGACGAAATTTATCTTAGGGGGGGAGGATTGTAACACCCCAAAAATCTTAAGATGGAGTCAGGCTGGGTGACACAGCCTGGGACATGTGCGTGTCCCAGGACATGTCCAGTGTACACGGCCTGGGACACGGGTGTGTCCCAGGGAGTGTCCTTTTCTATAGGAGTCGACTCGAGTTCTCGAGATACGATCATTTAGAGGCGACACGGCCTTGGACACAAGTGTGTCCCAGGGCGTATCCTGCTCGGGTGAATACCGGATGGCGTTGAGTGGCTCTGAGTGAAATGACGTTTAGTGGCGTTGAGTGTGGAAGTTGACACGGGCGTGTCTGCCCTATGACACAGGCGTGTCGGAGCCCGTGTTCTAGTTCAGAGTGAGTCGGTTTGCACACTGCTTGGGGGACACGACCTGGGATACGGGCATGTCACAGGCCCTGTCAAGTCAAATTTGGACTTTTGGGCAGATCTCGACCA
The DNA here is from genome assembly GCA_039513925.1 of Platanthera zijinensis. Taxonomy (NCBI): domain Eukaryota; kingdom Viridiplantae; phylum Streptophyta; class Magnoliopsida; order Asparagales; family Orchidaceae; genus Platanthera; species Platanthera zijinensis. The sequence continues at coordinate 136,540,186 of CM077080.1, read as the reverse complement.
TCCAATTATTTCTATTTGGATCCAATGGCCCAGGTGCTTTCCTACAGTGATAAAACTGAGGGTTGGCATCTTCTCTCATTCTTATCAAGAGAGAAAGAGAGAGAGCTTGGAGGAAGGAGAAGGAGGAGTAGAGCAAAACTTTTGTAGTGATCCCGCGATCTGATTCGAGATCCGAGGCTAGTTTAGTGGAGGCAAAGCTGCTGCGGTGCTTTCTAACCGGCCATATTTTCGATGGCTCCCAAGAGATCGACAAGAGTAACGATCTTTCTTCTTAGACATGTGAAGTCCTTCTTTATTCGTGAGTAAGGAATCCTCTCCACCAAAAGGTGGAATGAGTGAGTGATTCCAGTGGGTTGATAGTTGATATCCCCTGTTGAGTCTGCATATAGACCTGGAAGGGTGTAGTACGGGATATGCACGCTTTGTGAAGCCCATCTGGACATGTTGGTTTGGATTGGTGACGTTGCATTTACGCACCGGAGAAGACTCCGCGTATACTCGTGTAGTTAGTGGGGTTGTTGGGTTGTGCCTGTGAAGGGGAGTAGCAGGAAGTACTGGAAGATGGAAATCCAGGAAAATACCCTTGTGTTGTTTGTGCTGTGGCTACGATATAGCCAGTCCTTGATAGATAATGAAGCCTATCCTATTTGGACAGTGTGGCTAATGTGATGCCATTCCTTAGCGAACGTTATGGAGATTGGGAGCTGCGAGCTCTAAAAGGCCTCGTGCCGAATAGAAAAGCTGAAGCCGACTCGCATCTTTTATTATAGCCGCAAGTACGATGTTCTTTCTGATGGCAAGACGATTTGAGCAACGGGGGGTGGTGGATCTGTACCTGCGTTATGTTGGCTGTACAAGGAAGTGCCAAGGAATTGGGCTTTCGTCAGTAGCATAATAAGAGTCTTAGTCCTGCGCACCAGTAAGACTAAATGCTCAATGGTGCTGATCCCAGTTCACCAATGTACCCAAAAGTGTGTTTGAGAGCACAGATCGTCGGGCCGGGTGGCCGACGGTTGTGATGGATTGCTTGTGCGTGAGAGCACAATATATATGATATGTCAATTGCTATTGCTCTGCAGGGAAGGAATGCCTCTGCCCCGGGAAAGGGGTAGGATTGTTATCAATTGGTCAGCTGAATGCTGACCGTTTCCTTGTTTTCCACCTTCTGGGTGGATTATTCCTGTGCAGGTGCTGGAGAGCCGAGCGGAAAATTAAGGGCTGATTCCCCTGCTGCTGTTGTTGCCGCTCTTGCTGTTGCTGCTATCCCTTGAAGGCTAGCTTTTGTATTTTCTTTTATTCATGTATGGCCGGCCTGCGCGCCGATGTTTGTAATCCATACTGTTTAAAGAGGAACTGTAAGGCATTAAGGAAAACTGTAGTATTTGTTATCCCCTCGTTTGAGTGGTTATATATAACTTTGTTTTATTTATATCTAGTGGATATTCCTGCTATGAGTTCAGCTAATTGTGTAACTATTCTGCTAGCATGCTCTGTGTTAGGATGCGTTGATGGTATTATCCTGTGATCTCACCTCTGTTTGTGGCATATAGTGTGGGGCCCTGGCCGGACCTTCTATTATATGTTATTTAACGGGTGGAGTCGTTACACCACTGCCAAAAGAGTCGGTTGGACATAATTGATAAAAGGAAAAGCTTCTATAGAGAAAGATAAGCTTTTTACGGAGCAGTCAAGGTACTTATTCTTCACCGCCATTGTTACTATGAATGAAGAATAGGAAGCTCAAGTCAGCAAGACGAAGAGAAAAAAGAAGTTAGTTGATAGTCTTCTTCATCGACATCAGCAAGTTTAGAGTTAAACTCTGAGGAAAAGAAAGCATCCAAGGTCTAACCGTAGCTGCAGGATCTGGGATCTAAAGCAAGTTAGCTGGTTCCATTCTCACCTGCACCAGTAAAGTCAGAAAGCTTATATTCTGAGAAAGAAGAAGTGGCTTAATAATTTTGATTCAACAGTCATGAAGACAGAGCTGTGTTTGTCTTGGCTTAAGAAGCTGTTACGGGAAAAAACCCCAGCAACAGTCACTTCATAGATCCAGCAAAACATTTCCTGAAGATAAATTTCTAGAGCTGTGAAGAAGTAAGAGCTGAGCATCAGGTTCAGTTCAGAAAGGTATAGATCAGCAGATCAGCAAAGATTCTTCCAGATCAAGAGTCTTGTTGTTGAGAAGAAGTTAGGGCTGGGATTCTCTCAGCTCAGGTTGCAGCAAGATTAGCTACAATCACTTCTCAGTTCCAACAGGAACATTTTCTAAGGCTGAGAAGAAGAAGATAGGGCTAAGTGGTTCTTAGTCAAAAAAAGTATACTCAGGAAATATTTTCCTGGAGTTAAAGTTGGGCTGAGTTTATCTTAGTCTAGGAAGATTAGCAATATACCCCAGCAACTGAGATTGGAAAAGTGCTTAGTCCAACAAGATAGTTGGATAGGTGGGAGGGATAGTGGATGTACCCTTGTTAGGGGAACCACTATAAATCTGTGTGTCCTTTCCTGTGTTGTTTGCTTTGTGCAGGTTGCATGTCTTGAAAGAAAAATTAATCAACTAATAAAGTATCCAACACAAGGAAAAAAAGAAAGTCACTATGGACTAAGAAACCTATTCACCCCCCTTCTAGGTGATTTAGCTATCCTTGAAAATAAAGGCTTTCACTTACACTCCTCCCCTCAAGGGTCCTGCTCCTTGAGTGACTCCCGCACTCCCAAGAGTGAATCTCCTCCAAGATCCTTGGGACCTACTCTTCAGCCATGAAACATGCCAGAAGCCTTGAGAGAGTCTTCTGATACATCTTCCCATCGAACATCAGAAAGTAAGATGACTTGAACATGAAGCGCTTTTTATCCAGGCCCTCTAGGAACTCTCCTTAGAACAAGAAGGTTGTGAAGGGGTCCATCCAGGAGGGCGTTGATCCACTTCCATCAACTCCCCCTTATGGAGACGTTGTCCCGCCACTAGTTCATGATGACGTTGCTGAGGTGGCCTTTGATCCCTGACATAGAGAATTTGTTGATTGGGACGATCATTGTCGCAAGCTTGAATATGGGATGCTACCGTGACAATCATCGCCTATTTTTTGCCCCACTACATGCTATGCATGCCATCCAGCAGCGTCGTTACCCTCATATAAAAATATATGATTATAAATTAAATATTTATAATTATATATTTTTGTTTTTTCAGCATTATTATTTTTATGCTTTTCATTTAATTTTTATGCATTGTATTATTGTATTTTCATTTCATGTTATGATGGGTGCCTATAACAATCTAAGTTTTATTTTATTTTGTATGGTGGAGATTGAGTTGTGTAGCCAATAAAAGGTCATTCTTATAAAGGATTTGTTAAGTTGAATGATAAAATTGAAAACCTAATTCTTGTGAGAATTTTCCCCTCCTCTTAAGCAAATTTCGGCCACCTCCTCTCTCCCTCCAAGCCACCGGACTCCTCCTCTCCCCTCTTAGTGGTTTGGCCACCTTCTCCCTCCTCTTCCCTCCTTTCTATTCCTCCCCAATAACCCATCACTCCTCTCTCCCTCCAAAACCGAGCAGCCCCTATAAGGGAAAAACTTTCCAGCCCCCTCTCCTTCCTCCCTCTCCACCAACAACAAACTGACCACCCTCCTTCACCACCCACCTGACCAGCCCCCCTCTTTCCACCAAAAAAAAATGACCCCCTCTCTCCCTCCAAAAACCAAGCAGCCTTCCTCTTTAAAGTATTAAACCACCACCTTTTATCTCTCCACCTTGAAGAATTCGGCCATCAAGTTTCTCCCTCTCCTAGTGTTTTGCAAAAGGAAAAAGCGGCTCGCGTCTTCATCGTCCGGTGCAGTTCCGTGGATTTGCGTGGAAATAGAGTCATCCACCGTCGTTGTGTGATTCCTCGAATTCATCTCGTGGATATATTTTTTGGGATTGGGTAACGAATTCTAAACCTCCTCTTGTGTGATTCTTCTATATTATTTTGAGATTTAGTGTATTAGAAGGCTAGTATTTTGTTCGGATTTATATTGAAATTAATGCATTAATAAAATCTAAATTTCAAGCGTTTAATTCTCTGAATATTTTCGTATAAATTTGACCGGGTAGATCTCGTGAACGCTAGAAGAAATCGGGTTCATTAACCCTCTATTTTCCTTGAGTTCAAGTGATTAGACATACCACTATATTAATTAATTTTGGGATTGGTTTGTACTTTGCTAAAATCGCTAATTTTAGTACGGATACTCTCTTATTGGGTTTGTGTATGCTTGCAGATAATAATAATTTGAATATCTAATTGTCTGGATTGTGTAGGTCTTATTCGCTTGAGTGAACATTGGCATATAGCCCTTGTTTAATCTATTAAAAGGGGTAGAGACCCTTTGCATTGTGCGTTGTTAAAGTTTGTGCCCTAGTGTTTGAGTTCAACGATAACGTAATTTGAGAGATATCGCACGCTATGTATCTAGTTTAATTGTTCGAATCAAAGAGCACGTAGTAATTATCCCGTCAGAACCATTGACATGTATCAATTTGGTATCAGAGGAAGGTTCATGTCAATTTCCTAATTGTAACCCTCCCCCTTTTCTTAGAATGTCGGCACGCACTTGCACTATCCATTGTCCAAAATAATAAAATAATTTTTTTATTTTTGGTCTGCAAATAGCGGCCTAAAACTCTTTTTTTCTGCAAAAAATCAAACAAATTTTTTTTAATAATGAAAATAATAATAAATATTTTACTACCCTACTTATTAAGCCGAAACAAATCCGTCTTTCTTATATTTTATTTGGCTAGAATCATTTCTTCATTGCATGCGCACAAGATTCGAGTGGGTTTTTCTATCCTGTCCCCACTAAAATGGCCCATGATGTTTATGATTCTTGATTTGATTATTTGTTGTCTAGAGATATGGCTAACGACAATCCAACCTTGCCCCCTTTCCTTAGGAAGCCCAATCGTCCCCACGCTCTTCCTCACGCTAAGATTGAGGTACCCACTTATGACGGTTATGGGAGTCCTCAAATATTTAGGGACTGGCTAAAGGGGTTGGAAAATTATTTTTATTGTCACGAATAAGATGAACACAAAAAGGTTGTTGTCGCTCGAGAGAGATTAGTAGGTCAAGCCAGTTTTTTTGGCTAAACGAAGAGCGCCGTATGGGTGATTTTCAATATTCTTGTCCCCAAATGCGTACCCTTCTTACTTTTCAATTTGACCACGACTACCTTCGTACTAATAGCACCACAACCGTGAGCCCGTATAGTTATGGCACTAGACCCGTATCTATTCATAGGAGTGACCATATTCCTTAGGATAGATCCTTTCCCATAAAGGTAGGACTACCCAAAGTGTGCCTCTTTCCACCTTTAGGGAAAATAAGCGGTTTAGACCCGTATCTATTTTTGACTCGAAAGATGTTACTACTAGAGTTTTTGCTCCTTTAGCTTCGAATTCTAAGCCACCTAAGATTTTGTATGATACCCATGAGGATTTTGATGTAGATGTGGTATCTCCTGATTCTGAGGATGACCAACTAGATGAGAGTATTCCGTCATGTACGATAGTGCCCAATAATTCTGATGATTCTGACATTGATGGGATACCTAGTTATTTGGAAGATTATGTTTGGGATGATGGTATTCCGATCCGTGAGAGTATCTCGTTGCCTATTACATGCTATGCTAGTGTTGCGCCTGATCTCCCTATTATTGAGTGCCCTCTTCAGGCTACGATCCCCGTCATGATAGAGCCTATGATTACACCAGCTACGATTTTATCCGAGTCAACTAAGGATTTTGAGAGTTAGGATGTCCCTAGTGTTATTATGGATGATTTAACTTATGAGGGAAGGTTAATTTTGGATGATTTTAGCGCTGAGAACCCGAAGGATATTTCTTTGATGTTATCACCATTACTTGAAGCTACATGTGAATTAGAAATTTTGTCGGGTTTGATTTTGCCTATTTCTAAGACCTTTAATGATTTTTATTTTGATGATGTATCTAGTGCAAAAGAATTTTCTTGCGTGGGAGTTGTACTTTTGGATGACGTTATTTTTATAGACCCAGATGAGAGTTCCTTGATGTTGTCACCATTGGGTGAAAATTATATTGATTTGGATATTGAACCGGGATTGATTTTATCGACCCTTCCTCCTGTCTATTTGCTTACCTTAGATGAATTTTTAGGAAGTGGATCCGGTAGTCCTAGTCTAAGTTTTTGTGCCACACCCACTCTATTAGTTCTTGCATTGTCCTTGTCTCGACGTTTAGATATTAATAAGTTGAGCACTAGAGTTGGTGATTTGGGTTTAGTCTGAACAGTCCCCAAGAGAATGCATACTGGCTCCGTCAATAATTTAATATGTAGGAATGCCGACCCATCCATGGTTATGAAGAACTTCAGATTTCATCCTTTTCTTTCAGATTTTTATAATATACAGGGTGTTTCACTTTATTTCAAGTTTCCGTACTTTTTACTGTATGTCTCTTTTCCACCTGAGTGGTTTTTTTCGTCATTTCTTCCTCCCACTAAATGTTCTCTGGGGTTAGGGAGTGTTAGATATACTGTGTCTATTTTCCATGTGGATTCCTTGGTTCTTGAACCGGATGGTAAAATTCAATATATTTTTCTTTTTCTTGATACCCTTTCAAGTTTCCTCGAAAGTTTTTCTATTCCTATGTATGACAGGTTCTCATTGCTGATGGATGATAATGCCACTGCGACTTGGATTGTGGGGCCAGATTTGCCCCCTGTTGCTGCTACTTTCAACTATTTTCCCCTCACGGGCCACTCATCAGTGATGAGTAATTTTGAGCGGGGGAGGATTGATGATGATACTGTCCCGCCACTGGTTTATGAGGACGTTGCTGAGGTGGCCTTTGATCCCCAACATAGAGAGTTTGTTGATTGGGACTATCGTTGCTGCAAGCTTGAAGATGGGATGCTACCGCGACAGTCATCGCCAACGTCGTGCCCCGCTACATGTTATGCACGTCGTCGGTCGTCGCTGTTATCCTCATATAAAAATATATGATTATGATATAAATATTTATAATTATATATTTTTGTTTATTAAGCATTATTATTTTTAAGCTTTTCATTTAATTTTTATGCATTTTATTTCTATGCATTGTATTATTGTATTTTCATTTCATGTTATGATGGCTGCCCATAGCCCTCTAAGTTTTATTTTATTTTGTATAGTGGAGATTGAGTGGTTTAGCATATAAAAGGCCCTGCTTATGAAGGATTTGTTAAGTCTAATGATAAAATTAAAAACCTAATTCTTTTGAGATTTTTTCCCTCCTCTTAGGCAAATTTCGGCCACCTCCTCTCTTTTCTCTCCTCTCTCCCTTCAAGCCGCCGGCCTCCTCCTCTCCCCCTCATAGTGGTTCGGCCACCTTTTTCCTCCTCTTTCCCCCTCTCTATTCCTCCCCAATAACCCATATCTTCTCTCTCCCTCCAAAACCGAGCAACCCCTATAATGGAAAAACCGGCTACCCACCTCTCCTTCCTCCCTCTCTACCAACAACAAACCGACCACCCTTCTTCACCACCCACCCGAATAGCCCCCCTCTTTCCATGCCAAAAAAATTGAAAGTGAGGGTAAGATCTACCTTTACTCTAGAGGGGGGGGGGTGAATAGAGTATATTAAAATAATTTTCCATATAAAATATTATTTGCAATGGAAGACCTTATTTAAGTATATGTGTAATGTGCTTAAAGAAAATAAAACTAAGATAGCAAGAAAGCAAAAAATCACAGCACACAGCAAAGCAAAAACACAGCAATCCAGAAGACACAAGGATCTATAGTGGTTCCCTAATCAACCTGGGTACATCCACTCTTCTACCATCCTAGGTAGGAATCCACTGTAGGAATAGTTGATCAGGTGTCCTGGGCACCAATGAGCTTTTGATAAGGTGCTCAAAAATGAAATCAGATTTTTTGATCAGGTGTCTTGCCACCACTGAGTTTTGACAAGGTCTCAGAAACCAGCCACAAAACTTTTGAAGGGATTTTTTAGAAACCCTTTTACAGTAGAGTAAGGAAAAAGAAAAGAGTTTGTTGTTCTTCTCTGTCAACAGTCTAAGAGAAGACTAGTGGATGATGTTTTCAAAGCTCCCCCTGAGATCAGCAATTGTTCAGGAAGAAGAGCTTTGCATAGCGTGATAGGCCTTCAGTGACTTTATATCTCCAGCAAGAGATGATTTCAGCAGTTGCTGAAATATGATGTGTCTGGAGTCTTTGATGAAGAAGCCTTTGAACACTTGAATCAAGAAGATCTTGAAGGAAGTAGAATAGAAGAAATCTTTTCTGTTGATGATCTCCTTCACAATATGATTCCTTGTGTTCAGTATGAATTCTAACTCAGTAATCTTGTAGACTTGTGTCTCTCTTGAGTCTATTCCCAGAATTCTTGATTGATATCTCTTGTTCTATCTTCCTCAATAATTCTCTGGAGATATACTGAAAATTTGTCTTTTAGATAGCCCTTAACCAGTCATAAATGACTTCCTTAAATGACATTTGTCTCTGGAGGAAAGTCCTAAGAGACATTCCTTTTTGTCTTCCTTGAAACTTACTCCAGATAAGTTGAAACGGCTACAGAATCCTTTGAATTAAATGCTGATAATAAAACAGATTGAATTCCATAACTGTCTGAATTTGAATTCCTGAAATCGTCGATCTCTTAAGGAAAGCGTCGATTTGAGCTCAACTATCGTCGACCTGAGCTCAGAGATTGGATCTAGACTTGAGACAGAAATCGTCGACCTGAGCTCAACTATCGTCGACCTGAGCTCAAAGACTTGGAATAGCTAAAGACAGAAATGTCGATCTGTGCTCGGAGATCGTCGAACCGAGTTCGACGACTCGTTGAACTGAGCTCAGAGATAGTCGAACTGAGTTCGATGTTTCGTCGACCTGAGCTCAACGAAAATTGTCCTAGTCTTCAGCACTTGAATTCTAATCTTAGAAGGTCTTGGGGGCACCTTCCAAACCTAAGTTCTAACCCTTAGACTCATTCTAATTGACCTTTAAGACTATACAATAAGGTCAAAACAATTTCCTAAGAACATAGTTATCCTTGCCCAAATTAGTAATAGGGTGTTCCAACAATATCCCCCTATTTGGGTTAGGATTACTATTTACATGACAAATAGGAAATAATAAGCATACAGGCAGAATTAAAAAGCAAAAACAACAATGTAGAGAAAATAATTTGCAGCATTGCAGAAGCAGATATAATATCACAGCAGACAGTCAGAACTAGATAAATATTGTCAGCTTATACTTTTACTTCTTTTCATTGCCCTTCTTGAATAAGATTTCTCTGCTAGGGTTGAGAGCTTCCTTCTTTGATCTCATGTCATCAGTAGCACCTAAGGAGGTTTGAGATTTGGGCCTTGGAACCACAGCCTCTAGGTGCAGCTTCATATAGCTTTCTTGATCAAAGAATTTTCATGATGAGTATCTTTCTAGTTCCTTCTTTCTTTGCTCAGATAAGGTTGTGATGTTTGAAGTGTCTTTCCCTTGATCTCTTGCCTTCTTTATCTGATCCAAGGCAGCTAGCTCTTTCATTCTGGCAGTCTAAGCTAGTGGATTATTTTTTGGATCCTCAAAAGGAACTGGAGGTTCATATCTATTCACTATATCATCAGAAGAAGCAGTTCTTGAAGCAACAATATCTTTCAGCTTATAAGGGAAAGGACCAGAAGTTGAGTCAATGGATCCTTATTCTTCCCTTTTATATGGATGCTGTCTTGATTGACCTTTGGAGTATACTCTATAATCTCTTTGGCTTCCTCTGTGTTGTCCTCTCCTTGACTGATAACCTCTTTGATAATATCCTCTTAGTTGAGATCTATCTGAAGGGACAGAAGAGCTTTGTTTTGCAATAGATCTAAATTGAGAAGCAGAACCTCCACCAGTACCTGCATCGGGAGGAGGAGGAGGATAAAAATGAGAAGATCCTTTATCATACTTATCAATCTTCCTCTTTTTCTTCATATCCTTGAGCTGATTCTTTGAATATTGCATCCAGGGTTCTGAGATGGGGTAGTCATGTAGAATGTAATAAAGAATATCATTGTCGTCTTTCACTTTTTCTAGAGGTACCCTCTTCAATGCCTTGCTTCTATCTTTCCTCTTCCTTGCAATAGTTACAGAGGAGTCATCAGAATCAGTTTGGAATTTGTCACTATCTGAACTCTTAGGATTGTCATATAATTCATCAATCCTTGTAAGGTATTCTTGTTATTGTTTTGATTGTTCAGCAGAGATAATAGCAGTAGCAGTAGTAGAAACAGTGACAGAAGCAGCACTGACAGATACAATAACAGCAGCAGAGACTATTGGAGCAACAGGAGCAGCAGATACAGACACTTCAGTAGCAGAAACTGAAACTGAAATAATAACATCACAGACAGCAGATTCTATAATATGAACAACAGTCACATCAGCCTCAATTATCAGGGAGTCAGCAGCACTATCAGAACAAACTACATCAACAGCAGCAGCAACAACATTCATATCATCAACAGAAAGAACATTCTCCACAGCCTTAAGGGAGTTTATATATGCAGAAATCAGGCTGGGCTCAAAGCTGGCAATAGGCAGAATGGCCTTAGTAAGGTCCTCAGCTTCATAAGCTAGAAGTGATCTGCTGTGAAGAGCATCAAAATCTGACAGCAGTGACTTAAAGTCAACTGTTCTGAAAGAAAGCACTGGAGCTGAAGCTGTGACTGGAATCTCTGGCATGAAATCTTCTAAGGCAGGCACTAACTCTTCTTCATTCGGAATCTCCCCCTGCCTAGATTCAGTATACACTGGATCAAGGCACCCATACAAGGGACTGCTTGAGGAGGAGAAAGGGAAGAGAGCCTGACAGATAACTCCTAGATGGATTTAAAGAGTGGAGCCATGGAGGTCTCCAGCAGGACTGTTAGCCTGGGAGCCAACATCCCATACAGCCTATCTGCTAGGGGAGGAAGGTCTACTTGCTCTAGTGAAACTTGAGTAGAGGTAGAGGAGAGAGTGACAGAGATTAGTGTAGAGGGGGCTGCAGAAGTAAAAATAGAAGATGTGGATGGTAGGATGGATGGTTGAGAGATTGGAATGGTGGAGATGGAAGTTATTGGAGTGGAAATGGATGGGGTGAAGGATGGTTGTGCAAGAATATCTTGGAGTAGTTGTTGATAGGAGGTAGAGGATGATGGGAGATCAAGAGGTGAGGAATGGGAATCATCCATGTAGGAATCATCCAGAAGACTTAAAGATGGAATGGATGAGTCAATATCCAGGTGTAGATAGTAATGTAGGGGATGGAAAATGTCTACAGAATTTGTTGGTGGAGATGAAGGAATTGAGATTGGAGATGAGATAGAGATGGGGGATGAAGTCGAAGTAGTGATGGTGGACGAAGGGGTGGTTGAAGAAACAATGGGTGGAGATGAGGAGGAGGCTGCTAGTTCTTTTAATGGGGCAGTTTCCTGTGGGGAAGTGACTTCAACAGTCCTGGTGCCTGAAGATGAGATAGATACAGGAGCTCTGCTTGGTTGTGCAATCTGCCTGTCCCATTTACTAAATAAGGCACAGGACAACCTCTTAGAAGCATTAATGTGCATCCCACTGGACACAAGCAGCTGAGGGCACCTGTTATGCAAGAACAGCCCTAGTATTCTCCCAAAATTAACAAAATTCTTATTTAACTTTTTCTTTATTAAATCAATGAAAATCTCTCCCCAATTGAGATGTTTCTTATCCACTACAGCAGCCATCAAACAAAATTGATACCTGGAAATTATATCATGAGCAGAGTGCTTGGCAAATAGCACTTTCCCAATAATATCAGCTAAGAATCTATATTCAACTGACAGATTCTTCTTAAGCAGCTTGTTAGAGTTTTCTGCAGAATGACCCATTCTATCAAGCATATTTGCATACTCTTCTCCAGATAACTCAACTGAATCATCCCCAGAAATCAACTGAAAAATTCTGTAAGGAGGGCAGAAGTTATGGATACCTGAGTCCCGGCTATAGTACCAACCACTGTATTCCGATCTAGATTATGAGCCGTGTACACCCATTCTTTGATCTCATCGGCAGCAAGTTTCATCCTTGTGGTCATAATATGCACCAAATGTTGTTCTTTGAATAAGTCGAGAATGTCTTTGAATATCTGGTCACTGCCGTCAAAGGAATCCATATCGATGTCGAATCCAGTATCGAATTTCATTGCGGCAAGAACTGCAATAGAAACAGCCATTATATACCTGCAAAAACTAGCAAATGAGACCAAGTGCAGAGACGTTTGGAGGGAAAAAAAGTTCTGCATAGAGTATGAAAGCGCAAAAGGAGAACGACGGCCAAAAAATGAATTTTATATTATGGTTTGATGCCGAAAAGGAAAGATCGTTGAACTCCGTTCGAAGATCTTGGCTTCTAAAGGAATCTGAAGAGTCTTCAACATCGTTGATCTCCGTTCGATGATATTGGAGAGCGTCGAGCTCAGCTCGATGATCTCTGACCAAAGTAAGATAGCCTAGCGCTATCTGAAAGCGCTGAACTCCGGTCGACTCTTCCGGAAAACGTCGATCTCCATTCGACGATCTTGGGGAAAAACGTCGAGCGCAGTTAAGAGACCAGAAACACCCTATAGACACTAAAAAATCATGTTTTTAACCTAGTCTTGGTCAATTTTAGGGTTTTAAAATCTTGGATCTCATTTTAAGCTTCCTCCATCTAACATTCCTAACTGATTCAGGAACAAGGTGTGTTTCTTTTCATCCAATGGTTTTGTGAAAATGTCTCCCCTTTGAAAATTAGTTGGGATATATTAAAGTTAAAATTTTTTCTTCTCAACATTATCCCTTAAAAAGTGATGCCTAATCTCTATATGTTTTGTCCTACTACGGAGGACTTGATTTTGTGTTATAGAAATAGCACTGGTTTTATCACAAAATTTTTTATACCTTTCTAAGTTGTAACCATAGTCTAGGAGCTGGTTTTGAATCCACAAAATCTTTGAGCAACAACTACCTGCTGCCATGTATTCAGCTTCAGCAGTTGAAGTAGACACAGATGTTTGTTTCTTACAGAACCAGGAGACAAGTCTGTCACCAAGAAACTGGCAAGTTCCACTGGTTCTTTTCCTGTCTACTCTACATCCACCATAATCAGCATCTGAAAATCCAGTTAATTCAAATCCTGAGCCTTTTGGATACCAGAGACCTAGATTTGGACAAATTTTCACATACCTAAGAATCCTTTTTACTAATGTTAGGTGTGACTCTCTAGGGCTTACTTTGAATCTAGCACATATGCATGTAGCAAACATTATGTCAGGTCTACTAGCTGTAAGGTACAATAAAGAGCCAATCATTTCTCTATATGTTGTCTGATCAACAGGTTTCCCATGTTCATCAGCATCTAATACAGCATTAGTAGGCATAGGTGTTTTCATACATGATGCTTCAGACATACCAAATTTCTTAACCAATTCTTTTGCATACTTGGTTTGAGAAATTAATATGCCATCAACATGCTGTTTGACTTGCAATCCTAGAAAGAAGGAAAGCTCACCCATGCTACTCTTTTCAAATTTAGAATCCATCAGATTAGAGAACCTTTTGCACAAATTTGAATCAGTAGATCCAAAGATAACATCATCTACATAGATTTATACTAGTAGGATATTGGACTTATGGGTTCTAATAAAAATACTTTAGTCTACTCTACCCCTTATAAAATCATTTTTCATAAGAAAGCATGCTAAGGTCTCATACCATGCTCTAGGAGCTTGTTTGAGACCATATAATGCTTTATGCAATTTAAAAACATGATCAGGATGAGTTGGAGAGATAAAACCTGGGGGTTGTCTAACATAGACTTCTTCCTCTATATCTCCATTGAGAAATGCACTCTTTACATCCATCTGATAGACCTTAAATCCTTTGTGAGCTGCATAAGCTAGGAATATTCTTATGGCCTCCAACCTTGCAACTGGTGCAAAGATCTGGTCATAGTCTATTCCTTCTTCTTGAGAGTATCCTTATGCAACTAGCCTTGCCTTGTTCCTTACAATGATTCCTTGATCATCCAATTTGTTTCTGAACACCCACTTTGTTCCAACAATGGAGTGATCCTTTGGCCTTGGCACTAGCTCCCAAACTTTGTTCCTTTCAAATTGATGTAAATCCTCTTGCATTGCAATGATCCAGTGTGGATCTTGTTCTGCATCTTGTATGGATTGAGGTTCAATTTGAGATAGAAAGCAGGTGTGCATAAGGTTTTGGTTGACCTGTTTTCTGGTTTGCACACTAGCTGAGATGTCTCCAATCACTTGGGAGATTGGATGATCTCTTGATGTTACTAAATCAACAGGGGGTGTTGATTGTTCACCAACCTGTGTTGTTGTTTCCTCTTGTGGAACAACAATTGGCTCTTCAAGATAATTTTCACCAGGATGTGAGTGCCCTCTTCATCTTCACTACTTTCACCTCTTTGTTGGATTATTGACTGTGTTGTATCCTTTTCTACAATATGTAACATGTCAAAATTTTCTGAAAGAGAGTATACCTGCAAAGGTTCTATGGTAGAAATATTCTTCTCCTTGTAACACATGTTAGTTTCATCAAAAGATACATGTACAGATTCTTCAATTTTAAGAGAAGTTTTGTTATACACCCTATAAGCTTTACTGATCATGGAGTATCCCAGAAACACTCCTTCATTAGCTTTAGCTTGAAATTTTGCTATATACTTCTTGTCATTATTGTGTATATAACAAATGCAACCAAAATTTTTTAAATAATCTACTTTAGGTTTCTTACCTTTGAGTAATTCATAGGGAGTCTTGCCCTTCAGTCTATGTATCAAACTTCTATTCAACACATAGTTTGAGGTGTTCACTGCCTCTGCCCAAAAGGATAGAGGAAGGTGAGCATCTGTCAACAATGTAGTAGAAGATTCAATAAGGGTTCTATTTTTTCTTTCAGCTACCCCATTTTGTTGAGGAGTTCTAGGAGCTGAGAAAGTATGTCTGATCCCTTCACTCTGACAGAACTCTTGTATAAGAAGAGAATTAAACTCTGTCCCATGATCACTTATGATCAGGGCAATGTGTGTATTAAACTCAATCTGTATGCATTTGAGAAACTCTGTCAAACACTTTAAGTTATCAGACTTCTTACTCAAAAAGAACACCCATGTGAATCTAGAGAAGTCATCTACAACTACTAAAGTATAAGATTTCTCTCCTAGGCATTGTACTGTAATGGGTCCAAAAAGATCCATGTGTAACAGATACAAAATCCTAGGTGAATCACTCTTATTAAGTGACTTAAAACTATTTTTAGTTTGCTTGCCTAATTGACAAGCCCTGCAAAGTCCTTCCTTCTTATAGGGGCTAGAAGGTAGTCCTCTAATAAGGTTGTCCTTGGATAGCCTAACAATGGTTCTAAGGTTTACTCTAATCTCTGTTCGACGATCTTTGAGCTGAGTTCGACGATCTACGGTCAGATCGTCGAGCTCCGTTCGAAGATCGACTTTGCCAGAGTTCAGAGTTCGGCGATCGTCGACCTGAGTTCGATGATTCAGCTTGAGATCGCTGAGCTCTGTTCGATGATCGTCGAGCTCTGTTCGACGATTTCCGTTGAACTTTGTTTTTCTTAGGTAAATCAGGATTCTTCCTAGCTACCTCTACAACACCCTTTCCTTTATCTGAGATAAATTTAATTGGGGTTGTTAATACTATAGGTTGGCTGGATGAAGCACCCAAGCACAGTGTACTGTTAAGTCTAGAGTTCACTGTGCTTGTGATGTCCATCAGTCTGATGCTTCTCACATTAAGGGATTCTTCAAACTTTTTTGCCTGGGATAGTTCACTTTTTAGTTAAGCTATCTCCTCCCTACAGCATTCTAACTCCTTAGAGAGTTTGAGGTTGTCTGATTTTAAAGTGCTATGTTCAGACAATTTATTTCTAAGAGAGATAATCTCTTTCTCAGACTTTAGCAGGTCTAAACACAGTGCCTTAAATTCAAATTTAAAGTCCTGTGAATTAAAATCAAAGGAATCTATTACCTGGTCTTCTTAATCTTCATGTTAAGATTTAGATTCGGATTCATGTTCTACATCAGAATTATGTTGGGAGGCATTGATAGCCATCATGCAGAACACCTTCTCTTGAGCATCATCTTCATCATCACTTGAGCTTGATGAAGCCTCTGATTCTTCTTCAGTTTCACTCCAGGTTTAAGCTAAAAATCCCTTCTTGGTGTGTTTGTTCTTGCTGGAAGTGGATTTGTCAGTGTTGTTTCTCCTGGAGTCCTTGTCTTTTCTCCTATCTTTCCTTTCCTTCTTGTCCTTATTCTGATTTTCTGGACAATCAGGCACAATGTGGCCTGGTTTCCTGCATCCAAAACAAATAATTTCTTTATTATTGGATTTGTCATACCTTGGCTTCTCATACCCTTTGGATGACCTCTTTCTGAAGTCTTTCCTGGCCATCTTATAAAATCTTTTTGCCAGTAAGCTCATTAATTCTTCATTTTCTATTACCTTGTCTTCAGGCCGATCTTCTGTAGCTTTAAATGCTATTGCCTTCTCCTTCCTGATTGCTAGAGAAGCAACCTTTTATTATTCCTCTCTATTCTTGATGAGCAGCTCATAAGACATGAGCTTGCCTAACAAATCTTCAGTAGTAATCTCAGTTAGGCTTCTGGCATCCTTGATTGGCCAGATCCTTGAGTCCCAAGTGCTGGGGAAGCACATTAGGATTTTGTCATTGAGTTCAGTTAGTGAGATCTCCTTGTCCAATGTTTTTAACTCACTGACTATTAGGCTGAGTCTGATGTACATGTCAGCAACTGACTCAGTTTCTCCCTTTTTGAAATTCTCATACTGGGTTATTAGATGGGATCTTCTGTCTTTCCTTTCATCAGCAGATCCTGATACAATTTCAGATAACTTATCCCATATTTCTTTTGCTGAGTTTCATTCAGCCACTTTTTGAAATATTTCATCAGACATAGTCTGAGCCAAAATATTCATTGCTTTGGCATCTGCAACTTTCCATTTCTTAATTTCTGCATTTGTTCCTAAAGGAGGTGGAACATCACTTATACTTGTATTCACTGGGGGTCTTGGACACACTATTAAAATAGAATTATAGATGTCCTCATCAATAGAATTCAAATATAATTTTATCCTTGCCTTCCAAAGTGAAAACTTAAAAAGGTTGTACACTAGAGGTCTGGTGCTAGCATAATCTTTGTTCTGTGCCATGGTTTTGTATGAAAATAAATATAATACAAATAATAACCCTCTATAGAAGATTGATCTTATAAGAAATCTTTTGGTTCAGGTGTTAGCCTGTAGGAACATCCAATAAGATGAGGATTTAGTTGTTGAATAACCAACCTCCCTCTGATACCAATTAAAAGTGAGGGTAAGTTCTACCTTTACTCTAGAGGGGGGGTGAATAGAGTATATTAAAATAATTTTCCAGATAAAAAATTATTTGCAGTGGAAGACTTGATTTAAGTATATGTTTAATGTGCTTACAGAAAATAAAACTAAGATAGCAAGAAAGCAAAAATCACAGCACACAGCAAAGCAAAAACACAGCAATCCAGAAGACACAAGAATCTATAGTGGTTCCCCAATCAACCTGGGTACATCCACTCTTCTACCACCCTAGGTAGGAATCCACTACAGGAATAGTTGATCAGGTTTCCTGGGCACCAATGAGCTTTTGATAAGGTGCTCAAAAACCAAATCAGATTTTTTTTATCAGGTGTCTTGCCACCACTAAGTTTTGACAAGGTCTTAGAAACCAGCCACAAAACTTTTGAAGACAGTTTTGAGAAACCCTTTTACAGCAGAGTAAGGAGAAAGAAAACAATTTCTTGTTCTTCTCCGGCAACAATCTAAGAGAAGACTAGTGGATGATGTTGTCAAAGCTCCCCCTGAGATCAGCAATTGTTCAGGAAGAAGAGCTTTGCATAGGGTGATAGGTCTTCAGTGACTTTAGATCTCCAGCAAGAGATGATTTCATCAGTTGCTGAAATATGATGTGTCTGGAGTCTTTGATGAAGAAGCCTTTGAACACTTGAATGAAGAAGATCTTGAAGGAGTAGAATAGAAGAAATATTTTCTGTTGATGATCTCCTTCACAGTATGATTCCTTGTGTTCAGTATGAATTCTAACTCAGTAATCCTGTAGACTTGTGTCTCTCTTGAGTCTATTCCCAGAATTCTTGATTGATATCTCTTATTCTATCTTCCTTAATAATTCTATGGAGATATACTGAAAATCTATCTTTTAGATAGCCGTTAACCAGTCATAAATGACTGCCTTAAATGACATTTGTCTCTGGAGGAAAGTCCTAAGAGACATTCCTTTTTGTCTTCCTTGAAACTTGCTCCAAATAAGTTGAAACGGCTACAAAATCCTTTGAAATAAATTCTGATAATAAAACAGATTGAATTCCATAACTGTCTGAATTTGAATTCCTGAAATCGTCGATCTCTTCAGAAAAGCATCGATCTGAGCTCAGAGACTGGATCTAGACTTGAGATATAAATCGTCGACCTGAGCTCAAATATCATCGACCTGAGCTCAGAGACTTGGAATAGCTAGAGACATAAACGTTGATCTGAGCTCGTAGATCGTCGAACCAAGTTCGATGACTCGTTGAACTGAGCTCAGAGATAATCGAACTGAGTTTGACGTTTCGTCAACCTGAGTTTGATGAAAATTGTCCTAGTCTTCAACACTTGAATTCTAATCTTAGAAGGTCTTGGGGGCAGCTTCCAAACCTAAGTTCTAACCCTTAGACTCATTCTAATTGACCTTTAAGACTGTACAATAAGGTATAAACAATTTCCTAAGAACATAGTGATCCTTGCCCAAATTAGTAATAGGGTGTTCCAACAAAAACGACCCCCTCTCTCCCTCCAAAAACCAAGCAGCCCTCCTCCTTAAAGTATTCTGCCACCACCTTTTCTCTCTCCACCTTAAAGAATTCGGCCATCATGTTTCTCCATCTCCTAGGGTTTTGCAAAAGGAAAAAGCGGCTCGCATCTTCATTGTCTGGTGCGGTTCCATGGATTTTCGTGGAAATAGAGTCATCCACCGTCATTGTGTGATTCCTCCAATTCATCTTATGGACGAATTTTGTATGATTGGGTAACGAATTCTAAACCTCCTCTTGTGTGGTTCTTCTATATTATTGTGAGATTTGGTGGATTAGAAGGCTAGTATTTAGTCCGAATTTATATTGAAATTAGTGCGTTAATAAAATCTAAATTTCATGCGTTAAATTCTCCGAATATTTTGGTATAAATTAGACCGGGCAGATCTCGTGAACGCTAGAAGAAATTGGTTTCATTAACCCTTGATTTTTTACTTGACTAAAGTGATTTGGCATACCCCCATATTAATTAATTTTGGAATTGGTTTGTACTTTGTTGAAATCGCTAATTTTTGTTCGGATACTCTCTTATTGGGTTTGTGTATGCTTGTGGATAATAATAATTTGAATAGCTAATTGTCCGGATCGTGTAGATCCTATTCTCTTGACCAAACATTGGCCTATAGCCCTTGTTTAATCTATTAAAATGGGTAGCAACCCTTTACGTTGTGCATTATTAAAGTTTTTGCCCTAGTGTTTGAGTTCAATGGTAGTGTAATTAGAGAGATATCGCATGCTACGTATCTAGTTTAATTGTTCGAGTCAAAGAACACGTAGTAATTAATTGCCGGATGCGGTGGTCCTTTGGATCCAGGTTGAGGCGGTAGCATGCAACATCTCAATAAATCCCCGGCTTGTCCGCCGTGCTCCATGCGAAGATGTTAATGTTCTTTTTGATGCACTCCAACATCCTCCCCTTATCCTCTAGGCTCAGCCCCCCACGGAAGCACACCTTCTCCACCATTCCTTCCTGGGTAAGAACCTATATGTCCACTACCACCTCTGTGGAATACAGCAGGGACTGGTCTCCCCACTCCCCCACTACCCCATCTCCTGGGGAAAGAACTTCCTCCTCAGCCTCCTCCAAGACCATCACCTTGGTCTGCTCCTCCAACAACTCCTCTGCGACATCCATATGGGCTAAGATCTCTTCCTCTTCTACCTCCATCCACTCAGCTTTTCTCGCAGCCTACTATATAGACAACTCATCCATGCTCCACTCCATCTCCTCAGCTACTCCTTGCCAAGAGATGGATTTGACTGTGGTCACGTAGCACTCCCTTACTACCTTAGGGTTTCCTTGGACCCGGACCTGGATGCACTTAGCATTGAACTTGAGGCTTTGGTGGAAGGAGGATGGAACACAATGAAAGCCGCTGATGAGGGGCCGTCTGAATATGGAGTTTTAGCTGCTGGAAGAGTCTACGATGACGAACCGACAGTTTCTTGACTATCCCCCCAAGGTAACATTGATCCCTACTCCTCCTTCCACCTCCTTCCTTTGCCCAGAGAATCAAAAGAGAGGCCCATCCAAGGCAAACACCCTCATGGACACCACCTTAATCACATTGAACGCCTTTTTAAAGACGACGTTGACGTAACTCCCATTGTCCACGAGGATTCAGGAGACTATGAAATTCTCTGCGACGACCTGAACTTACAGGGCATCGCAGAATAAATCCTCATACTCCAGGATATCCTTCCTGGAGAAGGTAATCTTCTCGTCTGGGGGTGGGGTTAGGGATATGGAGGCAACACTCCGATAGTACATGGGGTGGAGGCTGGCCTTCCGGGAAAACTCGAATCCTACCCTCCATTTATCACTCTGATCCATCCTCGGCCTCCGACATCGGCCCGGTCCTAAGATCTGTCCTCCTATGCCCTAGGTAGGACATCCTCTATCAGCACCTCTTGGAGGTGCAGCTGCTGGTCTTGTACTCTATCCCCCCTCATCTCTAGGACCTCTGGGAAGGTAGCTATAGCGTGCTCTTCCTCCTGGTGGAAGTTACAGTAGGGTAGCTCTACTCTACCCTCCGGCCTCAACCTATACACTCTCCTCCTCATCCCTAGAGCTATCTCCATAGGTTGGTATTGATCGGGGAGGGGTGGCCTTTATCCCTTCCTCCAACTTGGAGGGTTGAACTGGCCTTGCCCCCTTGGCGGTAGTCTCCACCATGAAAACCTCTACTCAGGACCTAGTCCTGCCGCTCTGGCTACCTCCAGCCTATCCAATTATTTGGCTCCGGGTAACCCCACCTTTACTACTGCTATTGTTGCTTCTCTCTCTGCCTTGGCTCTGCCCTCCTCTCCTCCTGCCCCTTGCCACCTCCTGGCTCCTTCTCCTCCTTCGCATCCCACCGGGCTAACTTTCTGGAAAACCCCAGGTTGGACTCCTCTCCCTCAACTTCCAGGTCATCTCTCTCCATCAACTCCTCGAAGGACAATGGAGGCAACCTCTTCAGCTCCATCCTGAAGAACCCCTACTGAAGCACTAGGTTGAAGGCCACCATGAGGGTGTGTGATGGAGATGACAACCCCCGACATGTTGATGATGGTGCCAGCATGCTTATGGAAGATCTCTCGCCCTCTCCAACCAAAGACTTGCGATACCGCAAAAACATTGTTGATTGATGCTACAACCTCCACCCTTGGCGCAAGACTTTCTTTTGATGATTATCTTACTTTTGTTATTTTTATTTTCCTTGTTTATTTGTTTTAAAATCTTGACTGTATTTATCCAGATTCTTATTTTTTAGTTTTGGCTTGCGTTTAGCCATATTCTATTAAAAGTTGGGCTGCGTATAGCCCAATTTTTTGTTAGCCCTATATAAGGCTATGTGTTGTGGTATTATTTAGAGATGAATTAAAGGAAACCCTAAATCTAAAATCAGCTTTTTCCTCTCTTCCCCTAAATGTTCGGATGTCACCTTCCCGTCTCTCCCCTCCTCTCTTCTCCACCTCAACACCTCCCCACTCCTCTACAATTTCTTATTAAATGACGGTTTTCCCCCTAGAAGATTTTGGCTACACCAAGGATCCCCCACATAGAGCCTTCGACCACCCTTGCCTTCCCCCTCTTAGTGTATTTTCGACCAAGGCCTAGTTCCATTGCAATGAAGAATCCTCTCCGGTGTGAAGCGTGGAAGGAAGACATGATTCTCTCTATTCGGTGTGACTCCGATGGAACCATCAAAGAGCGATCCTCTTCCAAGGAATCATCTTTCGAGTGGGGTAACAAAAATCTCTAATCTTGTGTGTTCCCACCTAGATAAATCTTGTGGTGGTTAAATTTTGCGTTGTTTGTGAATCTTGATTACATCGTGGTTTTGATACAATTGATTATTGTTGTTTTCTCTTAATCTATTTAAGTTTATGAGGATTGGCGGGGCTCAATTTTATTTGTTGGGAGAGATCTACCATTTTCGAATCATTATTTTTCGGTGGGTCTCTTTTGGTAAAACACCCTCTCGATTGGATCGGGTAGATCCCTTTTCCATTTAGAGAATATTGGCTCATATCTTTTATTTGATCTCTAAGGGTGTGGCAAACCCGTACATTAGCATTGGATTATTAATATTGCATATCGAATTTGCTACATTTTACTTGTGCGATCGTAAATTTGGAACGTGAGAGAGTAGCTTGGTGTCTTTTGTCCAACTTGATTTATCAGGTGACGAGCCTACATCAGTGTGCCTGGGCATCTCCTGAACTTGGAGGACCTCCTACTAGAACCAGTCCACTTAGCTCCCCAAAGTCTTGTTCACTCCCTGCTTGATGAGAAATAGGGACTCCGACTCCCTCTTCGTCTTCTTGGAAGTGGTGAACCTTAGCACGAACCCACGATGCAGGTCCTCGAAGCAGTAGATGGAGCTTGACGAAAGCGAAATGAATTAATCTCTCGCCTTCTCCTTCAAAGTGATGGCGAAGAGTTAGCACTTGAAAGCATCTGACATCTACCGGAGCGAAACCACATCCTCAAACCACTGTATGTGCTAAACCGAATCATCCCTCTCAGTATAGTAGGACATTTCCAGCTCACAGAACCACTCCGGAATTGGGGCGAAAATGACCAGCTCACTAAAAGGGATCCCACCACTCGCCGGGTGAGTCAGGAGGTCTCGCATCTCAATCTCGTCGGGCCTTCCCGCATCCGCCAAGCCAGGGAATAAGACTCTCTCTGGGAGATCTCGCCTGGGGTGATCTCGCTCACTACCTTCTGCCGCTGCTTCCTTCCCAGACTGCCGAATAGGAGTGTACTCTCCTAGGGATGGGGCTGCGGCCACCAAGAAAGAGGGTTTCAAGCACTCACTGTGAGCAGGTTGTGCGAAAGTTATGAGGTTTCGCATCTCTTGCCAAAAATCCTCGAACATGCCGAAACTGGCGAGTGGGGGAGGGGGTGGCGAATCGGCCTGGTCAGAACCTTGAATTTTGCCTATAGTCATTGAGCTCGCTAAGGTTTTCGGTGATGATCACTCTCCACACTCACCGCACCTAAATGTTAAAACCGGAAATCAGCTTCTTGTGGAGTCCGAACCCTTGGGGAAGGGGTAACCACACACTTACATTGCCTAGCAAGCTTGGCTGACCGACCTTAGAACTTGAAACTGACCATGACTGCAGCACGGAGGTCCCACTACACACCCAGAAGATCTTAGAGCGCTTCCCCTCCTTAGCCTTTGCTGAGCAAAGACCACCTCAGAAAGTGTTGTAAGACAAGAGTGTAAGAGAACTGGAAAGATTGCTTTCTGAGGTACCCCCTTGGGCCTATTTATAGTTTTAAAAACCTGGCTCTCAAATAGCATAACTCCGCTGCTCTGAATGGTTATATGCAGCCAAAAGTGGTCCGCCAATAGCCAAACACTATTGTTCTGAAAGGCTATCCGCATCCCTAAACGGGGAACCAGGTAATTTTACCTCTTGAACCTACTAGGCGTGTGCCCCATGAGGGCTACATTTGCCTAAAGGTGCGAGTGCTGGGGTATGCCAGGTACACGCCTCCATGGCACCCCATTATGTATAAATTCGAGATCTAATGCCACTCGCTTGGTACTGGCGAGACTTTTTTCATGCCTTCTTAGGGAGAGAGCCACCTTGTCTGTTGTGGGTGAGAGCCCTTTTGCCATACTTGGGCGAATGCTACTTTGAAAATTTCTCGCTCGCTCTCTTTAGCCGAGATCAGGAGGCGCTGAAAGAACCAGCATCACTCAACACCAAGCAAGCTAAAGGCATCAAAAGAGTGCGCCTCACTCAATGCCAAGTGAGCTGAAGGCGTTGATAGAACCAGCCTCACTCAACACCAAGTAAGCTGAAGGCATCGACAGAGCAAGCCTCACTCAATGCCAAGCAAGCTGAAGGCATCGACATAGAACACCTCACTCAATGACAAGCGAGCTGAATGCATTGACGGAGCGCGCCTCACTCAACGCCAAGCAAGCTGAAGGCATTAACGGAGCACGCCTCACTCAATGCCAAGTAAGCAGAAGGCATCGATAGAGCGCACATCTCTCAATGACAAGAACAGAAGAATTTTACATGGCAAGCCTCACTCAATGCCAAGCAAGCTAAAGGCATCGATAGAGAGAGCCTCACTCAATGCAAAGCAAGCTGAAGGCATGAACCGAGTGAGCCTCACTCAATGCCAAAAAAGTTGAAGGCATCAACAAAACAAACCTTACTCAACGCCAAGCAAGCTTAAGGGTGTCGACAGAGCGAGCCCCACTCAATGTCAAGAGAGCTGAAGGCATAGACAGAGAAGGCATCACTAAACACCAAGAAAGCTGAAGGCATCGACAGAACCAACCTCACTCAATGCTAAGCAATCTGAAGGCTTTGATAGAGCAATCATCACTCAACTCCAAGCGAGCTGAAGTCGTCGATAGAGCACATCTCACTCAACACCAAGCAAGCTGAAAACGTCGACAGAACCAACCTCACTCAATGCTAAGGGACGGGCTTGCGTAGCTTGATCGGCGAACACTGGATTGCACATGCTACTGGGTGAGTGGTTCTTGAAACTTCCACTTGCATGGGGCGGCGAATGCTCGATCGGGCTAGCGATCGTAGCCTCTAGAAGACTTGGGGCGAGTGCGGGCCTGGCCTCCCCCACTTGGCCCGCACTTACCTTATGCCAATCTGGGTGAGCCAAGCTGTACTAATGCACTCACACCCCCTGGCCGACCTACCTGAGATTCAAACCGCGCCAAATGATGGGGCTAGCTCCTATTGATCGCGCTCGCCCGATATGGGGTTGTACAGTGTGCCCATATTGGGAATCATATACAATAGTCCACTCTTAACTAGAATCTATCCTAACATCTTACAGTAAACCTTCCCTTTGAAGGCATATAATGAATCACTAGCCATTGAATAGGGAACACCTCTAGTTCAAAATGTTTTTCAACCCCGTCAATTCCTACTTTGTTCTAACAATCGTAGATAGGACAGACATTGATTGCTATTCTATAGGCTTTTAAGACATAGCAGGCTCATGTTCCTTAACCAAATCCCAGGGTAAATTGGGTGAGTGTCTTCTGAGGCCTTTCCACTCCATCATATCTCAGGACAGAGTCAGTAGTACGGACAGAGGAATGGCTGGACATCATCCACGAGATGTTGGCCGGGATACGATGCCCTACTGATGTGGCAGTATCATTAGTAGTTTTATGTTTGGAATCCCATGCAAAGAGGTGGTGGAATTCTCTTATAGACAGCACCTATGTAGGATTTGAGAGCGCATATATCACATGGGATGAGTTCAATACAACAATTTTGGTGCATTTTGTGCCACATACTGCGAGGGACGAGCTAGAGGACTGATTTCTACATTTGAGGTAGGGAAACAGATCAGTTTTGCAGTACTACTGGGAGTTTACTCACTTAGCTCGCTTCGCTGATTCATACAAATTGGATGATGCCGACTGTGTGAAGAGGTTCTACAAGGGCCTCCGGGATGATCTGAGACAGGCACTCCTCTTTGTTGCTGACTGTATTCTGGCTCGGATCCAAGAGATGGAAAAGAAGTTTGATGCAGACTAGCTCATGGTTCAGGGCAAGGGAAAAAGACCGGTAGATGACACGGTTATTGGTGGCAGGAGGGAAAAACAGAGGGATCAAAGAAATGGAGATCAACCCCGCCCGAAGAATAGACAAAAGGAGAGGGATCCGGCAGATTTGGCCCCCAAGCCTTTACAAATGCAAGAGATGCCAAGGGTAATAGATGGGGCACCTCCCCCTCCTGTGTGCTATCACTACCAGTATCCTGGACATATTCAGATTAATTGTCACAGAAGACAGACAACAATACAAGCACCTCAGGATTCCCCACCTATAGAGCAACTAAGGGGCCAAGGACGTGGTCGAGGATGTGGATTCCAAGGCGATGATCGTAGGCCGGGCAGAGATCAGATGTATGCTCTGGGTCTTGCTCAACCTCGGGACCCGGATAGGGTTATAGCAGGAATTCTAGTAATTTAATTCCTTCCCTTCTTTTCCCCTGAATGATTGAACTAAGCTTAAACTGGTAGAACTAAGGTAGAAACCTATACAACTAGCCGCCTACGATTGTTTAATAAATTCGGGAATATTAACGGTATGTGGTAAGCCTGAACAAACCTTATTCGACATGGGATCATCTTATAACTTCATCGCGGAGGATTTTGTCAAGGACTTGGACAAGACCCAACACTTAATGGGAGTCACCAGAAGGGTACGTCTTCCCAATGAGACTGAGATCCTATCTACTGCAGAATACCTTCTAGAGGTGACCATCGACAGCCTAACATTCGAGACTCTAACAACGATCTTGAAGATTCCGGACTTTGATCTTGTCTTAAGAATGACAGGGCTCACCTAAAACCTTGCACTGTTTAATTGCCAGGCAAGGAAGGTCATGCTGAGATACGACAACACCTACGCTACCTTTGAAGGTACGTCTCTCATTACCGACTTTCTTATATACAGGCCATCAAGGCCCACCTATAAGGGGATGAGGTTTATGATATGTTATTTGAGATGATCGAGGAAAGAACTCTATCTCCAATATTCCAGTGGTACGGGATTTCGCTGATTTTTTCTTAGAAAATCAGCTTGGACTGCCACCATACTGTGAGAAGGACTTCCAAATTCAGCTACTGTCAGGGGCTAAGCTAGTATCTAGGGTTCCATATCGGATGGACCAAAAGGAGCTTGTAGAATTCCGGAGTCAGTTGTACGAGTTGGTTGAAGCTGGGTTTGTCAGACCAAGCTCCTCACCGTGGGGAGCACCAGTATTATTTATAAAGAAGAACGATGAGACTCTCATACTATGCATTGACAACAAAGGATTGAATAGGCTGACATTACGAAACACGTACCCTTTACCGAGAATAGACTAGCTTTTTGATCAGCTATAGGGATCTCACTTGTTCTCAAAACTAGATTTGAGGTTGGGTTATTATCAGTTACAAATATAGGAGGAGGACATCCCAAAGACCACATTTAGTAGCCGATATGGCCTCTATGAGTTCACAATGATACCATTCGGCCTCACGAATACAACTTCGGCATTCCTGAGTTTGATGAACTAGGTAGTCGAGGCATACCTCAATGTCTTCGTCATTGTATTTATAGTTGACAACCTCATCTACTCGAGAACGGAGGAGGAGCATGCATGATATTTGGCACTGACTTTGGAGAAACTCCATGAGCACAAACTGTATGCAAAGTTCACTAAATGACAGTTCTGGTTCAAGGAAGTGGCCTTTTTAGGGCATATTTTTTGTGGAGCAAGATTAGCAGTGGATCCAGCAAAGATTCAAGCAGTGTGAGATTGGCTGCCACTCAAGATGGCATCCGGCATACGGAGTTTCCTAGGACTCGCCGGATACTTCCGAAAGTTCGTAGAGGGATTTTACATAATTTCCCTCCCACTTATAACTCTAACAAAGAAGGATACACCATTCATATGGATGCCGCAATGCGAGTCTGCCTTCCAGGATCTGAAGGGTCGGCTTACCTCGGCTCCCATCCTTGCCCTTCCCTCTGGGAAGGAAAGATTCCAAGTCTACACTAACGCATCCTAACAGGGAATGGGTGTTGTCCTGATGCAGCATGGACACGTGATAGCCTATGCTTCCTGCCAGCTAAAGAAGCATGAACAAAACTACCTGGTGCATGATTTGGAGATGGGAGATGTAATCTTTGCCTTGAAGATTTGGAGGCATTACATCTATGGAGTCCATTGTTAAATTTTCTTCGATCATAAAAACCTCAAGTACGTGGATACGCAGAAGGAGTTAAACATGCGACAGAGAAGATGGGTAGAGTCTCTTTCCAATTATTAGTACACTGATAGTTTTACTTTCAAGATAACCTAAACACCTAGAGGGGGGGTGAATAGGTTCTAATTTCTTGTTTATACTTCTAGGCAGAATTTAATTACAAATTAAAACATCTAGCACAACATTCACAAACAACTAAGCATCACAGATTGCACAATGTTTTATAGTGGTTCCCCAAGGTCTGGGTACATCCACTTTCCCCCTTCACCTATCTAGCAGTTTGCTAGATTCGGCCAAACTTCCACTATTCTCAGATCCTCAGATCCTACAGCTCAGAACCTGGATAGGTTCCTACAACTCAGGCTCAACAGCCCTACCTCAGCCTTGCCTCAAGGCCTACCTCTCAGAGAAGAACCTTCTCCTACACTCAGGCAAATAGCCCTACCACTCAGAGATCACCTCTCCTACACTCAGCCTTTATAACACAGGCTTACAACTCAGATCTGTGTAAACAGATCCTACAGAAATTTAGAAAAAGATATTTTAATGTCTTGCCTTTGTTGAGAGAGAAGAGGACAAGACACTTCTTGATCAGCTGATGAAATCAACTGAATCTGAGCTTTCTTCAAAGCTTCTTGAATCTGAACTTAGCTGAGTTGATTTCCAAACAGCTTCTTGAGAAACCACTGATGGCTTCCTTCTTCTTCTTCAAGATGACTGGATCCCTCTCTATCCAACACCTTTTCTGATACTTCAGACTTCTTCTTCTTAGATCTTCTGATGAAGATCTTCTTTAGAGCTTAGCACTTTCTTGAATTGAAACTTCAATAGGATCGTAATCCTTTTGTTTCTTCTTCTTAGATCTTCTTCTGTTATTTTTCTTGGCTTTTTATTTCCTTCTGAATATGTCTATTTATAGACTTTCTTCATGGTAACCGGCTGATCCGGTTTCTAACTGATTTCTGACAGGTCTGACAGCTTCAGTTAAACGGTGGCAACCCACAGCTGTCAAGTCTTCAAACAGTTCCTGTACCTTAGCCTTGGACAGCAAAATGTCGAGACAGTCTGTTAGAAAGTGTCGAGACCAATCTGTCTATCTGTGTCGACACAAGTGACTTTGTTGTTGACACAGTCTTTGATGATGTCGACTAAGTTGCCTTTAAGTCGACACAGCTTCTTCAGAAAATAACTTGGTCTAGACTCTGCAGTGTGTCGACACAAGTTCTGTGTGTCGACACAGTTGTTGTAGATTCAGAACTCAGTATGTGTCGACTCAGCCTTCAGGTGTCGACACATCAATCTTCAATTCTGCCAAAATGTGTCGACTCAGTCTTCTGGTGTCGACACAAGCATAGTCGACTTCTGTCAATATGTGTCGACTCAATCTCAAGGTGTCGACACATCCACCTAGTGTCGACTATCTTTCACTAGTCGACTATCTTCCACTAGTCGACTATTTTTCTCTGGTCGACAATCTTTCACTAGTCGACTAACTTTCTCTGGGTGTCGACTATCTTTCACTGTGTCGACACTGCTTCCCAGTGCTGAGGTCGACGATTTTCTTTATGTGTCGACACTGCTTCCCAGTGTCGACATAAATGTGGTCGACTATCTTTCTCTGTGTCGACACTGATATTCTGAAGTGTCGACACAAATATTCTGAAGTGTCGACACAATTTCTTCAGGTGTCGACATGTGGACTTAGAATATTTTTCTGCATTCTTTAATACTTCTTCACCTGCACATGTCAACTCAAAACAACATCAAATACACCTTGATGTATATCATTGAGCTAAGTTAGGCTTCTTCAAATCAGGTACACATTTTCCAATGTACCCAACATACACAATGAACTACTACCCGGGGAAAGTGAATGTTGTAGCGGAAGCTCTGAGTAGGAGAGCTAGCACAGAGGAAGCAGATCCCCAGTTGATGGCTATGGAGCTGGCTCAGATCCTATAGGATATGCAGATATCTTTGGTTTCAAAGACAAATCCCAAACTATATGAGGAGTATTTAGCATCAATAAGCATTACCAGTGACATACAAGATCGTATCAGGGACGGGAAAAGGCAGGACAATAAACTAGAGAAAATATTCAGGGCTTTGGAGGCAGATACGGCTGGGGATTACATGTTAAAAGATGGCCTACTATGCTTAAGAGGATGTGTATATATACCTGCAGGAGGTCAGATACAAGAAAACATTTTGACTAATGCACATACTAGTAGGTACTCAGTGCACCCTGGGATCACGAAGATGATGGCCGATCTGAAGAGGACCATTTACTGGCGAGGCATGAAGAACGAGATCACCTACTTTGTGATGAATTGCGAGACTTGCCAATTCCTGAAGGATGAATGTATGAGCCCGATAGGATTATTGTAGCCACTGTTGGGTACATTGGAGATTGTGTACCTGATTTGGAGAAGCCTCACCTGACTCAATAATATACATCAGGTTGTATTTGATGGTGTATTAAGTTTATTTGTGCAGGCAGAAGAATGTAGAAAATATTCTAAGTACAAAAGTGTCGATACATTTATAATATGTCGATATCTTTGAAGGAGCAGCGTCGAGATCAGAAGCAAAGTTGTGTAGACACATAGGACTTGTGTCGACACAAGAAATTTGAGTCAACAACAGTTGTGTCGACACTCAGGACTAGTGTCGATGCAATTAGATTTGAAGTATTGACATGAGTAGATGGGTTTTGTAAACACATAGGATTTGTGTTGACATTCAAAGTTTGAGTCAACATCAGCTGTGTCGACACACAGGACTTGTGTCGACATTCAGAGTTCAAGTCTACAACAGCAATGTCAACACACAGGACTTGTGTCGACATACAAAACTTGGGTCAACATCAGTTGTGCCGACAGTTTCTGAAGTGTATTAACATTATCAAAAGAAGTTTGTCGACACATTCTACAAAGGGAGTGTAGAGACTGGTTGAAGAGGTTTGCCGACCGTTCCCAAAGTATATTGACAACATCAAAGGAGTTGTGTCGACACATTATATAAAAGCTATATCGATAGTTTCTGAAGTTTTTCGACAACACGCAAGGAAGTGTGTCGATACCCGGGTAATTGTGTCGATACATACTATCCTTGTGTCTCGACATATTCAGTTGAGTTAAATAACTCTAAGTTCAAGATCTCCAGGCAGAAGACTTGACAGCTGCCAGGATTGTCAAGGCCTGTTAAACATGTCAGAACTGTCAGATTTCAGTCATCCACCGGATCAGCCAGTTCCTCTAATGTGATCTATTAATAAAGCCGAGCAATCAGAGAAAAAGAGAGACGCACAGTAAAACAGAAAAATTAGAGGGAAGTCAAAAAGAAGGAGGATTACTCCAAGAAGAATTCACAGAATTCTATAGAAGGTTCTGAATCAATATCAGAGAAGGAGACAACATCTCTTTGGATCTATCAAGGTTTACTTAATCAAGTTAGCAAGAAAGAAGAAGCTGTGTCTACATCAACTTCTCAAGAAGATTCAACCTAGGTTCTCTCTTTCAAGGATCTTTGAATAAGCTAAGTAAGGTTGAATCTGATTCATTGCAGCAATGATCTGAAGAAAGGAGATTAATCAAGATCTGATCAAGATTCCTTCACTCCTCTTTTCTCTCTATCTTGGTGAAGGAAGAAGAGTAATTCTTTATACAATTTTTTGTAGGATCTATTTATAGATCTCAGTATTGTAACCCTGTAATTATAAAGGGTGAGGTAGGGTTTTTTACCTGAGGTAGGAAATTAAGTTCTCTGAGCTGTAGGCCTGGTGATAAGGGCTGAGGTAGGGCTTAATAGCCTGTGTGGTAGGAGTGTGGATTCACTCTAAGGTAGGGTTCTTGGGAAGAACCTGAGGTGTAGGACTTGTTAAAGTCTCAGTTATAGGAACTAGTTTGGGTTCTGGGTTGTAAGATCTGAGGATCTGAGAGGGTGGAAGGAAGTTTGGCCGAATCTAGTGTATTGTTATATAGGGGAAGTGGGAAAGTGGATGTAGCCATCTCTTAGGGAACCACTATAATCCTATGTGTCTGGTGTGATTGATGTGTTGTATGCTGTGATTGCTATATAATTTAATCATACTTTTAATAATCTATAAACTTCCTAAGAATAAAGAATTGAACCTATTCACCCCCTCTAGGTGTTTAGACATTCTAAAAACCCATAATTTCAGGTGGTATCAGAGGCAGGTTACTTAAAATAGACTTAATAGTCTTAGTATTTCTCTAAGACAGTAATAAGATAGCCAAGATGAGTTAAGGTGAAAATCACAAAGAACTTGGATCCATGAAGCTTCTTATATGTAAAAAGGGAACTTTTGGCATATGGAAAGATACGGTTAGATTATTCATGGAGGCATCTGATCCAGGAATTTACATCACAGTTATGAAAGGTCCATTCTTCCTAATGAAGACATCAGTTCTTGATTCAAATTTACAAACTCCAAAGAATTTTTCTGAAATGACAAAAGATGAGATCATCTTAGAAACTTTGGATATGAGGGCACAGAACATAATTTTCAGTGCCATAGATGATTCCACAGTTCAAAATTTGGTCCATTGCAAACCTCAAAGTAAATATGGGACACATTAATTGTCTATATGGAAGGGACAGTAGAAGTAAGAGAGAATAGGAAGTCCATGCTCAATAAAGAGCATGAAAGCTTCAAACAAACTAAGATAGATAGCATAGCCATGCGCTATGAAAAGTTTTTCAGAATTGTTAATGAGCTGATGACTTATGGAAGGGTCTTCAGCACATATGAACTGAATGATAAGTTTCTCAGGTCTTTGACCAAGGACTGGGATACAAAGGTCTGTGCCATCAGAAAAGTGGCCAGACTTACAGATACTCCTCCACCAACCTTGTTTGAAAAATTGTTATCCTATGAAATGTAGTTGATTGCCAGAAAGGAAGAGGAAAAGAGAAGCAGGTATTGCAGTAAAGATAAGTTTGTGGCTTTTAAAGTTTAAGCTACAAATAAGGGAAGGAGAAAGACTCCTTCTCCTCCCAAAAAAGTTGCTGATACAGATTCAGAAAGTTCAGACTCAAGTACATCCGATTGCCATAACTCTGATGAGGATTTTGCTGAATTTTCTAGGCAATTCCAGAGGTTCCTGAAGAAAAAGAACTGGAGGAGTAGGCCATCCCCTTCTTCTTACTCCAAGGGTGATTATTACAAGGGAAAGAAGAAAACCTCTAAAGAGGAAAGGTATGGCTCTAAACCTGGTAAACAAACTTCTACTAAAATTGTTTGTTATAGTTGCAGCAAGCTAGGACATGTAATAGCAGACTGTCCTGTCAAAATAAAGGAGTCTAGTGAGAAAAAGAAACACCATCATAAAGACAAGAAGGAGAAATCCATTGTGTCCAAGAAATAGAAAAGCTGGACTGACTCTTCTTCATCAGAGTCAGAAAATGAAGAGGATGTTGAGGCCTACATTAGTCTATTCTCAACTGAGGAAGATTCTGAAGAAATAGAATTCTTGTAATTGCTGAATGATATCAATAAAGAAAAAGATAGCCAATGCATAGGGCTGATGGCCATAGCTGAGGATGGACACAACGAGGAGAAGCCTGGTCCTAGTAAGGTATATTTATCAGCTTCAGTGTCAGATTATGTAACTAGCCAAGAGTCAAAAGCAGTTTCATCAAGATATGAAGGTGGATTTGAATCTGAAGGAGACATCAATCAACTGATTGATGATTATGGAGAGCTCCTGCAAGCCTTTAAAGAAAGTAGGCTAATAACCATAAAATTGGCAAAGGAAAATGCCACTCTGATGTTGGCTGCCTCAGACTCAGCAAAAGTGTTGGATCGGAAGTTAAAAGAAATTAGCAAATTGAAGAATATATCTTTTATTCAGATGGATACCATTACTTTTAAGAATAACCATATTAGGAATCTTGAAAGTAGACTTCAAAAAGAAAAGGGAGCTAGTGGCCAAGTTCTTAAAACCCAGTTATGTGTTACCTATGATAGATTCCTTCTCTTCCCAAAAGGGTAATAAGGAATTAGGTTTAAAAGGAAGAACAAGACCTGCCAATTCTAAAAGGGAAGGATAAGCTCTAGTTCATCCACTGTCTTACAAGCCTCCTATTTCTTTTAAGAAAGTGGTTCAACCTTCTAATAGGTATGACCATGATAGTATAGTTGGTCACTATGAGCAAGGTAGTAGAGATGGCAAGGGTGCTAGTGCCTATTGGGCAGTCCATGAGAAAACCCAAATGGCCCATAATGGACCATTTGTGTTTGGTGTACCAGCCCCAACACTCAAGGACAAAGTATCAGCTGACTCAAAAAATCTGCCAGTCTATCATCAAGCTAAGGGAAAATCAATTAGCAAAGCAGACATAGGAATATCTGAAGCTATCAGAAGTATGCATTCTGAAAAGAAGGCAGCTGCAGATAGGGTTCAAGATATCCCAAGTACTTCTACTGCCAGACAATTCCCTAAGCATGCCCTGGCTGAAATACTTAAGAAAGGAGCATAAGTACCAGCAGATTTAAGAGCTGCAAACAACATTACTGTTAAGCTAATTCTTAAAAAAAGGTACAATGTGCATGAGTGTTGGTGTTGTGGCAAAGTTGGTAACTATGCCATTGATTGCTGGAACAATAAGAGTGTCCAGAGGAGTAATGGTGGCCTATCTTTCAGAAGAACTGATGGTAGACATTTTCAGTTTAGATATAACTTGAACCTAGGACCCAATAAAATTTGGGGTCCTAAGTTTAGATAATATATTTGTTGTAGGTTTGTCCAAGTGACCATACCCCTATATGGTACTTGGATAGTAGATGTTCCAGAAACATGACTAGAATAAGAAGCATGCTACAGGAATTCACTCCTATTGAGAATGGTCCCAAAGTAATCTTTGGGAGCTCAGAAAAAGGGGTAACTAAAGGTTTGGGTAAGATAACAAATGACATAGTAACTATCATACAAGTAGCTTTTGTGAAAGGTTTGAAACATAACCTTATAAGCATAAGTCAACTTTGTGATCTAGGCTATGACATTTCCTTCCTCAAGAATGAGTGTCAAATTAGAAGGTCAATTGACCAAGAGGTTATCTTGACAGGAACTAGGAGAGGAAATATTTATTGTCTAGATTTTGAGTGTGAAAGTGAGGACACTCCTATATTCCTAGTTGCAGATGAGAAAGTTTCTCATTGTGTCAAATGGCACAGGAGGCTAGCTTACCTGAACTACAAGACCATAGGTAGACTCTTTAGTGAAGAGTTGGTAAGGAATGGTCCTGAAGTTAAGTGCATTAAGGAGGGAATATGCTTAGCTTGTTAAAAGGGCAAGCAGGCCAGGTCTTCCTTCCATAGTCTTGATACCAAAGACTCAGTGAGGTGTTCATACCTCCTACATATGGATCTATTTTGTCCTATGCAAGTTCATAGTCTAGGTAGGAAAGTCTATACTCTTGTGGTGGTTGATGATTTTTCAAGGTTTGCTTGGGTATTCTTCCTAAGGAGAAAATCTGAAACCCCAGATATCTTCCAGACTTTTGTCAAGCAAATTCAGAATGAACTTAATAGTTTTGTGGTCAAAATCAGAAGTGATCATGGAACTAAGTTTCAATCTGAATACATGACAAAGGGCTTGGGATTCATCAAGAATTTTCCTCACCTAGAACTCCACAGCAAAATGAAATTGCAGAAAGGAAGAATAGAACTCTAATTGAGGCAGGTAGGACCTTGATAAATGACACTTCCCTCCCAGAATATTTCTGGGCTGAGGCAGTAAATACTGCTTGTCATGTTCTCAATAAAGCTTCCATCATCAAAAGTCACAAAAAGACTCCCTATGAGATTCTGAAAGGCAGAAAACCAAATTTATCATATTTTAGGATTTTTGGTAGCAAGTATTATGTATTAAACAATGTTAAGTCTCATTTGACAAAGTTTGCTGCCAAGTCCCAAGAAGGGATATTTGTTGGGTATAATAACAATAGTAGAGCATATAAAATCTATAACTTGACTACTAAAGTTGTAGAAGAATCAGTCCATGTTGTCTTTGATGAGTCTAAGTTTATTAACTTTGAGCTGCCAAGTACTTCTTCAAGTTCTGCAGGTTTAAAAGACAAGATGAAAAATTTGACCACCAGGGAAGATAAACCAGCAGGCCAAGAGATTGAAGATGATGGATGTTGTCCAGGGGGAGCTCAGGAATTACAAAATGAGAATGAAAAACAACCAGCTGAAGATATTGAGAATTAGTAAGCTGAAAGAAATGAAGAACACTAAGCTGAATAAAGATTGCCACTAGCTATGAGACATTTAAGAGTCATCCACCTCACCAAATCATTGGTGAAACAAGTCATGGTGTGATAACCAGAAGCAAGAGCTTGAATTCAGCACTATGCTCAAGCTTCCTGTCTCAAATGGAACCAAATAAGTTTGAAGAGGCTATCCAAGACTCACACTGGATTGGTGCTATGCAGGAAGAGCTGAACCAATTCAAGAGATGCAAAGTCTGGAAACTGGTTCCCAAACTTAAGGGAAATAGTGTCTTAGGGACTAAATGGATCTACAGGAATAAGTTAGATGAAAATGGCATTATTGTCAAGAACAAAGCCAGATTGGTGGCAAAAGGCTACAGGCAGGAAGAAGGAATTGACTTTGATCAGACCTTTGCCCCAGTAGCAAGGATGGAAGCAATAAGACTATTCCTTGCCTATTCAACCCATAAAGGATTCAAGGTCTTCCAGATTGATGTTAAGTCAGCATTCTTGAATGGAGATCTAAAAGTGGAAGTATATGTGGATCAGCCATCTAGTTTTGTAGATCCACACTATCATGATCATGTTTATAGTCTTAAGAAAGCTCTATATGGTTTGAAACAAGCCCCTAGAGCATGGTATGAGACATTGTCTACTTTACTCATTGAGAACAAATTCACAAGGAGAAAATAGACAAGAATATATTCTTAAGGGAATCAAAGAGCAAGATCATCCTAGTTCAGATATATGTTGATGACATAATCTTTGGATCTACTGAAAATAATCTTTGTAGGATGTTTGCCAAACTTATGTAAGGGAAGTTTAAGATGAGAAGCATGGGTGAGTTAAACTTCTTCTTGGGACTCCAAGTAAGACAGACTGTTGATGGACTATCCATATCCTAGTCTATGTTCACCAGGGAGTTGATTAAAAAATAAGGCATGGAGACTGCCTCCACCATGAAAACTCCAATAGGATCATGTGTGCCTTTAGGCAAAGATGAGGTAGGGAAACCTCTTGATGAGTCTTTATATAGAGGGATAATTAGCTCCTTACTATACTTGACTGCAAGTATACCTGACATCATATATGTTGCATGTGTCTGTGCTAGATACCTAGCATACCCTAAAGAGTCTCATTATTCTGCAGCAAATAGAATTTTAAGATATCTTAAGGGGACACCAGATCTTGGTCTATGGTACCCTAGGAATGGTGATTTTCTATTGATAGGTTTTCAGATGCAAACTTTGCAGGCTACAAGTAAGACAGGAAAAGTACCATTGGTACATGCCAATTTCTAGGTGGAAGACTCGTATCATGGAG
Source organism: Platanthera zijinensis (assembly GCA_039513925.1). NCBI lineage: Eukaryota > Viridiplantae > Streptophyta > Magnoliopsida > Asparagales > Orchidaceae > Platanthera > Platanthera zijinensis. The sequence goes on along the minus strand of CM077080.1, from coordinate 136,502,394 downwards.
TAGCAAAAAAGCAAACAAGTGTTGTTATATCCATAGTAGAGTCAGAATGCATAGCAGGTGGAAGCTGCTGTGCCCAGTTGCTTTGGATACAACATCAACATGAAGATTATGTCATCAAGATAAGTAAAACTCCTTTATATTGTGATTCAACAAGTACTATGTCAATTTCTAGAAACCCTATTTCACATAGCAGGACAAAGCACATTGAAATTAGATATCATTTTATTAGAGAACATGTTGAGGAAGGGGACATAAGACTAGAATTTGTTTCTACTAATAATCAAGTAGCAGATATATTCACTAAACCTCTAGATGAAAGTAAATTCAACTATTTTAAAATTGAATTAGGAATGTTGAACCTAGAATGAGATGATTGGCCAAAGGAAATTTTTTTTTCAACATATGACTAAGAGACAGCACATGTTATAAGTGTCGAGTCCTTAGTAGTTGCTATCGACACAAAGTAGGTTAGTGTGTTGACACACAGAAATTGGTGTTGACACATAGAGCTTGAGTGTGTCGACACATAGAGTTGTTGAGACACTAAACCCTCTATCGAGACATTAGAAGTCTGTGTCAACACACAGAAATAGGTGTCAACACATGGAGTTCTCAAGACTAAAAACCCTTAGTCGACAGTTTTAGAGGACAGTGTCGACACAACCAAATTTGAGTTGATATACAAAACTCAAATTTTACCCCGCCTTTTCAGCTACCCTATTTAGAAAAGTATAAATAGGAGGTAGCGAGACCTTGTCAACTACACTCACTGAAATTTCGAGACTAAACCATTAGTGTCGACCAAGAAACTCAATTTATCTCTCTTCAACTTTCACTTCTCTCATCTCCAATGGCACCCAAGACGGACAACAACATCAATGAAGGTTATAAGCTTGTTCGGGGTGCATTCGCTGATGCAGAACCTAGTATTAAGGCGGTAGTGGACCTAATCCAAGAAGCAGGTATAGATTACGTAGTTTCGGAACCAACAAGGATATGGAAGAAAGAAGTATTAGAATTATATTCTAACGCAACAACAAATTTGAAGGGGAACAAGATCAAATCCACTGTTCATGGATAAACAGTAAAGATAACTTCCAAAAATCTGAGCAAATCACTTCACCTAGCAAGGGTTAAAGAAGAATTGGAGATTAAGTCTGCATTTATTGAAGAAGCCCTCAACTGGTGTGGGCTGCCCACAGACATAAACGTTGGATCATCCATGACCAGGAAAGGGATTAACTCCAAGGGGAAGTTTTTGTCTGAAGTTATAAGGAAAGTTGTCCTTTGCAAAACTGGGGGACATAATAGAATTTCCTCCTAAATGATTAGCCTAATGACAAGAATCATCTTCAAGATAAAGACTAACTGAAGTACTGTTATCTTCAACAAGGTTAAGGGAAGCATTAAGAAGCCTAACCTAGGCAGAATACTGTGTTTGTATCTGCCTGCAAACATACCTGAGGTACTGAACCAAATTGCTGCTTCAAAGATTAATCACGTGAGAAGATTAGATATAAGAATCCTAACTAGATTGGATAGAGTATTGTCTAAAGAAGACCCTGCACCTAAGCAGAAGACCGGACAGGTAAGAAAATCTAAGAAAGATACAGTGGAAGCTGAGGAGTCCTCCAGTGACTCAGAAGAAAGGGTTGAATTCAGCTCTGATGAAGACACCCTGAACAACCCAAGAAGTCTCCCACTCACACACCTGGAACTAAAGATCATATCTAGGGGGAGACAACCCATCTTCCATATAATCAGGAGATATCAAACCAAGGGGGAGATATTACTGCAGCTGAGCTAGATAGTGAGACTACAAACCTCACTGTGATAGAAGTAGTTCAGGACATCAACACAGCTGTAGAATCTTCTGAAAAAGTGGCACAACATGTGCATATTCCAGATATGTCAGAGAAACCTCAGACTCCAGAGAAGTAATCCATAAATTAGAGACTGACTTCCAGAGGGAAGAATGTAATGCCCCGAAACTCAAAGGAGGACCAGGCGGTGTTTGACCCAAGTTTGGAACTTTGTAGGGTGAACACGCCCTATAACACGGGCATGTCATAAGGGTGTGTCGTGCTCAGGTCGTCGAGGAGAGGTCGACGATCGTCGAGGGTTGGGAATATAGCCTGGTACACAGGCATGTCCCAGGGAGTTTCAAGTCACACGGCTAGTGATACGGGTGTGTCACATGGTCGTATCCTCTTTAGGAGTTTTTGGGTCCTGTATCGACTGAGTGACACAGCCCGGGCCACGGGCGTGTACTGGTCGATACGGGCGTGTCATGTCTGACACGGGCGTGTCTTAGCCCGTGTCCTGTTCCGGATATGACTGTTCCAACACTGTTTGGGGTATACGGCCCATCACACGGGCATGTCCATGGGTGACACAGGAATGTCACAAGCCGTGTTACAGGCTGTGTACTATTCTGGATTTCCTTTTTTACGACGAGTACAGAACACAGATTTGGACACGGGCGTGTCACAAGCCGTGTTCGGCCCAGAAATATTATTTTTAGGGTAAATCGTGGCCATTCATTTCTTTCAAAAGGGATGCAAGGGCTGAGGGCTGTCCTGGTTGTGTTTTTAGCCGGGAATAGGGTTTCAAACCCTTATTCCATCTTCACCATTCTCTTTCTAAATGTTTAGAGAGAGGGGAGATCTAGGAGGAAGAAGGAGGTCAACTCCAGCCGCCGGTGGAGCTACGGAGCTTCGTTTCTTGATCCGAGTTCAGATCTGCGAAGGCGAGACCGATACGGTGCTTTCCATCAGACTGGATCATCATGGAGCCATAGAGAAATGCTAGGGTAATTATTCTCTTCATGGACATGTGAAGTACTCTTCCCTTTTTGCATAGGAAACCCGTTCTCGCGAGTATGCGATGAGTTTGAGGTATTCCTTCAAGTAGACATAAATAGTCCTTGTTGGTTTGCATATAGAGTCTGGAATCGAAGTACGGACATAGCCATGGTGTGTGAAGCCTACCCGGACAAGTTGGTTAAGATCGGTGATGTTTCATTATGCATGAATAGCCAGAGAAGACTCTGTGCTATTGAGTGTTTTTTTGGGTTTTATATGTGGTAGATTGCAACAGGGAGTCTTGGGGATTAACCCCAAGGTGCACCCGAAAATCTGGGTGGAAGTGAAGTTCTGCCATTTTTGTGGCCTGAGAGCCAGCCTGGTACATAACAGGGATATGTACCGTTATATGATCAATAGTTTGCCTGGGAGCCAGCCTGGTACATAGCGGGGATATGTACCATTGTATGATCGATAGGTTGGACTGGGGGAAGCTTGGCCAGCGTCGAAGGCACAATGGCCATGGCGGGGTGAGAAATGGGCTGGTGGATCCCTACCCGCACCATCTACTTTGGTTAAAGTGACCTAAGGTACTTGGGATTTACCGATAATTTGGAGAACGATTCTAGGCTACGACTGAAAGGACTAAATGCTCATGAGTTTTGCCGTCCTGGGGGAGGTGGTGGAGCCGAGGATCGAAAAGGGTTCGGACTAGATTCACCGAGTAAGTGCACTGAGATCACGGGGTGTGTGGTCGTGCAAGCCTGAACCTATGGTGTATTGTACAAGTATGTACTCTCACTTAAATTGTGTGTATTAATAATGCATTGTAGGGAAGGAGAACCGCAACACCAATAAAGGAGTGGGGTCATTATAATTTGGTCAGTTTTTGCTGACCATTGCTTTGTTTTCCATCGTGCGGTGGATTGTTTCTTGTAGGTGCTGCGGAGCCTAGTGGCAAGTAGCGGGATGAAGCCCTTGTTGTTGAGCCGGCCCTCGAAGGCCTTGCGAATGTTTACTTGTTTTAATCATGTGTGACCAGCCTGCGTGCCGATGTTTGTAATACATAGTTTAATTGAGTTAAACCTTGTAAGGCCTTAAGGCTTGTACTTTGTGTATTTTGTACGTTCATTCCTATTTGGGTATCTTAGTGGACATTCATTCTTTTGGCTTGGGTTCTTAACTTTGCAACTTATAAATTGCTTCCGCTAGAATGTACTCTGTGTAGGACGTTTGCTATTGGTTGAATGGTTTCATTTAGAAACCTGCAGTCTGTCTGTGGTATATAGGGTCGGGCCCCGGCCCGACCTACTTCTATTTTCTATACGACGGATAGGGGTGTTATAATTTGGTATCAGACTGCTTGTTTCGGTCATGCTTATTGGAATTCGTGGACGAATTCTTTTATGGGGTGGTGAGCACATGTGTGTGTGTCATCGTTATAACATAAAAAGAACCCATGAATGTCCACTTAGGAATGAAAATACACATGTTTGAGGAACCTGCGTGTTCCTAAAATTTCTTTTTTGCAATTTTGTTCGGTCACTTAATGGTGTTTTGTATGACTATAGGTGTTCGAAAGTGGCGCGTGGTAGTCTCAACACACACTTTTTGAGAAAGGTATTGCACCCAATGACCTGCCTGAGACCCCTCCTTCTATTGAAACCATAAGAAGGGTAGTTGAGGCGGTGTTCGATGTGACCAATGCACAACATGGAAGGAATGTGCAACCCTCTGTCCCTGAGGTGGCCTCGACACCTGGTGGTGTGATGGAGCAAATGGCATTTAGAGGACAATTGGGTCAGCAGGTGAACATGCTTTTAGTGTAGCGAGCGCACTCAGTTGACGAATATTTGTAGGTGTTCCTTACGATAAGGCGCTACCCAGGTTTTGAGATGGAAAGCGAGCAGTCTATAGTCGATAGGTTTTATGATGGTTTGCGTAGCGAGTTGTGAATCCTACTGCTAGGACCAAAGTTTTTGGGATTCCGAGCCTTGGTGGATTAAGCCAGATCTTTGGAAGTAGAGTTGGGGAAAACTCACAAAATACCAGTTAGTAGGGTACCGAACTCTGTAGATCCTATAAGGGCTACCTACTGCAAAACGGTGAGAAAGGAGGCTAGATCATCTACTAGCAAAGCTACTTACACTTATTATACTTGTGGAAAGAAAGGGCACTTTGCCCGAGATTGTCGGGAGGGTGCTCAGAAGACAAAGAAAGCTATGTCAGGAGCAGTTGAGGACTCTGGTGTAATGCCAACGGTGTTTAAAATGCTGAGCTCCTCAAAATCTGGGTACCGTAAGTGGTATAAGAATGCGAGGACTTTGGGTCTTGTCCCTTCTTCTAGTGCTTCGGGGGCGACCATAGGCCATGCACCTGGCGCATACTACAATTGTGGGAAGTCGACGCATTTTGCTTGTGACTGTTGGAACGGACTCCCAATGTCCGAGAAGAAGCCGGGATTAACTTTTTAGGAGAAGGGAAAGGCGGTGAAGTCCACCGCATCGCACTATACTTTGGCCCAACCGAGAGTGTGCATCCTTGGCTAGCAGGAGGCATGTGGCTGACTGTCAGGTTGATCGGTATGGGTTAATTGATAGCAATTTCGTTTTTTATACCTGTTACCTTATACGAGATAGCTTAGGACTGGAGGTACTAGGCTTTGTTTTGATTTTCGATAATCCGGCGTTAGCATTGTTCGACACGGGAGCATCACACTCCTTTTGTCTGAATGATTTATATCGCGCATCGGATTTCCTTCTTCGATGGCAAAGGACAAATTGGATGTGTTGTTGTCGAATGGGTGTTCAATGCGAGCGGATAAAGTCTGCGGCGTAAAGTTATGGATTGGGAGTTAGGAGTACAACTTGCAAGCATCGTTACTACCACTAGTGGAGTTCGACATAATTTTCTGTATGGACTGGCTCTCGGAGAAGCAAGCATACATCGTTTGCAATCAAAAGGAGGTCAAGTTAGGAACTGGTGGTGAGACGACTTTTTCAAGCTTGAAAGGGGTCGAGCAAGACGTTGATGTCTGCTCTTCAGGTGGATAAGGCAGTTCATGTCGGTGCAGAGCTGTTCTTCACGCTAGTGGAGGCCTCGAAGTCTAAGCTTACTTTGGACAGTGTCTCAGTGGTATCCGAGTACCCTTACGCATTCCCTGACGATCTCCCTGGAGCCCCACCGCAGCGAGAGTTTGACTTCACAATTGAGCTAGTGCTAGGTATCAAACCTGTGTCATGCTCTCCGTATCGGTTAGTGCCTAAAGAGATGGCGGAACTGAAGGTTCAACTGGAAGAGCTTTTGGAACAGGGTTATGTGCGTCCAAGTTTGTCGCCTTGAGTGCACCGGTCCTCTTTGTTAAGAAGAAGGACGGAAGTTTTCGGCTCTGTATCGACTATAGAGAGCTAAATAAGTTAACGTAAATAAACAAGTACCCGATCCCAAGGATTAATGATCTATTTGATCTATTAGTCGGGTCATCGGGGTACTCAAAATTGGATTTTAAGTCCGGTTATTATCAGCGAGAATAAGGGAAAGTGACATCCCAAAGACAGTGTTCAACACGAGATATGGACATTTTTAGTTTACGGTTATGCAGTTCAGGCTGACTAATACGCCATCAGTTTTCATGGATCTGATGAACAGAACGTTAAGGGAGTACTTAAACTACTTTATAATAGTCTTTATCGATGAAATTTTGGTGTTGGAGATGCTGAGGAGGAACCAACTACGCCAAGTTCTCCAAATGCGAGTTTCGGTTGTCCTCGGTGGTATTCCTCGGTCATATAGTTAGTGGAGAGGGAATTACTATGAATCCGATGAAGATAGTTGCGATACGGGAGTGGCCTGTGTTGTGTTCGGTAATGGAAGTCCGGAGTTTTCTAGGGCCGGCCGGCTACTGCGAGCACTTTGTAGAGAACTTCTCGCGATTAGCATTACCCCTCACGACTTTGACGTAGAAAGATAAAAAAAATTAGTGTGGTCACCAGAGTGAGAGAAAGCTTTCGAGGAGCTGAAAAGACGGTTGACCACGACACCAGTTCTATGTTCACCGAGTGGGAACGAAGGTTTTGAGATCTACAGTGATGTTTTAGGTAGTGGTTTGGGTTGCATTCTACTGCAGCAGGGCAGTGTGATAGCTTGTGGCTCGCGCCAGCTGAAGGTGCATGAGAGAAATTATCTGGTCCATGACTTGAAATTAGTTGCCGTGATATTTGCTTTGAAACTGTGGAGACATTACCTGTACGGGGTGAAGGTCGATATCTATACCGACCATAAGAGCCTGAAATACTTGTTGGATCAAAAAGATTTAAACATGAGGTAACGGAGATGGATGGTGTTCCTGGAGGTAGCCCGAAAATGTTTCAGGATATGAAGAAGTTGTTTAGGTAGCCAGGACTGAAGAAGGGTGTGGCACTATGCGTGGCAAAGTGCCAGACGTGCGTCTTGGTGAAGGCGGAGTGCTAGAAGCCCAGAGGTTTCTTGAAGTCTTTTCCTATACCGGAGTGGAGGTTCGACAACATTTTTATTGATTTTGTGCATGGTTTGCCAAGATCATAGAAGGGGAACGACGCCATCTGGGTGATCATAGATCGTTTGACGTAGGCGTCGTACATTATTTCGCATAGGAAGGATGATTCGGTGGAGAAACTGGTAAAATAATATGTGGATAACATTGTTTGACTACACGGTGTGCCCAGCAGCATCGTGTGCGACTGTGATGGATGGTTTATGTCCAATGAGTAGAGGCTGGTGTAACAAATCTTGGGAAGCAAGCTGAGTTTCAGCATGACCTTTCATCCGCAAACGGATGGTCAGACTGAGAGGGTCAACAGGATGATGGAGGACATGCTTTGCATGTGCGTCCTGGATTTCGGGAAGTAGTGGGAAGATCACTTGTACTTGGTGGAATTTCCGTACAACAACAGCTACCAAGTGAGCATTAAAATGGCGCCCTTCGTGGACCTATATGGTAGAAGATGTCGCACGCTATAGTCGTGGTTGGAAACGGGCGAGTCGAGGTTGTACAAAAAGGCAAGAAGTGGAAAGCGCCACTTCATTGGTACGAACTATTCGAGAACGGTTGCTGATCGCTCAAGACAGGTAGGCTAAATACTATAATTCCAAGCATCAGAATGTTTAGTTCGCGGTTGGCGGCTGGGTGTATTAAAGATAAAGCTATTCAAGTGTGTCTCGCGGGTACGATGCTTGAAGAAGCTGAGCCCTAGGTACGTTGGATCATTTGAGATCCTGGAGCGAATTGGTGACGCAGTTTATCATCTGAAGCTATCGGTGGAATTGAGCGGTCTGCTCGACGTATTCCTTATTTGGGTTGTGCGGAAGGTGGTGCAAGAGCCTTCGCATGTGATTGCGGTCGATCAAGTACCGGTTGATGTTGGGTTGATGGCGAAGATCAAACCCATTCGCATTGAGGACTCTGAAGTCAAGCAACATTGTAACAAGGAGATCGGGATGGTCAAGGTTCGTTGGGATAACTGCGGATAGGAGGAGCTCTCATGGGAGCGAGAGCAGACCATCCTTGTGGAGTACCAAGAGTTATTCCACTCAGGTACCATTTTTGTTTTGTGTATCTTTTCCTTTCGGTAATTTCGTGGATGAAATTCTTTTAAGAGGAGGAGAATTGTAATGCCCCGAAACTCAAAGGAGGATCGGGCGGCGATTGAGCCAAGTTTGGAACTTAGTAGGGTGAACACGCCCTATGACATGGGCGTGTCATAGGGGTGTGTCATTCTCGGGTCATCGAGGAGAGGTCGACGATCGTTGATGGTTGGGAACACAGCCTGGGACACGGGCGTGTCCCAGGGAGTGTCAAGTCACATAGCCAGTGACACGGGCATTTCACATGGCCGTGTCCTCTTCGAGAGGGTTTGGGTTCTGTGTTGACTGAGTGACACGGCCCGGACCATGGGCATGTACTGGTCGACACAGGCATGTCAAGTCTGACACGGGCATGTCTTAGTTCGTGTCCTGTTCAGGATGTGACGGTTCCAACGCTGTTTGGAGTACAGGACCCATGACACGGGCGTGTCCATGGGTGACACGGGCGTGTCACAAGCCGTATTACAGGCCGTGTCCAATTCTGAATTTCCTTGTTTACGATGAGTGAAAAACACGGCTTTGGACACGGGTGTGTCACAAGCCGTGTTCGGCCCAAAAATATTATTTCTAGCGAAAATCGTGGCCATTCGTTTCTTTCAAAAGGGATGCAAGGGCTGAGGGCTGTCCTGGTTGGATTTTAAGCTGTGAATAGGGTTTCAAACCCTTATTCCATCTTTACCATTGTCTTTCTTAATTTTTAGAGAGAGGGGAGAGCTAGGAGGAAGAATAAGGTCAACTCCTGCCGCCGGTGGAGCTCCGGAGATCCGATTCTTGATCCGAGTCCAGATCTGCGAAGGCAAGGCCGATACGGTGCTTTCCATCCGACTGGATCGTCATGGTGCCAAAGAGAAATGCTAGGGTAACGATTCTCTTCTTGGACATGTGATGTCATCTTCCCTTTTTTCATAGGAAGCCCGCTCTCGCGAGTATGCGATGAGTTTTAGGTATTCCTTCAGGTAGACATGAATAGTCCCCGTTGTTTTGCATATAGAGTCCGGAATTGAAGTACGGTCATAGGCATGGTTTGTGAAGCCAACCTGGACAAGTTGGCCAAGATCGGTGAAGTTTCATTATGCCTGAATAGCCAGAGAAGACTCCGTGCCGATGAGTGTTTTTTGGGTTTTCTACGTTGTAGATTGCAACATGGATTGTTGGTGATTAACCCAAAGGTGCACCTGGAAATCTGGGTGGAAGCGAAGTTCTGCCATTTTGGTGGCCTAAGAGCCAGCCTGGTACATAGCGGGGCTATGTACCATTGTTTGATCGATAGTTGGCCTGGTAGCTAGCCTGGTACATAGCAGGGCTATGTACCATTGTATGATCGATAGGTTGGACTGGGGGAAGCTTGGCCTGCATCGAATGCCAAATTTCCATGGCGGGGTGAGCAACGGACAAGTGGAACCCTACCCACTCCATGTAAGACCCCCTTTTTTTCCTTCTTAAACCACCGGGGTCTTAGCCCAGAATTGCCGCTTTTCGGTGGCACCGACTCACGGGAAGGCTGCCACTACAAAATGCCAATTCTGCCGGCCCTTTTCGATCACGAGAGAGAGAAGTAATTATACATAAATGTAAACAAGTCCACAGAAGCATGTAAATAAAAGCGAAATCACATCCAGTCCATCAGTAGATAATAACAGGAAATAGATAATAGAAGTACTGCAAGATACGGTTCAGATGAAATATAGATAAACGGGCTCGAGCCCGGTACATCAGAGTCCTCACTACAAATCACTCATCGTAGAAACTATAAAAGTACTAATCACTCACGGAGCTGGTCGCAGGTGCACCGGTGCTAGACTGACCCACCTCTATGTGCACCGTACTCCGCTGGTGCTGGTCCCTGGACTGCTGGTCCCTATCTCCCATCCGGAGCTCCTATAATTTTGTGGTTCGAAAACCATTAGTCATAAAGACTAAGCCCTATCATCCCCTACCCCTCCCCCCACAGCTCCTAAGCACCGGGTGGAGAGGAGTAAAGGGAAGCTATAAAGGTGGAGAATAATCAAGCAGGTGACAGGGGAGTTAATCTAACAACTAACTAGAACAAAGTACAACTAGCAATTCTACGGCAGTAAGTGGTAAAGAAGAGAAGTAGTAAGTATCAATAGTATAAAAAGGCAGCTAGAGAACAGTCAGTAAACAAGCAAGTAAATAAGTGAATAACCTTAACTTATATGAATGCCCATACAAACTTATAAGTTAAGGGGTCTTCTGCAAGGCTCCCATCGTATAAAAAGTCCCATACCGATTTATACGTTGGGGTGTCGGTTGTATGCAAATATGAGTGTAGTGATATGTTATGCCATGATTCATGCAAGTGCAACACACGCACACGACTCTATGCACATAGACCTTTAGTTCCCCCTGTTCGGGCAGCTAGCTTCACTCCCAGGAACCTCCGTAGTGGCAAACGGAGACAGTGGGTCGGGCCCCCCACTCCTAGGCGGGTATCCACACTACCGGGCCTAGCCCTTCCGTACGCCCCTAGAAGAACACAACCTAGAGTATCTGCGTACTACTGCTGGCTGTACCCACCAGACTTTCTTTGGCTAAGGGTCCCACATCGCCGAGTCAACATACTGATGCCGGTGTGAACGACAATCAGATATCAAAGACCCACCACCTTTATTCTGTACTCCAACCCTCGAGCCCTCGGCTCTCCGGACTGTCCCGTCCGTGCATCTACCTTTAGAGCTACCGCTTGAATGGCAACAAAACCAATTATTCTACCTTCCTAGCTACCGAGGTGCGTGTATGTGCAACCCTAGTTATACTAGTTGCTCTTTTAATTTATTATTCCTATGGTTTACGTTAGCCCAGGACTGCCCCCGGCATACCCCGTGAAGGGCTCTCAAAGGGCACTAGGAACCAAGACGGCGGCATTACGGCCCGAAGTTCCCTTTCGCAAGGCACTTATTGTTATTGGTTGATCTCCATTACCCGATCCCTTTTTAAGTTACTTTAGATCTAGCCCTAGCGTATTAAGACTCTTCCACTGCTACTCGGGGTGGACGATCTTTCGTAGTTCCCGTACGCCCTTATCCTTAACCAGTCTCGCACTCTACCTATCCTGACCCCAATAATGGACTTAAACTTAGCTTGCCCTCACCAACTAGAAACTACCAAAATTCCATCTCCCAAAGTTCATTATCCGCTCTAGTTCAGTTTCCGTGGTTTTACTATATGCCGACCATCCTAAGATACGTGAGGAGTATAAGGGGAGGTACTCCAAATTGTCTTCTGAATCTCCTATAATATTTACTGGAGGTCTAGCATGACTTAATATAGCTAAGACCAAGATTTCCAAATTTTCCCTATTTATCGGGCATTTAATTTATTTATTCTAAGATTCCAAATGCCCTAGTATGAACATGAAGTGCACTAATTAGCCAACAATAAATCATCATAAAATCAATAAAAATCCTATGAGACATTTAAACAGCAATTCCAAGTTTTGAGAAATTCCAGAGATGTTTATGCCTATATTTCCTAATTTACCGTTTTAGGCCATTTCTACTATATTATGAAGCAAGTACTGAAAATATGTATCAAAAAATCCCAAGGAAATTATAGAAGCTTTCTATTGACCTAAAACCATCATAAACCAAGTACCATAATTTTTCTCTAGCATTTGAACTCTGAATTTATTTTAATGCAAGATAATAATTTTCCTAACTTAATAAAGGAGGTACTGTTTTTAGTCATCTAAAATTCCAGAAAAAATTACAGAAAAAATTACAGGGTAACTATCATAATTTGAAACACCCGCTGACCAAATTTCATAATTTTCCAAATAGTAATTGGTCCTTAACTGTATTTTTGACTACACATCACAATTAGTACGTTAAACAATAAAGTATCCAAAATAATCATATAAAATTTCCCAGAAAATTATAGAAGGAATAACATGCTATATTATGACCTAATCGAAGATTTCATAACATTCCAGTAAACAGAAATTCCAGAATCATAAAAATACATATCTAGGGCACAACTAGGGTTATAAATGAAGTACTGTATAAATCAACCCAAAAATCTCAACAAAATTATAACATGGCCATTTAGATTAGGAAATCACCCTACTCCAATTTAACTTGATTTTAAGTTCATTAGATAGCTTAATAATTCAAATTAAAGTTGGTGACCTAAACTAGGGTTAGGATTTTAGGTGGCCTAGCTGTCTGTAAATACCCTAAACTTTTGTCCAGAGAACTATATTTGCCCTATGGTTCTCTCCACCAAATTTTAAGTCATTCCAAGGTCATTTGACCCCATGACCTTCAGAACCCCAAAAACCACCATTAAGGGATTTTCCCTAGGGTTCTAGGGCTACCCTACACCAAACCACCCCAAACTCCCTTGGAGAGTGTATCATGCCCTAAACAGCCTTTGGACAAAATATCAGCCTCTGTTGAGGTGATATGACCACCCAAATACCAAGGGGGTGTTTGATCCTAAATTATCCTATAAGGACCAACCTAGGGTTGGATAAAAACTTAATCAAAACATCTCCAAATGAGATGAAATTTTTACCAGAGCCTTATGATAAAAGCAGGAAGCACTCACCAAAATTTGGGAGGGTTTGGAAGTCATTTAGCCATCTAATCAAATTATGCTAGGATTATTAAATTTTTCTAAAAACTATATAAAAATATTTTCCAAAAATCCTAATTTTTGAATAGCTCCTAGATATAGGTAATATTAGGCAACACCCCAAATTTCAAGTCATTTTGATGACTGTATTGGAGTGGGGAATTTTTCTAAGGTCAAGACAGCAATATGGATAGACCTCACCAAAAAGAGTGTTGTGGTCTAACCAAGACTCCAAATCAAGTGAAATCAATTTTGAATTAAACTAGACTTCAGGGGCTACAGTTTCTATATTAACCACTTTTTATGTTTCAGCCCCTACGGGCAATAATTTTTAGTTTAAACCTAGTATACAGTAGAGGGAATTAATTAAGATATAGTATAATAAAATGTTACTGTTCATCTTCTCCTTTAGCCCGAACCAGCAACCTAAAAAAAAAGCTTGAAACATGTAGCTTTTCTAAAGCCATTTCCTGGCCACCCAGCCGTTTCCCTGGCCGGCCACCACCACCACCACCTCTGTTGAGGTGAGGGCTACTGTCGGGCGGCGGCACGACCGCCGGAGAGGCGGTTTCCAGCGAACCCGCCACCACGAAATTTTTGGAAGACCATGGAAACGCTCACCCGATCTGGCTCTTTTGAGCCCGATATCTCTCCTAACGATTTCTAAGATCTATCCGCAGAAGAAGAGGGAGGTGAGGACCTTGTTCGCGGGCTGGAGGCATGCAGACCGTCGGGAAGCCATTTGCGCGGTGGCGGCGTCGCCGGAAATTCTTCAACAGTAAGGGGAGGAATCTGAATCCATTTGATCAAGCATGTAACCTTCTCCTCTTGTTCTAAGGAGGCTGTTATAGATCTTCAAGTGGGGAGGGGAAAGGATGAAACGTTCATGGCCATTAATGTTTCTCTTAATAACATTTCTGTTATGGTAGAGGCAGTTGAAACGCTGGAAATGAAGAGGTGTTTGCCAGGTTGCGATTTCCTATTGGACCAACATTTCCTTATTTTATTAAATAATTAGAGTAGGAAACGGCCCGTAAATACTCCTGGTGTAACATCCCATAATCAGAATTGATTACGACGTCGGTTACCGAAATTTCCGGTCTGGCTGACGTTTCGGCCTTAGTCACGGGCGTGACACATAGGTCACGGGTGTGACAAGCCCGGGTGTCCAATTCTCAGTTCGACGATCGTCGAACTGAGATCGACGATCATTGTTGCGTGCTAGGGTTCGAAGAAAATAAACGCAACCGAACTAGCAACCCGATGAGGCAAGTATACCTATCGAATTGTAGCTAGGGGACACAAGTGTCGTATTGAAATCCGAGAACTGTTGGCTATGCTTACTCACACGAACGCTATTATCTTATCGACGGAAAAACTAGGGTTTTAGAAAATCTAAGTGCAAGGGAGGAATTAAAGCTATACTAGAAAAAGAACCACCGCAATTAAGTAAAGCTATTAAGTAAAGAGCTATGCTAGAAAGGAAACTACTGTAGTTAATTAAAGAGCACAAGATAGGTGATTACTACGAAAGGTAGAAAATATGAAATGGAAATGCACTCGATCAAGATTCACCTCGGCTAAAGACGATTAAGAAAATACGATAAAAATCTAAACTTAATAGGATAAAGGTCCTCGACAGTGGAGGTTCCTAAATCTTGAACACGCTTCTCTCGAAGTCATGCCCAACTGAGTTTAGGAAGGTCCGACCGACTCTCGTCTAAATCGGAGGCCTAAAACTCGCTTTACGCGGTGGACCCCACTATTGGATTTTACTCCAATCCGGGAGATTTAGACGTCTGCCTCTCTCGAGGGGTGCGTACAACTCCCTTTACTCTTGAATGCTCACTTCATTCTTTCGGCCTCTCGGCTAGCCCAGAATGAAAGCAAAGTCGGAGAGTATATATCGATAATATACCTCCAACCCGTGATTAATCAAGAGTAATTCAAGGCCCTAACCTAAAAAGAAAAGATTAATTAAAACATCATAACTTAATCGCTCTAACCTCAGATCATCAAGATCGAGTACAGGGAGGATTAGTTAATCATAATGGAGTGGAGGAGGGGGGATGAGTAGTAAAGCATAAAAAAAGAACACTAGTAAAAGAAGAGCACTTATATTAATTAAAAGGAGCAAGATACACTATTGAAAAAGAAATTACAAGTGCATGAATTTAAAATTCTATTCTATCCCTACAATTAGCACTAAGCAAGAGCAAAGATTACAAAGAAAGCATAAACAAGCTAAGATTAAACTAAGGTTAAACAAAAATTACAAAGAGAGGGGGAGAGAGAGAGAAAGCATGAAAAAAACTCAAGAACCAAAGGGGCAGCACCTCCCCCTCTCAACCAAAGCTTTATGAAATGGAGAGGGGGGTCTCAATTTATAGAAAAAAATCTCGGGTTGGTCACGCCCTCCGACACGCCCTAGGGGGCGTGTCAGGGGCGTGACAGTATTATGTTGACCTCGGGCTCTGGATTATGGCGGGAGGGATGATTGCTTCAGTACATCGGTGGTCACGCCCTAGGTCACGCCCGTGTAGGCGGGGCGTGACAGGCACGTCATGTCCAAATCATTGGTCGGAAATCCGTCAGTCACCGAAAAGTTGATGTCACGCCCAAGGTCACGCCCGTGACGGGGGGCGTGATAGTACTGTTTTCGTGCTATGGAGTAACGGCATTTAATGCGGCGGCAGGCTTTGTGGTACAGGGCGACACGCCCATGGTCATGCCTGGTGACACGCCCAGGGAGGGCGTGTCAAGGGGAGTGACAGAGGTTTTGTTCGTTTCCCTGTCCCTTCCAACAAAAGTCCTCGGGATCGGGTGACACGCCCTAGGTCACGCCCAGGGAGGGCGTGACAGGGGGGCGTGTCAGGTCATTTTTGACCAATTTCCTGAAAACCTGCAAAAGGACAAGAAAATGTTAGTGACAATAATATTTACATAAAAAGGATAAAAATAAACTAATAATAGACATGATTTGTACACTATAAAATAGAAAATATGATAATAGTTTAGGCTACAAAACGTATTATCAAATTCCCCCAAGCTTAAGCTTTGCTTGTCCCCAAGCAAAAATATAAAAACTAGAAATTTATAAAAAGGATTAATCAAAAAGTTTTAATTATGCCTACACAAGTACTATGCGAAATTCTAAGTAGGGAAAAAGGTGAAATGTAAGTCTAAAACAATTATTTAGGTATGGTAAAACTTTTATAAACTTTACTCAATAAAAACAAATCATCCTAAATTTTAACGAGATTTTTTAAATAGACTTAAGCAAAGCAACGAAAATGAAAAACACGCATTGAGTTGTTACTAGATCCAAGCAACGCATTATAATTATATCAATTTAATTAACAAAAATCTAGGTTTAAATCCAAAACTAAAACTGATTTACTTTTTTTCTTCTCTTAGTTGTTAAATAAAAAATCAATAAGCGTGAATCAAAAAGACTTAAATATGACAGAAACGTTTGGTTTAGGAATATGATTAGGAGTGGAATTCAAAGATAAACGTGAAGGTTCAAAATCACACTAAACCAAAGCAAAGAGTTTCAAAAACATTCATAAAAATATATACGCATTTTTTTCTTTTTCTTTTTTTTTCTTTTTTTTTCTTTTTTTCAAAACAAAGGCCATAAATATTTTTATTTTCCTTTTGAATTGGCCAAACGAAAATAAACATCACTTTTGAGCATACTTTTTTTCAAAAACCTTTCTCCCACAAAAAATCACAAAAATATCCTATCAAAATCGTCAAAATAATTTATGAAACTCAAAAAGGCTAGTGTGATTCGATAGGTTGGAAATTTTGGCTTTGGTGAAAGTGAAATGAAGGGAGGAGCTATCAAATGAAATCGGAAAAAGGCTCAAAAATGGCTAACTAGTGGTAAAAGATTTTAGGTTGGCAGGAAAGCTCAAACGAAAACAAAAACGGCCTAAATCATTTTCACACTTTTGAATTTATTTAAAACAAAGGTTTGAAAATTTTCAAAAAGCGAGTCCTAGATCATAAAAGAAGATTGATGAAATTAACTTGAAAATATAAATAATAGGTGACTTGGATCGTTCACATCTACTACGCTATTCAAAAGTTGACTTTACAAAAATTATTCAAAAACGAAAAAGAAAATAGTGGATGATGAATTTTTGAGAAAGTAAAGGAAATAAAAAACAAAAAACTATAACAGAAATGCGAGTTTTAGAGAAATATTTCACCTTAACATGCTACCGTGAATTAGAAACACAACATGGCCAACATCTTACTTGTGAAACATAATTAAAAAGGACGATTAGAAATATTATAATTAACTAAGTTGTTTATAGAAAATTTTGAGTAAAACAAAAATAAAAACTAGAGGTACTATTGACATACAAAAAGGTCTAAACTATTCAAAAACACATATATTTTTTTAATTTTGTGAAATATTCTCTTTTTTTATTATTTTTGATTTGGATTTTGGAAAAAAAATTTCTCTTTTTTTTTGGAATTTTAAGATATTCATTTTTTGGAAATATTTAAAATATACACAAAGAGAAAAATTTGTACACTAAGCAAAAATGAAGGAGGAAGTCCTCCCCCAAGCTTAAAATAGACATTGTCCTCAATGGCTAAAGAAGGGGATTGGTGAAGGAGAGAAAAATAAAGTATAGAATTGAAAGACAGAATTGAAAGACAGGTACTTCCCCGGATTTATTTGCTGCGAAAGCTGAGTGATGTCGCTCCTCCGAATGTCTTCTTTGGACTTCGTGATGGATTCAGCAATGTTGGAGCAGGCGATCGCAGAAGCTTCAGCTTGTCGAAGCCTTCCGAGGCAAAAATTGCAAAATAAAGAATACAGAAAAAGATAACTTGGGTTGCCTCCTAAGAGCGTCCTTTGGTTAAAGCGTCATTGAGCTTGAGAGGTCTAAGTTGTTAGCCTAAATCACCTAGAGGGGGGTGAATAGGTGAAATGCGTGTCAAATGCGGAATTAAAAACTAACACAGCAAATATCAAGCAATCACAGAAGACAAGAGATTTATAGTGGTTCCCCAATCTTGGGTACGTCCACTTTCCTCACCGATCTAGCAAATTACTAGACTCGGCTACTCCACTATCTCGGATTGAAAACAATCCTACACCTCGGAACCACGTTCCTACAAATCTCGATCCAAAATGGATCTACAAAAACTCGGAAGACAAAACTTCCTACAAGTCTCGGAGAAAAATCTCCTACAATGAAATTTGGTTTGAAAAATAAAAATCAAAACATCAATCTCAGATCTGGATCTTTGACGGTCTTCTTCTTTAGGAACTTCGGCTTGATCAGAAAAAAGGTTGAAGATGACCTGAGAGAAATCCACGAATCTGAAAACTAGAACCACCTCGATCGAGAAAGTAGATCTGGAATCTTCAAGGCTCGGCAAGATCGAGTGATTCTCTTTCTTCTGGATCGCTGGAGGAAAGATCGATGAAAACGAAAGTCGCGATCCAAACTTTTCTTCTTCTTCTTCCGTGAACGGCAATGGCGGCGGCGTGAGATTAGGGTTCACGGAATTTCTCTTTCTTCAAAAGAATATTTCTGTAATAACGCTTGTTAAAAGTCATTTCTGAAAAGACCTATTTATAGGTGGGTTCCAACGGTCATAATATTGATTAATGATGACACGTGGACCAATCAGAATTGACAGATTCAAAATACTTATGATGAAAATGGACTTAGAAAAATTCTGGAGAAGTTGACTGCGATACTCGAGTAATGGAGGATATACACGAGTATGGAGAGATGGATTACTCGAGTAGCAAGAAGTAGTATACTCGAGTATAGAAAGAGAGAAATACAGGAGAGAAGAATGAATTACTCGAGTATCAAAAAATGGTATACTCGAGTATCAGAATTGTATACTCGAGTAATAGAAAGTATACTCGAGTATTAAGACGATATACTCGAGTATAAAAAGGCTAAACTCGAGTATCAGAAAATATACCTGAGAAACGTTTACATACACGAGTATCAGAGTCAATTACTCGAGTATGGAAGAATTTACTCGAGTATTAAAAATCAATTACTCGAGTATGAACATACTTACTCGAGTATCAGAAGATATACTCGAGTATAGAGAACACTTACTCGAGTATCAGAAGTTATACTCGAGTATAGAGAAAACTTACTCGAGTATCAGAAGTTATACTCGAGTATAGAGAAAACTTACTCGAGTATCAGAAGTTATACTCGAGTATAGAGAAAACTTACTCGAGTATCAGAAGTTATACTCGAGTATAGAGAAAACTTACTCGAGTATGAATTACCTTACTCGTGTATTACAAGGTAATACTCGAGTATAAAGGACTTAGGAAAATTTTCTCTGAGACAGCTTAGCTCCAATGCTTCTGTCCATCAATCCAAGTGCATGAAGGAAGTGTATTCCAATAGAGAGGCTATACATGGGCCAACACTTTGGATCACACAATGAGGGATTACATTGTATGGTCCTGTGTTTGATGACCCATTATAGACTGACATTGGTCTACACTTGGCATTAAGGACCTGCACACATACAACTTAAACACAGCATCAAATACACCTTAATTCATCTTAGTTCAAGGTCTGACCTCATACAAATCTGAGGCATTGTGGAGACACACCCCAACAATCTCCCCCTATTTGTAGATGTCAGCACTCTCTATACTAAGGTGAATTACTTAGGAGTAAAAGAACAAAAAGCATATCAAGGAGAATAAACCTAATTAAAACAGGATAGACAAAATATGGCCATAATCAGAATTAAATATATATATATGAGGAAATGTTTTTAAAGCACATAAACAAAATAGTCCAATTCCACTTTCTCAGATCCACTCATGATGGAGCATCCTTGTGCATCCTTTCCCTTTTGAGCTCTTGCCTCTCCAGGTAGCTGTAAGGCTTTGGGAAATAAGTCCTGGGCCTGGGAGGAGCAGCAGGGTTGTTGTGTCCCCAGTTTCTGTCATGTAGCCTGATCTTAATCTGTGAAGCTTCATAGGCTTTCCACTCTGAGTAGCTGTAATGATTGTCTCTGTTTTCCCCATGGTCTGTCACTAACCTCAAGGTGTCAAGAATTAGGGACTTGGAGGTAGGACTCCATACTTCAGCATGAATCACAGGTGGTCTGCCTTCAGTAGTTGGCTCTTTCCTGGGGGCTGACCGGCTAGCAGAAGCGCCGTCACCATATTTTCTCTTCTTCTTAAAAGGAGCTTGGGAACTTGAGGGAACATCATCTTGCCACATGTCAGAGTAGTTAAGAGGAGGCTCAGTCACATCATCCTCAGGTCTAGGAGAGAAGGCTGGCACACCACTTTCTGGAATGGTAGCTTGGACAGGGGCATCTGCAGAGGGTTGCTCTTCAAGAGGATTTAGGTGCTGAGGTATAATGGTTGGGTTGAGCTGGGCATTAGGGAAGTTCATGTTATGCAGCCACACAGCAGTGTCATAGGTATAAAACTTTACAGATTGAAGTTGAGAGAGAATGTCTGCTTTCATTTCCTTTACAATTCCATCCACTGTAGTTTGAGCCTGTTTAGAGAGAGTTTCAACTTGTTCTTTTGCAACTATTTGAGCTTGCTCATGTAGTTTGTCCACTTGTTCTTTTACAACTTTCTCCCCCTTACTGATATCTATGTTTAGCTTTGCAATGGCTTCATCTTTGAAGGTGCCCACTTCATTACATACTGTCACAACATTCATTTCAGCTCTCTCATCTAGCTTGATCTGATTGTTAGCTACTGTCTCGGCCTGGTTTCTTAGCTCACCTATGCTTGTAATGGTGTGGTCTAAGGCTTTGCCTCCAATTTGGAACAATCTTTTTAGTTCATCAGTATTTGCTTGGATCTCAGCAAAGCCTCTGCTCATCTCTGTTTCAAGAGCAGAGACCTTGGAAGTTACTGATTGCAGAGAGGCAGGCTCCCCCTCAATTTCTGCACCCAGAGTGTCAGCAACTTGATGTTGAGGAGGAGATGGGGTCCTGATGACAGCTTGCTGTCTGGAGGTTTGGGAAGTATTTTGAAGCTTGATTTCATATCTATGTATGGAGGCGAGGGTGACTTTCTTCATATGGTGGAGAGGAATACCTTTAGAAAGGTCAAAAACCTGAGGATCTATCTCATGGAGGATGAGTGAGATAATCCTTGCAAAACTGGGTTGCTTGATGCTCCCCTGAATCTTGTCCAGTAGCATCATGCCAAACTGGAACTTCTTTCTGCAGACGATGGCTTGCATGATCTCAAACATGTTGTGAGAGATTTCTCGGATGGAGTAGGTCTTGCAGAGTATGACCTTGGAGATAACATCAATTAGAAATTTTCCCTCTCTATTGCAATCTGCTCTGCTGAAAGTATCACACTCGGGATCAACCCCACAGTATAGGGCTGTTCTGTCAGAATCTTCAGTTGTGAGTTCATCCTCTTCCTCAACGACGGGCAGCCGGAGTAAAATAGAGATTGAGGTTTTGTCCAATCGGATTTTGAGTCCTCTGACCTTGGTCTTTAGAACTTTTCCATTTCGTTTAACCTTTAGGTTTTTGTAGAACTCTTCCACTGCGGGAATAATAGCCTTGCACGGCGTCTGGAGGAGGTAGGTCAATCCAGCGGTGTCGAACAGAATGAGAAGGTTGCGGAAGTCATCTGAGAGGTCTGCAATACCATCTGGAACTAGTTCGGAGCCGATTCCGATCTTGGACGACGGAGGAGCCATCTGAAACTGAGAAATCGGCGGTGACGGAAGAGCGACGAAACAGAGTCGGGAAGACGAAGGGTCGGCGGATACACGAGTGAATGAGAAGTGGAGTGGACGTTTTCGTTTTATACATATATAATTAATCCTAATTAGGTCTAAAAATGATTAAACATAAAATCATACCCGAATGAGGCGGCAAATTCGTTGTGCGAATAGAGAGTTTGAAAAATTCCAGAGAAATCCGATTACACGAGAGAAGTTTACGGCATACACGAGTATTGGATTTAGTATACTCGATTAGGTCATACTATACACGAGTATTAAGTCTTGACGGATTTTTCCATACTCGAGTATAAGAAATTCATACTCGAGTATCAATCTGATTACTCGAGTATATGAAGTTCAATACACGAGTATTAAAATCTGAAGACTTTTCATACTCGAGTATAAAGAGTGCATACACGAGTATTGATTTGATTACTCGAGTATATTTGACCTGTTACTCGAGTATTCACTATTTCACTCGTGTAAATGTAACTATTCTCGAGTCTCAAATTTCTTGAAGGAATTTTCACTAAAAAAAAAATGTACCTCAGAGTATCCAACATTTCTGACCTCTTCTAAATTTCTGAGTCCATCATTGGTCTTCTTTGTTAAGCAGTCCAAGCTCAGTTTTGAAGAATGAAAACTTGGACTCATCCAGCGGCTTGGTGAAGATATCTGCAACTTGCCTGTCTGTGGAGACATATTGAAGATCTATGTCTCCATTTTCCACATGCTCCCGGATGAAATGGTAGCGAAGCTCTATGTGCTTGGTCCTGCTGTGGGAGACTGGGTTGTTGGCTATTGCAATTGCGCTGGAAGAGTCACAGAACAGTGGAATGTTCTGGAACTTCATGTTGTAATCTTCAAACTGATTCTTGATCCACAAAAGCTGTGCACAACAGCTCCCTACAGAGATGTACTCTGATTCAGCCGTTGAGATGGCTACACAGTTTTGCTTCTTACTGCTCCAGGAAATGAGTCTCCTTCCGAGGAATTGGCAAGTCCCGGAGGTGCTTTTCCTGTCGTCTTTGCTTCCTGCAAAATCTGCATCTGAAAATCCAATTAGTTCACTATCATTACTTCTTGGGTACCATAAGCCAAGATTTGGTGTTCCTTTGAGGTATCTCAAGATTCGCTTTGCAGCGAGGTAGTGAGATTCCTTAGAGTTCACCTGAAATCTGGCACATACACATGTCGAGAACATTATATCTGGCCTACTTGCAGTAAGGTAGAGCAAAGACCCAATTATGCTTCTGTACTTGGTTTCATCAAAAGGTTTCCCTTTCTCATCCTTGTCCAGAGACATAGCTGAGGCCATTGGAGTCCTCATAGAGGTTGCATTCTCCATTCCGAATTTCTTAAGCAGCTCTTTGGTGAACTTGGTCTGTGAGATGAAAATTCCATCCACAGATTGTTTCACTTGTAGCCCTAAGAAATACTTCAGCTCTCCCATACTGCTCATTTCAAACTTCCCTTGCATAAGTTTAGAAAACTTCTTGCAGAGGTTGTTGTCTGTAGAGCCGAAAATAATGTCATCGACATAGATTTGCACTAGCAAAATCTTGCCCTTTATTTCCCTAAGAAATAATGTCTTATCTATCTTTCCTCTCGTGAACTTGTTCTCAAGAAGAAAGGTAGATAGCGTCTCATACCAAGCTCGAGGAGCTTGCTTAAGACCATATAGTGCTTTTTGTAATAAATACACATAGTTAGGAAGGGTTGGATCAACAAAACCTGGGGGTTGCTCTACGTACACTTCTTCCTTAATGTCACCATTTAGGAAGGCGGACTTCACGTCCATTTGATAGACGGTAAAGCCCTTAAGTGCAGCGTAGGCAAGAAATAACCTTATCGCTTCCAGTCTTGCCACTGGAGCATAGGTCTGGTCGAAGTCGATCCCTTCTTCTTGACGATATCCCTTGGCGACAAGTCTGGCTTTATTCTTTATAATTGTTCCGTCTTCATCCATCTTGTTCCGGTAGACCCATTTTGTCCCGATGACGTTCTTATGCTTGGGTCTAGGAACAAGTGTCCAGACTTTGCATCTTTTGAACTGGTTTAATTCTTCTTCCATGGCTAGAATCCAGGATGCGTCGGAGTTGGCTTCCTCAAATTTCTTTGGTTCAACCTGTGAGAGAAAGCTTAAGTGTAAATTCTCGTTAGTTGTACCTCGACGAGTTCTGACACCATCCCGAGGATCTCCTATGATTTGGTCAACAGGATGATCCTTCAAGTGTCTGAACTCTAAAGTCCTTACATCTGGGATCTCTTCAGCCACTGGAGTTGTATCTTCAGCTGGGATGTCTTCTTCATCTTGATCATCTCCCTCTCCAAAGGTGGTTGTAGAGGGGATCTTGATGAACGTCTCATCTTTATCTTCAATAGGTTCATCCAAGCTGAGTTCTTTCAACTTTGTACCTGCATCTACAATAGGCACACTAGACGAGTTGCTTTGCAACAGACTCGTCTCATCAAATACAAGATGTATCGACTCTTCCACAACCAGAGTTTTTCTATTGAAAACTCTATAGGCCTTACTATGGCTACTATAACCTACAAAAATACCTTCAAAGCTTTTCTCGCTAAACTTTGTAGTGTGATACTTGCCATTGTTTAGTACGAAGCACTTACAACCAAAGATTCTAAAGTATGAAATGGTTGGTTGCCTGCCTTTTAGAAGTTCGTAAGGAGTCTTATCATGGTTCTTGTTGATGAGTGCTCGATTTTGCACGTGACAAGCGGTGTTGACGGCTTCAGCCCAGAAATACTCCGGAAGTGAGGCATCACTCAACATGGTCCGACAAGCCTCTATGAGTGTTCTGTTCCTTCTCTCAGCCACTCCATTTTGCTGTGGTGTGCGGGGAGAGGAAAACTCATGAAAGATACCTTGACTTTCATAAAATTCTGTCATGGCTCCAGACTTGAATTCCGTTCCATTGTCACTTCTGATTTTGACTACGGAACGGTTGTATTCATTCTGGATTTGCCTGACAAAATTAGTGAAAATACCGAAGGTATCTGACTTGTGTTTCAGAAAGAACACCCACGCAAAGCACGAGTAATCATCCACAATAACCAACGTATATTCCTTACCTCCCAAACTTCTAACCTGCAGTGGACCAAACAAGTCCATATGAAGAAGCTGTAAACTTCTATTGGAATCCTTGCCTATTATGCTTTTAAACGAACTTCTTGTTTGCTTGCCTTTGATACAAGCGTGACAAGGACTGTCCGTAACGCACTTGACCTTGGGTGCATCACGCACTAAGTTTTGAGAGAATAATTTATTAATAGTTTTGAAATTAATATGTGCTAGTCTCTTGTGCCATTGGTCAGCAAGAGATGCACTACTTTTTGCCAAAAGACACACTGGTGTCGAAGAGTCTATACAAATAAAATTCAAACAGAAAATATTTCTGCTTCGAGTGCCTGATAAAATAGTTTCCATATTGTTAACCGATTTTATCAAACACTTGTCAGCATGAAATTCAACTACGTATCCTTTGTCGCATAGTTGGCTTATGCTGATGAGATTGTGTTCCAATCCTTCAACATAGGCTACATTCGAGAAGGATACGCTACCGTTAGAAATCATACCATAGCCTTTAGTGATTCCTCGATCTGAACCTCCAAAGATGACCTTTGGTCCGTTGCAGACTGAGGTGTAGTTCTGAAGTAGGCTTCTTGTCCCGGTCATATGCCGAGAGCATCCGCTGTCCAAATACCAGATAGGCGTTTTGTTGGTCTTTGGACATTCCTGTAATTATAATCACTTAGCCTTAGGAACCCAAACATGTTTGGGTCCTTGGTCTCGAGTTAGAAAGCTCCCCCTACGAGTATTAGCTTCATGAGTGGTCATTCTCACGTTGCTAACTTGAGGGGTTGCAACATTCCTTGGATTGAACCAACAATCGATGGCAAAGTGACCGATTCTGCCACAGCACCAACAGTCGAACCTGTTGTATCTTTGCCTATTGTATTCCTGCTTAATTTTCTGAGGAGAAGGTCGAGCAGGAACCTGAGTCTTGGAGGAGGAGGCTTCATGATGAGAGCATTTACATGAAGTCTTCCCCTTCATAGGCATATCCACAAGAGGTTTTACTTTTGGTGACTTCTTGATGTTGTGACCATGAGCATAAGGTCCATAACTTTGAAGTTGAATCTCTTCATAAGGAGCTTTGAAGACGCTCTCGCCAAAGTTACGAGGACGAGTCCAACCTTGGTATCTTGACTTAGGCTTCTCAGGGATTGGCCTAGAAAAGTGTCCGTAGGTGGACTCATAATCGAGTTCGTTCGTGGGAAAGATAACTTTCTTGAACACAACAGGTTCCAAGGGAGCTTTCCCTTTTTCTTCAGCTAGAGTCTTTCGGGCAGCCTTATTCTTTCTCTTGGCCTTGTTTCTTCTAGAGGATTTACTAGAAGAGCCAATGTGGCCTAAACCAGCACCCTTGGCCTTAGCAGAGAATTCAGCAACGATTGGAAGAACTGTCTTAGGCTTAGAGAAGCTCTCAACAAGCTTCTTTTCAGCCTCGAGCTGTTTTTCCAGCTCTTTGATGATTTCCTCTTTAAGGTCGAGGTGCTTGAGAGCTTTATTGTATTCCTCCATAGCTTCATTTAGGTTCTCTTGAAGAGAGTTAGTCCTATTGACTTCTTCTCTCAAGTTGCTCTCACTAGCCTGTAGAGAATTGATCTCTTTGGCTTGACTTTTCACCATTCTACGACATTTCTCGTAAGCGGTGAGTAATTCCTTATACTGTCCCATGAGTTCAGATTCATCTTCAGAGGAATATCCCTCTTGCTCATTGTCATTTTCAGAATCAGATAGAGGAGTGTGAGATTTTACCTCCCCAGTAAACTGGGGGACTTGTTCATCATCAGAATGAGCCATGAGCCCAAAGTAAGCTTCCTCTTCTTCACTCGACTCAGATGAGTCAGAGTCGCTGAGAGTTTTGCTCTTCTTGGCTACTAGGCTTCTCTCTGTCCTCTTCTTGGGGTGTGAGGATTTCTTTTCCTCTCTTCTTCCACCCTCTTTCTTTTTGTGAGGGCAATCGGCGATGACGTGACCTGGCTTATTGCAACAATAACAAATGATGTCAGTAGAGATCTGTTTGTTCGGTTTAGGATTATACCTGTCATGGCTACTTGAGCCTTTCTTCCGATGATCACTGTCATGTCGTGATCTTCTATATGAGGCATCCTTGCCTCTCCATTGCTTCTTCTTGTTCAAAAATTTCTTGAACTGCCTTGAGAGTAGGGAGAACTCTCCATCAGATAGTTCTGAGCCAGATGAGCTAGGCTCAGATGATTCTTCTTCATCAGCCTCAGGAACTGGGGCAGGAGAGCTAGCCTTTATCTTCCTTGAGCTATCTGCCTTTAGAGCGACAGATTTCTCCTTGGATGCAGACCTGCTTGTCTCTTCTTCAGCTTTTCTTGAGTTGATTTGCAGCTCGTAAGACATAAGCTTTCCGAACAGATTCTGCGGGTCCGTCTCAGCTAACCTTCCAAACTCCCGAATGGCACATACCTTATTGTCCCATTCCTTGGTTAGGGATCTTAAGAATTTGTCATTGAGTTCCCCGTTGGTGAAGACATGTCCATAAACTCTTAGGCCATTTACTATCTTGAAGAAGTTCTCAAAAGTGTCAGCTATGGCTTCCTTATGACCCTGCCTGAAGGCTTCATATTTTTGGTTCAGTAGGGATCTACGATCATCCCTCACTTCTTCTGTACCTTCCATTAGAGTCACAAGGGATTGCCACATCTCCTTGGCAGACTGGCAATGAATCAGATTTTGCAGCATTGAGTCATCCACTGCACTTGCTATAATATTTTTGGCTTTCTTGTCCAGAGAGACAAGTGCAATCTCATCCTTATCTAGATCCATCAGCTTCTTGGGAACTTGCTTGGTGGGATCTATGGTGGATACAGTCATAGGAATGTGGGGACCTTCTTCAACAATCATGAAGATCCGGGGATCTACTGCTTCCATGAAGAACTTTACTCTTTCCTTCCACATAGGAAAGTTGTTCTTGGTGCAGATAGGGAGTTTAGCAAAATCCTTGGTCTTACTCATGCTTGATACTTTTCAAGAAACAACTTAGAAGGATAAGATCAAGGTGTTAACCTTTTAACGATCAACCTCCGTCCTCTGATACCAATTGAGAGGTCTAAGTTGTTAGCCTAAATCACCTAGAGGGGGGTGAATAGGTGAAATGCGTGTCAAATGCGGAATTAAAAACTAACACAGCAAATATCAAGCAATCACAGAAGACAAGAGATTTATAGTGGTTCCCCAATCTTGGGTACGTCCACTTTCCTCACCGATCTAGCAAATTACTAGACTCGGCTACTCCACTATCTCGGATTGAAAACAATCCTACACCTCGGAACCACGTTCCTACAAATCTCGATCCAAAATGGATCTACAAAAACTCGGAAGACAAAACTTCCTACAAGTCTCGGAGAAAAATCTCCTACAATGAAATTTGGTTTGAAAAATAAAAATCAAAACATCAATCTCAGATCTGGATCTTTGACGGTCTTCTTCTTTAGGAACTTCGGCTTGATCAGAAAAAAGGTTGAAGATGACCTGAGAGAAATCCACGAATCTGAAAACTAGAACCACCTCGATCGAGAAAGTAGATCTGGAATCTTCAAGGCTCGGCAAGATCGAGTGATTCTCTTTCTTCTGGATCGCTGGAGGAAAGATCGATGAAAACGAAAGTCGCGATCCAAACTTTTCTTCTTCTTCTTCCGTGAACGGCAATGGCAGCGGCGTGAGATTAGGGTTCACGGAATTTCTCTTTCTTCAAAAGAATATTTCTGTAATAACGCTTGTTAAAAGTCATTTCTGAAAAGACCTATTTATAGGTGGGTTCCAACGGTCATAATATTGATTAATGATGACACGTGGACCAATCAGAATTGACAGATTCAAAATACTTATGATGAAAATGGACTTAGAAAAATTCTGGAGAAGTTGACTGCGATACTCGAGTAATGGAGGATATACACGAGTATGGAGAGATGGATTACTCGAGTAGCAAGAAGTAGTATACTCGAGTATAGAAAGAGAGAAATACAGGAGAGAAGAATGAATTACTCGAGTATCAAAAAAAGGTATACTCGAGTATCAGAATTGTATACTCGAGTAATAGAAAGTATACTCGAGTATTAAGACGATATACTCTAGTATAAAAAGGCTAAACTCGAGTATCAGAAAATATACCTGAGAAACGTTTACATACACGAGTATCAGAGTCAATTACTCGAGTATGGAAGAATTTACTCGAGTATTAAAAATCAATTACTCGAGTATGAACATACTTACTCGAGTATCAGAAGATATACTCGAGTATAGAGAACACTTACTCGAGTATCAGAAGTTATACTCGAGTATAGAGAAAACTTACTCGAGTATCAGAAGTTATACTCGAGTATAGAGAAAACTTACTCGAGTATCAGAAGTTATACTCGAGTATAGAGAAAACTTACTCGAGTATCAGAAGTTATACTCGAGTATAGAGAAAACTTACTCGAGTATGAATTACCTTACTCGTGTATTACAAGGTAATACTCGAGTATAAAGGACTTAGGAAAATTTTCTCTGAGACAGCTTAGCTCCAATGCTTCTGTCCATCAATCCAAGTGCATGAAGGAAGTGTATTCCAATAGAGAGGCTATACATGGGCCAACACTTTGGATCACACAATGAGGGATTACATTGTATGGTCCTGTGTTTGATGACCCATTATAGACTGACATTGGTCTACACTTGGCATTAAGGACCTGCACATATACAACTTAAACACAGCATCAAATACACCTTAATTCATCTTAGTTCAAGGTCTGACCTCCTACAAATCTGAGGCATTGTGGAGACACACCCCAACAGAGCTCGACGCATCAAAAAAATAATATTGTCCAAAAATATTGTTGTCAAAAAATAAAATTGTTTTTAGCAAAAAATTAAAAGTTCAAGATTAAAGTTCGTGAAGTAGAAACTTAATAATGTTTGGACTGACATCATCATCACCAGAGAAATACAGTTTAAGACGCTGACCATTCACTTTGAAATTACCCTTATCAAGGTGAGAAATTAAAACAGTTCCATAAGGAAATACTTCTAAAACAGAAAACAGGCCAGACCAATAAGATTTTAATTTGCCTGGAAATAAACGTAAACGAGAATTATATAAAAGGACTTGGTCGCCCGGCTTAAAGTTTTTAGGGTGCCTTAAGTGTTTATCGTGTAAACGCTTCGTCCGCTCTTTATAAAGTTTATTATTTTCATAAGCATAAGAGCGCCACTCATCGAGGTCATTTAGTTAAAATTTTCGAAGGTCACCGACTGAGTGGGGATCGAAGTTTAAAAATTTTAAGTCCCAAAAGGCGCGGTGTTCTAACTCTACGGGCAGATGGCACGATTTTCCATAGACCAGCCGATACGGCGTACATCCGAGGGCGGTTTTGTACACTGTTCGGTAGGCCCATAGAGCATCGTCAAGTTTGGCTGACCAGTCTTTCCTAGAAGTTGAAACATTCTTTTCTAAAATTCTTTTTATTTCTCTATTAACTACTTCGACTTGTCCGTTAGTTTGGGGGTGGTAGGCAGTGGAAAGCTTATGTGTAACGCCGTATTTGGTAAGGATTTTTGAAAATTGTGCGTTACAGAAATGGGAACCCCTATCGCTAACGATTGCGCGTGGCGTACTGAATCTAGAAAATAATCTTTTTAGAAACGTGACTACAACTCGGGAGTCGTTCGTAGGAAGAGCTTGGGCCTCAGCCCATCGTGAAACATAATCAACAGCAACTAAAATATATTTGTTTCCGAAGCTAGAAGGAAGGGGGCCAACAAAATCAATTCCCTAGAGGTCGAAAATTTCGCACTCTAAGAAATAATTTTGCGGCATTTCATTTTTATTAGAAATGTTGCCCGACCGTTGGCAACTATCACACATGCTCACAAAGGCTTGCGCGTCTTTAAACAGGCTAGTCCAGTAAAAACCTGCGCAAAGCACCTTGTAAGCGGTGCGAGCAGCTTGATAGTGCCCACCTATCGGACCTTCATGCAAATGTTTTAGAATATCAATTCCTTCATCATAAGAAACACATCTCCTTATCACTTGATCCACACAAATTCTGAAAAGATACGGGTCTTCCCAAAAGTAGTTCTTCAGCTCAGAAAAGAATTTCTTCTTTTGTTGAGAGGAGAACTCTTTTGGGAGCACTCGGGCCACTAGATAGTTGGCGATGTGCGCGAACCAAGGAGAAGTAGATGTGTTAACTAAAAGCAGCTTCTCATCAGGAAAATAATCATTAAAAGATTTTTCATTTAATTTTTCTATCAAGGGGTTATCTAATCTTGATAAATGGTCGGTGGCCAAGTTCTCGGCTCCTCGCTTATCACGGATCTCTAAGTCAAACTCCTGGAGGAGTAAGACCCAGCGAATCAAGCGAGGCTTGGCATCCGTTTTGGCAAGAAGGTACTTAAGGGCCGAGTGGTCCGTAAAAACAATGATTTTTGAAAGTGTAATGTAAGGGCGGAATTTATCAAAGGCGAATACTACAGCTAAGAGCTCCTTCTCGGTTGTGGTGTAATTTTCTTGTGCAGATATGAGGGTTTTACTAGCGTAATAGATGGGGTGGAAGTTTTTAGATATGCTTTGACCTAATACGGCTCCCACCGCAAAACTACTCGCATCGCACATAATCTCGAAAGGAAGGTCCCACACCGGAGCTATCATAATCGGTGCGTTAATTAACATTTCTTTAATTAATTCAAAGGCAGAAATACAAGAGTCATCAAAAATGAATGGATCGTCTTTTTCTAAGAGATGGGTGAGGGGCTTAGTGATCTTGGAGAAGTCCTTTATAAAATGACGATAAAAACCAGCGTGGCCTAGGAAACTTCTTATAGCTTTTATGTTTGTAGGCGGCGGCAACTTCTCAATAACTTCTATCTTGGCAACGTCTAACTCAATACCTTTAGCAGAAATTTTATGACCCAAAACTAACCCTTCCCTCACCATAAAATGGCATTTTTCCCAATTTAGGGCAAGGTTAGTTTCTTCGCATCGTTCTAAGACTTTTTCGAGGTTTTCTAAACATCTATCGAAGGAATCGCCGAACACAGAGAAATCGTCCATGAATACCTCCATAATGCTTTCTACGTACTTGTCAAATATTGCGAGCATACATCGCTGGAATGTAGCTGGCGCATTGCACAATCCAAACGGCATTCTTCGGTAAGCGAAGGTGCCAAAGGGACAAGTAAACGTAGTTTTCTCTTGGTCCTCGGGAGAGATGGGTATTTGAATGTACCCCGAGAGGCCATCGAGAAAACAATAAAAGCTATGGCCGGAGAGACATTCTAAAATCTGGTCGATAAACGGCAAAGGAAAGTGGTCCTTGCAGGTGGCGTCATTCAACTTACGATAATCTATACACATACGTCAACCCGTCACCGTCCGTGTCGGGATTAATTCATTATTCTCATTACTAACTACGGTTATCCCTCCCTTCTTTGGAACTACCTGAATGGGGCTAACCCACTTACTGTCCGATATAGGGTAGATAATTCCTGCGTCTAATAATTTCATAACCTCGCCCTTAACTACTTCTTTCATATTCGGGTTTATACGGCGCTGAGGTTGGATAGAGTTACACGAATTATCTTCCATTAAAATTTTATGGGTACAGAAAGATGGGCTTATACCCTTGATATCAGAAATTTGCCAAGCAATAGCCCGACGATGCTTACGTAGAACTAGAAGAAGTTTATCATTTTGCGTATCTATGAGGTAGGCCGAAACGATAACTGGTAACTTGGAATCTTTTCTAAGAAAGCATACTTAAGGTGTTCAGGAAGTTCTTTAAGTTCTAGGGTAGGGGGTTCTTCATAAGAGGATTTAGAGATTCTTTCTTTTTCAAAAATAATATCTTCATAAACTTTTTTATAAGGAACATAATAAGGGGTAGGGCTAGCAGCCAAGACGGCTTCTTGTAGCGATTCAGTGGGAAGAAAAGAGGAAGAACAAAAATCAGAAAATTCTTTTTCAAACTCAGAAAGACAATAAGAAGATTCATCACTTCCTTGCAGTGATTCAGTTGTAAGAGAAGAGGAGCAAAAAGTAGAAAATTCTTTTTCAAAGTCAGAGAGGCAGTAGGAAGAATCATCACTCACGGCGTCTACGAAAAAGCAGGAGTCATCGTTTGTTAAGGTGTTCTTCATCGAAGGGGTGATAAAAAATGTGACTTCGTCGTCGCCTACTCGAAGAAAGAGCTTACCATTGCTTACATCAATGATGGATTGGGAGGTGGCAAGGAAGGGTCGGCCAAGGATCAGGGGAACCTCGACGTCTTCTTCGATGTCCAAAATGACAAAGTCCACCGGGAAGATGAACTTGTCGACTTTCACTAGAACGTCCTCCACTATTCCTAACGGGTACTTGACGGATCTATCGGCTAGATGGATACTCATACGCGTGGGGTTAAGGCTACCAATCCCTAACTTTTTAAACAACGAAAAGGGCATCAGGTTTATACTCGCGCCTAAGTCGGCTAACGCGTGTTTAACAAAAAGATCACCGAAGACACACGGGATAGAGAAACTACCCGGGTCACTGATTTTCTTCGGCAAACCGTTTGTTAAAACGGTGGAGCACTCAGCGTTTAGCGTGACGTGCGAAAGATTCTCTAACTTCTTCTTGTTTGTGAGGAGGTCTTTAAGATACTTGGCGTATTTCGGCATCTGCGAAATAGCCTCGCGGAAGGGAAGATTAATGTGGATTTGCTTGAAGATCTCTAAGAAGCGGGAGTACTGATCATCTTGACGTTGTCTATTAAGTTCAGAGGGGTATGGAGGAGTTGAATTATTTTTGAAGATGGGTGGTGGAGTGAGATTATTTTCTAAAATAGGGGTGATAACTTCTTCAGCAGAGGGTGGAATTTTTAAAACGGGAGCGGAGCTTTGATTTTTAGAGGCGGGAGCGGAGCTTGCCTCGGGCTCTTCACTTGCCATACCGAAGACTTGCTTCCCACTCCGAAGAGTTATAGCTTTTGCTTGCTCTCTCGGGTTGGGTTTGGTATTGGAAGGAAGAGACCCTGCGGGTCGCTCAGAAATTATTTTCGCGAGCTGTCCTACCTGATTTTCTAGACTTTATATGCTTCCGGTTAAAGTTCTTATAGTGGCGTCATTTGTGGTGATATATTTAGAAAGTAATTCCTCCAAGCTTGGAGGTTTTGGGTAATTTTGAAGAGGTGGTAGTGGTGGTGGTGCAGAAAAATCATTTTGCGGGGGTGGGCGCATCGCATTCGATGGATTACTCCATGAAAAGTTCGGGTGATTTCTTAAAGCGGGGTTATAACTATTCGGAAAATTAAAACCAGGAGGATGAAAATTCGCAGCAGAAAAATTATTAAAAGCAGTTCTAGGCATATTATTAACATAATCTAAATGCTCTGGAGAAGGGGTTGCAGATTCCCATACCTGAGGGGCAGAGGCAGCAGTCATCTCCGTGATTTTTTTGCTTAGGATTTCTACTTGCAGAGCGAGCTGGGAGACGTTGTCCACTTCATAGATACCTGCAGGCTTGTTCGGGCGGGACCTAGGCACATTCCACTGATAAGTGTTCATGGCCATGTCCTCAAAAAGCTCAAGAGCGGCTTTCGGGGTCTTATGATTTAAAGTACCGCCAGAAGCTGCGTCTATCATTTGCTTCGTGCTTTGATTTAGCTCTTTATAAAACGTCTGCACTTGTAACCATATAGGCAGCACGTGATGTGGGCATCGTCTTAATAATTCTTTAAATCTCTCCCAGGTTTCATATAGGGTTTCAGAGTCTATTTGTCCGAAGGCAGAGATGTCGTTCCTAAGTTTTCCAGTTTTAGCTGGCGGAAAATACTTCGCCAAAAATTTTTCAGTTAATTCATTCCAAGTGGTTATGCTATTCTTCGGAAGTGTGTTCAGCCACTGCTTAGCTTTAGTTCTTAGAGAGAAGGGGAAGTGTCTTAGCCTGATTGCATCATTTGTGACACCATTTATTTTGAAGGTGTCGCAAATTTCAAGAAAGCTAGCTATATGTGCGTTCGGATCTTCATCTTGAAGTCCGTCAAATTGCACATATTGCTGCACTATTTGAATTATGCTAAGCTTTAGTTCGAAGTTATTATTTGCTATAGCAGGGCGGACTATACTTGATTCTGTTCCCTCGAGGTTCGGTCGTGTATAATAGGACATAGTCCTTTGCACGGCCTCATCTACGTTGGGTTCTTCCATTCTTAAAGTAGCAAATGACTCGGAGTCCTCAACCGGCACCTGGATAGTAGGACCTTGAAATCGTGATCCTCTCCGAAGAGTACGCTCAATTTCGTGGTCCAAGTCCAAAATAACCGACGGACTCCCACGGGTCATGCACTAAAAGAACAGAAAAGAAGAAGAGAAAGGGAAAAAGGTTAAACTAGGAAAAAAGATTAAAAAAAATTTCTTTTTGAAATAGATTTTTTTATAGATTAACTCCCGAACTTCCCAAGGACTACCCCGTGAAGGGTTCGCAAGGTACTAGACAAGATAGTGTGGCTTAAAGCCCTTTGCCCTTTTCGAGAGAATTAGGTGGCGTAGAAAAATTGTGAAGTTGGTTACTATTAAGAGCTGTGAAATTTTATTTTTTTTTTATTTTTTTTTAAAACTTTAAAGAAAGAGGATGAGAAAGAGAAGAGATAAAATTAATAGGTTCGTGTTTTCAATATATCAACGGAAGTTGGTTTCCCGGCAACGGCGCCAAAAAATTGTTGCGCGCTAGGGTTCGAAGAAAATAAACGCAACCGAACTAGCAACCCGATGAGGCAAGTATACCTATCAAATTGTAGCTAGGGGACACAAGTGTCGTATTGAAATCCGGGAACTGTTGGCTATGCTTACTCACACGAACGCTATTATCTTATCGACGGAAAAACTAGGGTTTTAGAAAATCTAAGTGCAAGGGAGGAATTAAAGCTATACTAGAAAGAGAACCACCACAATTAAGTAAAGCTATTAAGTAAAGAGCTATGCTAGAAAGGAAACTACTGCAGTTAATTAAAGAGCACAAGATAGGTGATTACTATGAAAGGTAGAAAATATGAAATGGAAATGCACTCGATCAAGATTCACCTCGGCTAAAGACGATTAAGAAAATGCGATAAAAATCTAAACTTAATAGGATAAAGGTCCTTGACCGTGGAGGTTCCTAAAGCTTGAACATGCTTCTCTCGAAGTCGTGCCCAACTGAGTTTAGGAAGGTCCGACCGACTCTCGTCTAAATCGGAGGCCTAAAACTCGCTTTACGCGGTGAACCCCACTATTGGATTTTACTCCAATCCGGGAGATTTGAACGTCTGCCTCTCTCGAGGGGTGCGTACAACTCCCTTTACTCTTGAATGCTCACTTCATTCTTTCGCCCTCTCGGCTAGCCCAGAATGAAAGCAAAGACGGAGAGTATATATCGATAATATACCTCCAACCCGTGATTAATCAAGAGTAATTCAAAGCCCTAACCTAAAAAGAAAAGATTAATTAAAACATCATAACTTAATCGCTCTAACCTTGGATCATCAAGATCGAGTACAAGGAGGATTAGTTAATCATAATGGAGTGGAGGAGGGGGGATGAGTAGTAAAGCATAAAAAAAGAACACTAGTAAAAGAAGAGCACTTATATTAATTAAAAGGAGCAAGATACACTATTGAAAAAGAAATTACAAGTGCATGAATTTAAAATCCTATTCTAGCCCTACAATTAGCACTAAGCAAGAGCAAAGATTACAAAGAAAGCATAAACAAGCTTAGATTAAACTAGGGTTAAACAAAAATTACAAAGAGAGGGGGAGAGAGAGATAGAAAGCATGAAAAAAACTCAAGAACCAAAGGGGCAGCACCTCCCCCTCTCAACCAAAGCTTTTTGAAATTGAGAGGGGGGTCTCAATTTATAGAAAAAAATCTCGGGTTGGTCACGCCCTCCGACACGCCCTAGGGGGGGAGTGTCAGGGGTCTTGACAGTACTATGTTGACCTCGGGCTCTGGATTCTGGCGGGAGGGATGATTGCTTCGGTACGTCGGTGGTCACTCCCTAGGTCACGCCCGTATAGGCGGGGCGTGACAGGCACGTCATGTCCAAATCATTGGTCGGAAATCCGCCAGTCACCGAAAAGTTGATGTCACGCCCGAGGTCACGCCCGTGACGGGAGGCATGACAGTACTGTTTTCGTGCTGTGGAGAAACAGCATTTAATGCGGCGGCAGGCTTTGCGGCAGAGGGCGACACGCCCATGGTCACGCCTGGTGACACACCAGGGAGGGCGTGTCAAGGGGGCGTGACAGAGGTTTTGTTCGTTTTCCTGTCCCTTCAACAAATGTCCTCGGGATCGGGTGACACGCCCTAGGTCACGCCCAGGGAGAGCGTGACAGGGGGGCGTGTCAGGTCATTTTTGACCAATTTCCTGAAAACCTGCAAAAGGACAAGAAAATGTTAGTGACAATAATATTTACATAAAAAGGATAAAAATAAACTAATAATAAACATGATTTATACACTATAAAATAGAAAATACAAAAATAGTTTAGGCTACAAAACGTATTATCAATCTTCGAAGGGTGGTCACGCCCTAGGTCACGGGCATGACAAATTGGTCACGGGCGTGACAGGGTCATTAGGCAAATTCCGCGCTCGGCGATCGTCTCGCTGAGATCGACGATCGCTGAAAGGGGTCACGCCCTTGATCACGGGCGTGACACCTGGGTCACGGGTGTGACAGGGCCACGACACAAATTCTTGCGCTTCGACGATCATCCCGCTGAGATCGACGATCGTCGAAGGGGTCACGCCCTAGGTCACGGGCGTGATACATAGGTCACGGGCGTGACAGGCCCGAGTTGAAAATTCTGCACCCGACGATCGTCTTCCTGAGATCGACGATCATCGAAGGAGTCACGCCCTAAGTCACGGGCGTGACGGGTCGGTCACGGGCGTGACCAACCCGTGACCCGAAATCTCGGTGGATGTATTTTAATTTTTGGGCTTCCTAGCGTTCTGTCACGACCAACCGACTCCTAGGGGTCTAGCCGGAAATGGGATGTTACAAATCCCAATAAACAAAACAAAGATTTCGTCCCCGAAATCAAGGTTAAGCCTACGAGACTCTAATCGGGAAAAAGAAGCTTGTAACATCCCATGATAATTGAAAGATTACATCTCTACGTTATGTTTGCTTTGTGCGGTTTCAAATCTAAGATTAATTCGCCCAATTAACTAGGTATATACAACCCAATAAACAAAAGATTAGCCCCTATTCTTGAAATTTCAGTCCTATTGGTTTAAAACAGGAAGGCAAATTGATTGTCCGGAGGGGTTGTGAGGTATACCTGACGAAAAAGTTCCGGGTATTTTTGTCGCATCAAGTCCTGTGGCTCCCATGTATGCTCCTCCTGCCCATGATTGTTCCACAGAACCTTGACTAACGGAACCTTCTTCCGTTGCAAGACCCGCACTGCATTATCGTCAATCCTGATAGGCTCCAAGTTGACTGACTGATCCGAGGCCACCGGGCCATTTGCCGAGGAAATCAGCTGCTCAGGGCGTAGTAGAGCCCTCCGAAGTGAGGAGACGTGGAAGACATCATGCAATCCCGCTAACTCCGGTGGTAGCTCTAGTCTATAGGCTAAGAGGCCGATCCGCTCCAGGATCCTATAAGGCCCCATATATATCGGGCTGAGCTTCTTCCGCCCGCGAACCCGCGAGACTCCATGCATCGGCCGTATCTTCAAGAAAACCCGGTCTCCCACCTTGAACTCCACTTGACGATGCCTCGCATCGTAGTATTTGGCCTGTCTGCTCTGGGCTTCCAACATCCTGTCCCGGATCAATCTAATTTGAGCATCTGTATCTCCCACAAACTCCGAGCCTAGTGCCTGCGGATCCTCATCCTGAACACATGATAGTGGGGTCCTGCACCTCCTTCCATACAACGCCTCGTATGGAGCCATGCCTATGCTGGACTGATGGGCATTGTTGTACGAATACTCGACCAGTGGCAGCAACCTCTCCCAAGGCTCGCCACGGTCCAAAATACATAGTCACAACAGATCTTCCAGTGTACGGTCGGTGCGCTCTGTCTGCCCATCGGTCTGAGGGTGAAAAGCTGTGTTGAATGTCAACCGAGAACCCAGATGGGCCTGAACTGACCTCCATTCCCTGGATGTAAACCGCCCATCCCGATCCAAAACGATAGTCTTGGGCACCCCATGATAACGCACAAACTGCTCAATGAACCTCCGCACTAATACACTGACCGGTGCGTCCCTCACCACTGGAATAAATCTGGCCACCTTCGTTAGCCTGTCCACTATCACCTAGATCGAGTCATTCCCCGCACGGGATCGAGGTAGCCCATGTATGAAGTCCATGGCTATATCCTCAAATTTCCACTCCGGCACCGGAAGCGGCTGCAGCAAGCCTGCCGGGTTCCTACACTCCGCCTTCACGAGCTGGCAGGCCTCGCAATGCGTCACAAAGTACGTAATATCATTCTTCATACCCGGCCAGTACATCGTCCTCTTCAAATCCTTTACCATCTTGGTGATCCCCGAGTGTACCGAATACCAGCAGTAGTGAGCTTCCGTCAAAATGTCCTCCCTGATCCGTCATCCTGCTGGTATGTAGACTCTGCCTCGGAAACACAGGAGACCATCCCTCAAAGAGTAATCTCCTGGCGTGCCTTCCTCCAAGGCTCGAAATATCGGCTCAGCTCTCTCATCCAGCCCCATCTCTGATGCGGTCTCGAATATCATCAGTAGTAACCATCGACCCCAGGTACTCCATGTATAGCTCCGGGTCATCCTCAGACACTAGTGAAATCTGTATCTCCTCGAATGATCTAACCAACTCCAAGGCCATGAGCTGCGGGACTACTCCTGTCGTACTCGCTCTCCGGCTCAGAGCATCCGCGACCACGTTCGCCCTCCCCGAATGGTAGTGCATGGTATACTGGTAGTCCGACAGAAATTCCACCCAGCGTCTCTGCCTGTTATTTAACTCCTTCTGGGTGTCGACATACTTCAGATTCTTGTGGTCGGAGAAGATATCACAATGCAACCCGTAGAGATAGTGTCGCCAGATCTTAAGAGCAAAAATAACTGCCCCCATCTCTAAATCGTGCACGGGGTAGTTCTGTTTGTGCTGCTTCAACTGACGGGAGGCATAGGCTATTACGTGCCCGTTCTGCATCAGAACGGAACCCATCCCTTGATAGGAAGCATCTGTATACACCTGGAATCCCACCTTCCCTGATGGAAGAGCAAGGATGGGGGCCGAGGTGAGATGATCCTTCAGCTCCTGGAAGGCAGATTCACATTGAGGCGTCCAGATAAAAGGGGACTCCTTCGTCAGAGACGTAAGAGGGATGGCAATCTGAGAGAACCCCTTTACAAACTTCCGGTAGTAACCGGCAAGTCCCAAGAAACTTCGAACATCCGAGGCCGACTTTAGTGGTGACCATTCCCGTACTGCCTGGACCTTCGCCGGATCCACTGCCAGACCTGCTCCACTGATGACATGGCCCAGAAAGGCCACCTCCTTTAGCCAGAACTGGCACTTGCTGTACTTGGCATACATCCCATGCTCCCGTAGCTTCCCCAAGGTCAAGGCCAGATGTCTCGTGTGCTCCTCCTCTGTCCGTTAATAGATAAGGATGTCATCATTGAATATGATGACAAAGACGTCCAGATACTCCTCAAACACCCGATTCATAGGGGCCATGAATGCGGAGGGTGCATTCGTGAGCCCTAACGGCATCACGGTAAACTCGTACAACCCATATCTGCTGCTGAAGGCCGTCTTCGGGATGTCCTCCTCCCGAATGCGAAGCTGGTAGTACCTTGACCTCAGATCCAGCTTTTAGAACCAATGGGCTCCCTCCAGCTGGTCAAATAGCTCGTTTATCCTTGGTAATGGATAAGTATTCCGGACTGTCAACCTGTTCAGGGCCCGGTAATCTATGCACAATCGAAGAGTCTCGTCCTTCTTCTTAACAAACAGCACCGGAGCTCCCTATGGTGAAGAGCTAGGCCGAACGAACCCGGCCTCCACTAACTCCTGAAGCTGGCTTCAGAATTCCACCAACTCCTTTGGGGCCATTCGATAGGGAGCTCTGGATACCGGCTTAGCCCCCGGTATGAGCTGAATCTGCAAGTCCTTCTCTCGGTGCGGGGGTAGCCCTGGTAGCTTCTCCGGAAACACGTCTGCGAAGTCCCGCACTACTGGAATATCTGAAATGGAGTCCTTGGCCACGACCGCCTCAAAAAGGACCTGATAAACTTCTCCTCCCTGCAGGTGGGCCTTAATGGCCTGCACAGACGATAATAAGGTACGAGGTGCTGGTATAATACCTTCGATGACAATGAAGGAGTCACCGTGCCTCATAGTGATCCTCTTCGCCACGCAGTTAATCTGGGCATGGTTCCAGCACAGCCAAGTCATGC
Organism: Platanthera zijinensis; assembly: GCA_039513925.1. Taxonomy (NCBI): domain Eukaryota; kingdom Viridiplantae; phylum Streptophyta; class Magnoliopsida; order Asparagales; family Orchidaceae; genus Platanthera; species Platanthera zijinensis. The sequence goes on along the minus strand of CM077080.1, from coordinate 136,461,120 downwards.
CCAGGATAAGATCGTAATCTGGCATCTTCAGAATCGTCGCTAGTACCTCAAATGCCTTCCCGTCGATCCTGGCTTCCATATTGCAATGAGCAGAGGTCATTATCTCTGATCCATTGGGTAGGCGCACCCTCATCATCTTCCCGGTGAATGGCTCCACACCTTCCAGTCCTTTCACGAAATCCTCCGACACGAACGAGTGCGAAGCACCAGTGTCGAAGAGGGTGTGAGCGGGCTTGCCGCTAACGAAGACAATGCCTGGGGTAATTAAGTTTCTTAGTATATATTTTTTTGTAGTTGTCTTCTCTTAATTTCTAACTAGGTTATGTCAAGAATAATAGTTTATATGAAGAAAATTTAAAAGTACTGCCATACCTGCGATAACCTGCTCCGGGTTTCGGGGCTGTGTTAGGTCTAGAGCATACAACTGCTCCCTCTCTGGCCTGCGGCCTCGATCCTGAAATCCTCGTCCTCGGTCCTGTCCTCGTCCGCCAAACTGCAGGGGAGGTGGAGCGCCCTGATGTGCTGGTGGGGGTGCTCGCCTCATAGGGCAGTTCCTCTTGATATGCCCCGGCTGGTTGCACTGATAGCATACCGGTGGCTGCTCAGCTGTCCTTGGCATTTCCAGCATCTGTATAGGCTGGGGAGCCAGTACCCCCTGACTCCTCTACTCCTGCCCAAACTCTTGACGAGGCTGATCCCCGTTCCTTCTCTCCCTAATAACCTAGCCCCGAGGACGGTCTCTACGACCTCCAATCACTGTATCATCAGCCGGTCTCTTCCGGCTCTTCACTGTAAGCTGATCCGCCTCTCTCTTCTAAGCCATCTCCAGAATCCTGGCCAGACTCCCCTCTGAGACGAAAAGGAGGGCATGTCTCATGTCATCTTGCAGCCCCTTATAAAACCTCCGGGCATAGCCAGCATCGTCTAACTGGTAAGCGTCCGCATAGCGGGCCAGGTGAGTGAACTCCTGATAGTACTCCACCACAGTCCTGTTCCCCTGCCTCAACCGCAGGAACCTATCCTCCAGGTCATCCCTCGCCGACTGAGGTACAAAATGTCCCAAGAGCACTGCTCTGAACTCCTCCCAAGTAATATCAGCGCAGTCCATCCCCGCAAAGGTAGTGTCCAGCTGAGATTTCCACCACCTCTTTCCGTGTGACTCTAAGCAGGAGACTGCCAAAGCGACTGCCTCCTCTGTGGGGCATCGAATCCCTGCTAACATCTCGTAAATGGTATCCAACCATTCCTCCATACGTACTGCAGACTCTGTCCCCTGGTAGCATGGTGGGGAAAGTCCTCGGAAGACAGTCATCCAATTGGCCCCGGGGTTTGGCTATGGGGTCGGGGCTTGCTGAGCTCTGAAGGCCTCTAGAATGGTCGTCAGTGTTTGCCCCATCTCCGTCTGCTGGAACGGAGCTGGAGCCGGCGGAGGCGGGACCACATTCGGAGCCTGGGGTGTCCCCTGCTGGGATGTAGGGTTCGTCGCAGGCTACAAGTAAAAATTCCATTTGTTAGAGAGCGAATGAGTGGAATTTTAAGAAGGGTTAGGATGGATTTTCACACGTGATTTCCCTTATGGGCACACCAATGCTTCCGCTGCTAGTTTGTCCGTAAACTAAGCTCGAATGGGGGTGGCCCAAGATTTTGTGGACTACTTCTCTTTCGATCGAGGTTTCCCTCTGATACCACTTGTAAGACCCCCTTTTTTTTCTTCTTAAACCACCGGGGTCTTAGTCCAGAATTGCTGCTTTGCGGTGGCACCGACTCACGGGAAGGCTGCCACTACAAAACGCCAATTCTGCCAGCCCTTTTCGATCACGAGAGAGAGAAGTAATTATACATAAATGTAAAAAGTCCACAGAAGCATGTAAATAAAAGTGAAATCACATCCAGTCCATCAGTAGATAATAACAGGAAATAGATAATAGAAGTACTGCAAGATACGGTTCAGATGAAATATAGATAAACGGGCTCGAGCCCGGTACATTAGAGTCCTCACTACAAATCACTCATCGTAGAAACTATAAAAGTACTAATCACACACGGAGCTGGTCGCAGGTGCACCGGTGCTAGACTGACCCACCACCATGCGCACCGTACTCCGCTGGTGCTGGTCCCTGGACTGCTGGTCCCTGTCTCCCATCCAGAGCTCCTGTAATTTTGTGGTTCGAAAACCATTAGTCATAAAGACTAAGCCCTATCATACCCTAACCCTCCCTCCACGGCTCCTAAGCACTGGGTAGAGAGGAGGAAAGGGAAGCTACAAAGGTGGAGAATAATCAAGCAGGTGACAGGGGAGTTAATCTAACAACTAACTAGAATAAAGTACAACTAGCAATTCTACGGCAGTAAGTGGTAAAGAAGAGAAGTAGTAAGTATCAATTGTATAAAAAGGCAGCTAGAGAACAGTCAGTAAACAAGCAAATAAATAAGTGAGTAACTGTCTGTTGAAGTGGTCTCAGGTGATGCCTTGGCCCTTCAGGACAACTCTTCTCTTCCCCTTACAGCAATTATAGAAGAATCTCAAGAGCTTCCAAAGCATCCAGAAGGTAAATCACTTCCTCTAAAGGTTATAATCAGGATTTTAAATTGATATCTTTATCTAACAAGGACATTCACTCCCTAGTGAATCAAGCTTCTGATGAAGAAATCCCTGAGAAAGATAATGAAGTAGTCCCCATGGACATTGGTGAAAAATCTCCATTGAACACTACTGATACAGAAGTAGTGGTTCAATAATTTGAGAATGTTGCTGCTCAATCTGATGGTACAATGTTATTTAAGTTTTTAATTAATTCACTCCAACTTGGAGTTAATTTCTTATTCCTTCCTATCTCATCTCAGCTGCTGATGATCCTGCATCAGTATTGCAAGATGTTGCTGTAAATTCCATTGAAGATTTGGAATCCTATCTTAACCTAGACTGTGAGTTCTCACTCACATCTACTCCTCTTGTTCCTTCTTCTCAAGAGAAAATGGTCTCTTATAGACCTGAGTACCTTGATGACCCTTTGGTCAAGGACTCTCTCTTCTTTTCCTGTATAGCACTCCTCATGTGCCTTGCAGAGGTGTCTATCCCTGATGTCGCTAAACATCTAGAAGGAATTATAACCTCCTTCCTAGATGCAAAGTGGTATCCTGTATAGATCTTCAGGTAACTCTATCAATTACCTATTGTTGCTCACCGTGGGGGAATATTTTATTCCCACTTGGCTGTTAACCTATCTCTCTTTGTATGCAGGCACAATCAACACTACTGCTGCTGCTGCTGCTGCTGCTGAAGAAGCTGAGGCCGTGCTAGATTTACCAGAAAAAGCCTCCAAGATGACTGAAAAGGAATCAAGCTCAGGTACTCTAAACCTAGAACAATTTATAGCCTTTGTGGCTGAGAATATTGCCTCTGAGTACATTGAAGGGTTGGCTAATTATCATCTGGATTCCCTAGCCATCTCTCTAGAAAAAGCATCTGCCCCTGCAGATATTGTCATCTTTTCTCCTCCTATCCTTACCTATCCTCTATCCATTCCTTCTACTGCAGAACTGGTCCCCAGGATAGTTCCTGACTTGTATCCCAAATCAGATCTCTGGAAGAGCTCTCCAAATGTTGATCTTGATGCCCTCCTTGAGCAAGATGCCATTGAGGAAGCAAGAGAAAGAGAAGAAAGAGAGAAGCAGAAGGCTGAACATACTATAACTGCCAAGGATATCCCAAACCTAGACTTTGATGATTATGCTGGCAGAACCTCATCTCACTCCTCCGATGATGATGACTCTGAGGATTCTGATAGCTCCCAGAAAAGGAAAAAGGTTGTATCCAAGAAAAGGAAAGCATCTGCCCCTCCTTCTGCCAATCCAGACAAGGATGTTCCATATTTCATTCTGAAGGGAATTGATCCCAAGAGCAAAGAATTTCGACCCTGGATGAGGCTCTCAAAGAATCAGACAAGAGAGAAAAAGAGATCAAAAAGATATGACACCCCTATTCAGAAATTCCCCCCAGAGGTCCTCCTCCACCGATGGTCGACAATCTCAGAGCAAGTTTATCTCCCCCTATTTGGGTTATGTTATCCAATCCGATCTAAAATTAAAGCACACAATATTAAGAGCAGAAATTAACCAAAAATTTAAATCACAGGCAATCCACAGGAAAACATAAAAGCATAAATCAGCAGAATTAAAGTATCAAGCAGATTTATCAGTGGCTTTAGCGTCAGATGATTTCTTAGGGATTACAGCTGGTTTGAAGATAATTTCTCTGTTTGGATTTGCTGCTTGTCTTTTGGATAGCGTAAGATCGTGTTCACCAATAATTTTCTTTTCAGCATAGCTGGGTAGAACTGCAGCAGGGTGCAACCTCATGTATTCTTCAGTATTGAAAATTTCAGAGTTTACTTGAATTTTGCTGAGTTCCTTTTCTCTGAATTCAGACATGGTTGTATACGCTGTAGGGTCTAGTCCTTGAGCTTTGGCTCTCTCCATCATGCTCAGTGCAATAGATTCCTTAAATCTTGCCATAGAGGCAATTCTTTCAGATTCAGTCATATCTGATGGAGAGGATGGTCTGTCAGTATCAGCTTGAGCTGCAATCTCCATGTTCCTTTGAAGAGCTGTGGCTATTTTGCTTGAGTCAGAAGGAATTTGTGCAGCCTCCTTAGGATTAGTTTCAGCATAAAGAGATCTGGGAGGTGCAAGCTCAATGAACTTCTTGTTGGATTTCTCTGAATAGACCATTCTTTTTCCTTTTGTTTCAGCTGTCTCAGAATCAGCAGATTTCCTTGAAGAGGAGGATGAACCTTTCCTGGGGGGAAGAGGTTTCCATTCTGGAACTTTCTGTTTAGGAGCAGGAGGAGGAGAGAAAGTAGATTGCTGAAATGTCATCTCCTTTATTTGTTCCATGGAAACATTTTCATTTCTTTTTCTTCCTTGTCCTGATGCATCTTGGCCTCCCTGGCTTTGGTTGCTCCTTCTCTGGTAGGACTGAAAGATGTTAGAGCTGGCTGATCTTGTAGATGGGGCAGAAGAGAGACTCCCAGAGGCTGCAGCACCAGGAGGTGGATGAGGACCTCTGGGGGGGAATTTCTGAATAGGGGTGTCATATCTTTTTGATCTCTTTTTCTCTCTTGTCTGATTCTTTGAGAGCCTCATCCAGGGTCGAAATTCTTTGCTCTTGGGATCAATTCCCTTCAGAATGAAATATGGAACATCCTTGTCTGGATTGGCAGAAGGAGGGGCAGATGCTTTCCTTTTCTTGGATACAGCCTTTTTCCTTTTCTGGGAGCTATCAGAATCCTCAGAGTCATCATCATCGGAGGAGTGAGATGAGGTTCTGCCAGCATAATCATCAAAGTCTAGGTTTGGGATATCCTTGGCAGTTATAGTATGTTCAGCCTTCTGCTTCTCTCTATCTTCTCTTTCTCTTGCTTCCTCAATGGCATCTTGCTCAAGGAGGGCATCAAGATCAACATTTGGAGAGCTCTTCCAGAGATCTGATTTGGGATACAAGTCAGGAACTATCCTTGGGACCAGTTCTGCAGTAGAAGGAATGGATAGAGGATAGGTAAGGATAGGAGGAGAAAAGATGACAATATCTGCAGGGGCAGATGCTTTTTCTAGAGAGATGGCTAGGGAATCCAGATGATAATTAGCCAACCCTTCAATGTACTCAGAGGCAATATTCTCAGCCACAAAGGCTATAAATTGTTCTAGGTTTAGAGTACCTGAGCTTGATTCCTTTTCAGTCATCTTGGAGGCTTTTTCTGGTAAATCTAGCACGGCCTCAGCTTCTTCAGCAGCAGCAGCAGCAGCAGCAGTAGTGTTGATTGTGCCTGCATACAAAGAGAGATAGGTTAACAGCCAAGTGGGAATAAAATATTCCCCCACGGTGAGCAACAACAGGTAATTGATAGAGTTACCTGAAGATCTACACAGGATACCACTTTGCATCTAGGAAGGAGGTTATAATTCCTTCTAGATGTTTAGCGACATCAGGGATAGACACCTCTGCAAGGCACATGAGGAGTGCTATACAGGAAAAGAAGAGAGAGTCCTTGACCAAAGGGTCATCAAGGTACTCAGGTCTATAAGAGACCATTTTCTCTTGAGAAGAAGGAACAAGAGGAGTAGATGTGAGTGAGAACTCACAGTCTAGGTTAAGATAGGATTCCAAATCTTCAATGGAATTTGCAGCAACATCTTGCAATACTGATGCAGGATCATCAGCAGCTGAGATGAGATAGGAAGGAATAAGAAATTAACTCCAAGTTGGAGTGAATTAATTAAAAACTTAAATAACATTGTACCATCAGATTGAGCAGCAACATTCTCAAATTATTGAACCACTACTTCTGTATCAGTAGTGTTCAATGGAGATTTTTCACCAATGTCCATGGGGACTACTTCATTATCTTTCTCAGGGATTTCTTCATCAGAAGCTTGATTCACTAGGGAGTGAATGTCCTTGTTAGATAAAGATATCAATTTAAAATCCTGATTATAACCTTTAGAGGAAGTGATTTACCTTCTGGATGCTTTGGAAGCTCTTGAGATTCTTCTATAATTGCTGTAAGGGGAAGAGAAGAGTTGTCCTGAAGGGCCAAGGCATCACCTGAGACCACTTCAACAGACATCTCCCCCTGCATGACTTCAGTGGGAGCTGGAGTCATGCATCTTACTGAAGAGGGCTCAGCAGAGGGTGGAAATGATTTGATGGCTTCAGTAAGGGCTTTGATGGATGCAATGAGAGGGGCATTGGCAGCCTCAATCATTTTTTGGATGGATGGAGTGATGAGCTCTACAACATGTGCAAGCAATTCAGGAGTTATCTGAAATGCTGATGATGTAGAGGTGGATGGAATGGAAGCAGTATGATCTGCCACATGATCAAGGGGATCATGTGGAGATGGGTGAACATCAACATGAGTGTGGGATTCATGTTGAGAGAGGTGCGTGAGGATGGTAGCAGTCACCATGTCAACACTAGCTGCGGCTGCCAGATGTTGTGGTATGGGTGACTGAGGTGGAGATGCATGTAAGATGGAAGATGCATGTAAGATGGAAGATGCATGTTGTGGTGGCACTGCAGATTGTGTGGAGGGTAATGCAGGAGATGAGGATGCAGGGGTAAAGAGAGAGGATGAAGGGATTGCTGAGCCTTCCCCAGCAAGCTGGAGAGTGGCTGAATCAGCCCTTGTGTCTGATGGAGGGTTAGGATCAACCCTGGCTGACTTTTTGATAACTCTCTGAGATTTCTTGAAGAGAGAGGGGTCCAACCTCTTGCTGGCGTTGACTGCGGAGGGTGCAGAAACAAGCAGCAGGGGTGCTTTCACATATAGAAACACACCCAACACCCTGGCAAGATTTACTTCTTTCTGATTGTTCTTTCTCCTTATTAGTTCAAACAGAAATTTTCCCCAGGCAATCTACGCCTTATTCACCAAAGCTGACATCAGGGCAAATTGTTGCCTGTTGATGTTGTCGTGAGCAGAATGTTTTCCCAAAACGACCTTGCCCACCAGGTCTGCCAGAAACTTATACTCTGGAGCCAGATTTATCTTTAGCAGCTTAGCTGGAATGCCTTCAGCATGGCCCATCACAGTTAGCATGCGGCCATATTCTTCTGCAGTTTGCTCATAGTCCTCAGTTCCGGTTGGCAGTCCAAACAGCTCAGTCAAAACTTCAGGAGTCAGAACGACCTCCTCTCCATTTATCTTTCCAGTCATCGCTTCGTCGCTGGAGGACGAGGTATATACCCATTCTCGAATCTCTGGTATGTGAATCTTTGGTGAGAATGACATAAATTTCTTTAGCCCTTGATCTTCACACAGTTGCAGAATGTCTTGGATGGGTTGATCACATCGGCTGAAAGAATCGAAGTCGACACAGAAGCCAGTGTCGAACTTCATTCCGAAGAGAACTGCAGAAGGAATCGCCATTAGATTGAAGAGAGAATGACGAATCGAGATGCAAGGCAGGGGAGAAGAGAATCGCGCGGGATTAGAGTTCGAGAGCGAATTCTAAGCCAGAAGATGGAATATGAAAAGACGGAGCGGAAGGACGACGATCTCCAGACCTAAATCGACTATTAGATACAAATCTGCGATCGTCGATCCCGGAATAAAATCGGTCGTCGAACAATGACCGACGATAGTCAATGTTTGACTAATCGATAAACATCGACCGATTACAAGCAGTCACCACGATCGTCGATCAATGTATGTTGGTCGACGATTTTCCACATAGCTCAGAAAATCTGTCGTCGACCATTGGTCGACGATAGATACCTAAGGAGAGATCGTTGACCGGCTGATCGACGATTTCTGCCTTACTACCGAACGAACTGTCGTCGACCGTTGGTCGACGATAGTTCTGACCTGGTCGAAGATCGTCGAGCAGTCGTTCGATGATTTTAGACAGAAAACAAAACTATCCAAATTTTCACTACTCTGAACCATTAATCATACCAAGCTGGTTCAGGAAGAACAAATGCCTTTGTTCATCAAGGGGCTTAGTGAAAATATCTCCTCTCTGCAGGTCTGTGGATATAAATTCCATTGCTATCTTGTTCTTTTCCACATTATCTCTCACAAAATGATGTCTAATCTCAATGTGCTTGGTCCTAGAATGGTGCACAGGATTTTGAGCAATTGATATTGCACTGGTACTGTCACACAGAATTTTTGTTTTTGAGTGTGTATACCCATAATCCACTAGCTGATTTTGAATCCACAGAATCTGTGAACAACAACTAGCTGCTGCAATATATTCAGCCTCAGCAGTTGAAGTAGACACAGATGCCTGTTTCTTACAAAACCAAGAGACAAGTCTCTCTCCCAGGAACTGACAGGTCCCTGAGGTGCTTTTCCTGTCAACTCTACAACCAGCATAATCAGCATCTGAATATCCAATTAATTCAAATCCTGACTCAGCTGGGTACCACAGTCCTAAGTTAGGGCATCCTTTAAGGTATCTCAAGATCCTCTTGAGAAGAGTTAAGTGAGATTCCTTTGGGTTGACCTGAAACCTAGCACATAGGCATGTAGCAAACATTATGTCAGGCCTACTTGCAGTCAAATACAGCAGGGAACCAACAATGGCTCTATAGTTCTTTTGATCAACAGACTTGCCATTGACATCAGAATCAATAACTGCATTTGAGGCCATAGGTGTGCTCATTGATGAAGCATCAGACATTCCAAATCTTTTAACCAGCTCTCTGGCATATTTTGATTGAGAAATGAAGATACCATCATCACACTATTTCACTTGGAGACCAAGGAAATAGGATAACTCACCCATGCTGCTCATCTCAAACTTGGAGTGCATTAGTTCAGAGAACCTCTTGCACAGTTTGGGATCAGTAGAGCCAAATATAATGTCATCTACATAGATTTGAACTAACAGTTGTGAGTCCTTATGATGTCTAATAAATAGGGTTCTATCTACTACACCTCTCACAAACTTGTGTTCTAGAAGGAAATTTGCTAAGGTCTCATACCAAGCTCTAGGAGCTTGCTTAAGTCCATATAGAGCCTTTTGGAGTTTGAACACATGAGTGGGTAAGGTTGATGAAACAAACCTTGGTGGTTGTTCAACAAACACTTCTTCCTTTAAATCTCCATTGAGGAAGGCACTCTTCACATCCATTTGGAAGACCTTAAATTTCTTATAGGCAGCATAGGCTAGGAAAATCCTAATGGCTTCTAGTCTAGCTACAGGAGCAAAGGTCTGATCATAATCTATGCCTTCCTCCTGTCTATAGCCTTGAGCTACTAGCCTAGCCTTATTTCTAACTACTATGCCTTGGGCATCAAGCTTGTTTCTAAACACCCACTTGGTGCCTATGATCAGTTGGCCTCTTGGTCTTGGAACCAAAGTCCAAACTCTACATCTTTCAAACTGGTTAAGTTCCTCTTGCATGGCTATAATCCAGTGTGGATCAAGCTCAGCATCTTTAATGGTTAGGGGCTCAACCTGAGAAAGGAAACAAGCAAACATCACATCTTTGTTGAGTTGATGTCTTGTCTGGACTCCTACTGAAATGTCTCCAATTACTTGAGATACGGGGTGATCTCTAAGTGTGACAAGATTAGTAGGTTCAACAATGATCTGATCTTCAACAGTTTCAGGATTTAATTCCTCATGTGGAATTTGATCAACTGTTGGAGTAGATGCTTTAACTTCAAGAAGTTCTACATCAGATTCAGAATCTGAAGAAGCAACCTGAGGAGTTTGTAGGGGATGATTCTCCTGTGTGAGTCTCAAACCTTCCAAATCCTTACTTACTCCTAGGACTTGCACTATACTATTAGAGGAAGAATCCTTCTCCTTATAATACATGACTGTCTCATCAAAAGAGACGTGTGCAGACTCTTCTATCTTAAGAGAGGATTTATTAAGGACTCTATAGGCTTTGCTTACTTGAGAGTATCCTAGAAAAACTCCCATTGAAGATTTTGCCTCAAATTTTCTAAGATATTCTTTGTTATTATTATGAACAAAAGCAACACAGCCAAATACTCTAAAATAGTCTATTTTAGGTTTCACTTGCTTAAGTAACTCATAGGGAGTCTTACCCTTAAGTTTATGTATCAGACTTCTGTTCAATACATAGTTAGCTGTGCTAACTGCTTCAGCCCAAAAGGACAGAGGCATGTTAGCATCTGCCAACAATGTACTTGCAGCTTCAATTAGAGTTCTGTTTTTCCTTTCAACTACCCCATTTTGTTGAGGAGTTCTAGGAGCAGAGAAGCTATGTTTGATACCTTCCTTCTCACAGAATTCTTGCATAAGAAGAGACTCAAACTCAGTACCATGATCACTTCTGATCAAGGCAATCTGAGTAGAATACTCACTCTGTATACACTTTAGAAAATCTGTAAGAACCTTGAAGTTATCAGCCTTAGTTCTCAAGAAGAATACCCAAGTGAACCTAGAGAAGTCATCTACAATTACTAGAGTGTAAGACTTTCCTCCAAGACTCTGTACGGCAATAGGACCAAATAAATCCAAATGTAGCAAGTACAGGATCCTGGGAGAATCACTTTTATTGACTGATTTAAAGCTATTTCTTGTTTGCTTACCTAATTGACAAGCTTTGCAAAGGCCTTCCTTCTTGTAGGGGAAAGAAGGTAAGCCTCTTACAAGATTGTATTTAGCTAGCCTAGAAATGTTTTTCAAATTTACATGACTAAGTCTCTTATGCCAAAGGGTATTATTACTGGTTACTTTATTAAACAAGCATATTTCAGATTTGGATGAGTTAAAATCTACAACATAAACATTACCAATTCTAATACCTACTAACACAACAGTATTATTTAAAGCAATATTACAGACAGTGTCAGTAAACCATACCTTGTATCCAGCATCACACATTTGGCTTACAGAGATTAGGTTATGCTTTAGTCCAGAGACATAAGCAACCTTCTTGAATGTTACAGCTCCTATGGTGAAGCTGCCATATCCTTCAGTCTGTCCACAGCTGGAATCCCCAAATACAACTTTTGGTCCCAGCTTGGCTTTGAACCCTGACAGATTCTTCTTCTTTCCTGTCATATGCTTTGAGCATCCACTATCCAGATACCATTTGTCATGTATGACTGGATAGGTCTTCACCTGTAGAAAGAACAGTTATACATTGTGGACCCAGGTTACCTTGGGTCCAGTATTCTTCACAAAAGAAAAACTAGATATAAAAGATCTTGCAGGCTTAGATTTATATCCTAAAGGGTGTGATCTCCTAGGTGGGATAATCCATTCAGTTGAAGGATTAAACAACCTAGGGTAGTGATTGGGATTTGCAATTCTGGAAGTTTGAAATTTATTTTCCAGCTTGAGTCCAGATCGTCGATCCACGGTCGACGATCGCAAGCCATATCATCGATCATTTGTAGTAGTGCTATATTCTGGATTCAACGATCGTCGATCACTGGTCGACGACTCAAGATGAGATCGTCGATCTCCTGCACCGAAGATATCATACTTGGTGAAGGTGTTCAGCGATCGTCGATGGACGTTCGACGATTGATTTGACGATCGTCGATTAATGGTCGACGATTTTTGTAAAGCTAGAAATTTTTTCTTCCTGTTCTCTTTCTTAATCTTATTCTGGATTTTCTTACATTTTTCAATTTCCTCAGTATTCTTTATTCCTGATTCAGAGATAAATTTTACTGGAGTGCTAAATCTCTCCTTTGTGAGGAGGATGGGTTCACTAGATGTAGCACCTAAGCCTAGTTTATCATCACCAACCCTAGTGTTTGCTATACTAGTTATTTCAGATAATTTAAGGCTTCTGCCATTTAATTGTTCTTCCAATCTCTTAGATTTAGCTAGTTCTAATTTTAGGAATGTTACTTCTTCTTTTGAACTTTCTAATTCCTTTTCTAATCTAATTATTTCAGTACTTTCCATGTCTAGTTCCATTATCTTTAATCTAAGTGACTTAATTTCTTTTTCAGACAATAGTAAATCTAAACATAGAGTTTTAAATTTTAATTTGAACTCAGGAGATGAGAAATCAAATGAGTCGATTACCTGATCTTCTATAGAGGAATCTTCTTCATTTTCTCCTTCTTCTTCAGAATTCTCTGCAGCTGACAAAGAGCTGCAGGCATCAATAGCCATGAGGCAGACCTCTTTGGCCTTCTTCTCTTCTTCTTCTTCTGAATCACTGGAGCTAGAGGAGCAGGTATCCTCTTCTGTTTCACTCCAGGTAGCAGCCACAAATCCCTTGTCCTTCTTCTTGTATTTGTGTAAGGAGGACTTGGAGTGGTGCTTCCTGTACTCTTTCTCATGTTTCTTCTCCTTGTGTTTCTTCTCTGGACAATCTGGAGCAATGTGTCCAGGCTTGCTGCAAACATAGCAGATGATTTCTTTAGATGGAGTCTTGTCATACCTTGGTTTGTCCTCATATTTGGAGAACTTCTTTCTGAGGTCTCTTCTTCCCAAGTTGAAGAACCTCTTGGCAATGAGTGCCAGTAACTCCTCATTTGATTGACTTCCTTCAGAAGTCTCAGCAGCCTTAAGAGCTAGAGAGTGCTCTTTCTTTGTAGGTGTAGGAGTTTTTACTTCGGTTGCAGCAGCTCTGCTCTTTAAGGTTTGCTCATATGACTTGAGCTTTCCCAACAGAGCTTCTGTGGAAAGTTCCACAGTGTTTCTTCCATCCTTGATGGGCCATATCCTTGAGTCCCAAGAGATGGGAAGGCACGTCAGGATCTTGTCATTGACTTCCGACAAAGTTATCTCCTTGTCCAAAGACCTCAGTTCACTTACTATTGAACTGAGTCTTGTGTACATTGTGTCAATGTCTTCAGCATCATCCTTCTTGAAATTTTCATACTGAGAAGTGAGGTTGGATCTCCTATCCTTCCTCTCATCAGCTGAGCCAGCAACTATGTGGTTGAGGGAATCCCACATAGCTTTAGCTGAGGTACATTCAGCAAGCTTCTGGAATATTTCATCAGACATCGTCTGAGCTAGGATGTTCATTGCTTTTGCATCAGCTGCTTTTGCCTTCTTGTAAGTTTCATTGTAGTCAGGTGGTGGCACAGCACTGAGATCAGCAGAAGTGGAGGCAGCAGCAGGCCTAGCAGGTGGTCCTGTCAAGATAGAAGAAAAGATATCTTCATCAATAGAATTCATGTAAAGTCTTATCCTGGCCTTCCATATGCCAAACTTGGACAAGTTGCATACAGGAGGTCTGGTGCTTGAATAATCCTTAGACTGGGCCATGTGTGAAAGTGTTTGTGAATGGTATCAGGAAACAACTTATCACTGGATCTTTTAACTCAGGTGTTAGCCTGTATGAACAGCTAACCTCCCTCTGATACCAATTGAAAGTGAGGGGATAAGTTGTAAACTACTCTAGAGGGGGGGTGAATAGAGTATTCAAATTTTATGAATAACTAGTCAGCTCTCTTCGAGTTTATTTGCGGAATAAAATAGTCTGATACTTGAACCCTAAGAGCCTAACACAGTGACGTGCACAAGTGAGAGAGTTAACCGAAATTTCAGTTTAACTCTAAACCTATCACAGCAACTAGCAATCCTAGGTAGTTCTATCACAGCCACAGAAAAGACAATTAAATAAAAACAACCAGAGAGACACAGGATATATAGTGGTTCCCTCTTAATAGGTACTCCACTCTTCTACCACCCTGGTAGGAATCCACTACAGGTTTTTGCTAAGGTGCCCTGCCACCAATGATCTGATTCAGGTAGATCAAACAGACCCTTTGAGCTTTTGATAAGGATGCTCGACCACAGGTTGTTGATAAGGTGCCCTGTCACCAATGTTCACTTTTGAAGAGGTGTGAAAACTCTTTTACAAAGGGGTTGAGAGGGTTAGATTGTCTTCTCTGTTGTTAATACAGATTAGAGAAGACTTGTGGATTCTCTAAAGAATCAAAGTCTCCCCCTGGCTCAGTGGAAGTCCAGGGAAAGCCTTTGCTTCAGGATGAAGGAGTTTCAGATATACTGAAACTAAATCCTCAGAGATCTGTAGACTGATTTTTATCAGGTCTTCAGATTCTGGAGCACGTGAAGTAGATCTGGAGCTCTTTCTGAAGTCTTGAAATCTCTAAGCAAATGCTCAGGAGACTTGTGAGTGAAAGAAATTGCTTTGGACTTTTGCTTCAGGAAAGCTTTTCTTCTTCGTTTTGTGAGATGGTGAAGAGTTGATTTAGAGAGGCTTGAGAGAAAGCAGCACAAAAAATCTCTCTGTATCTGAGTCTTCTTCTTTTTCTGAGAAGAGAATCTCTCTTAAATATGTCTTCTCATTTATCTTTTGGAACGGCTCTATTGATTTGAATTCTCGAGCACTGCAACAGATTATCTCAAAAATAGAATATAGCAATAGGAATAGAATGACCTATTAGCTCTCTGTCAGTCCCAATAAGGAAATAAATGAATAAAAATAACCTCAGCATAGAGACTTATCATTCTTGGAAATAGCATACACCGCCAACGGCTAGAATACAGCCTGGCAATATAGTTTGCATAATAAGACAAAAATGCTTTATCAAAATACGAAATCCCGTAATTTATGCTTAATATATTTGGTAGTTAATTCATTTGAATTTAAGCCATAATTTAGCAAAAACAATCTTCAGAAAATCTTTCTAACCATACGCTAAAACACTTGGAAATAGACCAAGGAATAAAATGAGCGCAAATGATAAAGGCAGACAGAAATCGTCGACCAGGAGTTCGATGATCGTCGACCTAGCTAACAGATCGTCGACAGAAAGCAGAAATCTGTCGACACAAAAATCGTCGACCAGACATCGTCGACCAGCTCAAGATATTGTCGACCACTAAGGCAAAAGATCTGTCGAGACAGAAATCGTGAAGCAAGAATACGATCGTGGAACTATTGATGGCAGATCGTCGACCAACCTTCAGAGCATAATAAACTTGCTCTGAGATCGTCGACCATCGGTCGACGATAATTGTCTTGACTTCAACGATTCAATAGCCCTGCTATCGTCGACCGATGATCGACGATCGCGAGGTCTCGTTCGACGATGGTCGAACGGAAAAAGCCTTAACCAAAAATTCATTCTACAACTTTTAATCTAAACTTTAGATCAGATATAAACTATCCTAGGGAGACTAAACAAAGTCTAAACATGATCATATATAGTTATATGGATCAAGAGGGGCTGGAAAGGGATTACATAAGCCAAATCACATCTAGGGTACCAACAGTAACCTTAACTTATATGAATGCCCATACAAACGTATAAGTTAAGGGGTCTTCTGCAAGGCTCCCATCGTATAAAAAGTCCCATACCGATTTATATGTTTAGGTGTCGGTTGTATGCAAATATGAGTGTAGTGATATGCTATGCCATGATTCATGCAAGTTCAACACACACACACGACTCTATGCACACAGACCTTTAGTTCCCCCTATTCGGGCAGCTAGCTTCACTCCCAGGAACCTCTGTAGTGGCAAACGGAGACAGTGGGTCGGGTCCCCCACTCCTAGGCGGGTATCCGCACTACCAGGCCTAGCCCTTCCGTACGCCCCTAGAAGAACACAACCTAGAGTATCCGCATACTACTGCTGGCTGTACCCACCAGACTTTCTTTGGCTAAGGGTCCCACACCGCCGAGTCAACATACCGATGCCAGTGTGAACGACAATCAGATATCGAAGACCCACCACCTTTATTCTGTACTCCAACCCTCGAGCCCTCGGCTCCCCGGACTGTCCCGTCCGTGCATCTACCTTCAGAGCTACCGCTTGAATGGCAACAAAACCAATTATTCTACCTTCCTAGCTACCGAGGTGTGTGTATGTGCAACCCTAGTTATACTAGTTGCTCTTTTAATTTATTATTCCTATGGTTTACGTTAGCCCAGGACTGCCCCCGGCATACCCCGTGAAGGGCTCTCAAAGGGCACTAGGAACCAAGACGGCGGCATTACGGCCCGAAGTTCCCTTTCGCAAGGCACTTATTGTTATTGGTTGATCTCCATTACCCGATCCCTTTTTAAGTTACTTTAGATCTAGCCCTAGCGTATTAAGACTCTTCCACTGCTACTCGGGGTGGACGATCTTTCGTCGTTCCCGTACGCCCTTATCCTTAACCAGTCTCGCACTCTACCTATCCTGACCCCAATAATGGACTTAAACTTAGCTTGCCCTCACCAACCAGAAACTACCAAAATTCCATCTCCCAAAGTTCATTATCCGCTCTAGTTCAGTTTCCGTGGTTTTACTATATGCCGACCATCCTAAGATACGTGAGGAGTATAAGGGGAGGTACTCCAAATTTTCTTCCGAATCTCCTATAATATTTACTGGAGGTCTAGCATGACTTAATATAGCTAAGACCAAGATTTCCAAATTTTCCCTATTTATCGGGCATTTAATTTATTTATTCTAAGATTCCAAATGCCCTAGTATGAACATGAAGTGCACTAATGAGCCAACAATAAATCATCATAAAATCAGTAAAAATCCTATGAGACATTTAAACAGCAATTCCAAGTTTTAAGAAATTCCAGAGATGTTTATGCCTATATTTCCTAATTTACCGTTTTAGGCCATTTCTACTATATTATGAAGCAAGTACTGAAAATATGTATCCAAAAATCCCAAGGAAATTATAGAAGCTTTCTATTGACCTAAAACCATCATAAACCAAGTACCATAATTTTTCTCTAGCATTTGAACTCTGAATTTATTTTAATGTAAGATACTAATTTTCCTAACTTAATGAAGGAGGTACTGTTTTTAGTCATCTAAAATTCCAGAGAAAATTAAAGAGTGACTATCATAATTTGAAACACCCACTGACCAAATTTCATAATTTTCCAAATAGTAATTTGGCCTTAACTGTATTTTTGACTGCACATCACATTTATTACATTAAAGAATAAAGTACCCAAAATAATTAGATAAAATTTCCCAGAAAATTATAAAAGGAATAACAAGCTATATTATGCCCTAATCCAAGATTTCATAACATTCCAGTAAACAGAAATTCCAGAATCATCAAAATACATATCTAGGGCACAACTAGGGTTATAAATGAAGTACTGTATAAATTAACCAAAAAATCTCAACAAAATTATAACATGGCCATTTAGATTAGAAAATCACCCTACTCCAATTTTACTTGATTTGAAGTTCATTAGATAGCTTAATAATTCAAATTAAAGTTGGTGACCTAAACTAGGGTTAGGATTTTAGGTGGCCTAGCTGTCTCCAAATACCCTAAACTTTTGTCGATGGAATTATACTTGCCCTATGGTTCTCTCCACCAAATTTTAAGTCAGTCCAAGGTCCTTTGACCCCATGACCTTCACAACCCCAAAAACCACCATTAAGGGATTTTCCCTAGGGTTCTAGGGCTACCCTACACCAAACCACCCCAAACTCCCTTGGAGGGTGTGTAATGCCCTAAATATCCTTTGGACATAATATCAGCCTCTGTTGAGGTGATATGACCACCCAAATACTAAGGGGGTGTTTGATCCTAAATTATCCTATAAGGACCAACCTAGGGTTGGATAAAAACTTAATCAAAACATCTCCAAATGAGATGAAATTTTTACCAGAGCCTTATGATAAACCCAGGGACCACTCACCAAAATTTGGGAGGGTTTGGAAGTCATTTAGCTATCTAATCAAATTATGCTAGGATTATTAAATTTTTCTAAAAACTATAGAATAATATTTTCCAAAAATCCTAATTTTTGGATAACACCTAGATAGAGGTAAGATTAGGCCACACCCCAAATTTCAAGTCATTTTGATGACTGGATTGGAGTGGGGAATTTTTCTAAGGTCAAGACAGCCCTATGGATAGACCTCACCAAAAAGAGTGTTGTGGTCTAACCAGGACTCCAAATCAAGTGAAATCAATTTTGAATTAAACTAGATTTCAAGGGCTACATTTTCTATATTAACCACTTTTTATGTTTCAGCCCCTACGGGCAATAATATTTAGTTTAAACCTAGTATACAGTAGAGGGAATTAATTAAGATATAGTATAATAAAATGTTACTGTTCATCTTCTCCTTTAGCCCGAACCAGCAACCTAAAAAAAACTTGAAACCTATAGATTTTCTAAAGCAATTTCCTGTCCACCCAGCCATCTCACTAGCCGGCCACCACCACTACCACCTCTGTTGAGGTGAGGGCTACCGTCGGGCGGCGGCACGGCCGCCGGAGAGGCGGTTTCCGGCGAATCCGCCACCACGAAATTTTTGGAAGACCATGGAAATGCTCACCCGATCTGGCTCTTTTGAGCCCGATATCTCTCCTAACGATTTCTAAGATCTATCCGCAGAAGAAGAGGGAGGGGAGGACCTTATTCGTGGGCTGGAGGCGTGCAGACCGTCGGGAAGCCATTTGCGCAGTGGCGGCGTCGCCGGAAATTCTTCAACAGCAAGGGGAGGAATCTGAATCTGTTTGATCGAGCGTGTAACCTTCTCCTCTTGCTCTAAGGAGGCTGTTATAGATCTTCAAGTGGGGAGGGGAAAGGATGAAATGTTCATGGCCATTAATGTTTCTCTTAATAACGTTTCGGTTATGGTAGAGGCAGTTGAAACGCTGGAAATGAAGAGGTGTTTGCCAGGTGGCGATTTCCTATTGGACCAACATTTCCTTATTTTATTAAATAATTAGAGTAGGAAACGGCCCATAAATACTCCTGGTATAACTTCCCATAATCAGAATTGATTACGACGTCGGTTACTAAAATTTCAAGTCTGGCTGACGTTTCGGCCTTGGTCACGGGCGTGACACATAGGTCACGGGCGTGACAGGCCCGGGTGGCCAATTCTCAGTTCGACGATCGTCGAACTGAGATCGACGATCGTCGAAGGGCGGTCACGCCCTAGGTCACGGGCGTGAAAAATTGGTCACGGGCGTGAAAAATTGGTCACGGGCGTGACAGGGTCATTAGGCAAATTCCATGCTCGGCGATCGTCTCGCTAAGATCGACGATCGCCGAAGGGGTTCACGCCCTTGATCACGGGCGTGACACCTGGGTCACGGGCGTGACAGGGCCACGACACAAATTCTGCACTTCGACGATCGTCCCGCTGAGATCGACGATCGTCGAAGGGGTCACGCCCTAGGTCACGGGCGTGACACATAGGTCACGGGCGTGACAGGCCCGGGTTGAAAATTCTGCGCCCGATGATCGTCTCCCTGAGATCGACGATTGTCGAAGGAGTCATGCCCTAGGTCACAGGCGTGACGGGTCAGTCACGGGCGTGACCAACCCGTGACCCGAAATCTCGGTTGATGTATTTTAATTTTTGGGCTTCCTAGCGTTTTGTCACGACCAACCGACTCCTAGGGGTCTAGCCAGAAATGGGATGTTACACTCCATCTACTTCGGTTAAAGAGACCTAAGGTACATGGGACTTACCGATAATTTGGAGATTGAGTCTAGGCTATCGCTGAAAGGACTAAATGCTCATAAGGTTTGTCATCCTAGGGGAGGTGGTGGAGCCGAGGATCGAACAGGGTTCGGACTGGCTTCACCGAGTAAGTGCCCTGAGAGCACGGGGTGTGTGGTCGTACGAGTCTGTACCTATGGTGTATTGTGCAAGTGTCTACTCTCACTTAAATTATGTGTATTAATAATGCATTGTAGGGAAGGAGCACCACCACCCCAATAAAGGGGTGGGGTCGTTATAATTTGGTCAGCTTTTGCTGACCGTTGCTTTGTTTGCCACTGTGCGGTGGATTGTTGCTTGCAAGTGCTGCATAGCCTAGTGGCAAGTAGCGGGATGAAGCCCTTGTTGCTGAGCCGATTCTCGAAGGCCATGCGAAAGTTTACTTATTTTATTCATGTGTGACCGGCCTGCGTGCCGATGTTTGTAACACACAGTTTAATTGAGTAAAAACTTGTAAGGCGTTAAGGCTAGTACTTTATGTATTTTGTACGTTCATTCCTATTTGGTTATCTTAGTGGACATTCATGCTTTTGGATTGGGTTCTTAACTTTGAAACTTATAAATTACTTCCGCTAGAATTTACTCTGTGTAGGATGTTTGTTATTGGTTGGATGTTTTAGTTTAGTAACCCGCCGGTCTGTCTGTGGTATATGGCATCGGGCCCCAGCCTGACCTACTGCTATATGTTATGCGACAGATAGGGGTGTTACAAAGAAGAAGAGGTTCACATGGAAGATGTTTCTGTTGATCAACACACTACTACAGGGGTTGAGGGGGAGGTGCAAGACCTCTCCCTAAGACTAGATATAGATATTCAAGGCACACCAATTGAACTAGAAATATCTTCTAATTCTCAAAGGGAGGAAGAAGCCTCAGTCCTTAAGAAAAGGAAGATATTTGAGCTCAGGAAGAAGAATGCAGGCTACAAGAAAGCATTACAGGCTGGGAAAAAATCTCTTGCTCAAAAAGTAGACTTCAGTTCCCTACTGGTGAAACTGCAAGAAAAACTTGATGAGCAAAGACTTGGACTTGAAAAATATATGGATGAAAGCCACAAGGAGATGCAGTTTAGCCTGGCACAGGACATCAAATATATTAGATTTGAGGTAAATCCACTCAAGAAAAAATGACAGACTGCTTCCATAAGGGAGGCAATGCGGTAGTATATATTGCCCAGCAGTAACAAACTACTAAGACTATGGTTGATGACCTAGCTTTCGAGCAAGGTTTTGTTCTTGAAAATCAGAAAAGGATGAATGACAATTTGATGGTTATACATTCCATCACTCTGAATAAATTTGCTGAATAGACTTCTGCCCTACAAACACATATGGACAATGAAGACTCTGCCATAGCAGCTCAAATAAAACTAGATTTGCAAGCAGCTGATATTGCTATTAAGACTTCTGAGTCTACTATTTAAGCTAAAATAAAGAAATTTAAAGCCTGCTATACTACTGGAAATTATCATGTGGTAGATCAAGTCAGATTTAAGAAGATTGATCTCAGAGATCATATTGCCCAATAAGTCATAAAGGGGGAGAAAGTTCTTATAAAGGATAGCTCTGATCATGCCAAATGGGTATCCAATAGTATTAGAGCTACCTTGGGATATCCACCTCTATGTGATGATTATAATGTTGTTGAATCTGGATGCCAACCTGCAATCTTGGAGGGGATGCAACCTTTTGTGGCTCAAGTCATATATCCCCCTTCTGAGTATGAAGAAATTCATCAGGCAGTCTAGGATATGTATAGCCCTCCACTGGATAAAGCACCTTTAATTTCTAAAGAAGTGGAAATGCCTGATCCAGTTCTGCTTAAAGAGCATAAGGCATATATATCCAAGAAGAGATTCAGAGAACAGGCTGAAACTAGGCCTTACTTTTAGAAATGGAGTCCAACCTCCAGAAGCATCATCATAACTGCATGGAATGCAGTGGCTGAAAATTAGTATGACAGGGGCAAGTGGTACTCCAAACAAGAATGGGATAAGTATCTTGCACAACAAGAAAAATCTACAAATTCAGGAAGGAATTGAAGGCTGGTAGAATTCTTGCAAACTCCATAGAGCCTTTCAAGTATTTCCCCAAACCATTCCATTATTTTGAGATGCAAAAGCTTAAAGCAGCTCAACTTAAAGCCAAAGAAATCAAGGGAAAGAAGCTTGTTGATTATATGAAGCTGAAGTCAAAGCTACTGTCCAACTAGGAAAAGGGATTGTAATCAGGAACCAGATCAATCCTAATTTTAGACTGACTTGGTTTTAGAACAACTTGTAGATATTTTGTTGTTTTGCTGTAACTCATAAACATTATGATGAAGAAATTATTAATTGCTAACAATTTATATACCTATGTCTCTTAGTTGCATAGTTTCTTATAATATTTCATGTTGAATATTTGTGTATGATATGCTTGAACTACTGTTGAAGTAATTTGAAATTGTTAAATACATCATGCTTATTTTTTCATTATATATAAGTGTATATCATTGACTATGTGTTATGACTTCTCCAAATAGGGGGAGATTGTTGGGTACATTAGAGATTGTGTACCTGATTTGGAGAAGCCTCACCTGACTCAATAATATACATCAGGTTGTATTTGATGGTGTATTAAGTTTATTTGTGCAGGCAGAAGAATGAAGAAATTTTTCTAAGTACAAAAGTGTCGAGATGAAAGTGAGGGTAAGATCTACCTTTACTCTAAGGGGGGGGTGAATAGAGTATATTAAAATAATTTTGCAAATTAAAAAATTAATTGGCAGTGGAAGACTTAATGTAATTATAGTGTATTGTGCTTGCAGTAAATAAAAACAAAGTAAAGTAAGAAACCAAATCACAGCACACAACAAATAAAACACAAACAACCAGAGGACACAAGGATCTATAGTGGTTCCCCAATCAACCTGGATACATCCACTCTTCTACCACCCTAGGTAGGAATCTACTACAAGAATAGTTGATCAGGTGTGCTGGGCACCAATGAGCTTTTGCTTGGTGCTCAAAAACCAAACCAAATTTTTTGATCAGGTGTCTTGCCACCACTGAGTTTTGACAAGGTCTCAGAAACTAACACAAAACTTTTGAAGGGAATTTTGAGTAACCCTTTTACAGTAAAAGAAAAAAAAAGGAGGTGAAGTTATTCTTCTCTATTCAATAGTCAAATAGAAGACTAGTGGATTGATGATGTCAAAGCTCCCCCTGAGATTTATAGTTGTTAAGGAGAAGAAGCTTTGCGCAGTGTGATAGGCCTTCAGAAGATGAGATCTCCAGCAAATGATGATTTCCACAAAGACTTAAATGTGATGTGTCTAGAGTCTTGATTGATGAAGCCTTGAAAAACTTTAATCAGAGATGAGAAACTGTAAACCTGTAGTTCTTGTGTGTGTCTCACAGATCTCAGATATTGTTCTTGATTTTCTCTTGTTATTATTCTTGTTTTTCTCTATTGTATGAAAAAGATATATTGAAATCCAATCTTCTAGATAGCCATTAGCCAGTCATAAATGACTTCCTTAATTGATAACTGTCTCTGGAGGAAAGTCCTAAGTAACATTCTCTTTTAATCTCCTTGAAACATGCTCCAGATTGATTGAAACGGCTACAAAATCCTTTGCATTAAATGCTGGATATGAAGAAATTTGAATTCCATAACTGACTGAATTTGAAATCTTGGAATCGTCGATCTCTCAAGAAAATCATCGATTTGAGCTCGACAACCGTCGACCTGAGCTCAGAGACTGGACCTTGAATTGAAACAGAAATTTTCGATCTGAGGTTGACTATCGTCGACCTGAACTCAGAGATCTTGATTTTAACTTGAGACAGAAACGTCGATCTGAGATCGGAGATCGTCGAACCGAGTTCGACGACTCGTTGAACAGAGCTCAACGACAATTGCCTTAGTCTTCAGCACTTGAACTCTGAACTAGGAGGTCTTTGGGGCAGCTTTCAAACCTAAGTACTATGCCTTAGACCTATTCTAGTTGATCTTTAAATCTATACAATTAGGTCATGAGACAAACCAAAGGACATAGTGATTCTTACCAAAATCAGTAATAGGGTGTTCAAACAATCTCCCCCTATTTGGGTTAGGATTACTATTTACATGATATAGGAATTTTAAGAACATACAAAAAAAACAAATACAACATTGCAAAAGATTAAATAACAGCATTACAGAAGCATATGAATAATCACAGCAGATTGTTCAGAGATATATATATATTGTTCAGCTTAAATAATCAGTCCTTTTCCTTACCCTTTTTGAATAGAATTTCTCGGTTGGGATCTTTAGCTTCTTTCTTAGATCTTCTGTCATCAGCAACACCTAAGGAGGTTTGAGATTTGGGTCTGGGGACAACTGCCTTTGGGTGCAACTTCATGTAACTCTCTGGGTCAAAGAATTTTCTGGAAGAATATCTCTCAAGCTCTTTCTTTCTTTGTTCAGATAATGTAGTAATATTTGAAGTATCTTTCCCTTATTCTCTTGCTTTCTTTATCTGGTCTAAAGCAGCTAATTCCTTTATCCTTGCTATCCAAGAGATAGGGTTGTTCTCTGGATCTTCATAGGGATCAGGAGGTTCATATCTATTGATAGTATCAGAAGGAGGAGCTCTTGAGGGAACAGTTTCTTTACGCTTATAAGGGAATGGACCAGAAGTTGAATCAGTTGGGCCTTGTCCTTCCCATTGATAAGGATGTGTCTAGACTGTCCCTTTGAATACACTATATAACCTCTTTGATTTCCTCTGTATTGACTTCTTCATGACTGGTAGC
This sequence comes from Platanthera zijinensis, assembly GCA_039513925.1. NCBI lineage: Eukaryota > Viridiplantae > Streptophyta > Magnoliopsida > Asparagales > Orchidaceae > Platanthera > Platanthera zijinensis. Next base: position 136,436,410 of record CM077080.1, on the reverse strand, counting down.
CTCTTTGCTGATATCCTCTGGATTGAGATCTTTCTTGAACCTGAGAGGAACTTTGAGATGTAGTAAGAGAGGTTTGAGGAGCTAAACTTTCACCAGATCCTGCATCTAGAGAAGGAGGAGGAGGAGGAGGATTATGATGAGATGTGCCTGTGTCATATTTCCTTCTCTTCTTCATAGCCTTCAATTAGTTTCTGGAGTATTGCATCCAGGGTTCAGTAATAGGACAGTCATACAGTATATAGTAGGTAATATCAGTATCATTAGTGGATTTTTCTGCAGGAACTCTCTTCATAGCTTTACTTATTGATTTCCTCTTCCTTGCAATGGTTGTAGAGGAATCATCAAAATCAGTCTTATATTCATCACTTTCAGAACTCTGGGGATTGTCATACAGATCATCAATCCTCTTTATATATTCCTGTTGTAGTTTAGTTTGTTTAGTTGAAGCAGCAGTAATAGGAGCTGGAGCAGGAGCAAAAGTAGCAGGAGCAGAAATACTGATAGCAGGATAAGGAGTAGAAACAATAATAGCAGCATTAGTAGCAACAAAAACAACATCAATAGCATCTAAAACAATAATAGCAGGCTCTGAAATAATATCAGCAGGCTCTGAAACACTAGCCTCTATGAGTATCTCATCATTATCATCAACATCAGTATCAATACAAACATCAGCAGCAGTAATTTACACACCCTTGATTGAATTGATATATGATAATATCAAGCTGGGATTACATCTAGAAACAGGAACAATTGCCTTAGTAAGATCTTCAACATCTTGTGCTGGAAGATATCTGCTATAAAGAGCATCAAAATATGAAAGCAGTGACCTGAGGTCAACTGCATTGAATGCTGGAACTAGAGTTGGGGCTGGAGCAACTGACACTTCTTCTTTTGGAGCAGGCAGCATCACTTCTTCATTTGGCATCTCCCCCTTCCTGGATTTAATATAAACTGGATCAAGGCACCCCAAAGAATGGATTGCCTGAGGAGGAGGGAAAGAAAAAGGCTTGCAGATAACTCATTGATGGATTTTAGAAGTGGAGCCAAGGAGGTATCCAACAAGAGTGTTAGCCTGGGAGCTAACATCTCATATCGTTTATCTGAAAGGGCAGGAATGTCTACTTTCTCAAGGGATGCTTGATTAGAGGTAGAGGAGAAGGTTGCAGGAGTTGATGATGTTGGTAGGGCTGCTGAGATGTGGAGAAATGATGTGGTTGGTAGCGGTATGGATGGTTCTGATATGGGAATGGTGGTGATGGATGTCACGAGAATGGTGATGGATGGAGTGAAAGATGGTTGAGCCAGAATATCTTGCAGTAGTTATTGGTAAGAAGTAGAAGATGATGGGGGCTCTAGAGGTGATGAATTAGAATCATCCATGAAGAAATCATCTAACAGATTGAATGATGGAAGATGGATGGATGAATCAATGTCAAGAGGGGGATAGAAATGTAGAGGATGGAATTGCTCTTGCAGAGTTGCTGGTGGTGGTGAAGAGATAGTTGGAGATGAAATTGAGATGGGAGAGGAAATTGTGATGGGGGATGAAATTTAAATGGTGGATGAAGGGATGGTTGAATAAGTAGGAGGTGGAGATGGTGGAGATGAGGAGGAGGAAGCAGCAGGCAATTCTTCTAGGGGCATTTGCTTGAGGGGAAGTGACTGGAACAGTCCTTGTGCCTGAAGTAGTGGTAGCTGAAGGACCCCTACTGGGTTTGGCAATCTGCCTGTCCCACTTTCCAAAGAGAGCACAGGAGAGTCTCTTGGATGCATTGATGTGCATACCATTGGACACAAGCAATTGGGGGCATCTGTTATGCAAAAAAAGGCCTAATATCCTCCCAAAGTTAACAAGGTTCTTGTTAATCTTCTTCTTAATTAAATCAAAAAAGATTTCTCCTAAATTCAGATGTTTCTTACAAACTAAAGTAGCCATCAACCAAAACTGATACCTAAATATTGTATCATGAGCAGAATGTTTGGCTAATAAAACTGTTCCCATTACATCAGGTAAAAACCTATACTCTACTGAAAGGTTTTTCTTAAGCAATTTGTTAGGGTTTCCTGCTAAATGTCTCATTCTATCCAACATAGTAGAAAACTCTTCTCCAGACAATTCCACTATATCATGTCCAGTACTTAATTGAAAAACTTCTGTTAGAAGAGCAGGAGTAAGGGATACCTGGGTTCCTAAAATTGTCCCAATCACTGTATTTTGATCCAGGTTGTGGGTTGTATATACCCATTCATTTATCTCATCTGCAGCCAACTTCATTCTTGTAGTCATGATTGTCACCAACTGTTTCTCCTTGAACAGCTCTAGAATATCCTTGAATATCTGATCACTTCCTTCAAACGAATCCATGTCTATATCAAAACCGGTGTAAAACTTTATTGCGGCTAAGAAAGCAATGGAGACGGCCATATTTTTCCTACAAAAATGAACAAACAAGACCAAGTACAGAGAGGTTTGGAGGGAAGGAAAGCTCTGTAGAAGGTATGAATGCGCAAAAGAGAACGATGACCGAAAAATGATTTTTATATCAGGGTTCGACGCAGAAAAGGAAAGATCATTGAACTCAGTTTGACGATCTGGGCTTCTAAAGGAATCTGAAAGGTCTTCAACATCGTCGATCTCGTTCGACGATATTGGAGAGCGTCGAGCTGCGTTCGACGATCTCTGATCGGAAAGAGATAGCCTAGCACTATCTGGAAAATGCTGAGCGCCGTAATATGATTTCATGAGAACGTCGATCTCCGTTCGACGTCTTTGGGAAAAACGTCGAGCGCAGTTCAGAGTTCAGAAAGAACCTTAGACACTAGAAAAATCAAATTTTTAGCCTAGTCCTAGTTAATTTTAAAGTTTCAAAATCTTGGATCTTAATTTAGACTTCCTCCATCTAACATTCCTAACTGATTCAGGAAGAATGTGTGTTTTTTTCATCCAAGGGTTTGGTGAAAATATCTCCCCTTTGCAAATCAATTGGGATATATTGAAGTTCAATTTTATTCTTCTCAACATTATCTCTTAGGATGTGATGCCTAATCTCTATATGTTTTGTCCTACTATGGAGGACTGGATTTTGGGCTATAGAACTAGAACTGGTGTTATCACAAAAGATTTTTTACTTATCTAAGTTGTAACCATAGTCAATGAGATGATTTTGAATCCATAATATCTGTAAGCAATAACTACCTGCTGCCATGTATTCAGCTTCAGCAGTTGATGTGGACACATATGTTTGTTTCTTACAAAACCAGGAGACAAGTCTGTCACCATGAAACTAACAAGTTCCACTGGTGTTTTTCCTGTCTACTCTACATCCAGCATAATCACCATCTGAAAATCCAGTTAATTCAAATCCTGAATCTTTTGGATACCAGAGACCTATATTTGGACAACTTTTCACATACCTAAGAATCCTTTTTACTAATGTTAGGTGTGACTCTCTAGGGGTTACTTGGAATCTAACACAGATGAATGTAGCAAACATTATGTCAGGTCTACTAGCTATAAGATACAATAAAGAGCCAATCATTGATCTATATGTTGTTTGATCAACAGGTTTCCCATGTTCATCAGCATTTAATACAGTATTAGTAGACATAGGTGTTTTCATAGAGGATGCTTGAGACATACCAAATTTCTAAACCAATTCTTTTGCATACTTGGTTTGAGAAATGAATATGCCATCAGCATGTTGTTTGACTTGTAATCCTAGAAAGAAAGAAAGCTCGCCCATGCTACTCATTTCAAATTTTGAATGCATTAGGTCAGAGAACCTTTTGCACAAATTTGAATCAGTAGATCCAAAGATAATGTCATCTACATAAATTTATACTAGTAGAATATTGGACTTATGGGTTCTAATGAAAAGAGTTTGGTCTACTCTACCCCTTATAAAATCATTTTTCAAGAGAAAGCATGCTAAGGTCTCATACCATGCTCTAGGAGCTTGCTTGAGACCATATAATGCCTTATGTAATTTAAATACATAATCAGGATGAGTAGGAGAGATAAAACCTCGGGGTTGTTTTACATAGACTTCTTCCTTGATATCTCCATTTAGAAAAGCACACTTCACATCCATTTGATAGACTTTGAATCCCTTGTGAGCTGCATAAGCTAGGAATATTCTTATGGCCTCTAACCTTGCAACTGGTGCAAAGGTATGGTCATAATCTATTCCTTCTTCTTGAGAGTATCCTTATGCAACTAACCTTGCCTTGTTCCTTACAATAATACCTTGATCATCCAGTTTGTTCCTGAACACTCATTTTGTTCCAATAATGGAATGATCCTTTTGTCTTGGCACTAGCTCCCAAACTTTGTTTCTTTCAAATTGATGTAACTCCTCTTGCATTGCAATGATCCAATATGGATCTTGTTCTGCATCTTGTATGGATTGAGGCTCAATTTGAGAAAGAAAGTAGGTGTGCATCAGATTTTGGTTGACCTTATTTATTTTTTGCACACCAGCTGAGATGTCTCCAATCACTTAGGAGATTGGATGATCTCTTGATATTACTAAATCAACAGGGGGTGTTGATTGTTCACCAACCTGTGTTGTTGTTTCCTCTTGTGGAACAATAACTGGCTCTTCAATGAGGTTCTCACCAAGATGTTGAGTGTCCACTTCATCTTCACTACTTTCACCTTTTTGTTGGATAGGTGAAGGTGTTGTATCCTCTTCAATGATGTTTAACCTGTTCAAATTCTCTGAGAGAGAATATACCTACAAAGGTTCTATGGTAGAAGTATTCTTCTCCTTATAAGACATGTTAGTTTCTTCAAAAGATACATGTACAGATTCTTCAATTTTAAAAGATGATTTGTTATACACCCTATAAGCCTTACTGATCATGGAGTATCCAAGAAACACTCCTTCATAAAAATTGGCTTGAAATTTTGCTATGTATTTCTTGTCATTATTGTGAATGTAACAAATACAACGAAAATTTTTGAAATAGTCTACTTTAGGTTTCTTCCCTTTGAGTAATTCGTAGGGAGTCTTGCCATTCAGCTTATGTATCAAACTTCTATTCAACACATAGTTTGAGGTGTTCACTTCCTCTGTCCAAAAGGATAGAGGAAGGTGAGCATCTGTCAATAATGTAGTAGCAGATTCAATAAGGGTTCTATTTTTCCTTTCATCTACCCCATTTTGTTGAGGAGTTCTAGGAGCTGAGAAATTGTCCCTGATCCCTTCACTCTGACAGAACTCTTGCATAAGAAGAGAATCAAACTCTGTCCCATGATCACTTCTTATCAGGGCAATGTGAGTATTGAACTCAATTTGTATGCATTTGTGAAACTCTGTCAAACACTTAAAGTTATCAGACTTCTTCCTCAGAAAGAACACCCATGTGAATCTAGAGAAGTCATCTACAACTACTAAAGTGTAAGATTTCCCTCCTAGGCTTGTACTGTAATGGATACAAAAAGATCCATGTGTAACAGATATAAAATCCTAGGTGAATCACTCTTATTAAGTGACTTAAAACTATTTTTATTTTGCTTGCCTAATTGACAAGCCCTGCAAAGTCCTTCCTTCTTGAAGGGGCCAGAAGGTAGTCCTCTAATAAGGTTGTCCTTGGATAGCCTAGCAATGGTTCTAAGGTTTACATGTCCTAATCTCTTTTGCCATAGTTCATTTGGTTTACTAATAGAGTTGAACAAGCAGATATCTACCTTAGTTGAATGAAAATCTACAAGATAGATGTTACCTTTCCTTTTACCTGTCAACACAGTCGTGTTGTCCTCTGATTTGATTTTGCATGAGGATTTGTTGAATGTCACCTGGTAGCTTTCATCACACAATTGGCTGATGCTGATTAAATTGTGCTTCAGTCCTTCCATATAGGCAACCTTCTTGAATGTGACTGACCCTATCTAGACTGCACCATATCCCTTGGTCTGTCCAAAGTTTGAATCTCCAAATATGACCTTGGGTCCAAGCTTAGCTTTGAAGGATGTTAGATTATCCTTGATTCCTGTCATGTGCTTTTAGTACCCACTATCCAGATACCATTGCTAGTTTATTGTTGGATAGGTCTTCACCTACACATATAACAATTTATTTGTTTTTGACCCAGTTTACCCTGGGCCTAGGTTGATAACCTTAAAAATCTGAAATAAAAGACATCCCTTGTTGACTCTTATAACCTTCAGGATGTTATCTCTTAGGAGGTATTATCCATTGAGCATAAGGGTTGAAGCCTTTGGATATAGGACCTCTAGAATTTAATTTTGATTTACCCTTAAAAACTTGTTCAAAGCTCTGATCTCTGTTCGACGATCTCTGAGCTGAGTTCGACGATCTTGGGTCAGATCGTCGAGCTCTGTTCGAAGATCGACTTTGCCTGAGTTTAGAGTTTAGCGATCATTGACCTTAGTTCGACGATTCAGCTTGAGATCGCTGAGCTCCGTTCGGAGATCGTCGAGCTCTGTTAAATGTTTTCTGTTGAACCTTGTTTTTCTTAGGAATATGAGAATTCTTCCTAGCTATCTCTATAACTCCCTTTCCTTAGTCTGAGATAAATTTGATTGGGGTTGTTAATACTATAGGTTGGCTGGATAAAGCACCCAAGCCAAGTGTACTGTTAAGTCTTGAATTCACTGTGCTTGTGATGTCCATCAGTCTGATGCTTCTCCCATTAAGGGATTCTTCAAACTTCTTTGCCTGAGATAGTTCACTTTTCAGTGAAGCTATCTCCTCCCTACAACATTCTAACTCTTCAGAGAGTTTGAGGTTATCTGATTTTAAAGTGCTATGTTCAGATAGTTGATTTCTGAGAGAGATAATCTCCTTCTCAGACTTGAGTAGGTCTAAACATAGTGCCTTAAATTAAAATTTAAAGTCCTCTGAATTGAAATCAAAAGAAACTATTACCTGATCTTCTTCAGCTTCATGTTCTGATTCAGATTTTGACTCTTGTTCTGCATCAAAATTATGTTGAGAGGCATTGATAGCCATCATGCAGAACGAACTCCTTCTCTTGGGCATTATCTTCATCATCACTTGAGCTTGATGAAGCCTTTGATTCCTCTTCAGTCTCACTCCAGGTTTCAGCTACAAATCCTTTCCTGGTGTATTTGTTCTTGCTATAGGAGGATTTGTCATTTTTGTTTCTCCTGGAGTCTTTGTCTCTTCTCCTATCTTTCTTATCTTTCTTGTCCTTATTTTGATTCTTTGGACAGTCAGGCACAATGTGGCCTAGTTTCCTGCATCCAAAATAAATAATTTCTTTATTACTGGACTTCTCATACCTTGGCTTTTCATGGCCTCTAGATGACCTTTTCATGAAGTCTTTTCTAGCCATCTTGTAGAATCTTTTGGCTAGTAGGCTCATTATCTCTTCATTGCCTATGACCTTGTCTTCAGGCTGTTCTTCTGTAGCTTTAAAAGCAATTGTCTTCTCCTTCCTTGTTACTGGAGAAGCTGTCTTTTGCTCTTCCTCTCTATTTTTGATGAGCAACTCATAAGACTTTAGCTTGTCCAATAGAGCTTCAGTGGTGATCTCATTTAAGCTTCTGGAATCCTTTATTGGCCAGATCCTTGAGTCCTAAGTGCTGGGGAAGCACATTAGGATCTTATCATTGAGTTCAGTCAGTGAGATCTCCTTGTCCAAAGTTTTTAGTTCACTGACAATCAGACTGAGTCTGTTGTACATGACAGCTACTGACTCAGTTTCTCCCTTCTTGAAGTTCTCATACTGAGTTATGAGATGAGATCTTTTGTCCTTTTTGTCATCAACAGATCCTGACACAAGCTCAGATAGCTTGTCCTAGATTTCCTTTGCTAAGTTGCATTCAACAACTTTCTGAAATATATCATAAGACATTGTCTGAGCCAATATATTCATTGCCTTTGCATCAACAACTTTCCACTTCTTGATGTCTGCATCTGTTCCTGAAGGGGGTGGAACAGCTTTTGTACTTGTGGTTTCTTGAGGTCTTGGACACACTGTCAAAACAGAATTAAAGATATCCTCATCAATAGAATTCATGTATAATTTAATCCTTGCCTTCCAAAGTGCAAACTTAGAAAGATTGCACACTAGAGGTCTGGTGCTTGCATAGTCTGTGTTCTGTGCCTTGGATTTATATGAAAAGAAATATAACATAAATAGCAACCCTCTATAAAAGGTTGATCTTATCAGAGATCTTTTGGTTAAGGTGTTAGCCTGTAAAAACAACCAACATAGTGAAGATCTAGTTGTTGAATAACCAACCTCCCTCTGATACCAATTGAAAGTGAGGGTAAGATCTACCTTTACTCTAGAGGGGGGGTGAATAGAGTATATTAAAATAATTTTGCAAATTAAAAAATTAATTGGCAGTGGAAGACTTAATGTAATTATAGTGTATTGTGCTTGCATTAAATAAAACCAAAGTAAAGCAAGAAACAAAATCACAGCACACAGCAAATAAAACACAAACAACCAGAGGACACAAGGATCTATAGTGGTTCCTCAATCAACCTGGGTACATCCACTCTTCTACCACCCTATGTAGGAATCTACTGCAGGAATAGTTTATCAGGTGTCCTGGGCGCCAATGAGCTTTTGATAAGGTGCTCAAAAACCAAATCAGATTTTTTGATCAGGTGTCTTGCCACCACTGAGTTTTAACAAGGTCTCAGAAACCAACCACAAAACTTTTGAAGGGAGTTTTGAGTAACCCTTTTACAGTAAAAGAAAATAAAAGGAGGTGAAGTTGTTCTTCTCTGTTCAACAATCAAAGAGAAGACTAGTGGATTAATGATGTCAAAGCTCCCCCTGAGATTTGTAGTTGTTCAGGAGAAGAATCTTTGCACAGGGTGATAGGCCTTCAGAAGATGAGATCTCCAGCAAATGATGATTTCAGCAAAGACTGAAATGTGATGTGTCTGGAGTCTTGATTGATGAAGCCTTGAAAAACTTGAATCAGAGATGAGAAACTGTAATCCTATAGTTCTTGTGTGTGTATCACAGATCTCAGATATTATTCTTGATTTTCTCTTGTTATTATTCTTGTTTTTCTCTATTGTCTGAAAAATATATATTGAAATCCAATCTTCTAGATAGTCGTTATCCAGTCATAAATGACTTCCTTAATTGATAACTGTCTCTGGAGGAAAGTCCTAAGTAACATTCTCTTTTAGTCTCCTTAAAAATTGCTCCAGATTGATTGAAATGGCTACAAAATCCTTTGCATTAAATGCTGGATATGAAGAAATTTGAATTTCATAACTGACTGAATTTGAAATCCTGGAATCGTCGATCTCTCATGAAAATCATCGATCTGAGCTCAACTACCGTCGACCTGAGCTCAGAGACTGGAACTTGACTTGAAACAGAAATTGTCGATCTGAGCTCGACTATCGTCGACCTGAGCTCAGAGATCTTGATTTTTACTTGAGACAGAATCGTCGATCTGAGCTCGGAGATCGTCGAAACGAGTTCGATGGCTCGTTGAACTGAGCTCGACGACAATTTCCTTAGTCTTCAGCACTTGAAATCTGAACTAGGAGGTCTTGGGGGCAGCTTTCAAACCTAAGTACAAAGCCTTAGACCTATTCTAGTTGACCTTTAAGTCTATACAATGAGGTCAAGACACAAACCTAAGGACATAGTGATCCTTACCTAAATCAGTAATAGGGTGTTCCAACACGAGATATTTATAATGTGTCGGCATCTTTGAAGGAGCAGCATCGAGATAAGAAGCAAAGTTGTGTCGACACACAGGAATTGTGTCGACACAAGAAATTTGTGTCGACAACAGTTGTGTCGACACTCAGGACTAGTGTCGACACACATAGATTTGAAATGCTGACATGAGTAGAAGGGTTTTGTCGACACACAGGATTTGTGTCGACATTCAAAGTTCGAGTCTACATCAGCTGTGTCGACACACAGGACTTGTGTCGATATTCAGAGTCCAAGTCTACAAAAGCTATGTCGACACACAGGACTTGAGTCGACATATAGAAGTTGGGTCAACATCAGTTGTGCTGATAGTTTCTGAAGAGTGTCGACATTATCAAAAAAAGTTTGTCGATATATTCTACAAAGGGAGTGTAGAGACTAGTTGAAGAGCTGTGCTGACAGTTCCTGAAGTATGTTGATAACATCAAAGGAGTTTTGTTGACACATTCTATAAAAGCTATGTCGACAGTTTCTGAAGTTTGTCGACAACACCATAGGAAGTGTGTCGACACCTAAGTAATTATGTCGACACATACTTCATCTGTGTCGACAGATACTATCCTTGTGTCTCGACACATTCAGCTAAGTAAAATAAATCTAAGTGACAGATCTCCAAGAAGATGACTTGATAACTGCCAGGATTGTCAAGGCTTGTTAGACATGTAAGAACTGTCAGATGTCAGTCATCCACTGGATCAGCAGGTTGCCTCTGATGTGATCTATAAATAAAACCGAGCAATTAGAGAATAAGAGAGACACACAGAAAAAACAAAAAAATTTGAGGGAAGTCAAAAAGAAGGATGATTACTCAAAGGATTCGTCGGGAAGACTTGTAAATTCATCGAGAGGCCTGGAGAATATTTGCCAAAATGAATCGAGAAATAGTTGAGAGGACACGTGATTCGTCGAGTGGACTCAGCGAATTCGTCAAGTGAACTTGAGAAGACTCGACAAATTCTTCAAAGTGAAGTTGAGTGTACTTGTGAAATCCATCGAGATGATTCGTCGAAAGAACTCACGAAATGGTCGAGAAGACATATGAATTACTCGAGTTGACTCGAAGAATTCGTCGAGTTAAGTCATGTAGACTTTTCAAATTTGTCGAGCTGATTCATCGAAAGGACTCATGAAATCATCGAGAAGAAAGGTGTATTCGTCGAGTAGACTCGATAAATTCGTCGAGTAAAGTCGAGTGGAATTGTGAGATCTATCGGGATGTTTCATCGAGTGGACTCGTGTATTCATCGAGATGACTCGTATAACAGATTTAAAGCACTAAACGATTTGTCGAGTGATTCCGACGATTCATCGAATATTTATGACGAATGGACTTTGTGTTCATATACGTCTTGTCTGCTTACAGTCTGGCAGATAATTATGGGTTGAACCAGTATTTCTTTTTCAGAGACTTATTTTATGTTATAAAGTGCGGTCCTATAGGAGAGTGACACATGCCAAGGAGACTTTAACCCTAAATCACCAGCCACCTCTTTACAAGGATAACTGAACGCTAAAAGGCTTCTTTGTTTGTCGACTTTTCCCCCTTCCTGAAGAACGACATACCGAACTTCGGAAGAATAAACACGTCATGCCGCCAAGTAGAAGTACACAATCCATGGCCGAAAACAAGGTGAGCTTTCAACCCTCTCCCTTGGTGCTAGATCTTTAGATCAAATGTTTAGGAGTGACATTGGCTTAAGAGAGCTTGATTTGGGAGTTTAATGGAGATTTCCTAGGAAGGAACCACACTAGGACTTTCATTCTAGGGCGCTGATTGCCGCATGAATATCTGAAAGTGAGGTGATAGATCTGATATGCTTAAGAGTTTTTAGAAAATAAAATGCAAAAAAAAAAATCACAGCACATAAGGAAGAAAATAGAGCAAGCAATCCAGATGACACAAGGAATTATAGTGGTTCCCTCTCAATAGGTACGTCCACTCTTCTACCACCCTGGTAGGAATCCACTAAAGGTTTTTGATCAGGTGCCCTGCCACCAATAGATCTGATTCAGGTAGATCTAAAGACCCTTTGAGCTTTTTATCAGGTGCCCAAAAACCAAACACAGGTTTTTGATCAGGTACCCTGCCACCAAAGGGGTTTACTTTTGAAGGGAGTAATAACTCTCTACACAGTTTAGAAAACTAGGAGTTGATGATATTCTTCTCTGTTCTCAAATAAAGTGAGAGAAGACTAGTGGATTCAATAGTTGATGATGATGTCAAAGCTCCCCCTGAAAATATGTATTAGTTCAGGAATGTTGGGAAGCTTTGCTTCAGAGTGTAGGCCTTCAACTAGATGAAAATCTCCAGCAAGCTCTGTAGACAAATTTGAATATGTTGTCTCTTGAAAGCCTGGATCAGAAAGAAGAAGATGAAGTTGATTTCCTTTGTCCGAAAACTTGTTGCAGAGTTCTTCTTTTGTAGAGAGAAAAAGTCTTCCTGCTTTTTTTCTCTCTATCTCTTTTATCTTTTGTATATAATATATATATGTACCCACTGGGCTGAGGAAAGTCATTTTAATTCTTGTCTGATACGGCATAGACATTTCCAAGAAAGGAAACTGTATTGGAAAGGTAACTGACAATAAATCTCTGAATTGATTCATATTTAATGCAGCCTCCCAACATCTATATTCATAAGAATATTTAACATTAAATATATTAGCTGTAAATTCCTTTACTTAAGCCTTGAATAACTCTAGCCAGCTGTCACAAATAACTGCACAGGAAATCACCAAAATTTAATCTAAAAGCTTCTCCAACCTGCGTTCGACTATAGTTGAACCCCGTTCGACTATAGTTTACCTGTATCTGAGTTTTCTGTTTTCTTAGAGCTGAACACAGAAATAGTTGAACTCCGTTCGAATATAGTTGAACTCCGTTCAGCTATTTTTGTAAGCTAGAATTCTTAACTTCAAAACTGAACTTCTCTGGAATTTTTCTGCACTTTCTTCTTGGATTCTTTTGATGTATACCTGGAGAATTTTATGACCCTTAGACTATACATTTTGGGTCAAACTAATATTCCTAATAGTGATCCTAACCCAAATTAGAACCTAAGGTTCCAACAATCTCCCCTATTTGGGTGAGGATACTATTTACAAAAAAAAAGCAAATATAAAATGTGTGCTTTTATAGAGAAACAATAATGTTTTGAAATATAAATTTAAGAACAAAAAATGATATGTTTGGTAGCTATTCTGATGTTAATCTTCAACTGAGCTCATTTCCTTTCAACTGAAATGTGGTTCCAATAATTTCTCTAATATCTTCCCCAGATTTTTTAATAACTTAAACTACTACTGCAGTAACCTATGATTCAATCTCCCCCTATTGTTGTAGCCTTCTAAACAATCTCCCCTTATATAGTTACCCCTGCACTAAAGGGTCTTTTCCTGAAAATAAGAGGTTAGAAATTCTTGACCCAGGTCACCTTGGGTCCTGGTTTTATTTCATGATAATCAGAAATAAAAGAGCATGTAGGTTGATCTTTATAACCTAATGGGTGAAATTTTCTAGGAGAGATGTACCATTGGGTAAAAGGATTGATACAATTTTGAGATTGATTATTACTTTCAAAAGAATAAAAATTTCTTTTTTGAAAATCTGAGTTCGACGATTTATATTGAGATCGTCGATCAGCGTTCGACGACCTGCATTGATATCGTCGATCTCGGTTCACAGATAAATGTTGACTATTAAATGTGTTCCACAATCGTCGAACTCTGATCGACGATTCTTGATGATATCGTCGATCCCGTATGCTGAGTGTTTAAACTCAAGATCTGGGTTCAGAGATCGTCGATCGGCATTTGACAAGAAATGCAGAGATCGTCGACCAAGGTCCAATGATTTTTGTAAAAACATATTTTTATTAAAGTTTTTTATGTTTATTTCACTTTCTTTTGGGTTTCTGAATTATTTCAGAATGTTGATTATTTTTATCTAGTTTTTATTTCCCTATAGTTGATTCTAGAGAATTTATTTGTTCTAGAGCAATTTTTAAATCTTCTTTAATACTTGTATTTTTAGAAGAAAAATTATTCAATTTTTCTCTGAGACGTTTTATTTCCTTCTCAGATTGAATTAAATCATTGCATAAATCTTTAAAATCATCTTTAAAAAGTTTTGAGGAGAAATCAAAGGAAGAGATAACCTGATCCTCTTCTGATTCTGCTTCTGATTCTTCAAAATCTGATTCATCATCAGATTTGCTGCAGGAAGTATTTATTGCCATCAGGCAAAACTCTCTTGCTCTTGTTTCTTCTTCATCCTCAGTTGTACAGGATGAAACGTCAGAGTCACTCCAAGTTTCAACATCATATCTTCTCTTTTTAGCTTATTCAGCAACCATTGCTGTGAGGGAGTCCCAGATGTCCTTTGCTGAAGTGCATTCAGCCACTTCCTGAACAATATCATCCGACATAGATTGAGCATCAGCCATCTTTAGTAATTTTTGAGCTTCTGTAGCTGCAGATGGTGTAAAGGGACCTGACAAGATAGAATTATAAATGGCTTCATCAATAGAGTTCATAAAAAGCCTAATCCTTGCCTTCCATAGTGCAAGCTTGTCCAAATTGCACTTAGGAGGTCCAGTGATTGACAATTCTTCATTTTGTGCCATGAAAAACTCTTAAAAATAATAAGATCTATCAAGGATATTTTGATTCAGGTGTTAGCCTGTACAAACAATCAACCTCCCTCTGATACCAATTGAAAGTGAGGTGATATATCTGATATGCTTAAGAGTTTTTAGAAAATAAAATTCACAGCACATAAGGAAGAAAACAGAGCAAGCAATCCAGATGACACAAGGGACTATAGTGGTTCCCTCTCAATAGGTATGTCCACTCTTCTACCACCCTAGTAGGAATCCACTACAGGTTTTTGATCAGGTGCCCTTCCACCAATAGATCTGATTTAGGTAGATCTAAAGACCCTTTGAGCTTTTGATCAGGTGCCCAAAAACCATACACAGGTTTTTGATCAGGTGCCCTGCCACCAAAGGGGTTTACTTTTGAAGGGAGTAATAACCCTGTACAAAGTTTAGAAAACTAGGAGTTGATGATATTATTCTCTGTTCTCAAATCAAATGAGAGAAGACTAGTGGATTCAATAGTTGATGATGATGTCAAAGCTCCCCCTGAAAATATATATTAGTTCAGGAATGCTGGGAAGCTTTGCTTCAGGGTGTAGGCCTTCAACTAGATGAAAATTTCCAGCAAGCTCTGTAGATAAATTAGAACATGTTGTCTCTTGAAAGCCTGGATAAGAAAGAAGAAGATGAAGTTGATTTCCTCTGTCCGAAAACTTGTTGCAGAGTTCTTCTTTTGTAGAGATAAAAAGTCTTCCTGCTTTTTTTCTCTCTATCTCTTTTATCTTCTGTATATAATATATATATGTATCCACTGGGCTGAGGAAAGTCATTTTAATTCTTGTCTGATACGGCATAGACATTTCCAAGAAAGGAAACTGTCTTGGAAAGGTAACTGACAATAAATCTCTGAATTGATTCATATTTAATGCAGCCTCCCAATGGTTATATTCATAAGAATATTTAGCATTAAATATATTAGCTGTAAATTCCTTTACTTAAGTCTTGAATAACTCTAGCCAGCTGTCACCAATAACTGCACAGGAAATCACCAAAATTTCATCTAAAAGCTTCTCCAATCTGCGTTCGACTACAGTTGAACTCCGTTCGACTATAATTGACCTGTATCTGAGTTTTCTGTTTTCTTAGAGCTGAACACAGAAATAGTTGAACTCCGTTCGACTATAGTTGAACTCCGTTCAGCTATTTTTGTAAGCTAGAATTCTGAACTTCAAAACATAACTTCTCATGAATTTTTCTACACATTCTTCTTGGATTCTTTTGATGTATACCTGGAGAATCCTATGACCCTTAGACTATACATTTTGGGTAAAACTAATAATCCTAATAGTGATCCTAACCCAAATCAGAACCTAAGGTTCCAACAATATCTTCAATCTTTTCCTCTCTTCATTACACAAATGGCGGACTTTATCTAGTGAAGAACTGTGGTCTAATGAGGGAGAAAGGGAAGAGAGAAGTTTGATGTGTTCTGTGTGATGGTTGTAGGAAGGAGATGAACTGATGTCATTCGTCCATCTTTACAATGCGTGCAAAAGTGCTATACAAATTTTTTTTCCCTGTGCACAATAGATTTTAAGGCTGATTTTAGGTATGATCCGTTCTGATTGAGGTCTCGAGCTCATCACAAAAGTTGTATCCCTCGGAAAGACCATTCAAACAGATGGTTGCACAAATTTTGAGGAGTTCTGTAGCTCCCTAGAAGTGTGTTTGAAGTTACTGCATTGAAATGATGTTGTGCAGATTTTTATAATTCTCTGATAATAATATCTATCAGATGCATATAAATTGGGTGACATGCACTTGATGATGTTTTGCTAACCCCATTTAGTTTCATAAGATTTGTGGTAAACATGTTGAGGTTTTGGCTAATCACTTCTTATAATTAACATGCATGAATAATGGTATTGGAACCTGATTGTGAACATGATTGAAACGGAAGATCTAAGTTATGGTTGAAAACATGTCGATTGATATAATTAATGTGGAGATAAATAATATTCTAGGATTTTACTAAGGATCAATTGTGTTTCGTTAAGCTGAATCTATTGCAGATAATGGCTGATACAGATATTGAGGCATTCTATATTGAGGTAAAAAGGGACATTTGGTGATGCCCTTGCGTGCTTATGGGAAATGGTAAGACATATTATGAAGGGACTCGGTTAGAGCCCTTGGGTTCTTGGGAGCACGGGAATGTGAGAGGTTTGTATATGTGTGTGTGTGTGTGTGTGTGTTTGATCGCATGGTTTTGGCTATGATATGAAGAGACTCAGCTGGAGCCCTTGAATGAATGATGTCATGGTAAATGGGAATTGCATGGGTTGGGTGCGTGTTGACACGTGGTATATGATCCTGAATTGAGGATTTAGTGGCAGGTATACGGGCTCGCCAGTCATCACATCGATGGAACCTAGCAGATAGACCTCGGGCGGTTGGGCTTGGTTTTTTGGTGCTCACTCCCAAAAGCTCCTTTTGTGCCAATGGGTGGTTAGGCATGGTTCTTCGTTTATACACTCCTGAAGACTCCTTCCATGCTAGTTATAGGCCAGTTGGGCTGGGTTCTTAGTGCACATCTACCCGATACACCTTCTGAGTCGTAGAATGTATGGGACTCTCTATTGTGTTCTTAGCATTGAGGCGTACGAAGTCCTAGTCATGGTATTGTGTATGCCCTCCTAGGAATGGATATGCCCGCTCTACTATAACATTTGGCCACGATAGTTGATTCCTGGGAGGTTAGCTACCTACTCAAAAAGTGGGAACTAAAGGTTTATGTCGATATAACAAGTGTGTGTGTGTGCATGGGTGAGTGATCATACTGCTCTCATTTCATATCATTGCATTGCACCGCATAATATCCTCATCATATAAATTTGTATGGGCACTTTTATATGATGAGTTACTTTGATGTACCCGACCCTTAACTTATAAATCTATCTGCGCATTTTTATAAGTTAATTTCTATAATTATGATAATATGCTGTCAGATTAGATATGCTTTGTACAAGTTGATATTTACTGGTATCACTTGCTTAATATGAATGTGCTGATATATACATGAACTATTATATAACAATGCTCTTTTGTCACTTGTTTGATTATATACTACTGTTATATTGAGATCCTCTTTCTTTTCCTCCGCTTGGTGCCTAAAAGTCATTGTGGTAAGCGGATGTGATAGCCAATTAGTCTTTAAGACTAACAGTTGCTACACCTTCCATTTTAGGAGGATACCCCGTAGTTGGAGTAGTAGCATCGCCTTGTGTAGGAGGATAGCTAGGCCAGGGGGACAGGGCCTGATGCGACGATACCCTCTATTACTTCAGTGATTGATATGAGTTGTGAGCATTATGATGTAGCCTTAACCAAATTTTTGATGTGCAATGATATTAATGGAAATGATGTAGTTCCTTATTATTGATGTACTATTTTGGACATTTACTTATTGTAATTTATGACTTCTGTGATCTTTTTGGGTTGGGTTGGGATTTGTGATATCAGAGATTAGCCGACATAATAGGTGACTTGTGGTACAGATTAGCTTGTGTGTTGATGCTACCGCAAGGCAGCTATTTTGGGCAAAAAACTTCCCTCGCTCGTGTCTTGTGTTTCGGGAGGGGGCTTTATATGTGAGCAATCGACTAGGAGTGCTACACGAGTCAACATTTTACTCCGTCTCACGATCCCTATGCAAGTACGATGATTTCTCAATCATGCCCAAGAGAATGAAAAATGCTCCGCACGTACGAACGGTCAACCACACACTCGAGTCGGTGCAGTGGTGTGTGGTGAATATGAAAATTAATATAAAAATTGAAATAAAGAGACTCTTTTAGTATACTGCGAAATGCGCACGTGCACGGGTAACAAATGATATCACTCTCCCCCCAAACTTAGTCTAAATAATCCACTATATAATAAGCATGAGAAATAAATAAAAGGCTTAGTAAGAGATTACCCATGCTCAGAAGTGAGTATACCAGAAGATTGACGTTAAATTAACATGTCGCTCGCAACCCTAACAAACATGATTTGCACTTCAAAACATCCACGCCACCTACAGACAAAAATCTCCACACAACACACAATATACAAATATTATATAAAAAAAACACCACAGACTATGCTATTACCACAAAAACTAGCGCAGAGATAGAATACAGCGCAAAAGCGGAAGTGAAATAAGATATATAATTGTATAAAAGAGTTCATAACCACCCTAGGGTCGAATCCCTAGTTGAATAGAGTTGGTACAGAAAAAATTAAAAATGAGAGAGAAATAGAAAAAAAAATAAAAGAAACTATAAGCATAACAACACAAACCACTAGAAGCCACAGAAAAACCTATGAAGAGAAGAGCTCAAACACTCACTTCTAAGAAGGTGGAGATTGTGGAGGGGATAAAGGAGGGACACAACAACACCTCTGTAGATATTGCGCGAGGGAGTGCCTTTCTGGCACAATAGAGTCATCCCCACCCAAACGTGCCTCAATACGAGAAGATATCTCATACTCCTTGACTATGAACTCCTCCAGGAAAATGAGTCTTGCGATAATAGCTAGATTCTGCTCCTCCCCACATTTCCTAGGGTCACGCCTCTTGGGCCAGGAGTAGCAGGAAAAGAGGAAGCAAGGTCGGGAAGGCCAGTTCCGGATGAAGAACTCGCCTCAGCCGCATTAGAAGGACTAACAACATCCGCATAAACCTCGCAGATCATAACCCGCCAATCTCCCTCAATCCTACTTAACTTGAGCAACTTGAAAGTGACCATAATAGCCACCGTGATAGGATTGCCCCTAAAGATGACATTTATCAAGGGAAAAATCTCCTAGATCCCCAATCCCTTGGAAATCCAGGTGATATAATCTGACCCTCCTATCAACTATAGGGGGAGGTAGGTGGACTAGCAGAGAAGGAAATGAGCAATTACACAACCTAGGTGAAGAGGCACATGCTTGTGTATACTAAATAGATAAAGGTTGTCCTGCCACCCTGCCACGTTCTGGCTTATTGCTCGGGCATTGATGTTACTCCTGATCAAGTGATGTACGTAATGTAGTGCAGGGGAGAAAATATGAGCGGACATTGCCATGTGACCCTAGTATGGTTGATTCCTTACAGTAATGGATTGCCAAAATTCGCTAGGGGAGACTCCCATGGGGAACTTATGCAGTCGGTAGACAACACCCGACTGCATGATCTCATCCGTGGTGTAAATCCCAGCATAAACTTCTAGTGTTCCCACACCACATGTGTATGTATGTATGTCCACCTATATGGAAGGAGACAGACGCCGGATTCCCGGTGGTATCATCCACACGATCTAGAATGTATAAAGTGGAAAGGAACTCAAGTGTGAGTTCGCGGTATCCATATTCCTCAATAGAAAACAGACTCTGCTACGAACCCACAGTGAGTAGCATGTCCAACACCTCATCTAGATGGACAGATTAAAACTCTGGGTCAAAAACTAAGCAATAATCAAGAAATCTCTTCTAACGCAGCAAATTGTACCTCTCAAGAAGATCACACCCCTCGAATATGAGCATCTCATCGATAGATGCATCGACCGCGACATCGGCCGCCCTCGAAGAGGACAAAACTGAAAGTATTTAGTTATCACCATAAATCACCTATAGGGGGCTAAATAGGTGAATCCCGTGGATTATAACGGAATAAAAATCTAGTAAAAATAATGCGCATAGAATAAGAGAATAAATACAGCAGAAACACCAGGATTTATAGAGGTTCCTCGAACAAGGTACATCTACTTTCCTGCCTCACTTATCTAGCACTTCGGGCTAGACTCAAATACTTCACCAAAACTCAAATTAATTATAATCTTATAACTCGGAGTCTTGCACTACTAAAAAATAGGAGAATAACTTACGCTACACTCGACCCTTCAACAAGGATCTACAAAAACTCACAAGAACAAGATTCCTAAAAAGTAATAAGAATAATAATGGTTGAAAGAAAACTTCTTTTTCTAAACTCTGAAATAATATTTCTTCTTCGTTTCTTGAAAGTTCTGACTGAATGCTTGAAGAAGAAGAAGAATCTGAATTAACTACACAAATTAGATGTAACAACCCCATCTGTTACATGACGTATAGTAGAACATCCGGCCGGGGCCCTACACTATATGCCACAAACAGGTGGTAAAGTTACAGGTTAATACCAAATCATAAAAGAAACCTAACTCAAAGCATACTAGTAGAAGCTTAAAGTTAACATTGAACTCAACCATTAAGAATGTCCACAATATATAAACTGCACATTTATATATATACCCAAAGGAATGTACCAAATACACAAAGTTAGGGCCTTAAGGCCTTACAGTTCCTCTTTGCGCAGTGTCGATTGCATACATCGGCGTGCAGGCCGACCACACATGAACAAAACACAACACTTTTTGCTTAACCTTCAAGGGCTAGCAGCAGCAGCGACAGCAGCAGTAGGGACTTCAGCCCTTCATTTTCTGCTCGGCTCTCCAGCACCTGCACAGGGAGAATCCACCCAGAAGGTGGCAAAGAAGGAAACTGTCAGCATTCAGCTGACCAATTTATAACAATCCTACCCCTTTCCAGGGGCAGTGGCTTTCCTTCCCTACAGAGCAATGCATCAACAGATATAGCATATCTTGTGCTCTTACGCACAAACAATCCATCAAAACCATCAGCCACATGGCCCGACGATCTGTGCACTCAGGCACACTTTTGGGTATACCGGCGAACAGGGATCAACACCTTTGAGCATTTAGTCTTGATGGTGTGCAGGCCTAAGACTCTTATTATGCTACTGACGAAAATCCAATTCCTTGGCACTCTCCTCTACAGTCAACATAACGCAGGTACAGATCCACCACCCCCCATTGCTCAAATCACCTTGCCATCACCAAGTACATCGTACTCGAGGCTACAATTAAAGGCGCGGGTTAGTTTCACCTTTCCTGTTCGGTAAGAAGCCTTTTAATAGCTCGCAGCTCACAATAACAATAATGTTCACAAAGGACTGGCTTCACAATCCAAAAGGGGAGTTAATGTCGGCGTCCTTTGTGATCGCTTGGTAGGTTCAGCAGAACTCTCTATCTGCACCCAAACTCAACCCAAACCCTGTAGTTCATGCAGTGCCAGAAAAACTGGTCTTTCATAGCATACAACACAAGCATTACAAGGGTGTTTTCCTAGAATTCCTCATTCCAGTACTTCCTACTACTTCCCTCTACAGGCACAAACCATTGACTCCAAAAACTACACGTTTATACACAGAGTCTTCTCCGGTGCGCAATATGCAACATCACTAATCCAGACCAACCTATCCAGATGGGCTTCACACATCATGCCTATCCCGTACTACATATTTCCGGGTCTAAATGCAGACTCAACCGGGGATAGAAACTATACACCCACTGGGATCACTTACTCTTTCCACCTTTTGGTGGAGGATCCCATACTCATGCATAAAGGAGGACTTCACTTGTCCAATAAGGAAGATCGTTACCCTTGACGATCTCTTGGGAGCCATCGAAATTCTAGTCGGTTGGAAAGAACCGCAGTGGCTTTTCCTCCATAAAACTGGCCTCGGATCTCGAATCAGAACTCGGGAGCGCCACCTGTGGCTGGATCTTCTCCTTCCTCCTCTCCATTCTCTCTTCTCTTTTATAAAGAGAATAACTAAAGCATGAATGAACCTTTCATTCAAATCACTGCCTTAACCCAGCAGGGAGAAGCCTGAGCCATTAGATCTAGGATGAAGGAAACGAATTGCAACAAATCTGCACAAAAGTCTATTTTTTGGCTGACACGGTGATAGTTTAACTTTCAAGGCAGCCTAAACACCTAGAGGGGGGGGTGAATAGGTTCTTCTTTTCTTATAAAAACTTCTAGGCAGAATTCAATTCAATAGCTAACACAATAAGTACAGCAATCACAGAAAATAAAGCATCACAGATTGCACAATATTTTATAGTGGTTCCCCAAGGTCTGGGTACATCCACTTTCCCCCTTCACCTATCTAGCAGTATGCTAGATTCGGCCAAACTTCCACTTATCTCAGATCAACAGATACTACAACTCAGAACCCAACTGGTTCCTACAACTCAGGCACAACTGCCCTACCTCAGCCTTGCCCCAAGGCCTACAACTCAGAGAATATCCTTCTCCTACACTCAGGCAAATAGCCCTACCACTCAGAGTTCAACACTCCTACACTCAGCCTTTATAACATAGGCTTACAACTCAGATCTGTGTAAACAGATCCTACAGAAATATAGAAAAGATTATTAAACTGTCTTGCCAAAGTTGAGAGAGAAAAGGCCAAGACAATTCTTGATCAGCTGATGCAATCAACTGTATCTGAGCTTTCTTCAAAGCTTCTTGAATAAGAACTTAGCTGAGTTGATTTCCAAACAGCTTCTTGAGAATCCACTGGTGGTTTCTTTCTTCTTCTTCAAATTCTGGCTTGATCTCTCTCTATCCAGCACTTTGAATGATTCTTCTAAATTCTGATTAGAACTCTTCTTTGATCTATCCTTAGATAGTCTTCTTAGATCTCCCGGAGAAGATCTTCTTAAGTGCCTAGCACTTTCTTGAAATGAATTGGATCGTAATCCTTCTCAACTTTTTGATTCTCAACAATGTTTTTCAACTGTTGCTTTCTCCTTCTGAATCCGTCTATTTATAGACTTTCTTCATGGTAACCGGCTGATCCGGTTTCTAACCGTTTTCTGACAAGTCTGACAGCTTCAGTTAACTGGTGGCAATCCTCAGCTGTCAAGTCTCCAAACAAGTCCTGTGCCTTAGTCTTGAACCATAAGTTGTCGAGACAGTCTGTCAGAAAGTGTCGAGACCATCTGTTTATTTGTGTCGACACAATTGACTTTGGTGTCGACACAGTCTTCAGTGATGTCGACTAAGTTGCCTTTGAGTCGACACAGCTCCTTCTGAAAATAACTTGGTCTTGACTCTCCAGTGTATCGACACAAGTCCTGTGTGTCGACACAGTTGTTGTAGAATCATAACTTAGTAAGTGTCGACTTAGCCTTCAGGTGTCGACACATTCATTTTTTAACTCTGCTATAATGTGTCGACTTAATCACAATGTGTCGACACATTCTGCTGGTGTCGACAAACTTGAGGTCGACTATTTTCTTTTGTGTCGACACATTCAGTTGATGTCAACAATCTTGAGATCGACTATACTCTTCTGTGTCGACACATTCTCCCAATGTTGAGGTCGACGCTTTTCTTCTGTGTCGACACAAATTCCCAGTGTTGTGTCGACTTACTTTTTCTGTGTCAACACTTTTTCCCAGTGTAGTTGTAGACTAACTGCTATGTGTCGACACTGCTTCCCAGTGTTGTGTCGACTTACTTCTTCTGTGTCGACACTTTTTCCCAGTGTAGTTGTAGACTAACTGCTATGTGTCGACACTGCTTCCCAGTGTTGTGTCGACTTACTTCTTCTGTGTCGACACTTTTTCCCAGTGTAGTTGTAGACTAACTGCTATGTGTCGACACTGCTTCCCAGTGTTGTGTCGACTATTTTCTTCTATGTGTCGACACTGCTTCCTCTGTGTCGACACTTGGACTTAGAATTTTTCTGCATACTTTATCAATTCTTCACCTGCACATGTCAACTAAAAAGAAACATCAAATACACCTTGATGTATATCATTGAGCTAGGTTGGGCTTCTTCAAATCAGGTACACATTTTCCAATGTACCCAACAATCTCCCCCTATTTGGAGAAGTCATAACCCTTATAGCCAATGATATACACCATTTATAAACAGTACTAAATGATGATATATGACATGACAGGAATACTTAATATAAACAAAACATAAACAAAATAATCCAGCACAGAATGCACATTATAATATGCCAAACAACATTTTGTTTATAACTGGGTAATGTTTGATTATATTGTTTTTCATTTAATGATTACATCGCAACATTACAAAACAATATGAAGGAATTAAAAAACATAATCAGGATTGATCAGGCTCTTTAATGATAATCCCTTTTCCAGATTGAATTGTAGCTGTCACAGGAGCTTCTGATGCTTCAGCTATCTTCTTTCCTTTTAGATCAGCTTTCTTCTGAGCTTCTTCCTTGATCCTTTGCCTTTCAAAGTAGTGAAAAGGCTTTGGAAAGTACTTGCTTGGCTCCTTAGCATCAGATGGCAGCCTCCCCAGCTTAGCTTTCCTTCTAAATTGTACTATTGCTTCCTGTCTTGCCTCATACTTCTGCCATTCTATTTCATTGTACCACTTCCCTCTCTCATGAACTTTATCTTGTACAGCTTTCCATGCAGTGAGTATTATGTTCCTTGAAGTAGGACTCCACTGCTCATAATCTGGCTTAAGTACAGCCTGCTCTCTGAATTTCTTCTTTGCTAATAGAGCATCTTGCTGTTCTTTCAGAGTAGCCTCAGGCTTATCAACCTTTCCAAAGACAATATTAGTAACCTCCTTTGGAGGACTATACATTCCTTGAACTTTCTGATCAATCATGTCAAAATCTGGAGGGGGGTAAATGACTTGGGCAACCTCAGGTTGATTGCCTTCAAGTAAATTTGATTGTATTCCTGACTCAGCCACCATAGCATCATCACACAATGGGGGATATCCCAAAGTGGCTCGAATGCTATTGGTCACCCATTTAGTGTGCTCTGAGCCTGCATGAATTAGCATCCTCTCCCCCTTTATGGCTTCTCTAGATACATGATCTCTTAGATCTTCCTTTTGAAATCGGATTTGGCCATCCAAATAATTCACACCCTCTTTGAAAAATGGTTTTAACTTTTGAAGCTTTTCAGATATTTCTTTTTGAGAGGTTGTGATGGCAGTCTTAACAGATGCAATGGCAGCTTGAAAATTCTTATCAAATTCTTCCCTTTCTTTGGCTCTATCTGCAGGCAGACCTGGAACAATCTTCTTTACCTCCTCAATGATCTTATTATGAGATTCAGTTAAATTATCATTCATTCTGATCTGATTTTCCAAAACATAACTTTGCTTCAAAGCAATGTCATCCACCTTTGTAGTAATAGTCTCCTGTTGTTTAGCTAGATAAACCACAGCATTGCCACCCTTGTGGAAGCAATCTGTCATTTCAGTTTTATGCATGTTGACCTGAAACTGGATGGACTTTATATCCTGAGCTAAGTCAAACTGAAGTGACTTGCTATTTTCATCAACATACTTTTCCAGAGCCATCCTTTGTTCATCCAATTTTACTTGTAGATCTACCATAAATTTGTTGTAATCAAAGGCTGGAGATACTTGTAGAGGTGTGGTCTGTAAAGCCTGCTTATAATTCTTGCTTCTTCTCTTAAAGACAACAAGTTTTCTTTTCTTTTCCACCCTGGCATCTTCAGTTTCTGTTTCAGATGAAGTATCTACATGAATTCTTTCTTGAGGATGATGAATTGTATATGTTCCAGGGGCCTGTTGCTCAGCTTCAACATCCACTGGCTCACCCTCAACCTGTGGCTCAACTTCAGCTTCCTGATCAATGTCCATACCTATGGACTTCTCAATATCTGGTCCACCTCCTACTTTATCAGCAATAGTATCAATATCAGGGAATAACTCCTCCATAGTAAATTCCAGTTGAGCTGTAACTTCTGCAGCAGTTAAATCTTGAGACAAGTTTAACTGTGCATCCTCTTGTACTTGCACTTCAGTATTTGTAGTATCTGGAGTAGGAGTGGACACTAGCTCTCCCTGAACCTGTGCATTAATAAGAATATGAGCAATGTCTTGTATAGTAAAATACATTAGCTCCCCCTATACCTGAGCAGGAGTAGATACCTTTGGAGCAGGAGTGGAAACTGGCTCCCCCTGCATCTGTGTAGGTGTTGACACTTCCTGGACTATAGATGAGACAAGCTGTTCTTCAACCTGTGTCCTCAGTGGGTCTTCTTGTAATTGTTCAGATTCTTGATTTTGTGTAGGGGATTTCACAGGGGTGTCTGGCCTGCTCTCTTCAGGCACATCCTTGGACAGCACCCTATCCCACCTAGAGAACAATCTCATATCCATTCTTCTCATATGGTTAATCTTACTCCCTTGCAGTTGCTGCATCACTTCAGGAATCACTCCAGTGAGGTATAGGCTCATGATCCTGGCCATGTTAGGCTTCTTGATTCCTTCTTTGATCTTGTCAAAGATCACTCCTGACCAATCAGTAGGAATTGTAAAAACAATCCTGGTCATCAGGCTGAACATATAGGCAGAAATCCTATCATGTCCACCTGTCTTATAGAGGATCACTTTCCCAACTATTTCAGGTAAGAACTTCCCTTGCTGATTCATACCCTTCCTGTTGAATGCAGCTCCAATCTTCAATCCTGAGTCCAGTCCACACCATTGAAGGGCTTCCCTTGTCTTAGATATAGGAACTTCCTCTTCATTCTCAACTACTTGTAATTGAAAGATCTTTCTTAAACTTCTTTGATTAATCTTCACCTTAGTCCCTTGAATAGTGGACTTAATCTTGAGGCCAGTAGAGTGGACTGATGCAGAGATAAAGAACTCGTGCACCTCCTTCTTCCAGATTTTTGTTGGTTCTGAGATGAGAAATTCTAACCCTGACTCAGAGAGGAGGGTGATAACTCCTTGAACATCTGGCGGCGCCTCTGCAAAGGCCTGGCGCACCAACTCATACCCTTCATTAATGTTGTCTTCAATCCTTGGCGCCATCGGTTCGTCGAGAAAGCTTGAGAGAAGAGAGAAAGATAGACTGTCGACACAGGGTTTTAGTCTCGAAAACCTTGGAAGCGTGTCGACAGAATGAGTTTTTGACCTATTTATAGCCTCAGTTGAAAGAAGTTCAAAAGGCGCCAAAAACAGTCAAAATGTGTCGACACAGATGGAATGTGTCGATACAAACTTCTATGTCTCGACATTACTTCAGCCTACTATGTGTCGATACCAATTTGTGGTTATGTCGACACCTTAGATAGACAGAAATTCTGTGTCGACTCTAAGGATAAGTGTCGACACATATTCTGTAAGTGTCGACACCATTTTCCTGGTTGAGTCGACATTACATTTCTGGTTAAGTCGACAATATAACTCTCAAGTGTCGACACATATTCTCTGTGTCGACACAATATTTCTGACTTGTCGACATAATTTCTCTGAGTCGACACATTACTACAGAATGTGTCGACACATTCTTACTTAGCCAATTTCTGTAACTTCAATGTGTCCTTTTTAACACTTGATTATGTTGTTATTACCTTTACTTACTTATATACCACTTCAATTGCATTGTTAATGATTTTATTAATACATTAATCAATGGTTAACATACCTAATTCAATTTTGAATTTATTGAATTTGGTTTCATCTAAAGGCTTAGTAAATACATCTGCTATTTGATAATCTGTTTTTACAAATTCCAATGAGATGTCTCCTCTTTCTACATGTTCTCTAAGAAAATGGTATTTGATTTCTATATGCTTAGTTCTACTATGAGAAACTGGATTATTAGCAATAGAAATAGCACTCTTTGAATCACATAAAAAGGGTGTTCTACTTACCTGAATACCATAATCCTTAAGCTGATGTTGCATCCACAATAGCTGTGCACAGCAGCTTCCAGCAGCAACATACTCTGACTCAGCTGTGGAAATTGCCACACTAGTCTGCTTCTTACTACTCCAAGATATTAGTCTTCCTCCCAGGAATTGACAAGTACTTGTAGTACTCTTTCTATCCTCTCTACATCCTGCAAAATCTGCATCTGAATAGCCTGTTAGTAGAAAATCTCTATTCCTAGGGTACCAAAGACCTAGAGTAGGAGTGCCCTTTAGATATCTCAGAATCCTTTTGACTGCAGTATAATGAGATTCTTTAGGGCAGGCTTGGTACTTAGCACAGACACATGTAGCATACATAATGTCAGGTCTACTAGCAGTGAGATATAGTAGAGACCCAACTATTCCTCTATACAATGATTCATCAACAGGTTTACCTGCCTCATCTTTGCATATAGGCATACTTGTTCCCATAGGAGTTCTCATGGAGGAGGATGACTCCATGCCATATTTCTTAATTAATTCTTTGGTGAACTTAGACTGGGATATGGACAATCCATTATCAGTCTGTCTTACTTGGAGTCCCAAGAAGAACTTAAGTTCTCCCATACTGCTCATCTCAAACTTCCCTTGCATAAGTTTGGCAAACTTTTTACAAAGGTTGTTTTCAGTAGATCCAAAGATTATGTCATCAACATAGATCTGGACTAAGATGATCTTTCCTTTGGATTCCCTAAGGAATAGAGTTTTGTCTATCTTTTCTCTTGAGAATTTATTCTCAATGAGGAAGGTAGACAGGGTTTCATACCAAGCCCTTGGAGCTTGTTTTAACCCATACAAAGCTTTCCTAAGCTTATACACATAATCAGGTTTAAGAGGATCTATAAAACCTGATGGCTGCTCTACATATACTTCTTCTTTAAGATCACCATTCAGAAATGCTGACTTCACATCCATTTGGTATACTTTGAAGTCTTGGTAGGCTGCATAGGCAAGGAACATTCTGATTGCCTCTAGCCTTGCTACTGGAGCAAAGGTTTGATCAAAGTCAATTCCTTCTTCCTGCCTGTATCCTTTTGCAACTAACCTTGCTTTATTCTTCACTATTATCCCACTTTCATCTAGCTTGTTCCTATAGATCCACTTAGTGCCAATTATGTTGTGGCCTCTTGGTTTAGGAAGAAGCTCCCAGACTTTGCATCTTCTAAATTGATTCAGCTCCTCTTGCATAGCATCAATCCAGTGCTGGTCTTGGATAGCTTCTTCAAACTTCTTAGGTTCCATTTGGGACAAGAAACTAGAATGCAAAACTGTGCTTTGATTTCTGCTTCTAGTTTGCACTCCTTGTCTTGGATCACCAATTATCTGATCAGTAGGATGATCTCTTAGATATCTTATAGCTGGAGGTAGATTCCCTTCAGGTTGAGCATCTCCAGCTTCTTCATTCTGCTGAGCCTCTTGGCTTTCATCAGTTTCCATTATCTCTTGTACTCCCCCTGGACAGCAGCCTTCATTTTCCAATGCTCCATCTTCCTTTGAAGCTTCAGCAATGGAGAGCTTGTCCATCTTCTTGCTTATACCTGTTGAGTCATTTGATCTACAAGACAACTCACAATTGATTAATCTTGTTTCATCAAATACAACATGCACAGATTCTTCAACAACTTGAGTAGTTAAGTTGAAGACTCTATAGGCCTTACTATTTGTGCTGTACCCAACAAATATTCCATCCTGGGATTTGGCAGCAAACTTAGTCAAATATGACTTGCCATTGTTAAGTATATAGCACTTGCAACCAAAGATCCTAAAATAGGATAGATTTGGTTTTCTGCCTTTCACAATCTCATAGGGAGTCTTTCTGTGGCTTTTGGTGATAGAAGCCCTATTGATGACATGACAAGCAGTGTTAACTGCCTCAGCCCAAAAATATTCTGGGAGAGAGGTGTCACTCAATAGAGTTCTACCAGCTTCAATTAATGTTCTATTCTTTCTTTCAGCAATTCCATTTTGCTGAGGTGTTCTTGGTGAGGAGAACTCTTGGAAAATCCCAAAGTCTTTACACAAATTTGTTATGCTTTCAGAATGAAACTCAGTACCATGATCACTTCTGATTTTGACCACTGTACAATTCAGTTCATTCTGAATTTGCTTTACAAAATTAAGTAGTACACTTGGGGTTTCAGATTTTTGTCTTAGAAAGAACACCCAAGTAAATCTAGAATAGTCATCTACAACCACAAAAGTGTAGACCTTCCTACCTAGACTATGAACTGGCATAGGACCAAAAAGATCCATATGCAAGAGGTATAAGCACCTCACAGTATCCTTGTTTTCAAGGCTTTGAAATGAGGATTTTGTCTGCTTGCCCTTTTGACAAGCTGAGCATACCCCTTCCTTTATACACTTAACTTGAGGCCCATTCCTCACTAGTTCTTTACTAATGAGTTGGCCAATTGTCTTGTAGTTTAGATGAGCCAATCTCTTGTGCCACTTAACACAATGGGAAGCATTGTCATCAGCTACAAGACAAATGGGGGAAGCCTTATTTTCACACTCAAAATTAAGGCAATATACATTTCTCTTCCTATACCCAGTCAAAATGATCTCTTGATCACTTGACCTTTTGATATGACATCCATCCTTACCAAATGAAATGTCATATCCTAGATCACTCAGCTGGCTTATGCTTATTAGATTATGTTTCAAACCTTTTACATAGGCTACTTGGGTGATAGTAATTAGGTTAGAAGAAATGTTACCAAACCCTTTGATGACTCCTTTTTCAGATCCACCAAAGATCACTTTATGTCCATCTTTGACAGATGAATACTCATTCAGCAGCCCCTTTGTTCCAGTCATGTGCCTGGAACAACCACTATCCAAGTACCATATAGGGGCATGGTTACTTGGATTCACCTGCAATACAGAATTACTTACCCTTAGAACCCAAGTAAGTCTTGGGTCCTTGGTTCAGGTTAGCATTAATAAAGTTATCATAACCTCTTCTAACAGGTAGACTCTTATTCTTTATAACACTTGTGTTATACCAGCAGTCCAATGCAAAATGGCCCCTCTTGCCACAGCACCAACATTCAAACTTATTGTATCTAGATCTAGATACATCCTTGTCAGAAGAATTTCTGTTCATTGCTGGTGCTGTTGCAACTTCACCTACTGATTTCTTAAAACCATTGGGTTTATGACCATAGGTAGGCCTGCTTGCCTTAACACCCTTGTTTTTCAGAACATTTGTCTTAATATGACCTTGAATGTCTTCATGATCATATATGTTAGAAGGCACTTTCTCCTTACTAAACTTTATGGGGACTGAAAGGTTTAGTGGCTGAATAGGGGCTTTGCCTTTCCTCTTGAATCTGCCAGCCCTGGAGTTACCTTTAAATCCTAATCCAGCCTTACCCTTCTGAGTGACAAATTCATCTATCAAGGGTAAGACAGATTTTGGCTTAGAGTAACTAGCCACTAAATCCCTTTCAATTCTAAGTCTGGCCTCCAGACTCTTTACTTGATCATTAGTATAATTAATTGTGCCCATCTGAATAATAGTTATATTCTTCAGCTTGGCAATTTCATTTAATTTTTGATCAAGGACTTTTTCTAACTCAGTTGTTGCTACCCTTAGTTCAGCAATTTCCTGAGCCTGTGTTTTAACCAGGTTCTTGCTTTTCTTAAGGGCCTGCAACAAGTCCCCATACTTGTCTATCAATTGATAGACATCTCCTTCAGATCCAGATGCATCTTCATCACTTGATGCAGATGTAGCTGATTCTTCACTTGTACTACAAACAGATGTACAGGAAGGACAGTTTACCTCATTAGGACCAGACTGATTCTGGCATATGTCCTCTTCTGATCTTGTCATCAAACCCATGCATTGATGTTCATTGATGGAGTCTAGCAACTGCATAAACTCCTCTTCCTCAGATGCAGCATATAGTCCAATATATGCTTCAGCTTCAGATCCTGATTCTGAAGTTGACTGGTCTGACAGACTTTTATCTTTCTTTGCTACAAAGGATTTCTCCTTCTTGCCTTTCTGATAAGTCTTCTTCTTTTCTGAAGATTCCTTCCTTTTGTCAGGACAATCAGCCACTACATGTCCAGGCCTATTGCAACAATAGCAGACAATCTTTGAAGTAGTGGCTTTGCTGGGCTTTGATCTGCTTTTCTCTTTCCTTGATGACCTTCTCTTCTGATAATAGTCATCAACTTGCTGTGATGTGGAAGGCCTAGACTTCCATTGCTTCTTTTTCAAGAACCTTTGGAATTGCCTTGTAAATGCAGCAAAGTCTGCATCTGAATCACAGCTTTCTAAAC
The DNA here is from genome assembly GCA_039513925.1 of Platanthera zijinensis. Classification (NCBI taxonomy): domain Eukaryota; kingdom Viridiplantae; phylum Streptophyta; class Magnoliopsida; order Asparagales; family Orchidaceae; genus Platanthera; species Platanthera zijinensis. The sequence goes on along the minus strand of CM077080.1, from coordinate 136,404,210 downwards.
ACTTATTTGAATTTTCAGAACTATCTTCTTCAACTTCTTTAGGAGGAGATGGTGATTTCCTCCTACTCTTTCTAGTGGCTTCAGCATTAAATGCCACAGTCTTTTCTCTATGCTCTCCTCTTGAGTTTCTTTCCTCCTCCTTCCTTACCATAAGTTGCATTTCATAGGATAGTCTTCTTAGATCTGATTAGAACTCTTCTTTGATCTATCCTTAGATAGTCTTCTTAGATCTCCCGGAGAAGATCTTCTTAAGTGCCTAGCACTTTCTTGAAATGAATTGGATCGTAATCCTTCTCAACTTTTTTGATTCTCAACAATGTTTTCCAACAGTTGCTTTCTCCTTCTGAATCTGTCTATTTATAGACTTTCTTCATGGTAACCGGCTGATCCGGTTTCTAACCGTTTTCTGACAAGTCTGACAGCTTCAGTTAACTGGTGGCAATCCTCAGCTGTCAAGTATCCAAACAAGTCATGTGCCTTAGTCTTGAACCATAAGTTGTCGAGACAGTCTGTCAGAAAGTGTCGAGACCATCTGTTTATTTGTGTCGACACAATTGACTTTGGTGTCGACACAGTCTTCAGTGATGTCGACTAAGTTGCCTTTGAGTCGACACAGCTCCTTCTGAAAATAACTTGGTCTTGACTCTCCAGTGTGTCGACACAAGTCCTGTGTGTCGACACAGTTGTTGTAGAATCATAACTTAGTAAGTGTCGACTTAGCCTTCAGGTGTCGACACATTCATTTTTTAACTCTGCTATAATGTGTCGACTTAATCACAATGTGTCGACACATTCTGCTGGTGTCGACAAACTTGAGGTCGACTATTTTCTTTTGTGTCGACACATTCAGCTGATGTCAACAATATTGAGATCGACTATACTCTTCTGTGTCGACACATTCTCCCAATGTTGAGGTCGACGCTTTTCTTCTGTGTCGACACAAATTCCCAGTGTTGTGTCGACTTACTTTTTCTGTGTCGACACTTTTTCCCAGTGTAGTTGTAGACTAACTGCTATGTGTCGACACTGCTTCCCAGTGTTGTGTCGACTTACTTCTTCTGTGTCGACACTTTTTCCCAGTGTAGTTGTAGACTAACTGCTATGTGTCGACACTGCTTCCCAGTGTTGTGTCGACTTACTTCTTCTGTGTCGACACTTTTTCCCAGTGTAGTTGTAGACTAACTGCTATGTGTCGACACTGCTTCCCAGTGTTGTGTCGATTATTTTCTTCTATGTGTCGACACTGCTTCCTCTGTGTCGACACTTGGACTTAGAATTTTTCTGCATACTTTATCAATTCTTCACCTGCACATGTCAACTAAAAAGAAACATCAAATACACCTTGATGTATATCATTGAGCTAGGTTGGGCTTCTTCAAATCAGGTACACATTTTCCAATGTACCCAACACACGGCCTGTGACACGCCCGTATCACAGGCCATGTACTACAACGGGTACAGGAACCGACTTACCCAAACAAGGACACGGTCTTAGACACGCCCGTATCAAGCCACTAACACGCTTGTGTCAGTAAGTACACACCCGTGTTAAGGGGTGTGTCCCCCAAACGTCATAGGATCAATATTCCCGAAAAGAACACGGCTGGGGCACACGACCATGTCTTTGGCCGTGTGCGAAACACGCCCCTATGACACGCCCGTGTCACAGGCCGTGCGCAACACTCAATGCCGCCTGGTTACAAACCCGAGCAGGATTCGGCCTCGGGCACGCCCATGTCCCTAGCTGTGTCACCTCTCAACGATCGTAGACTAAACTGTGTCGAGAACTTGACTCGACATACACAGTGAAGGACACGCCCTGGGATACGCCCGTGTCCCAGGCCGTGTGCTGTTGGACACGCCCTGGGACACGCCCGTGTCCCATGCCGTGTAAGTCACCCTAAACTCCAATTTTAAATTTTGGGTGTTATAACCCTCCCCTCCTTACAATAAATTTTGTCCCGAAATTTGCTCACCGCAAGGAAACCCAGCAAACATAAGCTTTAACATTTGATCGTTATAATAAAAGACGTACTTTATAACAGTTAAAACAAACAACTCGAGAAAATCAGCTCGCATAGGGCTCCCATGTTAGCTCCTCACGGTCACAATTATCCCACCAGATTTTGACCATCCCTATTGTTTTGTTCCGCAACTATTTATTGGCTCTATCCTCGATCCGAATGGGTCTAACCTTTAACATGAGCCCATATTCAACTCGTACACGATAATTCTCAATCACTTGAACTGGATCCTTGACGGCTATTTGAAGCACTGAGATGTGAAACACATCATGCAAGCCACTCAATTCTGCCGAAAGAGCTAGCCGATAGGCAGTTTCCCTAACTCGCTCCACCACTTCAAACGGACCAACATATCTCTGACTTAGCTTTCTCAACCGCCGAATCCTTGACACGCCTTTAAAGGGTTTGATCTTCAAATATACTCAAACGCCCACCGCAAATTTCACTATCCACTGATTGGCATTTTAGTATTTGGCTTGCCTATCTTAGTCTATCAATAGCCTCTCCCGAATAGAGCGTATCGTCGAAGTAGCTTCTTCGACATCCTTATGCGGGTATACTTTCGATTCGCCTACTTTTGCCCAAGCTAGCGATGTTCGGCATTTCCGACCATATAAAGCTTCATACGGAGCCATACCGATGCTCGCTTGGTAGCTATTATTGTAGGCAAACTCCACTATATATATATGATCTTCCTATCTCTTATCAAAATTTAGGGCGCACATTCGGAGCATAGCCTCCATCATCCTATTGGTCCACTCAGTCTGGCCATCCATTTGGGGATGAAAGACCGTACAGAATGCTAACTTTGTTCCCAACAATTGATGAATTAGCCGCCAATCATTCGATGTGAATCGCCCATCACAGTCACTGACGATGCTCCCGGAAACACCGTATAATCGGACACTCTGCTCCACATAGAGCTTTGCCAAGGTTTCCACTTAATCGTCCCTCTTATTCTATAGGAAGTGAGTCACTTGCCAATCGGTCTATAATCACCCAGATTGAATCATTCCCGCGCTGAGATCTCGGCAATCCGTGCACTAAATCCATTGAGATATCATCAAACTTCCACTCCGAAATTGGTAACGACTTAATAAAACCGCCAGGCTTCTGACATTCCGCATTAACTAACGCACAAGTTTGACACTTAGCCACATAATGTGCTATGTCTTTCTTTAGTCCTGATCACTAGAACAACTTCTTCATATACTTGTATATCTTTGTGCTCCCAAGGTGAATTGAGTACTTTGCAATGTGAGCTTCATACCTCAACTCTTCTCTCATCTTACCCATACTTGGGATGAATAACTGGCCACCTTTCCGTAAAAAGCCATCATCCAAGGAGAATTGGCCATCTGACCCATCCTTTGCATAACATTGGAGATTTTCATCAAGCTCCATTGCTCGCTGAACGCTGTCCGTATGGTCATACTATACCTCCATCCAGTTCAGGAATGCATCGGCTATGAAACTCTTGTCAATACAAGAAATCTCTAACGCTTCCAACTCGTGGATCAGATGCTCATCATGCATCAACAACCAACTTGCCTGTATCGGAGTCCTACGACTCAACGCATCAGCGACCATATTTCTCTTCCCGGTAGTATAGTAAATAGAAAAGGTATAGTCCCCTAAGAATTCCATCCACCTTTGTTGTTGCAAATTCAGATCCTTCTAATCCAACAGATACTCTAAGCTATTATGATCTGTATAGATATCCCCTTTTATGCTATATGCAAAGATCACCGCCACCAACTCTAAGTCATGGATGGGATAATTTTGTTCGTGCACTTTCAACTGGCGTGAGCCATAAGCAATCACTTTAGCAGAAGAATGCAGCCTACACCTCTCCCTGAAGCATCACTGTAGATCTCATAGCCGTCTGTACCACATGGCGAGGTCAAAATAGGAACCGTGGTTAAACGACTCTTAGTTCGTGCGCACTCCGGCATACAAACAAACTTCTGATCTTTTCTCATCAACATGGTCAGAGGAAAAGAAATCCGTGAGAAGTTTTCCACAAACCGTGTGTACTAGCCTGCCAGTCTAAGGAAGCACCTGACCTCGACAACTGAAGACATCACTGTACATTCTCATATGGCACTTATCTTTGATGGATCCACTACTATGCCCTCTCCACTTACCACATGGCCAAGAAAATCAACTGACGATAGCCAGAACTTACACTTTGAGAACTTGGCATAGAGCAAATTCCTCCGCAGGGTATGCAATACCAACCGCAAATGGTTTGCATGATTATCTTCTGACTGAGAGTACACTAAGATATCATTGATGAATATAATTATGAACAAATCTAAGTACTCTCGGAATGTTCGGTGCATGAGATCCATGAATACCGAAGGCATATTACGTAAGCCAAACGACATTACTGTGAACTCATAATGACCATAGTGTGTCCCAAATACTGTCTTAGGAATGTCACATTCCCAAATCCATAATTGGTAATATCCCAAATTCAAATCCAACTTTGAATAGACCGTTGATCTCACTCGGATCGAACAAGTCATATATCTGTGGTATCAGATACTTGTTTTTCTCTGTCAGCTTATTCAACTCATGATAGTCAATACGTAACCGTCAACTACCGTCTTTCTTTTTCACAAATAGAACAAGCACGCTCCAAGGTGACATACTTGGGTGTATGTATCCCTGTTCCAGCAACTCTTGTAGTGGGACTTTCAATTCTGCCCCTTCCTTTGGTGCGACACACTATGGCGAGCGGGCCACAAGTTTCGCACCTGGCACCAATGCAATAGAGAGGTCGATCTCCTGTGGACTTCATCATTCATAAAGATTATTAGGAAACACATCTGTATAAATTTATGACATAATCTAAGGGTCACTAAATCCGCCTTCGGCCTACCAACCGCTAGAGGCATGAAGACTCGCTTCAAGCATGACCGAACAAGTTTGACAACTTAGCGAGCATACAAGCACTCTTGTCCCTTGTTCAACACAGATGGTCCTATGGTCTGCGATAACCTCAAAATGACCTCTACCCATATGCATTCTTTCCACTACGGCCATGTTGTTTCACTAGTATCTCTGATACCTAGATAAATACATAAGGTGGAACAAGCAGTAAACCAACGTTTTGCTTATTCATCACAACATAGTTATACATATACAAAACAAGTTTTGGAGCCAGCATTACAAATGCGGATATGTATAGTACATAGTTACAATTATTTATGTACAGCCCGTTCTTTCTCTTCTTATTTCATCGCGTCTAATGGCCAACTCCGCAGTCTCGGGCTTTATGTCCTTCTATACCACCCGAGTAGCAAATGGGTGGATTTCGCCCTGCCACTACTCCAGCCTTCGCTTTCTTTGTCCTTGGCGCATTACTATAGCAGTCTCAAGCAATATGTCCTACGTTTCTACATGAAAAACAAACACGCCTTTCCTTTGTTCCCATGGTGGTAGAAGAGGTAGACTCCCACAAATGTCTGTTCTTCTTCCACTTACGATAACTTGATGTTGGCATCTTTGTAACGGTGGGCACACTGGCACCGTACCTTGCTTGGAATTAAATTAAGTCCATTTCCAAAGACCGAGCTGTCGTGACCAAGACACAAAAGCCAAGTAACTTTGGACCCACCAATAGACTTCGTAGTTTCTCGCGCAGACCATTATAAAAATTGTTGGTCTTTGTCTCCTCACTTTCAACCACACACTCAACATGTTGTCTCAGTGCAATAAATTCATGAAAGTACTCCTCGACTGTATATGGTCCTTTGATCAGACGCATACTAAACGATGGGGCCGATGCTCTTTCCCTTGCCATCTGCTCAGGCACACAAAACAGCATGAGAGGCACCATCGTAACAGAGGGTTGTACATGTCTCTCGTGGCGGGCGTTGATCATTTTAAAAACCACATCAGTGATCAATCGGACTGTCGCTACCGAAAGAGGGAGTGTTGGAATCGCAATTAGCTCATTAATCCCTATTGCATGTTGGGATTCTTACTATCCCTCATTATTGCTAGTCACCTACAAGCGTGAAACACATAAGTAAGCAACTAAAATGTTGCAAAAAGTAGAAGCAAGAACACACAAGGACCCCAAAGGTAACATATATGAGCACCCTCGCACAAGCAATAACAACAATTAGGAATGCTCAGGTTCCTCAAACAAGTGTATTTTCAATCCTTAGTAGACATTAAAGAGTTCATTAAGGTTACAGTGATTCGCACAAACACGTGCTCGCCACCCCACAAAAGAATTCGACCATGAATTCGAAAGAGGAAGACCAAGATAAGATGATACCACAGGTCGGAGGATCGAAACCTCCCTCTGATACCAAAATGTAATAACCTCATCTGTTATATGACGTATACTAGAAGGTCTGGCCGGGGCCCCACACTATATGCCTCAAATAGGCGGTGAAGTTACAGGTTAATACAAAATCATAAACGTAACCTAACTCAAAGCATACTAACATAAGCTTAAAGTTAACATTGAACTCAACCATTCAGAATGTCCACTATATATAAACTGCACATTTATATATATACCCAAAGGAATGTACCAAATACACAAAGTTGGGGCCTTAAGGCCTTACAGTTCCTCTTTGCGCAGTGTGGATTGCATACATCAGTACGCCGGCCAGCCACACATGAACAAAACATAACACTTTTTGCTTAGCCTTCAAGGGCTAGTAGCAGCAGCGGCAGCAGCAGCATGGACTTCAGCCCTTAATTTTCTGCTCCGCTCTTCAGCACCTGCACAGGGACAATCCACCCAGAAGGTGGAAAAGTAGGCAAAGGTTAGCATTCAGTTGACTAATTTATAACATTCCTACCAATTTACAGGGGCAGTGGCATTCCTTCCCTGCAGATCAATGCATCAACAGATATAGCATATCTTGTGCTCTTACATACAAACAATCCATCACAACCGTCAGCCACACGGCCCGACGATCCGTGCACTCAGGCACACTTTTAGGTACACCGGCAAACCGGGATCAACACCTTTGAGCATTTAGTCATGATGGCACACAGTCCTAAGACTCTCATTATGCTATTGACGAAAACCCAATGCCTTGGCGCTCTCCTGTATAGTCAACATAACGCAGGTACAGATCCACCACCCCCTATTTCTCAAATCACCTTGTCATCACCAAGTACATCGTACTCGAGTCTACAATTAAAGGTGCGGGTCGGTTTCACCTTTCCTGTTCGGCAAGAAGCCTTTTAAGAGCTCGCTTCTCACAAAAGCGATAATGTCCACCAAGGACTGCCTTCACAATCCAAAAGGGGAGTTAATGATGGCATTCTTTGCGGTCGCTTGGCGGGTTCAGCAGAACTCTCTATCTGCACCCAAACTCAACCCAAACCCTACAATTCATGCAGTGCCAGAAAAACTTGTCTTTCATAGAATACTACACAAGCATTACAAGGGTGTTTTCCTGGAATTCCTCATTCCAGTACTTCTTGCTACTTCCCTTCACAGGCACAACCCATTGACTCCACAAACTACACGTTTATATTTGGAGTCTTATCCAGTGCGCAATATGCAACATCACCAATCCATACCAACCTGTCAAGATTGGCTTCACACAACATGCCTATCCCGTACTACACATTTCCGGGTCTAAATACAGAATCAACCGGGGATAGCAACTATCAACCCACTGGGATCACTTACTCTTTCCATGTTTTGGTGGAGGATCCCATACTCATGCATAAAGGAGGACTTCACTTGTCCAAGAAGGAAGATCGTTACCCTTGACGATCTCTTGGGAGCCATCAAAATTCTAGCCAGTTGGAAAGCACCGCAACGACTTTGCCTCCACAAAACTAGCCTCGGACCTCGAACCGAAACTCTGGAGCGTCACCTGTGGCTGGATCTTCTCCTCCATCTCCTTCCTCCTCTCACTTCTCTCTTCTCTTTTAGAAAGAGAATAACTAAAGCATGAATGAACCTTTCATTCAACTCCTTGCCTTAACCCAACAGGGATAGCCTGAGCTATTGGATCTAGGATGAAGGAAACGAATGGCCACAAATCTCTACAAAAGTCAATTTTTTGGGCTGACACGGCCTATGACAAGCCCGTGTCGCAGGATGTGTACTACAAGCAGTAGACGAACCGAGTAACCCAAACCAGGACACGGACTTAGAAACTCCTGTGTCAAGCCCTCGATACGCCCGTATCAGTAAGTACACGCCCGTGTTGAGGGGTGTGTCCCTCAAACGGCACAGGATTAATATTCCCGAAAAGAACATGGCTGGGACACACGGCCGTGTCCTTGGCTGCGTGCCAAATATGCCCCTGTGACACGCACGTATCATAGGCCATGCGCCACACTCAATGCCGTCTGGTTACCCACCTGAGCAGGACACGGCCTCGGACACGCCCGTGTCCCTGGCCGTGTAACCTCTCGACGATCGTCGACTGAACTGTGTTGAGAACTTGACTCGACACACACAGTGAAGGACATGCCCTGGGACACTCCCGTGTCCCAGGCTATGTTAGTCAACCTGAACTCCAATTTTAAATTTGGGGTGTTACATTAGATCTTAGAAACGACTGATCTCTAAACGAATGTAAATATGAAATCTTGAGATCGATTGAGTCTTCTCTTTCTAAGAGGAATAGCTGATCGGGAGTGTTGTCGACGACAAAGTTCTTCATAAAACTCAATTTGAAATCCCAATAGTTTTTGGCAATAAGAAATTAGAACACGATTTGATTTGAGATTATTAGGGTTCTCTAAAATAATCCAAGATTATTTATTGATGATTCCTCACTAACGTCTCGATTTCAAACTTATGTCTATCGTCCCCATGTACTGTACAAGGTCGAAGCCATAATTTAGGAAAGCCATGAAAATGAGAATGATCCTGAAAGAAAATTCACTTAAGTCCAATTCATTGAGATATCACGTATACTCTCCAGAAAACTAGATAAGCTAGTCAAAATGACTTGGGAGTGTACTTGCATGAGAAGTTGAGACTACACGAGACCTTTTTACAAACTAACTGAAAGCTCTCGAGAGTACTCGACAAATTTACTTATCATCTCTACGAATTTTACTTGGAACCGGCTAACACTAACTTTCTCAAGAGTATAAAGGTAGTTCACTTGACTTCTCGAGAAGACATAACGAATTCAACGAGTACTCATGTAAGTATTCGACAAATTCACTTGAATACATGATGAATTATACTTAGACATTCTGATCAGCAGTTCTCAGTGATCTCTCAGTACTCCTGAGATCACTCGACAAATTCGACGAGTGCTTACGTGAGTACTCAATAAATATAATGAGACCTCACGTGATCACTCGATGAATTTTCCTTAGCTAAATATGCAGCATTTGGACAAATTCCTTTATGATGCTAGATGAAGTACACCCCATTAGAGATATTAAACATGGGTCAACACAATGTTCTATATAATAAAGGATTATATTGTACAGAACTGTGTTTGAAGATCCATTGTAACCTAACAATGGTTTGTACATGACAATAAAAACCTGCACCACACACAACTAAAACTAACATCAAATACACCATCAATTAAACTTAGTTTAAGGGACACTTCATCAAATAAGGGCTACATGGATACAATACCCAATAATCTCCCCCTATTTGAAGAAGTCAGAACCATATATACTAAGCTGGATTGTATAGATAATAAAGTAAAGAAATAAAGTGCATAAAAAATATGGAATTTAAAGTATCAAGAGAAGAACAAAATATCAATATTTATATAAAATTTTGGTGGGCATTCTTAGACAATCGCAGAGTAACAAAGTATAATGATCTCAAGAATGCTCCTTGCCCTTAGTCTTCTCATGCTACCTGTCAAAGTAAGCATATGGCTTGGGATAATATTTTGTTGGAGGAGGAGGAGCATAAGAATACTCTCTTTCATGCTTCCTAAAGTGTATCCTGATCTTCATATTTGATACATCATGTTTATCCCATTGCTCTTTGCTGTAATATGTCCTTGGCTCCTCATTTGTCAGGTCAACAATGCTAACAGATTCCAAAATGATGCCTTTTTAAATTGGCCACTACACTTCAGTATATTCGTTATTATCTCTGTTATGAGTAGATTTATTCGGTGATGAGCCATCCCTATATCTTCTTCTCTTTTGAGGAGGTCTAGAAAGATCTTCAAGATTCTTTACCTCTTACTCAACAATACCAGGCCATAATTGCGTGTATTCTTCAGGAGGTGCATACATTCTACCTTCAGGTTGTTGCTCAAAGTATTCTACACCCTCAGTATAGAACTCTCCACCTTCGAAGGTTGTTCAGCCTCAAGGGGTGGAACTGGAACTGACACTTTCTCTTTAAACTCTTCATGTAGCCACTTGATATTCTAATAGCTGTAGGCATTGGCACTGTGCAGCATGTTGCGCAAATCCCAATTTAGCTTGTTCATCCTTCACTATAATCTACCCTCCCCCTTTCTGACTTCTGAAATTAGGGTTTGGATGATCTCTTCCTTGTAAACTCCCATCTGCCTATTAATGTGAAGCATGCTCGCATCATGTGAATGTATCATGGAATCATCAGATTTAAATAAATGAATTGCCACATTATATACCCAACCAATGCTCCTGATTGAATGGTCGATGGCATTACTACCTTGAGTTAACCATTTAGTCAAAGATGTCTGCAACCTATCCATATTGTGATTGACCTAATCCAGGCCATAATTTAGTTCTTTTTCAACTTCACCCACTCTGCCAAAGACTTGTTGCAGGGAGAAATAAAAATGTTCTTTTTTCTCTACTAGCATTTCTTTTATTGACTTTAACAAGGCCATTATATTCTCACCATTATTCTTAACACTACTGTGTTTACCTAGAAATCGGCAATCCTCTCCAAAGTGGCTAGTTTGCAAGTCGTGGAACGCTCCGTTTCATCCGGAGGATTCGCGGCCAATTTTCCACCTAACTGCAAGGATAGACTTCTCTGTCCACGTGGCGAGGATAGCCGCCCGGTAATCGCCAGCTCTGCGATGGCGCGGATTGCTTCCCAGTCCGCACCATCAAGTCGTGTGGTTAGCCGAGAGGGTAGCGGTCTCTTCTCTTGCATGCCACCAGTTTGCAGACTCTCCTTCAGGTGACCATAAGAAAGAACTGGCCAAGACAAGGATCTTCTTCAGTCCGCCTATAAAAGGCGGCCTCGCATCCCAGTCTGCAATAACCTTGTTGACACTGCTTTGTAGTGGACTGCCTAAGCATGGGGTAGACTCCACCTCAGTCAGCTAGTAGTAGGCAGACTTAATCCAAGTTCACCCAAAGGTGGCGGACTCGGTCTCAGTCCGCCAACAAATGAAGGGAAAACCCGCCGGTAGGTGGCAGACTCGCCTCTTCCCAGTAGTAAGCAACCTGCCTCCAGGTCGCCGAGTAGAAGGAGGGACCAACAGAAGGCATCCTGCCTCCAGGTTGCCCAGGAGAGGGGGACTTTCCTCCTCAACTCGCCTTGCGGGTGCAACCTGCTCCTTCTATTCGGCAGAAGGTGGCGGACTTACTCTCAGTCCTCCTAAGGGAAGTTGACTTGCTCCGCCCTCTAACACTCTTCATCAGGCCTCACAACACAGTGCGGACTCAATGTCAGTCGCCAGAAGGTGATGGACTCGCCTCATTCAGCTATAGAGGCAGACACTTTGTGCAGTCCGCCAAAAGCACTTCAGCCTCCCACCATTGGCTTCTCCCAATAGTAAGCAAACTACTCTTCAGTCGGCAGCATGTCGCAGACTCGATCGCAGCTCGCCCGTATCATCGAGGTGATGTCATCATGTCTAGTTCTGGAAGATTCCCCCTCGATCCTATAAATAGCCCCCTATACCAATAATTTGGGGAGGATGACCCCCCCCCCCTGGATAGCCATCGCATCAAACCATGCTACTACATTTTCATGTCCATGCGGCCTCAGTGGCTAAGCCTTACAGTTTGATCGCTGAACTTGGCTCCTTAAGTAGCCTGTCCAAGTGACCTCAGTGGAATTTCCTACCTAATTTCACAGTACGCTCGACCTAAGGCAGTGAGCTACGGGATCAGAGGTCCGTATGGTCTGCCGACCTATTTGATCAGTCCGCACGGCTAGTACATCAAGCCGACAACTAACAGCTTGGCAAACAGCTTTGCTCTTATAGTCGGCACAACTTGGCGGCTTCCAAGTTCAGTCTGCGCGGCCTCAACAACTCTCTCTTCTAGCCGTCAGCTTCCCCTTGTACCCTTTATATTTTTCCATGTAAAGGTGCGAACTCAAGCAGTAATAGTGATTCATAATCAAAAGAAAGCTCGTCGTAGGAGTGGAATTAAGCTGCGGCGGGCGAACTATGTTATTGTCATTGCCAGGGCCCCTCTCTTCCCTTCTCCCCTCTCTCGTCCATTACCAGTAACCCTAACCGTTAAAGTAACTGGGGTCTCGACAGTTCCTCATAAACCTTCTTTTTACCCCTGGATCCTTGGATCGAACGTATTCACCTCTCTAGAGCGCGGAGAGGCGCATTTTGCGTGTCAACAGTTAAAACGCAACCTTTAGATCTCGAATAGATGGTGAAAATAAATGGTTAGCCATGTTAGATCATCAACCTTCCAAGAACCTTGCTCCTTCAAGTACTAGCGAAGATCCTCTCTAGGAAGCTGAAAGTGAGGGATAGATAAAACTTTACTCTAGAGGGGGGTGAATAGAGTATTTTAAAAACTTTGATTTATTTTTATAGCAGATTTAAAATTAGTGATATATATATGGATGAAAATCACATCACACAAATAAAAAGAAATCAATCACAGACAATAAAAGGATTTTATAGTAGTTCCCCAATAAATCTGGGTACGTCTACTCTTCTACCACCCTGGTAGGTATCCACTACATGTTTTTGATTATGTGACCTGTCACCAGAAGATCTATTTTCTAAGGGAGATCTAGCAACTCTTTGGGCTTTTGACCAGTTACCCAAAAACCAAGCTTAAGTCTTTTGATCAGGTGACTTTGGAACCAAGAGTTAACTTTTTAAGGGAGTTAAAACCCTCTACATAGTTTAAGAATAAACTAAAAGAAGTTGATGTTGTCTTCTCTTTCAAGAGTCTCTGAGAAAACTTAGTGGATGATGTTGTAAAAAGCTCCCCCCTGATTTGAAAAGAATTTATGATAAGGGAGGAGACTTTTCTTCAGAGTGTAGGCCTTCTTGTATGTTGTTCCACTCCAATAGATTTTTGAGACAAATGTGTATTTAGATGTCTCAAGGATAGTTTGAAGCAGAATGAAAGTATATCTCTGTGTACTAATCTGTCTCACTTAGTTGATTAACCTTGAAGCAACAATCTTCTGTATATATATATATACTGTCAGGGAAGAATTCAAATATTTGAATTAAACAATTCTGAAATGTCTGAATACCTTGAGAATTTGTTAATGCCTTGGAATTAATTAGATCTTAAACTCTGTGATAAATCCATATTTAATGCTGCCTGAAATGGCTATATTCATTTAGAATATTTAGCATTAAATATCATAGTTGTAACTGATAGTACTTAAGCATTTCAAAACATTCTTCCTTCTGTATATAGAAACTGACTAAACGTCGAACTCAGCTGAAAATTTGTCGAACTGAGCCTGGAGTTCGTCGAACTGAATTTTCTCTTTCGTTGAGCTGAGTCAAGAGTTCGTCGAACTGAGCTTGGCTTTCGTCGAACAGAGCTTTTGAGTTGAGATCAAAGTTCATTGATCAGAGATCAACGTAAGTCGAGCTAAACTTAGAGTTAGAATTATGAGTTCGTCGAACTGAGCTCTGCGTTCGTCATACTGAACTTATCTGGATTTCCTTCTGAAGAAACAACCCTGGAAATTACCTAATACCCTAGACTTTAGAAGTTGGGTCAATATAAACATCCTAAAGAAGGAATAGTAATCTAAGCCCAAATTAGTAATAGGGTGTTCCAACAATCTCCCCCTATTTGGGTGAGGATACTATCAAAAAATAAAAAACACAAAGAAAAATTATCTGATAGAATTATAGCCTTGAGAAAAGTTTATAAACATAACAACAAAGTTCAAAGTTATAATCAAAAATTTAAGAGTCCTTCTAAGGTGCAGCTGAAGAAGAATCTGAAGAAGATTTGGTGAAAATCAGCTTCCTGGTTGGATCTTCAGACTCTCTTTTGCTCATCTTGAGATCTTTAGAACCTATAATCTTCATAGAAGTCATTCTAGGAACAAAAGCCTCTAGAAGCAAGCTCTTATACTTGTCAACATTAAATAAGCTTTTCTTCTGATATCTATCCAACTCATGTTGCCTGTAAGAAGACATTATAGTAAATTTTGAAGTGTCCTTATCTTCTGTCCTTGCTTTCTTTATCTGAGGGAGAGCAAATTTCTCATTTAAACTTGCCATTCTATACACATGATCTAATTCAGGTTCAACTACTGGCAAAGCTGGCATGTCTTGGCTATAACCTTATTGACTGCTTTGTCTGCCATGAGTCTCAGACCATGTAAGTCTGTCTTGCCTTGTTGGTCTATCTTGCCTGTACTGTGTTGTTCTAGAAGAATGTAAAGTCATCCTCTAAGAAGATGAAGTACCTGTAGATCCTACTGTAAGAGGAGGAGGAGGAGGACCACTCCAAGATTTTGGAGGTGAATGATATCTTTTCATTTTCTTCCTTCTCTTCTGCTCATTTTTAGAATATCTCATCCAAGTTGGATGATCTAGTGTAAGAGTTATATCATGCAGAATGTAATAGGGAATATTAGCTGTAGATGAAGGTTGAGGAGCAACCTTGGTTGGAGCCTTTTTCTTAAATTTCCTTTTCTTAGAGCTAGAATCTTTTGACTCATCAGAATCTGTATTAACATCTGACTGTTCTTCTGGCTGATCATATGAAGCATCAATTTGTTTATAATTATTAGTATGATCATCAAATTGATCCTCTGGCTAATTATATATGTTATCTTCTGATGAAGATTTTCTAGAAGTTAAAATACAACCAAACTAGAATCCTGAATAGGCAAGCGTACCTATCGAAATGCAGTATAGGAAGTGTCGTATATCGACTCGGGGCCTGTTGAGTACTTGTACTCACAAGAAAATCTATTATCTTATCGGACAGAAAAGTTGGTTTCTGAAGAAGGAAAAACTAAGAACTAAACTAAGAAAAAAAATACAATTTAAGGAAGCTAGCACTTGATCTAGAATTCCCTTGGATAAAATAAATCTTCTTGAGAAATAAAGCAATGCGAGTTCTTATCTACTCACTCGACCGTGGAGGTTCCTAAAGTATAGAAGCGTCTCTCTCGAGCTCATGCTTCTAACTAACCATAGGTTGATCGATTAAGACCTCTCGGCCAGTCGAAACCCCTAAGCTTGCTTTAGGCGGTGAACCCCACTATTGGATTTAACTCCAATCCGGAAGATTTAAGTCGTCCTCTCTCGAGGAGTGCATTCAACTCCTTTTATCTTTGAGTGATCTCCTCGTATCTGTAACCTCTCGGTCATTTAGGATACGGATCTTAGATCGAAGATCATATACGCGTAATATGAATTCGATGAAATAGAAATCAAAGATAAATCGTAGTGAGTAAGATGAAGAACAAGACTTTTGATAAAAAAAAGGAAGACATTATTTTATTGCAAGCTTCATCAAAATCAAGTGCTAAATGAAATCTAGCTACTCATCATAATAAGAGAATTACAAGATAAGGTAGAGACAAACATGATTAAATTGAAAAGCAAACTAAAATTGAAACTTACACAAAGTAAAACTAAGCTAAGAAATGGAAAATACGATAAAATAAAACAGCAACTAAAAGACTACAACTCCCAAAAATTCCTTCCTTGACATCTGAAGCTGTCTGGAATTTATAGAAAAAGTTTCTGGATGGTCACGCCCTAGGTCACGCCCGTGACCTAGGGCGTGTCAAGCTCGGAACCGTCGTCTTGAAACCCCGGGAACGTTGGAGAGAAAACCGCCAAAATCTGTTAACTGACGGGTCACGCCCCTAGGTCACGCCCGTGACCTAGGGCGTGTCAAGGCTGTTTCTGGAAAACGGCGGGAAGCTGAAAACGGCGGGAGTAAACTGGGCTTGATGGATGCGTCACGCCCCCTGGTCACGCCCGTGACCAGGGGCGTGTCAAAGTTGCAACGGCTGCGGGCGACAACGGCTGGAACGAAGAGTAATTGGCTGGAAAACGCCCCTGACACGCCCTGGGTCACGCCCGTGACCCAGGCGTGTCAATTTAATCCGATGTGGCACGGTCAACAATTCTTCCACGGGCCGTCACGCCCCGTGTAAGGGGTGCACGGGCGTGTCATCATCCGACATGGGCGTGTTAGGGCCAGTCGACGATCTTTGGGCGCGGGTCGACGGGCTTTGGCTGGAGGCTTAAATTTGCGTGTCACGCCCCTGTGTCACGCCCCTGTGTCACGCCCCAGGTAGGGCATGTCATAGGGCGTGTCTAGGCAGAAAACTGGAAAATCTTCATTTTGCTCCAAATAATATATATATCAGCCCTGCAAGGTTAAAAATCATTTTATTAGAACAAATAAATATAAAATATAGAAACTTGTTACTTAAAAACTTAATATTATAAAATTGATATAAAATATCTATTATTAATATAAAATAGTAAATAAAAATATAGAAATAATTAGAGTTATCAAATACCCCCATACTTATCCGTTTGCTAGTCCCGAGCAAACAACTTCCTATAGAGGGTAGAGAAATTTTAAATGCTAGAAAAGAGAATTGAACCTAAGGAGTAAAATATGAAGTCTTATGCCTATTCTTGTAGAAATTTTTGTAGAAAGACTTACTCAGCATACAAATTAGGTTTTCATTTTCCTTAAAATGTGTTTCCATTATTATTTTTACTTTTAAAATGAAAAATCCGGTAAATCTTAAAGTTATATTCAGGCATTACAAATGGGAGAGAGTTAAAATCACATTCAAGTTTAGGTAAAGGAGTTAGCATTAGGGGATGCTCATCCGGTTCCACTTCAATATCGTATTCCAAAAGTTTAACTCCTTTACTAGAACAATCTTCCAACATATCAGTCCTGACATCAGTTACAGTGAACATCTCAGAAATGGGCACTTCGATACGTCTCGGACTAGAAATAGCAAGCTCATGTCCTAACAGATCGTCAAATGAATCACGACTGGGTAAGCTCTCAGCAGACTGTAACTCTTCTGACTTAGCTAGAATATCAATCGACTTAGGTTCATCAAAAAGCTCCACAACAGTCAAAGGGGATGGCTCCAAAATGTCATCGAAAGGGAGTGGAGAGGGTTCCTCAAATGAAAAATCCTCATCCAAGTCACTCGGGTAACCAATCTCCTCATCGTCACTCATGTTGTCAACATTAATAGCATCGGCCTCAGTGACGGGCGTACTCATAATTGCAAGCTCAGATACCATTTTCATGCTGATAGGAACACTCTCATAAACAGAAAAGGGTCTAGTGCCTAGGCGGGGAGAAATAAAATCATGAGACGTCCTCATACGGGAGTATGAGGGAACATGCTGGTTCGATGTAGGCAAAATCTTGGGCGGCGACTCACTCAGATAATCAGTAGACAGAGAACGGCAGTATGGAGGGTAATACTCATCCGTTAATAAATTCTTCATAATCTGCCAACCTATACGTGGGTCGACAGAGGGCATTCCTAAACGTCTTTCCTCATTGAGCCAGAAAGTATGGGCTCGACCAAATAATTACAGTCTCGCAACGGGAATCCTGTGGGGATCCACAATACGATATTGCTCAAAATAATGCTCCATGTCATTCACCCAACATAGAAACACTCGCGGTCCACCTAGCCCATCATATGTCGGAGCAGGAATCCTAACACGCCTAGAGGTGCGCGGTGTAACTTGATTAGCCTTTAGTTGGCCAATCAACCCCTTAATCTCTTCCACTACCGGGCAATGGACTGGCTTTCTAACTTTCATGACGGAACCTAAAGATTTCATTCGGGAAACATGAACATCGTAGGCCATTTTTTTGTTTTTATTTTCAGCGGGAAAATGGGGATAGACTACTCGGATTAAGTGCACAAATACAAAGAAATATAGTCTGGTTCTATTTAATTTTCAAAGATCGATTTGTTCCCGCTAATATTTCAAAATACTATATATATATTTTTTGATAGTCTTGCTGGCAAAAATATGGAGATTATTAATAAATTTTTCGTTTTTGAATTTTGCTGAAAAAAAATAAAAATATAGGCCGCTATTGGCAGACCAACTATTAAATTTTAAAATAACTTAATAAAAATAATGACTTAATGAAAAATATTTTTTTTTGGATTTCTTATTAAAAATAAGATAGAGAATTTCCAGAATTTTATTTTTTTAGATTTTGAGAAAAACTTGAAATTTAGAATTTGAAATTAGAAATTTGAAATTTTGAATTTTGAAATTTTAAATTTTGAAATTTGAAATTTGAAATTTGAAATCTTTAAATTTGAAAGTTGAAATTTGAAATTTGAAATTCGCAATTTTAAATTTCGAAATTTTAAATTTGAAATTTTGAAATTTGAAATTCAAAATTTGAAATCTGAAATTTGAAATTTAAAATTTGAAATTTGAAATTCGAATTTTGAATTTTAAATTTTGAAATTTGAATTTTGAAATTTTGAATTTTGAATTTTGAATTTTGAAATTCGAAATTCAAAATTTGAATTTTAAATTTTGAAATTTGAAATTTATATTTTCTTTAGCCTACCTAAAAATAGAAGGATGGTGCCGATTAGGAAATCGACAATAACCTCCCTTTGATACCAAATTGATGTAGGCCACGGGTTTCGACACCGTAACGGCTAAGGGATTCACACGCTCGCTTAAATTATAATTACTATTACGCTCACACGAAGAATAAACACAGCCACTACGCAAGTTGCAACAATTAATTTAATAGGATTCGGGGGGGTTCGTTAGGCCCCTTAAGATAATATCAAGGTTATAGGCCAAGATCCTCTCAAGCAAAATGAACCCACACGGTTCGATCGAGCGTACGTTGTACCAAAAGAGACACCACCGAAATAAGGATTCGGATAACGGGTGGTTCTCTCCCAACGAAATAAAATGAGGGCCGCCACGCCTCACGAATTCAAAAGGAAATCAATAACAATAACAATAATTTAATAGATATTATCCACGAAAATTCTACCAATCACAAATCACACGATATGCTAAATGCCCAAAGAAAAGATCTAAGAGAGAAACACACAAGAGTGGAGACGTTCGTTACCCAACCGGAATGGATGATTCCGATTTAACTCTCTTTGGATCGCTCCGTTCCGGATCCACCGAAAGCGTTCCGGTTGGAGGGAAACTCCAAGTTCTTCGTTGCCTTCCGATGCCGTTGAAGTTTCACAAGATTCACCTCAAGCTTTGGCCGATTCTTCTCTTGGATTAGAAGATGGGGCTGATTTGGATCTCACCAAAGGAATCGGTTTTTGGTAAGGATAGGGTTATGGATGGTGTTGGGATGGAGGTGGTCGGCTAGGAGAATGAAAGGGTGTGTCGGTTTTGTGAGGGGATGGATGTGGCCGAGATCTTGATGGCAAAGGGAGAGGGCTCGGTCAAGGATGAAGTTGATGAGGGTCGGTTTTTTTGGAGGGGATGCCAAGGGTGGCCGGCGGATTTGAATGGAGGGGATGGCTTTTTTGTTTTGGGATGAGGATGGGGAGGCGGCTAGGGGTAACCCTTGAGTAGAGAAAGGTGATAGAGGGAAGGGAGGAGGTGGTCGAAGCCTTGGAAGGGGTGGAGGGAGGCCGGCGGCCAAAGAGGGAAAGAGAAAGGTAGGGGGTGGCCAAGAGGAAGAGGGAAGAGGAGAAGGTAATTCCAAAATCTGAAATTAGGTTTTTAATTTTTCATTCAATCTACTCAAAATCCAATACAACATAGCCTTATATAGGCTTTACAAAGACAAGGGTTATAAGCACCCCAAATGTGGCTAAACAAAGGCCAAATGAAATGAAAAATAATTAAAACTTTGCCTAAACATAGGCCAATTAAAAAAAAAATTATAAAATCTGAAATAATAATTTAAATGACGCGGCGATGGCGGTGGATGTCGCGGCAAAGTTCCAACATTAAAATGACGCGGCGATGGCGGTGGATATCGCGGCAAAGTTTCAACATTCTGACTTGTGGCGCGGTCATAAAGATCTTCAAGCTCCATATGGCGACGAACAACGGCACCAACAAGTAAATCATCATCTCAAGGCGGCGAGGGAACATCAAGTGTGAGCCGGCACCAACATCAACCGGGTCACCATAGTCATCCGGAAGGGGATCTTCTTCGGCAACATGACGTGGATCTTTGACATGTACCGGATCACCAACGTCGTCCGGTGGGGGACGCTCCAAGTCAACATGTCGGGGGATGGCGGCGCCATCATAGAGGTTGAGGCCGAGAGAAGGGAGAAGGGAAGAAGAGAGGCCGCTTGTAGTGGCAACAATAGTATTCTCCCGCCGCGGCTTAAATTCCACTCATGCGACGGGCTTTCCTTTGATTATGAAGCATGAGTTACAATTATAGCATGAGTTCGCTCCTTTACATGGAAAATATAAAGGGTATAAGGGGAAGTTGGCGGCTAAAAGAGAGAGGTTGCATGAGGCCGTGTGGACTGATCAAACAGGTCGCGAGGCTGCACAGGTTGCTGATCCCGCAACTCGATGCCTTAGGCTGAGCGGACTGCAAGATCAAGTAGGGATGACCGCTACGGTGGTTAGTCCGCGAAAAGGGTTGGCGGATAGAAAGTTGTATCCGCAGTATTTGCTGCCAATGTTGCTCCCCGATGCTTTTCCCCCTAATGAGAGGTATGGTGGCCTATTTATAGGCTCGAGGAGGAGACGTTCAGAACTGGTCTTGATGACGTCACCCCCGGATGGTTTGGGCGAGCTACGAATGAGTCCACGCCATGTTGTGCGAGCTGAGTAGCTCGTCTGTTATTGGGAAGAAATGTCTGTCACCTACTGGCGAACTGAAGTTGAGTTCGTGCTATGTCGTGCGGATATGAACTTGCCTAAAGTCGATCTGTTGTTGGCAGACTAGGACAAGTCTGCCTCTGCTGCATTAAGCGAGATCGTTCTATGTTGTGTGAGTTGAGGGGTAGCTTGACTACCGCTGGGAAGAAGTCGGTGCTGGGAAGCTGAAGTGCTTCTGGCGGATTGAATAATGAGTCTGCCTAGTATATGGTGGACAGGGTGAGTTCGCCTCTACTGCTGGATGAAGCGAGTCTGCCACCTTCTGGCGGACTGAGGTTGAGTCTGCATTGGTTGGGCCAGTGAACATTCAGACTCTCGTTGGACGGATAGAGGAGAAGTCCGCCTCTACTAGGCGGACACAGAGAACTGGAAACTACCTCTGTCGAACAGAGAGACAGAAAGGTCATGCCTGCTACTGGGCGGACACGGCGAGCTGAAGCTTACCATTGATCAGAGAAATGGGTCTATGTGGACTGGGCAGATACCTGGAAAACGAGCCCGCGGTTGTGGCGTGGAGAAGTCCTAAGTCCACTTCCTAGCTAGGCAGTTTGTAATTGTTGGAATAGAGTGAACTATTGCATGGTTAGCCAAACTAACCGTGCTGCCTGTAGGGACAGACTGTGGAAGCAGTCCGTACCCCTACAGAACACACAGCTATTGCGTGACCTAGGCGGTCAGACCGGGGAAACCGCTCTATCCGTGCGGCCAGAGCGGATAGAGAAGTCTATCCGCCTAACATAAAAAGAGGGATGAGATGGGTCGCAACCTCTATGGGGAACTTGGAGCAGGCCGTGTCTGGCGAGCTAGATACCTTAGGGGGATCACAAATTTATGGGTTAACATAATCCCTGCACTTTTTCAAGTCCCGAAGGGAACTTCGAAAAAGTAGGAGACCAACGAAAATCGTGATCCACCCCTCGAAAGCTGGCCAAAAAGATACAGGAGAGAGCAAGTACCTGATGTCTCTCCTACTGAGAGTCTAAGAAGACTTACTTTTTCTTCTACAAGGAAGAAAGTCAGAGCAAGTGAAAAATGTGTATCTTTTGTGTACCTGAATTGTTCTTGCAAAGTGAAAAAGACTTGTGAATGCCTTCTACTGAGCTTTTCAAAACAAAGGTGAGAGGAGGTATAGAATAACAATAGCTTGCAAGTACTTGAAGGGATCTTGCAAGCAGTTGCTAATCTCTGCAATTAAGAAGAGTAAGAAGCGGATATGAAAGAAAAGTAACTTGCAAGTACCTGAAGGGAACTTGCAAATTTCTGCTAATCTCTACAAAAAAAAGAATAGTAAGAAGCATATATGAAAGAAAAAGAACTTGCAAGTACCTGAAGGGAACTTGCAAATATCTGCTAATCTCTGCAAAAAGAAGAGTAAGAAGCAGATATGAAAAAAAAAGAACTTGTAAGTACCTGAAGGAAACTTGCAAATATCTGATAATCTCTGCAAAAAGAAGAGTAAGAAGCAGATATGAAAGAAAAAGAACTTGCAAGTACTTGAAGGGAACTTGCAAATATCTGCTAATCTCTGCAAAAAGAAGAGTAAGATGCAGATATGAAAGAAAAAGAACTTGCAAGTACTTGAAGGGAACTTGCAAATATCTGATAATCTCTGCAAAAGAAGAGTAAGTAGCAGATATGAATGAAAAAGAACTTACAAGTACCTAAAGGGAACTTACAAATATTTGCTAATCTCTGCAAAAGAAGAGTAAGAAGCATATATGAAAGAAAAAGAACTTGCAAGTACCTGAAGGGAACTTGCAAATATCTGCTAATCTCTGCAAAAAGAAGAGTAAGAAGTGGATATGAAAGAAAAAGAACTTGCAAGTACCTGAAGGGAACTTGCAATATCTGTTAATCTCTGCAAAAAGAAGAGTAAGAAACAGATATGAAAGAAAACGAACTTGTAAGTACCTGAAGGGAACTTGCAAATATCTGTTAATCTCTGCAAAAAGAAGAGTAAGAAACAGATATGAAAGAAAAATAACTTGCAAGTACCTGAAGGGAACTTGCAAATATCTGCTAATCTCTGCAAAAAGAAGAGTAAGAAGCAGATATTAAAGAAAAAGAACTTGCAAGTACCTAAAGGGAACTCGCGAATATCTGTTAATCTCTGCAAAAGGAAGAGTAAGAAGCAGATATGAAAGAAAAAGAGCTTGCAAGTACCTGAAGGAAACTTGCAAATATTGACACGGTAAGGAAGATATAATTGGACAGCATGAAGAATATCCAACAAACCCAGCTATCAACTGAGTAAAAGAATGGGCAGAATCGAGTAGAGATCAAGCCATAACAATAATCTTCTTGTGCAGTCAGATATGATATCCACAATATGAAATCCGGATCAGCCAGGTAAAACCACTTTGATTGGAATTCAATAGCATGGCTTGTCGATAAAGAGAACCATATTCTTTTATTAAACAATTGGTGCCAAAAAATATTCAATAATTATAGTAGAGGCACTGCCAGCGGATAAAGCTTTATATGAGCTGAGTATATAAGATAAGTATAAGCAGGAAATATGACGTCATGAATCCTTCGGATAGGTCGGATTTTTCCTGTTAACCTGAAAAAGGCAGTTTGAAAGAGATCTACACACGAAGATGATCAATTAGGTCAGGTGCGCCACAAGGTCTAAAGCATTACTCGCCCTAAAGAATCATCAAAGGTGTAGATTACCAAGGGCAGATTAACCGCGCTCTCCTGAAAGGGCACAAAAGAGAAAATGCAAAACTCCTAAGAAGGAACGATGGACACACTGCTCTCATGCCTTAGGGCTACAAGCATTGTTGATATGTTATACCAGGTGTGCCAGATGGTCTAAAGAATTGCTCGTCCTAAAGGATCAGCAATGTTGTGGGTCCCCGGAAGGAATAGCTTGAGAGTACCTTAGAGTATTTGACGATCACAGTGTGAGATGATCACAGAGACAAGGCTATGCCCGGGGGCCATTGCATGCCAAGAAACAATCATCTTAGTTGTAATGTATCCTTAACAGAGCATAGTAGAGCTAACACATGGGACCTCCCTTGATGCGCGCTTTGTGTTAGATATTGGCAAGGATCTGAAGCCCTGAAGTCCGCCTGCACAGATTGGATTGCTCCCACTACACATATGTGAACACTCCCCGTTATATGTGGTCATGGTGGCATTACGCCAGTGACCAATCTATGGGGGGATCAAGGAAGACTTGGTGATATCTCGTCTATTCAGCAATCCCTTTGGCAACGAGAAAATAGAGGAGGAGGCACTCCAAAAAGGGAAATGTATTAGTACAGGATCTCTGACGTAAAATATATTGAAATGAATTAAAGAGTACTTAGAAATTTTCAGAACATATGTAAGAGAAATGTTCAATATGGAAAAAAAACTGATCAGTCATGGTCACGAAGAGCTTTTGGAACTTTGTGATATCCATCTTCACCTCAGAATATATTTCCAAGGGTGCCTAAGTCATCCGCATCAATGTTTTCACCAATAATGAAGTTAATGTCATTGCTGATTTGGCTCACTCCCTTTCAGCCGAATGGAATGTCCGCTACTTCATTACCTTTCGAAGTAGATGGATCAGAGTGGTCATCCTTCTGGAATAAGTCACGCAATTTGCCTTGCCTCAGCATCTTCTCCACCAGTTGACGAAGTGCTCGGCAATTTTCTATTAGATTTCCTTTCTCTTTATGGAATTCACAATAGGGATTCGAGTCATTAGATCTTTGATCGGTGGGCTGATAAGGCCTCTTATAACTGGTCTTACCATTCATGACTTGGACTACTTCCTGCATAACTTGGTCTAGTTCATATTCTAACGAGTCATCACCCTGTTGCTGGTAAACTGAAGCTACTTGCGGAGCCAGTGCCGGATAAGCAGGAGGAACTGACAATTGTGATCTTTGACTTTGGAAGTGATCTTGGCTTGGGAAGAAGCATTGATGACGTTGAAAATTCCTTCCCTTCCTTGTTCACGATTGGAAATCCTTCTGAGGAGACTTTGGAGGTTGCCCGTATGAAGAAGAAGGATCTTTCTTTGTTACAAGCCTGGAGATGTTGTTGGGATTACTCTTTTCACCTCGAATGTAGAAGTTGACAAGAATGATCATCTCCTGGTATGTCCTTGGCACTCGTACATTAGCTTCTAACTTAAGTGGCCCTTCTCTTAAAACACTTATCAGAGCGACTCGGTACATCTCTAGATCGACGTTTTCAATGTCAAGAATCTCTCTTTGAAAACGATCGATAAAATGAGCCCAAGTCTCATTCTCTTGCTGCCTGATCTCAAACAGGGCTTCTGGCCCACTCTTCCTCTTGGTAGAGGTAGAAAACCTTAGTAGAAGCTCTCTTCGCAAATTATCAAATGAAGCGACGGACTGAGGGCGCAGTCTGTAGAACCACTCTCTTGCTTGTCCATCAAAGGACGTTACAAATAGCTTGCACCTGGTAGCATCCGTAAGAGTCTTGAGGGAGACGGCTGACTCGAAAGCTTGTAAGTGTGTTATTGGGTCAAACTCCCTAGTGTAAGTTGGTAATCGTGGCTCTCTAAAGTGAGTTGGAGTCGATTCTTGCTATATATTCTCTATAAACGGCAATGGCTCTTCCTGTTCTCCTAGAACATAAGGGAAAGGAAAAAATGGAGCATAAGCTATAGTTGAAAAAGGAGCGGGAGGACAGAAAGGAAAATCTATAGCGGGAGGAGCAACTGTGGGAGCTGAAGGGTAGGGATGACTTCCCTGAAAATTCAAGAATCTTGATGGACTTCCTCGGGCAGCTTCCCAGAAGAAGTTTTGGCGAGCTATGAACTCATCATTTTGAGATCGTAATGAAGTTGTTGCATACCCTGATGGGTAGGTTGTTGGATAGGTCGGTGGATAGATAGGAGGGTAGACCGGTAGGTAATCTGGCGGATCGGCTTGCGGGTTCTCCATTCATGGTGCTAGATTGACTGGAGGAACTGGCATTGATATGGGTTGCGCCTCTAATCGATGTGTGATAGCAGCTAGAGCATGGTTGATTGCCTAGAACTGCTGGACGGTTTCCCGACGCGATTGCTCTGAGGCTTCCCAGAGAGGACCTTCACTAGGACATGAAGGAGCGAGGTTCTCGGCAGGTTGATGGTCTGACATAGCTAAACGTTGGTTTTCACCGTCTGTTTGAAATCTGAAGGTCGTGTGTTAACTATTTATGCGCAAAATGAGCCTCTCCGTTCTCTAGAGAGGTGAAAACGTTTGATCCGAGGATGCGGGGGTAAAAAGAGGTTGATGAGGGACTATCGAGCAGCTGATTACTTTGATGGTTAGGATTAGAGGTTGCGACCGAGAGAAAGGAGAAGGGAAGAAGAGAGGCCGCTTGCAGCAGAAACAACAGAGTTCGCCCGCCGCAGCTTAAATATCACTCCTACGACGGGCTTTCCTTTGATTATGAAGCTTGAGTTATAATTATAACATGAGTTCGCTCCTTTACATGGAAAAATATAAAGGGTACAAGGGTAAGCTAGCGGCTAGAAGATAGAGGTTTCCAGAGGCCACGTAGACTGATCAAATAGGTCGCAAGGCCGCGCGGGCTGCTTATCCCGCAGCTCGATGCCTTAGGCTGAGCGGACTATGCGATCAGGCAGGGAAGGCCGCTAAGGGGTTTTGTTGGAGCCAAGTCCAGGGACTAGGCCGTAAGGGTTAGCCGTTGAGGCCGCACTAATAGGTGGTCAGTCCGCGAGAAGGGTTGGCGGATAGAAAGTTGTATCTATAGTATTTGCTGCCAATGTTGCTCCTCGATGCTTGTCCCCCTAATGAGAGGTATGGGGGCCTATTTATAGGCTCAAGGAGGAGATGTTCAGAACTGGGCTTTATGACATCACCCCCAGATGGTTTGGGCGAGCTTCGAATGAGTCCGCGCCATGTTGTGTGAGCATAGTAGCTCGCCTGCTATTGGGAAGAAGTGTCTGCCACCTGCTGGCGAACTAAAGTTGAGTCTATGCTATGCAGTGCGAATTAGAACTTGCCTACAGCTGATCTACTGCTCGCAGACTAGGACGAGTCCACCTCTGCTGCACTAAGCGAGCCCGCGCCATACTGTGCGAGCTGAGGAGTAGCTTGCCTACCGCTGGGAAGAAGCCGGTGCTGGGAATCTGAAGTGCTTCTGGCAGATTGAATAATGAGTCCGCCTAGTACATTGCGTGCAGGGTGAGTCCGCCTCTGCTGCTGTATGAAGCAAGTCCGCTACCTTTTGGCGGACTGAGGTTGATTCCACGCTGGTTGGGCCAGAGAACAATCTGCCTCCCGTTGGGCGGATAGAGGAGCAGTCCGCCTCTGCTAGGCAGACACTGAGAACTGGAAACTGCCACTGTCGAACAGAGAGACGGGCAGGTCGTGCCTACTGCTGGGCGAATATGGCGAGCTAAAGATCACCATTAATTAGAAAGATGGGTCTATGCGGACTGGGCGGATACCTGGAAAATGAATTTGCGGTTACCGCGCGAAGAAGGCCTGAGTCCACCGCCTAGCTGGGCAGTCCGCACCTGTTGGAATAGAGAGAACTACTATGCGGTTAGCCAAACTAGTTGTGCGGCCTGCAGGGACGGACTGTGGAAGCAGTCTGCACCCCTGTAGAACACACAACTGTTGTGCGACCTAGGCGATCAGACTGGGGAGACCACTCTAACTGCGCGGCCAGAGCGGATAGAGAAGTCTATCCGCCCGACCCAAAAAGAGGGCTGAGATAGGTCGCGACCTCCAGGGGGAACTTGGAGCAGGCCGTGACTTGCGAGCTAGCTACCTTGGGAGGGATCGCCGATTTCTGGGTTAACAGCATCGGTTTGAAAAATCCTTCTTACTCCCTCCTACATGGGATTGAGAAAGTTCTAAAGATCTTTCTAAGGTCCCTTTTTCCCTTATAATAGAATCAATACGAGACCGATACTTAGAAAGATCTTTCTCAAGTTCTAGTATTCTTGTCGAAGAGGGACAATCCTCTTGACAAGTAACTTTCGTCTTCCCAAGTACTTTTAACTTAGTTGTTAAGTTTTTATTTTCATTTAATAAATTTTTATTTTCAGATTTCAATAGCTTAATTTCATTTAAGCTTTTCTCAAAATATTTACATGTTGTTAAAAAATCAGAATATAAATCTTCATAGGTTGGAGGAGTTACCTCAGTATCGCTTTGGACACTGCACTCTTCATCAGATGATGAGACATCCTTTCCCATCAAGCACATGTGTTGGCCTCCTCTTCAGTTTCTAAACTTGAACTGCTTGACTCATCAGAAGTGACGTCATCCCAAGTTTCACCCTTTAGAACTTTCTTCCTATCTTTCTTCTTGTGTCGCTTCTCCTTCAGCTCTTTCATATACTTTGGGCACTTGATCTTTATATGTCCAATTCTCCTGTAGTGGTAACATTCGGGTGGTGGTCGCTCTTCATCATCCTCTCCATCATATTGGGCTTTTCCTTTCCTGTACCCAGATTCTTTCTTCTTAAAAAACTTTCTGAAAGAATTTCTTCTTTCAGGGTTTCTCACAAACTTCTTGAACTTCTTCACGAACAAGCTTTCCTCATCTTCTTCATCATTCTCATCAGACTTACATTCCACTTCCTTCTTGGACTTCAACGCTAATGCTTTCTTTCTTGGCTCCAAACTATATTCCCGTTGTTGAATCCTCAGTTCTACCTCATGTATCTTCAGATTTCCTATAAGGTTCCCAAGTAGAAGTGTCTTTAGATCGTGTGACTCTGAGATGTCAGTAACTTTTGGGTTGAATTTCGGGGGAAGTGATCTATGGATCTTCCACACTAAATCTCCGTTTGAGAAACTTTTTCCAAGAATCTTTGAGTCATTCACGATTTTGCTGAACCTCGTGTATATGGAGTCTACATCTTCATCGACCTCCATCTTGAACTTTTCAAATTCTGACTCTAACTGGAAAAGCTTTCAGTCCTTTATCTGTGATGTACCTTCATGAGTAACTTCAAGTAAGTTCCAAATATCATACGCAGTTTCACAAGCGCATACACGATTAAATTCAGTTCTATCTAACGGGTAGAATAAAGCGTTCATTGCCTTAGCGTTATTTTTGCATCGAATTTTATCAGTTTCATCACATTTGTCTTTGGGTTTTTTCATACTAACACTCCCAACTACAGTTATAGGTGGAGTGTAGTATATTTCTATCATGCCTCACACTTCAATATCTAAAGCTATTAAAAAGCATCGTATTCGGGCTTTCCAATAGTTATAATCAGTGCATGTGAATAAGGGAGGTCACTTATCCCTTGCCCCTCGGAAAATGTGTGATTGTTTTGCGCCATTACTCTCGGTGGTAAAACTGATTTCAGAGTAACCTTCCTATGATACCAAATGTTGGATCGTGAGGCGCCCTTAGAGGGGGGTGAATAAGGGTTAACAATTTTTTAAGCAAAGTTACTTGATAAAATAAGTGGTGAGATCAAAACTAATTTTTCATAACTCAAACAAAACACTTAGAAATGTATATGAATGAAAATGATAGTATTTTATTTCAAAAGCAATAAAGATGAATACAACAAATCTCTATGAAGCTAGAGACTAAGGCTTATGAAAAATATATTAAACTTTTGATTTTGTCGATCCTTCTACAAGAACTGGCAGGCTAAAGCGAATCTCTCCCTAGAACTTGCTCCTAGCCTCTCCCTAGATCTAGCCATGATCTAGACAATGCACACAAGGCAGCGATTACTCCCTAAGCCGCACAAGGACTTGGACGCCACTCACAAGGCGGTGTTTCTCTCCTAAGCCACGCAAGGACTTAGACGCCACACACAAGGTGGTGATTTCCTCTCTCGATTACAATGGAAATAAAGAACAAAACAAAATATAAACTTCAGAATTAAAAAATCCCTTTAAACAAAGCGCTGAAGATGCCTACGAATCCTTGCTAAGGTTGCTTTGAATGTCGTGTAAGAGTCGTCGATCTTTCACGCTTGAACCTTCTTGGAAGAATGGAGTAATTCTGAATGTTGGAGCTCTCTGGATCAGTTGTACGGGAAGGAACACTCCAACTTCTTTAATTCATGATCTCCACAGAAAAATGAGTCGCTCTTATATTTTAGAGATATCGCCCTGTGATACTAGGTATCGCCTTCAAGTGATATCCTCATAGGCTGCCACGTGTCCCATGATTCGAAACTTCTATGGCATGAATCTGTCGTGGCCAATCGTGCGCTATCGCTTGGGCAATATCGATATCGCTGGGCAATATCGACTCTAACCATACGCCGTGTGTATAAAATGTTATAACTGTTCAGTCCACTGTCGCCTGGTGGCGATACCCAATATCTTCTGGCGATATCTCCTTAGCTCCTCTGTTCTGACCCAAATCAAAACCCAAATGCTATTAGTGTTAGACCTATGATATTTGCACATCATAAACACCCTATGATCAAGTACAACCGTGATTTGTTATTAGTAAACTAAGAATCATGGAACGTATGCTCCAACAAACTGGACTTTCACAACACAGCTCACCAAGAGCTATCGCCAGTGATATCCACTGTCGCCCGTCGATATCCAACAGTAATCCAAAACTGTGGTATTTTCTGGGTATTTTCTTGGAGCGCATCTCAAGTACTTCCTGCTACTCAATTCACAGGCACAACCCTCGGACTCCATAAACTACTCGTTTATACTCGGAGTCATCTTTGACATGCAAATTAAAACATCACCAATCCAGACCAACCCGTCCGGATGGGTTTCACACATCATGCCTATTCCATACTACAATTTCTGGATTCTATATGCAAAACTACCCGGGAATATCACGTATCAACCCATCGAAATTCCCTCCTCTTTCCACCTTTTGGTGTGGGATTCCATGCATATGCAAAACTTAGGACTTCATTTGTCCAAGAAGGATGATCGTTACCCTCGTAGATTGTTATGGAGCCATGATCATGTCTTCTATCCAGATGGAAAGGATTGCCTTGCTTTCCTCTTCACAAATCTTACTTCAGCTCTTGATTCCGACCACGGAATCTCCTTCTCCAAGCTTGCAAAGCTTAGCCTTCAACCCTTGTTCTTCCTTTCTTCCAAGGAGATGATGGAAAGGATGAGAGAGAGTGAGAAAGAGAAATGACTCTTCTTTTCTCCACTCCTCTGCATAAGTAGCGTCGAGATTAATCCCAGCTAAACAATCCTTTCTTCAATAGAAATGAAGGGTCATGATTTCAGCTGACAAGTCAAACATATTGCTATCGTCGAGCAATATCGGCTATCGCCTGGTGATATCATTAGTAGCTGCTTGGACCCCAGTCAACACCGCTCTTCGACCACATTTTGGTCATCTGACACGTGTCCCACTATCGCCGAGTGATATCTCACTATCGCCACACAATAGTCTACTCAATGATTCATCAAGCGCGTTGAGAGTGTTGAGTTCACTGAGTGGTATCCCCTTTCCGGCGCGCTCCAACGCACTCCCCTTCCTGGCATGCTCCCGCACGCTCTCCTTCCTTGCGTGCTCCCCTTCCTGGCATGCTCCCGCGCGCTCCCCTTCCTGGTGCGCTCCCCTTCCTGGCGCGCTCCCGCGCACTCCCCTTTCTGGAAAGCTCCCGCGAGCTCCCCTTCCTGGTGCTCTCCCGCGGGCTCCCCTTCATGGCACATGTAACACC
Organism: Platanthera zijinensis; assembly: GCA_039513925.1. Classification (NCBI taxonomy): domain Eukaryota; kingdom Viridiplantae; phylum Streptophyta; class Magnoliopsida; order Asparagales; family Orchidaceae; genus Platanthera; species Platanthera zijinensis. The sequence continues at coordinate 136,372,568 of CM077080.1, read as the reverse complement.
CCTGTTTTTCTAGAACTTTAGCCTCGGGTAACTATCGTGCGGCGATAGGTAGCTATCGCCCGACAATAGCCTCGTTTCGTCGAAACCAAGCCTTGAGTGAAAAGCGTTGAGAGAGTTTAGAGTGTTGAGTGCTAGCGCACAGCATTAGCTAGCTACCGTGCGATGATAGCTTGGCGTTGAGTGGAGGCGGTGAGTGGTAGGCGTTGAGTGAGCTACCGCGCAGCGTTAGTCCTACTTCTGGCGTTACCGTGCCATTTTTATCTGGCTGAGCGCTCGGGAAGCTACCGCCCGATGGTAGGTGATTACTTCCCGGCGATAGCGCACGGGAGCAGTTCCATCGTTTGACATTTTAGCCGTCTGATCCTTCTTGGATTTCAATCCTAAGGCCCAGGACACTTTGTCCAAGGGGCATATATAGGACTGAAATGTTCTAAACTCTCTTTCCTCTCATTTGGAGTGGAAGTTAGGACTTGAGTCTTAGAGTTTGGAGGAGGAAGAATAAGTACTTTCTCTGCCATGGATGAAGCTTCGGGGCTCCGATCGTCGATTTGAGGCCAGATCCGTGGAGAGACATGAAGGCGCACGTTTTCATCCGTGAAAAGCAAGGTTTCCATGGCAAGGAAGAGAAGTCATAAGGTAATGACACTTATCCTCTCGGTCTTTAGGATGTGTGTGATGCAGGCTACGTCTCCCGATGAACCGCAATGGATAAAAGACACTGATTCGTTCCCTCACGTTCCACAAACTAAAATGCAGCACACCTGATTTTGCAATTTTATTATTCCGATGCTAACGTATAGGTTCGCCACACCCTTGGAGATCGAATAGAAGTTATAAGCTAATATCATCTCAAGCGAAATGGATCTACCCGGTCCGGTCAAGCGTGTATTGTACCAAAAGAAATAAACCGAAAATAAACAATTCGAAAATGGTAGATCTCTCCTAACAAAAAGAAAACGAGGTCTGCCAAACCTCACGAATTTAAATTGATCAAAAGAAACAACAAAATTGATTGGATCTAAAACCACGAAGAAATCAAAATTTCGCAAATAGCGCCAAAGTAAACCACCACAAGAATAATCTAGAGAGAGAATCTCACAATGGTAGAAATTTCGTTACCCAATCAGAATAGATGATTACGATGAAAAAGTGGTCGCTCTTCTTCGGTTCTGCCAGAGTTATGCCGAACGGAGAGAAACTCATTCGCCTTCCTTCCTCAAGCCAGAGAAGGTTCGTCATCACCGAATTCATTGCCCTTGTCCAAAATCACCAAGGAGGGACTTTGAAGGTTGGTCGAACCCTAGGAGAGGGAGAACCTTGATGGCTGAAATCCTTCAAGGGGGATAGCACCGTCATTTCGTTGCACAATGTTGGAGAGGAGGGGGAGGGTTAATGTGGAGAAGAGATGAAGGAGGAGGATGGCCGAAATTCTTAAGGAGGGAGAGAGGGGTTGGCGGTCAAGGAAGGAGAGGGGGAGAAGAAGGTGGATGAAATTGCCAAGGGGGGAGAAAAGGAAGGGGCGGCCAAGGAAGAGAGGAAGAGGGAATTTTTCAATTCAAAATTAGGTTTTCAATTTTCATTCATCAATCTTCCTAAAATCTTCAACATCAAGGCCTTATATAGGCTATACCACTCAATCTCCACCATTCAATATTAAATAAACATTAGATGGTTATAAGTCACCCATCACAAACTTGAAATAAAAATAATAATTGTAAAATGCATAAAAATAAAATGGACAAAAACTAAATACTTAAAATAAAATGCTTAAAAATATATAATATAAATATATAATTTATAATCATATATTTTGATATGAGGGTAATGACGATCAGCATGCATAACATGTAGCGGGGAGTTGGCGCAGCGTTGGCGATGGATGTCGCGGAAGAATTCCCATCTTCAAGCTTGTGTCAACGACCGTCATAATCATCAAATTCTCTGAGGCCAAGATCATCGACCACATCAACAACATCATCATGAACAGGTGGCGAGACTTCGTCACCAAAATTCAAATGGTCATGAGCATCACGAATACATAGTGGGACATCGTCGCCATCAATCCTCCCCCACTCAAAATTACCCATCTCCGATGAGTGGTTCGGGAGGGGAAAATAGTCGAAGGCAGCAGCAAGAGGGGGCAACTCTGGCCCCACAATCCAAGTTATAGTAGCGTGGTCATCCCACATCAAATAGAACCTGTCAGGCAAAAAGAAGGTCTTGGGGAACCTTGGAAAAGCATTAGTCAAAGAAGGAGGAAAGGTTTCAATATCAACATTCAACATACCTCAAGTGGAAACCGTGGGAGAGAGCGATCGAGGACCCATCTCACCCCTCAACCCATTAGAAGACATAGTGGATGAAATAAACGGAGAGGCAGATAATTCAAGTGGTGGAGAAAAATAAGGCGTTAAATCCGAAACATTGAAAAAAGGGGATATACCCCAATCAGTGGGTATCTCCAAAAGATATTTATTTTCTCCTAACCTCTTTAAAATTCGAAAAGGATCAGCTCGCCAATTCGCCAACTATTTTATGGATCCCGAAGGCAACCAATTAGAGATGAGACGCACCAAAACTAAATCATCAACATTAATGTGAGATGCTCTTTTATGCACGTTAGCATGAGATTTATAAAACGCATATTGGGCGACTAAAGTTTCATGAATGTGCTTATGTAAGTTGTGAACTTGAAGAGAAAACTTGTGTGGCAAATTACATGATTTATAAGTTGGTGGTAACAAAATTAAATCAAGTGGCACAGGTTCCTTATAGCTGTGCATGATTTCATTGGGGGATAAGCCCGGGGATCTATTCTTAGAATTATTGTATGCAAGCTGAGCATGGAGAAAAATCAAGTCCCAAGTACCCTTGCGATTACCCGCAAGACATCGTAATAAGCTACCCAAAATTTTGTGGACTACTTCTGTTTTCCCATCGTACTCACAATATACCCAAGGAACTCAGCGAAAGTAACATAAAAATACATTTTGTTGAGATTGTCAAATAATTCTTCCGCTCGTAACGTGGTAAGGATAATTCTCACGTGTGATTCCTTATCAGTTGGAGAGGGGCAAAAGACTAAGATATCATTAAAATGTGTCACTAAGAATTTTCCCATGAAAGGTTGGAAGACATGAGTTATCACCCTAGAGAAAGTACTCGGGGCAATGGAGAACCCAAATGGCATAACCAACCACTCATAAAATCCGTCCTTCTAATCAAAAATAATCTTCCATTTGTCTCCCTCCCTAATCCTTATTTAATAGTAGCCACTCCTAAAATCCAACTTAGAAAAGATCGTGGCCCCAACTAATATATCCAACAAGTCATCCAAGCAAGGATGGGAGACCCATATTTGATAGTAATTTTACTAATAGCCCGGTTGTCAACACACATTCCCCAATAACCATCATTCTTAGGGGAGAGTAAAACGGGCACAAGATTTGACCTTATCGTAGACATAAAATCAGAGAATTGATCAATCACAAGAAATTTTGAAGATACAGAACTACAAGGAGTTGTGACAAGGCCGAATATGAATTCTAATAACTCAGGAATACAGATCCTATGAGACATGACCAACCGAGGGGCTACTAACGTAGGCATCACCAAATGGTTCGGACTAGTTATAACAAGTTCGTGTCCTACAAAGTCATCTAATGTAGGCAAATAAACGGGAGGAAGGGTCGGTAAAATCAATCCCGAGATAAAATCTAAATCAGTATAAATTTCACCCAATGGTGATAATATCAAGGAACTCTCATCTGGGTAGATAACAAAAGAATCGTCCAAAGTACCCTTCCCTCAGAAGGTAACTCATCCACAACAACAGTAGGGGAATCCTCACTCTCAGGCTCCTCAGATGACTCGGCTATAATCACAGCTAGTGTAATTGTAGGATCTATCATGACGGGGATCGTAGCCTGGAGAGGGCACTCAATAATAGGGTGATCAGGCACAACACTAGCAGAGCATGTAATAGGCAACGGGATACTCTCACAGACCTGAATACAATCATCACATACATCATCTTCCAAATCACTAGGTATCCCATAAATGTCAGAATCATTAGAATCGTTGGGCACTATCATACATGACGGAATACTCTCATCTAGCTGGTCATCCTCAGAATTAAGAGATACCACATCTACATCAGAATCCTCAGGGGTATCATACACAATCTCAGGAGGCTCAAATGTCAAAGCTAAAAGATCCAAAGCCCTAGTAGTAACATCTTTCGAGCCCAAAACATAGGGCCTAAACTGCTTATTTTCCCTAAAGGTGGAAGTAGGCACACTTTGGGTAGTCCTACCTTTGTGGGGAAAGGATCTATCCTGAGGCATATGGTCACTCCTATAAGTAGATACGGGCCTAGTGCCATAATTATACTCGCTCATAATTGTGGTGTTATGCCCACACACGGGCTTGGAGGTGTACTCACTCGAGGACTTGGTGCTAGTAGTACAGAGGTAGGCGGGGTCAAATTGAAAAGTGAGAAGGCTATGCATTTATTGCCAAGCATATTGATAATCACCCACACGACGCTCTTCGTTAAACCAAAACACTTGGGATTGACCTACTAACCTCTCTCGGGTGACGACAACCTTTTGGTGGTCGTCCCATTCATGACAATCAAAATAAATTTTCATTCCCTTAAGCTAGTCCCTAAAATTTTGAGAATTCTCATAACCGTCATAAGTCGGTGCCTCTCTTCTAGTGTCAGGAAGAGTGTGGGGATGGTTGGTATTCCTCTGGTATGTAGGCAAGGCTGGGGTCTGATTTGCCATAACTTTAGCATACAAATAGTATAATCGTGAAGCATAAACATCATGAGCCATATTCAGTGGGGACCGGAGAGAATAATCTACCCGGATTGTGTGTGCATACAATTAATAATTATTCTGACCCAATAAAATTTATGTATGAAAGATTTGTTCCCGCTTAATAACTAGGGTAGTTAAAATATTTTTTTGATTTTCTTAATGAAAATAATAAGGAGATTATTAAAAAAAATTGATTTTTTTGCAGAAAAATACAAGTTTTAGGCCGCTATTTGCAGACCAAAAATTAAAAATTTTATTGTTTTGGACAACGAATTGTGCAAGACAAGTGTGTGTCGTAGTTCTAAGAAAAGGGGGAGGGCGACAATTATGAAATTGACACGAACCTCCCTCTGATACCAAATTGATGCAGGCTACGTCTCCCAACGAACCGCAATGGACAAATGACACCGATTCATTCCCTCACATTCCAATTCTATGTTCGCACAAACTAAAACGCAGCACACCCGATTTTGCAATTTTATTATTCTGATGCTAACATACGGGTTCGCCACACCTTTAGAGATCGAATAAAAGCTATAAGCTAATATCCTCTCAAGCGAAAGGGATCTACCCAATCTGGTCGAGCGTGTGTTGTACCAAACAAGATCCACCGAAAGTAAACGATTCGAAAATGATAAATCTCTCCCAATAAAAAGAAAACGAGGTACGCCAAGCCTCACAAATTTAAATTGATCAAAAGAAACAACAAAATTGATTGGATCTAAAACCGCGAAGAAATCAAAATTTCGCAAATAACGCCAAAGTAAACCACCACAAAAATAATCTAGATAGAGAATCTCATAACGGTAGAAATTTCGTTACCCAATCGGAATAGATGATTCCGATGAAAAAGTGGTCGCTCTTCTTCGGTTCCGCCGGAGTTACGTCGAACGGAGAGAAACTCATTCGCCTTACTTGCTTCATGTCGGAGAAGGTTCGTCGTCACCGGAGTCATTGACTTGGCTGAAATCACCAAGGAGGGACTTTGAAGGTTATTCGAACCCTAGGGGAGGGAGAACCTTGATGGCTGAAATCCTTCAAGGGGGATGGCACCGTTATTTTGTTGCACAATGTTGGAGAGGAGGGGAAGGGTTAAGGTGTAGAAGAGAGGAAGGAGGAGGAGGATGGACGAAATTCTCAAGGAGGGAGAGAGATGGGTTGGCGGCCAAGGAAGGAGAGGGGGAGAAGGAGGTGGCCGAAATTGCCAAGGGGGGAGAAAAAGACGGGGCGGCTAAGGAGGAGAGGAAGAGGGAATTTTTCAATTCAAAATTAGGTTTTCAATTTTCATTCATCATTTTTCCTAAAATCTTCAACATCAAGGTCTTATATAAGCTACACCACTCAATCTCCATCATTCAATATTAAAAAAATATTAGATGGTTATAAGCCACCCATCACAAACATGAAATAAAAATAACAATAGTAAAATGCATAAAAATTAAATGCACAAAAATTAAATGTTTAAAATAAAATGCTTAAAAATATATAATTATAAATATATAATTTATAATCATATATTTTTATATGAGGGTAACGGTGGTCGGAGTGCATGACATGTAGCGGGGAGCTGGCGCAGCGTTGTCGATGGATGTCGCGGTAGAATTCCCATCTTAAAGCTTGTGGCAACGACCGTCATAATCATCAAATTCTCTGAGGCGGAGATCATCGACCACATCAGCAACATCATCATGAATTGGTGGCGAGACTTCGTCGCCAAAAGTCAAATGGTCACGAGCAACACGAACACATGGCGGGACATCATCTCCATCAGCGTGCATGGCATCCATGTTATTTCTGCTTTATTTTAAGCATTTAGGCACCGGATCTCTCTAGTGAGAGGGGTTTGGGTTGTTATGGTTCAAGAAGAACCATCGGGTCGATTGTGTCCATCCTCGTCATGATATTGTATTAGAAATCCGCTCCGTTAGTGGATTAGGCATTGTGTGTGAAACTATAGTCTCGACCGTTAGTCTGACTCGGTGATGTTGTATAGCGAGCCATAAGGATTTTTTTAGAAATCTGTTAGTGACAAGATACCATTTGTGATATTTGTTTCCCCCCTCTTTGCGTGAGTACGTGTAACCAAAACCGGACCAGGTGGAAATTAGAGTACACGCTGGGGCGCAAGGACAGTACGGTTTGAATGGTGGATTAGGGCGGGGAAGGCTTGGGATTGTGATGTGTTAAGGCATGGCTTTGTTTCTGTGGTCGGCTGGCTAGCCCGTGACGTGCAAGTCATGTGGGGAGCGTGTCCCGGCGAGACAAGTCCCCTTCTATGAAACTAACGAGAACGCCAAGCTTAGGACAAACTTGGGCGAGGAAGCCCACAAGCGGGTGGGGTCCAGCAATGGTTCTTAGAATCAATTTGTGTGTGAGATAGAATCCTGACGTGAGAATTCAGAGCTTGCAGGCAAGCCCTAGTTTTGAGACCCACAAGCGGGTGGGGCCTTTGCAAGAGTTCTGTGTGGCGACTTGTATGTCATTAGGTGAAATTAGAGTACCCGCATGTTTGCGACTTGAAAGCCGAAGGGAAAATTAGAATTACCTGATTGGTGATGTGTGATGATGTGTTAGTTTCTTATGCTTTAGGGTGTCTTGGGTGAAACCTGGGTTTGCATATATGTTGCATTGTAGGCCCCTTTTTACTATATGCTCAACATAGAAACATGTTTTTTGTATGAGACATCCAAACCTATTTTATCTCTTTACATGTTTATGTATATTGCATACGAAGTGCTGACCTGCAAGGTGATGGAGTGTCCGGGGTCCGCTAGGCATGGCCGGGAGGAGATGTGTTGGCTACACAGTTGAGGTCAGCCTTTGCTGACCCATGTTACCACCAATTTTTATAGGGTAAGCATCGTTAGCGGGAGCAAGCTCGCCGACCAAAAATGCTTAAGCCTCATGAAGTGATTTCTATGTTTAATAGCTTATGTCTTGTTGAATGTTTTGCTCCATGAACTATGTTTCCGGCTTGCATGTCGAGGTAGCCTAGGAGTGCTTATGCACATTGATGTTTGATGTTATTGTTTCAGTTTTGGACTCATGTTTGTTGTAAGGCCTTAAGACCGTTTTGACACTCGTATGTTAGTGGATAACTTCTATTGTTGTTGTATGTTTCTGCTGTGTTTGGTCTTAGTTTTGAGTTGGGTAGTTTATATCTTCTTATAATGCTTAAGTTGTGGCATCTGTATATTATGGGACCCTGGCCGGACCCATATTATATGGTCATTACAGGGAATATGTTACAATTTGGTATCAGAGGGAGGTTAGTGTCCAAGGTAAGGATTTATGGTCGAATTTCCTATTCGAATCACGTTAAGAAGTTTTCCACAAAGGAGTATCACGGGACCGTGTGTAACACCCCAATTTGTTGTAGGAGCGACGGGGATCGATTTTGGCCAATTCAGATTTTGGTACAGGTGACACGGGCCCCGACACGGGCGTGTTGGAGGCCGTGTCGGGCGTGTCGAGCTCGAAGTGTTGAGCTGGCAGTGTGGTCGGCGTGAGTCAACGATCGTTGAGAGGCTGAACACGGCCTGGGACACGGGCGTGTCCCAGGGCATGCCAGTCCCTCAAAGCCCATACTCAACGATCGTTGAGTGAGGTGTACACGGGCCGTGACACGGGCCCGAACACGGGCGTGTCCGGTTTGACACGGGCGTGTCCGATGCCGTATCACCAGGCCGTGTACCCCTCTGACTCCAATCTGGTGTTTTGTTGCACACGGGGGGCGTGACACGGGTCCCGATACGGGCGTGTTGCAGGCGACACGGGCGTGTCGGAGGCCGTATCACATGCTGTGTTGCTGGTTTTCAATCTTGGTCGAGACGGCGAATGAGCTACACGGCCAGGCACACGGCCGTGTGCCAACCCGTGTTCGGCCCAGATTTTATGATTTCAGATCTAATCTTGGCCGTTCGTTTCCTTGACTTTGGATCCGACGGTGGGGGGCTGCTCCTGGGTGGTTTTAGCCGGGATTTAGGGTTGGGAATCCTCATTTCCCTTAGCCATTCTCTCTCTAAGAGTTTAGAGAGAGGGGAGAGCAAGTTTTGAGGAGGAGACCATGATCTGGCCGCCGGAGGAGCTTCGGAGATCCGAATCGCGATCCGAGTCCAGATCCGCGGAGGTGACGCCGCTGCGGTGCTTTCCAACCGCATAGTTTTCGATGGCGCCACGGAAGAATGCAAGGGTAACGATTCTCTTCTTGAGCATGTGAAGCTCTTCTTCCTTTGCATGGGAAAACCCCTCTCCCGCGAGTGTGCGGCGAGATCGTGGTATTCCTTGGGGTAGATATGTAAAGTCCCCCTTGTTAGAGTCCGGAATCGTAGTACGGGCATAGGCATGTTGTGTGAAGCCTACCCGAACGTGTGTTCCGGATCGGTGATTTTTTGCTATGCATATTTTAGCCGGAGAAGACTCCGAGCGTTGTGGTTGTTTTCGGGTTGCTATGCGGTAGAATGCATCAGGGAATCTTGGGGATTAACCCCGAGGTGCACCCGGAAATCTGGGCGGAAACAAAGTTCTGCCATCTCGGTGGCCTGGGTGCCAGCCGGGAACATAGTGGGGCTATGTATCATGATTGGATTGCAGCAGGGAGCCTTGGGGATGAAACCCGAGGTGCACCCGGAAATCTTGGACGGAAATGTAGTTCTGTCATAACGGTGGCCTGGGAGCCAACCGGGTACTTAGCGGGGCTATGTACCGTGTTTGATCGTTAATTGGGACTGGGGAAAGCTTAGTCCGCGCCAAAGGGCTGAATGGCAGTGGCGGAGTGAGCAACGGACTAGTAGCCCTCTACCCGCTCCACCTGCTCGGTTAAAGCGACCTAAAGTTTACGTGGGACTTACCGAGATTTGGAGATCGAGTCTAGGCTGCGGCTGAGAAGACTAAATGCTCACAAAGATTGCCATCCTGGGGGTGGTGGTGGAGTCGAGGACCGGACAGGGTTCGGACTGGCTTCGCCGAGTAAGTGTCCTGAAAGCACGGGGTGTACGGCCGTGAGAGCGTGCACCTATGTTGAGATGCTTGTTTGGCTGTGTTGCGTGTTTTGCTAACAAGTGCAGGGAAGAAGCTTTGCCGCCTCGGTTTAGGGGCGGAATCGTTATAATTTGGTCAGCATTGCTGACTGTTGCCTTTGTTTACCACCGTGCGGTGGGTTGTTGCTTGCAGGTGTTGCGGAGCTGAGAGGTAATTAGCTGGCTAAAGCCCAAGTTGCTGTGCTGGCCCTCGAAGGCCTTGTTTTGAGTGTTTTACCTCTTGTACTCATGTGTGGCCGGCCTGCGTGCCGAGGTTTGGAAGATACTTGTATTTAAGCAACTCTTGTAAAGCCTTAAGGCTATTTCTTCCGTTTTGTGTATTATACATTCCTATGGGTTTGAGTAGTGGACATTCATGCTTGGCAGGGTTCTTTATTCTTTGCACTCTAATAAATTGCTTCCGCTAGGTGTTGTGTAGGACGTTGTGATTGGTTGATTGGTTTCAACGCGTAACCAACCGATCTGTCCGTAGTATATGGCGTCGGGCCCCGGCCGGACCTACTGCTATATGCTATGTGACGGATAGAGGTGTTACAAATTGGTATCAGACTACTGGTTTCGGTCAAGCTTAAATGAATTCGTGGACGAATTCACTTTAAGGGGTGGTGAGCGCATGTATGTGCGTCATCGTTATAACATGAAAAGAACCCATAAATGTCCACTTAGGAATGAAAATACACATGTTTGGGGAACCTGCGTGTTCCTATAATTGCTTTTTGCAATTTTGTTCGGTCCCTTATTGGTGTTCTGTTCGACTGTAGGTGTCCGAGAGTGGCGCGTGGCAGTCTGAATGCGCACTTTCTGAGAAAAGTAATGCACCCAGCGATGTGCTGGAGACCCCTACGTCTTTGGAAACCATAAGAAGGGTGGTCGAAGTGGTGTTCGCTGTGAGCAACGCACATCATGGGAGTAATGTGCAACCATTTGTCCCTGAGATGGCCCCAACATCGGGTGGTATGCTGGAGCAAAGGGCATTTGGGGGCAAGTAGAGCAGCAGAGGAGCATGACTGTGGCGCAGGGAGCACATTCGATGGACGCATATTTGCAGACATTCCTTATGGTAAGGCGCTACCCAGGCTTTGAATGGGAAAGCGAGCAATCTATAGTGGATAGATTTTATAACGGTCTGCGCAGCGAGTTGCGTATCGTACTGCTAGGACCAAAGTTATTGGGATTCCGAGCTTTGGTGGAATCGGCCAGAGCGTTGGAAGTGGAGTTGGGGGAAACTCACCGAGTACCGGTGAATAGGGTACCAAACCTTACGGATCCTATAAGGACTGCGTATCGAAAGATGCCGAGAGAAGAGGCTGGGTCATCTACTACCCAAACTACCGTCAAATGTTATTCTTGTGGCAAGAAAGGGCACCTCGCCAGAGAGTGTTGGGAGAGTGCTCAGAAGATAAGGAAAGTTTCTGCAGGAACAGTCGAAGATTCGGTGGTCAAGCGGACAACCTCAAAATCTGGGTACCGTAGGTGGTACAAGAAGGCTAGGAGGTCGGGTCTAGTCCCTTCCTCTAACACATCTGGAGCGACTACAGTCCAAACCCTAGATGAATGCTTTGTTTGTGGAAAGCCGGGGCACTATGCCCGGGACTGTTGGTTCGGACGCCCAATGTCCAAAAAGAAGTCGGGGGCAATCTTGGAGGAGAAAGGAAAGGCGGTGGCGTCTACCGCACCGCTATTTACTCCGGCACAACTGGGAGTGAACATCCTTGGCCAGCAGGAGATCATGTGGCCGACCGTCGGGAAGTCAGGTATGGTTTAATTGATAGCAATTTAGCTTCTTATACCTGCTACCGTTTGCGTGTTAGCTTAGGACTGGAGGTTCTAGGCTTTGTTTGGATTATTGGCAATCCGGCGAGAGCATTGTTCGATACGGGAGCTTCGCGCACCTTTTGTCCAAGGGGTTTATATCATGTATTGAAGTACCTTCTTCGATGGCAAAAGACAAATTGGATGCGTTGTGGAGTTACGGATGTTCAATGCGCGCGAAAAGAGATTCTGTGTTGCAAGGTTACAGTTTAGGGGTCAGGGATTCGACGTGCAAGCGTCGTTACTGCCACCATGGGAGGCTTTGAAGCCTAAGCCTACATTGGGTAGTATCTCGGGTGTATACGAATATCCTGTTGAGTTTCCCTGGAGTTCCCCCCGTAGCGAACAATCGATTTCGCGAGTGAGCTGGCGTCAGGTGCCAAATCTGGGTCATGCTCTCCTTATAGGCTAACGCCTAATGAGTTGGCAGAACTGAAAGTTCAATTTGAAGAGGGTATGGATCAAGGTTTTTGTGCGTCCAAGTTTGTCGTCTTGGAGCACGCCGGCCCTCTTCGTGTAGAAGAAGGACGGGAGTTTGCGGCTCTGAATCGTTTATGAAAAACTGAGCAAGTCGTTAAAAGAGATCAAGTACCCGATCCCAAATATTGGCGATCTGTTTGATCCGCTGGGTGGGTCATCGGTGTACTTAAAGTTGGAACTTAAGTCTGGTTACTATCAGATGAGAATCAAGGAAAGTGTTATCTCAAAGATAGCGTTCAATACAAGATATGGGCATTTCGAGTTTACGGTCATGTCGTTCGGGCTGACTAATGCGCCATCGGTGTTCATGGACCTGATGAACAGAACGTTCAGGAAGTACTTAGACCGTGTTGTGATCGTCTTTTATTGACAACCTATCAGTGTGCTCGCAGTGCGAAGAAGATCGCTTCAAGAATCTGCGTTTGGTTTTGGGGGCGCTAAGGAGGAACGAGCTATACGCAAAGTTCTCCAAAGGCGAGCCTTGGTTATCTTCAGTGTCATTTCTTGGTCACTTAGTCAGGGGGGAAGAGTTGCGGTGGATCCAGCGTAGACTGTTACAATACGGAAGTGGCCTGTGTTGTCTTCGGTAGAGGAAGTCCGGAGTTTGCTGGGGCTTGCCGGCTTTTACAGGCACTTCGTGGAAAACTTCTCGCGGATAGCGCTACCTCTCACGACTTTGACAAGGAAAGATCAGAGTTTTGTGTGGGCGCATGCGGGTGCGCAAGCTTTTGAAGAGCTGAAGAGTCGGTTGACCACGACGCCAGTGCTTAGTTCGCCGAGTGGGACCGAGGGCTTCGAGGTTCTTAGTGACGCTTCGGGTAGTGGTTTGGATTGCGTGCTGTTGCAGCATGGGAACTTGATAGCCTATGGATCGCGTCAGCTAAAGGTGCATGAAAGTAATTATCCGGTGCACGACTTGGAGTTGGCGGCCGTGATTTTTGCACTCAAGTTGTGGAGGCACTACCTATACGGCGTAAGGGTCGGTATATACACCGATCACAAGAGCCTAAAATACTTGTTGGATCAAAAGGACCTTAATATGAGGCAGAGGAGGTGGATGGAGTTCCTGGGGGACTACACCTTCAAAATACTTTATGTACCCGTGAAGGGCAACGCAGTTGCGGATGCGCTGAGCCGTAGGGCTCCCGCCTAAGCCAAATGGTTGTTGGTACAAGTGGAGAGGCTAGTTCAGGAATTGGAAGCGTTAGAGATCCGTTGTGTTGACAAGCAGACTAGCGCCGAAGCATTGTTGAACTGGACGGAAGTCCAGTATGACCTGGCTGATCGTAGTTGGCAAACTATGGTTTGTGTAGCTGCATGAAGGAAATCATGAGTGCGGCTCGATGGGTCGAAATCCTGAATCGACGGTGGTAGGTGGGCCACCAAGGTAAGACCATTGTTTGTGCGGCCCAAGCGTGGAAAATCTGTTGGTGGGGTTGTGATACGTCATATCAAGTACTCAACTCGCTTAAGAGGCATGAAGTTGTGCCGATATCTGAAGAAGTGCTCTGGTGGCCAGAACTTTAGAAGGTCGTGGCACCATAGGTGGCAAAGTGCCAGCCTTGCGCCTTAGTGAAGGCAGAGTGCCAAGTGTCGGGGGATTCTTGAATCCATGCCTAGTTCGGAATAGAAGTTCGACTGGACTGTGGGCATGGTTTGCCAAAGTCACCGTGAATTAACGACACCGTTTGTGTGTTCGTAGTTGTGGTGACACTGGTGTCGCACTTCATTCCGCATAGGAAGGATGACTCGGTGGAGAAGTTGGCAAAGTTGTATGTTGACCATATTGTTAGACTGCATGGTGTGCCCCGTAGCATTGTGAGTGATCGCGATGGGCGGTTCACGTCAAATGATTGGAGGTTGGTGCAGCAGATGCTGGGAACAAAGTTAAAGTTCAGCACAGCTTTCCATCCGTAGACGGATGGGCAGACCGAGAGGGTCAATAGAACGATGGAGGACATGCTCTGCATGTGTGTTCTAGACTTCAGGAAGCATTGGGAAGACCACCTTTATTTGGTGGAGTTCGCGTACAACAACAACTACCAAGCGAGTATACCAATGGCGCCCTTTGAGGCCCTGTATGGTAGGAAGTGTCGCATGCCGTTATCGTGGCAAGAAGCAGGAGGTGGAGAGTGCTACCTCGTTAGTGCGGATCATTCGGGAGCGCTTGTTGATCGCTCAGGACCGGCAGGTGAAGTATTACAATGCCAAGCACCGGAACGTGGAGTTCGCGGTATGCGATTGGGTATACCTGAAAGTGAAGCCGTTCAAGGGGGTTTCGCGGGTGAGATGCTTGAAGAAGCTGAGCCCAAGATACCTTGGATCTTTTGAGGTTCTGGAGCGAGTCGGCGAAGCTGCCTACCGTTTGAAGCTATCGGTGGAGTTGAGTGGATTACATGATGTGTTCCACATTTCTGTGTTGCGGAAGGCAGTGCAAGAGCCTTCGCAGGTGATCGCGATTGACCAAGTGCCGGTGGACGAAGGGTTGACGACAAGGGTCAAGCCCGTTCGTATTGAAAACGTTGAGGTCAAGAGGCTTCGTAACAAGGAGATCCGGATGGTTAAGGTCCGATGGGATTACTGCGGGCGTGAGGAGCTCTCTTGGGAGCGGGAGCAGACTATGCTCGAGGAGTACCCGGAATTGTTCCGCTCAGGTACTGTTTTACTTTAAGTCCTGTTTTTCCTTTATTAATTTCGTGGACGAAATTCTTTAAGGGGGGTAGAATTGTAACACCCCAATTTGTCGTAGGAGCGACGGGGATCGATTTTGGCCAATTCAGATTTTGGTGCAGGTGACATGGGCCCCGACACGGGCGTATCGGAGGTCGTGTCGGGCGTGTCGAGCTCGAAGTGTTGAGCTGGCCGTGTGGTCGGCGTGAGTCGACGATCGTTGAGAGGCTGAACACGGCCTGGGACACGGGCGTGTCCCAGGGCGTGTCAGTCCCTCAAAGCCCATACTCAACGATCGTTGAGTGAGGTGTACACGGGCCGTGACACGGGCCCGAACACGGGCGTGTCCGGTTTGACACGGGCGTGTCCGATGCCGTGTCACCAGGCCGTGTACCCCTCTGACTCCAATCTGGTGTTTTGTTGCACACGGGGGGCGTGACACGGGTCCCGACACGGGCGTGTCGCAGGCGACACGGGCGTGTCGGAGGCCGTGTCACATGCCATATTGCTGGTTTTCAATCTTGGTCGAGACGGCGAATGAGCTACACGGCCGTGTGCCAACTCGTGTTCGGCCCAGATTTTATGATTTCAGATCTAATCTTGGCCGTTCGTTTCCTTGACTTTGGATCCGACGGTGGGGGGCTGCTCCTGGGTGGTTTTAGCCGGGATTTAGGGTTGGGAATCCTCATTTCCCTTAGCCATTCTCTCTCTAAGAGTTTAGAGAGAGGGGAGAGCATGTTTTGAGGAGGAGACCAAGATCCGGCCGTCGGAGGAGCTTCGGAGCTCCGAATCGCGATCCGAGTCCAGATCTGCGGAGGTGACGCCGCTGCGGTGCTTTCCAACTGCATAGTTTTCGATGGCGCCGCGGAAGAATGCAAGGGTAACGATTCTCTTCTTGAGCATGTGAAGCTCTTCTTCCTTTGCATGGGAAAACCCCTCTCCCGCGAGTGTGCGGCGAGATCGTGGTATTCCTTGGGGTAGATATGTAAAGTCCCCCTTGTTAGAGTCCGGAATCGTAGTACGGGCATAGGCATGTTATGTGAAGCCTACCCGGACGTGTGTTCTGGATCGGTGATGTTTTGCTATGCATATTTTAGCCGGAGAAGACTCCGAGCGTTGTGGTTGTTTTCGGGTTGCTATGCGGTAGAATGCATCAGGGAATCTTGGGGATTAACCCTGAGGTGCACCCGAAAATCTGGGCGGAAACGGAGTTCTGCCATCTCGGTGGCCTGGGTGCCAGCTGGGAACATAGCGGGGCTATGTATCATGATTGGATTGCAGCAGGGAGCCTTGGGGATGAAACCCGAGGTGCACCCGGAAATCTTGGACGGAAATGTAGTTCTTTCATAATGGTGGCCTGGGAGCCAACCGGGTACTTAGCGGGCTATGTACCGTGTTTGATCGTTAATTGGGACTGGGGAAAGCTTAGTCCGCGCCAAAGGGCCGAATGGCAGTGGCGGAGTGAGCAACGGACTAGTAGCCCTCTACCCGCTCCACTTGCTCGGTTAAAGCGACCTAAAGTTTACGTGGGACTTACCGAGATTTGGAGATCGAGTCTAGGCTGCGGCTGAGAAGACTAAATGCTCACAAAGATTGCCATCCTGGGGGTGGTGGTGGAGTCGAGGACCGGACGGGGTTCGGACTGGCTTCGCCGAGTAAGTGCCCTGAGAGCACGGGGTGTACGGCCGTGAGAGCGTGCACCTATGTTGAGATGCTTGTTTGGCTGTGTTGCGTGTTTTGCTAACAAGTGCAGGGAAGAAGCTTTGCCGCCCCGGTTTGGGGGCGGAATCGTTATAATTTGGTCAGCATTGCTGACCGTTGCCTTTGTTTACCACCGTGCGGTGGGTTGTTGCTTGCAGGTGCTGCGGAGCTGAGAGGTAATTAGCGGGCTAAAGCCCAAGTTGCTGTGCTGGCCCTCGAAGGCCTTGTTTTGACTGTTTTACCTCTTGTACTCATGTGTGGCCGGCCTGCGTGCCGAGGTTTGGAAGATACTTGTATTTAAGCAACTCTTGTAAAGCCTTAAGGCTATTTCTTCCGTTTTGTGTATTATACATTCCTATGAGTTTGAGTAGTGGACATTCATGCTTGGCAGGGTTCTTTATTCTTTGCAACTCTAATAAATTGCTTCCGCTAGGTATTGTGTAGGACGTTGTGATTGGTTGATTGGTTTCAACGCGTAACCAACCGGTCTGTCCGTAGTATATGGCATCGGGCCCCGGCCGGACCTACTGCTATATGCTATGCGACGGATAGGGGTGTTACACCGTGAGTGCCCTTGTGTCTAATTTTTGCGAATAGAAGCAGTCTCAATTGTGACCTTCATGTTCGAAGGTGACGCTAAGTTGTGGTGGTTGAGCCATAGCGGCCACCAGTTTCCTGGACGCACCCCATCCGTAGAAGAGTTTAGGAATTCCTTCTTGAAGAAGTATATCCCTTTGTTGATAAGGTTAGCCCATTAGAGGCAGTTTCTGCACTTGGTTCAGCGGGATAAGCCAGTGGATGAGTACGTTCAAGAGTTTACTCGATTGGGTTGAGAGAGAATCTAAGGCAACCCCTTATAGCTATGAAGAATGCGAGATTCAATGAGTTGATTAAGGCTGTCAGGACATTGGAAAGTGATATGGAATGAACCCAACATCAAAAGGGACTTGTCGTGAAATAGGGAGAAGGAAGCCTTCTCGATTGCAAGGGAAGTCGGAAGGGAGTAAGTGGAAAAAGAAGCTGCATCCCTTTAGGTATAAGAAATTTTAAGTTTACTTATTTGCTTTAGACTTTCGAAACTTTTATATATATCGTCTGTGTTTTAGGATTCATACTAGTTTCCGGATACCCAACTAGGGTATTGTTCAACATGGGAGCTTCACACTCCTTACTTGCAGAAAGCTTTATCCAGTGAATTGGAATCAAGCCTTTTTCTACAGATGCAGAGCTTAGGGTGTGCATGCCCAATGGGTCTTTCATGACTACCGGGACGAGAGGGCGGATTAGTTGGAGTCTAAACGGAGTTGACTTCGGATTGCTAGCAATGGTTCTACCGTTGGCTGAATTTGTTGTGATCTTGGGGATGGACTGGCTTACAGAGTAGCATGCCAGTATTGACTGTCTATCAAAGGTAGTGACCCTAATAAGCGAAGGAAAGGTAGAAGTTATATTTGAGGGCCTTAATGGAGTGGCATGTTCCCTAATTTCGACCATGCAGTTGGTGTAGGCAGTTAACCAGGGAAGAGTAGCTTTATAGCATTGTTGGAAGTTCAACTTTACAAGCTATCTCTGGGAGAAGTACCGGTAGTGGCAGAATTTGAGGATGCATTTCCTGAGGAGTTACCTAAAGCACCTCCTTGACAGGAGATCGATTTCTTGATCGAGTTAGTGCTAGAAGCGAGGTCAGTGTCACGTCCTCCTTTCAGGATGGCACTGAAGGAATTAGCTGAGCTCAAGGTATAGTTGTAGAAATTGTTGGAGCAGGGGTACATAAGATCCAGTTCTTCTCCATGGAGCACGCCAGTGTTGTTTGTGAAGAAGAAAGATGGTAGTATGCAGATGTGCATAGACTACCGGGAATTGAATAAACTGAACGTCATGAATAAGTATCTGATTTCACAGATAGATGACCTGTTTGACAAGTTGGTAGGGTCAGTGGTGTACTCTAAGTTGTACTTGAAGTCCAGATACTACTAGTTACGGATTCGAGACGAGGACATACCCAAGACAGCGTTTGGTATGAGGTATGGTCACTTCGAGTTCTCGGTGATGTCGTTCGGGTTGACAAACGCGCCATCGGTATTCATGGATTTGATGAATTGAGTGGTTCGGGAGTATTTAGACTCATTTGTGGTGGTCTTCATTGACGATATTTTGGTCTACTCCAAAACGGAGGCGGAGCATGAGACTCATCTGAGACTAGTCTTGCAGACTTTGAGAGAGAACCAGTTGTATGCAAAGTTCTCTAAATGCGAGTTCTGATTAGAGAAGGTGGCATTTTTGGGCCATGTAATTAGTGTTGAAGGGGTGGTGGTGGATCTAGCAAAAGTTGAGGCCATCAGAGATTGGCCAATTTTGAGCACCGTGGCAGAATTCAGGAGTTTCCTTGGACTTGCCGGGTATTATAGAAGATTTGTGGAAAACTTTTCGTGGATAGCTTTGCCCCTCACTTCATTGACTCGCAAGGACCAGAAGTTCATGTGGACTCAGGAGTGCAAACATGCATTTGACAACTTGAAGGAGAGACTGATGAAAGCTCCAATCCTATGT
The DNA here is from genome assembly GCA_039513925.1 of Platanthera zijinensis. NCBI lineage: Eukaryota > Viridiplantae > Streptophyta > Magnoliopsida > Asparagales > Orchidaceae > Platanthera > Platanthera zijinensis. The sequence continues at coordinate 136,353,490 of CM077080.1, read as the reverse complement.
CTCCCTAAAGGGACTGAAGGATTTAAGATTTACAGTGATGCATTAGGATGTGGATTGGGTTGTGTGCTAGTGCAACATGACAAGGTGATAGCCTTTGGGTTTAGGAAGTTGAAACCTCATGAGAGGAATTACCCTGTCCACGACTTAGAATTGGCGGCGGTAATTTTTGCGTTGAAGTTGTGGCAGCACAATGTGTATGGAGCGAAGGTGGAGATCTTCACGGACCACAAAAACCTGAAGTATCTTCTAGATTAAAAAGATTTGAACACGCGGCAGCGCAGATAGGTCGAGTTCCTTGGGGACTATGACGTGGCAATTCAGTATACGCCAGGCAAGGCCAACATGGTGGAGGATGCATAGAGTAAGAAATATTCTGGACAAGGATATTGGATTAAAGCTCAAGATGAGTGGTTGGTGCGAGACTGTGATGCCCTTGGCATCGAGCGTGTAGCTAGAGGAGAGTCTAGCACAGCTCAGTTGAACTGGATAGAGTTGCAAAACGACTTGTCTGATCGTATTTGGGAAGAGACCTGTCTGGATGTAGAGTTCCTTCCATTTGTGGTGGAAGCTCAATGAGGCGAGGGTAGTGCATGGGGGATGATTGATTGGATCTTAAGGAAGGACAGAAGGATATGTGTACCGTAGTTCGACAAGCTCCGTGAGGAGTTAATGTTTGAGGCTCATTTCACGAAGTACTCCATTCATCTGGGTACTACAAAGATGTACTTGGATATGAAGAAATCCTTTTGGTGGCCTGGTTTGAAGCAGGATGTTTCTTTGTACGTGAGTCGGTGTCAAACTTGTGCCTTAGTAATGGCTGAATGTCAGAAGTCGGGCGGGTTCCTGAAGCCTCTTCCTATCCCTGAGTGGAAATTTGATGACATCTCCATGGACTTTGTGCATGGCTTACCTCGGTCATAGTAGGGAAATGATGCGATTTGGGTGATCGTGGATCGCTTGACCAAAGTGGCTCATTTCATCCCAAATCGGAAAGAGGATAGCGTGGAGAAGCTGGTAGAATTGTATGTTCGCAACATTGTGCGGCTGCATGGGATTCCAAAGAGTATTGTTAGTGATCGTGATGGACAGTTCACGTCTAAAGATTGGAGATTAGTATTGAAAAGTCTGGGCACCAGACTCAAGTTTAGTACGGCGTTCCATCCTCAAACAGATAGACAAACAGAAAGGATGAATCGTAAAATGGAGGATATACTGAGGATGTGTACTCTTGACTTTGGTAAGAAGTGGGAATATCACCTTTTCATGGTAGAGTTTGCATATAATAACAGTTTTCAGGCAAGTATTAGGATGGCACCATATGAGGCTTTGTATGGAAGGCGGTGTCGAACACCGATATCATGGATAGAGGAAGTAGACACCAAACTTTTGGGAAAGAGGTGGTGACTGATTCTTGTGAGTTGGTGCGAACAATTCAGAAGCGCATGAAGGTTGCTCGGGATTGGCAGGCGGAGTATTTTAATGCTCACCATAGGAACGTGGAGTTCGCGGTTGGCGACTGGGTATATCTTAATATTAATCCATTCAAAGGCGTTTCGCAGATTCGTCGGCTCAAGAAGTTGAGTCCGAGGTTTTTGGGACCGTTCGAAGTTACGGAACGCATTAGAGAAGCAGCCTACTGGTTAGCATTGTCTGTGGAGCTGAGTGGATTACACAACGTCTTCCATGTCTCAGTCTTGAGGAAAGCCTTGATGGAGGCAAGTGTTGTAGTCGAGTCGGCGGTAGTGCCAATAGAAGAGGACTTAAGGACGAAAGTCTATCCGGTTAGCATAGAAGATTCAGAAGTCCAGCAATTGCAAAATAAAGAGGTCAAACTCATAAAGGTGTGTTGGGACAACTGCGGGCGAGACGAGTTCTCTTAGGAGCATGAACATGTAATGCGGGAGGACTTCCCAGAACTTTTTACTTCAGATATGCTTTTGTTTAAGTGCGTGCTTAATTTTGGGGACAAAATTCTTTTAAGGGGGAGGAGTTGTAACACCCCTGTTTTTCCAGAACTTTAGCCTCAGGGAGCTATCACGCAACGATAGGTAGCTATCGCCCGGCGATAGCCTCGTTTCATCGAAACCAAGCATTGAGTGGAAAGCGTTGAGTTCTAGCGCGCAACATTAGCTAGCTACCGTGCAGCGATAGCTTGACGTTGAGTGGAGGAGGTGAGTGGTAGGCATTGAGTGAGCTACCGCGCAGCGTTAGTCCTACCGTCAGCATTAGTGTGACATTATTTCCTGGACGAGCGCTAAGAAATCTATTGCCCTACGGTAGGTGTTACTGATGCATCGGCAAGTGCTCTGGTCGATGTCAAGTAATAATTTTGGGATTAGCTTCCCCGAATGTCAATCTCAAAGGAATGCAGCTTGGGTATCATGATAGCATCGTAGAAGGATCGTTACTAAGAGTTATCTAAAACAACAGAGGTTGGCTTTTGATTCCTAATGCTAAAAAAACAAAAAGAAAACTAATACGGGTCGTAAGCACCGCTTCGCTTGGTGGATGGAACTAGTGCAGTCCGCTATGTCGTGCTTCGTGAGGCGAATGGATGGAGAGCAAGCGGATGGAATGAACACACGTGCGGAGAGTGAGGGTCGTAATCACCTCTTCAACCACCAACACTAGCCTTTGCTAGAGTGGTTCTAGTGCGCGAGTGGAGTGGATATGAATGGAGGCAAGTGCATCACAACTAACAAAAGAGGATGTAACTAACCCAAGCAAACTTCATTCATAGACAAATAAAAGCAAGTTCTGGTTCATTACAAGTTTTAGAATACAATCCACTATGGAGATGAGGTAGAATAAACTGAAAGGGGGAAAGCCTAACTGTGGTTCTTGGCCAGAGTGGTGGGTTGTCAGTCCACTTCTCGACTCAGACTGTAGTTGCGTCTGGAGGTAAATGGGTTGTCAATCCACTTTTCTTGCTCTGTCTTCTTCCCTTTCCTTCAATCTTTTCTCCCTTTTTCCCCAAATGAGTAGTACCAAAAGATCTCTATTGCACACTGCTGGTGGCTGGGAACTCTCCGAAGGGTTGAAGATGACTTTGGATCGCCGGAGAAGGCTTCCCAGAGGGTGGAGATGAGTGTTGCACCTGTGGGGGAGAGAAACAGCGCTCCGCGCGCAGCAGCGGGCCGGAAAATGAAATTTTGTGCCCTAATTCGTGCGAGCACGGGATTAAATACGGTCAGCAAAAATCCGAGTGTGTGATCAGTGGCGCACGACCAGTGGTCGTGCGCACTGACGGTTGATAATTGTGCGCTCTGCTCAAGAGAAACTTGTAGCTGGACAGAAAAAAATTAATATATATTCACACGATCTGTGGCGCACGACCAGAGGTCATGCGCACTGGATCCCATGATCATGCGATTAGCAATGGAATAACTCTAGAAAAATTGGTTAAGCACGCACGAGCGGTGGCGCACGACCAGAGGTCGTGCGCACTATGGCTAATGGTCGTGCGATTGCCCCAGACCGAACTTGGAAAATGGAGAATAGCACGCACGATCAGTGGCTCATAACCAGTGGTCGTGCGCAATAGATCCAATGATCATGCGCAGTGTTCCTATACCATTTGGGGTTCGATGAACTGACCATGCACGACCAGCGGTCGTGCGCTAAGGAGTCCACTGACCGTGCGTGTGTAAAGATGCATGATCAGTGACCCTTAGGCGAAAAAACAATCCCGGAACACTCACATGACATTTGTACCTGCAGTAAAAATAGAAGAGCCACTGAAATGGGCATTCCACATTCTTCAGACACAGAAAAACACCAAGTATAGGACAAAAGTACAATAACTACGAAATCACAATAAAAACGGGCCAAAAGTGCACTTAACATAGAATGAACATAGTAACAAATATGAACAATTATGGCTCTCAAGTGTAGTGCATCAAAAAGAAAACTGGCCTAGGTGAGTCCAAAAATATTTATATAACTTGGACTCATCGCACCCCAAGACTTAAACATTTGCTCGTCCTGAGCAAATCATCACTCCGTGGAATAGAAAATAGTTAGCTGGCTTAGAAATTTCCAAATAAAGTATTGAGAGAAATCAAATATATCATGGGCATAGAAAATATAATAGATAAACTTTTTAATTATACTACAGAATTTATACTTTTTGACAGGCGTAAATAAATATTGTATCTACTCAAAATTTAGAATTCTGGAGAATTGTTCGGTCATACGTAGGAAGAAAGTAGGTAGGCAACTCAGGTGAGCATTGCCAAAGACCGGGGCTCAGGATCACCTCCAAAGAAATCCATCAATGTCGGGGACCATACGCTTGCCCATTCACACTCTCTCCATGGTACTAGTTCGACTCAAGCATGAATCCGTAGGACTTGTAGGATCGAATAGGGCTTAGGCTCAGGTTTGGTAGTCAAAGATTAACATGGAGACTACACGGAAGCCAAGCGAGCAAACAACAAGCTAAACCAATACAGCCCCTCAGAATTACACGTGTGATACACCCCCAGACTTGGCTTGAAAACCGGGTGTGTACACAGCCTAACCCGACCAATATCATGATAAACTTGATGGGGATTCTATTTCTCATTGTAATTCTTTTTAGATTTTTTTTTTCAATTTTCTCCTTTTCTTTTTTTTCCTTTTGCAATCCCCAATTTTTAGCAAGTAGAATTTCTTGTGTTCATCCACCACATCACTCAAATTCCAGACATCACACATCTTCAAAATATTAAATTCACAGGAGCTCATGGATTTGGTTGCGATAGGAGGATTGGCTTTAGGCTTTGGTGAATGAAGGTGGAGTTAAATTAAAGGAGGGGTAGGCTCAAACTTGGCTTGCAACGGTTAGCAGCTAGGACAGGGTAAACAAGGCTCAAACTAGCAAAATTGATGGCCTACGTCATGCTCACGCTTGACTAACCATGCACCAATGCTTCGAGAGTAGCAAAGGGCAAGTTCTTAGCAACCGAGAAAGATGATCCTTCCTCCCGACTCGAGCAAAATGAGTCTAGTGACGGCTACACACATCCCTACACTACCGTTCGATTTCATCAGATTCAATATTTTTTTGAGTACTACAAACAATATTTACATCTGCAGAAAAAACTATAAATCTACGAGCATAAAGAAAAATAAATCTATACTATTTCTACACAGACCATGAGTACTTGATTAGGAGCACTGCATGAGTTTCGCACTGCTCTATCCTAAAATCCTAAGCTAGCACCACTATTTTAAAGTTTACACACAAGCAATGCATTTGACTCGAGCCGCACGTGTGGATAAGATCGCACTCAAGTGGGTAATTCAGTGTGTGCTACAGTGATTTTGAAATAAATAAATAACTATCTGGTATGCTATAAAATGTGTGCTCGTGTATTGACCACATGCTTGCTCTCCCCCCAGACTTGAATGCGAAGACTCATAAAACTAAACATTCTAAATAATATAAAGAACTAGGGGTAAGAAGTACCTATGCTCTAAATTGATCATACCAGTCGTGCTGCGAGGTTGTCGGTTAGCGGCTGGTTTGTCACGCTTCAAAATTTTCCAGCACCTGTGAATTAGAGATACCACGCAAAACAAGAAAATAGAAATACACATATAAAATGAAACATAGCACACAAAACAGGACCAAGTGGTCCTACTTGGGTTGTGACCCAAGAGCCCTTTTGTTTACTGTCCTTAAGGTGGACTGAATACCTATATTAAGCATGATATATAAAAATAACATTCGGCACCCAGATGGGCTCCCACAGAAATTGTTGGTACCCTAGATGTGATTTGGCTTATGTAATCCCTTTCCGGCCCCTCTTGATCCATATAAAGATATATGATCATGGTTAGACTTTGTTTAGTCTCCCTAGGGCAGTTTATAAACTGACCTAGAGCTTAGGTTAGAAGTTCTAGATGTTTTTTTTAATTAAGGTTTTTCCGTTCGACCATCGTCGAACGAGGCCTCGCGATCGTCGATCAATGGTCGACGATAGCAGGGCTAATGAATCATTGAAGTCAAGACAATTATCGTCGACCGTTGGTCGACGATCTCAGAGCAAGCTTACTACGCTCTGAAGGATGGTCGACGATCTGTCATCATCAGGTCGACGATCGTGTTCTTGCTTCACGATTTCTGTCTCGACAGATATTTGCCTTTGCTGGTCGACTATCTATTTGCTGGTCGACGATCTGTTCGCTGGTCGACTATCTGTTAGCCGGTCGACGATCTATTAGCTGTTCGACGATTTGTGGTCGACGATTTCTGTTCCGACAGATTCCTGCTATTGGTCGACGATCTGTTTGCAGGTCGACGATCATCGAACTCCTGTTCGACGTTTTCTGTCTGCTTTTATCTGTTCGTATTTATTCTATTCCTTGGTTTATTTCCAAGTGTTTTAGTTGGTGGTTAGATTGATTCTCTGATATTATTGTTGCTAAATTTATGGTTTAAATTCAAATAAATTGATTACAAATTCTGTCAAGCATAAATCACGGGATTCAGTATTCTTGATAAAGCATTTTGTCTTATTATACAAAATATATTGCCAGGCTGTATTCTAGCCGTTGGCGGTGTATGCTATTTCCAAGAACGATAAATCTTTATGCTGAGATATTTTCCTATTCATTTATTTCCTTATTGGGACTGACAGAAAGTCAATAGGCCATTCTACTCCTATTGCTATATTCTATTTTGAGATAATCTGTTGCAGGGCTCGAGAATTCAAATCAATAGAGCCGTTCCAAAAGAAAAACGTGAAGACATATTTAAGAGAATTTCTTCTCTCAAAAAAAGAGACACAGACACAGAGAAAGATTATTCATTCGCTCAAGCATCATCAGAGCAGCTCTTCACAATATCACAACAAGAAGAAGAAAAGTTTTCCTGAAGCAAAAAGCCCAGAGCAATCATCTTTGTTTCTCAAGTCTCCTGAGCATTTGCTTAGAGTTTTCAAGACTTCAGAAAAAGCTCCAGATCTGCTTCAAGTGCTCCAGAATCTTAAGACCTGATAAAAATCAGTCTTCAGATTTCTGAGGATTTAGTTTCAGTTTATCTGAAACTCCTTCATCCTGAAGCAAAGGCTTTCCCTGGACTTCCACTGAGCCAGGGGGAGACTTTGATTCTTTAGAGAATCCACAAATCTTCTCTAATCTGTATTTAAAACAGAGAAGATAATCTAACCCTCTCAACCCCTTTGTAAAAAGAGTTTGTTCACACCTCTTCAAAAGTGAACGTTGGTGACAGGGCACCTTATCAACAACCTGTGGTTGAGCATCCTTATCAAAAGCTCAAGGGGTCTGTTTGATCTACCTGAATCAGATCATTGGTGGCAGGGCACCTTAGCAAAAACCTGTAGTGGATTCCTACCAGGGTGGTAGAAGAGTGGATGTACCTATTTAAAGGGAACCACTATATATCCTGTGTCTCTCTGGTTCTTGCTGATTTGTTTATTCTGTGGCTGTGATAGAACTACCTAGGATTGCTAGTTGCTGTGATAGGCTTTTAGTTAAACTGAAATTTCAGTTAACTCTCTCACTTGTGCACCTCACTGTGTTAGGCTCTTAGGGTTCAAGTATCAGATTTTCTATTCCGCAAATATACTCCAAGGGAGCTGACTAAGTGTTCATAAAATTTTGAATACTCTATTCACCCCCCCCCCTCTAGAGTAGTTTACAACTTATCCCCTCACTTTCAATTGGTATCAGAGGGAGGTTTGCTGTTCATACAGGCTAACACCTGAGTTAAAAGATCCTGTGATAAGTTGTTTCCTGATACCATTCACAAACACTTTCACACATGGCCCAGTCTAAGGATTATTCAAGCACCAGACCTCCTGTATGCAACTTGTCCAAGTTTGGCATATGGAAGGCCAGGATAAGACTATACATGAATTCTATTGATGAAGATATTTTTTCTTCTATTTTGACAGGACCACCTGCTAGGCCTGCTGCTGCTTCCACTTCTGCTGATCTCAGTGCTGTGCCACCACCTGACTACAATGAAACTTACAAGAAGGCAAAAGCAGCTGATGCTAAAGCAATGAATATCCTAGCTCAGACAATGTCTGATGAGATATTCCAGAAGCTGGCTGAATGTACCTCAGCCAAAGCTATGTGGGATTCCCTCAACCACATAGTTGCTGGCTCAGCTGATGAGAGGAAGGACAGGAGATCCAATCTCACCTCTCAGTATGAAAACTTCAAGAAGGATGATGCTGAAGACATTGACACCATGTACACAAGACTCAGTTCAATAATAAGTGAACTGAGGTCTTTAGACAAGGAGATAACCTTGTCAGAAGTCAATGACAAGATCCTGATGTGCCTTCCCATCTCATGGGACTCAAGGATATGGCCCATCAAGGATGGAAGAAACACTGTGGAACTCTCCACAGAAGCTTTGTTGGGAAAGCTCAGGTCATATGAGCAAACCTTAAAGAGTAGAGCTGCTGTAACTGAAGTGAAGACTCCAACACCAATAAAGAAAGAGCATTCTCTAGCTCTTAAGGCTACTGAGACTTCTGAAGGAAGTCAATCAAATGAGGAGTTACTGGCACTCATTGCCAAGAGATTCTTCAACATGGGAAGAAGAGACCTCAGAAAGAAGTTCTCCAAGCATGAGGACAAGCCAAGGTATGATAAGACTCCATCTAAAGAAATCATTTGTTATGTTTGCAGCAAGCCTGGACACATTGCTCCAGATTGTCCAGAGAAGAAGTACAAGGAGAAGAAACATGAGAAAGAATACAGGAAGCACCACTCCAAGTCCTCATCACACAAATACAAGAAGAAGGACAAGGGATTTGTGGCTGCTACCTGGAGTGAAACAGAAGAGGATACCTGCTCCTCTAGCTCAAGTGATTCTGAAGAAGAAGAAGAGAAGAAAGCCAAAGAGGTCTGCCTCATGGCCATTGATGCCTGCAGCTCTCTGTCAGCTGCAGAGAATTCTGAAGAAGAAGGAGACAATGAAGAAGACTCCTTTATGGAGGACCAGGTAATCGACTCATTTGACTTCTCATCTCCTGAGTTCAAACTAAAATTTAAAACTCTATGTTTAGATTTACTATTATCTGAAAAAGAAATTAAGTCACTTAGACTAAAAATAATGGAACTAGACATGGAAGGTACTGAAACAATCAGATTAGAAAAGGAATTAGAAAGCTCAAAAGAAGAAATAACATTCCTAAAATTAGAACTAGCTAAATCTAAGAGGTTAGAAGAACAATTAAATGGCAGAAGCCTTAAATTATCTGAAATAACCTGTATAGCAAACACTAGGGTTGGTAATGATAAACTAGGCTTAGGTGCTACACCTAGTGAACCCATCCTCCTCACAAAGGAGAGATTTAGCACTCCAGTAAAATTTGTTTCTGAATCAGGAATAAAGAATACTGAGGAAATTGAAAAATGCAAGAAAATTCAGAATAAGATTAAGAAAGAGAATAGGAAGAAAAAATTTCTAGCTTTACAAAAGTCGTCGACCAGTGATCGACGATCGTGGAATCCAGAACATCGTTCTACCATGAATGATCGACGATATGGCTTGCGATCGTCGACCATTGATCGACGATCTGGACTTAAGCTGGAAAATAAAAATCAAACTTCCAGAACTTCAAATCCTAATCACCACCCCAGGTTGTTTAATCCTTCAACTGAATGGATTATCCCACCTAGGAGATCACACCCTTTAGGATATAAATCTAAGCCTGCAAAATCTTTTATATCTAGTTTTTCTTTTGTAAAGAATACTGGACCCAAGGTAACCTGGGTCCACAATGTATAACTGTTCTTTCTGCAGGTGAAGACCTATCCAGTCATACATGACAAATGGTATCTGGATAGTGGATGCTCAAAGCATATGACAGGAAAGAAGAAGAACCTGTCAGGTTTCAAAGCCAAGCTGGGACCAAAAGTTGTATTTGGGGATTCCAGCTGTGGACAGACTGAAGGGTATGGCAGCTTCACCATAGGAGCTGTAACCTTCAAGAAGGTTGCTTATGTCTCTGGACTAAAGCACAACCTAATCTCTGTAAGTCAAATGTGTGATGCTGGGTACAAGGTATGGTTTACTGACACTGCTTGCAATATTTCTTTAAATAATACTGTGGTGTTAGTAGGTATTAGAATTGGAAATGTTTATGTTGTAGATTTTAATTCCTCCAAATCTGAAATATGCTTATTTAATGAAGTAACCAGTAATAATACCCTTTGGCATAAGAGACTTAGTCACGTAAACTTGAAAAACATTTCTAGGTTGGCTAAATACAATCTTGTACGAGGTTTACCTTCTTGCCCCTACAAGAAGGAAGGCCTTTGCAAAGCTTGTCAACTAGGAAAGCAAACAAGAAATAGCTTCAAATCAGTTAATAAAAGTGATTCTCCCAGGATTCTGTACTTGTTACATTTGGACTTATTTGGTCCTATTGCTGTGCAGAGTCTTGGAGGGAAGTCTTACACTCTAGTAATTGTAGATGACTTCTCCAGGTTCACTTGGGTATTCTTCTTGAGAACTAAGGCTGATAACTTCAAGGTTCTTACAGATTTTCTAAAGTGTATACAGAGTGAGTACTCTACTCAGATTGCCTTGATCAGAAGTGATCATGGTACTGAGTTTGAGTCTCTTCTTATGCAAGAATTCTGTGAGAAGGAAGGTATCAAACATAGCTTCTCTGCTCCTAGAACTCCTCAACAAAATGGGGTAGTTGAAAGGAAAAACAGAACCCTAATTGAAGCTGCAAGTACATTGTTGGCAGATGCTAACATGCCTCTGTCCTTTTGGGCTGAAGCAGTTAGCACAGCTAACTATGTATTGAACAGAAGTCTGATACATAAACTTAAGGGTAAGACTCCCTATGAATTACTTAAGCAAGTGAAACCTAAAATAGACTATTTTAGAGTGTTTGGCTGTGTTGCTTTTGTTCATAACAATAACAAAGAATACCATAGAAAATTTGAGGCAAAAGCATCAATGGGAGTTTTTCTAGGATACTCTCAAGTAAGCAAAGCCTATAGGGTCCTTAATAAATCCTCTCTTAAGATTGAAGAGTCTGCACATGTCTCTTTTGATGAGACAGTCATGTATTATAAGGAGAAGGACTCTTCCTCTAATAGTACAGTGCAAGTCCTAGGAGTAAGTAAGGATTTGGAAGGTTTGAGACTCACACAGGAGAATCATCCCCAACAAACTCCTCAGGCTGCTTCTTCAGATTCTGAATCTGATGTAGAACTTTTTCAAGTTAAAGCACCTGCTCCAACAGTTGATCAAATTCCACATGAGGAATTAAATCTTGAAACTGTTGAAGATCAGATCATTGTTGAACCTACAGATCTTGTCACACTTAGAGATCACCCTGTATCTCAAGTGATTGGAGACATTTCAGCAGGAGTCCAGACAAGACATCAACTCAACAAAGATGTGATGTTTGCTTGTTTCCTTTCTCAGGTTGAGCCCCTAACCATTAAAGATGCTGAGCTTGATCCCCACTGGATTATAGCAATGCAAGAGGAGCTTAACCAGTTTGAAAGATGTAAAGTTTGGACCTTGGTTCCAAGACCAAGAGGCCAACGGATCATAGGCACCAAGTGGGTGTTTAGAAACAAGCTTGATGCCCAAGGCATAGTAGTTAGAAATAAGGCTAGGCTAGTAGCTCAAGGCTATAGATAGGAGGAAGGCATAGATTATGATCAGACTTTTGCCCCTGTAGCCAGACTAGAAGCCATTAGGATTTTCCTAGCCTATGCTGCCTATAAAAGATTTAAGGTCTTCCAAATGGATGTGAAGAGTGCCTTCCTCAATGGAGATTTAAAGGAAGAAGTGTTTGTTGAACAACCACCAGGGTTTGTTTCATCAACCTTACCCACTCATGTGTTCAAACTCCAAAAGGCTCTATATGGACTTAAGCAAGCTCCTAGAGCTTGGTATGAGACCTTAGCAAATTTTCTTCTAGAACACAAGTTTGTGAGAGGTGTAGTAGATAGAACCCTGTTCATTAGACATCATAAGGACTCACAACTGTTAGTTATCCTATTTCCTTGGTCTCCAAGTGAAACAGAGTGTTGATGGCATTTTCATTTCTCAATCAAAATATGCCAGAGAGCTGGTTAAAAGATTTGGAATGTCTGATGCTTCATCAATGAGCACACCCATGGCCTCAAATGCAGTTATTGATTCTGATGTCAATGGCAAGCCTGTTGATCAAAAGAACTTTAGAGCCATTGTTGGTTCCCTGCTGTATTTGACTGCAAGTAGGCCTGACATAATGTTTGCTACATGCCTATGTGCTAGGTTTCAGGTCAACCCAAAGGAATCTCACTTAACTCTTCTCAAGAGGATTTTGAGATACCTTAAGGGATGCCCTAACTTAGGACTGTGGTACCCAGCTGAGTCAGGATTTGAATTAATTGGATATTCAGATGCTGATTATGCTGGTTGTAGAGTTGACAGGAAAAGCACCTCAGGGACTTGTCAGTTCCTGGGAGAGAGACTTGTCTCTTGGTTTTGCAAGAAACAGGCATCTGTGTCTACTTCAACTGCTGAGGCTGAATATATAGCAGCAGCTAGCTGTTGTTCACAGATCCTGTGGATTCAAAATCAGCTCGTGGATTATGGGTACACACACTCAAACACAAAAATTCTGTGTGACAGTACCAGTGCAATATCAATTGCTCAAAATCCTGTGCACCATTCCAGGACCAAGCACATTGAGATTAGACATCATTTTCTGAGAGATAATGTGGAAAAGAACAAGATAGTAATGGAATTTATATCCACAGACCTGCAGAGAGGAGATATTTTCACTAAGCCCCTTGATGAACAAAAGCATTTGTTCTTCCTGAACCAGCTTGGCATGATTAATGGTTCAGAATAGTGAAAATTTGGTTAGTTTTGTTTTCTGTCTAAAATCATTGAACGACTGATCGACGATCTTCGACCAGGTCAGAACTATCGTCGACCAACCGTCGACGACAGCTCGTTCTGTAGTAAGGCAGAAATCGTCGACCAGCTGGTCAACGATCTCTCCTTAGGTATCTATCGTCGACCAATGGTCGACGACAGATTTTCTGTGCTGGGTGGAGAATCGTCGACCATCATTTATTGATCGACGATCGTGGTAATTGCGTGTAGGCGGTCGATGTTTACCATTTTAGTCAAACATTGACTATCGTCGGTCTGTGTTCGACGACCGATTTTATTCCGGGATCGACGATCGCAGATTTGTTTCTAATAGTCGATTTAGGTCTGAAGATCGTCGTCCTTCCGCTCCGTCTTTTCATATTCCTTCTCCTGGCTTAGAATTCGCTCACGAACTCTAATCCCGCGCGATTCTCTTCTCCCCTGTTTTGCTTCTCGATTCGCCATCTTCTCTCAAATCCTATGGCGATTCCTTCTGCTATTCTCTTCGGAATGAAATTCGACACTGGCTTCTGTGTCGACTTCGATTCTTTCAGCCGATGCGATCAACCAATCCAAGATATTCTGAAGCTATGTGAAGACCAAGGCCTCAAGAAATTTATGTCGTTCTCTCCTAAGATTCATATACCAGAAATTCGTGAATGGGTATACACCTCGTCCTCCAGCGACGAAGCGATGTCAGGAAAGATAAATGGCGAGGAGGTCACTCTGACTCCTGAAGTGTTGACTGAGCTGTTCGGACTGCCAACAGGTTCTGAGGAATATGAGCAAAGCACAGAGGAATATGGCCGCATGCTCTCTGTGATGGGCCATGCCGAAGGGATTCCGGCTAAGCTGTTGAAGATAAACTTGTCTCCAGAATACAAGTTTCTGGCCGACCTGGTGGGCAAGGTCGTCTTGGGAAAACATTCTGCTCATGACAACATCAACCGGCAACAGTTTGCCCTGATGTCAGCTTTGGTGAATAAGGCACAGATTGCCTGGGGAAAAGTTCTGTTTGAACTAATAAGGAGAAAGAACAATCAGAAAGAGGTAAACCTTGCAAGGGTACTGGGTGTGTTTCTGTATGTGAAAGCACCCCTGCTGCTTGTCTCTGCACCGTCCGCAGTAAATGCCAGCAAGAGGTTGGACCCTTCTCTATTCAAGAAATCCCAGAGGATTATCAAGAAGTCAGCCAGGGTTGATCCTAACCCCTCTTCAGACACAAGGGCTGATTCGGCCGCTCTCCCGCTTACTGGGGAAGGCTCAGCAATCCCTTCATCCTCCCTCCTTACCCCTGCATCTACATCTCCTGCATTACCCTCCACTCAATCTGAAGTGCCATCACAACATACATCCTTCATTCCACCTGCATCTCCACACCAGTCACCAACACCACAACACCTGGCAGCTTCAGCCAGTGTTGACATGGTGACTGCTACCATCCTCTCGCATCTTTCTCAACATGACTCCCACACTCATGTTGATGTTCACCCATCTCCACATGACTCATTTGATCATGTGGCAGATCATCCTGCCTCCATTCCATCCACCTCTACATCATCAGCATTTCAGATAACTCCTGAATTGCTTGCACATGTTGTAGAACTCATCACTCCCTCCATCCAAAAAATGATTGAGGCTGCCAATGCCCCTCTCATTGCCTCCATCAAATCTCTCACTCAAGCCATCAAATCCATCTCATCTTCTGCTGAGCCCCCTTCTGTAAGATGCATGACTCTAGTCCCCACTGAAGTCATGCAGGGGGAGATGTCTGTTGAAGTGGTCTCAGGTGATGCCCTGACCCTTCAGGATAATTCCTCTCTTCCCCTTCAAGGATCTGTAGAAGAACCTCAAGAGAGTCCAGAGAAAGAACCAGAAGGTAAATCTTAAAATTCTTCCTCCAAAGGTTATAATCAGGACTTCAATTTGATATTTGTATCTAACAAAGACATTCACTCCCCAGTGAATCTAGCTTCTGAGGAAGAAGTTCCTGAAAAAGAAAATGAGGAAGTCCCCATGGACGTTTGTGAAAATGATGCTGCTCAACCTGATGGTATAGCTTTATTTAAGATTCTAATTAATTCTAACTCCAACTTAGAGTTAATTTCTTATTCTTTCCTTTCCATCACAGCTGCTGATGATCTCACATCAGCATTGCAAGTTGATGCTGCTAAGTCCCTTGATTCTGATAAAGATTTAGAATCCTATCTTAACCTAGACTGTGAGTCCTCACTCACATCTACTCCTCTTGTTCCCTCTCTTCAAGAGAAAATGGTCCCTTATAGACCTGAGTACCTTGATGACCCCTTGGTCAAGGATACTCTTTTCTTTTCCTGTATGGCACTCCTCTTGTGCCTTGCAGAGGTGTCTATCCCTGATGTCACTGAACATCTAGAAGGAATTATAACCTCCTTCCTAGATGCAAAGTGGTATCCTGTGTAGATCTTCAGGTAATCCTATCTATTACCTGTTGTTTGTTCACCTTGGGGGGAATATTTTATTCCCACTTGGTTGTTAACCTATCTCTCTTTGCATGCAGGCACAACCATAAATGCTGATGCTGCTGCTGAAGAAATTGAAGAAGTGCAAGATAGGGCAGACAATGCTCCCAAGATGACTGAAATGGACTCAAGCTCAGGTACTCTAAACCTAGAACAATTTATAGCTTTTGTGGCTGAGAACATTGCCTCTGAGTACATTGAAGGGATGGCTAATTATCATCTGGATTCCCTAGCCATCTCTCTAGAGAAAGCATCTGCCCCTGCAGATATCGTCATCTTTTCTCCACCTATCCTTACCTATCCTCTATCCATTCCTTCTATTGCAGAACTGGTCCCCAAGACAGTTCCTGAGTTGTATCCAGAATCAGAACTATGGAAGAGATCTCCGAATGTGGATCTTGATGCCCTCCTTAGGCAAGATGCCATTGAGGAAGCTAAAGAGAAAGAAGAAAGAGAAAAGAAAGACAAAGCTGAACCTGCTGCCAAGGATTCCTCTGAACTTGACTTTGTTGATTATGCTGGGAAAGACTCATCTCATTCTGATGATGATGATGATGATTCTGATGATTCTGACTCCACTAAGAAAAGGAAAAGAGTTGCTTCCAAGAAAAGAAAAGCTCCTGCTCCTCCTACTGCCAATCCTAACAAGGATGTTCCCTATTACATTCTGAAGGGAATAGATCCTAAGAGCAAGGAATTCCAGCCATGGATGAGACTGTCAAAGAATTAGACTAAAGAGAATAAGAGAAGAAAGAGATATGACACTCCTGTTCAGAAATTCCCCCCCAGAGGTCCTCCTCCACCTCCTGGTGCTGGAGCCTCTGGGAATCTCTCTTCTGCCCCCTCTGCTAGGTCAGCCAGTTCTAACACTTCTCAGACATATCAAAGAAGGAGTAATCAAAGCCAGGGAGGCCAAGATGTGTCAGGACAGGGAAGAAAAAGAAATGACAATGCTCTCGTGGAACAAATAAAGGAGATGACTTTTCAGCATCCTACATTCTCTCCTCCTCCTTCTCCTCACAGGAAAGGTCCATCCTCGTCTTCAAGAAAACCTGCTGCTGCTGAGACAACTGACTCAAAAGGAAAAAGAGTGGTCTTTTCAGAAAAATCCCACAAAAAGTTCATTGAGCTTGCACCTCCAAAATCTCTATATGCTCAAACTGATCCTAAGAAGGCTGTGCAGATTCCTCTTGATTCAAGCAAACTTGCTACAGCTCTTCAAAGAAACATAGAGATTGCAGCTCATACAGATACTGATAGACCTGCCTCTCCATCAGATAAAACTGAAGCTGAAAGGATTGCCTCTATGGCAAGATTCAAAGAGTCTATTGCTCTAAGCATGATGGAGAGAGCCAAATCTCAAGGATTAGATCCTACAGCTTACTCAACAATGTCAGAATTCAGAGAAAAGAAACTCAGCAGAATTCAAGTCAATCCAGAAGCCTTTGACACTGAAGAATACATGAGACTACATCCTGCTGCAGTTCTACCTAGTTATGCTGAAAAGAAAATCATAGGTGAACATGATCTAATGCTATCCAAGAGACAAGCAGCAAACCCTAACAGAGAAATTATTTTCAAACCAGCTGCAATACCTAAAAACTCATCTGATGCTAAACTTGCTGATAAATCTGCTTGATACATTCCATTTCTGCTGATTTATACTTGTTATATTTTCTGTGTATTGCCTGTGTTTTATCATTCTGGTTAATCTTTAGATTTGTTGTTGTCTGCTTTAGCCTTTAAACTGGATTGGATAACATAACCCAAATAGGGGGAGATTGTTGGTACCCTAGATGTGATTTGGCTTATGTAATCCCTTTCCGGCCCCTCTTGATCCATATAAAGATATATGATCATGGTTAGACTTTGTTTAGTCTCCCTAGGGCAGTTTATAAACTGACCTAGAGCTTAGGTTAGAAGTTCTAGATGTTTTTTTTAATTAAGGTTTTTCCGTTCGACCATCGTCGAACGAGGCCTCGCGATCGTCGATCAATGGTCGACGATAGCAGGGCTAATGAATCATTGAAGTCAAGACAATTATCGTCGACCGTTGGTCGACGATCTCAGAGCAAGCTTACTACGCTCTGAAGGATGGTCGACGATCTGTCATCATCAGGTCGACGATCGTGTTCTTGCTTCACGATTTCTGTCTCGACAGATATTTGCCTTTGCTGGTCGACTATCTATTTGCTGGTCGACGATCTGTTCGCTGGTCGACTATCTGTTAGCCGGTCGACGATCTATTAGCTGTTCGACGATTTGTGGTCGACGATTTCTGTTCCGACAGATTCCTGCTATTGGTCGACGATCTGTTTGCAGGTCGACGATCATCGAACTCCTGTTCGACGTTTTCTGTCTGCTTTTATCTGTTTGTATTTATTCTATTCCTTGGTTTATTTCCAAGTGTTTTAGTTGGTGGTTAGATTGATTCTCTGATATTATTGTTGCTAAATTTATGGTTTAAATTCAAATAAATTGATTACAAATTCTGTCAAGCATAAATCACGGGATTCAGTATTCTTGATAAAGCATTTTGTCTTATTATACAAAATATATTGCCAGGCTGTATTCTAGCCGTTGGCGGTGTATGCTATTTCCAAGAACGATAAATCTTTATGCTGAGATATTTTCCTATTCATTTATTTCCTTATTGGGACTGACAGAAAGTCAATAGGCCATTCTACTCCTATTGCTATATTCTATTTTGAGATAATCTGTTGCAGGGCTCGAGAATTCAAATCAATAGAGCCGTTCCAAAAGAAAAACGTGAAGACATATTTAAGAGAATTTCTTCTCTCAAAAAAAGAGACACAGACACAGAGAAAGATTATTCATTCGCTCAAGCATCATCAGAGCAGCTCTTCACAATATCACAACAAGAAGAAGAAAAGTTTTCCTGAAGCAAAAAGCCCAGAGCAATCATCTTTGTTTCTCAAGTCTCCTGAGCATTTGCTTAGAGTTTTCAAGACTTCAGAAAAAGCTCCAGATCTGCTTCAAGTGCTCCAGAATCTTAAGACCTGATAAAAATCAGTCTTCAGATTTCTGAGGATTTAGTTTCAGTTTATCTGAAACTCCTTCATCCTGAAGCAAAGGCTTTCCCTGGACTTCCACTGAGCCAGGGGGAGACTTTGATTCTTTAGAGAATCCACAAATCTTCTCTAATCTGTATTTAAAACAGAGAAGATAATCTAACCCTCTCAACCCCTTTGTAAAAAGAGTTTGTTCACACCTCTTCAAAAGTGAACGTTGGTGACAGGGCACCTTATCAACAACCTGTGGTTGAGCATCCTTATCAAAAGCTCAAGGGGTCTGTTTGATCTACCTGAATCAGATCATTGGTGGCAGGGCACCTTAGCAAAAACCTGTAGTGGATTCCTACCAGGGTGGTAGAAGAGTGGATGTACCTATTTAAAGGGAACCACTATATATCCTGTGTCTCTCTGGTTCTTGCTGATTTGTTTATTCTGTGGCTGTGATAGAACTACCTAGGATTGCTAGTTGCTGTGATAGGCTTTTAGTTAAACTGAAATTTCAGTTAACTCTCTCACTTGTGCACCTCACTGTGTTAGGCTCTTAGGGTTCAAGTATCAGATTTTCTATTCCGCAAATATACTCCAAGGGAGCTGACTAAGTGTTCATAAAATTTTGAATACTCTATTCACCCCCCCTCTAGAGTAGTTTACAACTTATCCCCTCACTTTCAGAAATATAATTGTTCCATGACCAAACCTGCTAAATAAAGTACAATACAATTCCACAGATAAATTAAGCAACAATTATAAACTAGAAACAAAAAGTACATACATTTAAAAAAATGCTAATCTAGATAACTGATGGGTTTATTGTCTCCCAACAAGACTTATTAAGGACCATACACTCTCTTAACTGATGGGCGTATGAAATTTGAAGTGCTCGGGAAGTTGTTCAAATTCACGTTTCGGTAGCAGGTACTGAAATGGAGACAGAACAAATACCCATACACCTGTGTAGTTATACCTGTCTTGAACATCGGGCATGGGTAGAATAAATGTTGTGAAGCTCGACGAATCTGACTCCACCTGCACCTGATCTCCATCAATGTTAGGCTGCATTACAGGCCCTTGCATTAAGTGGACCGGTTCCACGATGTGGTCCTGCATAGAAGTAGGCACGAGAGTGGGGTTCGGAAATAAATTAAAAGAATGACAAAAAGTAACCTCAATCTTGGGGATGATCCCGGTGTCATCTCCCATCGGCGGAATTGTGGGTAGATCTACACATCTGTCTAGGCTAGTGCAAGTATGTGCTAGAGCTGCATCCACCTCATCCGCGCATTGGACTTCCTTACATGGGACTGAGGCAGCAACCTCGGCCATGCAGATGTCCTACTCGAATGGATCTAGCATAATGCTATAAACACCAGCTTCTCCCTGCGAATCAACCTCAACAATAGTGTCAGATACAGAAAGAAAGCTTTTCAAAGTAGAAGATAGAGGAGCAGTGCTCGCTAAAAAGTCAAGCACAGGCTCCTCACAACCAACAGACTCCATACAAGATGATATATGTACTTTAGGAGTAAAAACATTCGTGTCAGGGATTAGATCGACACATGTATCTGTGCAAATACTAGTATTTCTCCCTTCAAAATCTTAAGGTGGCACTAGTACGTACCTAGATACAGAAGGGGTGTTGTAAGTTGTCAGAGTGAAAACAATTTGAACATCCGGTTCATCATCCTCCTCCAAATGCGCCAAGTAAGCAGCACACTCCTTCAAAGAGTGATCCCAACTCCGACAAAATAAACACTACTTAGCCAGTTTTGTCGGTACAACAGGTACTGATGCCGAAAGAAAGTAGTGCGGCAATAGAAGCACGGATGAGTAGCTAACTGGCTTATGTCTACCATATTGAGTACCAGATGAGGTTGGTGCTCCATATGTAGATCCTTGAGTGTATTGGCTACCATACTCCTTAGGACATCCATCACTTGCATGAGAGATATCTCCACACCAGTGGCAACGGATATTAAAACTGGCCCACAATGCAGAGATCACTAATTTCCAGGATTAAACTACCTTGCATAGATTCTCAAAAAAATCTAACAATTCCAACCGACATAAAAGCAAAAATAGACTGGGATAAAACAAATTCAAAACAATCAAATCTATCGTAACTCTCATAACACAACACAAATCAACAATGCGCCTGCATTCCCCAACAATGGCGCCAAAAACTTGATGCGTCGGCAAGTGCATCGGTCGCTGTCAAGTAATAATTTTGGGAATAGCTTCCCCGAATGTCGATCTCGGGGGAATGTAGATTGGGTATCGTGATAGCGTCGTAGAAGGATCGTTATTAAGAGTTATCCGAAACAACAGAGGTTGGCTTTTGATTCCTAATGCTAAAAAAACAAAAAGAAAACTAATACGGGTCGTAAGCGCTGCTTCGCTTGGTGGATGGAACTAGTTAAGGCCACTATGTCGTGCTTCGTGAGGCGAATGGACGGATAGCAAGCGGATGGAATGAACACACGTGCGGAGAGTGAGGGTTGTAATCACCTCTTCAACCACCAATATTAGCCTTTACTAGAGTGGTTCTAGTGCGTGAGTGGAGTGGATGTGAATGGAGGCGAGTGGATCACAGCTAACAAAAAAGGATCTAACTAACCCAAGCAAACTTCATTCATAGACAAATAAAAGCAAGTTAAAGTTCATTATAAGCTTTAGAATACAATCCATTATGGATATGAGGTAGAATAAACCTAAAGGGGGAATGCCTAGCCGCGGTTCTTGGCCGGAGTGGTGGGTTGTCAGTCCACTTCTTGACTCAGACCGTGGTTGCATTCGGAGGTAAATGGGTTGTCAATCCACTTGTCTTCCTCCGCCTTCTTCCCTCTCCTTCAATCTTTTCTCCCTTTTTCCCCAAATGAGTAGTGCCAAAAGATCTCTGTTGCACATTGCTGGTGGCTGGGACTCTCCGAAGGGTTGAAGATGACTTCGGATCGCCGGAGAAGGCTTCCCGTAGAGTGGATATGAGTGGAGGACCTGTGGGGGAGAGAAACGGCGCTCCGCGCGCAGCAGTGGGCCGGAAAATGAAATGGCATGCCCTAAATCGTGGGAGCACGGGCTTAAATATGATCAGTAGAAATTAGAGCACACGATCAGTGGCACACGAGCGGTGGTCGTGCGCACTGACGATTGATGATTGTGCGCTCTGCTCCAGAGAAACCTGTAGCTGGACAGAAAAAATAAATATATATGTGCACGATCAGTGGCGCACGACCAGAGGTCGTGTGCACTGGATCCCATGATCATTCGATTAGTAATGGAAGAACTCCAGAAAATGGGTTAAACGTGCACGAGCAGTGGCGCACGACCAGAGGTCGTGCACACTATGGCCAATGGTCGTGCGATTTCCCTAGACAGAACTTGGAAAATGGAGAATAGCATGCACGATCAGTGGCTCATAACCAGTGGTCGTGTGCAATAGATCCAATGATCATGCGCAGTGTTCCTGTACTATTTGGGGTTTGATGAACTGACCATGCACAACCATCGGTCGTGCCCTAAGGAGTCCACTGACCGTGCGCGTGTAAAAACGCACGATCAGTGTCCCTTAGGCGAAAAAACATTCCCAAACAATCCCGGAACACTCACACAACCTTTATACCTGTAGTAAAAATAGAAGAGCCACCAAAATGGGCATTCCACATTCTCCAGACACAGAAAAACACCAAGTATAGGGCAAAAGTACAATAACTACGAAATCACACTAAAAACGGGCCAAAAGTGCACTTAACATGGAATGAACATAGTAACAAATATTAATAATTATGACTCTTAAGTGTAGTGCATCAATGAGAAAACTGGCGCAGATGATTCCAAATATATGTATATAACTTGGACTCATCAGTTACCACCCGACGATATCGCGCGAGAGCAGTTCCGTCGTTTGGCATTTTATCCATCTGATCCTTCTTAGATTTCGATCCTAGGTCCCAGGACACTTCGTCCAAGGGGCGTATATAGGATTGAAATGTTCTAAACCCTCATTCTTCTCATTTGGAGTGGAAGTTAGGGCTTGAGTATTAGATTTTGGAGGAGGAAGAAGAAGTACTTTCTCTGCCATTGACGAAGCTTCGGGGCTCCGATCGTCGATCCGAGGCCAGATCCGTGGAGAGGACTTGAAGGCGCATGTTTTCATCCGTAAAAAAGCAAGGTTTTCATGGCAAGGAAGAGAAGTCATAAGGTAACGACACTTCTCCTCTCGGTATTTAGGATGCGTGCAAGACATCCATGTTGTTTTTTGCTTTCTTTTAAGCATTTAGACACCAAATCTATCAAGTGAGAGGAATTCGGTTGCCATGGTTAAAGAGGACCCACCGGGTCGATTGTGTCCGTCCCTGGCATGATATTGCATTATAAATCCGCTCTGTTAGTGGATTAGGCATTGTGGGTGAAGCGGTAGTCACGGCCGTTAGTCCGACTCGGTGATGTTGCATAGCGAGCCTTATGGATTTTTGTTAGAAATCGGTTATCGTCAAAATGCCATTTGTGATGCTTTTTCCCCCTCTTTGTGTGAGTATGTGTAAACAGAACCGGACCAGGTGGAAATTAGAGTACACGTTGGGGAGCGGGGACTGTACGGTACGAATGGTTGATTAGGGCGGGGAAGGCTTGGGATTGTGATGTGTTAAGGCATGGCTTTGCCTCTATGGTCGGCTAGCTAGCCCGTGACGTGCAAGTCATATGGGGAGAGTGTCCTGACGAGACAAGTCCCCTTCTGTGAAACTGACGAGAACGCTAAGCTTAGGACAAGCCCGAGCAATGAAGCCCACGAGCGGGTGGGGTCCAATAAGGGTTCTTAGAATCTGTTTGTGTGCAAGACGAAATCCTGACGTGAGAAGTGAAATCTTGCAGGCAAGTCCGAGTTTTGAGACCCACGAATGGGTGGGGCCTTGACAAGAGTTCTGTGTGGAGGCTTGTATGCCGTTAGGGGGAATTAGAGTTCCCGCATGTTTGCGGCTTGAACGTCGAAGGGGAAATTGGAAGTACCTGATTGGTGATGTGTGATGATGTGTTAGTTTCATACGCTTTAAGGTGCCTTGGGTGAAACCCGGGTTTGCATACATGCTGCATTGTAGGCCCCTTTTTATTATATGCTCAACATAGAAACTTGTATGTTGTATGAGACATCCAAACCTGTTTTATCGCTTTACATGTTTATGTATATTGCGTACGAAGTGCTGACCTGCAGGGTGATGGAGTGCCCCGGGGTCCGCTAAGGATGGCCGGGAGGAGATATGTTGGTTACACAATTGAGGTCAGCCTTTGCTGACCAACATTACCACCAATTTTTATAGTGCAAGGATCGCAAGCGGGAGCAAGCTCGCCGGCCAAAAAGGCCTAAGGCTCATGAAGTGATTTTTTATGTTTAATAGCTTATGTCTTGTTGAATGTTTTGCTCCATGAACTATGTTTCCGGCTTGCATATTGTGGTAACCTAGGAGTGTTTATGCACGTTGATGTTTGATGTTATTGTTTCAGTTTTGGACTCATGTTTGTTGTAAGTCCTTAAGGCCATTTTGACACTCGTATGTTAGTGGAAAACTTCTAGTGTTATTGTAGTTTCTGCGGTGTTTGGTCTGAGTTTTGAGTTGGGTAGTTTATATCATCGTATAATGTTTAAGATGTGGCATTCGTATATTATAGGGCCCTGGCCGGACCAATATTATATGATCATTACAGGGGAGGTGTTACAGCGCGCTCCCGCACACTCTCCTTCATGGAGCGCTCCTGTGCGCTCCCCTTCCTGGCATGCTCACGCGTGCTTCTTTCGTGCACGCTCCTACATGCTACTTTTGCGCGCTCTCCCGCTCGCGCCCCTTCCTTGCACTCTCCAGTGCTCTTCTTCCGCACGCGCGGCCCTTCCTTGCGCGCTCCTTCGCGCGTCCCTTCCTTGCGCGCTCCAATACGCTTCTTCTGCGCGTGCTCCTTCCTTGCATGATCCCGCGCACGTCCCTTCCTTGTGTGCTCCCATACGCTTCTTCCGTGCGCGCTCCCACGCGTGCTTCTTCCGGGTACACTCCCGTGCGTGCATCTTTCGTGCGCGCCCACACGCGCCTTTTCTTATGTTTCCCTCGCACACTCTCCTCCCTCGAGCACCCCGCACACTCTCCTCCAGCAATCACACCACACACACTTATCTAGCAAGCTCCCTACACGCTCTCCTCTAGCAAGCTCGCCTCCGCGCACCCCATCGTCAAGACCGTCCAAGCGCACTTCAGCGCACTGCGTTGTCAAGACCATCCAAGTTCGCCTCCGCGCGCTCCACCATCAAGACTATCCAAGCACACCACTGTACGCTCCATCATCGAGATCGCCCAAGCGCTCCTTTGCACACCCCACTGTTAAGACCATCCAAATGCGCTTCCATGCGCTTTGCCATCCAGACAGTTCCAAGCGCATCTCTGCACGCTCTGCAGGATCACCAAGTCTCCTCAGTGTCAGCACACTAAGCCAACCGAGCATAACACTCGAGCTTTCGAGACCTAGACAGTATCAAAACGAGCGCAACAGGTTGCTCCCAAGCACTAGTAGAGGAATTCAAGGTGTAGCAAGCACATTGCTCCCGACAACTCATAAAGAAATACTTAGCTCTGCGAGTGGTGGTTTGTCATCCTCTGAGCTTTCCCTCTACTCTCTCTCTCAACAAATTATAATAAGAGGCAGCATGTCGCGCTCGAGTTCTTCAAGAAAGCCTTATACAACAACAAATAAATAGTAGAGGTTTGGCTGGCATAGATCCGGCTGCGTGATTTTTCATCGAGTTGACGAGTTTTTCATGTTAAATTTTTTTTCCAGTATTTTTACTTACTATGACTGTTGGTGCGCTCGATCGCTCCCGGGCTAAAGCAGTCCAAATTAGTCCAGTCTACCAGAGCATTGAGCGATCCCTCACACCAACCAATATTAAGGTAAGACATGTTAGAGGGGTTTGCTCAAGGCTCAAGATAGTCTACTAAGGCTCATCAATGTGGAATGGCCTTATATAGTATCTCCAACATAGAGCTTTTACACCTAAGTGACACAAAACTTAATGGGTCATTTCGAGTTGGTCCTGACACGCGCATACATATAAAACAAATATCCTAACAATCTCCTCCTATGTCCGCGGTGAGACCGACGTCGAAAAAAAATGGTGGTGTGTGTAATGTTCAACCAAAATTCGACTCAATGCACATCTGTGTCCACAATATCTGTCAGAATAAATTGGACTTAAAGAAACAGAAGTTAGTATGCATGCATAAGAATAAAACATAAACTCAGCAGCAACACATCATAGTCAAAAGTTCAATAAGAGAATCAGGTACTAGCACACCTAGTGTCTCATGACTAACTGAAGAGCAATAAAAAATAGTCCAAACAATATATGAAAAGGAAAGAGAGCTAAACAATGCTCTAAGCCAAATACAAAATACCAAACAAACACTCTAGAAGTCAACGTCCAGTAGGTCATCCTCCTCTGGATCCTAAACTGCAAGTGCTCCTCAATCAGCAGCAGCTCATGCAATTTCCAATAGAGAAGTTCATTTAGAATGAATTCAACATAGAAAATGTACAAGTATCTACTTCTACTTATATAAACGTAGTACAGTAAGAGGAAGCATGTGTAGAGTATTTAGGTTCTACCTCAAAATTTGTTATCTGTTTTCAAACGAAACGATTACCATATTTCTGGACACCGCGGCCTTATCTGTGTTCCTATATGGAATGTCACGGTTACTGTTTTTCTAAAGTTAATTAGAACTCATCAAATATGGAATGGAACCAATAAACAGAAGAAGATCCAAATCTAGTCAGATTGTGTTATCAAATGTGGAATAACACTCTCCTCCTAGATAAGGAAGACGAAACCAGGTGAAGTTGTTAACATCAAATGTGGAATGAAACAACTCACTAGATTCATACTCAGCAATCCTGAATATCAGCGAAGCACAACACGCTTGCTTTGACAGAGGAAAGTGGAAAAATCAAAACATTTAGACTAAGGTTGAACTGAATTGCCTAACCTTGAACTAAAGCTGAACTTAAATCGCCTTGAGTCCAATTTCAACCACTGTTTTGATTGATCGGTCTTTATGCATTCCTTTCCTTAATGGATCAGCCAGATTATCCTTTGATCACACATCGATCAAAGTGATAATGCCTTGTTCTTTTAGATAATTCAATAAAGCGTGTCTCAGTCGTAGATGTCGCCTCTTAGTATTAAAAAGGACATTCTTCATGACTTGGACTGTTGTTTGATTATCACAGTACAAGCTCAAAGAATTGACTTAAATTCTAGACAAAGGAATGCCGAGAATCAAATTTCTGATCCAATTTGCCTCTTCAATAGTTGAAGCTAAGGCAAATAACTTGGCTTCCATAGACGACAAAGCTATACAAGTCTGTCTTTTGGATTTCCAAGTGACTGCAGCGCCACCCAAAGTGAAAATAAATCCACCGGTGGACTTGTTGTTCCCAACTTCTGAACACTAGGAGGCATCAGAGTATCCTTCCAACATAGGAGGGTAACTAGTGTAGCACAGAGCGTGATCTTTAGTACCTTTCAGGTACCTCATCATCCAATCTAAGGCATCCCGATGCTCTTTTCCTGGACTATTGGTAAAGCGAATCAGCATGCTTACCGAGAAGGCAATGTTTGGTCTAGTGCAACTTGTGGCATACATGAGACTTCCAATGATCTTTGAATACTTTACTTGATCAACGTTGGTCCTTTTATTCGGACTCAACTTAAAATTTTGATCAATTGGTGTTTCAATAAGCCTATAGTCTTTATAACCCCAAGTAGTGAGAATCTGCTCAATATAATGAGCTTGACTTAGAGTGATACGTCCATTATCTACTCTAACTTTCATACCTAAGAGAGTATCTACAGGACTAAGGTCCTTCATGTCTCTAGTAGATACTCTAAGAGGAACAGGTTCCACCTCTAGAGGTTGGGGAGCAATGCTAGAGGGGCCAGCTTCAGGTTCTACAGTAGATTCTACAATTATGTCTGTAGACCCGGAGACGGTCAAGCCATGATCTTTGATAAATTTGTGTTCAAAGAAAATAGCATCTCTAGACTCTATCACTGTATTAGTGGATAGATCAAAAAACTTGTCAGCTGCACTATATTCTGCACTACCTAGATAAATGCAGGTCATTGTTTTAGGTCCCACCTTAGGTCTCTTAAGATCTTGTATTCTTACATAAGCAATGCAACCCCAAGTCTTTAGAGTGTTATATCTACAAGGATGGTCATGCCACAACTCATACGGAGTAGAGTTGAGATTTGAGTGAGGCACTATATTTAGAATGTGATTTGTAGTTAGGATTACTTCCCCCTAAAATGAATTAGGCATGCCAGCTGTGAGGAGCATAGAATTCAACATTTCTGTTAAATTTCTATTCTTACTCTCAGCAATACCATTCCACTGGGGTGAGTAAGGAGCTGTGGTTTCTAGGATTATACCTTCAGAGGCACAAAAGTCCTAAAACACAATTGTAGTGTACTCTCCTCCTCAATCACTTCTAAGTCTTTTAATCTTTAGATTTAATTGATTTTCTACTTGAGTTTTGAAGATCTTAAAGGTCTCAAATTTCTCATCTTTCGATTTCAATATGTAAACATGACAATATCTGGAAAAATCGTCGATGAAAGTAATTAGATATTTCCTTCCCCCTCTAGTGGCGTGACTAAGAAAATCACAGAGGTTAGAATGTATCAACTCCAGAAGTTGTGTGCTCCTAGAAACTGTCTTGTAAGGGTTTCTAGTGATCTTATTTTGGCCACAAACCTCACACCTATCAAATTGAATAGAAAGATCTAATGGGATGTTTTGACTCCTAGCTAGATCTCGCATTTTCTTATAGTGAATATGTCAAAATCTATTGTGTAATAGCTTCGGATCAATCAGAGTTGAACTCACTTGGTTTATGCAGTCGTTATCTAGGCTAAGTCTATACATACCATTGATCAGGTAAGCGCAACCAAAGTAGTGAGAATTGAAAGTTAACGTCATTCTACCGTTCATTGTTGTGAAAGACATTCCAGCTTTATCATGCAAACTCATAGAAATCAAATTCTTAGTTAAGTTAGGAACTACTTTAACATGTAAAATTAAAGTTTTACCTGAAGAGAAGACTAGCTCTACAGTCCCAGCATGAGTAACATCTGTCTCTCCTCCATTATAGTTTTCAACTCTATCCTTGACTGTTGTGACCTTTGAAAGAAGACCCCTATCATTTGTAACGTGATAGGTAGCACCACTGTCCAGCCACCACTCAGACGACGCACTATGACGACTAATCCCAACCATATCCACGAAGGACTCAGGATCAGAGTAATCGACCACCATGTTTACCATATTTCATGGGGCTTCCTCCTTTAGTTTCTTCGGACCCTTGCATTCAACGGCCCAGTGACCCCATTTAACGCAGTTGTGGCACTTGCCCTTCTTCCTTTTGAGAGAAGGCTTTTTGACTACCAACGGTACGGAGGTATTACCCTTAGGTGTCGGGGGCTTCCGAGAAGTCTTACTAGGATGTGAAATGAAGTTGACATCCTATGAGGGTTGTGCAACCTGCTCCAGACTTTTCCCAGCGATGTTTTGGTCCTCAATATGGATGAACCTTTTGAGTTAGTCAAAACTGATCTTATCTTTCAGTTTGTGCATCTCGGTCTTGAAAAAGAGCTACTCAGAAGGCGGCTTACTCAGAATCATGTACACAAAGAGGCTGTCGTCCATCTTTGAATGATCATCATCCAGCTTCTGACGCGGGTTGACCAGCTCTAAGAGTTGAAAAGTGATAGGAATGTTCGCTTTGAATATGAAGTTGAAGAACGTATCACCAATGAGCGACTTTGACAGTCCTTCCTCCTTCTAGAAATGCGTGTTCAGTCGATCCCATATCTCTTTTGCAGTATTATAAGTTTGGTAGGTCAACGCAAGTCAGGGATTCAAGAAATTCAACAGGTAATCCCTACAGAAATCCTCATCATTGTTCTACTGGTACTCGTCCACGTCCTCGATGGTAGAAGTGAAATCGCTCTGAATAGTATAGAAGATCTCGCGTTCCTTCATTTCTATTTGGACTTGTATTTTCCAACTAAGGAAATCAGAGGCGTCGAACGATTGCAGTTTTACGGTGTCGAGCACACTTTTCTTCGACATATTTCTAGATTTAAACAGAAATTAAAATTCTAGAACGGGGTCACCTAAGCCATGTGAAGACGACTCCAAAACTTCGAATCCAATCCAAATGATGTTTGCACCTCCTGTCTGGCTGAATACAGTCTTCATTGATTTGATCAAGTCACCAAATTATTTTGGCAATAGGACTGATCTCAAACTTGAGGTTTTGATTTCCTTTGTTGTCTTCAACTTGATCCAGCAAGAAGCAGTGATTGGGGAGATTAAATCGAATAGATCTGAATCCAGAACATTAGATCTGTACAGGAGATCAGCGGTTGCTTCAACAGTGAAACTCTCTCAAACTCGACCAATTAGATCAGCCGGAAACAAAACCAAGAAGAGAACTATGGACCCAAGCAGAGATTCACGAAGCTGATTATTATTTTCTCCATGCTACCACGTGTTTCCAATCGATGAGGCAAGTATACCTATCATTCGGAGTATAGAATCAAGTATCGTATTTCGACTCAGGGCTTGTCGAGTACTTGTACTCACAAGAAAAGGCTATTATTTTATCGGACAAAAAGTTGGTTTTTGTTTATAACGGAAACGGAATCGTTACACTAAGAAAGAGAAATTCGATGTTTGGGGAAGCTAGCACTTGATCTAGAATCCCCTTGGATTAAAATAAACCTTCTTGGAAACTAAAGAAATGCGAGTTCTTAAATTTACTCACTCGACCGTGGAGGTTCCTAAAGTACAAAAGTGTCTCTCTCGAGCTCATGATTTTGACTAACCTAAGGTTGATCAATTAAGACCTCTCGGCCAGTCGAAACCCCTAAGCTTGTTTTAGGCGGTGAACCCCACTATTGGATTTGACTCCAATCCGGAAGATTTATGTCGTCCTCTCTCGAGGAGTGCATGCAACTCCTTTTATCCTTGAGTGATCTCCTCGTATCCGCAACCTCTCAGTCATTTAGGATACAGATCTTAGATCAAAGAACATATCCGCAAAAAATGAATTCGACAAAATATAATTCAAACATAAATCGTTAGTGAGTAAGATTAAGAACAAGACATTTTTTGATAACAATTGAAAAGTTTATTTTATTATAAGGACATCATGATCAAGTGCTAAATGAAATTTAGATACTCATCGTGATTAGGGAATTACAAAATAAGGTAGGGGAAGACATGCTTGAAATAAAAATAACTAGAATTAAAGCTTACACAATATTAATCTAAACTAGGAAATAGAAAATACAGCAAATTAAGCAGCAAAATACAAGACTCCAACTCCCAAAATTCAACTCTGAGCATCTGAAGCTGTCTGGAATTTATAGAAAAAAGTGCTGGATAGACACTCCCCTAGGTCACGCCCGTGACCTAGGGCGTGTTCGGCTAGAAATCTTCATCTTAAAACCCCGCGAACGTTGGAGGAGAAAAGGCCAAAAACTATAGATTGTGGGTCACGCCCATGACCTAGGGTGTGTCGGGTCTGTTACTGAAAATGGTGGGAAGCTGAAAAAGATGGGAGTTATTCTACAGTTGCTGGAGGGGTCACACCCCTAGTCAAGCCTGTGACCTAGAGCGTGTCTGGATGGAATGGCAATCTGGCGGCAAACGGTAGGACGGTAGAATGATTGGCTGGGAACGCTCACAGTCACGCCCTAGGACACGCCCGTGACGCAGGTGTGTCATTTTAATCCGATGTGTCAGGCCTCCTATTGGGGACATCTTGCTGATACGGGCCGTGACAATGGTCATGTCGGGGTGTCATGCCCGTGTCGAGATGGACACGGGTGTGTCTAGGCCGAGATGTTGGGAAATTTCTTATTTGCTCCAAAAATTCTACAGATCAGCCTGCAAGATTGAAAATATTAATGTTAGCCCAAATAGATATAAAATACAAACTGAAGTTAATTATTAGCTTAATATTATAATATAGATATATAATAGCTAATTATTTAATAGAAATTAATAACTGAAATATAGAAATAATTAGAGTTATCAAATACCCCCATACTTATCTGTTTGCTAGTCCCGAGCAAACAACTTCCAATAGGGAGTAGAAAAATTTTAAATGCTAGAAAAGAAAATTGAACCTAAGGAGTAAAATGTGAAGTCTTATGTCTATGCATGTAGCTATTTTGATAGAAAAACTCACTCAGCATACAAATTAGTTTCTTATTTTTTTTCTTAGAATGTGTTTTCACTATTATTTTTTACTTTTAAATCGAAAATCCGGTAAATCTTAAAATTATATTTAGGGAGAAAGTAGTGTGCGTACTAAGATAACATTGCACAAATCGAAGATTGAGATACCCTCCAAAGAAATCCATCAATGTCAATGGCCATAGGCTTGCCTTTTCACACTCTCGCCACGACACTAGTTTAAGTTATAAGCACAAATCAATAGAACTTTACTCGGTTGAAATATAGGCTTAGGTTTTCGGTGAGGAAAATCAAAGATAAAAAAGGATGGTTAAACACACCCAAAACTAAAAAGAGCTTGCACAAAAAAAACATTGTCATGGCTTAAAGAATGCAGCCAATTCCTAAATCCCTTTGTTTCTTGAATTTCTCATCATGATGAAGATTTTTCTACTTCTTCTTGTTTTCATGTTCTCTTTTTTTATATATTTTATTTTTTTTTCTTTTTTTTGAGAGGAGGAGAAATCAATCAACTCTTTTTTTCAATTAACCACCAAAATTAAATGGCTCCTAATCACTCACAAACCGTTTTTGTATTTGTTTTTTTCAAACTCGGTCTTGGGTGTGCAAATATGATGTTTTTTAGGCTTTGGCAAAGTGTTTGGTGGAGCTAAAATAAAAGATAGGGTAATAGGCTCAATTTGGCTTAGCAAAGATAAAACGTTAGGTACGGATGCAAAGGCTCAAACTTGCCAAAAGAAATGCCTAAATCATATTTATGCTAATGAGTTTAACTTATGCAAAGTCTTGAGAATAGCTAGAGGGCAAGTTCTAGACAACGAGAAAGAATACCTCTTTCTTGATCCGTGAAATATCGCTCTAGTAAACTTCTACACACTCTCCTAAATTATTTTTAGATTTTACCGGTTTCAAAATGAAAGTAAAATAAAAAATTTCCACGCATTTCAAAAAATAAAAATCTAATTGTATGCTGAATATTTAGATCTACATAAAATTCTACTTACACGTGCACTTAACTAAAAACACAGCATGGCCAACAGTTTTATTCCAAAATTCAAAATTCAATTAAAGCATCAAAATTCTCTAAACACTATATAAAAGTTAAATTACTTGGAATTTTGCATGTGAATAAATATAGAAATAACGACTTCTCTAATTAAAAAATAATCCTAATTTTTTTTCTTAGACTACCCAAGGGCCACCCAGTGACGGGTTCGCAAGGTATTAGGCGGTTTTGTGGGATGAAAGCCCAACACGGCCCTTTCTAAGAATTTTAATGTTTGATTTTCTATTATTTTTTTCGTTTTTAATTTTTGAAAAACAAAATACATAACAAAATATAATTTTTGAAATTTTTGATATATATATATATTTTAAGTTTTTAATTTTTGAAAAATATTATTTTGTGTGTATATGTTTTGCTTGAGAAATATCTCTTCCCCATACTGAAGCAATACATTGTCCCCAATGTATAAATGAAGAAAAGAAAGAAAAGGAGACTTCCATGAAGATGTCAAAGCAGAACCAAAAGGTACCTGTAAGACATTAGCAAAGCAAAACATAATATTTTATAGATTTTTCATAAAAACAAATATATGAAAATATAAGCAAAGATACAGATACAGAGATAGGCGACCCACTACAACTCCCAATAAAAGAAACGAAAACTACTTCTGATCAGGAGCGTCCCCGGGCTGCTGATAGAAAATCTACATAGCTGCGAACTCGCGGGTAATATGCTCTACGGAAGAAGCGTGACTCCGCTCCAGCGCGGCAAAGCATCCATTAAAATGAGTAAAACGGCCGTCGAAATGGGTCTGCATCTGGTCTAGGTGAGTGTGAATCAACCCAAATTGATGATCCCAATAATTTGGAGGACCGGGCGCTGGGGTAGAGTGCTGCGGTGGTGGCAGAATCTGTGGAGAGTGATGAGTACCACTAGGACTTGCACCAAGATCAAGATCAAGATCCCCGCCACCGACTGCTGGGGGAATGGCCTCAAACTAGCCATCATGTCGGCGCGCTAGGCCGAGGGCCTGAAGGGTCGGCAACTGGAGGACCTACGGCGTCTGCATGCAGGTCAGCCGTGGAAGGGCATCCCAAAGGCTGGTCTGCTTGGCGAGGATAGTAAGAAAATTGCCTCCATAAACTGCTCCCAACCTCACATTTTCAACCTGATGAGGAAGAAAATTGCGAGCATATAACCAAGGTTGAGGGGACCCAGTTAAACATACTATATAAATATAGTAAATCTGCCCGATACACCATGCCATGGCTATCGCCGAGACCGGTAAGAGTAAAGGTGAGGAGGTTATGGAGAATGCGCAAAGCGGGGGAAATGAGGTGGCTACCCTTCGATTTCTTTGGGGTGTAGGGGCAGTATTATTACTGATTTCCGGCCAAAAGACGAGGAGGTTGAAATCGAAAGGAAAATCAGTTTTGAGGTTGAGATAGGCAGGAGAATGGGAAAATGCCTCCGAGCAAAAGCCCATGGCGACACTGAGTTGGCGGATGGTGAGCTGATGCATCATCCCACCCATGCGAAAGACGATGAAATCATCATTCACTGCCAAATGGAACTCAAAGGAAGCCAAGAACTCAACGTTGAGCTCAAGGTAAGCCGGCTCTGAAATGGATAAAAGTGGAGTCAATCCCGAGGTGGATAGAAATTCCCGAACCAACTCCACCGCTCCAAAGGTCACGAGGATTGCCCAGTCTAAGATCTGGAAGACGCCAAAGGGTTTGGCGCGTAATCGCTCGCTCTGGACCTGCTGGGTGGAGTTTTCAAAGAGGAGCATGGCTTCTGCAAAGGCGGGATCCACGGGGTGCTCAAGGGAAGAGGTCGTGGAATGAGGGTGGTGGTGAGGCATGGTGAGAAAAAATGAAGAGGATTTTTTGACCACAAGGAAAAGGGAATATGGGGTTTGATGAGTGGAGGTGTGGAGAGAAGAGAAGGGGGTGAATTCCTATTTATAGGAATTCACGGGTCGGTCACGCCCCCTGTTACGCCCGTGACAGGGGGCGTATCAAGCACAAGGTAATATAGGGAGGAATATAAGGCATGCCGCCTCTGATTTGCGGGTCACGCCCCAGAGTCACGCCCGTGACACTGGGTCGTGTAACCTACATGGAAATGGGGAAACTCGGGAAACGCAGACAATTCTGAAAGAGAAGGGATAGATACTACTCTAGAGGGGGGGTGAATAGAGTAATCAAAAATTGCACTAGCAAAGTTGACTTTCTACTCAACTCCCTTGGAGTTAAATGCAGAATGATGGTTATAGATATTTGAGATTAAACCTTAGAGCCTAACACAAGTGTTGTGCACAAAAAGGCAGCCAACTGTAATTACAGTTAAGGCTTGGAAACCTAAACAGCAACTAGCAAACCTAGTTAAGATCTAATCACAGCCATAATGCAAGTAATTAAATAAAGCAATCCAGACGACACAAGGAATTTATAGTGGTTCCCCAAACAACTTGGGTACGTCCACTCTTCTACCAACAAGGTAGGAATCCACTCAGGTTTTTGATCAGGTGCCCTGCCACCAACAAGATCTGCTTCAAGTAGATCAAGAAACCCTTTAGACTTTTGATCAGGTGTCTAAAAACCAACACAGGTTTTTGATCAGGTGCCCTGCCACCAAGGGATACTTTTGAAGGGAGTAATAACCCTGTATAGGAGGGGAAAGGAGGTTAAGGTGTATTCTCTATTTTACAATAGATTAGAGAAGCACAATAACTTGCATTGAGCTAGAAAGCTCTAAAAGAATCAAGGCTCCCCCTGGCTCAAAGAACGTCCAGGTGAAGTCTTGCTTTAGTGCAGAAACACTTCAGAAAATACTGAAGGAAAAAGCTACAAGAAGATAAATAATATGAAATAAGATTTTCTTCTTCAGGCAGCTATCTTCTTCTTCTTCTTCAAAAGGCTCTGAGTGAAGATCTTCCTGTAAGCAGGAGAACTCAGGTTGAAGAAGAGTGAAGAACTTGAACTTCTTCTCAGTTAGATGTGAATGTGCTGAGAGCAGTTGGAAACTGTAAGTTCTTAAGCTTGAATGCTGCTGATCGCTTTTTGGTATATGAGAGCTAGCTAATTTCTTTCTTCAAAGAAGTCTTTATATAGCAGCAGCAGCAACGGCTCTTACTTGAGTTTGAATCTTGTCTTCTTCTGAACTCTGCAAGCTAGGCTGCAAAAAGCATAAAGCAAAACAAAATACTGCAGGCAGATATCCTATAAAAGGATAAAGCTTTCTAAGAAGCTGCAAATAATTCTGATGAAATAATATAAGAGAAAGTCACATCAGAAGAGACTCTTTACAGCCAAGGAAGACTTTTTGAGTCTAACGGCTATAAAGGATAGCCTGGCAGATAAAGCAGAAAACATATCTCAGCTATAAGACAAACAACTTTGTTAGAAAAGATTAGCTCATGCATAAAGAATAGAATAGATAATGCATGGAAGTGTTATCACAATTTATTCAAATAATCTTTTATAAAATGTGCCAAAATAAATATGAAATAAGTCACATCACAGAAGACGACAAAACTATTCAAGACATACAGCAAAACGTCGAACGACCCTCGGAGATCATCGACCGACGCACGAAGATCGTCGACCTATCGGACAGATAGTCGAACGATCCAGATAGTCGAACTATCAAAGAAGATAGTCGAACTACCTCAGTAGATAGTCGACCTATCAGAACAGATAGTCGAGCTATTAGATAGTCGATCTATCCGGACAGATAGTCGAACTACCAAACAAAACAGATAGTCGACCTATCAAACAGATAGTCGACCTATCACAAAAAAACAGATAGTCGACCTATCAACAGATAGTCGAGCTATCAAACAAAACAGATAGTCAACCTATCAAACAGATAGTCGACCTATCACAGAAAAACAGATAGTCGACCTATCAACAGATAGTCGAACTATCAGATAGTTGAACTATCCAAGCAGATAGTCGAACTATCAAATCAACACAGATAGTCGACCTATCAATAGATAGTCGAACTATCAAAGCAACACAGATAGTCGACCTATCAACAGATAGTCGAACTATCAAAGCAACACAGATAGTCGACCTATCAACAGATAGTCGAACTATCAAAGCGGACAGATAGTCGACCTATCAACAAATAGTCGAGCTATATGATAGTTGAACTATCAGGACAGATAGTCGAACTATCAAAGACAACAGATAGTCTACCTATCAACAGATAGTCGAGCTATCAGATAGTTGAACTATCAGGACAGATAGTCGAACTACCAAGGCAAGCAGATAGTCGACCTATCAACAGATAGTCGAGCTATCAACGCAGACAGAACGTCGACCAACTGATAGACGATCGTCGATCAGCCGATAGACGATAGTCGAGCGACGTTCGACTATAGTCGAACGAAAAACTACTTAACCAAATATTCATCTGGAAAAGCAATTCTACACAACTAGAGAATCTAACCTATCAACTAACCTTTGACCATAGATAAATATTGGGTCAAGAGACAGAAAAAGAGGACTGAACTCAAATCAAAACCTAGGGTTCCAACAATCTCCCCCTATTTGAGTTAAGTCTCTCAACAATTAAAGCATACAAAACTAATTACTGAAAGTAAAATAAAATGCATAAAGGGAAATAACTAAGCAGATATCATCAATCAACCAGATAAGAAATTAACTGTCAATCAATGAAAATTAAGGAGCTTCAGAGTTAGGCTTAGGATCAGAAGAGCTAGAAACAAAAGTAATCTTTCTTGTGGGATCTAGAGCTTCTTTTTTCGATAACTTCAAGTCTTGTTCTCCAATAATTTTCAATTCTGTTGTTCTTGGGACCACTGCCTCAGGATGCTTTTCCATATACTTTGAAGGATCAAATATCTCAGGTCTAACCTGGAACTTGTCTAGCTCCTTCATTCTAAATTTAGACATTGTGGTCAATCCTGTAGTGTCCTTTCCTTCTGCTTTTGCTTTCTTAATTTGCGCTGCTCCAACCAGTTCAAGAAAACGAGCCATCCTAAAGTTAGGATCAAGCTCTGGGCTTTCATAAACAATCTCAGAAGAAGTATCAACTGGTTCTTTATCTTGAATAACTAGATAAGAAAGGGGAGCAGACTTAGCAACTATCTTGCTAGAATTTTCAGATAAAACAATTTGCTTACCTTTTGAAACATCCTTCTCAGAGAGATCTGGCTTAGGAGAGGTAGAGCTTTTAAGTTCTTTGGACTGAGGAGGAGAAAATGTTGGCCTTTGATATACTACCTCCTTAACTTGTTCTTTAACAGTATCAGGTCTTTGATAGCCAGTTTGACTTTTACCTTGGAATCCTTGCGAACTTCTCCTTTGAGCAGACTGAGATGGATTTGATCTTTCGGACTGAGCAGCAGGTTTAGAAGATAAATTTCCTGAGACTCCTGCACCGGGAGGTGGAGGAGGAGGACCTCTAGGATTCCATCTAGGGACAGGAGAGTCATACCTCTTTGACTTTTTCCTTTGCTTTTGCTGGTTCTTAGGAAATAACATCCAATGCTGGAAGTCTTTTGACTTTGGATCAATTCCTTTCAGTATATAATACGGTGTATCATTATCTGGATTAGCAGGAGGAGGAGCTACAGCTTTTCTTTTCTTTTTAGCAATTCTTTTTCTTTTGGATTCATCAGACTCATCAGAATCGATTTCATCTTCAGAATTAGAAGAGATAGGCATATCATATGGGTCAATTGCATCTTTCAAAGCCCTTTCTTTTTCCTTTCGAGCAGCTCTTTCTAGTTCTTCTTTTATGGCATCCTGTGCCAATAGAGCATCTAAATCCAAGCCTGGGGAATCATCCCATACAGTAGATTTTTCAATCTGGGCATCTGCAGCTGATTCTTGAATCTCAGACACTGTCATAGTGACCAGTTCTGCTTGCACTTCTGGCTGAGCAACTTCAGAAATTTGAGCCTCTGGTTCTGGTTGAACTTCTGGATCAGGTTGGATAGCAGGCTCTTGAACATCTAGAATTTCTTCCAATTTATCTGTAGTATTATGAATAAAATTGTTCTAAATGACATCTAATCATGCCTTCCAGATATTCCCAAACTATCATATCAGTTATCAAGTCTAAAAAGTAAGTAAAGGGAA
Source organism: Platanthera zijinensis (assembly GCA_039513925.1). NCBI lineage: Eukaryota > Viridiplantae > Streptophyta > Magnoliopsida > Asparagales > Orchidaceae > Platanthera > Platanthera zijinensis. The sequence continues at coordinate 136,314,660 of CM077080.1, read as the reverse complement.
TACCTTCAGAATCGACCACAGCATGTCCTAACTCCCATAATTCATCTAGAAAGGAGGTGATGATTCCTTCTAGGTACAGGGCAACCAAGGGAGTAGAACTTTCTTCTAAACAAGCTTTTACAATGAATTCAGATTTCAACAGAGCATCAGAAATCTCTTTTTCAGATAAAGAAGGAGGAGCTGAATCTTCTATAGCTTTCTCTACTACTGCAAGATGAACTGCTGTAGGAGAGGCCAAGGGCTGCTCAGAGACGTCTTCATCAAGCATCTCCCCCTGCCTGATTTCAGTAGAGACTGAAACCAGGCCCCTAGAAGAAGAGGGCTCAGCAGAGTTTGAGAGTTTCAGAATAGCAGCAGTCAGAGAGGAGATAGAGGAAGCAAGGGGAGCAATCGCCTCGTCAATCATAATTTTGATTGAGGGGGTAATTAACTCCACAATGCTAGAAATAAATGCAGGAGTAATTTCAAAAGATGATGATGATGATGGAGGGGGAATTTCAAAAGATGGAAGATCAGCAGGGATGGTATATGCAAGATGAGCTAGAGAATGGACTGGAGATGGAACTGGAGATGTATGAGTGGATGCAGGGTGATCAATGTGATCAGAAGAGGGAATTGGAGAGTGAGCTGGAGTAGAAATTTCAGACACCAACAAATCAAAAGTGGGATGAGAAATCCCAGCAAGATGAGTCGGGAGAGGAGATGCAGGAGGAGAAGCAGAATGTCGTACTTCAATTGAAGTTGAAGGAACTTCAACTGAAGTAGACGGTAAAACTGATGAAGAAGATGGAAGAGATGGATTTGCTGAGCCAGCTGCTAGAAGGGGGGAGTGACTGAGACAGTCCTGGTGCTCTCAGAAGTAACTGGAGCAACCCCTGCGGGAGAGGGCTTCAGGAAGGTCCTTTTCCATTTGGCGAATAGCGATGGATCCATCTTCTTGCTTGCGTTGATGGAGGTGGCGGCTGACACTAGCAGGTGGGGGAATTTCTCCTTCAGAAAAATTCCAACTACCCTTCCTAGGGTAACCTCTTTCTTGCCATTCTTTTTCCTTATCAAATCAAATAGAACGTCTGCACAATTGATCTGCTTCTTATTCATAATTGCACACATTAGTGCAAATTGCTGCCTTGTAATATTATCGTGGGCGGAGTGCTTTCCCAGTAGCACTTTTCCAACAATTTCCGCGAGAAACTTAATCTTAAACGGGAAATTCACTTTGAGCAACTTAGAGGGAATGCCTTCGGCATGTCCCAGCTCTGTTAACATCCTTCCGAACTCAGGAGCATCTTGCTCATACTCTTCTTCACCATTAATCAATCCAAAAATTTCAGTCAGAATAGCGGGAGTCAAAATTACCTCTTCTCCGCTAATTGTTCCAGTCATCGATTCATCAGTTGAAGATGAAGTGAAAGCCCACTCTTTGATCTCTTGAGTGTTTATCTTTATTCTGTAGGACATGAGTTTCTCTAATCCTTGATCTCTGCATAGATTTAGGATTTCCACTATTCCTGGTTCGCAGCAGCTGAAGGCGTCGAAATCTACGCTGAAACCGGCATCAAACTTCACTACTGCAAGAAGCGCTGGAGCAATCGCCATCGAGAAAGCTGGAGAAGACGAGAGAGAAACGGCGAGGACGGAGCGCAAGACAAAGAGCAAGCGGGAAGACGGAATGCGAAAAGACGCTCTCCGTCGACGATAAGAGCAACTATCTCTTAACCTAGGTCGACCATCGGCTTTATATTAAAACAGCGATCGTCGATCTATTTAAAATATACTGGAGACGATGGTCGAACGGTCATTCGACGATCGGTCCTGAAGCAGAGTAGTCGATCAATCGTTCGACTATTTCTGTCTTCACAAACAGCAAGCTGTCGTCAACCATAGATCGACGATAAGCTCGACCTATTCGACTATCTTCGAACGCCGGTCGACGATCTTCAAGCAGATAAGCTATCTTCAACCATAGGTCGACGATAGACTTGATCCGTTCGACTATCGTCGAACTTCGTTCGACTATCTTCGAACAAGTTTCAACAAGGAAGACGTCACACTTAGTCTCTTCCATTAATCATGCCTAGTTGAACCAAAAAGAACAGATGCTTCTGTTCATCTAAGGGCTTGGTGAATATATCACCTCTATGAAGGTCTGTGGATATGAACTCAAGGCTGATCTTGTTCTTTTCCACACAATCTCTCAGGAAATGGTGTCTAATCTCAATGTGCTTCATTCTAGATTGGTGCACTGGATTTTGTGCAATGGTGATAGCACTTGTACTATCACACATGATTTTAGTGTTCTTGTGTGAGTACCCATAATCCAAAAGTTGGTTTTGTATCCACAGGATCTGTGAACAACAACTAGCAACTGTTATATATTCAGCTTCTGCAGTTGATGTTAAGACAGAGGCCTGCTTCTTACAGAACCAAGAGACCAATCTCTCTCCCAGGAACTAACAAGTTCCTGAGGTACTTTTCCTATCAACTCGACAACCAGCATAATCAGAATCAGAATATCCAATTAATTCAAATTCTGACTCAGCTGGGTACCAAAGTCCTAGATTTGGACATCCCTTCAGGTATCTTAAGATTCTCTTGAGAAGAATCAGATGAGATTCCTTGGGGTTGACCTGGAATCTAGCACAAAGGCATGTAGCAAACATTATGTCTGGCCTACTTGCAGTTAAATACAATAGGGAACCAACAATGGCCCTATAATTCTTTTGATCAACAGGCTTTCCCTGATCATCAGAATCAATAACTACATTAGTAGCCATAGGTGTATGCATTGCTGAAGCATCTGCCATCCCAAACTTCTTTACCAATTCCTTGGCATATTTGGATTGGGAGATGAAGATGTCATAAGCATCTTGCTTTACTTGGAGACCAAGAAAGTAAGACAGCTCACCCGTACTACTCATCTCAAACTTAGAATGCATTAAGTTGGAGAACTTTTTGCATAGTTTGGGATCAGTGGAACCAAAAATAATGTCATCCACATACACTTGAACTAACAGGATTGTGTCTTTGTGGTGCTTGACGAAGAGGGTTCTATCAACTACTCCCCTAACAAAGTTGTGCTCTAACAGGAAACTAGCTAGAGTCTCATACCAGGCTCTTGGTGCTTGTTTTAGTCCATAAAGAGCTTTCTGCAACTTGAATACATGTGAGGGCTGAGTTGAAGAAACAAAACCGGGTGGCTGTTCAACAAAAACCTCTTCCTTTAGCTCACCATTAAGAAAAGCACTTTTGACATCCATCTGAAAAACCTTAAACTTCATATAGGCTGCATAGGCTAAGAAGATCCTTATTGCCTCTAGCCTTGCAACAGGAGCAAAGGTTTGGTCATAATCTATACCTTCCTCCTGTCTGTAGCCCTGAGCTGCAAGCCTAGCTTTATTCCTTACAATGATTCCATTTGCATCCAACTTGTTTCTATACACCCACTTGGTGTTTATGATCAGTTGGCCTTTAGGTCTTGGAACCAAAGTCCATACTTTACATCTTTCAAACTGATTGAGTTCCTCTTGCATAGCAATGATCCAGTGGGGATCTAACTCAGCATCTTTAATGGTGAGGGGCTCAATCTGTGAAAGGAAACAAGCATGCATCACATCCTGTCTTAACTGATGTCTTGTTTGAACACTAGCTGATATGTCTCCTATCACTTGAGATGTAGGGTGATCTCTAAGTGTGACAACATCAGCAGGTGGGACGTGATCTTCAGCAATAGTTGGGATTAATTCCTCAGGAGGAATTTGATCTACTATTGGTGGAACAACAACAACTTCTGCAATGTCTTCATCACTGTCTGATTTAGTGATATGAAGAGTTGAAAGAAGGAGGATTTCTTGAGTGACATCATTGGTAGATTCTTGTACCTGTAATGAACTTAAGGAAGGAGAAGTTTCCTTCTCCTTGTAAAACATTTGGGATTCATCAAAGGACACATGAACAGACTCTTCAATTTTAGAAGATGATTTATTAAAAACCCTAGAAGCTTTGCTTACTTGGGAATATCCAAGAAAAATTCCCATTGAAGCCTTTGCTTCAAACTTTCTAAGATATTCTTTATTGTTATTATGAATATAAACAACACAGCCAAAAACTCTAAAATAATTTATTTTAGGTTTCTTTCCTTTAAGTAACTCATAAGGAGTTTTACACTTAAGCTTGTCTATCAGACTTCTATTCAAGATATAGTTGGCTGTACTAACAGCTTCTGCCCAATAGGAAAGAGGCATATTAGCATCTGCCAACAATGTGCCAGCAGCTTCAATTAGTGTTCTGTTCTTCCTTTCAATTACCCCATTTTGTTGGGGAGTTCTAGGAGCTAAGAAGCTATGTTTGATACCTTCTCTCTCACAGAATTCTTGCATGAGAAGAGAGTCAAACTCAGTACCATAATCACTTCTGATCAAGGCCACATGAGTAGAGTACTCAGTCTGCAAACAAAATAGAAAGTCTGTAAGGGCTTTGAAGTTATCAGCCTTAGTTCTCAGAAAGAACACCCAAGTGAACCTAGAGAAGTCATCTACAATGACTAGGGTGTAATACCTCCCTCCAAAACTCTGTACATTTATTGGGCCAAATAGGTCCAGATGTAATAAATACAGGATTCTAGGAGAATCACTTTTATTTACTGATTTAAATGAGTTCTTGGTTTGCTTGCCTAGTTGACAAGCCTTGCATAGGCTCTCCTTCTTGTAGGGGCAAGAAGGTAAACCTCTAACAAGGTTGTGTTTAGATAACCTAGATATATTCTTGAGGTTAACATGGCTAAGCCTTTTATTCCATAAAGTATTATTATTGGTTACTTCATTAAACAAGCAGATTTCAGAGTGAGTTGAGTTAAAATCTACTAAGTAAATGTTACCTTGTCTAATACCTATTAATACAACATTATTATTTAAAGTAATATTACAAAGGGAGTTAGAGAATGATACCTGGTATTTAGCATCACATAACTGACTTACTGAAATTAGATTATGCTTCAGTCCAGTCACATAAGCAACTCTCTTGAATGTAACCGCTCCAATTGTCATCCTGCCATAGCCTTCAGTTTGACCACAGCTTGAATCTCTAAAGATTACCTTTGGGCCAAGCTTTGCCTTGAACCTTGACAGATGTTCTTTATTTCCTGTCATGTGCTTGGAGCAACCACTATCCAAGTACCACTTATTTTGAGTGATAGGATAGGTCTTCACCTGCAAATAAATCAATTTAAACATTGTGGACCCAGGTAACCTTGGGTCCCTTGTTTTTCACATAAGAAAAACTAGAAATAAATGAATAAGCAGGCTGAGGGTGATAACCTAATGGGTAAGATCTCCTAGGTGGGATTCTCCATGCAGATGATGGGTCAATAAACCTAGGGTTTCTATTCATATTCGGGTTTTTAAAGTTCTGGTTGGAATTTTGAAATTCTTATTGAAAGCGTCGATCGGCGTTCAACGATTGGTACCCAGATCGTCGATCTTCGTTCGACCATTGGGCCTGCGATCGTCGAGCAGCGTTCGACGCACTTTGTAATTCCTTAAATTTCTGTTTCCTTTTCTCTCTTTTAGCTTTATTTAAAGCTCTATTTACTTGATTAACTTGCTCAGTGTTTTTTATTCCACTAGATGAAATAAAATTCACTGGAGTTGAAAGTTGGTTTTTAAGAATGATTGGGGGCTCACTAGAAGATGCTCCTAAGCCTAATTTGTTATTGCCTGACCTAGTGTTAGAAATGCTGGTTATTTCAAGCAACTTAAGGCTTCTACCATTCAGAGACTCTTCTAACCTTTTGGACTTAGCTAATTCATTCTTAAGGAATTTTATTTCTTCACTAGCATTAGTGAGTTCTGCTATTAACCTAATATTTTCATTAGCAATCAATTCAGATTTAGCTAGTTTAATTCTAAGTTCTTTTATTTCTTTTTCAGAACTAATTAAATCTAAACATAAAGATTTAAAATCAGATTTAAATTCAGCAGATGTAAAGTCATAAGAAGACAATACCTCATCTTCAGTTGGCATCTCTTCATCAGAATCTGAATTCTCTGCAGTTGAGTGATTGCTGCAGGCATCAATTGCCATTAGGAAAACTTCCTTTGCCTTCTTTTCTTCCTCATCCTCACTGGAGCTTGAGGAGGAAGATTCCTCATCAGAATCGCTCCAGGTTTCAGCAACAAAGCCTCTCTCCTTCTTTTTGTTCTTGTAGGAGGATGGCTTGGAATGCTTCCTGTGCTGATCCTTGTCTTTTCTTTTATCTTTGTTCTTTTCCTCTGGACAATCTGGAAGAATATGTCCAGGCTTCCTGCAACCATAACAGATTATTTCTTTAGTAGGAGTGCGATCATACCTTGGTTTTTCTTCATACTTTGAAGACTTCTTTCTGAATTCCTTCCTTACCATCTTGAGAAACCTTTTGGCAAATAATGCCATCAGTTCCTCATTGGACTGGCTTCCTTCAGAAGCTTCAGCAGCTTTAAGAGCAAGGGTTTGCTCTTCTCTTGTAGGAGTTGGGGTCTTTGCTTCAGCTTCAGCTTCCCTGGACTTTAGCACTTGCTCAAAAGACTTGAGCTTGCCGAGAAGGGCTTCTGTTGAGATTTCATTTGTGCTTCTGGCTTCCTTGATAGGCCATATCCTCAGATCCCATGTGCTAGGGAAGCACATAAGAATCTTATCATTGACCTCTGTCAATGAAATATCCTTGTCAAGGGTCCTCAGCTCATTGATGATTGAGCTGAGCCTTGTGTACATAACTTCAACTGATTCAGCATCAATTTTCATGAAATTCTCATACTGTGAGATAAGGTTGGACCTTCTGTCCTTCCTTTCATCAGCTGAACCAGCTACAATCTGGTTCAGTGTATCCCACATAGCTTTTGCTGAGGAGCAGTCAGCAACCTTCTGGAATACTTCATCAGACATTGTCTGAGCCAGAATGTTCATTGCCTTAGCATCTGCTATCTTTCCCTTTTTGTATTCATCATTGTAGTCTGGAGGAGGCACTGCACTCATATCAGTTGATGATGAGGCAGTAGCAGCAGCAGGTGCTCTTGGTGGTCCTGTCAAAATAGAAGTAAAAATACTTTCATCAATAGAGTTCATATATAATTTGATCCTTGCCTTCCAGATGCTGAACTTAGCTAAGTTGCATGCTGGAGGTCTGGTGCTAGAATAATCCTTGGACTGGGCCATGATAGTGAAAGTGAATATCTATAAACTTTGGTATCTATCAGGATCTTGTGACTTAGGTGTTAGCCTATTCAGTCAGTCAACCTCCCTCTGATACCAATTGAAAGAGAAGGGATAGATACTACTCTAGAGGGGGGGTGAATAGAGTAATCAAAAATTGCACTAGCAAAGTTGACTTTCTACTCAACTCCCTTGGAGTTAAATACGGAATGATGGTTATAGATATTTGAGATTAAACCTTAGAGCCTAACACAAGTGTTGTGCACAAAAAGGCAGCCAACTGTAATTACAGTTAAGGCTTGGAAACCTAAACAGCAACTAGCAAACCTAATTAAGATCTAATCACAGCAACAATGCAAGTAATTAAATAAAGCAATCCAGACGACACAAGGAATTTATAGTGGTTCCCCAAACAACTTGGGTACATCCACTCTTCTACCAACAAGGTAGGAATCCACTCAGGTTTTTGATCAGGTGCCCTGCCACCAACAAGATCTACTTCAGGTAGATCAAGAAACCCTTTAGACTTTTGATCAGGTGTCTAAAAACCAACACAAGTTTTTGATCAGGTGCCCTGCCACCAAGGGATGCTTTTGAAGGGAGTAATAACCCTGTACAGGAGGGGGAAAGGAGGTTAAGGTGTCTTCTCTATTTTACAATAGATTAGAGAAGCACAATAACTTGCACTGAGCTAGAAAGCTCTAAAAGAATCAAGGCTCCCCCTGGCTCAAAGAACGTCCAGGTGAAGTCTTGCTTCAGTGCAGAAACACTTCAGAAAATACTGAAGGAAAAAAGCTACAAGAAGATAAATAATATGAAATAAGATTTTCTTCTTCAGGCAGCTATCTTCTTCTTCTTCTTCTTCAAAAGGCTCTGAGTGAAGATCTTCCTATAAGCAGGAGAACTCAGGTTGAAGAAGAGTGAAGAACTTGAACTTCTTCTCAGTTAGATGTGAATGTGCTGAGAGCAGTTGGAAACTGTAAGTTCTTAAGCTTGAATGCTGCTGATCGCTTTTTGGTATATGAGAGCTAGCTAATTTCTTTCTTCAAAGAAGTCTTTATATAGCAGCAGCAGCAACGGCTCCTTACTTGAGTTTGAATCTTGTCTTCTTCTGAACTCTGCAAGCTGGGCTGCAAAAAGCATAAAGCAAAACAAAATACTGCAGGCAGATATCCTATAAAAGGATAAAGCTTTCTAAGAAGCTGCAAATAATTCTGATGAAATAATATAAGAGAAAGTCACATCAGAAGAGACTCTTTACAGCCAAGGAAGACTTTTTGAGTCTAACGGCTATTAAGGACAGCCTGGCAGATAAAGCAGAAAACATATCTCAGCTATAAGACAAACAAATTTGTCAGAAAAGATTAGCTCATGCATAAAGAATAGAATAGATAATGCATAGAAGTGTTATCACAATTTATTCAAATAATCTTTTATAAAATGTGCCAAAATAAATATGAAATAAGTCACATCACAGAAGACGACAAAACAATTCAAGACATACAGCAAAATGTCGAAAGACCCTTGGAGATCGTCGACCGACGCACGGAGATCATCGACCTATCGGACAGATAGTCGAACGATCCAGATAGTCGAACTATCAAAGAAGATAATCGAACTACCTCAGCAGATAGTCGACCTATCAGAACAGATAGTCGAGCTATCAGATAGTCGATCTATCCGGACATATAGTCGAACTACTAAACAAAACAGATAGTCGACCTATCAAACAGATAGTCGACCTATCACAGAAAAACAGATAGTCGACCTATCAACAGATAGTCGAGCTATCAAACAAAACAGATAGTCAACCTATCAAACAGATAGTCGACCTATCACAGAAAAACAGATAGTCGACCTATCAACAGATAGTCGAACTATCAGATAGTTGAACTATCCAAGCAGATAGTCAAACTATCAAAGCAACACAGATAGTCGACCTATCAAAAGATAGTCGAACTATCAAAGCAACACAGATAGTCGACCTATCAACAGATAGTCGAACTATCAAAGCAACACAGATAGTCGACCTATCAACAGATAGTCGAACTATCAAAGCGGACAGATAGTTGACCTATCAACAGATAGTCGAGCTATCAGATAGTTGAACTATCAGGACAGATAGTCGAACTATCAAAGACAATAGATAGTCGACCTATCAACAGATAGTCGAGCTATCAGATAGTTGAACTATCAGGACAGATAGTCGAACTACCAAGGCAAGCAGATAGTCGACCTATCAACAGATAGTCGAGCTATCAACGCAGACAGAACGTCGACCAACTGATAGACGATCGTCGATCAGCCGATAGACGATAGTCGAGCGACGTTCGACTATAGTCGAACGAAAAACTACTTAACCAAATATTCATCTGGAAAAGCAATTCTACACAACTAGAGAATCTAACCTATCAACTAACCTTTGACCATAGATAAATCTTGGGTCAAGAGACAGAAAAAGAGGACTGAACTCAAATCAAAACCTAGGGTTCCAACAAATTGAATTTTTTGTAAGTCATGCCCCTTAGTCACGCCCGTGACTATGGGACGTGTATTCTAACTAATGGAAGATCAGGGAATCTGAGGCATTGACCGGGTCACTGCCTCGGATTCGTTGGACACGGCCTAGAGTCACGCCCGTGACTCTGGGGCGTGTAACTGAGAACGACGAAAAATAATTTTTCTTAATTTAATAATTATTTTGTTTTATTCGAGGTAAGTCACGGTCGTGACTTTCCTATGTCACGGGCGTGACATATGATGGCATGGCGTGACTAGCTAGATGGATTTTTTTTTATTATTTCTTTTTCGGGCGAAAGGTTCCGTGTATGTCACACCCGTGACCCCAAAGGTCACGCCCGTGACATGGACTAAAGACGGACACTAAAAAAATCCCCCTCAGAACCAGCGTCGGGTTCTGTATTCCGGGAAGTACATGCCCATTAGGCACGCCCGTGACCATATGGTCACGCCCGTGACTGAGGCGTGTAATGCCAAAATTGCAGGAAATATTTATAATATATTTTTTCTCTTTTTTTATATATTGTTGTGACAGAAATAAAATAAACTATATATAAATTACTGACATGAAGAAATCACATGAACACTACGTGCGAACCCGACCGCTCGTCATGCTGCAATGAACCTTCAATCCTGTAAAAACTTAAATATAAAATTAAAATAAAAAGAAAGGATAACCATGAGATGCCTCCCACGAGCGCTTTGTTTATGGTCGTTGAGCTCGACCATAGTAATGCACGCTACGTTATGGGCTTTTCAGATAGATAAGGCGACACATGAACAGGAAGCTTGGAACCCTCCACTAGAGATAAATATTGTAAATGATCTGACCTCGTTTCAAGTTCTAAAGTTGGAGGTTCCTCATACGAAGTTCTTAAGTAGTCACTACCTAATTTGAGAGTTTCTAAAATAGGTGTGCGTATGACCAAATGTTCTCTTTTTTCGGTGAGGAAAATCAAAGATAAAAAAGGATGGTTAAACACACACAAAACTAAAAAGAGCTTGCACAAAAAAAACATTGTCATGGCTTAAAGAACGCAGCCAATTCCTAAATCCCTTTGTTTCTTGAATTTCTCACCATGATGAAGATTTCTCTACTTCTTCTTGTTTTCATGTTCTCTTTTTTTATATATTTTCTTTTTTTTTCTTTTTTTGAGAGGAGGAGAAATAAATCAACTCTTTTTTTCAATTAACCACCAAAATTAAATGGCTCCTAATCACTCACAAACCGTTTCTGTATTTGTTTTTTTCAAACTCGGTCTTGGGTGTGCAAATAGGATTTTTTTAGGCTTTGGCAAAGTGTTTGGTGGAGCTAAAATAAAAGATAGGGTAATAGGCTCAATTTGGCTTAGCAAAGATAAAACGTTAGGTACGGATGCAAAGGCTCAAACTTGCCAAAAGAAATGCCTAAATCATATTTATGCTAATGAGTTTAACTTATGCAAAGTCTTGAGAATAGCTAGAGGGCAAGTTCTAGACAACGAGAAAGAATACCTCTTTCTTGATCCACGAAATATCGCTCTAGTAAACTTCTACACACTCTCCTAAATTATTTTTAGATTTTACCGGTTTCAAAATGAAAGTAAAATAAAACATTTCCACGCATTTCAAAAAATAAAAATCTAATTGTATGCTGAATATTTAGATCTACATAAAATTCTACTTACACGTGCACTTAACTAAAAACACAGCATGGCCAACAGTTTTATTCCAAAATTCAAAATTCAATTAAAGCATCAAAATTCTCTAAACACTATATAAAAGTTAAATTACTAGGAATTTTGCATGTGAATAAATATAGAAATAACGACTTCTCTAATTAAAAATTAATCCTAATTTTTTTTCTTAGACTACCCAAGGGCCACCCAGTGACGGGTTCGCAAGGTACTAGGCGGTTTTGTGGGATGAAAGCCCAATACGGCCCTTTCTAAGAATTTTAATGTTTGATTTTCTATTATTTTTTTCATTTTTAATTTTTGAAAAACAAAATACATAACAAAATATAATTTTTGAAATTTTTGATATATATATATATTTTTAAGTTTTTAATTTTTGAAAAATAGTATTTTGTGGGTGTATGTTTTGCTTGAGAAATATCCCTCCCCCATACTGAAGCAATACATTGTCCCCAATGTATAAATGAAGAAAAGAAAGAAAAGGAGACTTCCCTGATGATGTCAAAGCAGAACCAAAAGGTACCTGTAAGACATTAGCAAAGCAAAACATAATATTTTATAGATTTTTAATAAAAACAAATATATGAAAATATAAGCAAAGATACAGATACAGAGATAGGCGACCCACTACAACTCCCAATAAAAGAAACGAAAACTACTCCTGATCGGGAGCATCCCCGGTCTGCTGATAGAAAATCTGCATAGCTGCGAACTCGCGGGTAATATGCTCCACGGAAGAAGCGTGACTCCGCTCCAGCGCGGCAAAGCATCCATCAAAATGAGTAAAACAGCCGTCAAAATGGGTCTGCATCTGGTCTAAGCGAGTGTGAATCAACCCAAATTGATGATCCCAATAATTTGGAGGACCGGGCGCTGGGGTAGAGTGCTGCGGTGGTGGCGGAATCTGTGGAGAGTGATGAGTACCACTGGGACTGGCACCAAGATCAAGATCAAGATCCCCGCCACCGACTGCTAGGGGAATGGCCTCAAACTAGCCATCATGTCGGCGCGTAAGGCCGAGGACCTGAAGGGTCGGCAACTGGAGGACCTACGGCGTCTGTATGTAGGTCATCCATGGAATGGCATCCCAAAGGCTGGTCTGCTTGGCGAGGATAGTAAGAAAATTGCCTCCATAAACTTCTCCCAACCACACATTTTCAACCTGATGACGGAAGAAAATTGCGAGCATATAACCAAGGTTGAGTGGTACCCGGTTAAACATACTATATAAATATAGTAAATCTGCCCGATGCACCACGCCAGGGCTATCGCCGAGACCGGTAAGAGTAAAGGTGAGGAGGTTATGGAGAATGCGCAAAGCGGGGGAAATGAGGTGGCTACCCTTCGATTTTTTTGGGGTGTAGGGGGCGGTATCATTACTGATTTCCGACCAAAAGACGAGGAGGTTGAAATCGGAAGGAAAATCAGTTTTGAGGTTGAGATAGGCAGGAGAATGGGAAAATGCCTCCGAGTAAAAGCCCATTGCGACATTGATTTGGCGGATGGTGAGCTGATGCATCATCCCACCCATGCGAAAGACGATGAAATCATCATTCACTGCCAAATGGAACTCAAAGGAAGCCAAGAACTCAACGTTGAGCTCAAGTTAAGCCGGCTCCGAAATGGAGAAAAGGGGAGTCCATCCCGAGGTGGATAGAAATTCCCGAACCAACTCCACGGCTCCAAAGGTCGCGAGGATTTCCCAGTCTAAGATCTGGAAGATGCCAAAGGGTTTGGCACGTAATCGCTCGCTCCGGACCTGCTGGGTGGAGTTTTCAAAGAGGAGCATGGCTTCTGCAAAGGCGGGATCCGCGGGGTGCTCAGAGGAAGAGGTCGTGGAATGAGGGTGGTGGCGAGGCATGGTGAGAAAAAAATGAAGAGGATTTTTCGACCACAAGGAAAAGGGAATATGGGGTTTGATGAGTGGAGGTGTGGAGAGAAGAGAAGGGGGTGAATTCCTATTTATAGGAATTCACGGGTCGGTCACGCCCCCTATTACGCCCGTGACAGGGGGCGTGTCAAGCACAAGGTAATGCAGGGAGGAATACGAGGCACGCCGCCTCTGATTTGCGGGTCACGCCCCAGAGTCACGCCTGTGACTCTGGGTCGTGTAACCTACATGGAAATGGGGAAACTCGGGAAACGTGGACATTTCAATTTTCTGTAAGACACGCCCCTTAGTCACGCCCGTTACTATGGGACGTATATTCTAACTAATGGAAGATCAGGGAATCTGAGGAATTGACCGGGTCACTGCCTCGGATTCGTTGGACACGGCCTAGAGTCACGCCCATGACTCCGGGGCGTGTAACTGAGAACGACGAAAAATAATTTTTCTTAATTTAATAATTGTTTTGTTTTACGCGAGGCAAGTCACAGCCGTGACTTTCCTATGTTGTTGGAACACCCTATTACTAATTTGGGCAAGGATCACTATGGTTGTCTTAGGAAGCCAGGTTGACCTAGTTGTATAGTGTAAAGGTCAACATTAGAATGAGTCTAGGGCTTAGAACTTAGGTTTGAAGCTGCCCCCAAGGACCATTCAAGCTCAGGATTTCAAGCTAAGTAAAGAGATAAAAATAGTCGAACGTCGGTCAACTATCGTCGAGCTCAGGTCGACGATCGTCGAGCTTAGGTCGACTACCTATGTCCTCAGCCTTCTGCTTGTTGCTGGCTTCGGTCGACTATCGTCGAGCTTCAGTCTGACGATCGTCGAGCTTTGGTCGACGATCTCTGGCTGTGCTTAGGTCGACTATTTCTGGGAAAGTTTAGGTCGACGATCTCTGTTTGCTTCAGGTCGACGTTTTCTGTTGAAGTCTAGGTCGACGATCTCTGTCTGAATCAGATCGACTATTTCTGCCAGACCAAGAACTTAGATAGTCGATCTCAGATCGAAGTTTTCTGTCTACTACTTATCTTCAATATCTCTGAGCTCAGGTCGACGATCTTCGAGCTCAGATCGACGTTTTCTGTCAGAATGATATATTCCTTCTCTGAACTCTGGTCGACGATCGTGGAGCTCAGATCGACGTTTATTTTGAGAGATCGATGATCTTAAGGATTCAAATGCTGCCAGTCTTTGGAATGTTTTTGAATTCTCTCAGCATTTAATTTCAAGAAGATTTGCCAGCCATTTTCATTTATTCTGGACAAGTTTCAAGGAATTATTCAGGAATGTTTCATTGGACTTTCCTCTAGAAGACAAATCACTTATGGAAAGCATTTAATGTCTGATAACGGCTATCTTGGAATTATTATTTTCAGAGAATGAGGTCGTCTTCTCTATCACTACTCTTAGAGAGAATTAATCCAGAGTCAATATACAATAGAATCAAGAGACACACACTGTTACAGAAGAACAAGAAGAATTAAGCTGTGAAAGATAACCATCCACTTGCTTACAGAAAAGTGATCAAAGCTTCATCTCAAAGAACTCCAGACACCTCATCTTTCAGCCTCTTTGCTGAAACTATTCTTTGCTGGAGATCTAAAGATCTGAAGACCTATCACCCTAGAGCAAAGCTTCCATTCCTGATTCATTCAACATCTCAGGGGGAGCTTTGACAACAAAAGATCCACTAGTCTTCTCTCATTTGATTTGAGAACAGAGAAGACAATCTCACCTCTTTACCTTTTTCTTTTTCCTGCTGTAAAGGGTTCTTGAACTCCCTTCAAAAGTTTTGTCTGGTTCTGAGAGCCTTGTCAAAACTCAGTGGTGGCAAGACACCTTATCAAAAAATCCAGTTTTGGTTTTTGAGCACCTTATCAAAAGCTCATTGGTGTCAGGACACCTGATCAACTCATCCTGAGTGGATTCCTACCAAGGGTGGTAGAAGAGTGGATGTACCCAGGTTTTTGGGGAACCACTATATTTCCTTGTGTCTTCTGGTTTGTTTGTGTAATTTGTCTGCTGTGTGCTGTGCTCTTTACTTCTTGGTTTTTAACTTCTTACTAGCACTCTACACTATATCATAAACTGAATTTTATATGTGTTGTTTATTTCAACTGTGAAAAACTATTTTAAAATTCTCTATTCACCCCCCCCCCCCCCCCCCTCTAGAGTTGAGATAGATCTTACCCTCACTTTCAATTGGTATCAGAGGGAGGTTGGTTGCTCATACAGGCTAACACCTGAACCAAAAGATCCTTGATAAGATCAATCTCTTAAGAGGATTATTTTCTATACATCTATCTATCTATTTAAAGACATGGCACAGAACAAAGATTATGCAAGCACCAGACCACTAGTGTGCAACCTTTCCAAGTTTGCACTCTGGAAGGCAAGGATTAGATTATACATGAATTCTATTGATGAGGATATTTTTAATTCTGTCTTGACAGTGTGTCCAACTCCACCAGCAAGCTCAAGTACAAGTGTTGTTCCACCTCCTTCTAGAACAGATGCAGATATAAAGAAGTGGAAGACTGTAGATGCTAAGGCTATGAACATCTTAGCCCAAACAATGTCTGATGAGATATTTCAGAAAGTAGCTGACTGCAACTCAGCCAAAGGAATTTGGGACAAGCTCTCTGAAATTGTCTCAGGGTCTGCTGATGAAAGGAAAGATAGAAGATCTCATCTGATAAGCCAATATGAGAACTTCAAAAAGGGAGAAGCTGAATCAGTGGCTGACATGTACAATAGACTAAGTCTAATTGTCAATGAGTTAAAAACTCTAGACAAAGAAATCTCACTAACTGAGCTGAATGACAAAATCCTGATGTGCTTCCCCAGCACTTGAGATTCAAGAATCTGGCCAATCAAGGATGCCAGAAGTTTAAATGAGATTACCACTGAAGCTCTCCTAGGCAAGCTCAAATCCTATGAGCTGCTCATTAAAAATAGAGAAGAAGAACAAAAGGCTACCTCTCCAGCCACAAGGAAAGAAAAGACCATAGCCTTCAAAGCTGCAGAAGAGGAGCCTGAAGATAAAGCTACAGGAAATGATGAGCTCATAAGTCTACTGGCCAAAAGATTCTACAAGATGGCCAGAAAAGATTTTAGAAAGAGACCATACAAGGGTCATGATAAACCAAGGTATGATAAATCAAATAACAATAAAGAAATTATATGCTTTGGTTGCAGGAAACCAGGCCACATTGTGTCTGACTGTCCAGAAAACAAGAATAAGGACAAGAAGGAAAGAAGAGAAAGAAGAAAAGAAAAGGATTACAAGAAGAATAGCTCAGACAAAGCCTCCTCCAGCAAGAACAAACATACAAGGAAGGGCTTTGTTGCTGAGACATGGAGTGAGACTGAAGAGGAATCTGAAGCCTCATCCAGTTCCAGTGATGATGAGGATGATGCAGATGAAAAAGAATTTTGCATGATGGCTATCAATGCCTCACAGCAAAACTCTGATGAAGAATCAGAATCAGATTCAGAAACTCAACCAGATGAAGATCAGGTAATCAACTCTTTTGATTTTAATTCTGAGGACTTCAAAGATGAATTTAAGACACTGTGCCTAGATCTATTAAAATCTGAGAAGGAGATAATCTCTCTCAGGAATCAATTATCTGAGCATAGTGTCCTAAACTCAAAGAACCTCAAACTCTCTGAGGAGTTAGAATGCTGTAGGGAGGAGATAGCCTCACTGAAAAGTGAACTATCAAAGGCCAAAAAGTTTGAAGAATCCCTAAATGGGAGAAGTATCAAACTGATGGACATCACAAGCACAGTGAACTCTAGATTTAATAGCACACTGGGCTTGGGTGCCTCATCCAGCCAACCTATAATATTGACAACTCCAATCAAGTTTGTCTCTGACAAAGGAAAGGGAGTAATAGAGGTACCCAGGAAGAATGCAGATCTGTCAGAGAAAAATTCAGTTCAACAGATGGCGTCGAGCAGAGCTCGACGATCGTCGAACAGAGCTCGACGATCTAAGCCAAGATCGTCGACCTCAGCTCGACGATATCCAAACTCTGAACTTCAGCATAATCGATCTTCGAACAGAGATCGACGATCTGACCCAAGATCGTCGACCTCAGTTCGACGATCGTCGAACAGAAATCAGGACTGTGAACATTCCTTCAATGGCACATCTAGATTCAATCCTAGAAGTCCCACATCCCAAGACTTTAATCCCTATACTGAATGGATAGTACCTCCTAGGAGATACCATCCTGAAGGTTATAAGGATCAACCTGGGATGTCCTTTATTTCAGAATTCAAGGGATATCAACCTAGGCCCAAGGTTAACTGGGTCAAAAACAAATAAGCTGGTTTTGTGCAGGTGAAGACCTATCCAGCATCAAACCATCAATGGTATCTGGATAGTGGGTGCTCAAAGCACATGACAGGGGACAAGGACAACTTCACCTCCTTCAAAGCCAAGCTTGGACCCAAAGTAATCTTTGGAGACTCAAGCTTTGGAACTACAAAAGGATATGGTGCAGTCCAAATTGGCTCAGTAACATTCAAGAAGGTGGCATATGTTGAAGGACTCAAGCACAACTTAATAAGTATCAGTCAACTGTGTGATGAAGGATATCAAGTGACATTCAACAAAGCCATATGCAAGGTCAAGTCAGAGGACAACACAACTGTGTTGACAGGTAACAGAAGAGGTAACATTTACTTAGTGGATTTTCATTCACCTATAGTAGATATTTGCCTGTTCAATTCCATTTCAAAATCTAATATTTTATGGCATAAGAGACTAGGGCATATTAACCTTAGAACCATTGCTAGGCTATCTAAAGACAACCTTGTTAGAGGACTACCTTCTGGTCCCTACAAGAAGGAAGGACCTTGCAAGCCTTGTCAATTAGGCAAGCAAACTAAAAGTAGTTTTAAATCAATTAATAAGAGTGATTCACCTAGGATTCTGTACCTGTTGCACATGGATCTTTTTGGACCCATATCAGTGCAAAGCCTAGGAGGGAAATCCTATACTTTAGTGGTTGTAGATGACTTCTCAAGATTCACTTGGGTATTCTTTCTGAGGAAGAAGTCTGATAACTTCAAGTGTTTGACAGATTTTCTCAAATGCATTCAGATTGAGTTCAACACTCACATTGCCCTGATCAGAAGTGATCATGGGACAGAGTTTGATTCTCTTCTCATGCAAGAGTTCTGTCAGAGTGAAGGGATCAGGCATACTTTCTCAGCTCCTAGAACTCCTCAACAAAATGGGGTAGCTGAAAGGAAAAATAGAACACTCATTGAATCTGCAACTACATTATTGGCAGATGCTCACCTACCTCTATCCTTTTGGGCTGAGGCAGTGAACACCTCCAACTATGTATTGAACAGAAGCCTGATACACAAACTGAAGGGCAAGACTCCCTATGAATTGCTCAAAGGGAAGAAACCTAAAATAGGCTATTTTAAAGTTTTTGGTTGCACTTGTTTTATTCATAATAATGACAAGAAATATCTAGCAAAATTTCAAGCTAAAGCTGATGAAGGAGTGTTTCTGGGATACTCCATGATCAGCAAGGCCTATAGGGTTTATAATAAATCTTCCTGCAAAATTAAAGAATCTGTTCATATTATTTTTGATGAAGCTAACATGTCTTTCAAGGAGAAGAATGCTTCTACCATAGAACCTTTGCAGGTACATTCTCTAGCTGAAGACTTGAACAAATTGCAAGTTGCTGAAAAGAATGAGAGCAGTGATGATGAAGAAGAAGTTCAACATCTTGAAGAAAATCATCCTGAAGAACCAGTTGCTGCTCCACTAGAGGAGACAACAACACAGGCTGGTGAACAATCAACACTCCCTGTTGATTTAGTAACAACAAGAGATCACCCAATCACCCAAGTAATTGGAGAGATCTCAGCTGGTGTGCAAACTAGAAATCAGGTCAACCAGAACCTGATGCACACTTGCTTCCTATCTCAAATTGAGCCTCAATCCATTCAAGATGCAGAGCAAGATCCACACTAGATCATTGCAATGCAAGAGGAGTTGCATCAATTTGAAAGGAACAAGGTTTGGGAACTAGTGCCTAAGCTAAAGGATCATCCCATTGTTGGAACAAAGTGGGTATTCAGGAACAAGCTGGATGATCAAGGAGTTATAGTCAGAAATAAGGCAAGGCTAGTTGCTCAAGGGTACTCTCAACAAGAAGGAATAGACTATGATCAGACCTTTGCACCAGTTGCAAGGTTGGAAGCCATCAGAATATTCCTAGCCTATGCTGCTCACAAAGGTTTCAAAGTGTACCAAATGGATGTAAAGAGTGCATTTCTCAATGGGGACATCAAAGAGGAAGTCTATGTTAGACAACCTAAAGGTTTTATCTCTCTAACTCACCCTGATTATGTTTATAAATTGCATAAAGCATTATATGGTCTCAAGCAAGCTCCTAGAGCATGGTATGAGACCCTAGCATGTTTTCTTCTGGAAAATGATTTTGTTAGGGGGAGAGTAGACCAAACTCTTTTTATTAGAACCCATAAGTCTCATACCTTACTAGTGCAAATTTATGTAGATGACATTATTTTTGGTTCTACTGATTCAAAATTGTGCAAAAAGTTTTCCAAGCTTATGCATTCTAAATTTGAAATGAGTAGCATGGGTGAGCTGTCCTTCTTCTTAGGACTGCAAGTCAAGCAACATGCTGAAGGCATATTTATTTCTCAAACCAAGTATGCAAAAGAATTGGTTAAGAAATTTGGTATGTCTGATGCATCATGTATGAAAACTCCCATGCCCTCAAATGCTGTAATAGATGCTGATGAACATGGGAAACCTGTTGATCAGACAACATATAGAGCAATAATTGGCTCTTTATTGTACCTTACAGCTAGTAGGCCTGATATAATGTTTGCTACATGTATTTGTGCTAGATTCCAAGTTAGCCCTAGAGAGTCACACTTAATCTTAGTTAAGAGGATTCTTAGGTATGTGAAAAGTTGTCCAAATCTAGGTCTCTGGTATCCAAAAGATTCAGCATTTGACTTAACTGGATTTTCAGATGCTGATTATGCTGGATGCAGAATAGACAGGAAAAGCACCAGTGGAACTTGTCAGTTCCTTGGTGATAGACTTGTCTCCTGGTTTTGTAAGAAACAAACATCTGTGTCAACTTCAACTGCTGAAGCTGAGTATATGGCTGCAGGCAGTTGTTGCTCACAAATATTGTGGATACAAAATCAGCTTCTAGACTATGGTTACAACTTAGAGAAGTCAAAATTTTTCTGTGATAATACTAGTGCTATCTCTATAGCATAAAATCCAGTCCTCCATAGTAGGACAAAACACATAGAAATTAGACATCATTTTCTAAGGGATAATGTTGAGAAGAATAAAATTGAACTTCAATATATCCCAACTGATTTGCAAAGGGGAGATATTTTCACCAAGCCTTTGGATGAAAAGAAACACACCTTCTTCCTCAATCAGTTAGGCATGTTAGATGGAGGAAGCCTAAATTAAATTACAAGATTTTGTAAAGCTAAAACAGACCAAGACTAGGCTTAAAAATCAATTCTTTTTGTCTGTAGAATAAGTTCTGTCCCTGAACTGAGCTCGACGTTTTCCCAGAAAACGTCGAACGGAGATCGACGATTTCCCACAAAATCGTCGACCGGAGATCGACGGTTCTTGAGACGTCGATCTGAGTTCAGCACCGCCGTTGGATCTAGGCTTTCCTTCTGTCTGCTCCTTGGTCGTCGAGCGAAGCTCGACGCTCTCAATAACGTCGACGCTATTGGCGTCTCTTCAAATTCCTTCTGCAGCCCAAATCGTCGAGCTGAGTTCGACGCTTCTTCGAACTGAGCTCCACGATTTTCCTTTTTCGCGTCGAACCCTAATATAAAATCATTTCTTGGCCGCCGCTCGTTGTTTACGCCTTCATACTCTCTGCAAATTATTTTTCCCTCCAAACCTTCTACACTTGGTCGCGTTTGTTCAATCTTTGCAGGTACAAATGGCCTCAACTGATGCTGCCCTTTCAAAGATGAAATTTGATACCGGTTTTGATATCGATATAAGCTCGTTTGATGGAAGCGATCAATGCTTCAAGGACATTCTCAGTTTGTTCAGAGATCAGCAGCTGTTGGAAATAATGACTACCAGAATGAAAATTGCTTCAGATGAAATAAAAGAATGGTGCTATTCTGCGACAGATGAGAATGAGAATTCTGTCATCGGCTTCATAAAAGGGACCCAGGTACAACTGTCCCCGGCCCTCTTAACTGAAGTGTTTCATCTCAGTTCTGGAGAAGATTCCATCGAGTTATCTGAAGAAGAATATGCTTCCATGCTTGATCGAATGGGTCACAATGCTGTGAATCCTAATAAACTGCTGAAGAAGAATCTGTCCTTGGAATTTCAGTTTTTGGCTGATGTAGTCGGGAAAGTGCTGCTGGCCAAGCACTCTGCCCATGATACAATTTCAAGATATCAGTTTTGTCTGATGGGAGCTCTGCTGGATAAGAAACACCTGAACTGGGGATCAATTTTCTTCAATCTGATTAAGAAAAAGCTGAATAAGACTGTTGTTAGCTTTGGGAGAATTCTAGGGATCTATCTGCATTTCAGATGCCCTGAGTTTCTAACCTCTTCTGGGATGTTCATTAATGCATCCAAGAGGCTCTCCTGTGCCCTCTTTGGCAAATTGGACAGGCAGATCATCAATCTCTCTAGAGCTGCTGCATCGACTACTGCTTCAGGCACAAGGACTGTCTTAGTCACTCCACCCCTAGTCTCTGCACCAGTAGAAGGGTTGCCTGCTCCTCCTCCTCCTCCAGCTGTCTCTACCCCAGCCATTTCATCCTCACCTCCAACCTCTACCATAGCCATATCTTCCCCAATTACCATTTCTTCACCAGTTTCATCACCTCCAGCATCTACCTCTGAGGTATTTCTTCCTCTTTTCTCTCAACCCATCTTCACTCCTTCTCTTACCCCTTCTATCTCTACCTCACCTCATTCTATCTCCTCCTTTCCTATATCAGAACCATCCATTCCCTTACCTCCTATCTCCTCTTTCTCCATGCCACCAGCTCCAGCCAACATCCTTCCAACAACCTTCCATCCTACCTCTGCTCAAGCCCCTCTTGAGCATGTAGATCTATCAGCCCTGGCTGACAGGTTATATGAGCTGTTAGCTCCAAAGCTAACCTCATTACTGGAGACCACTCTGGCTCCACTCCTGACCCATGTCAAGGAGCTGTCTTCCAAGCTATCATCTCTCATTCCCTCTCAGGCAACTTCATCTTCTGGGTGCCTTGATTCACTTATCTCTGAACCAAGGCAGGGGGAGATGCCATATGAAGTAGTTTTTGCAATGAACCTCCAGAGCCTGCTCTCCATGTTTAATGCTGGATACTTCAGATCCCTGCCAGTTCCTCATACTGAAGATCTGTCTAAGGTCATTGTGCCTATTTCTGTCTGTAATCCCAGCCATATTGAAGCATATATAAATTCTTGGAAGGCTGTGGATGCTGTTTTGTCCATATCTGATGCTGTTACTAAGGCCATTGTGCCTCTTGTTGATAATGCTGCTACTGCTGTTGTAGATATTTCTGCTGATATTGCTGTTGACACTGATATGCTTGTTGATGCTTATGCTGCTAATTATGTTTGCTCTGCTGCTGCTCTCTCTCCTCCTGCTCCTGCTGTTTCTGCAAAGCTTAAAGCTCAAGAAGAGTATATCAGAAGAATTGATGATCTGTATGATCAACCTCAGAGTTCTGAGAGTGATCAGTACAGGACAGATTCTGATGATTCTGCTAGCACTATTGCCAAGAAAAGGAAAGCTAGAAGCAAAGCTATGATGTCTGTTCCCCCAGCTCAAGCAAAGGACTCCAATGATATTCCCTACTACATTCTGCATGGCTGCCCCATTTCTGAGCCTTGGATGCAGTACTCTAAGAACCAATTAAAGGCTATGAAGAAGAAGAGGAAGCTAGACAAGTATGAAAAAGGATCTTCTCAGTTTCAGCCTCCTCCTCCTCCTCCTCCAAATTCTGGATCAGGCTCAGCCCCTCAAGCTCCAGTTTCCAGACACAGTTCTTCCCAGTCCTATCAGAAATCCTATCAAAGGGGACAGCATCAAAGGGGATATCAATCCAGAAGAGATCAATATAGAGGAAATCAGAGAGGACAAAGATCTTATCAAAGGGAAGGACAAAGCCACTCTGACTCTTATTCAGGTCCTTTCCCTTACAGGCTGAAAGACTCAATTGTTTCCAGGACCCCTCCTGCTTCTGAATCTCTCAACAGGTATGAACCTCCTGTTCCTTTTGAGGATCCTGAAAACAATCCTTTATCTTGGACAGCAAGAATGAAAGAACAAGCTGCTCTTGATCAATTAAAGAAAGCCAGAGAGCAAGGCATGGACATCTCAAATATAACAACTTTATCAGAGCAGAGAAAGAAAGAACTAGAGAGATATGCATCAAGGAAATTCTTTAATCCAGAAGACTATATGAAGCTGCACCCTGAGGCTGTTGTTCCAAGGCCCAAATCTCAAACTTCTCTAGGTGCAGAGGATGACAGAAGGTCAAAGAAAGAAAGTCAGAATCCTAACAGAGAAATTTTGTTTAAAAAGGGAACTGAAAAGAAGTGATCTGTGTAAGCTGAACATCATTCTCCCTTGGATATTTGTTGGCTCTTTATCTGTCATCTGCATTGCTGCTATATATCTTCTCTGCAGTATTGATTTAGCTTTTGTGTTGATGTATGCTTATTTATTTCCTATTTTTGTCTGTAAATAGTAATCCTAACCCAAATAGGGGGAGATTGTTGGAACACCCTATTACTAATTTGGGCAAGGATCACTATGGTTGTCTTAGGAAGCCAGGTTGACCTAGTTGTATAGTGTAAAGGTCAACATTAGAATGAGTCTAGGGCTTAGAACTTAGGTTTGAAGCTGCCCCCAAGGACCATTCAAGCTCAGGATTTCAAGCTAAGTAAAGAGATAAAAATAGTCGAACGTCGGTCGACTATCGTCGAGCTCAGGTCGACGATCGTCGAGCTTAGGTCGACTACCTATGTCCTCAGCCTTCTGCTTGTTGCTGGCTTCGGTCGACTATCGTCAAGCTTCAGTCCGACGATCGTCGAGCTTTGGTCGACGATCTTTGGCTGTGCTTAGGTCGACTATTTCTGGGAAAGTTTAGGTCGACGATCTCTGTTTGCTTCAGGTCGACGTTTTTTGTTGAATTCTAGGTCGACGATCTCTGTCTGAATCAGATCGACTATTTCTGCCAGACCAAGAACTTAGATAGTCGATCTCAGATCGAAGTTTTCTGTCTACTGCTTATCTTCAATATCTCTGAGCTCAGGTCGACGATCTTCGAGCTCAGATCGACGTTTTCTGTCAGAATGATATATTCCTTCTCTGAACTCTGGTCGACGATCGTGGAGCTCAGATCGACGTTTATTTTGAGAGATCGACGATCTTAAGGATTCAAATGCTGCCAGTCTTTGGAATGTTTTTGAATTCTCTCAGCATTTAATTTCAAGAAGATTTGCCAGCCGTTTTCATTTATTCTGGAACAAGTTTCAAGGAATTATTCAGGAATGTTTCATTGGACTTTCCTCTAGAAGACAAATCACTTATGGAAAGCATTTAATGTCTGATAACGGCTATCTTGGAATTATTTTTTTCAGAGAATGAGGTCGTCTTCTCTATCACTACTCTTAGAGAGAATTAATCCAGAGTCAATATACAATAGAATCAAGAGACACACACTGTTACAGAAGAACAAGAAGAATTAAGCTGTGAAAGATAACCATCCACTTGCTTACAGAAAAGTGATCAAAGCTTCATCTCAAAGAACTCCAGACACCTCATCTTTCAGCCTCTTTGCTGAAACTATTCTTTGCTGGAGATCTAAAGATCTGAAGACCTATCACCCTAGAGCAAAGCTTCCATTCCTGATTCATTCAACATCTCAGGGGGAGCTTTGACAACAAAAGATCCACTAGTCTTCTCTCATTTGATTTGAGAACAGAGAAGACAATCTCACCTCTTTACCTTTTTCTTTTTCCTGCTGTAAAGGGTTCTTGAACTCCCTTCAAAAGTTTTGTCTGGTTCTGAGAGCCTTGTCAAAACTCAGTGGTGGCAAGACACCTTATCAAAAAATCCAG
The DNA here is from genome assembly GCA_039513925.1 of Platanthera zijinensis. Lineage (NCBI taxonomy): Eukaryota > Viridiplantae > Streptophyta > Magnoliopsida > Asparagales > Orchidaceae > Platanthera > Platanthera zijinensis. The sequence continues at coordinate 136,289,228 of CM077080.1, read as the reverse complement.
TTTTGGTTTTTGAGCACCTTCAAAAGCTCATTGGTGTCAGGACACCTGATCAACTCATCCTGAGTGGATTCCTACCAAGGGTGGTAGAAGAGTGGATGTACCCAGGTTTTTGGGGAACCACTATATTTCCTTGTGTCTTCTGGTTTGTTTGTGTAATTTGTCTGCTGTGTGCTGTGCTCTTTACTTCTTGGTTTTTAACTTCTTACTAGCACTCTACACTATATCATAAATTGAATTTTATATGTGCTGTTTATTTCAACTGTGAAAAACTATTTTAAAATTCTCTATTCACCCCCCCTCTAGAGTTGAGATAGATCTTACCCTCACTTTCATATGTCACGGGCGTGAAATATGATGGCATGGTGTGACTAGCTAGATGGATTTTTTTGTTATTTCTTTTTCGGGCGAAAGGTTCCGTGTATGTCACACCCGTGACCCCAAAGGTCACGCCCGTGATATGGATGGAAGACGGACACTAAAAAAATCCCCCTCGGAACCAGCGTCGGGTTCTGTATTCCGGGAAGTACACGCCCATTAGGCACGCCTGTGACCATATGGTCACGCCCGTGACTGAGGCGTGTAATGCCAAAATTGCAGGAAATATTTATAATATATTTTTTCTCTTTTTTTATATATTGTTGTGACAGAAATAAAATAAACTATATATAAATTACCGACATGAAGAAATCACATGAACACTATGTGCGAACCCGACCGCTCGTCATGCTGCAATGAACCTTCAATCCTGCAAAAACTTAAATATAAAATTAAAATAAAAAGAAAGGATAACCATGAGATGCCTCCCACGAGCGCTTTGTTTATGGTCGTTGAGCTAGACCATAGTAATGCACGCTACGTTATGGGCTTTTCAGATAGATAAGGCGACACATGAACAGGAATTTTGGAACCCTCCGCTAGAGATAAATATTGTAAATGATCTGACCTCTGTTCAAGTTCTAAAGTTGGAGGTTCCTCATACGAAGTTCTTAAGTGGTCACTACCTAATTTGAGAGTTTTAAAAATAGGTGTGCGTATGACCAAATGGTTATTACTAATTTCATGAGAAATTAAATTTAAACTTTCAAAATTGTCGTCATGAAAAATAGGCGAATAAAAATTTTCAAAAAAATAAGACGGTGTCTTCTTCGGGAGAAGCCTCCAATTAGTAACATGAGTCGTCATTTGAGAGCGACTTTTTCATAGACGAGTCAATAGTAAATGTAACTTATTCATCTCCGACTCTAAGGAGAAGTTTTTTGTTACTAACGTCTTAACTGCACGCGAGGTGGTGAGAAAAGGGCGACCAAGAATGAGTGGTACCTCGGTGTCCTCTTCGATGTAAAAGATGACGAAAATCTACCGGAAAGATAAATTTGTCAATTTTGGCAATCACATCCTCAATAATCCCCATAGGGAGTTTGATAGACCGATCCGCCAATTGAATGCACATTCTTGTGGGTTTAGGCTCTCCTAATCCCAATTTCTTCACTAAAAAATAAGGCATTAAATTAATTGAGGCACCTAGATCTTCTAACGCACGTGTTACTAATAAATTGCCAAATAAACAAGGAATAGAGATACTATCCGGATCGGGTAATTTCTTAGGCAATTTATTAAGGCTCGTTTTGGAACAGCTTATGTTGATCAATAATCTCTATTTAAAACGAAAAAGAAGTTTTATAGCTGTTTGTTTGTGCAGCTTATATAAAATCACTTATCTTAAAATTGATGATAAGTTGATTTTTTATAAGCTATCCGGGTCCATCTTATGGCTTCTCATAAGCGCTTATTTCTTAAAAAAGTCATATGAGTGATTTTTTGTCCAAATGTAATTTTTTCGTTCAGACGCGATTTTTTCACAAAGTCGCGATTTTTTTAACTGAACGCAAACTTTTCGCCCGAACACGAATTTCTCAGCCGCGAGAGAATTTCTCAATCGAGCGTGATTTTTTTGACTGGGCAAAATTTTTCCGCAAGGGCGCGATCTTTTTGCCCGGGCGCGATCTTTTCGTCCGGACGCGATCTTTTCTCCCGGACGCGATTTTTTCACTATGACACGTTTTTTTCACCCGGGAGAGTTTTTTTCGCCCATGCACGATATTTTTCGCCCGAGCGCGATATTCACCCGTGGGAGATTTTTTCGCCCGGGCGCAGTTTTTTCACTCGGGCGCGGTTTTTTCGCCTGGGCGCGGTTTTTTCGCCCGAGCGCGGTTTTTTCGCCCGGGCGCGATTTTTTCGCCCGGGCGCGCTTTTTTTCGCCTGGAAGTAATTTTTTCGCCCGGAAGCGATTTTTTCACCCGGAATCGATTTTTTCACCCGGATGCGATTTTTTCGCCCGGAAACGATTTTTTCTCCCAGGCGCAGCGAGAAGTGATTTTTTCGCTCAGACGCGTAATTTTTTTCCCGGGCGTGTTTTTTTCGCCCGGGCATGATTTTTTCTCCGGGCGAAAAAAATTGCATCGGGACAAATAAATTGTTTCGGGTTGAAAAATTGTGCTGGGGAAAAATCGCGCATGTGAGAAAAAATTACGCCCGGGACAAAAGACGCGGCCGGTCGAAAAAATCGCGCCCGGGCGAAAAAAACGCACCCGGCAAAAAAACGATCAGGCGAAAAAAAATTCGCCCGGGTGAAAAAACCGCAACCGAGCGAAAAAATCGTGATCGGGGGAAAAAACACGTCCGTGCGAAAAAAAAAACGCGTCTGAGCAAAAACATCGCGCGGTCGGGCGAAAAAATCGCGCTCGCGTGAAAAAAATGCCCCAGGTGGAAAAAAATCGGGCGGACAAAAAAAACGCGATCGAGCGAGAAAACGCGACCTAGCAAAAAAATCACCCCTGGACGAACAAATCGCGTTCGGGCGAAAAAAAATCACGCCCGAGCGAAAAAAATCGAGCTTGGGCCAAAACAATCTTGACCTGACGAAAAAAATCGTGACGGGCGAAAAAACATGCCAGAGCGGAAAATCGCCTCCTGACAAAAAAATCGTTCATGGACGAAAAAAAATGTGACCAAACAAACAAATCCTTATGCATAAATGAAATTTTAGATAAGCACTTATGTACAAACTATCCAAACAGTCGACTGCTTATTCATCATTGATTTTATAAAATCTCTATACAAGCATCAATTATCAATTAGCGGCTTATTCATCATCATAAGTTGTCCCAAACAGAGCCTAAGCAAAACTGCCGAACACTCCGCGTTCAACTGAACCGCAGAGATATCCTCAAGTTTCTTTTTATTGGATAAAAGATCCTTGAGGTACTTGGCATATTTCGGCATTTGTGTTATCGCTTCACAAAACGGTAAATTTATTTGAATTTGTTTAAACATATCTAAAAATTTACCGTGGTGCTCATCCACCCGGTCTTTTTGCATTCTAGACGGATAGGGAAGAGGTGGTTGATAAGCTTTTGGTTTATTAGAATTAGAAGGCTTAAGCGGAGGAGAAGATGAAGAAATCGTTTCCTCTGTATCAACCGGAATTGGAGAGGTATCAACCGGAATTGGAGAGGTATCAACCGAAATTGGAGATGTGGTTACCTCCTTCCCGCTCCATAGAGTGATGGCTTTGTCTTGTTCCTTTGGGTTGGGCTCTGTATTTCCCGGTAGCGCTCCTTGTTGGCGATCGAAGAGCATTTTAGCGATTTGCCAAATTTGGTTCTCCAAATTACGAAGAGATCCGGTGAGATTCCGTATATTGGCATCATTTGCAGACATATATTTGGTAAGCAACTCCTCGAGATTGGGAGCTTTTGGAGCCTGTGGTGGAAAATAACTGGGTGGAATTGTGTTTGGTGGGCGAGCCGCGTTCCCCGGATTACTCCAAGAGAAGTTGGGGTGATTCCTTATACCCGGGTGATAATTATTACCATAATTATTACCCGAATGAAAAGGTGGCCGATTCGGATTACCCATGTAATCCACACGTTCGACAATAGGGGAAGGTTCCCAATATTGGGGTTCACAGGTAGGTGTAGACGAGGAAGCAGACATCTCGTTCATTTATTTTTGTAGTTTCTCAACCTGTAGAGATAAACTATAAACTGTATCTATTTCGTACATCCTAGCCGGTTTAGGTGGACGAGACCGGGGTGTACTCCACTAATACGTATTCAAGGCCATACCTTCTATAAGTTCTTGGGCAGCTGCTGGTGTCTTGTTGTTAAACGTTCCACCGGCAACGGCATCAATATGTTGCCTCGTTTGTTGATTGAGGCCATTATAGAAGGTTTGCACTTACAACCAATCGGGGATTGCATGATACGGACAACGGCGAAGAAATTCCTTAAATCGCTCCCAAGTATCATATAACGTTTTCGTATCAATTTGGGAGAAATATGTAATATCATTGCGCAACTTGGCCGTCTTAGCGGGTGAAAAATATTTCGTGAGAAATTTTTCCGTCATCTCGACCCAAGTAGCGATGGAGCCTCTTGGTAGAGAACCCAACCACTGCTTAGCCTTGGTGCGCAAAGAAAAAGGAAAAATTCTTAGCCGAATGGCATCATCGGAAACCCCGTTAATTTTAAAAGTATCACGTATTTCTAAAAAGTTAGAAATATGCGCATTTGGGTCCTCATCTTGAATCTCATCAAACTGTACTGATTGTTGTACCATTTGAATGAAGCATGGCTTCAATTCAAAGTTATTGTTTGCAATAGCGGGTTGAACAATACTTGATTGTGCCTCATCCAAATTCGGTCGGGCATAATAGGACATAGTCCGTTCTTTAGCCATATTTGGATTTTGATTACCAAAAATAAAAGAAAATTGAGAAGAAGGGGAAGTGGAAGAAGAAGAATAAGAAGACGAAGATGAAGAAGAAAAAGTGTTAATTACGGATTCCTCGACCAAATCTGGAGAATTGAGGTCATGGAGTCTTAGGCGTCGTCGTAAGCTTTGCTCGATCTCTGGATCTAAGTCAAATAGATTTAATGGATTCCCTCGGATTATACACCAAAATAAAACAAAAGTAAAAGTTTTAAGATTAAAAATTTATAAAATAAAATTTCCCGGACTTCCCAAGGGCTACCCAATGACGGGTTCGCAAGGTACTAGGCGGTATTGCGGGATGAAACCCCGGCACGGCCCTTTCGCAAGAAATTTTTATTATAAAAATTAAAGATAAAACTTTCAAAGAAAACAAACAAAAATAAAAAAAATGATAAAATTAATAGATCCTTGCTTTCAAAATATCAACAAAGAAGTCCCCGGCAATGGCGCAAAAAACTTGATGATTATTTTCTCCACGCTACCGTGTGTTTCCAATCGATGAGGCAAGTATACCTATCGTTCGGAGTATAGAATCAAGTGTCGTATTTCGACTCGGGGCTTGTCGAGTACTTGTACTCACAAGAAAAAGTTATTATTTTATCGGACGAAAAGTTAGTTTTTGTTTATAACAGAAACGAAAGTGTTACACTAAGAAAGAGAAATTCGATGTTTGGGGAAGCTAGCACTTGATCTAGAATCCCCTTGGATTAAAATAAACCTTCTTGAAAACTAAAGAAAAGCGAGTTATTAAATTTACTCACTCGACCGTAAAGGTTCCTAAAGTACAAAAGCGTCTCTCTCGAGCTCATGTTTTTGACTAACCTTAGGTTGATCGATTAAGACCTCTCGGCCAGCCGAAACCTTTAAGCTTGTTTTAGGCGGTGAACCCCAGTATTGGATTTGATCCAATCCGGAAGATTTATGTCGTCCTCTCTTGAGGAGTGCATGCAATTCCTTTTATCCTTGAGTGATCTTCTCGTATCCGCAACCCCTCGATCATTTAGGATACCGATCTTAGATCGAAAAACATATCCGCGAAAAATGAATTCGACAAAATATAATTCAAAGATAAATCGTTAGTGAGCAAGATTAAGAAAAAGATATTTTTTTTATAACAATTGAAAAGTTTATTTTATTCCAAGGTTAATCATGATCATGTGCTAAATGAAATTTAGCTACTCATCATGATTAGGGAATTACAAAATAAGGTAGGGGAAGACATGCTTAAAATTAAAACAACTAGAATTAAAGCTTACTCAACCTCCATCGCCTCCAACGGGCTCTCTTGCAGCTCCTCTTCTCCACCTCCCTGGGCCTCCTGATGCAGGCTACCGTGACAACACGCGCAAATAAACCATTAACCCATTACAAACATCCACAAAAAATACAAAAAAAATAATCCAAGAGAACTCCGACCAAAGAGCGATCGAGAAGGGGTTGGGTTGGCTCCCAAATCCGTACAATATTAATCCATGAGTACTCCGACCAAAATTCGATCCAAAAAAACAAAATTATTTTGGCTTGAATGCAATCAAGCGGCTTGAGCGATGCGGTGAAGTCCAATGTCTCCAAAATTACACCAAGAGTTCTCCACCAAAACCGATACGAAGTTAGAATAAATCACTCTAGGAGGGTGGAAGAAGTTCATTACCCAAAATGAAGAAGAAGGAGGCGTAGGGAACACGCCCATGGAGTTACCACTGTGCTCACGAGCGGTGGAGGAGGCGCGATACACTGGAGTTCATACCGAGGAGAAATTTCCAAGAGGGGGAGGGGTTTGGCCTGGCCTGCGGCGAGAGTAGGGCAGGTAGGAGGGGACGACGGGATCGCATGGTAGGGGAAGGAGGTCGCCGGAGTCACACCGACGGTGGAGGCTGGCGAGTCGCACGCTGGCGGATGGGAGCAGCGGCAATCCAGCGCCGTCGCATGCGGGGGTTCGCGGAACCCTAACGGGAGAGCTGCCCTGTTATTTTTTCTTTCTATTCTTCAATAATTCAGTGACAAAACAGAGTTAAGAGTACTAATACTCTCATAGGATTACAACCCAATCACACCACAATAGGTCTCATCTTGACCGAACAAATTAAAATAACCAACATGAAATTAAAACCAATTATAAAGTGCAGGAAAATAAAGTTCGCAAAGATTAAGACGATGGCGGTTGCCGCGGGCGCAGATTGTAACGAACGTGGTTGCGGCGAATGTCCACATGACGTCGTGTCATTTTGTCGTTGCGGCACACATCCTTAAGTAGTGGCGGTTCAGGTTCATCATCAAAGTCGGCTCCATCAGTGGCTCCATCAATTTCGGCTCCAACCACCATTGCTCCATATATTTTCGCCCGCTCGAAAGCACTTGTCATCGATAAGTGTCCCGACAGGTAGCGGTGGAGGAGATCAGCATCCACATGGAGTAACTCTGCCTCAGTCACCCATGAGTCGTCAGAGGTAGGGCAGTCGCGCCAATGGACTAGAAAGCGGTGCGTATCGCCCTCGTTGGAGGAGAGGACTTCATCAGCAGCAATCCTGTCAGGTAGGAGAAGAGACTGGGGAAAACTTGGAAATGGATTAGTATGAACATAACATAAAACAGTATCGTCATCAACCGACGTAAGTACAGCAGGATCCGTGAATGTGTGTCCCCACTCACTCCCAGCCCCATGAGATGAAATAGGAATAGAATATGTAGATGAAGGGGGGTTTGTTGGAAGTGGAGAAACATATGGCATTAAGTAAGAAACATTAAACGTAGGGGAGACTCCCAATTCAGCCGGCGAATCCAAAACCACCGCATTATTACCCAAGCATTTAATAATCTTGAAGGGACCGGCTCGCCTAGGGGCCAACTTTTTAATGATGCCCGAAGGTAACCATTCCGGAATTAAACGGACCAAAACTAGATCGCCAACATTAAAAGTAGAAGGACGTCTATGTAAGTTGGCATATGACCGGTAAGACTCATATTGACTAGCTAACTTTTCTTGAATATGCTTGTGCAAATCATGAACGTGTTGGGTGAATGTTTGTGCAAAGTGGCTCGATTTATAAGTGGGTGGGAGAGGTACTAAATCAAGCGGCACAGGAGCCTTGTATCCATGCACAATTTCATTAGGCGATAATCCCGTAGATCGATTATTAGAGTTGTTATACGCGAGTTGTGCATGTGGAAGGATCAAATCCCACGTGCCTTTGTGATCGCCCACAAGGCAATATAGTAAAGAACCCAAACTTCTATTGACGACTTCCATTTGGCCATCTGTTTGAGGGTGGTAGGCCGTCGAGAATAGGAGCTTGGTACCCATGAGTTTCCATTACGCCTTCCAAAAGTAACTCCTGAATCGAACGTCACGATCTGAGACAATGGTCTTCGGCACTCCCCTATGGCTAACGACCTCTTTGAAAAATAGCTTGGCGATGTGGGAGGCATCGCTAGGCTTGCTACAGGGAATAAAGTATGTAACAATCCCACCCGTTACATGACGTATAGTAGAAGGTCCGGTCGGGGCCCCACACTATATGCCATAAATAAGTGGTGAAGCTACAGGTTAATACCAAATCATAAACGCAACCTAACTCAAAGCATGCTAGAGGAATCTTAAAGTTAATATTGAACCCAACCATTCAGAATGTCCACTATAGATAAATTGCACATTATATATATATATATATATATATATATATACCCCAAATAAATGTACCAAATACACAAAGTTAGGGCTTTAAGGCCTTACATTTCCTCTTTTCATCGTATGGATTACATACATCGGCTCGCAGGCTGGCCATACATGAATAAAAGAAAACACATTTCGCTTAGCCTTCAAGGGATAATAGCAGCAGCGGCAACAGCAGCAGCAGGGAATTCAGCCCTTCATTTTCCGCTCGGCTCTACAGCACCTGCACAGGGACAATCCACCCAGAAGGTGGCAAATAAGGCAACGGTCAGCATTTAGCTGACTAATTTATAACAATCCTACCCCTTTCCCGGGACAGTGGCATTCCTTCCCTGCAGAGCAATACATCAATAGATATAACATATCTTGTGCTTTTACGCACAAACAATCCATCATAATCATCAGCCACCCAGCCCGATGATCTGTGCTCTCAGGTACACTTTTGGGTACACCGGCGAACTGGGATCAACACCATTGAGCATTTAGTCTTGATGGCATGCAGGCCTAAGACTCTCATTATGTTGCTGATGAAAGCCCAATGCCTTGGCACTCTCTTGTACAGCCAACATAACGCAGGTACAGATCCCCCCCCCCCCCCCCCCCCGTTGCTTAGATCGTCTTGCCATCACCAAGTACATCGTACTTACGGCTACAATTAAAGGCATGGGTCGGCTTCACCTTTCCTGTTCGGCAAGAAGCCTTTTAAGAGCTCGTAGCTCACAATAGCCATAATGTCCGCCAAGGACTGGCTTCACAATCAAAAAGGGGAGTTAATGTTGGCATCCTTTACGATCGCTTGGCGGGTTCAGCAAAACTCTCTATCTGCAAGCAAACTCAACCCAAACCCTGCAGTTCATGCAGTGCCAGAAAACTGGTCTTTCATAGCATACAACACAAGCATTATAAGGGTGTTGTCCTGGAATTCTTCATTCCAGTACTTCCTGCTACTTCCCTTCACAGGCACAACCCATTGACCCCACAAACTACACGTTTATACGCGGAGTCTTCTCCGGTGAGCAATATGCAACATCACCAATCCAGACCAACCTGTCCAGATGGGCTTCATACAGCATGCATATCTCGTACTACACAATTCCGGGTCTAAATGCAGACTAAATTGGGGATCTCAACTATCAACCCACGGTGATCACTTACTCTTCCACCTTTTGGTGGAGGATCCAATGCTCATGCATAAAGGAGGACTTCACTTGTCCAAGAAGGAAGATCGTTACCCTTGACGATCTCTTAGGAAATATTGAAATTCTAGCCGGTTGGAAAGCACTGCAGCAGCTTTGCCTCCACAGAACTGGCCTCGGATCTCGAATCGGAACTCGGGAACTCCACCGGTGGCTTGATCTTCTCCTCCTTCTTCTTCCTCCTCTCCCTTCTCTCTTCTCTTTTAGAAAGAGAATGGCCAAGTGAAGAATGACCTCTTCATTCCAATCTTTTGGTTTAACCCAGCAGGAACTCATCTGAGCCTTTGGATCCAGGATGAAGAAAACGGACGGCCACAAATCGGCCTAAAATTCCAATATTTGGGTTGATACGGCCTGTGACACGCCCGTGTCATAGGCCGTGTACTCCAAGCGATACACGAACCGACTTACCCAGACCAGAACACGGGCCTAGACACGCCCGTTTCACTTAGTGCACGCCCGTGTTGAGGGGCATGTCCCTCAATTGACATAGGATCAGTATTCTCGAAAAGAACACGACTGGGGCACACGCCCGTGTCCTTGGCCGTGTGCCAAACATGCCCCTGTGACACACCAGTATCACAGGCTGTGTGCCACACTCAACGTCGCCCGGTTACCCACCCAAGCAGGACACGGCCACGGACATGCCCGTGTCCCTAGCCGTGTCACCTCTCTACGACTGCATGGCATTGAGTGCTAGAGACGACACAGAGAAGGACACGCCCTGGGACACGCCCGTGTCCCAGGCCGTGTGCCTCACTTAATGCTCTCTCGAGACCAAATTCACACCCGAGAAAACAGAGCATGACAAGCCCTGGGACACGCCCGTGTCCAAGGTTGTGTGCACTGGACACGCCCTGGGACACGCCCGTGTTCTAGGCCGTATCACCCAGCCTGAACCCCATTTTGGTATTTTTGGGATTTTGAGGTGTTACAAAGTAGGCCATCTTGGAGAAGCGGTCTACCACCACAAGGATAAAGTCATGTCTCCGCATCCTAGGTGGCATACCCAACATGAAATCCATACTAACATCCTCCTAAGGAATGGAAGGGATCGGGAGGGGAGTATATAACCCCACGTTGGTTTTGTTCCCCTTTGCTAATTGACACGTGCGACATGTTTTAATAATCTTAGTAACGAGAGACTTAAGGTGTGGCCAATAGAATTTGTCTTCAACAAACGTGATAGTCTTGTCGCGTCAAAAGTGACCTCCAAGGCCACCTCCATGCAATTCCTACACTATGAAGTCGCGAAGGGAAGAGCGAGGGATACACAGCTTAGAATGTCGAAAAAGATAACCGTCCCGAAGGGAATACACCGAAATGGTAGTGGGAGACTCGTCAAGGGTGGCTAGATAGATATCCCAAAAATTGGGGCAGCTCGCATACTCCTCTTTAATGTGCTCAAACCCTATGACCTTTACCTCCATCATGGTCAACAATAAAGAAACGTGGCTAAGGGCATCCACTACACGGTTCTGGGTACCCTTGAGGTGTTTAAGGACAAAGGTGTACTCTTGTAAGAATAATACCCATTTCGTTTGTCGGGGATTGATTTTAGTTTGGGAATTTATAAAACGTAAAGCTTCATGATCCGATAATAAAACAAACTCCTTGGGGAGGAGGTAGAGGCGCAAATTGTGAAGGCATCGGATCACGGCATAAAATTCCCTATCATAATTCGAGTAATTTAATTTAGGGCCGGACAATTTCTCGCTAAAATAACCCACCAGATGGCCCGCTTGGCTCAAGACTCCACCAATGCCTACTCCGGATGCGTCACACGCAAGCTCAAAAACCAAACTAAAGTCGGGAAGGCGAAGTATGGGTGCTTCCGTCATTTTATCCTTCACCAGTTGGAAGACATGTGCCACGGATTTCGTCCAAACAAACTCTCCCTTCTTTAGGCATTCGGTGATGGGATCCATGATACCACTAAAGTCTCAAATAAAATGGCAGTAGAAGGTAGCTATGCCATGAAAACTACGCACGTCCTGGGTGGAGGACGGCTCGGGCCAATCCCGGATGGCTTAGACCTTTTTAGGGTCGACGTGGATGCCCATTGAGCTGACAATATACCCCAAAAATTCGACCGACCGCACACTAAAGGTACATTTCTTGAGATTCATATACAAGGTCTCCTTTAGAAGAGTAGTGAATATTAGGCGTAAGTGAGATGCGTGATCAGCCAGTGACGTACTATAGACTAATATATCATCGAAGTACACAACAACAAATTTGCCCATGTAGGGTCTGAAGATATTCGTCATCATGCGAGAAAACGTGTTGGGCGCGTTGGATACCCCAAATGGCATGACCAACCATTCATACAGCCCATCTTTTGATTTGAAGGCCATCTTCCATTCGTCCCCTTCCCGAATTTGAATCTGGTGGTAGCCACTCCTAAGATCCAACTTTGAAAAAATTGTGGCTCCCGCTAACATGTCCAATAAGTCATCTAACCGGGGAATAGGGAAATGGTACTTTACTGTGATCTTGTTGATAGCACAACTATCAACACACATCCTCCACGTCCGATCCTTCTTGGGGGCAAGCAAGGCTAGGACCGCACACGGGCTCACGCTATGTCTAATGAATCCCTTCTGCAGAAGGTCTGAGATCTAGGTTTGTAATTCTTGGTGGGTGGCGGGGTTCAGACGGTAATGAGGGAGGTTCGGTAGGGTTGAACCCGGAACCAAATCTATGGCATGCTGAATATCACGCGTCGGTGGCAACTTCGAAGGTAATTCATCCGGGTAGACGTCCTTATACTCTTCCAATAACTCCCTCAACTCCACGGGTATATTCCCAAAGTCAACAGGCTCATCTGTGGCCAACAAGAAAACTAGCGCATACATAACTCCGCCAACAAATGACTCTCGTGTGAATTCTTGCCTTCCTAACAAACTCAACGTCTTCCGCTCAACCGGAAGGGTAGTGTCCTTCGACGAGCTAGACGGTTCCTTGGGTGGAGTAGGTTTTAGAGTGACCTTCTTCCCCTTGTGTTGAAACTCGTACGTGTTGGCTCGCCCATGATGAGTAACATCTCGACACGCATCCATAGGGATGACATCGCACCAGATCTGGTCCGTATAAGACTTGACCGTAACGGGAACAAAATACCTCTTGGTGACCGGTAGGGACATCTTATTTATCCAAGCTACTTGATAGTGTGTAGGGTGGGGCTCCGTAAACAACGACATATGAGAAATCGCAGCTTCAGAAACTACGTGCATGCAGCTACCACTGTATATAATCAACTTGCATAATTTCTCGCCACTCTTAAATATTAAAGAGAAGATGTTGGTCCGATTCCAGTCATCTAGGGAGCGAGGTGTAGTGAGTATACACCGCATGACCATCAAATGTGAATCGTCCTACAGATCACTAGGTATGCCATCTAAGTCGGACTCATCCATAGCCTCGTAGACATAATCGGGTCCGTCTTCCGTTTGCTCCACTAGTGCTAAGGTCCGAGTTTTGGTGGGACACTCGAAGGCATAGTGGCTGGTTACTCCGCATTGATAACACGTATCCTTGTCTTTACTAATTTTCCCTACGGGAATGCGTTCCCCGGATTTATTTCTAATATCTCTAGCGGTGATAACCACGTTGGATGAATCCCTGGTTTTAAATTTTCCCTTATCCTTGTAGGTGGTGGTGGAGGTGGTGGTCATTGCCTTGCCCTTATAGTAGCTATGCTTGGCCTTGGACTTGGAGGCGATGTGCTTCTCGATATCAAGGGTGGCATTAAATGTAGTGTTTAGGTCCATGTGGCCGTAACGCAAAAGTTTCTTTTGGATATCGTAACTCAGGCCCTTATGAAACTTAGATAAGGTGACCTCGGGCATCTACTGGACCTATCAACGGACCATCTTGTCCTTCAGATCGCCCATATAATCAGCGACGGATCGATAACCTTGGCGAAGGGATGCCAGATCATCAAACATCTGGGTGCGATGATAAGTGGGGACGTACAGGTCTTTTAAGAGATTTTTCATGACGTCCCAACCGATCGTAGGGACGCCGTCAACGGTTCCCAAGCGTCGCTCCTCATTTAGCCAAAATATTTTGGCCCTCCCCGTTAGCTTCATCCGAGCTACTTGGACCTTTTACGGGTCCTTCAAGTGGTGCCACTCATAGTAGCACTCCATATCTGACACCCAATTCAGGAAAACTTGGGGCTCTCCAAGACCGTCGTAGGTGGGGGAATTAATTTTAATGGTGCGGGAAAGGTCGACTTCTCGTTCAGGACAACGATGTTGTGGATGGGCACGTGGAGAAAAATCATCACGGTTGTCATCCTCATGGTGGTGGTGATGACAGTTGGGTGGCCTATAACCTCTAGGCGGTGAGGGGGTTCGGTTGGCCAAAAGTTGGGCCATCATTTGCCGAAGTTCTCCCAATTGTTGAGTCATTTCAAAACGAAGTTCATCCACCTGAGTGGGGTTTTGATTTGGGTGTCGTTCCTCGGCCATACTTGACGAGGATGTTTTATAATCATGTCCGGAGTTAGTGTGATACTCGTGACCGGATCTAGTGGGCATGCGAAGCGTAAAAAATAATTTTTATAGCCAAAATATATATATCTTTTTTTTGTAAACAATACTTTAGAAAATTCTTTTGTGCGCTATTGACTTAGAGCAGATCAGGCCAAAATTAGGAAATTTGGCGAACCTCCCTCTGATATCAAAAATGATGCAGGCTACCATGACAACACGCGCAAATAAACCATTAACCCATCACAAACATCCACAGACAAACACAAAAAAAAATTAATCCAAGAGTACCCCGACCAAAGAGCGATCGAGAAGGGGTCGGGTTGGCTCCCAAATCCGTACAATATTAATCCAAGAGTACTCCGACTAAAATTCGATCCAAAGGGGTCGGGTTGGCTCCAAAATCCGTTCAAAAAAACAAAATTATTTTGTCTTGAATGCAATCAAGCGGCTTGAGCGATGCGGCGAAGTCCAATGTCTACAAAATTACACCAAGAGTTCTCCACCAAAACCGATACGAAGTTCGAAGAAATCACTCTAGGAGGGTGGAAGAAGTTCGTTACCCAAAACAAAGAAGAAGGAGGCGTAGGGAACACGCCCACGGAGTTACCACTGAGATCACGAGCGGCAGAGGAGGCGCGATCCACTTGAGTTCACACCGAGGAGAAATTTCCAAGAGGGGGAGGGGTTTGGCCCGGCTTGCGGCGAGAGTAGTAGAGGTAGGAGGGGCCAATGGGATCGCACGGTAGGGGAAGGAGGTCGCCGGAGTAACATCGATGGTGGAGGCTGGCGAGTCGCATGCCGGCGGATGGGAGCAGCGACAATCTAGCGCCATCGCACGCGGGGGGTTCGCGGAACCTAACGAGAAAGCAACCCTGTTTTTTTTTTCTTTCTATTCTTCAATAATTCAGTGACAAAACAGAGTTAAGAGTACTTATACTCTCATAGGATTACAACCCAATCACACCACAATAGGTCTCATCTGGACCGTACAAATTAAAATAACCAACATGAAATTAAAACCAATTATAAAGTGCAGGAAAATAAAGTTCTCAAAAGATTAAGACGATGGCAGTGGCCGCGGGCGTAGATTATAGCGAACATGGTTGTGGCGAATGTCCACGTTATATCGTGTCGTTTTGTCGTTGCGGCGCGCATCCTTAAGTAGTGGCGGTTCAGGATCATCATCAACGTTAGCTCCAACAGTGGCTCCATCAATTATGGCTTCATCCGTCGTTGCTCCATCACCTCCACCCCTGCTTCTCCTTCTTCTTGCTCCTCTGCAGCCTTCACTCCAGCCTCACCTAGGCTCACTTCTCCCTCCTCTACAAACTCCTCCTGCGTCGCCATCTCCTTCTCCAACTCCTCCGCCTCTGCCATCCTGGATATGGTGTTGACTGCAGTCACATAGCACTACCTCACCACCTTCGAATCCCCCCTGATATTGACCTGAACTCCTCCACTGCTAAACTTGAGACACTGATGAAACGAGGAGGGGACGCAACAAAATATGCTGATGAGGGGGCGCCCAAAGATGGCTTTGTAGCTGCTCGGAGCGTCAACTATGACAAACCGATAGTTCCTCGACCCCCCCCCCCCAAGCGTAATGTGCAGTCCCACCCCTACCTCAACTTATTTCCTCTCCCCCGAGAACCCGAGCAATGGTCCATCCGAGGCCACAATCCTCTGGGCCTCTACCTTCATCTCATTGAATGCCTTCTTGAAGATTACGTTCACGGAGCTCCCATTGTCCACTAGAATCCTTGAGACTGTGAAGTTCTCCACGGCCATCTAGATCACCAAGGCATCACATAACAAGTCTTCATAGTCGAGCATATCCTTCAATGAGAAGGTGATTTTTTCCTCCTGGGGGGAGTCTGGGAGGTCGAGACGACGCTCCTCCTGTACATGGTTTGAAAGCTCCCCTTGCGAGTTGCCTCTGTAAGACCCTTTTTTCTTCTTAAACCACCGGGGTCTTATGCCCAGAATTGTCGTTTTGCGGTGGCACTGACACTCGAGAAGGCCGCCACTATAAAACGCCAATTCTGCCGGCTTTTTCGATCACAAGAAAGAGAAGTAAATATACACTGAATGTAAACATGTCCATAGAATCACATTTAAATAAAAATCACAGCAAGTCCATAGATATATAAAAGGGAGAACTGCAAAAGATCAGTACAAATGAAATATAGATGGGCTTAATCCCAGTACATCAAATCCTCACTACAATCTCTCGCGGAAGCTATAAGATAGTACTAAACACTCACTGAGCTGCTCTGAACTCCTCCCAAGTAATATCTGCGCAATCCATACCCGCAAAAGTGGTGTCCAGCTGTGACTTCCACCACCTCTTTCCATGTGACTTCAGGCAGGAGACTGCCAAGCAACTACCTCCTCAGTGGGGCATCGAATCCCCACAAGCATCTAATAGATGGGTCTAACCATTCCTCCGTGCGAACTGCCGACTCTGTCCCCAGGTAGGATGAAGGGGAAAGTCCCCGGAAGACACTCATCCAGTTGGCCCCGGGATTTGGCTGTGGAGCCGGGGCTTGCTGAGCTCTGAAGGCCTCCAGAATGGCCGCCAGTGTTTGCCCCATCTCCGTCTGCTGAAATGAAGCAGGAGCCGGCGGAGGTGGAACCATATTCGGAGTCATAGGTGTCATTTGCTGTGGAGTAGGGTCCGTTGCATGCTACAAGGAAAATTCCATTTGTTAGATAGCGTATGAATGGAATATAAGAAAGGGATAAGATTGGACTTTTACATGTGATTTCCCTTATGGGCACACCACTGCTTCCGCTGCTAGTTTGTCCGCAAACTAAGCTCGCACGGGGGTGGCCCAAGG
The DNA here is from genome assembly GCA_039513925.1 of Platanthera zijinensis. Taxonomy (NCBI): domain Eukaryota; kingdom Viridiplantae; phylum Streptophyta; class Magnoliopsida; order Asparagales; family Orchidaceae; genus Platanthera; species Platanthera zijinensis. The sequence goes on along the minus strand of CM077080.1, from coordinate 136,272,244 downwards.
TTTTTGTGGACTACTTCTCTTTCGATTGAGGAAACCTGGCTCTGATACCAGTTGGTGATGAGAGTTGTGGTAAAGAGTCTCTTATCAAGGTACTGGGTTCGATCCCCAGTGGCAACAACCTACTGCTGCTGAAAAATAGGTGCAAAGAGGGGTTGGGGTACATAGCCTGCAGGCTTGATGTGATAGGCTGACTACCAGTAGTGGTCCCGAGTCTAGACTCTGGTAGGTCAGCGGTGCCAGTTGGGTCCCGCAGGGTTGGAGGGTCGTGACCGTTATAAAAAAGTCCTCTGTGCTTGTTAAACGGCCGCGGCGCTTTGTTGAGGTTGGGTCTCGAACCCTCAACTTCCTTGATAAAGAGTCTTCAAACCACTCCTAATCACCAACAAGCGCAGAGAGACTTTGGGGTGCATAGTCTGTAGACCTGGTTAGGCTGAAACCTTTCGAGCGTGGTGCTGGGGGTGTTGGCGGCCGTCCTTTCAAGTTGTGGGCTGGGGAGGCCGTTACAGCCTCAATCCCCACTCCCCCGTGGATCACTCTGATCCCTCCTCGGGCTCCCACATCCGCCTGGTCATCGTACCTATCCTCTCCTCCTCCTAGCATAACCTCCTCAATCCTCATGGACGGTTGCTGCTGCACTTGCCTTTTGGCTTCTCTTATCTCCAGAAACTCTAGGAAGGTGGCTATCGCGTGACCCTCCTCCTGATGAAAGTCAAAGAAAGGCAATGCCACCCTACCTTCTCTGTTCCTTCCTCCCCCTAGCTCCTCTTCCCTCTCTCCTTGCTCAGGCGATCATCATCGCCTCTTGCTGCTGCGGGAGAGGGGCCCTCTGCCCCTACCTCCAAGCCGACAGATTAAATCTTCCTTGGCCACGGAAGTTCTCTCCACCTTGGAATCCTCCTGCCTTCCCCCGGGGGGACCTTCTTAAGGCCTCCAGGCCAACCGGTTGTTCAGCTCCCTATGCCCCCAACCTTGGTGATGCCTCTGGTGTCCCTGGCCTTGGGGATCTTCTCTCCTCCTCTCCTTTCTCTGTTCCCTCTGCTTCCCTGCTTCTGGCTCCTTCACCCATCCTCTGCCAACTTGGTCAGCTTCCTGGCGAACGCTGGATTGGCCGCTTAAATATCTATCTCCTTCGCCGCCCTCTCCATCAGCTCTTCGAATGAGCAGAGGGGGGCACTCTTTTTAGCTCCATGCTGAATAACCCATATCTCAATCCTAGGGTAAATGTGAGCATCAGCGTGCACCCCAAGACCTCCTGCACTAGATGGATTTCCTCCTGGAACCGATCTACATAGTGTCCAAGCGTCTCCTCCAGCTTTTGCTTGATGGCGAACAAGCTCTCCGCCCCCTTCTTCCTCTTCTTTGATGTGGATAACCTCAATAGGAAACCACGACACAGATCTTCAAAGCAGTAAATGGAACTTGCAGCCAACTGGTGAAACCAGTCCCTGGCCTTCTCCTTCAGGGTAATGGCAAAGAGCTTACACTTGAAGGCATCTGACATCTGCCTTATGGAAACGACATTCTCAAACCATTGCATATGCTCAACAGGGTCATCCCTGCCGATGTAGTAAGACATATCCGGCTCTCTGAACCCATCTGGGACCGGGGCAGAGACAATCAACTCACTGAAAGGGCCTTCGCCAACAACCTGGCGAGAGGGCACGTCTCGCGGCCTCGGCTCACAAACCCTGTCAGCACAAGCCTGCCCGGGGAAGAGTTCCCGCCCGGTGACATCCCTTTCGGCACTCTCTGCCGGAATCTCCTTCCCAAGACGATGTCCAGGAGCGTTCTCGCCCAAAGAATGAGCCACAACCACCGGAACCAAAGGCGTTGCCCACTCGCTTCTCATAGCGAAAGCCAGCTGGATGGTCTGAAAGACCTCCCGCCCGAAGTCTTCCAGCATCCCCATCGTCACCCCACTCGCCGGAGGTGGAGAACCTCCCGAGCCTGCTCCTTCCTCCTCGTCTCTGGCCATGAGACTTAGCTTGAGATTTTCTTGTATCAGCTACGGTACATGCTCACTGTTGGTTACACTAGAAGTATGTACCAGATTTAGAGAAGATTCATCCTAGTCAATGATATACATCAATATGTATTTGATGTATGTTTAAGTTTCCTTGTGCAGGGTTAAGGAATGGAAGAAAAATATTCTAAGTACAAGTGTCGACACTTGTGAAGAATTGTGTCGACACACGGGACTTGTGTCGACATCAGCAAAGCATTGTGTCGACACCTAAGAATTGTGTCGATACCAGAACCAGAAGTTGTGTCGACACCAGAAGCCAGATTTATGTCGACACCCAGAAATTGTGTCAACACCCAGGAACTGTGTCGACACCCAGAAGCTATTCGACACCAAAGGCGGGAATTTTGTCGACACTTAAAGCGGGACTTATGTTGACACCTTAGGCAAGGATTTTGTCGACACCTAAAGCAGAGGCTGTGTCAACACCCAGCAGTTATGTCGAGACTAGGAGCAGTTGTGTTGACACACTGGACTTGTGTCGACATATACAAATAGAATATGTGTCGAGGAGCAGAAGAATGACTATGTCGACACTTGGAGTATTGTATTGACATCATCATGACTTATGTCGACACTTTGTCTACTTGTGTCGACACCTGTGAAGCAGATTGCTGAGTGGATTGTGCTGAGTTGTAGAATCTCTAAGGAATCAACTGTCATGACTGGTGGGTCGACAGCTGTCATTACCAACAGGTCTGACACCTTTGTCAAAAATGTCAGAAGGTTGTTACAAACCAGATCAGCCGGTAACCATGAGTAATCTCTATATAAAGGGCTGATCCTTAACAACCAAGAATAACAACACAGTGAAGGCCAGAAAATCCATCAACTAAGAGAGAGAAAATTCATAATAAGAAAGGGGAAACCCTTTAAGAAGGCAGTTCTAGAACAGTCTGCAGAGAGGATTAAGATCTCATTCTGAATTCAAGGAAGGAGCTGATAGTGGATCAACTTCTACATCAAGAACAATCCAACCTTATTCTATTCTATCAAGAAGCTTTGAAACAGCTAAGTCTGGTTGGATCTGAAGATCAAGAACTGATCAAGAAGAACATCAATAGGGGGATCTATCTGGTGATATCTTTTGTATCTCTTTTATTACATAATTTCTTGTAGGATCTGTTGTAGATCTGAGCTGTAAGCCTATAATTATAAAGTCTGAGGTAGGGATGTGAGCCTGAGTGGTAGGACTTATGAAGTTTGAGTTGTAAGCCTAGAGATAAGGGCTAAGGTAGGGCTGAGGCCTGAGGTAGGATTCTGGGAAGGATATGAGGTAGGACTTGCAAAAGTCTAAGGTGTAGGAACCATTTTGGTTCTGAGTTGTAGGATCTATGGATCTGAGAAAGAGGAAAGAAGTTAGGTTGAATCCAGTACTCTACTAGATAGGCGAAGGGGGAAGTAGATGTACCCATATCTTGGGTAACCACTATAAATCTGGTGTTCTCTGTGCTGTGAATGTTTTGTGCTATGTTTTATTTTGTTTGTGCCAAGCAAGATCTATTTAATTGCCTAAAATATTAAAGGAAAAAATTAGAACCTATTCACCCCCCCCCCCCTCTATGTGTTTAGGATCTTGAATTAAGTCTTTAAAGTGGTATCAGAGGGAGGTTACTCAAGAAATGACTTAACAGTCTGAGTAAATCTCCTAGGCAATTTTCAAAATTCAAGAATGGGTTTAAATGAGAACCAAAAAGAGTTTGGATCAATGAAACTACCTATCTGCAAGAAGGAATCTTTTGGCATATGAAAGGAGAGGGTCAGATTGTTTATGGAAGCTTCTGATCCAAGAATTTATATTACAGTACAGGAAGGACCCTTCAATCCAATTAAGGTATCTGCACTGGATGCAAATATGAAGACTCCTAAGAGTTATTCAGAAATGACAAAGGATGAAATCATCCTAGCAACTCTAGACAAAAGGGCACAGAATATCATTGTAAGTATCATAGATGATGCCACCTTTCAGAATCTGGTACATTTCAAAACCTCCGAAGAAATGTGGGACACTCTTATTGTCTATATGGAGGGAATAGAAGAAGTCAGAGAAGACAAAAAATCTATGCTGAATTAGGAGTATGAAAGCTTTAGGCAAACTAAGAATGACAACATAGCTGAATGCTACAAGAAATTCTTCAGGATTGTAAATGAGTTGATGACTTATGGAAAATTCTTCAGCACTTATGAACTGAATGACAAATTTCTGAGATCTCTGACAAAGGATTGGGACACCAAGATTTGTGCCATCAGAGAAGTGGCCAAGCTGGCAGACACACCTCCTCCCACACTGTTTTGGAAGCTGCTTTCATATGAAATGCAGCTTACAGCCAGGAAGGAGGAAGAGAAGAGCAGCAGATCTGAATATAAGGAAAAGTAAGTTGCCTTCAAAGCTGAAGGCATAATAAAGGGCAGGAGAAAATCTCCTTCTCCTCCCAGAAGGAGTGTTGAGGAAGAAGAAGAGATTCTTGACAACACTTCATCAGACAGCCACACCTCAGATGATGACTTTGCAGCCTTCAAAAGGCAGTTCCAAAGATTCATGAAGAAGAAGTGGAGAACCAGACCTTCTTCATCCTTTTCAAAGGATGCGTACTACAAGAAAAAGAAAACTCCTAAGGAAGACAGGTATGCTTCTAAACCTAGTAAACAATCTAATTCTAAGATTGTGTGATATTATTATAACAGGCAAGGACATATCATAGCAGACTTTCCAGACAAGAGGGCTGAATCAAAAGACAAGAAGAAGCAACAAATGAAGGGCAAGAAATAAAAATCTTTTGTTGCCCAAAAGCAGAAAAGTTGGATAGATTCTTCATTATCTGAATCAGGAGAAGAAGAAGAGGTTGAAGCATATGTTGGTTATTCTCAACTGAAGAGGATTCTAAGGAGATAGAATTTCTACAAATGTTGGACTCCATAAATGGAGTGGAAGAATACTGCTGCAGAGGGTTGATGGCCCTAACAGAAAATGATCAGTGTCTGGATCAAGATGGTCCTGGTAAGGTATATAACTCTCCTACAGCATCTGATTATTTTACTGGATCAGAATCAAAAGCATCAGCATCAAGAGATGTGGATGGTTTTGAGTTTGAAGGGGATGTACACCAACTCATTGATGAGTATGGTGGATTGTTGCAAGCTCTAAAGAGAAGCAAACTTCTTGTCAAATAGCAGACCAAGGAGATTGAGTCTCTTAAGCTGGCTACAGCAGATTCAGCAAAGCTATTGGATCTAAAATTGAATGAGGTTGCCAAACTAAAAAACATTACTGTTATTCAGATGGGCACAATCTCTTTCAAGGAGAATCGTATCAAGAAACTGGAGGAAAAACTTCAGCAAGAAAGAGAGCTAGTGGCTAAATTCTCCAAACCAAAATCTATCTTACGCTTAATAGACAATTTCATCTCACGGAAAGGGAAGACTGGTTTAGGTTTTAAGGGAAGAACTAGGGCCACCAATTCACAAAGAAAAGGTAAGGCCTCAGTTCAGCCTCTAGCTGCAAAACCCCCTATCTTCTTTAGGAAGGTGATGAATCCTACAAACAGGTATGATCATGAAACTACTCATGGTCACTGTGAGTATAGAGTTCACCTTGGCAAGTGTGCAAATGCCAAGAGGCCACTCTATAGGCAAGCCCATCAGATTCAAAAGGAATTCATGGGGTTTGCTACTCCAGCACCCACACTCAAAAAGACTGTTGGCAACATAACTGTGAAGTCTGTACCTAAGAAAAGATATAACAGATTTGAGTGTTGGTGTTGTGGAAAGGTAGGCCACTTTACTTTGGACTGTTGGTCTAACACAAGTGTTAAAACCAAGAGTAGTTTACCTATCAGAAAATATGTAGGTAAACCTGTTGTTTCCAAGACTATCAAGAACCTAGGACCCAAAAATAACTTGGGTTCTAAGGATAAGTAATCCTTTATTTATGGCAGGTGAATCCAAGTGACCATACCCTTATATGTTACTTGGATAGTGGCTGTTCCAGACATATGACTGGAATAAGAAGAATGCTGAGAGAATTTGTACCCATAGAGAATGGTCTTAAAGTCATCTTTGGTGGATCAGAAAAAGGAGTCATCAAAGGCTTTGGTAACATCTCTAGTGACTCAATTACTATCACTAAAGTGTCTTATGTGAAGGGTCTAAAACACGACCTGATAAGCATAAGTCAGCTTAGTGATCTAGGTTATGAAATCTCCTTTCACAAAGGGGAGTGCCAAATTAAAAGTTAGAGTGATCAAGAGATCATTTTGACTGGCACTAGAAAAGGAAATGTTTATTGTCTTAACCTAGATTGTGAGTTAAATAACTCATCTATTTGCTTAGTTGCAGATGAGACAGCCTCACTATGTGTCAAATGGAACAAGAAGCTTGCTCATATGAACTATAAGTCCATAGGACTGCTGTTTAGCATGGGGTTGGTAAGGAATGGTCATCATGTCAAGTGCATGAAAGAGGGAGTGTGTTTAGCTTGCCAAAAGGGCAAACATACCAAGTCCTCTTTTCCAGCACTAGATACCAAAGATTCATTGAGATGTTTATATCTCTTGCATTTGGATTTGTTTGGTCCTATGCCAGTTCAAAGTCTTGGTAGGAAAGCATACACATTAGTTGTTGTGGATGACTATTCTAGATACACATGGGTGTTCTTCTTAAGGCAGAAATCTGAAACCCCTAGTATTTTTCAGACTTTTGTCAGACAAGTTCAAAATGAATTTAACAATTTTGTAGTCAAAATCAGACATGACCATGGAACTAAATTTCAGTCTGAATATATGACAAAATTTTGTGAAGAACTTGGGATTCATCAGGAGTTCTCCTCACCTAGAACACCTCAGCAAAATGGAATTGCTGAAAGAAAGAATAGAACTCTCATTGAGGCTGATAGAACTCTACTCAGTGACACTACTCTCCCTGAATATTTCTGAGCTGAGCCAGTAAATACTGCTTGTCATGTTCTCAATAGAGCATCCATTAATAAGAAACTTAAGTTGACTCCCTATCAGATTTTGAAAGGAAGAAAACCAAACATTTCTTATTTCAGAATCTTTGGTAGCAAGTGCTATGTCCTAGTGAATGGTAAGCAATACCAAACAAAGTTTGCTGCCAAATCCCTAGAAGGGATATTTGTTGGATATAACAACAACAGTAGGGCATACAGGATCTACAACTTGACAACCCAAGTTATAGAAGAGTCAGTTCATGTTGTTTTTGATGAGTCTAGATTGATTAACAATGAATTGTCTAGTATTTTAGTTAGTTCTACAGGTCTAACAGATAGGCTGGACAAGATGACCATCAATGATGAAGCTCCTGCTAGGATGGATGATGCATGCTGTCTAGGGGAGAACAAAACACACTGGAAGCAGAAGAGAATGAGGAGCATCAGGTGGAGGAAAATGAAGAAGGTCATGAGGTAGACAGGTTTCCTCCAACAAGAAGACACTTAAAGGATCATCCAGCTCACTAGATAATTGGAGATGTAAGTCAAGGTGTTCTAACAAGGAGCAAGAGCATGAACACAGTTTTGTGTTCTAGCTTTTTGTCTCAAATAAAACCCAAAAAGTTTGAAGAAGCAATGATAGATGCTAACTGGGTTGAGCAATGTAAGTAGAGCTGAATCAATTCAGGAGAAGCAAAGTCTGGAAACTGGTTCCTAAACCTAAGGATCACAATATCATAGGAACCAAGTGGATCTACAAAAACAAACTTGATGAAAATGGAACAATTATCAAGAATAAGGCCAGGTTGGTAGCAAAAGGCTACAGACAAGAGGAAGGAATTGACTTTGATCAAACCTTTGCCCCAGTAGCAAGACTGGAGGCTATAAGGATGTTCCTGGCCTATGCTGTCTATCAAGGGTTCAAGTTATTTCAGATGGATGTGAAGTCAGTATTTCTAAATTGTGACTTGAAAGAGGAAGTCTATGTTGAACAACCCTTGGGTTTTGTAGATCCTCACTATCCTGAATATGTATATAGGCTTGTGAAAGCCCTATATGGTTTGAAACAAGCCCCCGGGGCTTGGTATGAAACCTTGTCTGCTTTCATTATTGAGAATAAATTCACAAGGAGAAAGATAAATCAAACACTATTCTATAGGGAATCCAAAGGCAAGATATTCTTAGTCCAGATATATGTTGATGACATTATCTTTGGATCTACTGAGAACAACCTTTGTAGGAAGTTTGCCAAACTTATACAAGGGAAGTTTGAAATGAGTAGTATGTGTGAACTGAAGTTCTTTTTGGGACTTCAAGTCAGACAGACTGATAATGGACTATCCATATCTCAGTCTAAGTTCACTAAGGAGTTAATTAAAAAGTATGGAATGGACTCAGCTTCCACCATGAAAACTCCAATGGGAACAAGTATGCCTATAGGCAAAGATGAGGCAGGGAAACCTGTTGATGAGTCTTTGTATAGAGGGATAATTGGCTCCCTACTCTACTTGACTTTTAGTAGACCTGACATCATGTATGCAATATGTTTCTGTGCTAGGTACCAAGCATGCCCTAAGGAATCTCATTATACTGCAGTTAAAAGGATTTTAAGATATCTCAAGGGCACACCTAATCTAGGTCTTTGGTACCCTAAGAATAGAGATTTCACACTAACTGGTTTCTTAGATGCAGATTTTGTAGGATGCAAAGAAGACAGGAAAAGTACTACAGGAACCTGTCAATTCCTAGAAGGAAGACTGGTGTCTTGGTGCAGCAAGAAGCAGACCAGTGTAGCTATATCAACAGCTAAGTCAGAATATATAGCTGCAGGCAGCTGCTGTGCACAACTATTGTGGATAAAGCACTAACTAGAAGATTATGACATCAAGGTAAGTAGAATTCCACTGTTCTGTGATTCTACTAGTGTTATTTCTATTGCTAAGAATCATGTATCACACAGTAGAACAAAGCATATAGAAATTAAATTCCATTTCATCAGAGAACATGTAGAAAAAGAAAATATTAGTCTAGAGTTTGTGAATACAAATAATCAAATTGCTGATATTTTTACAAAACCTCTGGATGAAACTAAATTCAATTATTTTAAAATTGAATCAGGTATGTTGAATCTAGATTAGGTTAGCACAAGGTACCTTTAGTAGAACATGTAAGCTCAAGTTTTCATAGGAAATTTGGCTAAGTACCAAGTTTGTGTCGACACAAGCAGACCTTGTGTCGACACTCTCAGTATATTGTGTCGACAAAGAAAACGGATGTATCCACACAGAAATAATATCTGTGTCGACTGAAGAATAGGTGTCGACACAACTATGTCGAGACCATATAACTAGAGGACTTTTGTGTCGACACACAAGAGTTGGTGTCGACACAACTATGTCGAGACTATCAGTTAGCTAATTTTTTGTGTGTCAACACACAAAAATCAAAGTTGACACTCTGTGTCGAGACATGTCAACATCTATGTCGACACTGACTTAAGTATGTCGACATATACATGTGTCGACTAAACCTCAGTATTGTCGAGACTGAAAGTGAGGGGATAAGTTGTAAACTAATCTAGAGGGGGGGTGAATAGAGTATTCAAATTTTATGAATAACTAGTCAGCTCCCTTGGAGTTGATTTGCGGAATAAAATAATCTGATACTTGAACCCTAAGAGCCTAACACAGTGAAGTGCACAAGTGAGAGAGTTAACTGAAATTTCAGATTAACTATAAACCTATCACAGCAACTAGCAATCCTAGGTAGTTCTATCACAGCCACAGAATAAGTAATTTAAACAAAACAGCCAGAGACACAGGATATATAGTGGTTCCCTCTTAATAGGTACTCCACTCTTCTACCACCCTGGTAGGAATCCACTACAGGTTTTTGCTAAGGTGCCCTGCCACCAATGATCTGATTCAGGTAGATCAAACAGACCCTTTGAGCTTTTGATAAGGATGCTCAACCACAGGTTGTTGATAAGGTGCCCTGTCACCAATGTTCACTTTTGAAGAGATGTGAACAAACTCTTTTTACAAAGGGGTTGAGAGGGTTAGATTATCTTCTCTGTTGTAAATACAGATTAGAGAAGACTTGTGGATTCTCTAAAGAATCAAAGTCTCCCCCTGGCTCAGTGAAAGTCCAGGGAAAGCCTTTGCTTCAGGATGAAGGAGTTTCAGATAAACTGAAACTAAATCCTCAGAGATCTGTAGACTGATTTTTATCAGGTCTTCAGATTCTGGAGCACGTGAAGCAGATCTGGAGCTCTTTCTGAAGTCTTGAAAAACTCTAAGCAGATGCTCAGGAGACTTGAGAATGAAATAGATTACTTTGGACTTTTGCTTCAGGAAAGCTTTTCTTCTTCTGATTGTGAGATTGTGAAGAGTTGCTTTGGAGAAGCTTGAAAGAATGCAGCACACCAAAAATCTCTCTGTTACTGTAACTTCTTATTATTCAAAAAAAAATCTCTCTTAAATATGTCTTCTCGTTTATCTTTTGGAACGGCTCTATTGATTTGAATTCTCGAGCCCTGCAACAGATTATCTCAAAATAGAATATAGCAATAGGAATAGAATGACCTATTAGCTCTCTGTCAGTCCCAATAAGGAAATAAATGAATAGGAAAATATCTCAGCATAAAGATTTATCGTTCTTGGAAATAGCACACACCGCCAACGGCTAGAATACAGCCTGGCAATATATTTTGTATAATAAGACAAAAATGCTTTATCAAAATACGAAATCCCGTAATTTATGCTTGACATATTTGGTAAGTAATTCATTTGAATTTAAGTCATAAATTAGCAAAAATATTCTTCAGAAAATCTTTCTAACCACACGTTAAAACACTTGGAAATAAACCAAGGAATAAAATAAATACAAACTGTTAAAGGCAGACAGAAATCGTCGAACAGGGGTTCGATGATCGTCGACCTAGCTAACAGATCGTCGACTGAAAACAGAAATCTGTCGAAACAGAAATCGTCGACCAGAAATCGTCGACCAGCTCAAGATATCGTCGACTGAAGCAGAAAATCTGTTATCACAGAAATCGTCGAACATCTCATGATGTCGACGACTAAGGCAGAGATCTGTCGAGACAGATATCGTCGACCATTTCATGATGTCGACGATTAAGGCAAAGATCTGTCGAGACAGAAATCGTGAAACAAGACCACGATCGTCGAACTGCTGATAGCAGATCGTCGACCATCCTTCAGAGCATAATAAGCTTGCTCTGAGATCGTCGACCATCGGTCGACGATAATTGTCTTGACTTCAACGATTCTATAGCCCTGCTATCGTCGACCACTGATCGACGATCGCGAGGCCTCGTTCGACGATGGTCGAACGGAAAAAGAGCCTTAACTAAAAATTCATTCTACAACTTCTATTCTAAGCTCTAGGTCAGATATAAACTGCCCTAAGGAGACTAAACAAAGTCTAAACATGATCATATATAGTTATATGGATCAAGAGGGGCTGGAAAGGGATTACATAAGCCAAATCACATCTAGGGTACCAACAATCTCCCCCTATTTGGGTTATGTTATCCAATTCGATCTAAAAAGTAATGCACACAATAACAAAAGCAGTTATTAACCAAAAATTTAAATCACAGGCAATCCACAGGAAAACATAAAACCATAAATCAGCAGAACTAAAGTATCAAGCAGATTTATCAGAGGTTTTAGCATCAGATGATTTCTTAGGGATTACAGCTGGTTTGAAGATAATTTCTCTGTTTGGATTTGCTGCTTGTCTTTTGGATAGCATTAGATCGTGTTCACCAATAATTTTCTTTTCAGCATAGCTTGGTAGAACTGCAGCAGGGTGCAATTTCATGTATTCTTCAGTATTGAAAATTTCAGAGTTTACTTGAATTTTGCTGAGTTCCTTTTCTCTGAATTCGGACATAGTTGTATATGCTGTAGGGTCTAGTCCTTGAGCTTTGGCTCTCTCCATCATGCTTAGTGCAATAGATTCCTTAAATCTTGCCATAGAGGCAATTCTTTCAGATTCAGTCATATCTGATGGAGAGGGTGGTCTGTCAGAGTCAGCTTGAGCTGCAATCTCCATGTTCCTTTGAAGAGCTGTGGCTATTTTGCTTGAGTCAGAAGGAATTTGTGCAGCCTTCTTAGGATTAGTTTCAGCATAAAGAGATCTTGGAGGAGCAAGTTCAATGAACTTCTTGTGGGATTTCTCTGAAAAGACCACTCTTTTTCCTTTTGTTTCAATTGTCTCAGCAGCAGCAGGTTTCCTTGATGAGGAGGATGGACCTCTCCTGGGAGGAGAAGGTTTCCATTCTGGAATTTTCTTTTTAGGAGAAGGAGGAGGAGAGAAGGTAGGTTGCTGAAAAGTCATCTCCTTTATTTGTTCCATGAGAACATTTTCATTTCTTTTTCTTCCTTGTCCTGATACATCTTGGCCTCCCTGGCTTTGGTTACTCCTTCTCTGGTAGGACTGATGAATTTTAGAGCTGGTTGATCTTGCAGATGGGGCAGAAGAGAGACTTCCAGAGGCTCCAGCACCAGGAGGTGGAGGAGGACCTCTGGGGGGGAATTTCTGAATAGGGGTGTCATATCTTTTTGATCTCTTTTTCTCTCTTGTCTGATTCTTTGAGAGCCTCATCCAGGGTCGAAATTCTTTGCTCTTGGGATCAATTCCCTTCAGAATGAAATATGGAACATCCTTGTCTGGATTGGCAGTAGGAGGAGCAGATGCTTTCCTTTTCTTGGATACAGCCTTTTTCTTTTTCTGGGAGCTATCAGAATCCTCAGAGACATCATCATCAGAGGAGTGAGATGAGATTCTGCCGGCATAATCATCAAAGTCTAGATTTGGGATATCCTTGGCAGCTATAGCATGTTCAGCCTTCTGCTTCTCTCTATCTTCTCTTTCTCTTGCTTCCTCAATGGCATCTTGCTCAAGGAGGGCATCAAGATCAACATTTGGAGTGCTCTTCCAGAGATCTGATTTAGGATACAAGTCAGGAACTATCCTGGGGACCAGTTCTGCAGTAGAAGGAATGGATAGAGGATAGGTAAGGATAGGAGGAGAAAAGATGACAATATCTGCAGGGGCAGATGCTTTTTCTAGAGAGATGGCTAGGGAATCCAAATGATAATTAGCCAACCCTTCAATGTACTCAGAGGCAATATTCTCAGCCACAAAGGCTATAAATTGTTCTAGGTTTAGAGTACCTGAGCTTGATTCCTTTTCAGTCATCTTGGAGGCTTTTTCTGGTAAATCTAGCACGGCCTCAGCTTCTTCAGCAGCAGCAGCAGCAGCAGTGTTGATTGTGCCTGCATACAAAGAAAGATAGGTTAACAACCAAGTGGGAATAAAATATTCCCCCCAAGGTGAGCAACAACAGGTAATTGATAGAGTTACCTGAAGATCTACACAGGATACCACTTTGCATCTAGGAAGGAGGTTATAATTCCTTCTAGATGTTTAGCGACATCAGGGATAGACACCTCTGCAAGACACACGAGGAGTGCTATACAGGAAAAGAAGAGAGAGTCCTTGACCAAGGGGTCATCAAGGTACTCAGGTCTATAAGAGACCATTTTCTCTTGAAAAGAAGGAACAAGAGGAGTAGATGTGAGTGAGGACTCACAGTCTAGGTTAAGATAGGATTCCAAATCTTCAATGGAATTTGCAGCAACATCTTGTAATACTGATGCAGGATCATCAGCAGCTGAGATGAGATAGGAAGGAATAAGAAATTAACTCCAAGTTGGAGTGAATTAATTAGAATCTTAAATAACATTATACCATCAGATTGAGCAGCAACATTCTCAAATTGTTGAACCACTACTTCTGTATCAGTAGTGTTCAATGGAGATTTTTCACCAATGTCCATGGGGACTACTTCATTATCTTTCTCAGGGATTTCTTCATCAGAAGCTTGATTCACTAGGGAGTGAATGTCCTTGTTAGATAAAGATATCAATTTAAAATCCTGATTATAACCTTTAGAGGAAGTGAATTACCTTCTGGATGCTTTGGAAGCTCTTGAGATTCTTCTACAATTGCTGAAAGGGGAAGAGAAGAGTTGTCCTGAAGGGCCAAGGCATCACCTGAGACCACTTCAACAGACATCTCCCCCTGCATGACTTCAGTGGGAACTGGAGTCATGCATCTTACTAAAGAGGGCTCAGCAGAGGGTGGAAATGATTTGATGGTTTCAGTAAGGGCTTTGATGGATGCAATGAGAGGGGCATTGGCAGCCTCAATCATTTTTTGGATGGATGGAGTGATGAGCTCTACAACATGTGCAAGCAATTCAGGAGTTATCTGAAATGCTGATGATGTAGAGGTGGATGGAATGGAAGCAGTATGATCTACCACATGATCAAAGGAATCATGTGGAGATGGGTGAACATCAACATGAGTGTGGGATTCATGTTGAGGGAGGTGCGTGAGGATGGTAACAGTCACCATGTCAACACTGGCTGAAGCTGCCAGATGTTGTGGTGTTGGTGACTGGGGTGGAGATGCAGGTGGAATGAGAGATGCATGTTGTGGTGGCACTGTAGGGTGTGTGGAAGGTAATGCAGGAGATGAGGATGCAGGGGTAAAGAGGGAGGATGAAGGAATTGCTGAGCCTTCCCCAGCAAGCTGGAGAGTGGCTGAATCAGCCCTTGTGTCTGATGGAGGGTTAGGATCAACCCTGGCTGACTTCTTGATAACTCTCTGAGATTTCTTGAAGAGAGAGGGGTCCAACCTCTTGCTGGCGTTGACTGCGGAGGGTGCAGAAACAAGCAGCAGGGGTGCTTTCACATATAGAAACACACCCAACACCCTGGCAAGATTTACTTCTTTCTGATTGTTCTTTCTCCTTATTAGTTCAAACAGAACTTTTCCCCAGGCAATCTGTGCCTTATTCACCAAAGCTGACATCAGGGCAAATTGTTGCCTGTTGATGTTGTCGTGAGCAGAATGTTTTCCCAAAACGACCTTGCCCACCAGGTCAGCCAGAAACTTATACTCTGGAGCCAGATTTATCTTTAGCAGCTTAGCTGGAATACCCTCAGCATGGCCCATCACAGTTAGCATGCGGCCATATTCTTCTGAATTTTGCTCATAGTCCTCAGTTCCGGTTGGCAGTCCAAACAGCTCAGTCAAAACTTCAGGAGTCAGAATGACCTCCTCTCCATTTATCTTTCCAGTCATCGCTTCGTCGCTGGAGGACGAGGTATATACCCATTCTCGAATCTCTGGTATATTAATCTTTGGTGAGAATGACATAAATTTCTTTAGGCCTTGATCTTCACATAGCTGCAGAATGGCTTGGATGGGTTGATCACATCGGCTGAAAGAATCGAAGTCGACACAGAAGCTAGTGTCGAACTTCATCCCAAAGAGAACTGCAGAAGGAATCGCCATAGGATTTGAGAGAAAATGGCGAATCGAGAAGCAAAGCAGAGGAGAAGAGAATCGCGCGGGATTAGAGTTCGAGAGCGAATTCTAAGCCAGAAGATGGAATATGAAAAGACGGAGCGGAAGGACGACGATCTCCAGACCTAAATCGACTATTAGATACAAATCTGCGATCGTCGATCCCGGAATAAAATCGGTCGTCGAATAATGATCGACGATAGTCAATGTTTGACTAATCGTCAAATATCGACCGACTACAAGCAATCACCACGATCGTCGATCAATATATGTTGGTCGACGATTCTCCACACAGCACAGAAAATCTGTCGTCGACCATTGGTCGACGATAGATACCTAAGGAGAGATCGTTGACCGGCTGATCGACGATTTCTGCCTTACTACCGAACGAGTTGTCGTCGACCGTTGGTCGACGATAGTTCTGACCTGGTCGAAGATCGTCGAGCAGTCGTTCGACGATTTTAGACAGAAAACAAAACTATCCAAATTTTCACTACTCTGAACCATTAATCATACCAAGCTGGTTCAGGAAGAACAAATGCCTTTGTTCATCAAGGGGCTTAGTGAAAATATCTCCTCTCTGCAGGTCTGTGGATATAAATTCCATTGCTATCTTGTTCTTTTCCACATTATCTCTCAGAAAATGATGTCTAATCTCAATGTGCTTGGTCCTGGAATGGTGCACAGGATTTTGAGCAATTGATATTGCGCTGGTACTGTCACATAGAATTTTTGTTTTAGAGTGTGTATACCCATAATCCACTAGCTGATTTTGAATCCACAGGATCTGTGAACAACAACTAGCTGCTGCAATATATTCAGCCTCAGCAGTTGAAGTAGACACAGATGCCTGTTTCTTACAAAACCAAGAGACAAGTCTCTCTCCCAGGAACTGACAGGTCCCTGAGGTGCTTTTCCTGTCAACTCTACAACCAGCATAATCAGCATCTGAATATCCAATTAATTCAAATCCTGACTCAGCTGGGTACCACAGTCCTAAGTTAGGGCATCCCTTAAGGTATCTCAAGATCCTCTTGAGGAGAGTTAAGTGAGATTCCTTTGGGTTGACCTGAAACCTAGCACATAGGCATGTAGCAAACATTATGTCAGGCCTACTTGCAGTCAAATACAGCAGGGAACCAACAATGGCTCTATAGTTCTTTTGATCAACAGACTTGCCATTGACATCAGAATCAATAACTGCATTTGAGGCTATAGGTGTGCTCATTGATGAAGCATCAGACATTCCAAATCTTTTAACCAGCTCTCTGGCATATTTTGATTGAGAAATGAAGATACCATCAACACACTGTTTCACTTGGAGACCAAGGAAATAGGATAACTCACCCATGCTGCTCATCTCAAACTTGGAGTGCATTAGTTCAGAGAACCTCTTGCATAGTTTGGGATCAGTGGAGCCAAATATAATGTCATCTACATAGATTTGAACTAACAGTTGTGAGTCCTTATGATGTCTAATAAATAGGGTTCTATCTACTACACCTCTCACAAACTTGTGTTCTAGAAGGAAATTTGCTAAGGTCTCATACCAAGCTCTAGGAGCTTGCTTAAGTCCATATAGAGCCTTTTGGAGTTTGAACACATGAGTGGGTAAGGTTGATGAAACAAACCCTGGTGGTTGTTCAACAAACACTTCTTCCTTTAAATCTCCATTGAGGAATGCACTCTTCACATCCATTTGGAAGACCTTAAATCTTTAATAGGCAGCATAGGCTAGGAAAATCCTAATGGCTTCTAGTCTAGCTACAGGGGCAAAAGTCTGATCATAATCTATGCCTTCCTCCTGTCTATAGCCTTGAGCTACTAGCCTAGCCTTATTTCTAACTACTATGTCTTGGGCATCAAGCTTGTTTCTAAACACCCACTTGGTGCCTATGATCCGTTGGTCTCTTGGTCTTGGAACCAAGGTCCAAACTTTACATCTTTCAAACTGGTTAAGTTCCTCTTGCATG
The DNA here is from genome assembly GCA_039513925.1 of Platanthera zijinensis. Classification (NCBI taxonomy): domain Eukaryota; kingdom Viridiplantae; phylum Streptophyta; class Magnoliopsida; order Asparagales; family Orchidaceae; genus Platanthera; species Platanthera zijinensis. The sequence goes on along the minus strand of CM077080.1, from coordinate 136,254,891 downwards.
GCTATAATCCAGTGTGGATCAAGCTCAGCATCTTTAATGGTTAGGGGCTCAACCTGAGACAGGAAACAAGCAAACATCACATCGTTGTTGAGTTGATGTCTTGTCTGGACTCCTACTGAAATGTCTCCAATCACTTGAGATACAGGATGATCTCTAAGTGTGACAAGATTAGTAGGTTCAACAATGATCTGATCTTCAACAGTTTCAGGATTTGATTCCTCATGTGGAATTTGATCAACTGTTGGAGTAGGTGCTTTAACTTGAAGAAGTTCTACATCAGATTCAGAATCTGAAGAAGCAACCTGAGGAGTTTGTTGGGGATGATTCTCCTGTGTGAGTCTCAAACCTTCCAAATCCTTACTTACTCCTAGGACTTGCACTGTACTATTAGAGGAAGAGTCCTTCTCCTTATAATACATGACTGTCTCATCAAAAGAGACATGTGCAGACTCTTCTATCTTAAGAGAGGATTTATTGAGGACCCTATAGGCTTTGCTCACTTGAGAGTATCCCAGAAAGACTCCCATTGAAACTTTTGCCTCAAATTTTCTATGGTATTCTTTGTTATTGTTGTGAACAAAAGCAACACAGCCAAACTCTCTAAAAAAGTCTATTTTAGGTTTCACTTGCTTAAGTAATTCATAGGAAGTCTTACCCTTAAGTTTATGTATCAGACTTCTGTTCAATACATAGTTAGCTGTGCTAACTGCTTCAGCCCAAAAGGACAGAGGCATGTTAGCATCTGCCAACAATGTACTTGCAGCTTCAATTAGTGTTCTGTTTTTCCTTTCAACTACCCCATTTTGTTGAGGAGTTCTAGGAGCAGAGAAGCTATGTTTGATACCTTCCTTCTCACAGAATTCTTGCATAAGAAGAGACTCAAACTCAGTACCATGATCACTTCTGATCAAGGCAATCTGAGTAGAATACTCACTCTGTATACACTTTAGAAAATCTGTAAGAACCTTGAAGTTATCAGCGTTAGTTCTCAAGAAGAATACCCAAGTGAACCTAGAGAAGTCATCTACAATTACTAGAGTGTAAGACTTTCCTCCAAGACTCTGTACAGCAATAGGACCAAACAAATCCAAATGTAGCAAGTACAGGATCCTGGGAGAATCACTTTTATTAACTGATTTAAAGCTATTCCTTGTTTGCTTACCTAATTAACAAGCTTTGCAAAGGCCTTCCTTCTTGTAGGGGCAAGAAGGTAAGCCTCGTACAAGATTGTATTTAGCCAACCTAGAAATGTTTTTCAAATTTACATGACTAAGTCTCTTATGCCAAAGGGTATTATTACTGGTTACTTCATTAAATAAGCATATTTCAGATTTGGATGAGTTAAAGTCTACAACATAAACATTACCAATTCTAATACCTACTAACACAACAGTATTATTTAAAGCAATATTACAAGCAGTGTCAGTAAACCATACCTTGTACCCAGCATCACACATTTGACTTACAGAGATTAGGTTGTGCTTTAGTCCGGAGACATACGCAACCTTCTTGAATGTTACAGCTCCTATGGTGAAGCTGCCATACCCTTCAGTCTGTCCACAGCTGGAATCCCCAAATACAACTTTTGGTCCCAGCTTGGCTTTGAACACTGACAGATTCTTCTTCTTTCCTGTCATATGCTTTGAGCATCCACTATCCAGATACCATTTGTCATGTATGACTGGATAGGTCTTCACCTGCAAAGATATCAATTATACATTGTGGACCCAGGTTACCTTGGGTCCAGTATTCTTCACAAAAGAAAAACTAGATATAAAAGATTTTGCAGGCTTAGATTTATATCCTAAAGGGTGTGATCTCCTAGGTGGGATAATCCATTCAGTTGAAGGATTAAACATCCTAGGGTAGTGATTGGGATTTGCACATCTGGAAGTTTGAAATTTATTTTCCAGCTTAAGTCCAGATCGTCGATCCACGGTCGACGATCGCAAGCCATATCGTCGACCATTTGTAGTAGTGCTATGTTCTGGATTCCACGATCGTCGATCACTGGTTGACGACTCAAGATGAGATCGTCGATCTCCTGCACCAAAGATATCATACTTGGTGAAGGTGTTCAGCGATCGTCGATAGACGTTCGACGATTGGTTTGACGATCGTCGATTAATGTTCGACGATTTTTGTAAAGCTAGAAATTTTTTCTTCCTATTCTCTTTCTTAATCTTATTCTGAATTTTCTTGCATTTTTCAATTTCCTCAGTATTCTTTATTCCTGATTCAGAAACAAATTTTACTGGAGTGCTAAATCTCTCCTTTGTGAGGAGGATGGGTTCACTGGGTGTGGCACCTAAGCCTAGTTTATCATTACCAACCCTAGTGTTTGCTATACAGGTTATTTCAGATAATTTAAGGCTTCTGCCATTTAATTGTTCTTCTAACCTCTTAGATTTAGCTAGTTCTAATTTTAAGAATGTTACTTCTTCTCTTAATCTTTCTAATTCCTTTTCTAATCTGATTATTTCAGTACCTTCCATGTCTAGTTCCATTATTTTTAATCTAAGTGACTTAATTTCTTTTTCAGATAATAGTAAATCTAAACATAGAGTTTTAAATTTTAGTTTGAACTCAGGAGATGAGAAATCAAATGAGTCGATTACCTGGTCCTCCATAAAGGAATCTTCTTCATTGTCTCCTTCTTCTTCAGAATTCTCTGCAGCTGACAGAGAGCTGCAGGCATCAATAGCCATGAGGCAGACCTCTTTGGCTTTCTTCTCTTCTTCTTCTTCTGAATCACTGGAGCTAGAGGAGCAGGTATCCTCTTCTGTTTCACTCCAGGTAGCAGCCACAAATCCCTTGTCCTTCTTCTTGTATTTGTGTGATGAGGACTTGGAGTGGTGCTTCCTGTACTCTTTCTCATGTTTCTTCTCCTTGTGTTTCTTCTCTGGACAATCTGGAGCAATGTGTCCAGGCTTGCTGCAAACATAACAAATGATTTCTTTAGATGGAGTCTTGTCATACCTTGGTTTGTCCTCATGCTTGGAGAACTTCTTTCTGAGGTCTCTTCTTCCCAAGTTGAAGAACCTCTTGGCAATGAGTGCCAGTAACTCCTCATTTGATTGACTTCCTTCAGAAGTCTCAGCCGCCTTAAGAGCTAGAGAGTGCTCTTTCTTTGTAGGTGTAGGAGTTTTTACTTCAATTGCAGCAGCTCTGCTCTTTAGAGTTTGCTCATATGACTTGAGCTTTCCCAACAGAGCTTCTGTGGAGAGTTCCACAGTGTTTCTTCCATCCTTGATGGGCCATATCCTTGAGTCCCAAGAGATGGGAAGGCACATCAGGATCTTGTCATTTACTTCTGACAAAGTTATCTCCTTGTCCAAAGACCTCAGTTCACTTATTATTGAACTGAGTCTTGTGTACATTGTGTCAATGTCTTCAGCATCATCCTTCTTGAAATTTTCATACTGAGAGGTGAGATTGGATCTCCTGTCCTTCCTCTCATCAGCTGAGCCAGCAACTATGTGGTTGAGGGAATCCCACATAGCTTTGGCTGAGGTACATTCAGCAAGCTTCTGGAATATCTCATCAGACATTGTCTGAGCTAGGATATTCATTGCTTTAGCATCAGCTGCTTTTGCCTTCTTGTAAGTTTCATTGTAGTCAGGTGGTGGCACAGCACTGAGATCAGCAGAAGTGGAAGCAGCAGCAGGCCTAGCAGGTGGTCCTGTCAAAATAGAAGAAAAGATATCTTCATCAATAGAATTCATGTATAGTCTTATCCTGGCCTTCCATATGCCAAACTTGGACAAGTTGCATACAGGAGGTCTGGTGCTTGAATAATCCTTAGACTGGGCCATATGTGAAAGTGTTTGTGAATGGTATCAGGAAACAACTTATCACAGGATCTTTTAACTCAGGTGTTAGCCTGTATGAACAGATAACCTGCCTCTGATACCAATTGAAAGTGAGGGGATAAGTTGTAAACTACTCTAGAGGGGGGTGAATAGAGTATTCAAATTTTATGAATAACTAGTCAGCTCCCTTGGAGTTGATTTGCGGAATAAAATAATCTGATACTTGAACCCTAAGAGCCTAACACAGTGAAGTGCACAAGTGAGAGAGTTAACTGAAATTTCAGATTAACTATAAACCTATCACAGCAACTAGCAATCCTAGGTAGTTCTATCACAGCCACAGAATAAGTAATTTAAACAAAATAGCCAGAGACACAGGATATATAGTGGTTCCCTCTTAATAGGTACTCCACTCTTCTACCACCCTGGTAGGAATCCACTACAGGTTTTTGCTAAGGTGTCCTGCCACCAATGATCTGATTCAGGTAGATCAAATAGACCCTTTGAGCTTTTGATAAGGATGCTCAACCACAGGTTGTTGATAAGGTGCCCTGTCACCAACGTTCACTTTTGAAGAGATGTGAACAAACTCTTTTTACAAAGGGGTTGAGAGGGTTAGATTATCTTCTCTGTTGTAAATACAGATTAGAGAAGACTTGTGGATTCTCTAAAGAATCAAAGTCTCCCCCTGGCTCAGTGAAAGTCCAAGGAAATCCTTTGCTTCAGGATGAAGGAGTTTCAGATAAACTGAAACTAAATCCTCAGAGATCTGTAGACTGATTTTTATCAGGTCTTCAGATTCTGGAGCACGTGAAGCAGATCTGGAGCTCTTTCTGAAGTCTTGAAAAACTCTAAGCAGATGCTCAGGAGACTTGAGAATGAAATAGATTGCTTTGGACTTTTGCTTCAGGAAAGCTTTTCTTCTTCTGATTGTGAGATTGTGAAGAGTTGCTCTGGAGAAGCTTGAAAGAATGCAGCACACCAAAAATCTCTCTGTTACTGTAACTTCTTATTATTCAAAAAAAATCTCTCTTAAATATGTCTTCTCGTTTATCTTTTGGAACGGCTCTATTGATTTGAATTCTCGAGCCCTGCAACAGATTATCTCAAAATAGAATATAGCAATAGGAATAGAATGACCTATTAGCTCTCTGTCAGTCCCAATAAGGAAATAAATGAATAGGAAAATATCTCAGCATAAAGATTTATCGTTCTTGGAAATAGCACACACCGCCAACGGCTAGAATACAGCCTGGCAATATATTTTGTATAATAAGACAAAAATGCTTTATCAAAATACGAAATCCCGTAATTTATGCTTGACATATTTGGTAAGTAATTCATTTGAATTTAAGCCATAAATTAGCAAAAACATTCTTCAGAAAATCTTTCTAACCACACGTTAAAACACTTGGAAATAAACCAAGGAATAAAATAAATACAAACTGTTAAAGGCAGACAGAAATCGTCGAACAGGGGTTCGATGATCGTCGACCTAGCTAACAGATCGTCGACTGAAAACAGAAATCTGTCGAAACAGAAATCGTCGACCAGAAATCGTCGACCAGCTCAAGATATCGTCGACTGAAGCAGAAAATCTGTTATCACAGAAATCGTCGAACATCTCATGATGTCGACGACTAAGGTAGAGATCTGTCGAGATAGATATCGTCGACCATCTCATGATGTCGACGATTAAGGCAAAGATCTGTCGAGACAGAAATCGTGAAACAAGACCACGATCATCGAACTGCTGATAGCAGATCGTCGACCATCCTTCAGAGCATAATAAGCTTGCTCTGAGATCGTCGACCATCGGTCGACGATAATTGTCTTGACTTCAACGATTCTATAGCCCTGCTATCGTCGACCACTGATCGACGATCGCGAGGCCTCGTTCGACGATGGTCGAACGGAAAAAGAGCCTTAACTAAAAATTCATTCTACAACTTCTATTCTAAGCTCTAGGTCAGATATAAACTGCCCTAGGGAGACTAAACAAAGTCTAAACATGATCATATATAGTTATATGGATCAAGAGGGGCTGGAAAGGGATTACATAAGCCAAATCACATCTAGGGTACCAACAGAGACCTAGACCTATTCTGTCGACATATATAAGATTTTGTCGACTAGTCCTAGTGCTAAGGTGTGTCTTTTGAACTCCCCTTTACACTTAGACTATAAATAGGTGAAGCCAAAATCTGGTCGAATACGCTTTCTGATTTCCTGGCTCTGCACCCTCTGTCGACAAGAATCATCTTTCCTTTTCACCTCCATCTCTCTCTTCCGGTAATAGCGCCTCATCCAGAAGACAAGGTGAACGAAGGATATAAGCTGGTCCGTGGTGGGTTCACGACAGCATCACCGGAGATTCAGGGAGTAATTACCCTAATTTCAGACATTGGTTTGGAATTCTTGGTCTCTGGACCAACAAAGATATGGTAGAAAGAAGTTCTGGAATTTTATTCTTCTACAACTATAGACACAGACGGGAAGAAGATGAAAGCTACTGTTCAAGATACCCGAGTGAAAATTACCTTGAAAACAATCCGAAAAGCACTCCAACTCCCAAAGGTTAAGGAAGAAGATGACGTACAGCCATCTATGATCAAGGAGGCCTTAAAATGGTGTGGGTTAAACCCAAATACTAAGATAGGAACATCTATCAACCGAAAAGGGATGAATTCAAAAGGGAAGTTCCTTTCTGAGATTGTAGGGAAGGTCATACTGTGTAAAACAGGTGGACATGATAGACTCTCAGCCACCATGTTCCACCTGATGACTAGGATAATTTTCAAGCTTAAGACTGATTGGACAACCATAATATTTGACAAGTTATGTGAAGGTATCAAGAAACTGAACCTGGGGCGAATTCTGAGTTTATGCCTATCATCTGTAATATTAGAAGTAATAAGCCACCTTTCTAGTACAAAAATCAATCATATGAGAAGAATGGACACCAGGATTCTGTCAAGATGGGATAGGGTGTTGACTAAGGAGGTTGTTACTCCTCAAAAACAGACCAAAACAATACAGAAGAAGAAGAAAGTTATTCCACAGGAAGAATCATCTAGTGATTCAGAAGAAGAAGTGGTCTTCAGTTCTGATGAAGACAGGCAACAATAGCAAGATTCACAAGGAAAAGTGGAGAGTAGTATGCTCCCAAATCAACAAAGAATCTCTACTCCAGGGGGAGAAGACCCTGCACCAGCAGTACAAGACACTATACTTACTGATCTGCCTGGTCAAGGGGGAGTAAATGATGTTGCTACACTAGACAGTGAATTAGCAGCTGATATTGTGATGGATATAGTCTTTGATATAAATAAGGAAGCACTACTGCATGTAGAGGAAGAGGCACCTTAGGTGCATATGAAGGATACTGCTCAGATTGGGCAAGTAAGTTGCTCCTTCCTAGAAAGGTCACTGGACAAGGACATGGAAGTCCAGGGAGAACCATGTATTTTACCAACTAATCTTATTCCTCCTGTTCAAATGTTGTAGGAGGTAACCTTGGAGGAGTTGTTCCCTGACTCACCAGCAGTAAGGACTGAGGGGGAGCAACAACCACAGGACAAAGAACTACCAGAGACTAAGGGGGGATTGCTGAAGAATACTGTAAACAAAGAGACTGTTGACATAGAAAGTTCATCTTCAGATGATGAATAAGCCAACTTGGCTAAGAAAAGTAAACTTACTGTAATGAAGAAGAGAAGCTCTGGCTATAAGAGGGTCTTATAAACAGCCACACCACCTCCAGCTCCAAGTATGGACTTTAATTTCTTAATGGTCCAATTGCAACTAAAACTAGATGCACAAAGGACAGCTTTTGAAAAGTATGTGGATGAAACTCATAAAGAGCTGCAATACAAGCTAGCTCAAGACATCAAGTCAATCAGATTTGAAGTGAGTCTGCATAAGAAAGAAATGACAGACTGCTTTGAGAAAGGAGGTCATACAGTTGTGTATCTGGCAACTCAGTAGAAAGAACTGAAAACTAAAGCAGCTGATATGGCAGAGAAACAGGCCTATATCTTAGAAAATCAATTTAGAACATATGAGAATCTCACGGATTCTCATAATGAAATTCTCACAAAGATTGCAGCACTATCTATTGCTGTCAAAATAGAAGTTATAAAACTAATTCAGACTGATCTAGCTATTGTCAAAATGGCGATAGAGGCTGCCCAAACAGCTATTACCACTCAAATTCATAAATTTGGGGTCTACTACAGAGAAGGGATTGATCATCTGGAAGGTCAAGTCAGATTTCACAAGGATGATCTCAGAGATCATGTTAAAAGAGAAGTCCTAATGGGGGAGAGAGTGTTAGTCCAATCTAGTTCTGAGCATGCCAAATGGGTTTCCAATACCATCAGAGCTACTCTTGGCTTCCCTCCTTTATGTGATGATGATAATATGGTTGAATCTGGAATATAACCTTCATATATAGAGGGAGATTAGCCAGAAGTTGCTAAAGTTATATATCCTCCTGCTAATTTTGAGATGGTTCATAAATAAGTACAGAAAATGTACAGCCCTCCATAAGGGGCACAGAAGGTGGTTATTGAGAAAGTTGAAATGTCAGAGGCTGCCAAAGAAGCTCAAAGGGAAGAATTGTTATCTAAGAAGAGATTCATAGAACAGGCTGAGTTAAAGCCAGACTTTGAGCAATGGAGTCCTACATCAAGGAACATCATTCTGACTGCATGGATGGCTGTTAAGGACAAGACCATTGATAGGGGTAAGTGGTACTCAGAGCAGGAGTGGAATAAATATTAAGCAAGACAGGAAGCCATTCTTCAGCACAGGAGGAGTGAAAAAGCTGGGAAGCTACCTACAAATGCTATAGAGCCCAGCAAGTATTTTTTGAAGCCCTTTCACTACTTTGAAAGGCAAATAATAAAAGTTGAAGAACTAAAGAAAAAGGATTTTAAAGGAAAGAAGTCTGCTGAAGATACAGAACCAGCTGTGAAGGTAAAGATAAAGTCTGGTCAAGGCATTGTAATAAGGGAGCCTAGAAAATCTTAGGATAGATAGGCTTATGATAAGAAACAATGTAACTTTTTTATTTTTGCTCTAAGAGAAAATGTGTAAAACAAATATTTTGGCTTAATAAAATCAGTTTTACTGTTTATTTTAGATTGTTTACATTGTTTGAATGTTTACTTGCACTGGAATGAATGTACATCTATATCTTATGTGTTTTATCTTGACTGGTGTATATCTTTGACTAAGGGTTATGACTTCACCAAATAGGGGGAGATTGTTGGGTACTCTAGAAGTATGTACCAGATTTGGAGAAGATTCATCCTAGTCAATGATATACATCAATATGTATTTGATGTATGTTTAAGTTTCCTTGTGCAGGGTTAAGGAATGGAAGAAAAATATTCTAAGTACAAGTGTCGACAATTGTGAAGAATTTTGTCGACACACGGGACTTTTGTCGACACTAGCAACAAAGCATTGTGTCGACACCTAAGAATTATGTCGACACCAGAACCAAAAGTTGTGTCGACACCAGAAGCCAGATTTGTGTCGACACCCAGAAATTTTGTCGACACCCAGGAACTGTGTCGACACCCAGAAGCTATGTCGACACCAAAGGCGGGAATTATGTCGACACTTAAAGCAGGACTTATGTTGACACCTGAGGCAAGGATTGTGTCGACACCTAAAGCAGAGGCTGTGTCGACACCCAGCAGTTATGTCGAGACCAGGAGCAGTTGTGTCGACACACTGGACTTATGTCAAAACATACAAATAGAAGATGTGTCGAGGAGCAGAAGAATGACTATGTCGACACTTGGAGTATTGTGTCGACATCATCAATACTTATGTCGACACTTTGTCTACTTGTGTCAACACATGTGAAGTAGATTGATGAGTGGATTGTGCTGAGTTGTAGAATCTCTAAGGAATCAACTATCATGACTTGTGGGTCGACAGCTGTCATTACCAATAGGTCTGACACCTTTGTCAGAACTGTCAGAAGGTTGTTACAAATCGGATCAGCTGGTAACCATGAGGAATCTCTATATAAAGGGATGATCCTTAACAACCAAGAATAACAATACAGTGAAGGCCAGAAAATCCATCAACTAAGAGAGAAAAAATTCACAATAAGAAAGGGGAAACCCTTTAATAAGGCAGTTCCAGAACAGTCTGCAGAGAGGATTCAGATCTCATTCTAAATTCAAGGAAGGAGTTGATAGTGGATCAACTTCTACATCAAGAACAGTCCAACCTTATTTTGTTCTATCAAGAAGCTTTGAAACTGCTAAGTCTGGTTGGATCTGAAGATCAAGAACTGATCAAGAAGAACATCAATAGGGGGATCTATCTGGTGATATATTTTGTATCTCTTTTATTACACAATTTCTTGTAGGATCTGTTGTAGATCTGAGCTGTAAGCCTATAATTATAAAGGCTGAGGTAGGGTTGTGAGCCTGAGTGGTAGGACTTGTGAAGTCTGAGTTGTAAGCCTAGAGATAAGGGTTGAGGTAGGGCTGAGGCCTGAGGTAGGATTCTAGGAAGGATCTGAGGTAGGACTTGCAAAAGTCTGAGGTGTAGGAACCATTTTGGTTCTGAGTTGTAGGATCTTTGGATCTGAGAAAGAGGAAAGAAGTTAGGCTGAATCCAGTACTCTACTGGATAGGCGAAGGGGGAAAGTGGACGTACCCATATCTTGGGGAACCACTATAAATCTGGTGTTCTCTGTGTTGTGAATATTCTGTGCTGTGTTTTATTTTATTTGTGCCAAGCAAGATCTGTTTAATTGCCTAAAATATTAAAGGAAAAATTAGAACCTATTCCCCCCCCCCCCCTCTAGGTGTTTAGGCTCTTGAATTAATTCTTTCACTCACCGCACTAGAAATGTTGGAACCAAAAACTTGGGCCCAACAAGAATTCAGACCCTGGGGTGTAGCTAACACCTACTTCTCCCAAACCTAGACCCTTGACCAGCTACTGAGAACTAACGAACTGACCCTAGGCTACAACACGGGGGTCCCTCCACTAACCCGGAAGATCTCAGAGTGCTTCCCCTCCTTAGCCAAGTGCTGAGCTAAGGATACCTCATAATGCTCTACAAGAATTCAGAAAATGAGAAAGCTTGCCTTCTGAGGTACCCCGTGGGTCTATTTATAGAATCCAGAAATCTGGTCTGCCAACAGCGTCGCTCCGCTATTCCAAAAGGCTATTTGCAGCACAAAGTGGTCTGCCAACTTCCAAACTTCGTTGTTCTGAGGAGCTAAATGCAGACCTCCAAGGGAAACCAGGTAAATTTATTTCTTGGACCAAGCTGGGCAAGAGGCTTCTCGCACACCTAGGCGGAAGCCCTTCCGCGGGCCCTGCCGAAAGGCCAGTATCCGGCCGAGTGCGGGTTTTCCTACCCCACCCACCTGCTCTCATAAGAGACATGGCCAAGTCAAAAAGCGTTGAGAGCGTTGATTGAAAGAGCTACACTCAACGCCTTGGGTCCAGAGAGTTCTGCCCACCCTGGGGACTTTTCGCCTGCCTAGGCGGGAAGCCTTCTCGCCTACCCTAGCGAAAGGCTCTTGAATCACCTCTCCTAGGGGAAAAACCCACTCAACGAATATGAGATTGTACATATATGTCTTTTCAAAATCTCTTAGTTTTAATTTTTAGATGAATTTGACTTAATGAATTTTTCATTACCATGATATGTTTATAATATGTTTTAGTTTTATTTTTTTTCTTTAAAATATCATAATTCAATTTTGTAGAAATTGTGCTAATTTTTTTTAGATTTTACTTATATTAATTTTAGTTAATGAATTTTTAAGACTGCTCAAATCTCTCAAAATATATTTGTCTTTGGAACTTTATAGTCTTTAAACCCCTAGTATTTCTCTTACTTGTTACTCTTTATTTGGCATAAAAAGGTTAAAAGATCATACGTCATGAAATGAGAGAATAAAATTCATTATTCTTAAACGTATACACCCAAATTGGTTAAAATATTATATAACATGGAGATGAGAGGATAAAATTCATCACTTCTAAACATATATATTTGGATTATTTAATAGAAGAATAAAATAAAAAAAATATGGAAATGAGAGGATAAAATTCATTATTTCCTAGATAAAGTAACTTCTTCGATGCGAATTTTACCCCCTTTAGCCAATTTCATATGCTTATCCATGATTTATATGAGAGCTTAATTAATATTTTGTAGTTTTCTATAAAATTTCTTATGAATTTTTTTTATAATTTTAATCTTTGATTATTTTGTTTAATTCAATGCAATTTTGATTATGAAGATTTAGATAGAGAATCTTTAAACTAAGATTTATTCTATAAATTTCAATTTATGAATTATCAGTTATTTATTATGAATCTAAATTTTATTTCTTAACTTAGTTTGATTTGAGTCATATATTATTTAGAGTACATAATTAGAAGTAAATCTTTTTGAAATATTTTTTGAATTTTTCTCATACTTATGAATTAGTTTTGCTCGGGACGAGCAAACGTTTAAATATGGAGATATTTGATAGTGTATTATTTATTTTTATTTTAGTATGATATTTTATTAATAATTAATTATCTTTTATTTAGTTTTCTATTAATATTTGTCTAATTTACGTTTTTTTTTTGTTTTTCAGGTAAATTGGGGCTGCGAATAGCAATTTGGAGCTCACAGCTGTGTTTAGGGGAAATATTGGAAGAATTCTGCAAAAATCCATGTTACACGCCGCCAGGTCACGAGCGTGGTGGGCGTGACCTCGATTACGGGCCATGACTCCCCCAAATGCTCTAGAACAAGCTGCCACGTCATTTTAAAGTTACATGCCCCCTGTAATGGGCGTGATAGGGCGGCGTGACCTCCAACTCAGGGACGTGACTCAGCTCGACAAGCATTAAAGAAGCCAGTTTTTGTCGCCGCACTGTTTCAGCCTACAGTCCCATGGTCACGGGCGTGACCATGAGCCGTGATCTCTCCTGTAACTGCCAAATTGATTCCAGATCGTGTCGTTTCCCGCCATTTGCTGACCAAATCAAGACACGCCCTAGGTTACCGGTGTGACCCACATATTTATAGATTTTGGCAGTTTTTCTCCCAATGTTCCCAGACTTTCAAGATGGTGGTTCTGTGCCTTACACGCCCTAGATCACAGGCGTGGCCTAGGGGCGTGACTTCTAGAATTTTCAACTATAAATTCTCAGATGCTGCAAGATGATCCCCATCCAGTCCAAGCTTCGATTGGATCATTTTAGCTTAGTTTTCCTTCAGTTTTATTGTACTTTTCTTTATTGTAACTTTACTTTTAGTTTTGCAATTTCAATTTCTTGCTTAGCTTTTATTTCATGCACTTGTAATTTCTTTACTTAGTTATAAAATGTTATTTTCTTTAATTATGCATAGTTAATTACTTAGCCCTTGATCGAATAAATTCATAAGTACTTTTATTTCATTATTTATCTTTAAGTATTTTTATTTCATAATTTCTTTTTCATTACTCTTGATTGCAAAAATTATGATTCACCTTTGATTATTTTGTTCTCAATTTCCTATTGTCAGTGTATGATGTCCAAGTCTTGATCTGTATTCTATTTGATCGAGAGATCCGTGACTATAAGTAGATCACTTATTGGTGGAAGGAGTTGCATGCATTCCTCGAGAGAGGATGACATAATATTCCGGATTTGAGTCAAATTCAATAGTGGGGTTCACCGCCTAAAGAAAACTTAGGAGTTTTGACTGGCCGAGGGATCTTAATCAATCAACCTAAGGTTAGTTGTTAGTGTATTCTCGAGAGAGATGCTTTCATCATTTGGGAACCTTAACGGTCGAATTGTTCTCATTTGTTGCTTATGAAATTATGATTTACAATTTAATTTACTTAAGGATTCTCAATCAAATGCTTTATCTTTTGTTAATTTTCAAAATCCTTTTTATATTTTGATAAAATAATTGTAATTTGCATCAGTACACCCGGAAGAATACAACACTTGATATTTTATTTCTAAAATATCTTATACTATGAACGATATGTACTCTTGCCTATAATTTGTAGAATTTAGAGAATATTTTTAATCCTAAATTTTACCTATCAACATAAGGTGTTAGCTCGAGGAGTTGTTACGGATTTGTAAAAAGTGTGGGCAGTGGTGCAGTTGCCGTTGCTACGAATAGTGGGGGACGTGGGAGCTTTCCTAGGCCCGACAAAGTATTATCTCCGCTCCATCCATATCTTCGGCACATCCTATTCCCTGACACGATAACTTTGTATGACCACTGACCCAACCTTCCACTAGTTCCCAGATGCAGCGACCGCCTTCAAAGCCTTACAACGTGCTCTGGTAATCACCCCAGTCCAGGCCATATCTGACTTTTCTCTGGCATTCACGGTGTAGTGCGACGCCTCCGGTACCGGCGTGGGGGCAGTTCTTATGTAGGTTGACCGGTCCATTGCTTACTATACGATCCTTCTCCACGACAGTTCAATTCCGCTCTGCCTACAACAACGAGTTAATGAAACTCGTTTTGGCGGTCCAACACTGGTTCCCTTACTTGATTCGATGACCCTTGGTCGTACGGACGAACCATCATAGCTTCGACTACCTACTAAGCCAGAAGATGATGAATCCCACACAATAGGTGTGGTCCTCTGCCTATGACAGTTCGATTCCGCTCCGCCTACGACAACGAGTTAATGACACTCGTTTTCACGGTCCAACACCGGTGCCCTTACTTGATTCGATGACCCTTTGTCGTGCGGAGGAACCACCATAGCCTCGTCTACCTACTAAGCTAGAAAATGACGAATCCCACATAGCAGGTGTGGGCGGCCAAATTATTATAATTTCACTGGAGTTCCTTTTGAGCAGGACCAACGTGGAGGTTGATGCATTTTCTCACATGCAGGGTGCTGTAGAATTGCCAGCTATCTCACAACTGATATGTCATGAAGCGGCCACCTTTAAGAGCAAGGTGGAAACTAATCTGACATTATAAGTCATCATGGACCGCTTACGAGAAGATGTTTCTGTGTGGCCTTATTATGCCTCGTTGGCGGTCGACTACTCTACCAGGGCCGCATGGTTCTCTCGGCCTCGTTCTCCAACATTCCGCGCCTCCTTGCCGAGCATCACGCGATACCATCCGCTGTCCACGTGGGATCGTTCCGTACCTACCTCCGCCTTACCGCAACCCTCTATTGGAAGGTTATGATGCTCCATGCTTGAGAAATATCCCTCCCCCATACTGAAGCAATGCATTGTCCCTAATGTATAAATGAAGAAAAGAAAGAAAAGGAGACTTCCCTGAAGATGTCAAAGCAGCACCAAAAGGTCCTGTAAGACATTAGCAAAGCAAAACATAATATTTTATAGATTTTTCATAAAAACAAATAAATGAAAATATAAGCAAAGATACAGATACAGAGATAGACGACCCACTACAACTCCCAAGAAAAGAAAAGAAAACTACTCCTAATCGGGAGCGTCCCCGGGATGCTGATAGAAAATCTGCATAGCTGTGAACTCGCGGGTAATATGCTTCACGGGAGAAGCGTGACTCCGCTCTAGCATGGAAAAGCATCCATCAAAATGAGTAAAACGGCCGTCAAAATGGGTCTGCATCTAGTCTAGGCGAGTGTGAATAAACCCAAATTGATGATCCCAATAATTTGGGGGACCGGGCGCTGGGGTAGAGTGTTGCGGTGGTGGTGGAATCTGGGGAGAGTGATGAGTACCGCTGGGACCGGCACCAAGATCAAGATCAAGATCCCTGCATCGACTGCTGGGGGAATGGCCTCAAACTAACCATCACGTCGGCGCGCTAGACCGTGGGCCTGAAGGGTCAAAAACTGAAGGACCTGCGGCATCTTCATGTAGGTCAGCCGTGGAAGGGCATCCCAAAGGCTAGTCTGCTTGGCGAGGAAAGTAATAAAATTTCCTCCATGAACTGCTCCCAACCTCACATTTTCAACCTGATGACGGAAGAAAATTGCGAGCATATAACCAAGGTTGAGTGGGACCCTGTAAAACATACAATATAAATATAGTAAATCTGCCCGAGACACCATGCCATGGCTATCGCTGAGACCGGTAAGAGTAAAGGTGAGGAGGTTATGGAGAATGCGCAAAGCGGGGGAAATGAGGTGGCTGCCCTTCAATTTCTTTGGGTTGTAGGGGCAGTTTCATTACTGATTACCGACCAAAAGACGAGGAGGTTGAAATCGGAAGGAAAATCAGTTTTGAGGTCGAGATAGGCAGGAGAATGGGAAAATGCCTCCAAAAGCCCATGACGACATTGAGTTGGCGGATGGTGAGCTGATGCATCATCCCACCCATGCGAAAGATGATGAAATCATCATTCGCTACCAAACGGAACTCAAAGGAAGCCAAGAACTCAACGGTGAGCTCAAGATAAGCCAGCTGCGAAATGGAGAAAAGGGGAGTCCATCCCGGGGTGGATAGAAATTCCCGAACCAACTCCGTCGCTCCAAAGGTCGCGAGGATCGCCCAGTCTAAGATCCAGAAGATGCCAAAGGTTTTGGCACGTAATCGCTCGCTCTGGACCTGCTGGGTGGAGTTTTCAAAGAGGAGCATGACTTCTGTAAAGATTGGATCCACGGGGTGCTCGGAGGAAGAGGCCGTAGAATGAGGGTTGTGGCGAGGCATGGTGAGAAAAAAAATGAAGAGCAGTTTTTGACCACAAGGAGAAGGGAATAGGGGGTTTGATGAGTGGAGGTGTGGAGAGAAGAGACGGGGGTGAATTCATATTTATAGGAATTCATGGGTCGGTCACGCCCCCTGTCACGCCCGTGACAAGGGGCGTGTCAAGGACGAGGTAATGCAGGGAGGAATCCAAGGCACGCCGCCTTGGATTTGCAGGTTACGCCCCAGAGTCACGCCCATGACTCTGGGTCGTGTAACCTACACGGAAATGGGGAAACTCGGGAAACGCAGACAATTCAATTTTTTACAGGAATCGCCCCTTAGCCACGCCCGTGACTATGTGGCGTGTATCCTAACTAATGGGAGATCAGGGAATCTGAGGCATTGACAGGGTCATTGCCAAGGATTCGCTGGACACGGCCTAGAGTCACGCCCGTGACTCTGGGGCGTGTAACTGAGAACGACGAAAATAATTTTTCTTAATTTAATAATTGTTTTGTTTTACGCGAGGCAAGTCACGGCCGTGACTTTCCTACGTCACGGGCGTGCCATATTATGGCATGGCGTGACTAACTAGATGGATTTTTTTTGTTATTTCTTTTTCGGGCGAAAGGTTCTGTGTATGTCACCTGATGCGCAGACGGCAAGTGTACCGGTCGCTGTTAAGTAATAAATTGGGAATAGCTTCCCCGAATATCAATCTCGAGGGAATGCAGGAAGGGTACGTGATAGCGTTGTGTGAAGATCGTCACTAAAAGTGAAAACAAACAACATGGGGGTTTTGGTTTGATTTCCTAATGCTACAAATTAGAAATAAAACTACTACGGGTCGCCAACACCGTTTCGCTTGATGGATGAGTGAGTGAAGGCCATTATGACGTGCTTCGGTATGCGGATGGAAGGAGAGCAAATGCGAGAGTGAGGGTCGTAAACACCTCTTCAAACACCAACTCTAGCCCTTGCTAGAGTGGATTCAAGTGCGCTAGTGAGTGGGTGCGAGCGGAGGCGAGTGCATCATAACTACAACAGAACACGTAACTAACCAAACAAACTTCATTCATAGACAAATGAAAAGTAGGTGAAAGTCGATTACAAGCTTAAAGTTACAATCCACAAGAGAAAAGGTAGATTAAACCGCAAGAGGGAAGGCGTAGCCATGGCTCTTGGCCGGAGTGGTGGGTTGTCAATCCACTTCACGACACGGATCGTGGTCGCTACTGGATGCAAGTGGGTTGTCAATCAACTTGTTCTTCTCCATCTTCTTTTCGTTCCTTTGATCTTTTCTTCCTTTCATCCAGAGAAATGTCACCAAGAGTTCCATTTGCTTGTTGCTGATGGTCGGGATCTCTCCGAAGGTTGAGGATGGCTTCGGATGGCCGGAGAATGCTTCCCGGAGGGTGTAGATGGGTGGAGGAACTGTGG
The DNA here is from genome assembly GCA_039513925.1 of Platanthera zijinensis. Lineage (NCBI taxonomy): Eukaryota > Viridiplantae > Streptophyta > Magnoliopsida > Asparagales > Orchidaceae > Platanthera > Platanthera zijinensis. The sequence goes on along the minus strand of CM077080.1, from coordinate 136,236,997 downwards.
AGAAGTAGAACGGCACTTCCCGCGCACTTCCCGATCGGAGAAAATGACGAGCATTGACCTAAATCGCAGAACAAGCCCTTAAATACGGAGGCAAGAATAAGCAGAGTGCACGATCAGTGGCGCACGACCAGTGGTCGTGCGCACTGTCGTCCGATGATCGTGCGCAATTCCCAAATAAACCTGCAACTTGGATAAAAATATCAGTATATATGTGCACGATCAGTGGCGCACGACCGGTGTTCTTGCGCACTGAATCCACTGATCGTGCGATTGGCAAAGACAAAATTACAGAAACATGAGGTAAACGTGCACGAGCATTAGCGCACGACCGGTGGTCGTGCGCGTAATGTCCAGTGCTCGTGCGATTACCCGGGCAGAACAATTAAAATGAAGAGGATAGAGCGCATGATCACTAGCGCACGACCAGTGCTCGTGCGCAATAGGTCCAGTGATCGTGTGATCGTCAAGACAAAAATGGGGAAATAGAGAATGTAGTGCGCACGATCAGTGGCGCACGACCAGTGGTCGTGCGCAGTGAGTCCAGTGATCGTGCGTAGTATTTCTGTACCGTTTGGGATTTTCCGAGCGATTCCGGAACATGCACGTGACCCATGCACCTGTAGTAGAAACAGATAGGCCACTAAAAGTGCACACCACCTTCTCCAGACACAGTGAGAGAACAAGTAAAACAAACGAAAAATACAGAAACAATGAAACCACACTGAAAACGGGCTTAAGGTGCACTTAATCATGAAATGGACAGAAAAACGAATATAAGTGATTATGGCTCTCAAGTGCAGTGCAATAACGATAAATTTGGCCCAGATGAGTCCAAAAATAAGTGTATAATTTGGACTCATCACACCCCCAGACTTACCCATTTGCGCGTCCCGCGCAAATCATCACTCCGTGGACTGTAAAAACAGCTAGCTGGCTTAGAAATTTCAAAATATAGTAAGACGAGAAATCAAATACATCATGCGCATGGAAAAAAGAATAAAAAAACTTTTTAATTATACTACGGAGCTTAAACTATTCGACAGAGGTAAATAAATATTGTGTCCACTTAAAATTAGAATTCTAGAGAATCGTTCGGTCATGTGTACGAAGAAAGTAGGCAGGCCACTAAGGTGAGCATTGCCAAAGACCGGGGCTCGTGATCACCTCCAAAGAAATCCATCAATGTTAGGGACCATAAGCTTTCCCGATCACACTCTCTCCACGATGCTAGGTAGACTCAAATATGAATCAGTAGGACTTGTCTGATTGAATGGGGCATAGGCTAAGGTGTGGGAGTTAATGATAAACATGGAGGCTACACACAACCAAAGCGAGCAAACAAAAGCTAAACCCATACAGCCACTAAGAAATGCACGTGTGATATACCTCCAGACTTGGCTTGAAAACCGGGTATGCACACGGCCTAACCCGACCAAAAACTGACACATAAGATGGGGATTGCAATTCTCATTGTAATACTTTTAGATTTTCTCTTTTTTTCATCCCATTCTTTTTTTCATTTTTTTTCTTTTAACAATCCCCAAATTTAACAATTAACATTTCATGAATTCATCTCCTCATCACATGAATCCCACATATCACAACATATCAAATTTTGAATTCGATCAAGCTCAAAGTTTTGTTTGCGATAGGAAGGTTGGCTTTAGGCTTTGGTGAATGAAGGTGGAGCTGAAACAAAAGGGGGGTAGGCACAAATTTGGCTTTCAACGGTCAGCATCTAGGACAAGGTACACAAGGCCCAAACTAGCCAAAATGATGGCCTACCTCACACTCACACTCGACTAACCGGGCACCAATGCTTCGAGAGTAGCTTGGGGCAAGTTCTCAGTCACCGAGAAAGACGATCCTTCCTCCCGACTCGAGCAATATGAGTCTAGTGACAGCTACACTCATCCCTACACTATCGTTATATTACTCTAGATTCAATACTTTTGAGTAGCACAAACAATATTTACTTTTGCAGAATAAGTTTAAATCTACGAGCATGAAGAAAAAGTAAGCCTATACTACTTTTGTGGGAACACCCTATTACTAATTTGGGTAAGGATCACTATGTGATTAGGTTTTTGTTTTGACTTTGTTGTATAGTCTGATAGGTCAAATAGAATGAGTCTTAGGGTTTGTACTTAGGTTTGAAAGCTGCCATCAAGACCTTCTATAGATCAGAATTCAAGTGCTGAGACAAAGACAATTTTCGTCGAGCTCAGGTCGACGAAATGTCAAACTCAGTTCGACATTCTCTGAGCTCAGTTCAACGAGTCGTCGAACTAAGTTCGATGATCGTTGAGCTCAGATCGACGTTCTGTTTCCAGTTGTTTTCCAAGTCGCTGAGCTCAGTTCGACGATCATAGAGCTCAGTTCGACGATTTCTGTCTTCAGTTTAAATCCAATCCTTGAGCTCAGTTCGACGATCGTGGAGCTCAGATCGACGATTTTTCTAAGAGATCGACGATTTCAGAATTCAAATTCAGGACAGTTATGGAATTCATTCAGATTTATTTTCAGCATTTGTGACAAAGGATTCTGTAGCCGTTTCAAGCAATCTAGAGCAAGTTTCAAGGAAGAATAATTGGAATGTTACTTAGGACTTTCCCCAGAGATAGATGTCAATTATGGAAGTCATTTATGACTGAGTAACGACCATCTAAAGTCAGAATTTGATATACTCCTTAGAGAATAATTTTCAGAACAGAACAGACAAGATTTGAAAAAGATATACAGAAGAGAGAACAAAAAAATTCACTCATCAAGAATTCATCTTCTGAGAATAGATTCAGTAGACAAAAGCTTACAGAATTACTGAGTCAGAATTCTTCAAGAACACAAGGAATATTATTGTGAAGGAGATCATCTGTTGTTCTACTCCTTCAAGCTTCAAGTGTTCAAAAGCTTCATTATCAAGGACTCCAGACAACACACATTTCAGCATCTGCTGAAATCATCTATTGCTGGAGATCTGAAGCAACTGAAGGCCTATCACCCTAAGCAAAGCTCATCTTCCTGAACCCTTACAGATCTCAGGGAGAGCTTTGACAACATCTTCAACTTGTCTTCTCTCAGATTATTGACAGAGAAGAACAACTCAACTCATTTTCTTTTTCCTTTCTCTCCTGTAAAAGGGTTTCTCAAAACTCCCTTCAAAAGTTTTGTGGCTGGTTTCTGAAACCTTATAAAAACTCAGTGGTGGCAAGAAACCTTATCAAAAAAATCTAGTTTTGGTTTTTGAGCACCTTATCAAAATCTCATTGGTGCCCAGGACACCTGATCAACTATTCCTGCAGTGGATTCCTACCTAGGGTGGTAGAAGAGTGGATGTACCCAGGTTGTTGGGTAACCACTATAGCTCCTTGTGTCATCTGGTTTGCTGTGCTTTTTACTTTGTTGTGTGCTGTGTGATTTCCTATTTCTTGCTTACTTAGTTTTTCTTTTTGCAAGCACCTTACACATATACATAAATCAAGACTTCCACTGCTTTACAGTTTTTGAATTGTAAATTATTTTAAAATACTCTACTCACCCCCCCCCCTCTAGAGTTAAGGTAGATCTTTCACTCACTTTCAATTGGTATCAGAGGGAGGTTGGTTACTCAACATCTGAATTTTCAACAGATTGGTTGAACAGGCTAGCACCTGAACCAAAAGATCTCTGAAAAGATCAACCCTTTATAGAGGATGGTTATTTCTTTTGTGTATTATATATTTATTTTTAAACAAAACCATGGCACAGAACAAAGATTATGCTAGCACCAGACCTCCAGTGTGCAACCTTTCTAAGTTTGCACTTTGGAAGGCAAGGATTAGGCTTTACATGAATTCTATTGATGAGGACATCTACAATTCTGTTTTGACAATTTGTCCAAGACCCCCAGTAATTACAAGTACAAGTGTTGTTCCACCTCCCTTAGGAACAGATGCAGAAATAAAGAAATGGAAAGTTGTAGATGCAAAGGCTATGAATATCCTTGCTCAGACTATGTCTGATGAGATATTCAAAAAGGTGGCTGAATGCAATTTAGCAAAAGAGATATGGGACAAGTTATCTGAAATTATCTCAGGATCTGTTGATGAAAGGAAGGACAGGAGATCCCATCTCATAAGCTAATATGAGAACTTCAAAAGGGAAGAAACTGAATCAGTGGCTGACATGTACAGCAGGCTCAGCCTAATAGTCAGTGAATTAAAAATACTGGACAAGGAGATCTCTCTAACTGAACTAAATGACAAGATCCTAATGTGCTTCCCTAGCACTTGGGACTCAAGGATCTAGCCAATCAAGGATGCCAGAAGCCTAACTGAGATTACTACTGAAGCTTTGTTGGGAAGGCTCAAGTCTTATGAGCTTCTCATCAAGAATAGAGAGGAAGAACAAAAGGTTGCTTCTCAAGCTATCAGGAAGTAGAAGACAATAGCATTCAAAGCTACAGAAGATCTGTCTGAAGACAAGGTCACTGACAATGAAGAATTGATGAGCTTGCTGGCCAAAAGATTTTATAAGATGGTCAGGAAAGATTTCAGGAAGAGGTCATCCAGGGGGCATGAGAAGCCAAGGTATGACAAGTTAAATAATAAAGAAATAATCTGTTTTGGATGCAGGAAACCAGGCCATATTGTGCCTGACTGTCCAGAAAATCAGAATAAGGACAAGAAGGACAGGAAAGATAGGAGAAAAGACAAGGACTCCAGGGGAAACAATTACAACAAATCCTCCTCCAGCAAAAATAAACATACAAGGAAGGGATTTGTAGCAGAAACCTGGAGTGAAACTGAAGAAGAATCAGAGGCTTCATCAATCTCAAGTGATGATGAAGATGATGCTGAAGAAAAAGAATTCTGCATGATGGCAATCAATGCCTCCCAATAAAATTTTGATGCAGAACAAGAGTCAGAGTCTGAATCTGAAACTCAAACTGAAGAAGACCAGGTAATAGACTCCTTTGACTTTGATTCAGAGGACTTTAGATCTGAATTTAAGGCACTTTGTTTAGACCTGTTAAAGTCTGATAAAGAGATTATCTCTCTCAGAAATCAATTATCTGGACATAGCACCTTAAAATCAGACAACCTCAAACTCTCTGAGGAGTTAGAATGTTGTAGAGAGGAGATAGCTTCACTGAAAAGTGAGCTATCCCAGGCAAATAATTTTGAAGAATCCCTTAATGGGAGAAGCATCAGACTGATGGACATCACAAGCACAGTGAACTCAAGATTCAACAGTACACTGGGATTGGGTGCTTCATCCAGCCAACCTATAGTATTAACAATCCCAATTAAATTTATTTCTGATAAAGGAAAGGGTGTTGTAGAGGTAGCTAGGAAGAATCCTGATTTACCTAAGGAAAACAAAGTTCAACAGAAAACGTCGAACAGAGCTCGACGATCGTCGAACAGAGTGTAGCACCTCCCCTGTAAAGACCATATAATATGGGTCCGGCCGGGGCCCCACAACATACGGACGCCACAGCTTTAGTATTAAAAGATGATATAAAACTACCCAATCTCAAAACTCCAGACAAACACAGTGGAAACAGAACACTAACAGGCAGAAGTTATCCACTAACAGAAGAGTATCAAATGGCCTTAAGGCCTTACACAATATAAGTCCAAATGTAAAAGTGCCAAGCACCCCTAGGCTACCTCAGCATGCAAGCCGGACATAGTCAAACAACAACAGCAAAACAAGGAAAAGAAAATAGCCAAGCACAGCAACACTTCATGAGGCTTAGGGCTTTTCGCCCGGCGTGCTAGCTCCTGCATGCGATCCTTGCCCTGTAAGGATTTGAAGTAACGTGGGTCAGCAAAGGCTGACCTCTACTGTGTAACAAACACATCTCCTCCCGGCCGTCCCTAACGGACCCCGGGGTACCACTCCACCTGCAAGTTAGCACTTCGTATACCAAAAGAGTATATATAATAAAGCGGTAAAACAGGCTTGGATGTCTCATACAGCATACATGTTCTCTATGTTTTGTACAAAGTGAAAGGGTCTACTATGCAACATGAATGCAACCCGGGTTTCACCCAAGGCACCCTAGCTCGTATGCATCTAGCACAACATCAAACACTGGGTACTTCCGTTTCCCCATTGGCTTAAAGCCGCAAACACAAGGGAACCACCATGTCCCTAACAGCACACACGCCGTCACACGGAACCTCGCAAAGGCCCCACCCGCACAAGGGTCATATACACCGGGCTTGCCCGCACATTCTGACTTCGCACGTCAGGGTTCCGTCTCACACTGACCGATTCTAAGAAGCCTTGCTGGACCCCACCCGCTCATGGCCACATTGCCCGGGCTTGCCCTCCGCTCGACATTCTCGTCAGTCCCACACAAGGGGCTAGTCTCGCCGGGACACTTTCCCCACATGACTTGCGCGTCACGGGATAGCCAGCCGACCATGGAGACATAGCCGCGCCTTTGTACAGCACAAACAAAGGTTTCCCCACCCCAATCACCATTCGCACCGTATCTTTCCCGTGCTCCAAGAAAACCATCTACCGCAAGAAGCGGAGCTAGCCTTGTCCGGTTCCGACTACGAGTACTCACTCAATTAAAGGGGGAAAACGCATACACACAACGGCGTATTGCCGCAACGGATTTCTACCAAAACCTCACATCTCGCTATGCAACATCAACGGGTCGGACTAACGGTCGCGACCACGGCTTCACCCACAATGCCTAATCCGCTAACGGAGCGGATCTCTAATGCAAAGCATGCCGGAATGAACATACTCAACCCGGAGGTTCCTCTTGAACCTAGGCTACACGAATCCCTCTCATTTGAGAGATTCGGTGCTCAAAATACGAAAGGAAGGGGATGCTATTCATGCATCCTAAATCCTAAAAACCGAGAGGAGAAGTGTCGTTACCTTCCGTCCCCTCTTCCTAGCCATGGAGAAGATTTGCTCGGTTGAAAACCACCGCAACGCTCCCACCTTCGCGGATCTGAACTCCGCTCGCGAAATGGACCTCCGAAGCTTCGCCGGCGGCCGGATCTTGGCCTTCTTCCTCCTCCTTGCTCTCCCTTCTCTCTAGAATCAAGAGAGATAAAGATAGGAGAAAAATGAGGGTTTCAAACCCTATTCCCGAGTTTAATCCCTCAGATCTAGCCCCCAGCCGTTGGATCTCATCCCAAAGAAACGGACGGCCACGATTTAGCCTAAAATTACAAAAACTAGGCCGAACACGGATTGCAACACGGCCGTGTGCCAGGCCGTGTTACCCATTTGCCGTCTCGACCGATTCGAAAACCAGCACACGGCCTTTGACACGGCCTCCGACACGCCCGTGTCGCCTTTGACACGCTCGTGTCGAGACCCGTGTCACGCCTCCCACCGACCAATTTTTCCAGTCAGAGAAGGACACGGCCAAAGACACGGCCAAAGACACGGCCTTCGACACGCCCGTGTCAGACCTGACACGGCCGTGTCGTGACCCGTGTCACGCCCAGCAGAATAAATCCTGCAAACAGCCCGAGAAGGACACGGCCAGGGACACGCCCGTGTCCCAGGTCGTGTTCCTGAGCTCCACGAACGTCGACCCTCAAAACGTCAACCTCGGCTCCGCGGTCAACCACGCCCTGACACGCCTGTGTCACGCCCTTGACACGCCCGTGTCGCCTGCTCCAAAACCCAAACTTGGCTAAAACGACGTCGTCGATTCCCTTTCCAAGTTTTGGGGTGTTACAATTCTCCCCCCCCCCCCTTACAAGAATTTCATCCCGAAATTTAAAACATGGAAGGTAAACAAAACTAAACGGTACCTGAGGAGAAAAGCTCGGGGTACTCCTCCAGCATGGCCTGCTCTGGCTCCAATGAGAGCTCCTCGCAGCCACAATTGTCCCAACGGACCTTTACGAGTCTGACCTCCTTGTACCGCAATTGCCGAACCTCTGAGTCTTCTATCCCGATTGGACGAACTCGCGTCCTCAAGTCTTCCTCTACCGACACCGCCGTCGGCTCAATCACCACGCTGGCTTCTAACAAAGCTTTCCTCAGGACGGAGACGTGAAAAACATCATGCAATCCACTTAGCTTTGTGGACAACGCCAACCGGTACGCTGCCTCTCCCACTCGCTCGATGACCTTGAATGGTCCCAAAAATCTCGGACTCAGCTTCTTGAGTCGGCGAATTCGCGAAACGCCTTTGAACGGCTTGATCTTAAGATACACCCAGTCGCCCACAGCGAATTCCACATGCCTGTGGCGAGCATTGAAATACTTCGACTGCCGATCTTGAGCTACCTTCATGCACTCTTGGATGGTCCGCACTAGCTCACTAGCGTCGGCTACCACTTCTTTCCCCAAAAGCCTGGTGTCTCCCGCCTCTGTCCAAGACGTCGTTGTTCGACACCGCCTCCCATATAGAGCTTCGTATGGCGCCATCTTGATACTAGCTTAGTAACTATTGTTATAAGCAAACTCCACCATGAAGAGGTGATCCTCCCACTTCTTGCCGAAGTCGAGAGTACACACCCTTAGCATATCTTCCAAAGTATGGTTCATTCTCTCAGTTTGCCCATCGGTTTGAGGATGAAAGGCCGTACTGAACTTGAGTTTTGTGCCCAAGCTCTTCTGCACCAATCGCCAATCCTTAGACGTGAAACGTCCATCCCGGTCGCTGACTATACTCTTCGGAATCCCATGAAGTCGTATAATATTGCGGACGTACAACTCCACCAACTTTTCCACACCGTCCTCCTTCCGGTTTGGGATGAAATGTGCCACTTTGGTCAAGCGATCCACAATCACCCAAAATGGCATCATTAACCTGCTGCGATCTAGGCGACCCATGCACAAAATCCATGGAAATGTCATCAAATTTCCATTCGGGGATTGGAAGAGGCTTCAAGAACCCGCCCGGCTTCTGACACTCGGCCTTCACCAAGGCACATGTTTGACACCGACTCACACACAACGCTACGTCCCGCTTCATCCCAGGCCACCAATAAGACTTCTTCAAATCCAAGTACATCTTTGTACTACCCGGGTGAATGGAGTACTTAGTGAAGTGGGCCTCAAACATCAATTCCTCGCGGAGCTTGCCGAACTGCGGTACACAAATCCTTCCGCCCTTCCTCAGAATCCCATCAACCATCTCCCAGGCGCTACCCTCGCCCTTTAGAGCTTCCTCCACGAAAGTTTGGAACTCCGCATCTACACGGGTCGCTTCCCGAATACGATCGCATAAATCACTCTGCATCTTAATCCAATTTAGTCGAGCCACGCTAGACTCGCCTCTTGCCACACATTCCAAACCAAGGGACTCCCAGTCCCGCCTTAACCGCTCATCGTGAGCTTCAATCCAATTTCCTTGCCCCGAGTATTTCATACTCAAAGCATCTGCCACCACATTGGCTTTCCCTGGCGTGTACTGAATCGCCACCTCGTAGTCCCCAAGGAACTCGACCCACCTACGCTGTCGCATATTTAGGTCCTTTTGATCTAGGAGATACTTTAGACTCTTGTGGTCCGTGAAGATCTCCACCTTTGCACCATAAACGTAGTGCCTCCACAACTTCAAAGCAAAAATTACTGCCGCCAACTCCAAATCATGGACGGGGTAATTTCTCTCATGAGGCTTCAGCTGCCTCGACCCAAAAGCTATCACACTACCATGCTGCACCAACACGCACCCTAAACCGCATCTGATGCATCGCTGAAAATCTGGAACCCTTCGGTCCCCTTTGGTAGACTTAGGATCGGCGTCGTCATTAGCCTTTCCTTCAGGGTTTCAAATGCCTCATTGCACTCTTGAGTCCATACAAACTTCTGATCCTTGCGAGTTAGTGAAGTGAGGGGTAGAGCTATTCGCGAAAAGTTTTCCTCAAACCTTCGGTAGTACCCGGCTAGTCCAAGAAAACTTCGGACTTCCGCCACGGTCCTCAAAACTGGCCACTCTCTGATGGCTTCTACTTTCGTTGGATCTACCGCCACCCCATCCCCACTAATCACATGGCCTAGAAATGCCACTTTCTCCAACCAGAACTCGCACTTGGAGAACTTCGCATAAAGCTGGTTCTCTCTCAGTACTCGCAACACTGTCCGGAAGTGCGACTCGTGCTCCGCTTCCAACTTGGAATACACCAATATGTCATCGATAAAGACGACTACGAACCAGTCCAAATATTCGCGAAACACTCGGTTCATCAAGTCCATGAACACGGACGGCGCGTTCGTCAGCCCGAACGGCATCACCGAGAACTCAAAATGACCATACCTCGTACCAAACGCAGTCTTGGGTATGTCTTCGTCACGAATCCACAACTGATAATATCCGGACTTCAAGTCCAACTTGGAGTACACCACCGATCCCACCAACTGGTCGAAGAGATCGTCTATCCGAGGAATCGGATACTTATTCTTGACAGTCAATTTGTTCAACTCTCGGTAGTCTATGCACAGACGCATACTACCGTCCTTCTTCTTTACAAATAACACCGGCGCACTCCACGGTGAAGAGCTGGGCCTGATATACCCTTGCTCCAAAAGCTCCTGCAACTGAACCTTGAGCTCGGTCAACTCCTTTGGTGCCATCCTAAAGGGTGGTCGTGACACCGGTCTAGCCTCGGGCACTAACTCGATGGAGAAATCAATCTCCCGCCGAGGAGGTGCTCCCGGTAGCTCCTCAGGGAAAACATCTCCAAACTCCGCCACCACGGGCACTTCTCCAAGAGACATCCTGGAAAGGCTAACCTCCAACAACGCTACTAGAGCTACACCCCCCTGGTAAATAGCTCGCACTAGTTGAAGTGCCGAAACTAGGGAACAGGCCACTCCATACAGGCCCTCAAACTTGACTTCTGCTTGCCCCATGCCCCTCAGGGTTACCACCTTGGACAAACAGTCGATACTGGCACGCTGCTCCGCTAGCCAATCCATCCCCAAAATCACATCGAACTCGGACAACGGTAAGATCGCCGCTACCAATATGAAGTCGACTCCCTCAAGACTCCAACAAATCCGTCCTTTAGCCCTGGTTGTCATAGACGACCCATTGGGCATGCGCACTTTCAACTCTGAGTCCGTTGCAAAGGACTCAACTCCAATCCTCCGGGTGAAACTTTCTGCAAGGAAGGAGTGCGACGCTCCCGTATCAAAAAGTACTCTAGCGGGGTACCCATATACCACTACAAAGCCTACACACAAGCAACAAACATAAAAAGGCTTGAAAGGAAGAAATCTACGATGAAGGTTGAACTCTCATACCTGTCACCACATCGATTTGGCGGATTGCTTCCTGCTGCCCAAGGTTGTAGGCCCTTGGCTGCACTGGTTGAAACCGGGAAGCACTCGACTCCGTCATTTTCCCCTTCTCTGCTGCACTGGGTCCGGAGCGTACGGTCTGCTCCTGCCTTGGCTCTTGCTCAGCGCCCCCTTGGGTACAAAATCTTGCTATGTGGCCTGGCTTGCCACAACTGTAACACGTCTGCGGTCCCTTAGAGCGTGACCCTTCGGACGTCCAATTACTTTTCTCGCCCGACTTATACGGGGAAGGCTTCTTCTTCCATAGGCTCCCTTCCGTCTTTCCATGGGACTGAGCAGGCTTCTTCTCCTCCCCCTGCTTGGGTGTGAAACCCTTACGACGCTGGGATCGCTCCATGTCACTCTCCAAAATTCGGGCCGCCTCCACCAATTCGTTGAAACCCGCACGTTTCATCAATATGAGGGGTTGTCTTAGATTCTCCCTCAATCCATGATAGAAGAGATTGTCCCTCTCTTCATCGTCTGCCATGGTCGTCCCTGCATAACGACCCAAGCGAGTAAATTCCTGAACATACTCATCCACTGACTTATCTCGCTGCACCAGATGTAGAAACTGCCTCTGGAGGGCTAGCCTCGTTGAGGCGGGAATGTACTTCTTCAGGAAGGCATTCCCAAATTCCTCGATGGACGGTGTGCGTCCTAGAAATTGCCGGCCATTGTGGCTCACCCACCATAACTTGGCATCTCCCTCCAACATAAAGGCTGCGAACTCTGCCTTTTTCTCTTCCGGCACCTCTGCCGCCCTCAGAAGCTCCTTAATTCTAGCCCACCAATCCTCTGCATCTGTGGGCGTGCCAATTCCCTTGAAGGTTGGAGGGTGGAAACTCAGAAAGTACTTCATCTGCCGGTCCCCCTGCCCGACAACCACTCTCTCGGCCTGCGCCTCCGCCCGCCTGGCCTCCTCAACCGGCACGGTCGCTGCCGTGACCGGGGTAGCAGAAGTTGCTACTTGAGCAACGGGAGCTGCTACCTATGTTGTCGCTACAGCTTGGGCCGCCACCATCGCTTCTGCAAGCATATGGCAGAAGTCGGCCGGTGTGACCCCCATCCCTAGCGGACCTTGCGCAGTCGCACTACTTGCCTAGAGCTATTCTCTTGGCCTCAAGGTCCCAGCCTCGTTGCTTGTACTCTAAACACAAGCAAGAAAACACAAATCAGTCTCTAATTGCAAGACTCGAACACAAGGACACTCATGGTCCCGCGATACTCCTATGTGGATAACTTCTTATACGCGACTCGACTTATACTTTCGACCGCGAAACTTCTCATTGGAACGCGAACCTGGCTCTGATACCAAATTGTAACACCTCCCCTGTAAAGACCATATAATATGGGTCCGGCCGGGGCCCCACAACATACTGACGCCACAGCTTTAGTATTAAAAGATGATATAAAACTACCCAATCTCAAAACTCCAAACAAACACAGCGGAAACAGAACACTAACAGGCAGAAGTTATCCACTAACAGAAGAGTATCAAATGGCCTTAAGGCCTTACACAATATAAGTCCAAATATAAAAGTGCCAAGCACCCCTAGGCTACCTCGACATGCAAGCCGGACATAGTCAAACAACAGCAGCAAAACAAGGAAAAGAAAATAGCCAAGCACATCAACACTTCATGAGGCTTAGGGCTTTTCGCCCGGCGCGCTAGCTCCTGCATGCGATCCTTGCCCTGTAAGGATTTGAAGTAACGTGGGTCAGCAAAGGCTGACCTCTACTGTGTAACAAACACATCTCCTCCCGGCCGTCCCTAACGGACCCCGGGGTACCACTCCACCTGCAAGTTAGCACTTCGTATACCAAAAGAGTATATATAATAAAGCGGTAAAACAGGCTTGGATGTCTCATACAGCATACATGTTCTCTATGTTTTGTACAAAGTGAAAGGGCCTACTATGCAACATGAATGCAACCCGGGTTTCACCCAAGGCACCCTAGCTCGTATGCATCTAGCACAACATCAAACACTGGGTACTTCCGTTTCCCCATTGGCTTAAAGCCGCAAACACAAGGGAACCACCATGTCCCTAACGGCACACACGCCGTCACACGGAACCTCGCAAAGGCCCCACCCGCACAAGGGTCATATACCCCGGGCTTGCCCGCACATTCTGACTTCGCACGTCAGGGTTTTGTCTCACACTGACCGATTCTAAGAAGCCTTGCTGGACCCCACCCGCTCATGGCCACATTGCCCGGGCTTGCCCTCCGCTCGACATTCTCGTCAGTCCCACACAAGGGGCAAGTCTCGCCGGGACACTTTCCCCACATGACTTGCGCGTCACGGGATAGCCAGCCGACCACGGAGACATAGACGCGCCTTTGCACAGCACAAACAAAGGTTTCCCCACCCCAATCACCATTCGCACCGTATCTTTCCCGTGCTCCAAGGAAACCATCTACCGCAAGAAGCGGAGCTAGCCTTGTTCGGTTCCGACTACGAGTACTCACTCAATTAAAGGGGGAAAACGCATACACACAACGGCGTATTGCCGCAACGGATTTCTACCGAAACCTCACATCTCGCTATGCAACATCACCGGGTCAGACTAACGGTCGCGACCACGGCTTCACCCACAATGCCTAATCCGCTAACGGAGCGGATCTCTAATGCAAAGCATGCCGGGATGAACATACTCAACCCGGAGGTTCCTCTTGAACCTAGGCTACACGAATCCCTCTCATTTGAGAGATTCGGTGCTCAAAATACGAAAGGAAGGGGATGTTATTCATGCATCCTAAATCCTAAAAACCGAGAGGAGAAGTGTCGTTACCTTCCGTCCCCTCTTCCTAGCCATGGAGAAGATTTGCTCGGCTGAAAACCACCGCAACGCTCCCACCTTCGCGGATCTGAACTCCGCTCGCGAAACGGACCTCCGAAGCTTCGCCGGCGGCCGGATCTTGGCCTTCTTCCTCCTCCTTACTCTTCCTTCTCTCTAGAATCAAGAGAGATAAAGATAGGAGAAAAATGAGGGTTTCAAACCCTATTCCTGAGTTTAATCCCTCAGATCTAGCCCCCAGCCATTGGATCTCATCCCAAAGAAACGGACGGCCACGATTCGGCCTAAAATTACAAAAACTGGGCCGAACACGGGTTGCAACACGGTCGTGTGCCAGGTCATGTTACCCATTCGCCATCTCGACCGATTCGAAAACCAGCACACGGCCTTTGACACGGCCTCCGACACGCCCGTGTCGCCTTGGACACGCCCGTGTCGAGACCCGTGTCACGCCCCCCACCGACCAATTTTTCCAGTCAGAGAAGGACACGGCCAAAGACACGGCCAAAGACACGGCCTTCGACACGCCCGTGTCAGACCCGACACGGCCGTGTTGTGACCCGTGTCACGCCTAGCAGAATAAATCCTGCAAACAGCCCGAGAAGGACACGGCCAGGGACATGCCCGTGTCCCAGGCCGTGTTCCTGAGCTCGACGAACGTCGACCCTCAAAACGTCGACCACGGCTCCGCGGTCGACCACGCCCTGACATGCCCGTGTCACGCCCTTGACGCCCGTGTCGCCTGCTCCAAAACCCAAACTTAGCTAAAACGACGCCGTCGATTCCCTTTCCAAGTTTTGGGGTGTTACACAGAGCTCGGCGATCCAAGGCTGAATCGTCGAACTCAGGTCGACGACTTCTGAACTCTGAAATCTTGTATAGTCGATCTTCGAACGGAGCTCGACGATATGACCCAAGATCGTCGAACTCAGCTCGACGATCGTCAAACGGAGCTCAGAGCTTTGAACATTCTTTCAGAGGTAAATCTAAAATGAATCATAGAAGTCCCTCATCCCAAAGCTTCAACCCTTATACTGAATGGATAGTGCCTCCTAGGAGATACCATCCTGAGGGATATAAGAGTCAGCCAGGGATGTCTTTTATTTCTGAGTTTAAAGGTTATAAACCTAGACCCAAGGTAAACTGGGTCAAAAACATATAAATTGTTTATGTGCAGGTGAAGACCTATCCAGCAATGAACCAACAATGGTATCTGGATAGTGGGTGCTCAAAGCACATGACAGGGAGCAAGGAGAATCTAACATCCTTCAGAACCAAACTTGGACCCAAAGTAATATTTGGAGATTCAAACTTTGGTCAAACAAAAGGATATGGTGCTGTTCAGATTGGCTAAGTCACATTCAAGAAGGTGGTTTATGTGGAAGGACTGAAGCACAACCTAATCAGCATCAGTCAACTCTATGATGAAGGCTATCAAGTGATATTCAACAAATCCTTATGCAAGATCAAGTCAGAGGATAACACAACAGTGTAAACAGGTAAAAGGAAAGGTAATATTTATCTTGTAGATTTCCTTTCAACCAATATAGATATCTGTTTATTTAATTCAGTTTGCAAACCAAATGATCTTTGGCATAAGAGACTAGGGCATATAAACCTTAGAACCATTGCTAGGATATCTAAGGACAACCTTGTTAGAGGACTACCTTCTGGCCCCTATAATAAGGAAGGACTTTGCAGGGCTTGTCAATTAGGCAAGCAAACTAAAAATAGTTTTAAATCACTTAATAAGAGTGATTCACCTAGGATCTTGTATCTGTTACACATGGATCTTTTTGGACCCATTACAGTACAAAGCTTAGGAGGGAAATCTTACACTTTAGTGAGTGTAAATGACTTCTCTAAATTCACATGGGTATTCTTCCTGAGGAGGAAGTCGGATAACTTTAAGTGTTTGACAGATTTTCTCAAATGCATACAGATTGAGTTCAATACTCACATTGCCTTGATCAGAAGTGATAATGGGACAAAGTTTGATTCTCTTCTTATGCAAGAGTTTTGTCAGAGTGAAGGTATCAGGCATACTTTCTCAGCTCCTAGAACTCCTCAACAAAATGGGGTAGCTGAAAGGAAAAATAGAACCCTAATTGAATCTGCTACTACATTGTTGACAGATGCTCACCTCCCTCTATCTTTTTGGGCAGAGGCAGTGAACACCTCCAACTATGTGTTGAACAGAAGTTTGATACATAAACTGAAGGGCAAGACTCCCTATGAATTGCTCAAAGGGAAGAAACCTAAAGTAGATTATTTCAAAAATTTTGGTTGCATTTGTTATATTCACAATAATGATAAGAAGTACTTAGCAAAATTCCAAGCTAAAGCTGATGAAGGAGTGTTACTGGGATACTCCATGATCAGTAAAGCTTATAGGGTTTATAATAAAACTTCTCTTAAAATTGAAGAATCTGTTCATGTATCTTTTGATGAAACTAACATGTTTTACAAGGAGAAGAATACTTCTACCATAGAACTCTTGCAGGTAAACTCTCTTTCAGAAAATTTGGACAGGTTGCATATTGCAGAGAAGGATTCAACACATTCACCTACCCAATAGAGAGAAGAAATCAGTGAAGATGAAGAGGATACTCAACATCTTGGAGAAAACCATCTTAAGGAGCCACTTGTTGTTCCACAAGAGGAAACAACAACACAGGTTGGTGAACAATCAACACCCCCTGTTGATTTAGTAACAACAAGAGATCATCCAATCTCCCAAGTGATTGGAGACATCTCAGCTGGTGTGCAAACCAGAAATCAGGTCAACCAGAACCTGATGCACACCTGCTTTCTATCTCAAGTTGAGCCTCAATCCATTCAAGATGCAGAACAAGATCCACACTGGATCATTACTATGCAAGAGAAACTACATCAATTTGAGAGAAACAAAGTTGGGAGCTAGTACCAAGGCCTAAGGATCACTCAATTGTTGGAACAAAGTGGGTGTTCATAAACAAGTTGGATGATCAAGGAGTTATTGTAAGGAACAAGGCAAGACTAGTTACTCAAGGTTATTCTCAAGAAGAAGGAATAGACTATGACCAGACCTTTGCACCAGTTGCAAGGTTAAAGGCCATAAGAATATTCCTAGCTTATGCAGCTCACAAAGGATTCAAGGTCTACCAAATGGATGTGAAGAGTGCATTTCTCAATGGAGATATCAAAGAAGAAGTCTATGTTAGACAACCCCCAGGTTTTATCTCTTCAACTTATCCTGACCATGTTTTCAAATTGCATAAAACATTATATGGTCTCAAGCAAGCTCCTAGAGCATGGTATGAGACCTTAGCATGCTTTCTTCTGAAAAATTATTTTATAAGGGGTAGAGTAGACCAAACTCTTTTTATTAGAACTCATAAGTCCCATACCCTACTAGTATAAATATATGTAGATGATATCATATTTGGGTCTACTGATTCAAATGTGCAAAAGATTTTCCAATCTGATGCATTTTAAATTTGAAATGAGTAGCATGGGTGAGCTTTCCTTCTTTCTAGGATTGCAAGTCAAACAACATGCTGAAGGCATATTTATTTCTCAAACCAAGTATGCAAAAGAACTGGTTAATAAATCTGGTATGTCTGATGCATCTTGTATGAAAACACCTATGCCTACCAATGTTGTATTAGATGCTGATGAACATGGAAAACATGTTGATCAGACAACTTATTGAGCAATGATTGGCTCTTTATTGTACCTTACAGCCAGTAGACCTGATATAATGT
This sequence comes from Platanthera zijinensis, assembly GCA_039513925.1. NCBI lineage: Eukaryota > Viridiplantae > Streptophyta > Magnoliopsida > Asparagales > Orchidaceae > Platanthera > Platanthera zijinensis. The sequence goes on along the minus strand of CM077080.1, from coordinate 136,219,185 downwards.
TTGCTACATGTATATGTGCTAGGTTCCAAGTAAGCCCTAGAGAGTCACACCTAACATTAGTTAAGAGGATTCTTAGGTATGTAAAAAGTTGTCCAAATCTAGGCCTCTGGTATCCAAAAGACTCAGGATTTGAATAAACTGGATTTTCAGATGCTGATTATGTTGGATGTAGAGTAGACAGGAAAAGCACCAGTGGAACTTGCCAGTTCCTTGGTGACAGACTTGTCTCCTGGTTCTATAAGAAACAAACATCTATGTCCACTTCAACAGGCAGCAGGCAGTTGAATATATGGCAGCAGGCAGTTGTTGCTCACAGATTTTGTGGATTCAAAACCAGCTCCTAGACTATGGCTACAACTTAGAAGGGTCAAAAATATTTTGTGATAACACCAGTGCTATTTCTATAGCACAAAATCCAGTCCTCTATAGTAGGACAAAACATATAGAGATTAGGCATCACTTTCTAAGGGATAATGTTGAGAAAAATAAAATTGAACTTCAGTATATCCCAACTGATTTGCAAAGGAGAGATATTTTCACCAAACCTTTGGATGAAAAGAAACATACTTTCTTCCTAAATCAGTTAGGAATGTTAGATGGAGGAAGTCTAAAATAAATCCCAAGATTTCAAAACTCTAAAAACTGACCAAGACTAGGCTAAAAACTTGCTTTATTTATAGTGTCTGTAGGATGCTTCTAGTCTCTGAACTGCGCTCGACGTTTTTCACAAAAAGCGTCGAACGGAGATAGACGATTCCCAAAATCATCGACCGGAGTTCAGCGTCGTTAGATAGCGCTAGGCTATTTTCTTTATGGTCTGCGATCGTCGATCGGAGATCGACGCTCTCCAATATCGTCGAACGGAGATCGACGTTATTGAAGACTCTTAAGATTCCTTTATAAGCCCAGATCGTCGAACGGAGTTCAACGATCTTTCCTTTCCGGCGTCGAACCCTAATATAAAATCATTCTTTCGGCCGTCGTTCTTCTTTTGCGCTTTCATACTCTCTGCAAACTTTTTCTTTCCCTCCAAACTTCTCTACACTTGGTCGTGTTTGTTCATCTTTGCAGGTATACAATGGCAGTGTCCGTTGCTGCCCTTGCCAAAATGAAATTCGACACAGGCTTTGATATCGACATGAACTCCTTTGAAGGATGTGACAAGGTTTTCAAAGATATTCTGGACTTATTCAAGGAACAGAAGTTAGCACAGATTATGACAACGAGAATGAAGATTGCAGCCGATGAGATCAAAGAATGGGTCTACACGGCGCACAATTTGGATCAGAATACGATTGTTGGTACGATAGCTGGGACGCAGGTATCCCTAACACCTACTCTCCTGACTGAAGTGTTTCAATTGAGTACTGGAGATGATTCTATTAAGCTTTCTTGAGAGGAGTTTGCATCAATTTTAGATAGAATGGGACATTCTGCAGCAAACCCTAACAAGTTGTTGAAAAAGAACTTATCAATTGAGTAAAGATTCCTTGCTGATGTTGTGGGGAAAGTGCTATTGGCAAAGCACTCAGCACATGATACCATCTCTAGGTATCAGTTCTGCTTGATGGGAGCCATTATGGATAAGAAACATTTAAACTAGGGAGAGATCTTCTTTGACTTGATTAAGAAGAAGGTGAACAAAAGTCTGGTAAACTTTGAGAGGATAATAGGGTTATTCCTGCACTCCAGGTGCCCTGAACTGCTGGTATCAAGTGGGATGCACATCAATGCATCAAAGAGGCTGACCTGTGCCCTTTTTGGGAAATGGGACAGGCAGATAGGCAAGCCAACCAGGACTACTACTGCCTCAGGCACAAGGACTGTTGCAGTCTCTTCCCCTCAGGCCCCTGCCCTCATTGAAGAATTGCCTGCCTCCTCCTCTTCTCAACCTTCTCCAGCTTTTCCCTCAACCATTCCCTCATCCACTATAACCATCTCTACCCTTATCTCCACCTCAACAATCTCCACATCAATCTCCTCCCCCATCACCATTTCATCCCCTTTGTCCACTCCCTCACCTCCTCCAGCCACTACAGTAGAACAATTCCACCCTCTACACTATTATTCACCCCTTGATCTTCCCTCCTTCAACCTTATGGAAGATTCCTTCATGGATGATTCACCCTCCTCACCTACTGAGCTTCCCTCCACTTCCTCATACCAACAACTCCTCCATGATATTCTCACCCAACCATCCTTCACCCCATCCATCTCTACACCCATAACCTCTATCTCCACCATCCCCATATCTCAACCAACCATCCTACCATCCCCATCCACACCTCCTGCAGCCCATCCATCACCAGCCACAATCATTTCTTCCTCCACCTCTACTCAAGTTCCACTTGAGCAAGTGGATCTCTCAGCACTGGCAGATAAGCTCTACGGGATGCTGGCTCCCAAGCTAGTAGCCCTGCTGGAGACCTCCATGGCTCCGCTCCTGAGTCCATAAAGGAGTTATCTGACAGGCTCTCCTCTCTTTCTACTCCACAAGCAATCCCTTCGATGGGGTGCCTTGATCCAGTTCTCACTGAATCAAGGCAGGGGGAGATGCCCTATGAAGTTGTGGTAGTGCCTGTTGTTTCAGAGGAATTGCTGCCAGAAATTGCTGATGATGCTTCAGTTCCAGCCCCAGTACCAGTACTAGCAGTTGACCTCAGGTCACTGTTATCTGATTTTGACTTTCTTCACTTAAGTTGCTTACCAGCTTAGGGAGTTGAAGACTTTACTAAGGCCATTGTGCCTGTTGCTTTCTGTGATCCCAGCCTAATTGCTTCTTAAATCAGTTCTCTTAAGGCTGAGGAAGTAATTGTTTCTATTTGTGTTGTTGCTGTTGTTGAAGTGGTTGAACCTGCTGTTTCTGAGATTCCTGCTGCTCCAATAGTCTCTGCTTCTGCTGCTCCTGTTTTGTCTGCTGAGAAATTGAAACAACAAGAGGAGTATATCAAAAGTATTGATGATTTATATAACAGACCCCAGAGCTCAAATAGTGACCAACTCCATACTGACTCTGATGACTCTTCTGGAACTATTGCAAAGAAAAGGAAAGCCAGAAGTAAGGCTATGATGAGAGTACCTCCTGCAAAAGCCAAAGACAACAATGATATACCCTATTACATTCTTCATGACTGCCAAATCACTGAACCTTGGATGCAGTACTCTAAGAACCAGCTTAAGGCCATGAAGAAAAGGAGAAAGCTTGACAAGTATGAAAAGGGATCATCCCAATTCCATCCTCCTCCTCCTCCAAATGCTGGTACTGGTGGAGGATCTGCTTCTCAAACTGAATCTGCTACAAAGCATAGCTCCTCTCAATCCTCACAAAGATATCAACCAAGAGGACATTATCAAAGAGGTTATCAGTCTAGAAGAGGCCAGGATAGAGGAAGTCGGAGGAATTACAAAACTTACTCCAGACAACATCCTTACCAAAGGGAAGGACAAGGTCCTACTGATTCTACATCGGGTCCTTTCCCTTATAAGCTCAGAGATACAGTTGTCACCAGGGCTCCTCCTACTGATTAAGAGTCAATCAACTGATATGAACCCCCAGTTCCATTTGAGGACCCTGAGAACAATCCTTTATCATGGACAGCTAGAATGAAAGAACTCGTTGCATTAGATCAGATTAAGAAGGCTAAAGAGCAAGGCAGAGATACTTCCAACATCATAACCTTGTCAGAACATAGAAAGAAAGAATTAGAGAGATATGCTTCAAGGAAATTCTTTGATCCAGAAGACTATATGAAGCTGCATCCTGAGGCTGTAGTTCCAAGGCCAAGATCTCAAACCTCCTTAGGTACAGAAGATGATAGAAGATCCAAGAAGAAAGCCCTAAATCCAAACAGAGAAATTCTTTTCAAAAAGGGAAATGAGTAACTTGTGTAAGCTGATACTCATATTTATTTTCTGACTGAATCTGTGACTCTTGCTGTGTTTCTACAATGCTCAACATATGTTATCTGCATTGTTGTTTCTGTTTTTTTTCTGTTTAAATCTGATGTATGTTTGTTATTTCACATTCTGTCATGTAAATAGTAATCCTAACCCAAATAAGGGGAGATTGTTGGAACACCCTATTACTAATTTGGGTAAGGATCACTATGTGATTAGGTTTTTGTTTTGACCTTGTTGTATAGTCTGATAGGTCAAATAGAATGAGTCTTAGGGTTAGTACTTAGGTTTGAAAGCTGCCCTCAAGACCTTCTATATATCAGAATTCAAGTGCTGAGACAAAGACAATTTTCGTCGAGCTCAGGTCGACGAAACGTCGAACTCAGTTCGACGTTCTCTGAGCTCAGTTCAACGAGTCGTCGAACTCAGTCTGACGATCATTGAGCTCAGATCGACGTTCTGTTTCCAGCTGTTTTCCAAGTCGCTGAGCTCAGTTCGACGATCGTAGAGCTCAGTTCGATGATTTCTGTCTTCAGTTTTAATCCAATCTCTGAGCTCAGTTTGACGATCGTGGAGCTCAAATCGACGATTTTTCTAAGAGATCGACGATTTCAGAATTCAAATTCAGGACAGTTATGGAATTCATTCAGATTTATTTTCAGCATTTATGACAAAGGATTCTGTAGCCGTTTCAAGCAATCTAGAGCAAGTTTCAAGGAAGAATAATTGGAATGTTACTTAGGACTTTCCCCAGAGACAGTTGTCAATTATGGAAGTCATTTATGACTGAGTAACGGCCATCTAAAGTCAGAATCTGATATACTCCTTAGAAAATAATTTTCAGAACAGAACAGACAAGATTTGAAAAAGATATACAGAAGAGAGAACAAAAAAATTCACTCATCAAGAATTCATCTTCTGAGAATAGATTCAGTAGACAAAAGCTTACAGAATTACTGAGTCAGAATTCTTCAAGAACACAAGGAACATTATTGTGAAGGAGATCATCTGTTGTTCTACTCCTTCAAGCTTCAAGTGTTCAAAAGCTTCATTATCAAGGACTCCAGACAACACACATTTCAGCATCTGCTGAAATCATTTATTGCTGGAGATCTGAAGCAACTGAAGGCCTATCACCCTAAGCAAAGCTCATCTTCCTGAACCCTTACAGATCTCAGGGGGAGCTTTGATAACATCTTCCACTTGTCTTCTCTCAGATTATTGACAGAGAAGAACAACTCAACTCATTTTCTTTTTCCTTTCTCTCCTGTAAAAGGGTTTCTCAAAACTCCCTTCAAAAGTTTTGTGGCTGGTTTCTGAAACCTTATAAAAACTCAGTGGTGGCAAGACACCTTATCAAAAAATCTAGTTTTGGTTTTTGAGCACCTTATCAAAAGCTCATTGGTGCCCAGGACACCTGATCAACTATTCCTGTAGTGGATTCCTACCTAGGGTGGTAGAAGAGTGGATGTACCCAGGTTGTTGGGTAACCACTATAGCTCCTTGTGTCATCTGGTTTGCTGTGCTTTTTAACTTTACTGTGTGCTGTGTGATTTTCTATTTCTTGCTTACTTAATTTTTCTTTTTGCAAGCACCTTACACATATACATAAATCAAGACTTCCACTGCTTTACAGTTTTTGAATTGTAAATTATTTTAAAATACTCTACTCACCCCCCCCCCCTCTAGAGTTAAGGTAGATCTTTCACTCACTTTCAACTTCTACGCAAATCATGAGTACTTGATTAGGAGCACCGCATGAGTTTCGAACTACTCTATCCCAAAATCCTAAGCCAACAACACTCTTTTAGAGTTGACACAAAAGTAATACATTTGACTTGAGCCGCGCGCGTGGTTAAGTGCGCACTCATGTGGGTGATTCAGTGTGTGCAAAAGTTATCATGAAATAAATAAATACAAACTAGTATGCAATAAACTGTGCTATGTAGAGACCACGGGCAACTCTACCCCCAGACTAGAATGTGACAAAACGTAAAAGTAAACATGCAAATAAAAATAAAGGGCTAGGGGAAAGAGGTACCTATGCTCAGAATTGAGCATACCAGTCGTGCAACGAGATATCCAAATACGGCCAAGTTGTCGCGCTTCAAAAATTTCCTGCACCTGCGATTTAAATATCCATGAAAAACAAAAGATAGACATATATATATAAGAGCACAGAGCACAGCACAGGACCAAATGGTCCAACATGGGTTGTCTCCCAGAAGCATCTTTTGTTTACCGTGCTTAAGGTGGACCAAATACCTATATTATAACGTGTTCTTAAGAACAAAATATAATTTAATTTAATTTATATTACAGCATAGCTTATTTGAACTAAATAATCAAAAATGCGATTCAAGTGAAATCTTCGACAGGGTTTGCTAAATCCATAACTTGTCCTTGGTCGACAATCTCCCCTTAAATGTAATGCCTCAGCCTTTATCCGTTAACCTTGAATGTCCCGAGCTTTTCGCCATTGACTTTGATCGCACCAAACGGTGACACTCCGCTCACTTTGAAAGGTCCGCTCCATCTTGACTTCAGCTTTCCAGGAAACACTTTCAGGTGAGAGTTGTACAATAGGACCCTATCTCCAACCTTAAAATCCTTAGGTACAATATGTCGGTAATGCCATCGCTTAGTCCGCTCCTTGTAGTTGTGCGCGTTCTCATAAGCGAGTACCCTGAATTCATCCAATTCATTTAGTTTTGCCATCCTCTCTTTTGCAGCTATGGTGGGATCCATATTCAGGAATTTAGTCGCCCATAGAGCCTTGTGTTGTAACTCCACCGGCAGGTGACATGATTTTCCAAAAACAAGCTGATATGGAGACATTCCAATAGGGGTTTTATAAGTGGTCATGTATGCCCATAATGCTTCGCCTACTATCTTTGCCCAATCCCTTATATTTCCAAGAATAGACTTTTCCAGAATCCTTTTTTATTCCCTATTAGAAACTTCTACTTGACCACAAGTTTGCGGGTGATAGGCCAAAGCAACCCTATGATGAACTCCAAACCGCTTTAAGAGATTAGAGAACTGCTGATTGCAGAAATGGCTTCCACCATCTGAGATGACAGAGCGTGGAGCTCCGAATCTTGTAAAAATGTTCTTGTGCAAGAATTGCAACACAGTGCGGTCGTCGTTAGCAGCAACAGCTTCTGCTTCCACCCATTTCGAGACATAATCAACTGCCACCAGAATATACTTTTTTTCCAAACGATGGAGGAAAGGGCCCCATAAAGTCAATTCCCCAAATATCAAACGGCTCACAAACTAACATATTATTGAGGGCATTTCATCTTTTCTGGAGATGTTCCCAGCCCATTGACATTCATTGCATTCCTTCACATGTATGTAGGTATCTCGGAATAGCGTGGGCCAGTAGAACCTACATTGCAGAACTTTTTGTGTTGTCCTGGCCGCGCCCATGTGTCAGCCTGCCTCGCGATTATGGCAGTGCTGAAGAATCGATCCGTGTTCAGATTCTGGGACACACCGTCTGATGATCCCATCAGCACAAGTGCGGAACAACAGCGGATCCTCCCAGAAGTAGTACTTAGCATCTGAGAGGAACTTCTTCTTCCTTTGGAAGGAGAGATTTGGAGTCAATTTCCCGCACGCAAGGTAGTTAGCTAAGTCAGCAAAACAGGGAGCCTTACCATGTTTCGTGGTTAAAGAGAAAAGAGACTCATCAGGAAATGAGTCGGAAATTATAGAATCTTCACGTGTCGAAGTGTCATGCATTTCCAATCGCGATAGATGGTCTGCAATAACGTTCTCAACCCCCTTCTTGTCCCACACTTCCAGCTCGTACTCTTGCAACATTAAAATCCATCGGATGAGTCGTGGCTTTGCATCCTTTTTCTGCATGTGGTACTTAAGAGCGGCATGATCGGTGTACACCACGACCTTCGATAGCACTAGGTAGGGGTGAAATTTCTCCAATGCAAAGACCGCAGCTAATAGCTCTTTCTTAGTAGTGATGTAGTTCCGTTGAGCATCATTGAAAGTATGACTAGCATAATAAATTGTGTGGAAAACCTTATTTTTCCTTTGTCCCAAAACTGCTCCGACAACGAAATCACTCGCATCGCACATTAGTTTGAATGGTAATGTCCAATCCAGAGAAGTGAGAACAGGGGAACTAGTCAGACAGCTTTTCACGGTACAAAAGGCTTGCAAGCAACTTTCGTCGAAATTGAATAACACATCCTTACCAAGAAGATTGCTCAGCGGCTTCGCAATAGAAGAGAAGTCTTTAATGAAGTGCCGGTAAAATCCGGCATGCCCCAAGAAGCTTCGGATACCCTTCACAGAAGTTGGAGGAGGCAGTTTCTTGATGAATTCAACTTTAGCTTGATCCAGTGTCATACCCACACTCGACACTTCATGCCCAAGGACTATACCCTTCTCCACCATGAAATGACATTTCTCCCAATTCAGCACCAGATTAGTATCTTCACAACGTTTGAGAACCGTCTCTAGGTTCGCCAAACACGCATCAAAATGTGCACCAAAAATAGTAAAGTCATTCATAAAAACTTCTAAAAATTTTCCAACCATGTCGTGGAATATAGCCAACATGCATAGCTGAAAGGTCACGGAAGCATTGCACAGTCCGAAAGGCATCCTCTTGAATGCAAATGTTCCAGCAGGGCAGGTGAATGTCGTTTTTTCTTGATCTGTAGGGTCTACAAGAATTTGGTTGTACCCTGAGTATCCGTCTAAGAAGCAATAATATTTCTTTCTTGCAAGCCTTTCCAACATTTGATCAATGAATGGGAGTGGGAAATGGTCTTTGCGCATAGCCTCGTTGAGCTTCCTATAATCAATACACACTCTCCATCCAGTGATCGTCCTGGTAGGGAGCAGTTTGCTGCACTCATTTTCTACCACTGTGATTCCCCCCTTTTTGGGAACTACATGAATAGGACTTACCCATTTGCTATCGCTGATGGGGTAGATGATTCCAGCATCTAAAAGCTTGATCACTTCCTTCTGCACTACCACTTGCATCTTCGGGTTTAATCGTCGATGCGGTTGCTTAGAAGGCTTGACGTTGTCATCCAACAGGATTTTAGCATGCACACCGTTGGGCTGATCCCCTTCAGATCTTGTATGTTCCAACCAAAAGCCCTTTTATGTAGCCGCAATACACCACTGAGATGCTCATCTTCCTCTAAAGACAGCAACGCCGAAATTATTACCAGGTATGTCTACTTTTCCCCCAAAAATACATACTTTAATGCTTGTTGAAGAGGTTTAAGAGTAACGTTGGGTTGAGCTTGATGATGTTCCGCAGATATACATTCTGGAATTCGATTGGGGTATTGTTCACTCTGATTGATTTCTATTCCGTCAACGTCCCACTGAAACTCCTCAACATCGCCCTCAGACAATAGAGGGAAGGGTTCATGGATAGAGCTGCAAATGAATTCTATGTCTTCCTTCTCCTCATAGAATTCCTTCCTCGCGACCTTATACATATCAAATGTGGTTCTTGAACCTCCGACACACAATGTTAGCATACCCTTTTCTGCGTCAATAATCGCACGTGCCGTGGCTAGGAATGGCCTTCCCAAAATAAGAGGCGCAGCAGAATCCGGAGAGATTTCCATAACGACGAAGTCAGCTGGGAAAACTAATCCGTTAATAGCAACTGTGAGATCCTCAACAATCCCCAGGGGCTTCCTACTTGACCGGTCAGCCAACTGAATTGTAATGTTGGTGTGCTTCAAAATTCTCGTTCCCAACTTCAAGAAGAGATGGAGCGGCATCAAATTGATAAAGGCCCCATAATCATATAGTACCTGATGACCACCGGAATTCCCTATCGTGCAAGGAATCATGTAAGTCCCTGGGTCATTTAACTTCGTGGGCCAATGCTCCAAGGAAAAACAACTCCAGCTCCCACAGTTGAAAGCGCATTAGCACTCTCCAACCGTTTCGTCTGCGCTAACAGATCCATTAGATATCTTGTATACTGCGGAATTTGGACCAGAGCGTCGACAAGCGGGATGTTCAACTGCACTCCTTTCATCATTTCTTGAAATTTCACAAATTGTTTTTCCTTCCTCCTGTCCTTTAATCGCTGAGGGAAAGGGGGGTGAATCTTGTCTGCAACTGGAATTACAACCTCTGAAGGTTGAATTTTATTGCAATCTTCGGCGTTCGGTCGTTCTTTGGGCTCTTTACATTGCCCTTCTGATGACCCCAACTGAGGCTCACTAACAGCGGTGGACTTTCCACTCCTTAGCTGCATGGCATTCACAGCTTCAGTGGGCTGCAAAAAAATTGCAGTGATGGCGGCAATAATGTCGGTCACCAAAGATTGAAATTTCTGAAATGCATCGCTCTGGGCTTCCAGACATTGCATAATGCATTCGGTGAATTTTCTTAATTTCTCCTCGGTGAGTTCCTGAGAGTGTTCTTCTTTCCCACAATTCTCAGCTCCGATCGAACTGACTTCCTCAACTTTCTCCACTGATGTGCACCACATTCCACTGGTCTGCGATATCCTGTCAATTATCTCCCATGCTTCGACACAACTCTTACTGAACAGGGATCCTCCTGCCGCTAAATCAAAGTAGTGCATGTACTGAGTCGAAACCCCAAAGTAGAACATTTGGAGTTGCGCTGCTTTAGATGGACTATTCTCAAAGTAGAATTTCTACAATCCTTGATATCTCTCCCAGGCTTCTATCAGTAGTTCACCGTCCCATTGTGAAAATAGAAGCAGCTCGTTGTGCAACTCCCACAGTCGCTCGCGGGGAAAGAATTTCTTTAAAAACTCTTCTTCAACCCTGCTCCAGGACTCAAACGGATCAGTTAGGAATTCGTGATACCATATTCTTGCCTTTCCAACAAGTGAAAATGTGAACAATCTTATCTTGACCCAATCCGACTTCTCCTTTTCATAATTGAGTGTGTTGCAAACTTCACAAAAATATTGCAGATGATCAAGAGTGTCATCCTCTAAGACACCCCTGAAGGATCTTCCGTGAGACACAAATTAAACTAACTCTGCAGAAATCTCGAAGCAATCCATATGATCAAACAACACACCACGTAGAATAAAACGATCAAAAACAATAACTCTTACGTAACTATCTTAACAAAACACAATCAACAATACGTCTGCACTCCCCGACAACGGCGTAAAAAACTTGATGCGCAGACGGTAAGTGTACCGGTCGTTGTCAAGTAATAAATTGGGAATAGCTTCCCTGAATATCGATCTCGAGGGAATGCGGGAAGGGTACGTGATAGCGTTGTGTGAATATCATCACTAAGAGTGAAAATAAACAACAAGGGGTTTTGGTTTGATTTCCTAATGCTATAGAATAGAAATAGAACTACTGTGGGTCGCCAGCACCGCTTCGCTTGGTGGATGAGTAAGTGCAGGCCGCTATGTCGTGCTTCGGTACGCGGATGGACGGAGAGCAAATGTGAGAGTTAGGGTCGTAAACACCTCTTCAAACACCAACTCTAGCCCTTGCTAGAGTGGATTCAAGTGCGCTAGTGAGTGGGTGCGAGTGGAGGCGAGTGGAGGCGAGTGCATCACAACTACAACAGAACACGAAACTAACCAAACATACTTCATTCATGGACAAATGAAAAGTAGGTTAAAGTCGATTACAAGCGTAAAGTTACAATCCACAAGAGAAAAGGTAGAGTGAACCGCAAGAGGGAAGGCGTAGTCGTGGCTCTTGGCCGGAGTGGTGGGTTGTCAATCCACTTCACGACACGGACTGTGGTCGCTACCGGATGCAAGTGGGTTGTCAATCCACTTGTTCTTCTCCGTCTTCTTTCCGTTCCTTTGATCTTTTCTTCCTTTCGTCCAGAGAAATGTCACCAAGAGTTCCAGTTGCTTGTTGCTGATGGCTGGGAGCTCTCTGAAGGTTGAGGATGGCTTTGAATGGCCGGAGAATGCTTCCCGAAGGGTGTAGATGGGTGGAGGAACTGTGGAGAAGTAGAACGGCACTTCCCGCGCAGTTCCCGATCGGAGAAAATGAGGAGCGTTGACCTAAACCGCGGAACATGCCCTTAAATACGGAGGCAGAATAAGCAGAGCGCACGATCATTGGCGCACGACTAGTTGTTGTGCGCACTATCGTCCGATGATCGTGCGTAATTCCCAAATAAACCTGCAACTTGGACAGAAATATCAACATATATGCGCACGATCAGTGGCACACGACTGGTGGTCGTGCGCACTGAATCCAATGATCGTGCGATTGGCAAAGACAGAATTGCAAAAACATGAGGTAAACGCGCACGAGCAGTGGCACACGACCGGTGGTCGTGCGCACAATGTCCAATGCTCGTGCGATTACCTGGACAGAACAAGGAAAATGAAGAGGACAGAGCGCACGACCAGTGGTCGTGCGCAATAGGTCCAGTGATTGTGCGATCGTCAAAACAGAAATGGGAAATGGAGAATGTAGTGCGCACGATCAGTGGCACATAACGAGTGGTCATGCGCAGTGAGTCCAGTGATCGTGTGCAGTATTCCTGTACCGTTTGGGATTTCCCGAGCGATTCCGGAACACGCACGCGACCCATGCACCTGCAGTAGAAATAAATAGGCCACCAAAAGTGCACACAACCTTCTCCAGACACAGCGAGAGAACAAGTAAAATAAACAAAAATACAGAAACAATGAAACCACACGGAAAACGGGCCTAAGGTGCACTTAATCATGAAATGGACAGAAAAACGAATATAAGCGGTTATGGCTCTCAAGTGCAGTGCAATAACGATAAAACTGGCCCAAATGAGTCCAAAAATAAGTGTATAATTTTGACTCATCATCACCCCCGTGACCCGAAAGGTCACGCCCGTGAAATGGACGGAAGACGGACATTACAAATTAATCCCCCTCGGAACCAGCGTCGGGTTCTGTATTCCGGGAAGTACATGCCCATTAGGCACGGGCGTGACCATATGGTCACGCCCGTGACTGAGGCGTGTAACACCAAAATTGCAGGAAATATTTATAATATACATTTTCTCTTTTTGTTATATTTTTGTGACAGAAATAAAATAAACTATATATAAATTACCGACATGAAGAAATCACATGAACTTGACGTGCGAACCCGACCGCTCGTCATGCTGCAATGAACCTTCAATCCTGCAAAAACTTAAATATAAAATTAAAATCAAAAGAAATGATAACCATGAGATGCCTCACACGAGCGGTTTGTTTATGGTCGTTGAGCTCGACCATAGTAATGCACGCTACGTTATGGGCTTTTCAGATAGATAAGTCGACACATGAACAAAAAGTTTGGAACCCTCCGCTAAAGATAAATATTGTAAATGATCTGACTTGTGTTCAAGTTCTAAAGTTGGAGGTTCCTCATACGAAGTTCTTAATTGTTCACTACCTAATTTGAGAGTTTCTAAAGTAGGTGTGTGTATGACCAAATGGTTATTACTAATTTCATGAGAAATTAAATTTAAACTTTCAAAATTGTCGTCATGAAAAATAGGCGAATAAAAATTTTCAGATAATAAGACGAAGTCTTCTTCGGGAGAAGCCTCCAATTAGTAACATGAGTCGTCATTTGAGAGCGAATTTTTCATAGATGAGTCAATAGTAAATGTAACTTCTTCATCTCTGACTCTAAGGAGAAGTTTTCTGTTACTAACGTCTTAACTGCACGCGAGGTGGCGAGAAAAGTGCGACCGAGAATGAGTGGTACCTTGGTATCCTCTTCGATATCAAAGATGACGAAATCTACCGGAAAGATAAATTTGTCAACTTTGGCAAGCACATCCTCAATAATCCCCATAGGGAGTTTGATAGACCGATCCGCCAATTGAATCCACATTCTTGTGGGTTTAGGCTCTCCTAATCCAAATTTCTTCACTAAAAAATAAGGCATTAAATTAATTGAGGCACCTAGATCGGCTAACGCACGTGTTACTAATGAATCGCCAAATAAACAAGGAATAAAGAAACTATCCGGATCGGGTAATTTCTTAGGCAATTTATTAAGTAAAACTGCCGAACACTCCGCGTTTAACTGAACCATAGAGATATCCTCAAGTTTCTTTTTATTGGATAAAAGATCCTTGAGGTACTTGGCATATTTCCGCATTTGTGCTATCACTTCACAAAACGGTAAATTTATTTGAATTTGTTTAAACATATCTAAAAATTTACCGTGGTGCTCATCCACCCAGTCTTTTTGCATTCTAGACGGATAGGGAAGAGGTGGTTGATAAGCTTTTGGTTTATTAGAATTAGAAGGCTTAAGCGGAGGAGAAGATGAAGAAATCGTTACCTTCGTATCAATCAAAATTGGAGAGGTATCAACCGGAATTGGAGAGGTATCAACCGGAATTGGAGAAGTGGTTACCTCCTTCCCGCTCCGTAGAGTGATGGCTTTGGCTTGTTCCTTTGGGTTGGGCTCCGTATTGCCCGGTAGCGCTCCTTGTTGGCGATCGAAGAGCGTTTTAGCGATTTGCCCAATTTGGTTCTCCAAATTACGAAAAGATCCGGTGAGATTTCGGATATTGGCATCATTTGCAGTCATATATTTAGTAAACAACTCATTGAGATTGGGAGCTTTTGGAGCCTGTGGTTGAAAATAACCGGGTGGAATTGTGTTTGGTGGGCGCGCCGCGTTCCCAGGATTACTCCAAGAGAAGTTGGGGTGATTCCTTATACCCGGGTGATAAGTATTATCATAATTATTACCCGAATGAAAAGGTGGCCGATTCGGATTACCCATGTAATCCACATGTTCGGTAATAGGGGAAGGTTCCCAATATTGGGGTTCACAGGTAGGTGTAGACAAGGAAGCAGACATCTCGTTCATTTGTTTTTGTAGTTTCTCAACCTGGAGAGATAAACTATAAATTGTATCTATTTCGTACATCCTAGCCGGTTTAGGTGGACGAGACCGGGGTGTACTCCACTGATACGTATTCAAGGCCATACCTTCTATAAGTTCTTGGGCGGCTGCTGGTGTCTTGTTGTTTAACGTTCCACCGGTGATGACATCAATATGTTGCCTTGTTTGTTGATTGAGGCCATTATAGAAGGTTTGCACTTGCAGCCAATCGGGGATTGTATGATACGGACAACGACGAAGCAATTCCTTAAATCGCTTCCAAGTATTATATAACGTTTTCATATCAACTTGGGAGAAATATGTAATACCATTGCGCAACTTGGTCGTCTTAACGGGTGAAAAATATTTTGTGAGAAATTTTTCCGTCATCTCGGCCCAAGTAGTGATGGAGCCTCTTGGTAGAGAACCCAACAACTGCTTAGCCTTGGTGTTTAAGCCGAGAAAATCCCGACCTCAGAATCAGACTAGGCGGCCTAAGGCTACCGGTCTCGCAGTGAAATCGGATGGCCCGGAATGGGCAGAGGAAACAAGACCCCAGACGCTGTGGCAGGAAGGTCCCACCACGTACCCGGTTGCTTAGATGAAGCAACCCCTTCTCAACCAGAGTGGCCGAGCTAGATACGAAGGAGACGCGCGAGCTGTAATTCGCGAGTAACTACCCGAGCATATCCTCCCCCCTCCTTCGTACCCCTGGGGTCCTATTTATAGGGAAATCCAAAAAGAGGGGGGGTCTTACTTATACCCCCACCCCGGCGATCAGGCGACTTTCTAGGGAGCTCGCACGGGACGAGCGAGTATCTCACCTTAGTCGCCACCTGGCGAGTAGGCATGGGGAGCTCACCATACTCGCCTATACCTTTTGCTGGCCCGCGGCTTGATCTTGACTTCACCCTTGGATCGTTGACTTTGACTTCTGGTGACCTGGCTGCGGTGGGGCCTCTCCTCGTCAAATACGGGTTGTATACAATCCCCGCTCTTTTTGGGTGACGAAGGAGCCCTGAAAGAAACATCCAACGCTTATTCGGCGAGCTGCTACGCCGAGTATCTGTTTGCTCGCTTTGCCCACTGCTCGACGAAGTCTATAAATAGAGGGGGGGCCTGGTTGTTGGGGCGGATCCTCGAAACTCGCCCACCATGTCGGATGCCAACGCGAAGCTTCTTGAAGACAGCCTCGCCGCCCTGTCCAGCCTCCTCGTCATCGCCAGGCCGAAAAGGCCGCGCGAGGAAGATGTCGCGGCGATCTGCTGTCGCCGAAAAGGAAGAAGGCCAAGAAGCTCAAGAAACCCGCCTCCTCGCCGATCGACCCGCCTCCCCCTTCTGAGCCGATCGCGGCGGCGGCGGCCAAACCCATGCCTTCAACCAGTACCCAACAACTCCTCGACGACCTTGGCTTGGGCGACGTTCCGGACCCGGCCCCCCTTGGCACCGACACGAACCCTGAAGTCGCCAAGGGGTCGACTACATCCCAAGTCGAAGTCGTCACCGTAATAGGTCGCCACTCCGACCCCCTCTTTCTTTCATCGTTTAATCGTCGTGCTTCTCGCTGATCAGGCTGTCTTATGCAGACTCTCCTTCGGACTATGCCGACGTGCCACTGGATGTCGCTCCCCTGAGCTTCGCGCCGCTACTTGCCCTTGTTGCTGGCAAAACCTCCCCGGACCGCGCATGCGGTTCGGATCAATGTTGCTGCAAAAAAGATGACGGGGACCTCCCTGGTGAAGGGAAACCCTCCGGCGAATAAGGGTCTCCTGGCGAGCAAGGATCTTCCGGCAAGCAAGGACCTCCCGGCGAGCAAGGATCTCCCGGCGAGCAAGGATCTTCCGGCGAGCAAGGACCTCCTGGCGAGAAAGGATCTTCCAGCCTCTGCGCCAGACTCGTCACGCCCACCGGCGAGCATTTCTTTTCCGCCGCCGCCACCTCCGGATGTGGTTGAAAAGGCGAGGGGCACCGTCTTACCACCGTCGCCGCCCTTGTCCGCCCAGCAGAGGGCGGGCTTGCCGCGATATCCGGCGTCCCCGCCGAAAAGTGCACAACAGCCGGCGAGTTCGTCTCAGGTTTCGCCTCTGCCGAAGAAATCAGATAAGCCGCGGCCGAGTTACTTTCCGCTGCGTGTTGCGGACCTCGAGCATGGAGGGCGCGGGCAGGGAGGTCGCGGTCAGGGCAGGCCTGCCGACCACCTTGGGGGTTCGTCTTCGGGTAGGCGAGATACCTCCCGTCGCGTTTCTCCACCGCGCCGGTCTCGATCTCCTCGCCGTAGTGAGCTCTTCTATCTCTAGCGACCCTTGATCTTGCTTGGTTGTTGATTTCTGATTGCGACTTGCCTTCCTTAATGACAGATCGCCCGACGACTCCTGGGTCGGCCTTCATCGATGCCATCGGACTGTCGGGGAGCGAGTACCGTCACGCTGCCGCCCGCGCCTACATGGAGCTGGAGACTAAGTTCGACCAGCTCGTCATCTATGAGCCTCACCGCCGAATCTCGGCTCTGGAGGTGCGCATGGCGAGGGTAGAGGAGCTCCAGAACACCTTGGAGAGTTACGAGGCTCGCTTTCACATGGTGAAGGAGAACGACCGCCAGCTGGCGCTTAACAATCACCGCCTCCAGCTAGTCTTGGACGAGTTGGCTGGTATTCGGGCGAGCATGGGCTCAGTGGGGCGGTTGACGAGGATGGAAGAGCAGCTGCGGCTTGGCGACGATGCGATGGCACTGGCGACGGAGCACTTCCGGAGGGCGCGCGAGATGGGTTGGGTCGGGCGACATCCTCACCCTCCGGAGCGACCGCCTAGGACGTAGTTTTGTTTCTTGTTCTAGATTCCCTCGCCATTTGGCGTTGTTGTAATGAATAGTCTTATTTCAAATTCAAATAAACCGGGTGACTATTCCTCTTGCTGCCGATTATTTCGTGATTTTATTTATGATACCCGAGTTTACTCGTGCAGGTTTTTGGCGAGCGCCGCAGCATCCTTGCTTCGTTGCGCGAGATGGGCCTGATGTCGCTGGTGCGTAGCCCTTCCTTCGCGCGACGTCGATTGGTGCTCGCGGAAACGAATACCCCCCCCCCACCCCCTTTTGACTTAGGCCTATAAATAGGAGGGGTAGGTAGAACATAAGTACACTGTTGCGAACTTCTCAATCCGCCTCGCGAGTATCCCTCCTGCTCGCTTCCTCCTCTTTTCTTTCTCTGCTCGCCCCCTTTCTTATTCACGGCTCGCGAAGATGGTAGGTGACGACGCAAGTGCTCGCCGACAAGCTCATGCCATCAATTTCGCCGACGCGGCTTTCAAGAAATCGATAACTTCAGACAGAGATTTGGAGGGTTTCAAGGAGCGTCTACTGCCGGAAGGATACTCGGCGAGGCTCCCAACTCGCAGCGAGCGACTCAATACCCATATTGAGGGGGGGCTCGTATTGTCGCTGCGCCACTTCGACGTTGGCCTGCGACTTCCTTTTTGGCCCGAGTTCTGCGAGATCCTTCGATATTTCAGTATCGTTCACGCGCAGATTAATCCCAACGGAATGGCGATTATCATGGGGTTCCTCTGCTACCTTCGGGAGGAGAGGATCGCCTTTGACCTCTCCATTTTTCGTCGAGTGTTCGCCTTCGCCGCGACATCGGAGGGAGTCATCTTCTTCAGCAGCCACGTCTGCACCCTGGTGGGGACTGCGAACAAAGTCCATCGCTGGAGCGAGCTTCTGGTGGTCGTGCATGGCGACTTCGGGGATCTCCTGGGAAGGCCGCACCAACCTGCCGACGTCGCCTTCCTCCCGCCGATCTTGGAAGGCGCTCGCGAGCAACTGTTCGAATCTTTCCGAGGTCGCCGGTTCGACGTCGTCTGCTGGCGGCTCAATGTCAACTCGCTGGAGGCGGTTCATCCCAACGAGGGTAAGGGCGGTCGAGATGTCGTATGCTCGCCGACTCGCTACCTTTTGCCGCAGCTCGTATTTAACCATATCATGTGCTTTTGTAGTAGCCAACGAGCTTCCGGAGAAACCGCTCCCTCCGGCGAAGGAAGTGGTCACCCCCCTTTCCGAAGCTCACCCTCCGCCCGATGTCGGGGAGAAAAGGAAAGTCGCCAAGGGAAAAGCGAGGGCGAGGTCATCGGGGCCGGCGAATAAGAAGGCGAAGGTGTCATTGCCTCAATCCGACGATCACGAGTCGCCGCTGGAGGCTCGGGCACCTCGCTTCCACCCCAACTACAACCTCGGGCGAGGGGTGGTGGACGCTCATGGTCGCCCGCTGGTGACTTGGTCGGCGGAGGAGCCTGTGGTGTCGCTGAGCACCAACCTTCCGTCCTGGTCGACGAATTGGGAGGACAAGGGTGAGGCCTTCGCCGTCCTCCATGCCTTGTACGGGCGTGTCGACGCCGAGTCGATGCTGGAGCTCGCCCTGCCGGAACTTGCACATCAATCCGCTTGCTCGCTTGCGCGAGCTGCCAAGTTGGGGCATTTCACGGCGAGGAAATTGTTGGAGACAACGGAAGCTTTGAAAACCGTTTCCAAGAAAGCCATAGAGCTCGGCATGCAGTCGGTCCGCTAGAAGGACTTTGAGGTAAATGACCTTCGGGTGGCAATACGTGATTCATCTCGTCTGGATATGTACTAACGCTCGATGCCTCGCAGGCTGCTGAAATCGAGACTACTAATAGGTTATCTGAGTGCGAGGAGAAGCTCGTCGTGTCGCAAGCCGAGCTGGAGGCGGCCCAGGTTCGCGTAGCCGAGATGGAGACTCGGCTAGTCGCCGCCGAAGGACGCGCGAGTTCCTCTGCCCCGTTGCCGGAGGCGCCGCGACCCGAGGATGATCCGTTGTGGGCTGTCAAACGGTCCCGGGCTCTGTGGGAGGAGAGGTCCTCTGTCCGCCGTGAGATAGCACGGACGGCTGGCAACATCATACTCGCACGTCTGAGAATCAACGGGCAACTTGTCGAGGGGGATAAGCAGCTCACCGTTGACGAGCTTATCCCTGAGCTGGTCGTTGAGGGGACGATCTCTCCAGACCGCATCCCTTCTCCGTCAGGCTCTAGCGACTCCGACAGCAGTGGCAGTGACAGCAGCAGCGGTGAGAGCAATGGCGAGGATGGCGAGGAAGAGGAAGACGTGGACGTCAGAGATGAGGAATATCGGCCGGATACTGGCGACGATGAGTCGTAGTCGCTCGCCGATCTCCATCATGCTCGGGTGCAGGGGGACCTTTTGAAACATTTGTAACTTGTAAAGCTTACATATTTATACAAGTTTTTTATTCTTTGCAATTCTTTACTCGCGTAACGGTTGATATCGCTCGCTAGGCTCATAGGCCCGGTGAGGAGCACTCACGATGTGACTGCTTATCTCGCGTATATGTGGTTCCGAACATCGATCATCCGCTCGTCGTGACGCATTCGCCCGTACGCCTAAAGAACGTTCGCCCGCCTGCCCGAGAGTAATTCGCCTACCCGCTCGGGATATACTCGCCTACTCGCGCGGGGCATACTCGCTCCTCGATGCGAATCCGGGCTTAGAAGGCGTCGAGTCGAGGAGATCGGCTGATTCTCGAGGAGAGGAGCTCGTGGGGATACCGGTCTTACGACGCTGCTCAACTCGAAGTCTTGATTTCAATCGAGGAGATCGGCCGATTCCCGAGGAGAGGAGCTCGTGGGGATACCGGTCTTACGACGCTGCTCAACTCGAAGTCTTGATTTCAATCGAGGAGATCGGCCGATTCCCGAGGAGAGGAGCTCGTGGGGATACCGGTCTTACGACGCTGCTCAACTCGAAGTCTTGATTTCAATCGAGGAGATCGGCCGATTCCCGAGGAGAGGAGCTCGTGGGGATACCGGTCTTACGATGCTGCTCAACTCGAAGTCTTGATTTCAATCGAGGAGATCGGTCGATTTCCGAGGAGAGGAGCTCCTGGGGATACCGGTCTTACGACGCTGCTCAACTCGAAGTCTTGATTTCAATCGAGTAGATCGGCCGATTCCCGAGGAGAGGAGCTCGCGGGGATACCGGTCTTACGACGCTGCTCAACTCGAAGTCTTGATTTCAATCGAGGAGATCGGCCGATTCCCGAGGAGAGGAGCTCGTGGGGATACTGGTCTTACGACGCTGCTCAACTCGAAGTCTTGATTTCAATCGAGGAGATCGGCCGATTCCCGAGGAGAGGAGCTCGTGGGGATACCGGTCTTACGACGCTGCTCAACTCGAAGTCTTGATTTCAATCGAGGAGATCGGCCGATTCCCGAGGAGAGGAGCTCATGGGGATACCGGTCTTATGACGCTGCTCAACTCAAAGTCTTGATTTCAATCGAGGAGATCGGCTGATTCCCGAGGAGAGGAGCTCGTGGGGATACCGGTCTTACGACGCTGCTCAACTCGAAGTCTTGATTTCAACCGAGGAGATCCTGCCACTTGGGAGACGTTTGAGAATTTATAGCACGAACATCTCGGTAGCAACGCAATCTTCTCCTTTCGGAGATGCTCTTGAACCTGCCAAATCAGAAAGTCGGCGTCCAGACCTGTTCCTAAAAATTTCTCCAGTCGGAAGAGAGATGCACTCGGGGAGACATAGGCCGACATGCAAGGGGGGAGCTGATCTTGGCCGACAATGCAGAGGCTCGGTCTTACAAGAGTGCTTAAAGTCCCGAAGCATCGTCCTATCATCCGTACTGGGTTATTTAGAAGGAACGGGTTGGAGGCACGTATCCCGATCTGATAGTGAAGATTGCTTCCAACTACGCTCAATGGCCGCGAGTGCCAGCGTCCGGACGGGGGGGGGGGGGGGGGGGGGGGGGGGGGTTATGTTCATCGAGGATCCTTTTCGAACGCACTCAGAACCAACACACCGCCCCGGGCTCGTCCCTGCCCTTTCTTCGGTAGGTTATCCAGCCTTGCCGATCACTTGAGATCCTCTTCTGGGTGCTCGACGGAGTCGGCCTTCCCTCGAGTCCGGGTGATTTGGGACGCATATTTGCCCCTCATAGTTCCTCCAGTCAGAAGAGAGATGTACTCGGGGAGACATAGGCCGGCATGCAAGGGGGAGCTGAACTCGGCCGACAATGCAGAGGCTCGGTCTTACAAGAGCGCTTAAAATCCCGAAGCATCGTCCTATCCTCCATACTGGGTTACGTACAAGGAACAAATCGACCACTGGTTCCCGGAGTCGATGGCGAGGCGGATCTTGGAAGCACTCAGGAGCCTCGAGGCCTTTTTAACACAAACACAAAAAAGGAGAACAATTCAGCCATCACTGTATATTAGAATCACATCTTTACAAAAAATAGATACAAGCGTTACAACTAGGGGTAGAATCTTTTTAGATCATCCCCACTCCAGGTCCCGTTCAGTTGCTCCCCTGCTTGATCTTGCAGGTAATAGCCCCCCGCGGCTAGGGCTTCTTGGACGGTGAAGGGGCCTTCCCAATTGGGATGCAGCTTGCCCACGGCGGCTCCCCGCCAAGCGGCGTCTACCTTTTTCATGACCAGATCTCCTGCGAGGAAGTTTTTTAGGCGGACATTTTTGTCGAAGTGCCTCGCCATGCGCCTCTTGACTTCCTCTTGGCGTACGGAGGCCAGGTCTCGAAGCTCTTCCACGTAATCCAGGGAGAGCCTCTAGGCACCCTCATTCTCCAGTCGCCATTCCTCGCTCCCGCCTTCGGCTGTAACCACTCTCGGACTTCGCACCTCGAACTCCACTGGGATGAGTGCCTCAGACCCGTGGGATAACTTTAAAGGTGTTTCCCCCGTGGCCGAGTTCGGGGTCGTCCTCAGAGCCCATAGGACCGAGGGGAGTTGTTCGGCCCAGTTTCCTTTTAAGTTGGTGGCCTTCTTCTTCAGTAGGTTTACGATGTGTTTGTTGGCAGCTTCTACTTGTCCGTTGCTCCGAGGGTGGTGCACTGAGGCAAACCGAAGATATGTGCCCAATTGCTTGCAGAAGTCCTCCAGCTCTAAGCTGGCGAACTGCGGCCCATTATCAGTGACGATGGCCAGCGGGATCCCAAACCTGCACGCGATTTCCCCACATATAAAATTCTTGACGATCTGGGAGGTGGTCCTGGCCAAGGCCTTGGCCTCGATCCACTTGGAGAAGTAGTCGATCATCACCAGTATGAATTTTCTTTGTCCACTTGCTTGAGGGAACGAGCCGACTAGATCCATCCCCCAGATGGCGAAGGGCCACGGAGCGGTGATCGAGCGGAGGTGTTGAGCCGGTTGAAGTTAGAGGGGCGCGAAGAGCTGGCACTGGGAGCATTTTTTGGAGTAAGCCTCCGCGTCCTTTCGGATGGTAGGTCAGAAGTAGCCATGCCTCAGGATTCTCTGCTCCAGAGTGCGGGTCCCGGAATGGCTGTCGCATTCCCCTGAGTGAATTTCCTCGAGAACTCGGGGGACCTCGATTTCCGACAAGCATCTGGCCAAAGGGCCCGAGATGGTCTTGCGATAAAGCTCGGCATCGAGGAGCAGGTAGTACGTGGCCTTGTATCGGAATTTCCTTCGGTCCTGTCCGTCCGAGGGCAGCTGACCCATCGTTAAGAACGTAACGAACGGATCCTTCCACGAGGGCCGCTGCTCAATCTCCATCATCTCTCCTTCATCGATGGATGGTCGAAACAACTCAGTGACCGTCCCCCCGGCCCGGGGACCGTACTTGGCAAGGTAGTCAGCTTCGACATTGTCTTCTCGGGGCACATCCTCGACGAAGAAGGACTGGAACCCCCCGATCAGACCCTTGACCATGACCAGGTATTGCTGCAGGGTGGGGTCATATACCTCGAACTCTCCCCGAATCTGGGAAGCGACTACCATTGAATCGGTGAAAGCTCGGATGTCCTTGATTGACAGCTCCTTGGCGAGACGCAAGCCGGCCACCATGGCTTCGTACTCTGCCTGATTATTCGTAACGGAGAAGAGGATCTCGATGGCTTGTTTGATCCTGGTTCCCTGGGGGCTAACCAACACGACTCCGGCTCCCACGGAATATTTGTCGGAAGCCCCGTCCACAAACATCTTCCAAGAGACCGGGCGGGAAGCGCCCACGTCTACCTCCACCTCGGCTGAGAAGTCGGCCAGGAAATCTGCTACCGTCTGGGCCTTGATGGCTACCCTTGGGGAATACGAGATGTCGAACTCGTTGAGCTCCACCGCTCACTTGTACAGCCTGCCAGAATGCTCTACCCCATCCAAGATACTCCTTAAGGGATGATCGGAGACCACCTTGATGGAATGAGCTTGAATATATGGGTGGAGCCGTCGAGCCGAAACCACCAAAGCGAAAACTAGCTTCTCTAAGATAGGATACCTTGTCTCTGCTTGTCGCAACACCCGGCTCACGTAGTAGATGGGGAGCTGCCTCCTTCCTTCTTCTCGGACCAACACCAAACTGACCGCCTCAGCTCCCACTCCCAGATAAAGTAAGAGGTCCTCGCCGCCCTGTGGGCCTTGGAGGAGAGGAGCTCGGGTTAGTTGTCGTTTGAGCTTCTCAAAAGCCTCCTCGCACTCCGCGGTCCACTCGAATTTCTGGTTCCCCAGAAGGGCTTTAAAAAATGGGGAGCACTTTTCTCCGGCCTTTGAGAGGAAACGACTAAGGCCCGCCAGCCTTCCAGTCAGCCTTTGGACCTCCTTGGAATCTCTTGGGGAGGTCATCTCCATGATGGCTTTCACCTTGTCGGGGTTAGGCTCCACCCCCCGAGGAGTAAGGAGATGACCCAGGAACTTCCCCCTTCCCGCGCCGAAGACACATTTTCCCGAGTTAAGCCGTATCTTGTACTTCCTCAGGGTGGCGAAGGTCTCCGTCAGATCCGCCACGTGCTCCGGGACGCTCTTGCTTTTAATGAGAAGGTCGTCCACATAGACCTCCAAATTCCGCCCCTTTTGCTCTTTGAATACCTGGTCCATCATTCTTTGATACGTCGCGCCGGCGTTTTTGAGCCCGAAGGGCATCATCTTGTAGCTATAGCACCCATCGCCGGTGATGAAGGAGACGTCACGGCAATCGGGGGGATGCATCCGGATCTGATGATACCCTGAAAAAGCATTAAGGAAACTCATCACAGGAAACCCGACGGCGGAATCAACCAGCGCGTCGATCTGAGGCAGGGGATAACAATCCTTCGGGCAAGCTTTATTCAACATTGAAAAGTCGATACATAACCTCCAGCCCCCTCCGGACTTCTTTACCATTACAACATTGGAGACCCAGCCTGGATACTGGATCTCCGAGACGAACCCCGCATCTAGCAGCTTTCGCACCTCCTCCCTGATCGGCTCGGCCAGCGCGGTGGCGCTCTTCTTCTGCCTTTGACGAACCGGAGCTACCGCAGGATCCAGGTTGAGGCGATGGCAAGCAACATCGGCATCTATCCCTGGCATCTCGGCGGCACTCCACGCGAAGATATCAGCGTTCTCCTATAGGCAAGCAGCTATCTCCGCCTTCCCCCCCTGGGGCAAGGCTCCTCCGACCTTCAGCAGTTCAGGCTCTCCTTTCAGGGAGATCACCTCCATATCCTCTAGCTCTTCGACAGCTTGCAGGCCCTCCTCGTGCTCCATCATCTTCTCCAGCCTCTCCGCGTCACCCATCCAGCTGATGGTGCTGACAGCGTTCAGGTAACACTCCCGAGAGGCCTTCGGATCCCCTCTGATCCGGACTTGGACGTCATCCCGGCAGTACTTCAGGCACTGATGGTATGATGACGGGACGGCCTTGAAGTAATTGATGAGAGGCTGCACGAAAATGGCATTGTAGCCGTTGGGCGCGTCGACGATGACAAACTGGCACCGGATTGAAGTACCCCCGAGGGTGACCAGCAGCTCCACTCCTCCTTCCACCTCTTTCTTCTCTCCCGAGAAGCCAAAGAGAGGCCCATCCGCGGCCTGGACCCTGGACGCTTCCACCTGCAGCCCCACAAAGGTTCTTTTGAAGATGACATTCACCGATCTCCCGTTGTCCGCGAGGATTCGGTCGACGGTGAAGTCTTCGATGGCCGCTTGAATCACCAACGCGTCATGGAAGGGGTTTTCGTTCCACAACATGTCCTCCTCCGAGAAGGTTATCTCGTTCAGCAGCGGAGGAGTTTGCAATGTCGAGGCGACGCTCCTCTTGTAGATCTGGTGGAGGCTACCCTTGTGGGAAGCTCCAAGCCCTGCGCCCCAATTGATCACCCCGACGTGTCCGCCTCCCGGACCGGGAATAACGTTTCCTCGGCCCCCCTGGTCAACCCTGTCCTCATTCCTCCTCCTCTGCGGCGCTTGGAAGGCTACCTGCCCGACTGGGGCCTCCCGCCTTGGCTGCTCTCTTTCTGCCTCCGTCGCCTCTAACCTCCTCCTTGCCTCCCAAAACTCGAGGCAGGCCAGGGTCCCATGCCCCTCTACTCGATGGATATCGCAGTAGAGGGGAATTGCCGCTTCCTGCTGCCTTTCCTGTCGCTTCTCCTTTCGTCGGCGCTTCGCGGCCCGTTGCGTTACGGTCATCACCTCCCTTCCTCCTCCTTGCTCCCTGAGGTTGTTGTTTCTCCTCTCTTCCTAGCAGATCGGTCGCCTCCACTGGGGACGATCCCTCGGATACTGGAACCTTCTTTCCTCCCTCCTTCCTTCTGGGGCTTCGACGAGCCTCCTTTCTTCCCGCCTCTGAGGCCTCTCCTGCCTCAACTCTTCCGCCCTCCTTGGCTCCTCTCAACTCTTCCGCCCTCCTTGGCTCCTCTCTTCTCTTCCCCTTCGGCTCTTCCTGCCTTCTGCAATCGTTTTTCTCCGGACGCCTCTCCCTCTCCAACAGCCTTCCCCTGTTCTCCCCTAGCGGCTTATCCCCATCCAGCCTTGCCAGGAACTCCTTGTTCCTCTCCTCCCCCTGAATGAAGACATTGGCCCTTTCCACCATCTCTTCGAACGACCTCGGCGGCCTGTGCCCCAGCTTCATGTTGAAGAATCCCTGCTTCAGGCCAAACTTGAGGGCAACCATCAAGGTAAACCCATCCACCTCTTCCACTTCCAGAACCTCTTCCTGGAACCGGTCGATGTAACGACCCAAACTCTCATGCTGTCCCTGCACGATCTTAAAGAGGGCCGTCGCCTCCTTCTTCCTTTTCTTGGATGTCGCAAATCTCGCTATGAGACCCCGACGGAGGTCGGAGAAGCAGTAGATGGAACCTGCCGGCAGTTGGTGGAACCAGTCTCTTACACTTACCTTGAAGGTGATGGAGAAGAAGCGGCACTTGAAGGCGTCGGACATGTTGCGGATCGAGATCACGTCCTCAAACCATTGAAGATGCCTTACTGGGTCGTCTCTGCCGGAGTAATAGGTGAGGGCGGGCTCTCAGAAGTTGTCGGGGACGGGGGCTGTGAGGATCTCGACGCAGAAGGGGCTCCTCCCTTCCTGGAGACGACGATTATCCTCCTCACTTGAATACTCATGCTCGCTCCATCGGCGAGTATTCCCATACCTCGCCGAGAGCTCAGGATCTCGGAACCGGATGCCCTCGCTGCTCGCTGGATGATGACGCGACGGCATCGGTTGCTCCTCTCTCGCCCAGGCGGGCTCCATTCCTGCTCGCCGGGTTGGCTCCTCCTCGCCCGGTGGGGTCAGGCGATGGGGAGAAGTCACCGTGACCTCCGGTGGGTTGGAGAATCCTACGAGTATCGCCTTCTCCATCCTCTTCGCGAACTCCTCAAAAGCCGCTACCGTCACAAACCCGCCACCTCTCTCCGAGGTGCCTACTCCTGACGAGTTGCCCGCCACCTCGCCTTGATCGTCACCATTGACCATCTTTCGCCACTATGAAACTTTCCTCCTTGGCTGCTATCCACGCTCACCGCACCAAGTGTTGAAGCCGAGAAAATCCCGACCTCAGAATCGGACTAGGCGGCCTAAGGCTACCGGTATCGCAGTGAAATCGGATGGCCCGGAACGGGCAGAGGAAACAAGACCCCAGACGCTGCGGCAGGAAGGTCCCACCACGTACTCGGTTGCTTAGATGAAGCAACCCCTTCTCAACCAGAGTGGCCGAGCTAGATACGAAGGAGACGCGCGAGCTGGAATTCGTGAGTAACTACCCGAGCATATCCTCCCCCCTCCTTCATACCCCTGTGGTCCTATTTATAGGGAAATCCAAAGAGAGGGGGGGTCTTACTTATACCCCCACCCCGGCGATCAGGCGACTTTCTGGGGAGCTCGCACGGGACGAGCGAGTATCTCACCTTAGTCGTCACCTGGCGAGTAGGCATGGGGAGCTCACCATACTCGCTTATACCTTTTGCTGACCCGCGGCTTGATCTTGACTTCACCCTTGGATCGTTGACTTTGACTTCTGGTGACCTGGCTGCGGTGGGGCCTCTCCTCGTCGAATACGGGTTGTACACTTGGTGCGCAAAGAAAAAGGAAAAAGTCTTAGCTGAATGGCATCATCGGAAACCCCGTTAATTTTATAAGTATCACATATTTCTAAAAAGTTAGAAATATGCGCATTTGAGTTTTCATCTTGAAGCCCATCAAATTGTACTGATTGTTTGGTGCAGGGTGCGTCCCGAGTCGGAGATCTCCACGAAACTAACGCTTTCCTACGCACTACACGTCGTAGATCTACCGCACTTACACAGCACCTATTGCCCACAATAGTTCTCGTCGCAAGAACGCAGCGCAAATAACAAAGGAGGAATGGTCGACTCGAAAACAACGATCGGAAATTTGAGTCGGAGTATTCCCCAAGAAAACACAAAGGTTGCCACTCCTTTTAGAGAGCAAGACCAAGGCTATAGGCCAAGATCCGCTCAAGCAAATAGGATCCACCCGATCCGGAATTAAAAAGCCTTGCAACGGCGATTTCGATTCAAAACTTGTAGCGATTAAATTAAAGATCCGGAGAAAACGAGCGCGAAACCACCACAACTAAAGAAGAGAATCACACAAGGGAGAGGGAAGAGATTACCCAACCGGGATGAACGTTTCATACAAAGATAGGGTGGGAGAATCACTCTCTCCACGGATCCGCCGGCGTCACACCGAACGTTTTGCAACCTTCTTCCACGGAGTCGCACCAAGGAAGCCGCGCCGGAGTCGCACCAAAGCGGATGGAGGGAGCAAGGGGGGCGGCGGCTTCACACCACACAAGGGGGGAGGCGGCTAGAGGCTTAGCCTTGGCCGAAATTCTCATGCAAGGGAAATTTTAGGTTTAAGATCTTCAATACTTGATTCCTCATAAACACCTCCTTAAATAGGAGATTACAACAAGCCTTAACCCTTCATGATGGAGATGTAATCTCATCCATCCGAATGGCTAAGTGCACACCAAAAATAAAACTGTTTAAATTAAAGAAATAAAAACATGCCATGAATATAAAATTATCACTAAACATTGGATAATTTTATATTCTAAAAATATAAAAATAGAGTTCATGAAATAAGATAATTAAAGCTAAATTTTCATGGCGGTTCGAGCACGCCGCGGGCGGAGGTTGTAACGTGCACTTCCTTCAGCGTCATCACGGCGTCTAAGATCTTTATGCCGTAGCGCCTCGGCAACCGGGTCATCATCAGTTAGCGGTGGCGCTGCATCAATCCTCCCCCACTCAAAATCATGTATCTCTGATGCGTGAGTGGAGAGATAGCGGCGGAGAAGCTCGGCATCCAAACGTTGAAGCTCTGTCGCGAGTACCCAAGAGTCGTCCGAAGGGGGGCGGTCACGCCAACGGACCAGAAAGCGGTAAGTAGTACCATCCGGAGTAGTGAACGGTTCCGCAGCAAGTATCATATCCGGCGTGAGGAATGTCCTGGGAAACCTGGGAAACATGTCAGCAGTAGGAGTAAAAGAATGCAACGTACCATCCGATGTTATACCTGCGGGGACCAAAAGAGAGAGATCATCTGAACTACCACTCCCCAACCCATCAGAATTTTGAGTGGGAGAAGAAGACGACAAAGAAATCAACTCTTGTGGTGGTGACACAAACATCGTTAAATCCGAAACGTTAAAAATGGGGGAGATTCCCCAATCAGCAGGCAAGTCCAAAACGAAAGCGTTGTCACCTAACTTTTTAATAATCCGAAAAGGGACGGCGCGCTTTGGTGCTAACTTTTTAACGGTGCCAGTTGGCAAGCGTTCGGGAACTAAACGGACTAAAACCAGATCGCCAATTTTGAAGTTTGATACTCTTCGATGTAAATTAGCGTGCGCTTGATAAGAGTCATATTGCGTGGTCAAAGTGGCCTGTATACGTGCGTGTAAATCATGGATGTGTTGGGCGAAGGATTGTGCAAACTGACTTGCCTTGTACGTTGGGGGCAACGACACCAAGTCAAGCGGCACAGGAGCCTTATACCCGTGGACAATCTCATTCAGGGACAGACCCGTAGACCTATTCTTGGAGTTATTGTAGGCTAATTGGGCATGGGGAAGGAGAAGATCCCAAGTGCTCTTATGATCACTCACAAGGCATCGTAACAAATTTCCTAGGCTCCGATTAACCACTTTCGTCTGCCCATTAGTTTGGGGGTGATAGGCGGAGGAAAAAAATAATTTCGGTCCCATTAAAATCCAAAGAGTTTTCCAAAAATAACTAGTGAATTTTACGTCCCTATCCGATACTATGGTCTTTGGCACTCCACGGTGACTAACGACTTCCTTAAAATAGAGTTTAGCAACGTGAGACGCATCGTTTGTCCTACTGCATGGGATGAAATAAGCCATCTTTGAAAACCTATCCACCACTACAAAAACTGAGTCGTGACGGCGTAGAGTAATGGGGAGGCCTAATACAAAATCCATACTAACGTCTACCCAAGGCATGGAGGGAATAGGCAAGGGAGTATATAATCCAACGTTGGTTTTACTTCCCTTAGACACCTGACACGTGCGGCAGCTACTCACTACCTGCCCCACCATAACCTTCAGTTTTGGCCAATAGAATTTGTCCTCGACTAGCGTAATGGTCTTATCTCTACCGAAGTGGCCACTCAACGCTCCGCTATGCAATTCCCATATGATATGTAGTCGTAACGATGACTGCGGGATACATAGCTTCCCGTTCCTAAACAGGTAACCGTCCTTGATAACGTATGCAGATATCGTAGTGGGGGAACTATCCTGGGCAGATAAATAAAAGTCCTGGAAGTCGGGACACGTAGCGTACTCATCCTTAATCCGCTCAAATCCTACAACATGTACTTCCATAGAGGTGAGTAAAATAGTAAGACGACTAAGGGCGTCTGCGACTCGGTTATCAGCTCCCTTAAGGTGCTTGAGATTAAACATGTAGCCTTGTAAGAAAGCTACCCACTTAGCATGTCGTGGGCTGATATTATGCTGGTCGTTGATGAAACGTAAAGCCTCATGATCGGAGAGGATCACAAACTCCTTGGAGAGGAGATAGTGCCTCCAATGGTGTAGACATCGGACTACAGCATAAAATTCCCTATCATAGTTTGAATAGTTCAACTTAGGGCCGGACAACTTCTCGCTAAAATAACTAACGGGATGGCCCTCCTGGCTCAAGACACCTCCAATCCCTACCCCAGACGCATCACATGTGAGCTCAAAGACTTTAGCAAAGTCAGGTAGATGTAAGACAGGTGCCTCAGTCATAAGCTCCTTTATTCGTTCAAAAGCATAGGTGGCGGACTTCGTCCATGTGAACTCTCCCTTCTTCATACAGTCGGTGATAGGCTCCATAATACTACTGAAGTCTCGTATGAAACGACGATAAAACGTGGCTAACCCATGGAAACTACGTACCTCACGTAGGGTGGTTGGCACGGGCCAGTCCTTGATGACCTGAACCTTGCCCGGATCAACCCGAATACCCTTAGAACCGACTATGTAACCTAAGAACTCTACCTTCGAGGCATTGAAAGTGCATTTCTTGAGATTGAGAAATAAAGTCTCCTTCCGCAGGGTGGAAAGGATCACTCTCATGTGGGAGATGTGCTCGGTAGTAGAGGTGCTATAAATCAGTTTATCGTCAAAGTAGACGACAACGAACTTCCCCATAAATGGCTGAAAGACATGTGTCATCATCCGGGAGAAGGTACTAGGAGCATTGGATAACCCAAAGGGCATCACAAGCCATTCGTACAGTCCATCCTTCGACTTAAATGTCGTCTTCCACTCGTCGCCCTCTCGTATCCTAATCTGGTGATAGCCACTCCTAAGATCTAATTTGGAGAATACGGTGGCTATAGACAAGACATCCAACAAATCATCTAGGCGGGGAATGGGGAACCTATACTTGATGGTGATTTTGTTGATAGCCCGGCTATCAATGCACATCCTCCATGTACCATCCTTCTTGGGGGCAAGTAGGGCTGGTACAGCACATGGACTCATACTCGTCCTAATAAAACCCTTCTCCAATAAGCCCTCTATTTGGGACTGCAACTCCAGGTGAGTTGCGGGGTGGAGTCGATAATGGGGCTGATTTGGCAAGGAAGACCCCGGGATGAGGTCTATCGCATGCTGGATATTCCTAAGCGGGGGTAACGTGGGCGGCAACTCATCCGGGTACACGTCCCTATAATCTTCTAATAGTACCCGTAACTCACTAGGTAACTCATCCAAAATGCTAGAATCGGGCTTCGCACTTAGGAGGACTAGTGCATACATAACTCCATCGAGGAACGGATCTCTCTCAAACTCTTTCCTACCAACTAGATTCAATGTTTTCCGTTCTACCGGGATAGTGGTGTCCTTAGCCAAGACTACGGGCTCCTTTGGGATGGTCGGTCTCAAGGTGATGGTTTTGCCATTGAATTTGAATTCATAAGTGTTGGCTCTACCAAAATGAGTAACATCACGGTCATATAGCCAAGGGCGGCCTAACAACACATGATAAGCGTCCATCGGAAGGACATCACACCACACCTCATCAATGTAGGATTTGAATGAGAGTGGAACCAGGCATCGCTTGGTAACGGGTATAGAGATCTTGTTGATCCAAGCGACCTGATATGGGGTCGGGTGTGATTCCGTGGTCAAGGACATACGTGCAATGGCGTTCTCAAATACGACATTCACACTACTACCACTATCAATAATCAGCTTGCAAAGCTTCTCGCCACTCTTAAAAATCAGAGAAAATATGCTCGTCCTCTTCCAATCATCTAATGGACGAGGAGTGGTAAAGATACAACGCATCACCATAAGGGGGTGATCGTCCTCTAAGTCACTTGGGACCCCTTCGGGGTCGCTCTCCTCAGCAGCCTCATAAACATAATCCGCAAAATCGGTCGTCGACTCTAACAAGGCTATGGCTTTAGTTTTCGTTGGGCATTCGAAGGCGTAGTGACCTTGAATGCCACAAGAGTAACATGTGGCGTTAGTCTTGCTAACCTTTCCGATAGGAATACGTTCGCTCGCAGGGTTCTTAGTGTTCCTAGCAGTGATCACGACAGTCTTTGACTCGGCGGACCGGAACTTCCCTTTGTCCTGATATGTGGAGGAAGATGATCCGGTAGTGGATTTTCCCTTCGTAAGGGAATAACGGGAGTGTGCCTTAGATGCTAAGTGTTTCTCAATGTCGAGGGCGGCATTGAATGTCGTGTTTAGATCAGTGTGGCCATATCGTAAGAGCTTCCGCTGAATATCGGGTTGAAGCCCCTTACGGAATCTAGAAAGGGTAACCTCTGGGATTTCCTTCAGATCACAACGCACCATTCGGTCCTTCAGTTCTCCTATATACTCCGCTACTGAATTTGAGCCTTGCCGCAGGGTGGCAAGCTCGTCAAACATCTGTGTCCGATGGTACGCGGGAACGTACTGATCGGTCAACAAATTCTTCATTACGGTCCACCCAATAATTGGGTTTCCGTCTCCCGCACCTAGCCTACGCTCTTCATTTAGCCAATAAGTTTTGGCATGGCCTGTCAATTTCATCCTGGCAACTTGGACCTTTTGGGGGTCCGTGAGATGATGCCAGTCGTAGTAACATTCCATGTCCACTATCCACGTAAGGAAGTTCTGTGGATCTCCCATGCCGTCGAAAGTGGGGGCATCAATCTTGATGGCCCTAGTAATGTCAAACTCTCGCTCGTGGCGACGGCCTCGAGGGGGCACTCGTGGGGAGTCCCCATCCGAATCCGAATCGGAGATGTGTTGGCGTCGGCAGGGCAACTCAACATTAGCGGGTGATGGTGGTGACCTAACTTGATTTTGTAAAATCTGTGCTAAAGTGGCCCTAAGCTCCGTCATATCATTACGTAGACCTGCTATCGCTTCAGCGTTATGAAGTTCATTCCCGTTCTCAGCCATCCTAGACGTAGACGGCGCCGTATATTCCGTGCCTAGCCTAGTGCGCATATAAGACCCAGAAAATTATGAAAGATGATTTTTCCTAGGGCAGTAGCTAGAATGTAAAAAAAAAATTTTGTTTGAAAAGCTTGATGTGAGAAACACGTAGATCGTTAAAAAAACAAATTTTTTTGAAATTTTGCAGAAAATTAAAGATTTCAGCCCGCTATTTGCAGACCAACTGGACAGAATTACGATGTTCTAATTTGCAGGTTGACTTAACGAGGCCGAATCGAAAAATTTTCTGTTTTAAAGTTGTTGGAAATAAGTGCAGGAAGCTACAGTTTTTTTTTTCAGATTTTTTTGAAAAGTTTTAAAATTCTGGGGGAATTACTAAACGCAGACCAATCCGAAAATTTCAGATCTTTGAAAGTTCAGATCAACCAACGAAGAACGCAGAGAGGATGTTTGCAACGTGGAAGTTGAAACGACCGCCTCTGATACCAATTGGTGCAGGGTGCGTCCCGAGTCGGAGATCTCCACGAAACTAATGCTTTCCTACGCACTACACGTCGTAGATCTACCACACCTACACAGCACCTATCGCCCACAATAGTTCTCGTCGCAAGAATGCAGCACAAATAACAAAGGAGGAATGGTCGACTCGAAAACAACGATCGGAAGTTTGAGTCGGAGTATTCCCCAAGAAAACACAAAGGTTGTCACTCCTTTTAGAGAGCAAGACCAAGGCTATAGGCCAAGATCCGCTCAAGCAAATAGGATCCACCCGATCCGGAATTAAAAAGCCTTGCAACGGCAATTTCGATTCAAAACTTGTAGCGATTAAATTAAAGATCCGGAGAAAACGAGCGCGAAACCACCACAACTAAAGAAGAGAATCACACAAGGGAGAGGGAAGAGATTACCCAACCGGGATGAACGTTTCACACAAAGATAGGGTGGGAGAATCACTCTCTCCACGGATCCGCCGGCGTCACACCGAACGTTTTGCAACCTTCTTCCACGGAGTCGCACCAAGGAAGCCGCGCCGGAGTCGCACCAAAGCGGATGGAGGGAGCAAGGGGGCGGCGGCTTCACACCACACAAGGGGGGAGGCGGCTAGAGGCTTAGCCTTGGCCGAAATTCTCATGCAAGGGAAATTTTAGGTTTAAGATCTTCAATACTTGATTCCTCATAAACACCTCCTTAAATAGGAGATTACAACAAGCCTTAACCCTTCATGATGGAGATGTAATCTCATCCATCCGAATGACTAAGTGCACACCAAAAATAAAACTGTTTAAATTAAAGAAATAAAAACATGTCATGAATATAAAATTATCACTAAACATTGGATAATTTTTTATTCTAAAAATATAAAAATAGAGTTCATGAAATAAGATAATTAAAGCTAAATTTTCATGGCGGTTCGAGCACGCCGCGGGCGGAGATTGTAACGTGCACTTCCTTCAGCATCATCACGGCGTCTAAGATCTTTATGTCGTAGCGCCTCGGCAACCGGGTCATCATCAGTTAGCGGTGGCGCTGCATCATTGTAGTACCATTTGAATGATGCATGGCTTCAATTCAAAGTTGTTGTTCGCAATAGCGGGTCGAACAATACTTGATTGTGCCTCATCCAAATTCGGCCGGGCATAATAGGATATAGTCCGTTCTTCGGCCATATTTGGATTTTGGTTACCCAAAATAGAAGAAAATTGAGAAGAAGGGGAAGTCGAAGAAGAAGAAGACAAAGATGAAGAAGAAGAAAGTGTTACTTACGGATTCCTCAATCAAATCTGGAGAATTGAGGTCACGGAGTCTTAGGCGTCGTCGTAAGCTTTGCTCGATCTCTGGATCTAAGTCAAATAGATTTGACGGGTTCCCTCGAATTATACACCAAAATAAAAGTAAAAGTTTTAAGATTAAAAATTTATAAAATAAAATTTCCCGGACTTCCCAAGGGCTACCCAATGACGGGTTTGCAAGGTACTAGGCGGTATTGCGGGATGAAACCCTGACACAGCTCTTTCGCAAGAAATTTTAATTATAAAAATTAAAGATAAAACTTTCAAAGAAAACGAACAAAAATAAAAAAAAGAAAATGATAAAATTAATAGATCCTTGCTTTCAAAATATCAACAAAGAAGTTCCCGGCAACGGCGCAAAAAATTTGATGATTATTTTCTCCACGCTACCGCGTGTTTCCAATCGATGAGGCAAGTATACCTATCGTTCGGAGTATAGAATCAAGTGTCGTATTTCGACTCGGGGCTTGTCAAGTACTTGTACTCACAAGAAAAAGCTATTATTTTATCGGACGAAAAGTTAGTTTTTGTTTATAACGGAAACGAATGTGTTACACTAAGAAAGAGAAATTTGATGTTTGGGGAAGCTAGCACTTGATCTAGAATCCCCTTGGATTAAAATAAACCTTCTTGAAAACTAAAGAAATGCGAGTTCTTAAATTTACTCACTCGACCATGGAGGTTCCTAAAGTACAAAAGCGTTTCTCTCGAGCTCATGCTTTTGACTAACCTTAGGTTGATCGATTAAGACCTCCTGACTAGTCGAAAATTTTAAGCTTGCTTTAGGCGGTGAACCCCACTATTGGATTTGACTCCAATCCAGAAGATTTATGTCGTCCTCTCTTGAGGAGTGCATGCAACTCCTTTTATCCTTGAGTGATCTCCTCGTATCCGCAACCTCTCGGTCATTTAGGATACGGATCTTAGATCGAAGAACATATTCGCGAAAAATGAATTCGACAAAATATAATTTAAAGATAAATCGTTAGTGAGCAAGATTAAGAACAAGACATTTTTTGATAACAATTGAAAAGTTTATTTTATTCCAAGGTTCATCATGATCAAGTGCTAAATGAAATTTAGCTACTCATCATGATTAGGGAATTACAAAATATGGTAGGGGAAGACATGCTTAAAATTAAAACAACAAGAATTAAAGCTTACACAATATTAATCTAGACTAGGAAATAGAAAATACAGCAAATAAAATAGCAAAATACAAGACTCCAACTCCCAAAATTTGACTCTGAGCATCTGGAGCTGTCAGGAATTTATAGAAAAAAGTGATAGATAGACACGCCCCTAGGTCACGCTCGTGACTTAGGGCGTGTCAGGCTCAGAACCGTCGTCTTAAAACCCCGCGAACGTTGGAGGAGAAACGGCAAAAAACTGTAGATTGCGGGTCACTCCCCTAGATCACGCCCGTGACCTAAGGTGTGTCGGGTCTATTACTGAAAACGGGGGGAAGCTGAAAACGGCAGGAGTTATTCTGTAGTTGCTGGAGGGGTCACGCCCCTAGTCACGCCCGTGACCTAGGGCATGTCTGGCTGGAACAGCAATCTGGCAGCGAACGACATTACAACAGAGTGATTGGCTGGGAACGCTCACAGTCACGCCCTGGGACACGCCCGTGACGCAGGCATGTCATTTTAATCCGACATGTCAGGCCTCCTGTTGGGGACATCTGGCTGACACGGGCAGTCATAATGCTCATGCCGGGGTGTCACGCCCGTGTCAGGATGGACACGGGCATATCTAGGCCGAGAAGTTGGGAAATTTCTTATTTGCTCCAAAAATTCTACAGATCAGTCCTACAAGATTAATGTTAGCCCAAATAGATATAAAATACAAAATGAAGTTAATTATTAGCTTAATATTATAATATAGATATATAATAGTTAACTATTTAATAGAAATTAATAACTGAAATATAGAAATAATTAGAGTTATCAGAAGCACACCGAGATCTGTCTACCGTCTGATGATACACCGTTGCTGATTTCGCACAATGGATTTTCCTTCCTTGTGATCTTGGTTCAAGGACGGATAAAAAAATCACAGAAAATCTTCCTCCAACTTAGGGGTGTAAGTTGAGTTGAGTCGGCTCGTGAGCTCGATGAGCCGGCTCGAAAAAAGCTCGACTCGATCTCGAACATGTCGAGCTCGAGCCTGATTGCGAGCCGAGCTCGAGCCTAAAAAACCCTGTTCACAAGCTCGCGAGCCGGCTCACGAGCTTTTTTTAAATTAAATAATATATGTATTGTTAGTAATAAATATTTTAATATATTATAATATGATTAATATCATAAAGCGATTAGGGATTTAGGGGTATGGACTGGACTCTGCAGTCTGCATTATTATATATTTATATAATTATATTATTAGTTGGCCGACAGCCCGACACATTCTATCTCTCCCGATTCCCGAACGACCGAACCCATTTAGGGTTTTTTGCCGCTCCTCGCAGCTCCTCGCCTCGCCGTCTCCTCGCCTCGATGGCTCCTCGCTTCCTCGTCGGCGTCGTCGCTCCTTGCCTCCTCGCTGCTCCTTGCCTCCTCGCGGACCTTGCCTTCACCTCTCCTTGGCGCCCTCACCGCCAACTTTCTCCTCTGGCAGTCGTCTTTCTCCTCAGGCGATCGTCTTCAAATTTGTAAGCATTCCTTTTCTTTTATTCCTTCTTTCTCTTTGTTTCGAACTTTTGATCGATTTTTTGGCTGGATAGTTCATGAAACTTCCTCTCTTGCATTTGTCCAGGACAAATATAGTTGCAAAGTTGTAGAAATTAAGATCATATAAATTTTTAGGATTCTCTCAAGCTCTTCATATGCTTCTTTGATCGTGTATGCTATACTTGGAGGTGCCTTTTTCACTATGCAATCACTTACTTTACTGTCTAGATAATTCTGCTTGTGTGTAGGCTTGACCCAACATGATGCAGGTTTTTTGAGTTTTGATAAAATTAGCTAGGGGCAGTCAAGGATCATGGGTGGTATAATGAGAGACAACATATTATTGTGTCTCGGGTATGAGGAAGATTCATCACCACAGTAGGAGGGTCGTGATCGACAGTCTCTTAATCATGGTAAAAACTAGGTCAGTGGTGGTGGTTTTGCAGTCTTAGTTGGGAAATATTAGACGAGTAATTGGCACATGTCATGAATAGAGAAGTGTATTTTCTTGTTGCTCCTCTCCTCGGATGATTCCTCTTACAACACCACTTCATTACTACATATTTACAATTAGTTGGGAAATCTGGGCTACCCAGATTGTAGAAAATGATCGTTTCTTTATATTAATTTTGAACTTAGTAAGTTTGAGCCGAGCTCGAGCCTTTTAAAACTGGGTCGTCGGGCTCGAGATCGAGCTCTCAAAAAAAGTAGCTCGAGCTCGAGGATAGAAAACTCTTCTTGGTTGGTGAAGATGAAGGAAGACCTGGATACTTCACTAGAGAGAAGAAGGCTTGCAATTTTTTGAGATCTGGTAAGATAGATCCCGAAAAGTCTCGATCCCAGATCTGTAAATATCGAGCTCTTCTCGATCGGCTATAGTAGAAACGAGAACCAGAGATCGACGACCTTTCTCTTCCTTGCGATTTATGACAGCCGAAAACACAATTTCGTACAGGAGCGGCAACAGAAGCCACCGGGAAACTAGAGATTTTTCTTCCTTCAGATCAAGGACGGCGATAGGGACTAGCAGCGGAAACACGCAAGAGAACCGCATCGGGCACACAAGACTAGATCTCCCGATCCTAGGCGGCGACGGGATGAACTTGCGAAGGTAAGGGCGGCATTGCTGTTTCACGAAAGAACGTG
The DNA here is from genome assembly GCA_039513925.1 of Platanthera zijinensis. Classification (NCBI taxonomy): domain Eukaryota; kingdom Viridiplantae; phylum Streptophyta; class Magnoliopsida; order Asparagales; family Orchidaceae; genus Platanthera; species Platanthera zijinensis. The sequence goes on along the minus strand of CM077080.1, from coordinate 136,179,613 downwards.
ATCGGCGACAGCGACGAATCCCGATTTGCAACCCTAGATCGGCGACGAGGCGGGAAACGCTGTATCTGCGACAAAATCTGCGATTCCTCCTTTCACGAGCTGTTGGCAACGAAATCCAGCCACCGACTGGAGATGCAGGGAGAAGAATGAGAGCGGAGTGCGGCGGAATCAGAAAACCGAGAGCAGTGGAATCGGGAGCGATGAACGAAACCCTAGAATTCCTATCTTGAGAATGTTAAAGGGGTTTGCTCAAGGCTCAAGATAGTCCACTAAGGCTCATCAATGTGGAATGAACTTATATAGTATCTCCAGCGTAGAGCCGTTACACCCTAGTGACACGAAACCCAATGAGTCGTTCCGAGTCGGTCCTGACACGCGCGAACATATAAAACAAATATCCTAACAAGACATCTAGATCAGGGACTGTAAATTACATCATATGAAGTAAAATGAATAAATACTCATTTGCAGTCATGTAGCCTTTTTATGATTCCAACAACTTGTCCTTTTTAGCTCTCAAGTCATATCTCTTAACAGGGAACAAATTCACTCCCGATTGGCGATTGCCCATCATCACGACCATGGTGGGCGATTGCCGATTAAGAATGGGTTGATTGCTATTTTATTAGATGCTAAGTTGAATTCACAATTTTAATTGGACTGGAATTGCAATCTAAGTCATTTGGTTCTAGTTCCATCTTCGCCTGTGTTAGGTAAGCAAAGGAAGGCAGTTAGAAGAAAGAGCAGTTAGAAAGGAACGAAGATGAATGCGAAAATGACCCAGAACAAAAAATGCTAGTGAAAAGTCACATTAGAACGAAATATTGATGAAGAAGACACCAGAATGAAAATGCCAGACATAAGTATTTTTCTGACCAAATTAACCCTTCCAAATTTACAATTGGTGCAATATGCCTAATATTATAAGGTGATTGTTATGGGCAAATCAATTTTGAATATGTGCAAATCAATTTTACGGGCAAATCAAAAATTTATATGTGCAAACCAAATTGTTACGTGCAAATCAATATAATTTTTTAAAATTTTTTTATTAAAATATGAACAAATAGTTTAACAATAATATTATAAAATTTAATGTATTACAAAAATTCCAAATTCATAATGAGTACAACTTTTCGAAATTCTTTTTCTTCGCTGGAAAAATACGAAACCAAATGATGAAGGTGTAGATGTCATCACATATGGGGCGCTGTAAGTGTCATCACGTATGACGACGCTGTAAGTGTCATCACGTATGACGACGCTGTAGGTGTCATCACATATGACGGCGTTGGCGGTGTCATTACGTATGACGGCGTTGGCGGTGTCATCACCTATGACGACGTTGACGGTGTCATCACGTATGACGGCGTTGGCGGTGTCATCACGTATGACGGCGTTGGCGGTGTCATCACGTATGTCGGCGTTGGCGGTGTCATCACGTATGACGGCGTTGGCGGTGTCATCACGTATGGCGGCGTTGGCGGTGTCATCACGTATGACGGCGTTGGCGGTGTCATCACGTATGGCGACGTTGGCGGTGTCATCACGTATGGCGACGTTGGCGGTGTCATCACGTATGACGGCGTTGGCGGTGTCATCACGTATGACGACGTTGGCGGAGTTGGCGGCGTTGGCGATTTTGGCGGGCATTGGCGGGCGTTGGCGGGCGGCGACGGCGAAGGTGATAAAGAAATGATTTGCCCCTATCAATTTTACCGTAGCATTTAAAATAATTGTTTAAAAGTTTTTATTTTAAAAATTGATTTTCACCTTTCTAAAATAGATTTGCGCATAACAACTACCTATTATAAGAAATTATAAATTGTCAAAAATAAGTAATTATTAACTTGCTAAAAAAAAAGTACTTTCAATATCGTTGAAAATGAAGAGAACGCTATAGGAGAGAGAGAAGCGAGAGAGAGAGAGAGAGAGAGAGAAGAGAGAGAGAGAGGAAGCCATGCTGCGCTCGCTCTTCTGGCGGCGGTGCGCCGGCAAGCTCGGCCCGTCCTTCTTCTGGTCTAACACCCTAAACCCCAGCCCTCAGTTAAATTTTTTCCGCACGCTTTCCTCTTCCTCCTCTTCAGATTCGGAATTTCAGAAGTATGCTGGCTACGCCGTACTCCTCCTCGGCTGTGGCATCGCTACCTACTACTCCTTCCCATTCCCTGAGGACGCGAAGCACAAGAAGGCTCAGATCTTCCGCTACGCTCCCCTACCCGAAGATCTTCACAGCGTCACCAACTGGAGCGGCACCCACGAGGTCTATACCCGCGTCTTTCTCCAACCGGAGAACCTAGAGGAACTCGAGAAGGTCGTCCGTGACGCCCACGAGCGCGGCCAGAAGATCCGGCCTGTCGGTTCTAGCCTCTCCCCCAACGGAATCGGGCTGCAGAAAGCAGGGATGGTCAATCTCGCGCTCATGGATAAGGTTCTGGAAGTGGATAAGGAGAATAAGAGAGTGCGTGTGCAAGCAGGGGCTAGGGTGTCGCAGCTTGTGGACTCTCTCAAAGAGCACGGCCTCGTACTCCAGAACTTCGCCTCCATCAGAGAGCAGCAGATTGGCGGCTTTGTGCAGGTCTATGCTGTTTCCTCTCACTCCTCTCGCTAAACTCTACCATTTACCTACTCATCGTTTTTTTATGCTGAACGTTTGAGTTCTAGATCGCTCCAGGTTTGCTTTTCGATGGGAGAATCAATAGTTTTATTTATTTCTTGCCTTCTTTCATTCCCACAAATTTGTTTTATTTAAGGCCATCAATGTCCGTGACCGTAAGTTCGCCCGTTCACACGATCTCCACAACACTAGTTTGACTCAATATGCGAATCAGTAGAACTTTAGGTTTAGAGTGAGGCTTGGGTTTAGGTGATGTAAACAATGATAAAATCGAAGACTCATGCACCTAATCCCAAATGAGCTAACACAAAAAGAACTATCCTCAAGCACCGCCAAATAATACACGGGTGCAACACACCCCCAGACTCAGACTCGAAAACTTGAGTGTGTGTACTGCCTACTCCACAAAAATTTCACACAGATTTTTCAATTGAATTTTTCTTTCTTTTCACAATTTTTTCACAATTTTCTTACATTTTTTTCTCTTTTCTTACTTTCACTTTTTTTTTCTTTTCCAAAATATATTCAGCATGTATCATCAATAAAGCACATTCGTATATCCACAATATAATCACCACATCATTATCCCAATCATAAAAATGAAATACACTAAAGCTCAAAATATTGGAGTTGAATCAACGGATGAGTAGACACAACGGGGCTAACGAGGATAAGACGATAGGATAGACACAAAAGCTCAACGAGGCCAAAATGATGGTCTACATCCATTCGCGTGCTTGGTTAACCGTATACCCATGCTTCAAGAGTAGCTTGAGGCAAGTTCTTAACCACCGAGAAAGACTATCATTCCTCCCGATTCGAGCAATACGAGGCTACCAAACGTCTACACACAATCCTATGCTACCGTTTGATTCACACCGGATTCATCAATTTTGAGTAGAGTAAACAATATCTACACTAATAAAAAATATAAACTAAAAGCATAAAAAAAATTAAATTTACACAAATTTCTAAATGAGACATGAACACTCGACTAGGAGCACTACAAGAGTCAACATTTTACTCCGCCTTATAATCCTAAGCCAGCACTGTGATTTTTAAATCACGCACGAAAGAATGAACAAGCTTGCAACGTGCTAATGATTAAACACACACTCGAGTGGCTGCTGTGGTGTGCGGTGAATATGAACATGACAATATAGAAATGATATAAAAAGTACTTCTAGTATGCTGTGCAATGTGCATGTGCACAGGTAACACACAATATCATACCCTTCCCTAGACTTAATCTAAACGTTGCGTGCAATTGATAAGCATAAAGAATAAATAAAGGAGCTGAGAAAGAGGTTGCCCATGCTCAGAAATGAGCATACAAGAAGATTGACATTAACTTTTGAAGACAATCCACACCCGCCGCAAAAACATCTCCACACCTGCAAGAAGATTATCAAAGCAGCAGAAACAATAATGACAAAATAAGAGAATCAGGCAAGCAATAACGAAGATTGGGTTGTCTCCCATGAACCATTTTCTTTACCGTCCTTAAGGTAAACCAAATACCTGTAATAAGCAGTTATATAATAAGATTTTTCGCGAAGACACAAACTAAGCTAATCAAACAAAAATAGCAACACCAAACATCCACACACAGAAGCAAAAACTAAGCAACATAACACAATACACCGGCCCAAAAAACCCTCACTCATCTCCCCCGCCACACGAGATGGGTAGGAGGCGAAAGCTTTAGAGCCCATGGACAGTTTAATTCCCCTGCCTCTAACCTCCTCCTTCTCGCGCCGGAGGGCCGCAAAATGCTAAGCGCACAACAATTCTTCCTTTTTCTTTTTCTCCACAGTAGGAGAGCGCCAATGATCACAAATCACGCGATCCATGACAAATTCAATCTTAGCGGAAGCAACAAGTGGCTTCATTTCCTTACCCCCAGGTGTAAAAGATCAGTCCATTGGACCTGTTTAAATTGTTTGGGCACAGCCCTAGCAGTATCAGAATTAATTAAAATGCTTGCGGCATCAATCGCCGCCTCAGCACCAAAACTTGCTCCCGTATCGCTTCTTCTCCGACGTCAGTATGTTTCACATCCCTGCCATCCCAAGCAATGCCAAAATTCACCAACACACTCGCCATTTGCGGACTCGAGACTGCACCCTGACCCACTCGCGCGCGAGAGGGCAGCCGCCGAGGCTTGCCAGAGCAAGTTGGGTCTCGCCAGGCCCTCATCCAGCAAGATGCGACCTCACCCCGCGAACTCCAGCTCGCCTCGCTGTCCCCCGCCGTAAAAGAAGTTGAAGAAGAAGACGATGACGGTCTCCAAGGGGAGACAACAACAACAACAAATATTCATGAGCTCCCCAGAGACCACCCTGGAGAAGTCGCCAGAGAAAGACAAGGGCGGAGGCGACCCGCCTGCCTCCAACGACGTCGAGGAGCTCGCGGCCCGCGAGCCGGGCCTGCCGAAGGACCATCAGAACTTTGGTCTCGGCGGGAAGGCCAAGGACCGGCTTGGCGAGCCGATGGTCCAATGGGACAAGCAGGCTCACCGAGTCTCCATCTCCTCTCTCATCCCCTCCTGGTCGGAGCGCTACCCTCCTATCGGGCACGCTTATGCCCTAGGGTTCGGGCTGTACGGCCGCGAGGACGCCGCGACCTATAACGACATGAGCCTCCAGCGGCTCGCCCATGAGAGCTTGCGAGCTCAAATGCGCGCGCTGGAGCTCGCACACATGTCGAATCGCTGCAGCTTCCACCTCAGCCACAACTTGGCGAAGGCGGAGCAGGAGCGGGATGTCGCAAAGGACGTCGCCGCCGATCTGTCGAAGCGGCTGGGGATTACCGAGGGCCTCCTCGCCAAAGCTGCCAATGAGGTGGTAAGTATCGGCCGACCCCTTCCCCTTTTTACTTAGGTTTTCCACAATTTCTTACATTTTCTTGCCTGACAGGATGCCGAGACCGCGGACCGCATGCGCGCTCGCGCCGCCGAGCTGGAGGAGAAAAGAAAGGCGTTGGAGGAGCAGAACAAGGGCCTCCGGGGCAAGATCGCTCGCCTAATGGACATCATCCTCCTCCCCTCTGGCGCGAGCCGGGCGCCCCAGTCTAGAGGCCAAAAATCTTCAGCGAGGCGGAGGTCGCCAAGAAGCTACGTGTCAACTCCATCAGCACCGCCGAATACACCCTGCAAGTCATGCGAGACATGCAGGTGTTGACAGAAGGTTTTGAGGAGATGACTGCGAGGGACTTGGTGCCGGAGCTGTTCTCCCCTCCCGCTTCCCCCTGACGAGAAGGAAGACAGCTTCGACTCACTCTTTAAGGATGTCTCCGGTTATAAGGATGACTCTGGAGGGGAGGGAGAGAGCTAGCTCGCCCCCCCTTTTTTTTGCTTTTTTCTGTAAATCTTTCTTCCCTCATTTTTTGTAATCTCGACGAGGCGAGCTTCCCTTTTGTAATGAAATGTATATTAATGAAATATCACTTTGCCAAATCTTCCTTCTCTTTTCTGTGTTTACTTTCTGTACTGTACTCACGCGCATGCGCGACCTCGCTAGGATAGCATTCGCTGTTTGAATGTACTTGAGTTAGGATACGTACCCGCGCAGGGACCCCGAGATCTCGCCACCTCTTGATAACAGGGCTAGGCTACTCGCCGAGCTGGGCCTGCGACCATCCAACTCGCTTTGGGGATCCTTCCCTTTAGAGACTTGTTATAAACCAAAATTTCCCAAGTAAAATCTCGATGGGGTGGAATGTAACTGTCGAGAACCGTCTTGGCTCTCCCTTCTTTAGTAGATGCCGAGATCTCGGTTCGCCATTTTTGACCCTGCCTTGCTTAGATAGTGCCACCCCATGGTGGTTACCGAGATCCCGGCTCGCCACTACCTGCTCGTCTGGGGATTGTTGGGTCTGATTCCCCCCAGCTTCTGCCTCAAGTTCAACTTCAGATGCCTTGTGTTGATTGGCAATCGCAGCCCAGGACTTGGTTTTGGAGCAACAACTTTATCCACCGGGGACCCCTGCCCTGTCAGCTAGGTGAAAGCCTGACAGCGGGTGCAGCTTGGCACTTAGCTCCAGAGCGAGAACAACGTCCACCGAGGACCCCTGCCCTGCCAGCTAGGTGAAAGCCTGACAGCGGGAGCTGCTCGGGACTTAGCTCCAGAGCAAGAACAACATCCACCGTGGACCCCTGCCCTGCCAGCTAGGTGAAAGCCCGATAACGGGAGAAAGCTCGGGACTTAGCTCCAGAGCAGCAACAATGTCCACCGAGGACCCCTGCCCTGCCAGCTACGTGAGAGCCTGACAGCGGGAGAAAGCTCGGGACTTAGCTCCAGAGCAGCAACCGGGCGCTACCATCGGCCCAATCAGCTAGGTGAGAGCCTGGCGGCGGGTGTTGAGCATCAACCAGATTTTCCTTGGGCCATCCACCGGGCGCTACCACCGGCCCAATCAGCTAGGTGAGAGCCTGACGACGGGTGTTGAGCATCAACCAGACTTTCCTTGGGCCATCCATCGGGCGCTACCACCGGCCTAATCAGCTAGGTGAGAGCCTGACGACGGGTGTTGAGCATCAACCAGACTTTCCTTGAGCCATCCACCGAGCACTACCACCGGCCCAATCAGCTAGGTGAGAGCCTGACGACGGGTGTTGAGCATCATGCTGACTTTCCTTGGGCCATCCACCGAGCGCTACCACCGACCCAATCAGCTAGGTGAGAGCCTGACGGCGGGTGTTGAGCATCAACTGGACTTTCCTTTGGCCAACCACCGAGCGCTACCACCGACCCAATCAGCTAGGTGAGAGCCTGACGGCGGGTGTTGAGCATCAACCGGACTTTCCTTTGGCCAACCACCGGGCGCTACCACCAACCCAATCAGTTAGGTGAGAGCCTGACGGCGGGTGTTGAGCATCAACCGGATTTTCCTTTGGCCAACCACCAGACGCTACCACCAGGCGCTACCACCAACCCAATCAGCTAGGTGAGAGCCTGACGGCGGGTGTTGAGCATCAACCAAACTATTCTATTCACCCAAGTCTCATGTTGTTCCTGTCAAGCAAATGAATCATTAACAAATAATAAGAACGTGAAAAAACTATCTCATTACTTTCGTGGGTAGAATCGTTTTAGGTCATCACTGCTTCAGGTATGACTGAGGGGTTCCCCCTCTACATCTTGGAGGTGATATCCTCCTGACTTCAAGGCCTCTCGGATTACATAGGGACCTTCCCAGTTGGGGTTCATCTTGTCGACGGATGCCGAACTCCCGACCGCGTCGACCTTCTTCAGGACCAAGTCCCCTTTTGTAAATTGCTTGATTATGACATGCTTGTCAAAATACTTGGCCATTCGCCGCTTGATCTCCTCTTGCCGGATGGCTGACAAGTCGTGCAACTCTTTCACCATATCATGGGAGAGCCGAAGCTCGTCCTCGTTCTCGGCCTTCCATTCCTCCCTGCCTTCATCTGCTGCCACCACCCGCGGTGTTCGGACCTCGAATTCTTCTGGGAGCTCGACCTCATAGCCGTGGGAGAGCTTAAAGGGAGTCTCTCCCGTGGCAGTGTTTGGGGTGGTCCTTAGGGCCCAGAGGACTGAATGAAGTTGTTCTACCCAGCTCCCCTTCAAGTTCTCCACCTTCTTCTTTAGGAGGTTCGCGATGATCTTGTTCGCCGCCTCCACCTGACCGTTGCTCCTGGGATGATGGACCGACGCGAACCTGAGATCAATCCCCAGCTACCCGCAGAAATTGATGAACTCGACGCTAGCAAACTGTGGCCCATTGTCCGTGACAATGGCCTGGGGCAGTCCATGCCGGCAGATGATCTCTCCCCATACGAAGTTCTTGATTACCTGGGAGGTCACCTTGGCCAGCGCCTTCACCTCCAACTACTTAGAAAAATAATCGATCATGACCAGCAAGAACCTCCTTTGCCCACTGGCCTGAGGGAAGGGTCCTACCAGATCCATTCCCCAGATGGCGAAGGGCCAAGGTGCCGTGATGCTTCTGAGCCGCTGAGCCGGCAGTAGCTGGAGAGGGGCGAACAATTGGCACTTGTGACACTTCTTTGTGAATTTAGTGACATCCTGGCCCATGGTCGGCCAGAAGTACCCTTGCCTGACTATCCTTCCATCCAAGGTCTTGCTCCCCGAGTGACTCCCGCACTCTCCGGAATGGACTTCTTCCAAGATCTTCTGAACTTCAGAAGTACCCTTGTCTGACTATCCTTCCTTCCGATTTCAATTTGATTCTGCTCTCCAAAATTTAGATGAGAATAATTTTTATTCTAGTGATATTTCTCTGTCTTCGAATCTTCTTCCTATGGAGGGACATGAATCTTCGTGCACCCCCATTGTTTCTTTTACCAAAGTTCAAGAAATTTTATTGTACCGAGAGTTTTTCAATATTATGACACGTCAGACAAAATAGAGGAAGAACAACTTTCTTCTCCTACTCCGCCCGAATCTTTTCCTTTATGTCATGAATTTTCACAAAATTCTCCTATTTTTGTTGAAAATGAAATTCATGAACATTTTGTATCCGATGATTTTATTTCTCTTGGTAATTCACTAGAATTTTCTAATGAAAATTTTATTTTTTAAAGTAAACAACCGACACTTAATTCTTTTCTTTTACATGAAACTCCTCTATGTGAAATTGTTTCTGATTTGTTTAATTTTGATTATTTTCTTCTAAATATTTTCCTATAAAAAATGAGCCGTGGCTTGTTGCAATCAAACTTCTTCAACAATCCATTTCTTGCTTATCTACAAAAATCCAAATCACTTCAGGTATGTACCAGTGATTTGGATTTACATTTCCAAGATAATGGTCAAAAGAATAATCAAGAATTTAGCAGAGTAGCCGGACGATCGACTTCATAATATTCACTGAAGCGTGAATTAAGGGAGTTGCATGTGCGCATTTATTTTTATTTGTTTTTTAGCTAACAATAACCGTCTAGCTTAAAGACATGAAAAAAAGCGCTCTTGGAAGACACCCTTTGATTATTTTATTTTTCTTGCAATTTCTTTTCTTGTTTCTCCCCTCCTGCTTGACTTATAAACATTGAAGACAATATTTATTTTTAAGTATGAGGATGAGTTCTCTTTATTTTGTTTTAAATTAAAAATCCAAGAAATAAAGAATCTTTCATGATTATAAAAAATATTTTTTCTTTATTTTCAATTTTGTTTTGAAAAATTCACAAAATACAAATTTTTTTGTAAAATTTTAAAATCAAATTTCTTGCGAAAGGGCCGTGTTGGGCTTTCCTACCCTGGCGAAAGGCTCTTGAATCACCTCTCCTGTGGAAAAACCCACTCAGCGAATATGAGGTTGTACACAATCTCCGCTCTTTGCGAGCGAGTCCTACGCTCGGAAAGAAAAGTCCAACCCCTAATATTCGGTGAGTGCATGCTGACCCGGAACTCTGGAAGGTAATCTTTTATGGGTCCCACTTCGACCATATATATGTATATACGCCAGGGCATGCCTCCAAGATTTCATCCCTCCTGCTACAAATTATCGCCCGAGCTCTCGCATTGCTTCGAAGATGTATGCCAAACGAGCCGCGAAACCGCTCTCGCAAGAGGTCCATGATCGTCTTGCCGCTGCTCAGGCGAGGGCTCGCGCCGACTGCGCTGGGTTCGCCCCCTGGCTCTCGGCAAAAAGGCCTGCGGATTCGGCCTACCGACGGAAAAAAGGACAAGTCAGTTCGGCGAGACCATTCTAGGAACGAGCCAGCCTCGCCGACCCCAACCCCTGCTCGCGAGGAGCCTGCTGCTCTGACGGAGGTATGTTTCTTGTCCCGCCGTTTGGCGCGAACCCCCAAAGCTGGCTTGTCACATTGATACGCTACCCTTCTCGCAGGGAACGGTTCCTGAAGACGCCGCCAATACCCCTCCGATGAATACCGAGTCCACCCGGCTTCCTGTCGAAAACTTAACGTCGGTCTCGGAGGTTGCCCTCCTGATTACCCAGGCCGAGTCTTCGATTGCTCCCGGTAACTCTCTCGCCTGGATTTCACTTATACTAGTTTGTTTTTTCCTTCTTTCACTTTCATAGCTTTCCGCAGCACCCACTTTCGAAACCTTGGGTACCGTCAACCGAGGCGCAGGACTCCTGCCGCCAAGGACCCTATCGATCCTGCGACCGACCTTCCCCTCTCGCCCAGGAGAACTGCTGACAAGTCTCCTGTTCTCGCGCCGGACTCTCGCCTACCCGGTGGGGAGGACACTGCCCTTTCGCATCCGACCGAGACTCATTCACTGGGGCAGACATCCTTCCCCCCGGGTAGGGGAAAAACGCACCGCCCACTCCTTGGGAACCCTTTTGAAGGGCGGCCTGGATCTTCTCGTCATCAATCAGGTAAACAATGCCCCTTCTCGCGTCTTGATTATTCTTCCCGCTCCTGAATTGTCCCTGACAGTCCTCTTACCAGTTCATCAGGAGCCTGCGGAAGAGCCCGACGCAGATGAGGTGGTGATCTCGCCGCCGCCTTCCCCGAGCGAGATGCTGAGCTTCCTCGAGGCCTCCAAAAATGCCGAGAAGCAGAGGGAGAGGATAGCGGAAGTCCTGTCAAAGCTTATATGGATGCGGCGAGAGGACTCTCTGCGGGAAACTACCCTCCTGACATCGATTGAGTGGCGTCTAAGCGTGATCGAGCGGGACTACATGCATCTTCTTGGCGAGACGGATCGCATGCGAGGCGGAAGCGAGGAGACCTCTCCCGGAAGGCACATCGCGCGGGCTCGGGACCAACTGCGTCTGGTCCACCAGGAGCTCACCGCCGTAACAGCTTATCATTATCCACGAGTGCCCCCGAGGACAGGGAGGCGAGGTCGGGGTCGCTGGCGGTGTGAACAGTACTGTGCCCTATGGGCTCTCGCCCCCTCTTGCCCCAATCTCTTGGCCTACCCTTCTCGCATGTACCTTTTTTATTTATGTGATGAACATTTGAATATTTATTATATGTTAACATGACTCTCGCTCTGCGAGAGGCCTATTGTGTATAACCTCTTATTTTTTCGCGCCCTTCTGTCTTGCCGAATGATTAGCTCTCGAGCTACCTTTCCTTTTTATACTTGTCGCCACTTTGTTCTTACCCGGGATCCCTCCCGGAGGCTTTTGCCATCTGTAGGTATAGGAAACGCTAGCGAGACTGAGCGGAGTACGAAGCGTCAAATTATTAAAAATTGCTATCCGCACTTCCGCCATTAGGAAAAAACGTCATGATTACCATATTCTTCTCTAAATAGGCCGGCTTACCAACCACATTTACTTTCACTTGCTTCCGAACCTTCGTCTTCTTTCTTCTCTTACGCTCTCGCCGTTCTCTGCTGCCTCGAGCCTCTCGCCCACCAATTTTCTCTCCCTTTCTGCCTTCCAATGCCGGACGAGACTGGGGGTCGTACTAAGTATGCGCAGAACTTCGTTGAACACAACTTCCCCCCTTGCCGCTTAACCGAGATGGAGTTTGCTTCCATAACCGGGAACTACATTCCCCCTGAGTTCGCCACGCGCAATCCCGGGAACGAAGACAGAGTCAACTTCCTGCCGGAAGGGGAGCTGGCCATACTGCTGAAGCATTTTGAGATAGGGTTCCACCTCCTCCTCTGGCTGGAAGTGCGCCAGGCCCTCCGGTACTATGGAGTGGTCCCGACCCAGCTCAATCCTAATTCTGTCGCGCTGCTAGTGGCTTTCGCCTGCTACATGCGCGCGGAAAGGATCGAGTTCAATTTTTCCATCTTCCGTAAACTGTTCAACTTCCGGGCAAAAAACGGTATCGTCTTCTTCTCGGGGCAGACGATCAAGACCATCGGTCTCGCAAACAAGAATCACAACTGGGCCTAGAAGTTCGTCTTCGTGTGCGGGAACTTCAGCAATGTTCCCCTCTTGCCGGTGCAGTATGATGAGGCGACTTACCGGCCTCCGACACTTGGGGGACGCGAGACGGCCATCCTCTCATTCTTTGGGACCAAGAACTTTGACGTCAAGTTTTTGCGGCGGAATCTCGACTTTCTTCCGCCAGTTCCCGCCGGGGAAGGTACCCTTCCGCCTTGCTCATTTAACTCTTACTTCAAATTTTAAGACTAACCTTTATGGCTTTCACAGGTGAGCGAGAGATCCCCCTCCACCAACCTTTCGATGAGGCCAGGGGTTCCGCCGTCACCTTGGCTCTCGCCCATTCCGCAGCTCTCGCTTGCCGGAATGAGCCGGGCTCCTCCCAGCCGAGCGTCCGGAAGCGAAAGCCTGACGCTCCCTCTTCCGTCTCTTCCAAGAAGTCCAAGCCATCTGGGACGGATAAGAGCAAGTCCGTCGCCGAAACACCAGCCGAAGCCCCGCCTGCCGCAGGTGAAAAAGATGTCGCTGCGCAGGTTGCTACTGCCTCGAAGGTGGTTCCCGCCGAACCGGTGCCGAGAGGGCATCCAAATTTTGGCCTGGGCGGGAAGCACCTGGATGAAGAGGGCCAACCCCTCCTGCTATGGGACCCGGAGGCGAACCGGGTCTCCATCTCGTCGCTCCTTCCCTCGTGGATGGAGCAGGAAACAAGCAGCGGCGAAGCCTTCGCTCTCGGCTTCGGGCTCTACAGCCGAATGGACGCGAGCGTATATGACCAGGAGTCTACAAAGGCTCTCGCCCATGAAGCCGTTCTGTTGGAACACCCTATTACTAATTTGGGTAAGGATCACTATGTTTGTCTTAGGAAACCAGGTTGACCTAGTTGTATAGTTGTAAAGGTCAACACTAGAATGTGTCTAGGGCTTAGAATTTAGGTTTGAGCTGCCCCCAGGACCATTCAAGCAATCAGACTTAAAGCTGAGGCAAAGACAATTATCGTCGAGCTTAGGTCGACGAAACGTCGAACTCCGTTCGACGCTCTCTGAGCTCAACCTTGCTAACGTCGTCGAGCTTCGGTCGACGTTCTTCGAGCTCAGGTCGACGATCACTCTTCTCTTATTCTTCAGGTCGCTGAGCTCGGTTCGACGATCTTCGAGCTCAGTTCGACGTTTTCTGTCTGTTTGATCTTTTTCATCTCTGAGCTCAGTTCGATGATCGTAGAGCTCAGATCGATTATTTTCTAAGAGATCGACGTTTTTAAGGATTCAAAAGCTGTCAGTCTTTGGAATGTTTTTGAATTCTCTCAGCATTTATGTTAAGAAGATCTGCCAGCCGTTTTTCTTTATTCTGGAGCAAGTTTCAGGGAATTATTCAGAGAATGTTTTATTGGACTTTCCTCTAGAAGACAAAAACTTTTATGGAAGACATTTATGACTGCCAACGACTATCTTTGTCAAGAAATTCTTCAGAAAATTAGATCCTTCTTTTTTTCTTAAGTCATATAGATACACAAGATAAAACACATAGCAGGAGAACAAGAGATTAACAGTGACAGATAACAAGTGATCAATTCTGAAGAATCAGTAGAACAATCTCTTTGCTTACTGAAAAGTGGTCATAGCTTCATCATCAAGAACTCCAGACACCAAATATTTCAGCATCTGCTGGAATCATCTTCTGTTGGAGATCTGAAGCCTCTGAAGACCTATCACCCTGAAGCAAAGCTCTCACTCCTGAACCATTCTATATCTCAGGGGGAGCTTTGACATCATCAACAATCCACTAGTCTTCTTTCATTTGATTTGAGAACAGAGAAGACAACATCAACCTCTTTACTTTTTCTTTTCCTGCTGTAAAAGGGTTATTTAGACTCCCTTCAAAAGTTTTGAGTGTGGTTCTGAGAGCCTTGTCAAAACTCAGTGGTGGAAAGACACCTTATCAAAAAAATCTAGTTTTGGTTTTTGAGCACCTTATCAAAAGCTCATTGGTGTCAGGACACCTGATCAACTCATCCTGAGTGGATTCCTACCAAGGGTGGTAGAGGAGTGGATGTACCCAGGCTTTTGGGGAACCACTATATTTTCCTTGTGTCTTCTGACTTGCTTGTGTGATTGTTTTGCTGTGTGCTGTGCTCTTTATTTCATTGTTTTTTAATTCATTACTGGCACTCTACACTATAATATAAATTGAATTTTATATGTGCTGATTATTTCAAAACTGTGAAATTAATTTAAATAAACTCTATTCACCCCCTCTAGAGTTGAGATAGTTCTTGCTCTCACTTTCAATTGGTATCAGAGGGAGGTTGGTTGCTCATACAGGCTAATACCTGAACCAAAAGATCCTTGATAAGATCAATCTCTTAAGAGGGTTATTTTCACTATATCTATCTATTTATATAGACATGACACAGAACAAAGATTATGCAAGCACCAGACCTACAGTGTGCAACCTTTCCAAGTTTGCACTTTAGAAGGCAAGGATTAAACTTTATATGAATTCTATTGATGAGGATATATTTAATTCTGTTTTGACAGTGTGCCCAACACCTCCAGAAACCACAAGTACAAGTACTGTTCCACCTCCCTCAGGAACAGATGCAGACATAAAGAAATGGAAAACTGCAGATGCAAAGGCCATGAACATCTTAGCTCAGACAATGTTTGATGAGATATTTCAGAAGGTAGCTGACTGCAACTCAGTCAAAGGAATTTGGGACAAGCTCTCTGAAATTGTCTCAGGGTCTGCTGATGAAAGGAAAGACAGGAGATCCCATCTGATAAGCTAATATGAGAACTTCAAAAAGGGAGAAGCTGAATCAGTGGCTGACATGTACAATAGACTAAGTCTGATTGTCAATGAGTTAAAGACTTTGGATAAAGAAATCTCATTGACTGAGCTGAATGACAAAATCTTAATGTGCTTCCCCAGCACTTGGGATTCAAGAATCTGGCCAATCAAAGATGCCAGAAGTCTAAATGAGATTACCACTGAAGCTCTCTTGGGCAAGCTCAAATCCTATGAGCTGCTCATTAAAAATAGAGAAGAAGAACAAAAAGCTACTTCTTCAGTCACAAGGAAAGAAAAGACCATAGCCTTTAAAGCTGCAGAAGAGGAGCCTGAAGATAAAGCTACAGGAAATGATGAGCTCCTAAGTCTACTGGCCAAAAGATTCTACAAGATGACCAGAAAAGACTTCAGAAAGAGAACATACAAGGGTCATGATAAACCAAGGTATGATAAATCAAATAACAATAAAGAAATCATATGTTTTGTTTGCAGGAAACCAAACCATATTGTGCCTGACTGTCCAGAAAATAAGAACAAGGACAAGAAAGATAGAAGAGAAAGAAGAAAGGAAAAAGACTTCAGAAAGAACAGCTCAGACAAACCCTCCTTCAGCAAGAACAAACATACAAGGAAGAGATTTGTTGCTGAGACATGAAGTGAAACTGAAGAGGACTCTGAAGCCTCATCCAGCTCCAGTGATGATGAGGATGATGCTGATGAAAAGGAATTCTGCATGATGGCTATCAATGCGTCTCAAACAGACTCAGAAGCAGAAGAGTCAGAATCAGATTCAGAAGCTCAACTAGAAGAAGATCAGGTAATCAATTCATTTGATTTCAGTTCTGAGGATTTTAAACATGAGTTTAAAGTACTATGCCTAGATCTGTTGGAGTCTGAGAAGGAAATCACTTCCCTCAGAAAACAACTATCTGAGTATAGCACTATAAAATCAGAGAACCTCAAACTCTCTGAGGAGTTGGAATGCTGTAGGGAGGAGATAGCTTCACTGAAAAGTGAACTATCAAAAGCCAAAAAGTTTGAAGAATCCCTAAATGGGAGAAGTATCAGACTGATGGACATTACAAGCATAGTGAACTCTAGACTTAATAGTACACTGGGCTTGGGTGCTTTATCCAGCCAACCTACAATATTAACAACTCCAATCAAATTTGTCTCTGACAAAGGGAAGGGAGTAGTAGAGGTAGCTAGGAAGAATGCAGATCTGCCAAAGAAAATTACAGTTCAACAGATTGCGTCGAGCAGAGCTCGACGATCGTCGAACAGAGCTCGACGATCTAACCCAAGATCGTCGACCTCAGCTCGACGATATCCAAACTCTGAACTCCAGTATAATCGATCTTCGAACAGAGATCGACGATCTGACCCAAGATCGTCGACCTCAGTTCGACGATCGTCGAACAGAGATCAGGTCTGTGAACAATCCTTCAATGGTACATCTAGATTTAATCCTAGAAGTCCCACATCCCAAGGCTTTAACCCCTATACTGAATGGATAGTACCTCCTAGGAGATACCATCCTGAAGGTTATAAGAGTCAACCTGGGATGTCTTTCATTTCTGAATTCAAGGGATATCAACCTAGGCCCAAGGTTAACTGGGTCAAAAACGAATAAGTTGTTCATGTGCAAGTGAAGACCTATCCAGTATCTAACCAACAATGGTATCTGGATAGTGGTTGTTCAAAGCACATGACAGGGAACAGGGAGAACCTATCATCCTTCATAATCAAACTTGGACCCAAAGTGATTTTTGGTGATTCAAATTTTGGCCAAACCAAAGGATATGGTGCTGCTCAGATAGGCTCAGTCACTTTCAAGAAGGTGGCATATGTAGAAGGACTGAAGCACAACCTGATAAGTATCAGTCAGCTATGTGATGAAGGATACAAGGTGACTTTCAACAAATCCCTGTGCAAGATCAAGTCAGAGGATAATACAACTGTGTTAACAGGTAAAAGGACAGGTAACATTTACTTAGTAGATTTTCTTTCATCTAAAGTAGATATTTGTTTATTCAATTCCATATCTAAGCCAAATGTCTTATGGCATAAGAGATTAGGACATCTAAACCTTAGAACCATTGCTAGGCTCTCCAAGGACAACCTTGTTAGAGGACTACCTTCTGGCCCCTACAAGAAGGAAGGACTCTGCAAGGCTTGTCAATTAGGCAAGCAAACTAAAAATAGCTTTAAGTCACTTAATAAGAGTGATTCACCTAGGATTTTGTATCTGTTACACATGGATCTTTTTGGACCCATTACAGTATAAAGCTTAGGAGGGAAGTCCTATACTTTAGTGGTTGTAGACGACTTCTCAAGATTCACTTGGGTATTCTTTCTGAGGAATAAGTCTGATAACTTTAAGTGTTTGACAGAGTTTCTCAAATGTATACAGATTGAGTTCAACACTCACATTGCCCTGATCAGAAGTGATCATGGGACAGAGTTTGATTCTCTTCTTATGCAAGAGTTCTGTCAAAGTGAAGGGATCAGACACACTTTCTCAGCTCCTAGAACTCTTCAACAAAATGGGGTAGCTGAAAGGAAAAATAGAACCCTCATTGAATCTGCAACTACATTATTGGCAGATGCTCACCTACCTCTATCCTTTTGGGCTGAGGCAGTGAACACCTCCAACTATGTTCTGAATAGAAGCTTGATACATAAACTAAAGGGCAAGACTCCCTATGAATTGCTCAAAGGGAAGAAACCTAAAATAGGCTATTTTAAAATTTTTGGCTGTACTTGTTATATTCATAATAATGACAAGAAGTATCTAGCAAAATTCCAAGCTAAAGCTGATGAAGGAGTGTTTCTGGGATACTCCATGATCAGCAAGGCCTATAGGGTATATACTAAATCTTCTTGTAAAATTGAAGAATCTGTTCATGTTACTTTTGATGAGACTAACATGTGTTATAAGGAGAAGTCTACTTCTACCATAGAACCTTTGCAGGTACACTCTATTTCAGAAAATATGGACAGATTACAGGTTAAAGAAGAGGATACAACCTCTCAACAAAAGAATGAGAGTAGTGATGATGAAGAAGAAGTTCAACCTCTTGAAGAAAATCATCCTGAAGAGCCAGTTGTTATTTCACAAGAGGAAACAACAACACAGGTTGGTGAACAATCAACACCCCCTGTTGATTTAATAACAACAAGAGATCATCCAATCACCCAAGTAATTGGAGACATCTCAGCTGGTGTGCAAATCAGAAATCAGGTCAACCAGAACCTGATGCACACTTGCTTCCTATCTCAAGTTGAGGCTCAATCCATTCAAGATGCAGAGCAAGATCCACACTGGATCATTGCAATGCAAGAGGAGTTGCATCAATTTGAAAGGAATAAGGTTTGAGAACTAGTGCCTAAGCCAAAGGATCACTCCATTGTTGGAACAAAGTGGGTGTTCAGAAACAAGCTGGATGATCAAGGAGTTATTGTCAGAAACAAGGCAAGGCTAGTTGCTCAAGGCTACTCTCAACAAGAAGGAATAGACTATGACCAGACCTTTGCACCAGTTGCAAGGTTAGAGGCCATTAGAATATTCCTAGCTTATGCTGCTCACAAAGATTTCAAGGTCTACCAGATGGATGTGAAGAGTGCATTTCTCAATGGGGACATCAAAGAGGAAGTCTATGTTAGACAACCTCCAGGTTTTATCTCTCTAACTCACCCTGATTATGTTTTCAAATTGCATAAAGCTTTATATGGTCTCAAGCAAGCTCCTAGAGCATGGTATGAGACTCTAGCATGCTTTCTTCTGGAAAATGATTTTGTTAGGGGGAGAGTAGAACAAACTCTTTTTATTAGAACCCATAAGTCCCATACCCTACTAGTACAAATTTATGTAGATGATATCATATTTGGATCTACTGATTCAAACTTGTGCAGAAGGTTTTTCAACCTGATGCATTCCAAATTTGAAATGAGTAGCATGGGTGAACTCTCATTCTTCTTAGGATTGCAAGTAAAACAGCATGCTGAAGACATATTTATTTCCCAAACCAAGTATGCCAAAGAATTGGTTAAGAGATTTGGTATGTCTGAGGCATCCTGTATGAAAACACCCATGCCTACCAATGCTGTATTGGATGCTGATGAACATGGGAAACCAGTTGATCAGACAACATATAGAGCAATGATTGGCTCTCTATTGTACCTTACAGCTAGTAGACCAGATATAATATTTGCTACATGCATATGTGCTAGATTCCAAGTTAGCCCTAGAGAGTCACACCTAACTCTAGTTAAAAGGATTCTTAGATATGTAAAAAGTTGTCCAAATCTAGGACTCTGGTATCCAAAAGACTCAGGATTTGAATTAACTGGATTTTCAGATGCTGATTATGCTGGATGCAGAATAGACAGGAAAAGCACCAGTGGAACTTGTCAGTTCCTTGGTGACAGACTTGTCTCTTGGTTTTGTAAGAAGCAAACATCTGTGTCAACCTCAACTGCTGAAGCTGAATATATGGCTGCAGGCAGTTGCTGTTCACAAATATTGTGGATACAAAATCAGCTCATAGACTATGGCTATAACTTAGAGAAGTCTAAAATTTTTTGTGATAATACTAGTGCTATCTTTATAGCACAAAATCCAGTCCTCCATAGTAGGACAAAACATATAGAGATTAGACATCATTTTCTAAGGCATAATGTAGAGAAAAACAAAATAGAACTTCAATATATCCCAACTGATTTGCAAAGGGGAGATATTTTCACCAAGCCCTTGGATGAAAAGAAGCACAATTTCTTCCTAAATCAGTTAGGAATGTTAGATGGAGGCTGTTTAAAATAAACTCAAGATTTTGAAAAGTTAAAACAGACCAAGACTAGGCTAAAAAATCAGTTCTTTTTGTGTCTGTAGAATAAGTTTTGTCTCTGAACTGCGCTCGACGTTTTCCCAGAAATCGTCGAACGTAGATCGACGTTTTTCTAAAAATCGTCGACCAGAGATCGACGTTTCCGAAATCATCGATCTGAGTTCAGCGCCTCCGTTAGCTCCAGGATTCCTCTCTTTCTGTTCAGAGGTCGTCGAGCGGAACTCGACGCTTTTCAACATCGTCGAACGGAGATCGACGATATTGAAGTCTCTTCAGATTCCTTCTGTAGCCCAAATCGTCGAGCTGAGATCGACGTTTCGTCGAACCGAGCTCAACGATTTTCCGTTTCGCCGTCGAACCGTAATATAAAATCATTTCCTCGGCCGTCGTTCATCTTTTGCGCTTTCATACTCTCTGCAACTTTCTCTCTTTTCCTCCAAATCTTCTACGCTTGGTTGCGTTTGGTTCTGTGTTGCAGGTACAGATGGCTGGCTCCAGTGCTGCCATTTCCAAGATGAAATTCGACACCGGTTTTGATATTGACATGAATTCATTTGATGGAAGTGATCAGCGTTTCAAAGACATTCTCAACCTATTCAGAGAACAGCAGCTATCATAGATAATGACTACCAGAATGAAGATTGCATCAGAAGAAATAAAAGAATGGTGTTTCACAGCGACAGATGAGAATGAGAATTCTGTCGTCGGCTCCATAAAAGGGGCTCAGGTACAACTGTCCCCGGCTCTTCTAACTGAAGTTTTTCTTCTTAGTTCTGGAGATGATTCCATAGATTTATCTGGAGAGGAATATGACTCTATGCTTGATAGAATGGGTCACACTGCTGTGAACCCTAACAAATTACTGAAGAAAAATTTGTCTATAGAATATCAATTTTTGGCCGATGTAGTTGGCAAAGTGCTTCTGGCAAAGCACTCAGCCCATGATACTATTTCAAGATATCAGTTTTGTTTAATGGGAGCTCTGGTTGATAAGAAGCACCTAGACTGGGGATCAATATTTTTCAACCTGATCAAGAAGAAGCTGAATAAAACTTCTGTAAGTTTTGGGAGAATTCTAGGGGTTTATCTGCATTCCAGGTGCCCTGAGTTGCTAACCTCTGCTGGGATGTTCATTAATGCCTCCAAGAGGCTCTCCTGTGCCCTTTTCAGCAAATGGGACAGGCAGATTGTTAACCCTACCAGAGCTGCTGCTGCACCACTGACTTCAGGCACCAGGACTACCCAAGTCACTCCCTCTCAGGTTTCTGCCCCAGCAGAAGACTTGTCTGTTCCTTCCTCTCCTCCTCCAGCTGTCTCCATCCCAATCTCAACCTCAACCTCCTCTCAAACCTCAGTATTGGTATCTTCCCCCATTACCAGTTCACCACCAATTTCACCCCCTCCAGCATCTGCTTCAGAAGAATTCCATCCTCTTTTCTCTTATCCAACTTTCACCTCACCATCATTTTCTCTTGTAGATGATTCCTTTATGGATGATTCACCTTCCACTCCTCCTGAGCTTCCCTCAACTTCCTCCTATCAACAACTTCTCCAAGAAATTCTTTCCCAACCATCCTTCACCCAATCCCTTGCCTCATCCAGCTCCATCTCAACAACCTCTATCTTCACTATTCCACTGTCAGAGCCATCTATTCTTACACCTCCTATCTCCACATTCTCCATGCCATCAGCTCCAGCCACTCCTCCAGTAACTTCTACTTCTACCTCTACTCAAGCCCATCTTGAGCATGTAGATCTTCCTGTTTTGGCAGACAAACTCTATGAGCTGCTAGCTCCCAGGCTGACATCTCTGTTGGAGACCTTCTTGGCTCCACTCCTGAAACAAGTCCAGGAGTTGTCTACCAAGCTCTCCTCCTTTAGCTCCTCCCAGGCAATCCCTTCTACTGGGTGCCTTGATTCAGTTCTCCTTGAACCAAGGCAGGGGGGGATGCCTCATGAAGTAATGGATGTGCCTGAGTCTGCTCCAGCTCTTGCTCCTGCTCCTACTTTTGCAATGGACCTCCAGAGCCTGCTCTCTGATTTTGATACAGTTTATTTCAGTTTTCTGCCAGTTCAACATACTGAAGACCTTACTAAGGCCATTGTGCCTATAAATTACTGTGATCCCAGCCAAATTGCCTCATATGTAAATTCCTGCAAGGCTGTGGATGTTTATGCTTCCACCTCTAATGCTGCTACCAAGGCCATTGTGCCTATTGTTAATGAATCTGCTGCTGCTGCTGCTACAACAAGTTTGACTTCAGAAGATACTGAAATGCTCCTTGTGATTGAAGATACTGCTGCTGAAGAACTTGCTTCTTATCTGGAAGAACCTGCTGCTGCTCCAACTCCTGATGCTGTTTCTGTTTCAAGTGTTACTACTCATGCTGTTTCTGCTCAAATTTCTGCTGCTGCTGCTCCTGCCCTGACTCCTGATCAGTTGAAATTACAAGAGAAATATATTAAGAGCATTGATGACCTATATGATAGACCCCAAAGTTCAGAGAGTGATCAGTTTCAAACTGAATCTGATGATTCTACAAATACAATTGCCCAGAAAAGGAAGGCCAGAAGTAAGGCCATGATGAAAGTACCCCCAGCTCAAGCTAAGGATTCTAATGACATCCCTTATTATATTTTGCATGACTGCCCCATCTCTGAGCCCTGGATGCAGTATTCCAAGAACCAACTAAAGGCTATGAAGAAGAGAAGGAAGCTGGACAAGTATGAAAAGGGATCTTCTCAGTATCAGCCTCCTCCTCCTCCTCCAGATTCTGGTTCAGGCTCAGCCTCTCAAGCCCCAGCTTCCAGGCAAAGTTCCTCCCAGTCCTATCAAAGATATCACCCAAGGGGACTATATCAAAGAGGCTATCAATCTAGAAGGGGTCAATATAGAGGAAGCCAAAGAGAGCACAGATTTCAACAAAGGGAAGGACAAGACCATATTGATTCTACTTCAGGTCCTTTCCCTTATAGGCTAAAAGATACAGTTGTCTCCAGGACTCCTCATACTGATTCTGAGTCTATCAACAGATATGAACCTCCTGTTCCATTTGAGGATCCTGAGAACAACCCCTTGTCATGGACTGCCAGAATGAAAGAGCTTGCTGCTCTAGATCAAATGAAAAAGGCCAGAGAGCAAGACAAAGACATTTCCAACATTACAACCCTATCAGATCAGAGAAAGAAAGAACTAGAGAGATATGCTTCAAGGAAATTCTTTAATCCAGAAGATTATATGAAGCTGCATCCTGAGGCTATAGTTCCAAGGCTCAGATCTCAAACTTCCTTAGGTGCAGAAGATGACAGAAGATCCAAGAAAGAAGCCCTCAATACCAACAGGGAAATTATGTTTAAAAAGGGAACTGAGAAGAAGTGATTTGTGTAAGCTGAACAACCATCCACCTCTAAATATTTGCTGATATTTTTATCTGTGATCTGCAATGCTGCTATGTCTTTCTTCTTGCATTGTTGGTTTAACTTTTGTTTTGTCTGTATGCTTATTTATTTCCTATTTCTGTCTGTAAATAGTAATCCTAACCCAAATAGGGGGAGATTGTTTGAACACCCTATTACTAATTTGGGTAAGGATCACTATGTTTGTCTTAGGAAACCAGGTTGACCTAGTTGTATAGTTGTAAAGGTCAACATTAGAATGTGTCTAGGGCTTAGAATTTAGGTTTGAGCTGCCCCCAGGACCATTCAAGGAATCAGACTTAAAGCTGAGGCAAAGACAATTATCGTCGAGCTTAGGTCGACGAAACGTCGAACTCCGTTCGACGCTCTCTGAGCTCAACCTTGCTAACGTCGTCGAGCTTCGGTCGACGTTCTTCGAGCTCAGGTCGACGATCACTCTTCTCTTATTCTTCAGGTCGCTGAGCTCGGTTCGACGATCTTCGAGCTCAGTTCGACGTTTTCTGTCTGTTTGATCTTTTTCATCTCTGAGCTCAGTTCGATGATCGTAGAGCTCAGATCGACGATTTTCTAAGAGATCGACGTTTTTAAGGATTCAAAAGCTGTCAGTCTTTGGAATGTTTTTGAATTCTCTCAGCATTTATGTCAAGAAGATCTGCCAGCCGTTTTTCTTTATTCTGGAGCAAGTTTCAAGGAATTATTCAGAGAATGTTTTATTGGACTTTCCTCTAGAAGACAAAAACTTTTATGGAAGACATTTATGACTGCCAACGACTATCTTTGTCAAGAAATTCTTCAGAAAATTAGATCCTTCTTTTTGTCTTAAGTCATATAGATACACAAGATAGAACACATAGCAGGAGAACAAGAGATTAACAGTGACAGATAACAAGTGATCAATTCTGAAGAATCAGTAGAACAATCTCTTTGCTTACTGAAAAGTGGTCATAGCTTCATCATCAAGAACTCCAGACACCAAATATTTCAGCATCTGCTGGAATCATCTTCTGCTGGAGATCTGAAGCCTCTGAAGACCTATCACCCTGAAGCAAAGCTCTCACTCCTGAACCATTCTATATCTCAGGGGGAGCTTTGACATCATCAACAATCCACTAGTCTTCTCTCATTTGATTTGAGAACAGAGAAGACAACATCAACCTCTTTACTTTTTCTTTTCCTGCTGTAAAAGGGTTATTTAGACTCCCTTCAAAAGTTTTGAGTGTGGTTCTGAGAGCCTTGTCAAAACTCAGTGGTGGAAAGACACCTTATCAAAAAAATCTAGTTTTGGTTTTTGAGCACCTTATCAAAAGCTCATTGGTGTCAGGACACCTGATCAACTCATCCTGAGTGGATTCCTACCAAGGGTGGTAGAAGAGTGGATGTACCCAGGCTTTTGGGGAACCACTATATTTTCCTTGTGTCTTCTGGCTTGCTTGTGTGATTGTTTTGCTGTGTGCTGTGCTCTTTATTTCTTTGTTTTTTAATTCATTACTGACACTCTACACTATAATATAAATTGAATTTTATATGTGCTGATTATTTCAAAACTGTGAAATTAATTTAAATAAACTCTATTCACCCCCCCTCTAGAGTTGAGATAGATCTTGCTCTCACTTTCACGTTCGAGCCTAGCTGCGCGCGTTCGAGCTTGCGCACATGTCTGCGCGCCGCAGCCTCAGCATCGAGCGCAACCGGGGCGAGGCGCACAAGACGCGAGATCTCGCAGCTGTTGAGGTCGTCACCCATAAGGCCGACCTGGAGGCCTCGCGGAAACTTCTCGCCCTCCGCGCAACGATTGGAGTATGTGAAACTTTAGAGGCCTTCTGCCTCTTGACTTCCCGCCATTTACTCCTGTTTAGTTCTGACGACTTTCTTACAGGATTCCGCCCAAGCCCAACTATCGTGTGTGCGCGAGGCTGCTCTCATGGGCGAGATCGCGCTGCTGAAGGCCGAGCTCAAACAAGCGTAGGAGGCCAAGGCACCAGTTCCGCCGTCTCCAGTCGAGAAGGTCACACGCCACCAATACTCAAACTATGAGATAGAGGTGATGATGCTGGAGAATGCACAGGCGGCGACCAAGTGCGTGATCCAGGTGTTGCGGGAATCAGGATTCCTGAATGAGGGCGGAAAGACGCTCATGCCACGCGGGATCCTCCTCCTGCTGTTTGATCTCATCCCTAAGCCCGCGAGAGAGGATGACTCCCCAGGTGAGGATGACAAAATAATCCTCTGTTGGTACCCTAGGTTTTGATTTGAGTTCAGTCCTCTCTCTCTGTCTCTTGACCCATGATTTATCTATGGTCAAAGGTTAGTTGATAGGTTAGATTCTCTAGTTGTGTAGAATTGATTTTCCAGATGAATATTTGGTTAAGTAGTTTTTCGTTCGACTATAGTCGAACGTCGCTCGACTATCGTCTATCGGCTGATCGACGATCGTCTATCAGTTGGTCGACGTTCTGTCTGCGTTGATAGCTCGACTATCTGTTGATAGGTCGACTATCTGTTTGTCTTGGTAGTTCGACTATCTGTTGATAGGTCGACTATCTGTGTCGCTTTGATAGTTCGACTATCTGTCCTGATAGTTCAACTATCTGATAGCTCGACTATCTGTTGATAGGTCGACTATCTGCTTGCTTTGGTAGTTCGACTATCTGTCCTGATAGTTCAACTATCTGATAGCTCGACTATCTGTTGATAGATCGACTATCTGTTTGTTTTGATAGTTCGACTATCTGTTGATAGGTCGACTATCTGTTTTCTGTGATAGGTCGACTATCTGCTTGATAGGTCGACTATCTGTTTCGTTTGGTAGTTCGACTATCTGTCCGGATAGATCGACTATCTGATAGCTCGACTATCTGTTCTGATAGGTCGACTATCTGCCGAGATAGTTCGACTATCTTCTTTGATAGTTCGACTATCTGGATCGTTCGACTATCTGTCCGATAGGTCGACGATCTCCGTGCGTCGTTCGACGATCTCCTAGGGTCGTTCGACGATCTCCTAGGGTCGTTCGACATTTTGCTGTATGCTCTTATTTAGTTTGTCGTCTTCTATGATATGACTAATTTAATATCTATTTTGGCATAGTTTATAAAAGATTATCTGAATAATTTATGACATTATTTCCATGCAATATCAGTTCTATTCTATATGCATGAGCTAATCTTTTCTGACAAAGTTGTTTGTCTTATAGCTGAGATATGCAATCTGCTTTATCTGCCAGGCTGTCCTTTATAGCCGTTAGACTCAAAAAGTCTTCCTTGGCCGTAAAGAGTTCTTTCTGATGTGACTTTCTCTTATATTATTTCATCAGAAGTATTTGCAGCTTCTTAGAAAGCTTTATCCTTTTATAGGATATCTGCCTGCTGTAGTTTGTTTTTGCTTTATGCTTTTTGCAGCCCAGCTTGCAGAGTTCAGAAAAAGACAAGATTCAAACTCAATTAGAGCCGTTGCTGCTGCTGATATATAAAGACTTATTTGAAGAAGAAATCAACTAGTTCACGGACATAAGAAATTCATTCAGCAAGCTTACAGCAAGAACAAGTTTAACTGCTCTCAGCAATCTTCACTCAACTGAGAAGTGTTAGCTCTTCTGCTCTTCTTCAACCTGAGTTCTCCTGTTCCAGGAAGTTCTAACTCAGAGATCTTTTGAAGAAAAAGAAGAAAAAGATAGCTGCTAGAAGATTTTTATTTCTTATTTTATATCTTCTTGTAGTTCTTCCTTCAGTATTTACTGAAGTGTTTCTGCACTGAAGCAAGACTTCACCTGGATGTTCTTTGAGCCAGGGGGAGCCTTGATTCTTTTAGAGCTGTCTAGCTCAGTGCAAGTTATTGTGCTTCTCTAATCTATTGTAAAATAGAGAAGACACCTTAACCCCTTTTCTCCCTCCTGTACAGGGTTATTACTCCCTTCAAAAGTATCCCTTGGTGGCAGGACACCTGATCAAAAACCTGTGTTCGGTTTTTAGACACCTGATCAAAAGTCTAAAGGGTCTCTTGATCTACCTGAAGCAGATCTTGTTGGTGGCAGGACACCTGATCAAAAACCTGAGTGGATTCCTACCTTGTTGGTAGAAGAGTGGACGTACCCAAGTTGTTTGGGGAACCACTATAAATTCCTTGTGTCGTCTGGATTGCCTTGTTTAATTACTTGCATTGTGGCTGTGATTAGATCTTAACTAGGTTTGCTAGTTGCTGGATAGGATCCAAAGCTAAACTGTAATTACAGTTAGCTTTAGTTTGTGCACAACACTTGTATTAGGCTCTAAGGTTTAATCTTAAATATCTATAACTTTCATTCCGCATTTAACTCCAAGGGAGTTGAGTAGAAAGTCAACTTTGCTAAGTGCAATTTTTGATTACTCTATTCACCCCCTCTAGAGTAGTATCTATCCCTTCTCTTTCATCCTCGACGAGAGCGACGGGTCTACTAACGAATCATCCAGCGAGACATCCGACGACTCTTCCTGAGGATCTTCCGCCCCTTTTTGGTTTTAACTTGTAATTTTTTTTTTATGAATCTGTAAAGGGCGAGATCCCCCAAACAAATGTAACAACTTCAGTAATATATGAATGATCTTACTTTTTGCTGAAATGACTACTGCTTTTTATACTTTTCTTTGCATCTCACATTTTATTATCTGCCAACGAATCCGCACATTTGCGCAAGCCTTAGGCTCTTAGGTGATGACCGCCACCCGTTCAATGAATAGTCTTAAGTAAATTCTGCCGAGAGGGACATGCCGAGAGCCCCATGCCGAGATGAATGTACCGAGAGGACGGTGCCGAGATGGGTCAGGATTACCTCATCCCTACTCAGGATAAGTGTTAGCTATTTGAAAACCTGTTACCGAAGTGCTCCGTAATACTTGTCATGAGTCCAACGGCCCTGTCAGCTAGGCGAGAGCTTGGCAGTGGGAGCGGCTCTAGATCTGATTATTCCGAACACTTTACGTCTTGGCACCGAGCGAGCCGTCGGCCCTGCCAGCTTGATGGGAGACTGGTCAGCGGGTCTACTCGGGGTCGTTCAAACCAAGAACCTCTTTCCTTATCCCCCAAGCGAGCCTACAACTTTGCCAGCTAGTGAGAGCCTGATAGCGGGTCTACTCGGGGCCGAGTGCGCCTTCCAGCCTTGCCAGCTGATGGGAGCCTGGACAGCGGGATCTACTCAGGGTTTTTCATTCCATAATCTCTTTCCTTACCCCCCAAACGAGCCTATGACCCTGCCAGCTAGTGAGAGCCTGACAGCAGGTCTACTCGGGGCCGAGTGCGCCTTCCAGCCCTGCCAGCTGATGGGAGCCCGAACAACGAGATCTAATCGGGGTCTTTCATACCACAATATCTTTCCTTAGCCCCCAAGCGAGCCTAGGAACCTGCCAGCTAGTGAGAGTTTGACAGCGGGTCTACTTGGGGCCGAGTGCGTCTTCCAGCCCTGCCAGCTTATGGGAGCCTGGACAACGGGATCTACTCGGGGTCTTTCATACCACAATCTCTTTACCTTACCCCCCAAGCAAGTCTACGACCTTGCCAGCTAGTAAGAGCCTGGACAGCGGGTCTACTCGGGGCCGAGTGCGCCTTCCAGCCCTGCCAGCTGATGGGATCCTGGACAGCGGGATCTACTCAGGGTCTTTCATTCCACAATCTCTTTCCTTACCCCCAAGCGAGCCTACGACGCTGCCAGCTAGTGAGAGCTTGACAGTGGGTCTACTCGGGGCCGAGTGCGCCTTCCAGCCCTGCCAGCTGATGGGAGCCTGGACAACGGGATCTGCTTGGGGTCTTTTATACCACAATCTCTTTCCTTACCCCCCAACCGAGCCTACGACCCTTCCAGCTAGTGAAAGCCTGACAACGGGTCTACTCGGGGCCGAGTGCGCCTTCCAACTCAGCCAGCTGATGGGAGCCTGGATAGCGGGATTTACTCGGGGTCTTTAAAATCACAACCTCTTTACCTTCTCCCCCAAGTGAGCCTACGACCCTGCCAGCTAGTGAGAGTCTGATAGCGAGCCACTCGGGGCCGAGTGCGCCTTCCAGCCTTGCCAGCTGATGGGAGCCTGGACAGCGGGATCTACTCGGGGTCTTTCAAATCACAACCTATTTACCTTACCCCCCAAGCGAGCCTACGCCCCTGCCATCTAGTGAGAGTCTGGACAGCCGGTCTACTCGGGGCCGAGTGCGCCTTCCAGCCCTGCCAGCTGTTGGGAGCCTGGACAACGGGATCTACTCGGGGTCTTTCATTCCACAATCTCTTTCCTTACCCCCAAGCGAGCCTACGACCCTGCCAGCTAGTGAGAGCCTGACAGCGGGTCTACTCGGGGCCGAGTGCGCCTTTCAGGCCTGCCAGCTGATGGGAGCCTGAACAGCGAGATCTACTCTGGGTCTTTCAAATCACAATCTCTTTTCCTTACCCCCAAGCGAGCCTACGACCCTGCCAGCTAGTGAGAGCCTGAACAACTGGTTTACTCGGGGCCGAGTGCGCCTTCCAGCCCTGCCAGCTGATGGGAGCCTGAACAACGGGATCTACTCGGGGTCTTTCATTCCACAATCTCTTTCGTTACCCCCCAAGCAAGTCTACGACCCTGCCAGCTAGTGAGAGCCTGACAACAGGTCTACTCGGGGCCGAGTGCGCCTTCCAGCCCTGCCAGCTGATGGGTGCCTGGACAGCGGGATCTACTCGGGGTCTTTCAAATCACAACTTCTTTCCTTACCCACCAAGCGAGCCTACGTCCTTGCCAGCTAGTGAGAGCCTGACAGCGGGTCTACTCGGGGCCGAGTGCGCCTTCCAGCCCTGCCAGCTAATGAGAGCCTGGACAGCGGGATCTACTCGGAGTCTTTCATTCTACAATTACATTCCAACCTGGAGAGAAACAATTTTTAAAATATCATATTACAATGAAATGTACAATTTTATCCACCCTAAGGGTAAAAATGTTTCAGGTCGTCGCCACTCCAAGTGTGGCCGATGGACACCCCTTCCACATTCTGGAGGTGGTATTCCCCCGACCCCAAGGCCTTCTCAACTATGTAGGGACCCTCCCAGTTAGGATTGAGCATTCCAACGACCGCTGACCTTCCAGCGGCATCGACCTTCTTCAAGACCAGGTCTCCCTCTTTGAACTGCTTTATTATGACATGCTTATCGAAGTACTTGGCCATCCTTCGTTTAATCTCCTCCTGCCTGATGGCGGCCACGTCGTGAAGTTCCTCTATCATGTCTACCGAGAGTCGTAACTCTCCTTCATTTTCTTCCCTTCATTCCTCGTCTTTTCTGCTAGCGGCCACGACTCGCGACGACTGAACCTCAAACTCCACGGGCAAGACCGCCTCGCACCCATGAGAAAGTTTGAAGGGGGTCTCTCCGGTGGCCGTGTTGGGGGTTGTCCGCAGAGCCCACAATACCGAGGGGAGTTGCTCCACCCAACTCCCCCTTAAGTTCTCTACCTTCTTCTTAAGCAGGTTCACGATGATTTTGTTTGCCGCCTCCACCTGGCCATTGCTTCTTGGGTGGTGGACGAAGGCAAACCTGAGGTCAATCCCCAACAGGGTGCAGAAGCTGATGAATTCTTCGCTGGTAAACTGGGGCCCATTATCCGTGACAATGGCTTGAGGCAACCCATGTTGGCAGATGATCTCCCCCCATACGAAATTTTTGATGATTTGGGAGGTCACCTTGGCCAACGCCTTGACCTCCAACCACTTTGAGAAATAGTCAATCATGACCAGAAGAAACCTTCTCTGCCCGCTCGCCGGGGGAAAAGGTCCAACCAAATTCATCCCCCAGATGACGAAAGGCCATGTCGCCGTGATGCTTCGAAGCCTTTGGACGGGCAAGAGTTGGAGGGGGCATATAACTGACACTTTTGGCACCTCCTTGCAAACTCCGCCGTATCCTTCCTTAGTGCTGGTCAGAAGTACCCCTGCCTGACCACCCTTGCTTCCAAAGTTCTGCCTCTCGAGTGACTGCCACATTCGCCAGTGTATTTCCTCCAGGATCCGCGGGATCTCTTCTTCTGCCACGCATCGCGCCAGGAGCCCCTATAACATCTTCCGATGCAGCCCTCCTTCATGCATTAAGTTGTGTGCTGACTTGTGCCTGAAGCCTTTTGCATCTTTTGTCCCCTCGGGAAGTTTACTCGTAGTTAGGAAAGTTACAAAGGGATCCACCCACGAGGGCCGCCGATCCACTTCCATCAACTCCCCCTCCTCGATCGCCGGGCGGAACAACTCAGTCAAAGTTCCTCCACCCCGGGGTCCGAACTTAGCCAACCGATCGACTGCTGCACTCTCCTCCCTGGGGACATGTTGGATTGAAAATGTCCAGAACCCGCCGACGATCACCCTTACCTTGGACAAGTACTTCATGAGGGTAGGCTCCCTAGCCTCATACTCACCCCTGATTTGTGACGCCACTACCAACGAGTCCGTGGATACTTCCATGTCATGCACCCCGAGCTCTTTGGCCAATCGCAGCCCTGCTATGACAGCCTCGTACTCCGCCTGATTATTGGTGACGGGGAAGTGCAAGACCACGGCCTGTTCTATGGTGACCCCCTGAGGGCTTACTACCACTACCCCTCCTCCTAGAGAATGTTTCCCCGAGGCTCCGTCATCCAACATCTTCCAAGCATCCTGCGGCGGCGACTTCTCACCTTCTACCTCGACGACGTAGTCGGCCAAGAAATCGACCACCACTTGGGCCTTGATGGAGAGCCGCAACACGAAAGTGATATCAAATCACTCAACTCGATAGACCACTTGGCCAACCGCCCCGAGTGCTCTACCTCTTCGAAAATTTTCCGCAGAGGGTGATCCGTCACTACCTTGATCGAATGGGCCTGAAAGTACGACCTAAGCTTCCTGACCGAGATGATCAGGGAGAAGACCAACTTCTCCAGGATGGGGTAGCGGAGCTCCGTCTTCTTCAAGATTCTGCTGACGTAGTATATGGGCAACTGTTTCTTCCCCTCTTACTTGACCAACACGGAACTCACAGCTTCCGCCCCCACTCCGAGATACAAAGCTAGGTCCTCCCCCTCTTTCGGGCTCTCAAGGAGCGACACTTAGGAGAGTTGTCCGTTCAGTGCCTGGAAAGCCTCCTCACATTCCTTTGTCCACTCAAACTTCTGGTTCCCCCGCAAGTAGATACATCTGATCTTCCACGTCTCTCAACTCAAGCGAGTAGTTGATGATCACACCATAGAAGACTCTTTGCCTTCACATCTTGGATCAGATAGCTCCATCATGTTCTTGCCGAAAACCATACTGGACAGCATATCCGAATCCCCTTCTGTCTGAGCATAGGTGTTGGTGGCCCGACAGCATCACCCTCACTCCGACGCCATCTGGTGGGACCACGACGACTTCCATGCCCAATTTTCGAAGTTTTGCCTTGAGGGCAAGACACATTTTTCAGATGAGGGTATTGTTTTGGAGGGGAACGACTAGGGGGAGGAAGACACGACAACTACTTGGCGAGTTGACGGATTTACTCCCAGCGACTAAAGGCGACCGACTTGGCGGAAACTAGTTGAGGGTGCGGCTTTGTCTCGCTCTTTCAAGTTATCTTTAATTTAATTACGCTATTGCAATTATCATGGGTATATATAGGTGCCCACTCTATTGTAAGTTTTATCTTTGGATTTGGGAACTAATGTGGAAAATTCTGGAGCCTAGGGCTGAGAAGAGATTTCTCTCTTGGAATTTTATCTTAATTTTATTAGTTTCCTCCCTCCTCAAACCCCAACGTAACAGATACCCTGAAAAAATATATAGCCCTCCTGTTGATTTCAGTTGTCCCTTCATCTATCAGGGGAATAACCACTGATGGGAGGGGTGCAGCGAAAAGAATTGAGGATCAGAGTTAAAAATCTTAGTAATCAGGCATCATTTCTCCGGAGTTATAACCCCCTTTTCAAAAAGAAAATTAGTCTCTCATGTGCTATCGTTTAGCTTTTCCTCATCTTTGGTGGTGTGTTTGTTGTGTGCCATGTTCAAGAGAGAAGGAGAGGAGTAATATACCATAATACTTGAAATCTTCAGCGAAACACTATGCACCACCAATAATTCAATAGTTTCCTTTCGGCAATTTCAGGGTCGTTGCTAGCCGAGAGATTTTGGTTCAATATCTGACCCCTAAATGCATTTTGTCGCTAACAATAATTTCATCTAAATTTCATATGGATGCCTAAATTTAAAATCTTCAAGTTCATTGCTGGCGTCACACAATCTCCCGACGTACACTTCCCTCCTTTCTCATCATGTAACCTCAAGCATCTATTTATCAAATGTTAGTTGTTGACATCATGACATGTTTGTTGCATAGAACAAGTGCTAGTTACTGTTGCCTTCATTATTTAGGACGATAAGATTTTCATGTAGTTTCCACAAAGTCCCACTCATATTTATTCTTATCCACTTCAGGTTGGTGCCCACGGTTCTGGGGTAAGGCTGCCTCCTGTCGATGAACAGGTAATCAGCATGAAATTA
Source organism: Platanthera zijinensis (assembly GCA_039513925.1). Classification (NCBI taxonomy): domain Eukaryota; kingdom Viridiplantae; phylum Streptophyta; class Magnoliopsida; order Asparagales; family Orchidaceae; genus Platanthera; species Platanthera zijinensis. The sequence goes on along the minus strand of CM077080.1, from coordinate 136,145,653 downwards.
GTTACCCCTGCCAAAGGGACAATAGAGCTTTCTCCTGAGAAAGACCCAGAATTGTTTTACCTAGCTCGCTGTGGGTTAGGTGGGTTGGGAGTGGTCACAGAAGTCACCATTCAGTGTGTGGATCGGCATGAGCTTGTGGAGCATACATTTGCCTCTAATATGAATGAAGTCAGAAAAAATCACAAGTAAGTTTATCTCTTCTTTTTCAGTCTATGATTACAATCAGCATCAAGCTATTTGGGATGTTTTTTTATATTATAATCTGCAGGAAATGGCTTGGTGAAAATAAACATGTGAAATACTTGTGGATTCCTTACACTGACACAGTAGTTGTTGTACATTGCAATCCTCTTTCAAAGTCAAATAATCAAAAAATCATACCAAAATATGAAGAGGGGGAAGCAGTACAGAATCTCCGTCATCTATATCAGGAGTCACTCAAAAAATATAGGTAGGTTATTGGCTTGGTTAATTTCTAAATGATATAATATCTCCTGCTGTTGAAAGCTATGGAGTGGGATATTTGTTTGAATTTATATTTAACCATCAATTATGGCTTCATTATAGTTTTGCTAATCTGCAAGTCTACAAGCATACGGTAACATGCATGCAATAGATGGTATTTGTTTCCATTTTTTTCTGTGGTTTGTATGTAGTTCAAAATAACTATTGTGGCCCCATCTCAGTTCGCTACTTTCTGCACTTGCCACGCTCCACTCGCAACGCTTTTGCCTTTGTTTTATTCTAGTGTTCCTGTCATATTTTGGCTCTGTTTGGTAAGAAGGGAAGAGATGGAGCGGAACGTCACTGGAGAGAAGGGACATCAGAGTTTGTAATCTTTGGTGGAAAGGGAGTTGCACCCGAGTTTTTTTCCCTTTCCCACTTGAGGTAGAATTCCATTGAAGATAAATTTTTGTTTAGGACGCCACCATCTTCCATTACTGGTCACTGTAATGGAGCCTGAATGGTGTCCGAAAGAGCCTTTGTGATGGTGATCGATCACACCTATTTTGAGCGATTTGTCATTAACTCATTGTTGACATTTTTGGATCATCGGGAGGATGATCGAAGACCGTGATTGTGACGAGCTCGTTTTTTCATATTTTATGTATTTTTATTTATTTTTTGAGCTCTATTTAAAGAGTTAGGGTACTAGAGCCGATCATGCGATATGGGCGATCAGATTTATTTAACCTAAACTCTCTCCTTATATATATCCTATTAAGTTTAAGGCAAGGGCATCGTGGATTGCAACTTAAACCAATGATCATTACGGTCCTCAACAAGTGTCAATTCCCATCTCCCACTTGGTGTGATGCCAAGCGGTCTCGGCCACCATCTCCTACCTCTGGAGACCAACCACCACATTTTCCAACCTCATCTTCCCCCACGTCTTTATTCGGCCCACGACAACACAGTCAGAGCACTTCCGGATAGCTGGAATCAATTCTAGACGGCTTTCCTCGCCTCCAACTGTCTTCGTTCACAGGATCTACCTCTGGCGACACCAACCCCAGGCCCGAGCAGTCCCTACTGTTCCTCCAATTGATTCACTAGGCCTTGCCAGTCTCCTTTCTCTTCTCAACAGCTTCGCCAAGTCACGACAATCCCCCTTTTCCCTTCCAACACCATCCCTAGCTTTCCGTTCCCATTGCCAGCACACCCAAGCTCCTGATGGAACAGTTGATCGTCTCAAAGCTCGTCTGGTGGCCAGAGGATTCACTCAGCAACATGACCTCGACTATGACGAAACTTTCTCTCCAGTGGCAAAACTAAATACTGTTCGGGTTCTAATCTCTCTTGCTGTTCACCGCCAATGGCCCCTTCATCAAATGGATATAAAAAAATGCCTTTCTCAATGGCGATCTCTATGAGACTGTGTATATGCACCAACCACCTGGGTTTGAGACCACGAGGGAGTCTCGTGTATGTCATCTCAGGAAGTCTATATATGGTCTCAAACAATCCCCTCGCGCCATGTTTGATAAGTTCAGTAAGGTGGTTCGCGAGATGGGATTCACTCGGAACTCTGCTGTTTTCTCTTTTTTTACTCGTCATCAAGCAACAGGGACAGTTCTTCTTCTTGTGTATGTGGATGACATTCTGATCACGGGAAACGACACCATCAAGATCCAGAACATCAAACAACATCTGAACTCCGTCTTCCAGACAAAAGATTTGGGTAATCTGCGATACTTTCTTGGACTTGAGGTTGCAAGACGACCTGATGGTCTGATCTTTTCTCAACGGAAGTATTACATTGATCTTCTACAAAGTGCGTGCTATTCTGGATGCAAACCTACAGACACTCCGATGGATATGAATCACAAGCTGTCGGCACATGACTCTGGGTATGACCCTGTTCTTACCAATCCAGAGTACTATCGACGCTTGGTGGGAAAACTAATCTACCTTACAGTTACACGGCCTGATATCTCATTTGCTGTTGGAGTTGTAAGCCGATTCATGCATACTCCTCGGACCTCTCGTCTCCTGGCCGTCGAGCGGATTCTCAGATATCTAAATAATGCTCCTGGACAAGGACTTATTTATAAACCATCGACTTCATTATCTCTGGTTGCATACTCTGATGCTGACTACGCAGGGTCTCTTGATGATAGACACTCCACTACTTGTTTTTGCACCTACCTCTGTGGATATCTTATTACCTGGCGCAACAAGAAACAAACTGTTATTGCTCGCTCATCTGCTGAGGAAGAATATCGTGCAATGTTAGCAGTCGTATCTGAGGTCACCTGGCTAGAGGGTCTCCTCAGAGATATGAGTCTCAAACTCTCCTCTCCTGCTATCCTGCTCTGTGATAGTCAAGCGGCCATACATATTGCCAAGAATCCTGTGTTTCGGGAGCGCACAAAGCATATCGAAGTTTACTGTCACTTCATTCGGGAAAAGGTTCAATCAAAGAAGATATTATTGGAACACGTCTCGGCATCCAGTCAAGTTGCTGATATTTTCACGAAGGCTCTCTCTCGGACTTTGTACTATCAGTTCTTATCCAAGCTTGGCGCTTATGACTTGCACGCTCTAGCTTGCGGGGGAGTGTTAAAGATAAGATAAATTAGCCCATTAGGGAGGCCCATGTGTATTGGCCCATGTATAGTTCCTTTAGTCCCACATTGTATATGTAGGAGTCTCTCCCTCTTTCTACCTCTATATAAGTGTATGTAATTCTATTCTTTGAGAATAATACAATCAAGGGTGATTTTCTCTCTCCCGTTTCTTCTACTTCTACAGAGTCTATAGGTTCATTTATGACTAGTTATCATCTCCATCCTTCTCCTCTATTGAGGATCCTAAGTTTGTATATGCTCGATCTTATATAGCCCTCCAAAGAGATCATCATACTGTTACGATGATCATCCTTGTCCCCAACTCATCGTTCGCAGTGATCCTGTTGACCCTTCGACACAATTTGACTATTCTAGGAATGTTGAATACTATGATTATCATTTCTAGGAAGATTTCGAGTATAAGTATTATAGTGTCCCCCACTATTTGATGGTTTATCGAGTCCTGAGTCCATTAACTATTAGCTTGTGGACATGAAATTCTATTTAGATCAGTTTGAATTATTGTGAGTGTCGTGTCAGGTTTGTGAAACTTAGATTTCTAGGTGAGGCAAGAGCTTAGTGAGATATCATCGAGAGGAACCTTGAGTGAGATCATCTTCGTCCTATCATCAATTGGGTGAAGAGGAAGCATTGATTGTGTTAGAGATATCTGTCGTCTTCCTATAGGAATTGCTTTCTCGAGCAATTATTTACCATTCGATAAAGATCTATATCTGTTGCTGAGTATGAGGATTGTTTTGATGAGTTAATGGTGAGGAGAGACATCCAAGAGGAGCCATAACCGCAACTACTTCTGGATTTTATTTCAAACTTTAGTCTGCGATTTACGTAGCAATGAGTGGTCATTGATTAAATTTTGTTAAGTAAACTTTTTAGCTCACTCTTCATTATGAGCGGTCCCTGAGATCCGCTAGAGTCAATCAAATAGACTTGCACCATGATCGTCCTAGTATGAGTTCTGCCCAGCCCGAGGCCATCACCATGCCTACTCTTGTCCTCCTGGACATAAAAGATGGGACACTTGATTCATAGATATCTCACCCTAGTGAGATACATTGTTCGATGAATTGTCTGCCATTTTAGTCGAACTCATACCTTATGGTCCCGAAAAAGTGAGTACAAACTGCTTTGTGATCTATAATGATGCATCCTTCCCCCACCCCCTGCGTTGACATATTTATTCCTCGCTCTTAGACTTGTCATTGAGTAATCCACCCACTGAGCCTGTCATGAGTAGTTATTCTTACGAGTTAGTTAGCTGCCCTATTGTGATTACCACACCTAATAACAATCATCGAGATGAGCACTGCCTATTTGAAGAGTTCTATGACGAGGCCTCTGTTGAGCCTCTTAGAGAGCCACATGATAAGCTTTTCCCCTTTAGAGACAATCAACACATCCCAGAGTTACACCATGACAATGTCCCAGACATCCATTTGTGTGTTTGTCGCATCTGCGAAGAATTTCTCTATATACCGTATAGTGAGACTTCTGACGAGTCATATCCCTTGGGAGACATTTGGGCGTATTGAACTCATCCTTGTATTGATGTCTCATGCAACCATTTGTTTGTTCGTCACATACTCGATTAGTATTTGTACACCCCGTTGAAAGAACCTCAGTGTAAACCACCTATTTTTATAGATTTCCACCACTATATAGAGTCCGAGCTTAGTGAATCTGTTGGGTTCATTATTTATCATCTGCATTTATTACATTATTTGCATGCCATACTTCAACGTATAATTATATTTGTAGTAGAACTATGTATAAGTCCACTGTAAAGACCCACTTTCTTGGCCCATTAAGAGATTCCTTTCATGTATAGATTAGTCTCATACCTTGGTTTAGAGTTAAGATATTACTCTTCACTCCTATATATGTACAAATACTTGTATTTTTCAAGTTAATGTGAAGTTATAAAAATTATTGTGCTTCGTATTTTACTCTTCTACATCGTATCAGAGCTTCACAATTTCTGACGTAAAACTCTCACCAATTGTGCACCCTTCCTCTTCGAAACCCCCCCGTCTCATGGCCTTATTGGCTTGAGCCCACGAAGCTCGCCTGCTGTGTTTTGAGTTCGCAGTTATGTCGCTTGAGCTCGCCAAAATTGCTACTCCAAACAACTGTCCAAAATAACCAACCCCACCCCGCCTTTTATAGGAAAGTCGACTGTTGGTGTACGTGCAAACCCTTGTACATGAACTCGTCGACCCCTCTTCTGCTGGTGTGCTCTTCACCTCAACTCGCAAGTCTCACCGCTTCCCTCCCCAGCAGGAAATGCTGACTCCTCTCTCGCTTGGGTTTTCTGCTTCCCTATGTCATAGGAACTGCCGACTCCTCTCATGCTTGGGTACACTGCTTCCTCTTCCCGCAGGACTCGCCGTTCCTTCCAGTTGCAAGACTTGCAGCTTCTTCAAACATACACAGCTCTGCGAATATCCCTTCTTTCAACGATTGTTGGAGCCCTCCTACTTAAGCTTGTCGACCCCTGCTTTCAAAGATCGCTTGCTGGATGCTACAACTTGAGCTCGCCGACCATCTGTTTTCAGAGTCCACCTATTCTCCCTTTAAGAGCTCACCAACCCCTAGATAGAGATATTGCCGATCCCTAAATACAGACATCGCCGACCCCTTCCTCCAGCAGTCGCCAACCCCTTCCTCCAGCAGTCTCCAACCTCTTGTCTTGTGATTGTTCGCAACTTGAGCTCGCCGGCTCATTCTTACCTGCGCTCTCTAATCAAATGGGGACGAATGTTGCGTTCTCCTCGTCCAACATTCTAGCCACTCTCACTCCGTCTTTCATCTATGAAGTCTGCAATGAACTGCGCATTGCTAACATCTCCATCACTGAGAAGAAAAACTTTGTTTAGTGGGTATAGTCCGTGCGCCGAATCCTCCATATTAAGGGGTTTGCTGCATCATGTGACTTGCAACCCGCCTGTTGAGCCTACCGAACAATGGATTCAGGATGATGGACAGGTTCAGTCATGGATTCTGAATTCCATGGAGAGTTAGCCATATCACATGGCTATGCACCGTGAGACTGCTAAGACCATGTGGGATGAGCCTGTTTATACTCCGGGAAGGACAACCTTCAACATTTGTTCCATCTCTTTAAGGACCTCTAAACAGTCGAACCAAGTTTTGACGGTGCCCTGACATCCTTCATGTTGTAAAACAAGACTCTCGTCGAGGCTTGGATTCCACACTAGCATTCAACTTTGGATTTCGCTACCTTACAGGGTCAGAAGGAAGATGTTTGCATAGCGCTGTTGATGGTGCAAATACAGTGTTCATGCTAACATCTTATCCCGTTCTACTATTCCCTCTCTCTCAAATGTTTACTCTATAATTTTTAAGGTGGCCCACCGATGTCTCCCTGCCTCCCTCACCTGCTGTACTTCAACACTCTGCTCAGACTTTCCCTCTGTCAACTGTGCACCGTAGAGGTTACAATTGTTCTCATGGTGGTGGGCCCGATGGACGAAATCATTCCAATTGGTCAAACCCTCAGCTATGCATCTATTATAGCCGACCAAATCATATTGGATTCCCACAGCAACCGCCGAGCCCTCTTCCCCACTCCTCTGTAGTGGTGAATATTCGAAGCACCTCCCGCTCTGACATTGACAACCTGCAAGAGGAACTCTAACATTTATGAGTGCTGCTGGTTACTCAGACTTCTGACTCCGTCGCATTAATCTCCAACGAAGGTATTGTTAACTCAGATCCTGCGACCGCAGCTAGAACCGAGTCATCCTCAGTCAGAACAAGCCTTTGAGCATCAGGCAGTGCGGGTGGTTACTCCTAGAGTGTTCGCACCCTCTCAGTATCCAAGTCAAGCAGCAACGACCTCAGCCTCGAGAAGCTCGGGGGGACTCTCGGAGTGATCACTCTAGCTCCTCAACAGGGTTAGTAGAGGCGATTAAGACCTGTTGTAACTGTGCGCTGTCTCCTTCTCTCCCTCTCTCATGCCCAGCTTTCCTGTATCTCGGGCAACTCACATTTATTACTCCTGCTCGTTCATCCAGGTCCCTTTTTGTATAAATCGCGGACTGGTGTACCCATAAAGGCTCGCTAAAACTTGAGTCAGCTCCTCCCTATTGGTGCGTTTTCAAGTGTGCGTCACTCTGTCGCCTTTTTTTCGGTTGTTTACTAGTGCGTACTTGTAATAACTCTGTAATAGTTTTCTGATAAACAATATTACTTCCCGCAACAAGAGGTTTTTTTCTATTGCGAGAACATCTAGTGTAGCCACTCGCGACATTCTTCTCCTCCCCCTCTTTTCTGTTTGCCTTGACTCTTTGTGGCTAGTAGTCGGTTGCTTGCAGTCCTTGATTCCCCCGCTCTTTAAATGATCGTGTTTGAGTGTGAGGGTTGGGGAAATTTTTGGCCCAAAGAGTTCGAACACGCGCCCTTCAGATCTCAAGCAGTCAAAGAATCCACCACAATGGTTAGAGGATAGCAACCATCGAGTTCGCCCGGCAGTTCCGAATCCCAGTGGGAGTTGCAATAGCTAGAGAATAGTTCGAGCAGAAGTATAACCTCCTGCTCGAAATTGTCACTCACCTTGTGAATAGGAAAACCCCTCTCCAGCAAGAGACCTCAATACCTGATCAGAGGCTGCTCCTGAGATGCAGGGGCGTGACAAAGAGTTTGCAGCCCAGCGGATAGATATCTTCAGGGAGGACGCAACAACTCATCCAAGCAGAGCCCTGAATTTTGAAGAAGGATGTGAGTCCAACTCCACTTTCACTGGCTACGTTTGGTTGGAGTCTGTCCCAGTCGGATTCAGGGAACCTTCATACAATCCCTCTCGGACGGGGTCCGATGTAAGCCGCACGCCACAACTTTCGATGGAAATTTAGGGAGTAGTTTTATGAGTTGTCCCCTTGCTCCTTTTGTTCTTTCAGGGAGCTAAGGAGGGAGTTGATGTTGAGGTTTGCAACCTCCAAGAAGAGGAAGAATGGCTCGGATGCGCTTTTCCAGATCCGGTAGGGCGCCAACGAGACGCTGATCCTATATGTAGACCAATTTCTCGAGTAGATCCTGGAGATCCATGATGTAGATCCGACTCTCTACCATGGCGCGTTCACCTTCGACCTGTGAGAGGGCCTTTTCAAGTTGAAGTGAGTACGAAAAGGACAAGGTCCTACGGAGAGCTTAGAGCAACGACCAATCGTTTCATCGAAGGGGATACAACGAACAAGGGGTTCGTCTCCTTCTCTGAGCTAGCAAAACAACAGACGAGGAATTCTTTTGTCCACCCTCCAGTGGGACCCTAACGAACAAACTGGTCTCGCCAAGAATTTTAGGCGTTGACATAGCACTGGAGAAACCTCTGCCATCGTCCCTCACACCGTCCCCATTATCAGTTTCAACAAAAGGGGCTTGTACAACCCCACTTTCCTCAACAAAACAGGAACGCGCCCCCTCCGATTCTAGCAACGACACTGACTTACCCTCAGCAAAGGGGATGATCAAGAAGAGTACATTGACATATGAGTACCTATGTATGAGGTGGTGGAAATTCTTTAGAGGCAGCCAAGTTTTAGGAGGCCCCGACCTCTGATGGCTGGTTTCAGAAATAGGAATCAAGAACTCTAACAAATATCACTGAGATGTGGGGCACAACACGGAGAACTGCAGAGCCCTCCGGGAGTTGATAGAGATGCTTCTAAAGGAAGGCAAGTTGAAAGACCTTCTGTTCGGTAAGACTAACAATGCCTCCACCTCTGAGAAAGGGAAGGAGGAGTTAGTAGGACCTAATGCACTATGTTGCGAGTGCGTGGAGCAAGATGATGTCGACATCTACATGAGTATATGGAGCTCAAGATCCATAGAGTTAGAAGATATCAGTCGGCTTGGCAAGGTAAATTGTATTCACGGGGGGCCGACCTCGAATCCTCAAAGAAAGCAAGTCTCAAGCGCCTCCGCAAGAAAGAGGTTGCCTCAACTTCACTGAGAGCACTCTAAAGGGGGGAGGTTTCCTTCGGGGAAGAAGATCTCCCAAAGACAACAAATCCGTTCCATGATGTTGTCGTAATCAAGGTAGTCCTGGATAACTTTTCGGTGTTAAGGATTCTGATCGATACCAAAAGTTCCGTGAATGTGCTTTTCAAGCCGACGTTCGACATCATGAACATAGGCAAGTCGCTGAAGTCATGCGATGGGTCTTTGTACGACTTCTCGGGAGAAAGGATAGAGGTCGAATAGAGCGTCAACCTCTTAGTAACCATGTGCGGGGTAACGAGACAGGAAAACTTCATAGTGATCGACGCACCCAGCAACTATAACTCCATTTTTGTGAATATCAAGCAATAGTCTCCACCTTCCGTCAAGCGGTGAAATTCCCCTTGAGGGTAAGACAGTTTAGGGTCCACAACGACCATATGACCGCCAGAGTATGCTGCATCATCTTGGTTAACTTGATTGATGAATACGCCCCTCCTCGAGTTCACGAGGCAACACTGAAGGACTATTCCTCTCTGAAGAGGAAATAGTCCGATCATAGTGCCATCTGCAGAGATGAAGACAAGTGCTCGACTCATATCCTCGATTGCATTATGGGGATATTTCTACCAGTACCTTTACTTTTCCATGCATTTCCTATTTTCAGTTGTTGTCTTTCGAACATTTATTATACTTCTGTGGTTGCTCATAAATTGCTAACACTTTTTTTGGTGTGAGGTCTCTTGGATTGCATCTGAACCATAGATAATGAGCAACCCCATTGTCATAATTTTCGCTTACCTGTTTCCCCCTTCATTTGAGATCCCCGAATTCGATCATGCGGAGAACCCTAAGCTATCAGTCTCTTTCTATAGTCACCAAAGCTTACTTGAACCTCCTCAAATTGTGATCTTCAGATCCAATCTCTTGGGCAGGTCTTTAAGTCTCCGAACCTCTCTACCGGCATGAGCTCGTCTCCTTTATTATTACCGTAAAGCCACTACAATTGCCCTCATTTGACCATCTTACGATTGGGATATGTGGTAGGTTTTGCTGATCTGTCTGATTGCTATAGTCTGTCGCGCATCAACAGAGGTGTCGCTATCGCTTCGGTGCCTTTCTGAGGATAAACTCTGAGTAATGGATGCCTTAAACCCCTAGAAATCCTTTCAGAGGAGCGCTCTATCTTTGGAAACTCATAACCCCGCTTGATGACTCTAGCTGAGGAAAACAATACAGATGCCTTATTCCCAACTGGTCCACTATAGTCTTTGGCGGTAGACTCCTTAAGTCGAGTAGTGGATGCCTTAATCCCCCTAGACGTTCTTTCAGAAGAGCGCTTTGTCTTCAGACACTAATAACCCCATTGGACGACTCTAGTGAAGGAAAGCTCCACTGTTACTTTGTGGCCGATTAGTCCACCGTGGTCTCCGGCTTCTGATTAATTGAATCAAAATGGCCAAATGTTGGTAGGATATCATCCATATTCGCGAATATTCATGTTCCACCTCCTTTCTAAACTAAACCTCCATACATGAGGCTGTTACCAAGCTCTCTAGCCTCACTTAGTGAGTATCCACCCCGGCAAGTAGGATGTATACATGTTAACTGTTATATAGTGCGATCACTCTGGTAGATGTCGCACATGGTCTGTATATCTCTCGAAGTCCATGGTGTCAGGGTGGACATGACACTAAATGTTATATGGTGCGGTCACTCTTGTAGAGGTCACACATGATCTGAATATCTCTCAACGTCCATGGTGTCAGGGTGAACATGATGTTGACAATTATAAAGTGTGGTCACTCGGGCATAGGTCGCACATAGTCTGGATAATCTCTCGCACTAATGTGTGCTCGACATTGATAATATTGACATACAACATACCTATAATGATCACACGAGCTTTTAATTATTCTCTACCTATCATATCTGCAAGGTATCATAATTCATTACTAACTATAAGGCGCGATTACTCGTATGGAGAACACATACGCTCTGAGGATTTACTCATTATAATCATAAGGCTTTTGGCGTATTCATTATTATACCAGGTGAACACTCAGGCTGAGTCCGCACCGGGTTATCTATATCTTCTTTGTAATGTTGAAGCTCAGTGCACAAACAATAATTATATCATCAGATTCTATATTCTCGAAGTATATTATGTAACACCCTTTCCACTAGATCGGCGAGTCTGGCCAGGACTATGTTACCGGGTTGCAGCCCAAGCCCCCAAATGCCTCTTCGGTCCTGTTTCTCGGCCGCGGCGCATTGTTGATGCTGGGTCTCAAACCTACAACACTCTTGTTAAAGAGCCTTCAAACCACTTCTCATCTTAATTGATGATGAGGAGTGGTTTGAAGGCTCCTTATCAAAGGGGGTTGTGTGTTTGAGACCCGACCTCAACAATGCGTTGCGACCGAGAAACAGGCCTAGAGAGGCTTTGGGGTGCTTGGGCTGTGTAACAACCCTCAAATAATATAAAAAAAGAAGATTTTAATAAGTTAAGTATATCAATGACATTTTTGTAAATAGCAAATTAGGTTTCCCCTCTATTTCATTCAGCCGAGCCCCCTATCCCGATTAGAAAATTTTCGGCCTAAGGTTTTGTTTCCCGTCTCCCGTAGCCGCTCCCGACCCCGTCTCCTGCTAGCACCGTGATTCTTCTGCCTCCCCCGCCGCTCTCGCTCCCGTGCCGACTCCCACAAGCCAATGTCGGTGCCTCCTCTTGCTCCTCCGTCTCAGGCCGTCAACAACTCCTTCCCCCAAGCCGCAACATCAGTTCCCTCCTCTAGGGCTGACGCCTCTTTTCTTTGGCCGACAGTCTCTTCTTCCTCCGAGAAGACGACAATGCTTTCTCCTGCAAGGGGCCGATAACAAGAACCTTGCTTCTCCAAGGGACCGGCTGCCATATTCCCCTTTCCCTCGGATTTGGCCGGTAGTGGCAAGAGGGTCACCTAGGGTTTTGCTCGTTTCCTCTACTCGGATTTTTGAGCCCAAATTTGGTCTCCTTGGGTAAGAAACCCCTCCAATCTCCTTTATTCAGATTTTTTCCCCCTAAAGTATTTTACTTTTTTTCGTGCTCCAATCAATGTATTTACATTGATCCAACTTATGTCCATCGTATACTCGACTAATCACAAATTATTTGTGTTTTCCGGTGCCGCTCATCGGATCTGGAATCTCTCCAAAGCCCTCTCCGATTTAGGGTTTCCGTCACCTAAGCGCCGCCAAATCCCCGTTTCTTCGTGGTTTCTCCTCTCCCCTCATCTTTGAGTGAAGTAAATCTCTAAACTCGCTCTTGATCCAGTTGTGGAATGAATAATTGTCTGTGGTAGCGTATGAATTTCACTTATATCAGTGTCATCTATGTTTGTGCTTAAGCAGGTCTGAAATAAGGTTTCTGGATATTTGCTTACGCCGCTTGACCGCCTCCGTTGGTTTTAGCTTTCTTAAGGCATGTAGAGTTCCCTCTCTCTTGCAATCATTGAACTTAAATTAATGTCTGTTTTTATGATTTTATGACTTCATTTTTTTTGTAAACATGTTTCGTCAAATAAATTTAGATCTTGAATGTCTAAATTGACTTATTATTAGTTTGAGATTTCACGCATTTGGAATAACATGAGTTGTGAATGTGAATGATGGTTATTTGGATATCCACTTAGATGAATTGCGCTCTATTTGATGGATAATTGAAAGACTAGTAGATCTTTTTAATCATGGACATTAATTGTTATAATGATAAATGTTAAGATTTCTTGCTAGCAAATAGATAAATTGTGTTTGATATAAAATGTTTGGATTGTACGCATGTTTACTTGGAAGATAATCGTGTCTTGGAATGAATTAAACTAATTGAATACTTGTTATCTTAGAAAATGATGCATAATAATCTTATCACTCGTGAATACTTGAACCCCCAAAAATATAAAACTCGCTATCTAGTTTCTTTTGTGTCATCGAATCTTATTTTTTTATGTCTATCTGGTTGTAAGACTTGAGTAAAGTTCGTTTCATGATCTGATTTTCTCCTTTGACATAAATTGGTGTCTGTTAGAATCACAATCTATGAATATTTTGAATCGTTTAATTTCCTGCACTCATTTTTGCGTTGTAAATTCTACTCTTATATGTCTAAATCGATAAATTAGTAACATGTCTTGATGAGCACCTATTTTCTTTATGTATTTTTGCGTTAAAATACATGTGCACCTATTTTTCACTACTATATTTTAAAGCTTTCGCATAAAAATAACTATTTTCCTTCAAATTAATTATTTTAAAACTAATTATTAGTATCTCTGCTCCCGCCTAACAGACATGGATTTTCTTTCCGCCCATGCCTGTGACATCACGACGCGGCTGAAGCACATCCTGATCTTTTCTTTAAACGGGTCGTGACAAGCTGTAGCCTGATAACGTAGTCCTGGCCAGGCTCATCGAACTGGTGGAAAAGGGCGTTACAATAAAAAGTGTAACGACCTTTCCACCAGCTCGGTGAGCCTAGCCAGGACTTTGTTACCGGGCTGCTGGCTAAACACCCCAAAGCCTCTCTGTGCTTGTTTCTCGTCCACGATGCATTATTGAGGTCGGGTCTCGAATCCACTACCCCCTTAATAAGGAGCCTTCAAACTACTCCTTATCACCAATTGCTCAATTGGTGAGGAAGAGTGGTTTGAAGGCTCCTTATCAAAGAGGTTGTGGGTTCGAGACCCGACCTCAATAATGGGCCGCGACCGAGAAACAGACCCTAATAGGCTTTGGGGTGCTTGGGTTGTAACCCGGTAATGTAGTCCTGGCCATGCTCGCTGAGTTGTTTGAGATGGCGTTAAATATTAATGGGGACATCTTATTATTACTTGTAGTGGCACGCGATTACTATCTAAACACTCGACGACAACTGTTAAATAGTCCTGGCCAGGCTCGCTGAGCTCGTGCTGAGAATATATCCAGTTGATGTTCTATAACCGCACACGCTATGCTTATTTCAAGTCGGATTGAATGATACTCATTCATAAGGCGACCATCAGTCAAGTGTTTACACTCCCCACATAACAAAGGTATGCCGTTATTTGATAAGTATTTCAATATATACATAAAACAAGTGTTCGTAGGCCAGATACTTAAATCATGAAGAGCAGGGATGAAGAAATCGATCTTTCATTAATTCGATAAAATATATAGACATAGAGGCCGCAGTTACAAAACATATCCCTCGCGGTCACTCGGAAGTTGAAAAGAAATTTCAAAGTCATATGCTCCTCAGAGCTCGCCAGTCTTGTGCACGTGCTCGCAACCTTCATTTTCTTTTTCTTGGGCTGAGGCTCGAAGGTACTTGGGTTGTAGCCGCTCAAACCGGTCTCGGTCCTAGGGGACAAGCTTTCCTACCTTTCTCCCTCCGAGCGGGCGATTTATTCCCCAGCATCCACATTTGCTTTAGCAGCCTCGCCCTCCGAGGCGGAAATTTCAGCAGTTACATAGTCTTTGTAGAGGGTCACATAATCAATGTCATCAAAGTCCTCCTCCTGGGCATTCTTCTCCCTTATAAGGTCAAGAATAAGTTTTGCCGACGCCTTGTTAGTTTGCAATATGGCATGTCGATACTTCCAGTTCTTGAAGGTAAGGGCAGTCTGGACGACATACAATAAAAGGGTAGCTAGCGCGAACAAGTATATGTAACCGCAGTTACTTAAAAGTTCTCTTTTGTATCTTCGACTTTGCACACAGTTGGTATTCCGCTTCAATGCCTCATCGAGGCCGCACCAGGCCATGTGGTTGTACGCAACCACAAGTAATATCGTTGCTTCCACCTTTTGAGTGACAGCAGCCACAAGAACCTCAGTCAGCTCCCAAAGGTTCCCCTTGCCAAATACGACAGTCAAGACTGCAGGAGCTTGTGACGTCACCTTGTTATCTTCCCACCAAGAGGGGACGTCTGTGCTAATGATACCTAATCTTCATTCGGGGTCCCATTGCATCAGGGGATTACCCACAACATCAAGGAGGTCCTCCCCCAGACCAGAGAAGGCGAACGCTTCGCTCTCACTCGCAGGAGTCTTTGCGGGCTTCCTCCTCCTTGATGTAGAAGTACTCCCGCCACCTGCCGTGCACACGACTTCCCTCTTCTACTATTGTAGGCACCTCTTCTTGCCCGAATTCAGGATGTTCCTGGTAGGTTGGCGCGGTCTCTCCGAAGTGACCATCAAAACGACTGCAAAAGAAGCAAAGTCAGCATTGTAAGGTAAGTGCGGTTATTTACTTTACTAACCGCTTTTACTTGCAATCTTAAATAGAAATATCCATTATTTCCTGCACTCGCGAGACGTAGTAGTCCACGTCTAAGGGGACGTGGTGGAGGAATTCAACCATCCGCCTTACCTCCCCTGTCAGCGTGGACTCTTGGAAGGCGTCTTTGCTTCATGAGTACAGAACCGTAGAGAGACCGCCGATGTTTCCCTTGAAGAATGCGAACCGCCCTTGTAAACTATGAACCTTATTGGGAAGGTTGAGAACCTGCATCTTCTCCGAGCCAAATTACACCTGTCCCCCGGCTCCTGCGCACACATAAAAGAGGTTGTGGAAAAAAACTCTAAATTAAATTGTATTTGCTCCATTCTAATATATATGATCAAGGAGGTAGTGGTTGCCATAGCATTCGGCGGTAGCTGGCCGGGTACTACTCCGAAGTAATTCAGTATCCTAACCATCTCAGGGAAGATGAGGACAGTCCATCCAGAGTCAAAGTGATCAAAGGGCAGGACGATCTCATCATTATGCACAGTGGTCAACCTCTCACCGCCTGTGGGTAACTGCACCAAGTATTGAACATCGATCGGATGGCGCGTTAGAAAGTCGGCAATGTCCTTATCAGATTTGGTCGGAATATCCGGTTCGTAGGACAGGAAGGTGAACACGCAACGAACTCGCTTTGAAACCATTGCTCGTAACTACACCAGCTGGCTCAGTTCCCTCACGCGGATCAGGTACGCAATGAGAGGAAGGCACCCCCTATTTATAGGCGAACCGCTGTACTTAGCCTCGAAAGCTAAAGCGCTAGCAGTCTCCAGCTCGAATGGTCACTCCCTTAGCAACTGCCCCTTCCCAAGGTTTTTCGGCAAAGCAAAGCATAAAAGAACAGGGCAAGTATCTACATCAAGCAGATGCGACCGCCATAGTACTAGCATTCACAAAGCATTCCAAGCAAGATAACACAAACAAAATTAAATTTAAAGGAAAAATAGTCAAGCACGCAACAATGCACACAGTTAACATAGAGCCAATTATTGCAACGACAAAAACACTCAAGCCTTTATACCACTGTAGTTGGGTCAGCTATCAAATGATCCATTCTCATAAGGGTGACTAAATTTGACACTGTCCGTCTATCTAACACAATCCTCACCCTTTTTCTTCTGGGCTTGAGACTGACATAGACTGGTTTACAGGGCTAATTAATACAAATAGAAAAATTAAACAGTGTTCACTGCAACAAAAATAAATGTCCTAATCTCGGAAAGGAGCCCGCTCTGTGCTTAAATGAGCCAGACCATCAGAGAGGTCGCTGAAGTCCTTGTGGTCATCCTTTCACACCCACACCTCATATGTAACGCTTGCTTTCATCTGGTGTGTCCGTGTCCTCGACGCGAGGTCCCTTGCTTCAGTGAAAGAATCTCAAAAGCAAGTGCGATTATTTGCTCCTTTTTGACTTTCTCCAGGTCTTGGATCCTCATCTCTGCGGTCCATAATTGTTTTTGAAGCGCGTCCAGCTCCCCGAATACCTTCGTCGACAAGGTCGCCTTAGTCTCTGCAAGGGCGTGCCTGACAACAAAGGTAAAATTTGTGTTTATTTTGGAAGGCTAATCACTGGGGGCGCATGCGCCGATTGAGGTCAGTTCACTGGATATATTCTCTCTGCAACAACTCACCTCACTTCCACCTCTCCTGTAATTGCTCGTGGGTCAAAGGATGCTCACCAGGAGCCGCTCCTACCAGGGGAGAGTTTCACGTCTCTTTAGCGGAGAGGGAACCAATAGCAGTCCAACAAGTTGCTGTGGATTTTCCACAACGACTGCAACTTATCCCGTCTCTCTAGCAATACCGACACCACCTAAGCCTCCGATCTCGCCTGGGATATCAACAACATAAGCTCTGAATAAGGCTTAAATCGCTTCAGCTCCAAGGCAGGCGATGGATTTACCTTTCCCTGAGCACATCGCAGTCTCATCCGCGATCTTCTTCTCAGCAGCCTACCACTCTCGGGCCTCTTTCCTCAACCACTTATCCTTAGCGGTCCGCTTATTCTTCTCAGGCTTTCTAGTGACCTCCCACTTCCTCTCAGTGTCTGCCCGCTTCAGGCCCCGAACATGCTCCTCCAGCCGCTCCGTCTCACTAGTAGTGGTTGGAACCTTTTCTACTGGCAAAGATAATTTGTTCAACCTTATCAACAACAAGGTCCTCGACTCCATCTCCCGTAGGATTCTCAACCGGGACCTCGACGGGCAAGTTCGTCTGGGTGACCGCGTCATCTCTAGGGGTCTCCGCAACAACTGTCTTCGTCACGAAATCAGTTTGAACTTGCTCTCTAGGAAATTCCTTGACCGCAGGTATCCATGTGGTCTCATCCGTGTCCAGATCAATGATCTCTCAAGGAAGGCCCTTACCTCCCTCAGCAACAATGCTTGTCGTCTTCTTCCCGAAGACCTCCTTCGCGGGGATCTTATGCTTCCACTTCTTTTCAGGAGCGCTCACGGGGGCCTTCTCTGACTAAACACTCCCTCCCCTAGCTCTTTGGACAAATGCTCGCGTGAGGTTGGGTTAAGTGCGGGTTCTCACTCGTCTTCCCAGAGGAATTTGTCCATTTCCGATGTATTGATGAAAGTATTCGCTCTTGCCTGCCTTTGTTGTGCAGGGATCAACATGTCCATCTCAATTGCAGTTGGAGCTTTGGCAACTCCCGTAGCGGCAGTCAACTCTAGAAGACCGCCCTTCTTCTTCTTTTACGGCTCACCAGCTCCTTGGATGTGCTCGCTGCCCTTATTACTCCAGGAAGCTGGGGTATCATGTTGGCCAGCACTTTCAACACAAACTTGTTGAGACAACCATTTTTCAAGAGTGCAACCACAACAAGTGGGCAAAACTAATTCAAAAGTGATCCTTTTGAGCCCAGCCTTAGACTATTTATAGTTTTTAGCAATGCAGAGGTCTAGTCACTGTCTCTGCGGTTACCTGTTTACTTTTTCGAAGTCTGCGTGTTTTAAAAAAGTGCGGGAATTATGTTAATCCGCACCCTGCTACTGCAGCAAGAACCAAGTCATCCTCGGCCATAACAAGCCATTGAGCATCAGGTAGTGCGGCAACTACTCCCAATGTGTCCGCACCATCTCAGTATCCAAGTCAAGCAGCAACAACCTCAACCTTGTGAAGCTCGGGGGGACTCTCCAAGTGACCGCTCAAACTCATTCTCCTCAGCAGCCTTAGTAGTGGTGGTTACGACTTGTTGTAACTGCGCTCTCTCTCACACTCTCTCCCGCCCGGCTCTCCTGTATTCCAGGTAGCTCGCATTTATTGCACCCGCCTGTTCGGATAGACCCTTTTTTGTATAAATATGGTACCGGAGTACCCATAAAGGCACGCTGAAACTTGGGTCTGCTCCTCCCTGTTGGTGCAGTCTCAAGTGCGAGTCACTCATTATCACCTCATTTTCGATTGCCTACTTGTGTCTACTTGTAATAGCTATGAAATAGTTTTTTTAGACAAACAATATTATTTCCTGCAACAAGAGCATTTTTCCCGTTGCAGGAACATCTGGTGTAATCGCTCACGGTATTCTTCTTCTCCCCTCTCTTCTGTTCGCCCCGACTCTCTGTGGCTAGTAGTCGGTTTCTTGAAGCCCCTGATTTGCTCGCTCTTTAAAGTGCCGTGACTGAGTGTAGAGGCTGGGGACACTTTTGGCCCCAATAGGTATATCATGCTTTTCCCATAACCCCTCTGGATAATGGAATCTGGGACCACAAATGATATTACTCTGCAGAAACCTTCTCAGTACACGAACACTGCTTATCCCAAGTTTATCTATGTTGCCAATAGAGAAATCACCCTGGTCTACTTATCTGGAGATGCACCTCTCACTCTATCTCTCTCCGCTTTGTACTTCATGTTCTTAGCTCCCAATTTAATCTCATCTTTGTTAGTCGTCTTACTCATGATCATGACTGTTCCATCACATTTTTCTCTTCTTCCTTTGTGGTTTAGGATCGACAGATGTGAATTCTCATTGTAGAGGATGACTATCAAATGATCTTTGCAATCTAGTCCTTTCTGCCACGGTTGTCTTCTGTCACTTCTGTTTATTGACACTAATGTCTTGGTCATACTCCTCTTTCTACCCCGCAGAAGGCCCTTCCTATTTTTTTTCCGAATTTACATACGAATCTTGTATCTGAATGTACTAGGAGCTAGTTTATCTCAATATCATTACTTTCTTATATTTATTGATGATCATTCTCGCCTGCCATGATATGTATTTACTGTGTGATTACTTTGAATTACTAGTTGTCTTTCACTCTTTAATTGTTGAGACTCGTATTCAATTTTCGAGCTCAATTAAAATCCTTCTAACTTATAATAGGTGCGAATATATGAGTCACGAATTCTAACAAACTTGTCTTACGTTGGGCATGATCCTTCAAACATCCCGTGTCTATACAACATAACAAAATGATGTGGACGAGAGGAAGAACCGCGACCTCCTTGAGATTACCTGCTCCCTTATGTTTCAAATGCAGATTCTCAAGATCTATTGACATTTCACAGCCTCCTCTGCATGCTTTTTAATCACATACCCTTGTCCATCCTAAACTTTGCGTTGCCATTCTCCATCCAATTTCCTTCAAAATCTCCCTTTCCCTTGACTCCCCGTGTCTTCAGAAGTGTTTGTTTTGTCCATTATCTTGGCACTCCTGTACACAGACCGCCCGCTCCCCGCGCTACTGAATATATGTTTGTTGAGTACTCCCGCACACAAAAAGGTTGTGTTACTCTACTATCGAAAAAATGTTACATCAGTTGATGTCTCCTTTCTCGAGGATCAACCCTTCTCTCCTCCTGATACCGTACCGCCTACTGCCCACATCCCCATCACCAACTCTCTACAATCTGTTCTACCACCACCATCTACTCATCCTCTCATTTTCTACACTCATTGTCATATCTAATGCCCTGGGATAGTTTTCCCTTCCTGATGACATTCCACGACCCTCAGGTCCAACTACGACTCCCATCTACGATGTTGTTACTTTCTACAACTCACCGTCTATCTCGCTATGCCTCCTTTCACTGTTTATTCGTTGACTTTCATATGTTTGTGGTTTTTTTGTCTTCAGTTTCCACCCTCTTCTATGTCGGAGGCTCTTTAGCATCCGGGGTGGCAAGCTGCGATGTATGATGAAATAGATGCCCTTTGGGACGATCAGACATGGGACATTGTCTTCCGTCCTCCCATTCAATATCACGTGGGATGTAAATGAGTCTTCACTGTTAAGCACTGTCCTAATGGAACGATTGAGCGCCTCAAAGCCAATTTTGTGGGTTGCGATTTCACTCAACAACATGACTGTGACTATTAAGAAACGTTCTCTCAAATTATTAAGCTAAATACGGTGCAGATATTGATCTCTTTGACCGTCCATCGTCATTGGCAGTTGCATCAATTTGATATTGAGAAGCTTTCCTTAATGGAGATCTAGCAGAGATTGTCTACATGCAGTAACCTCTTGGAAATGAAACCACGGGGGAGTCTCTTGTGTGCCACCTCAAGAAAACTATCTATGGTCTCAACCAGGCCCTTCGAGCTTGGTTTAACAAGTTTAGTCAGGTCGTTCGGGACTTTGGCTTCCCTCGGAGCTCAACATACTTATCTTTATTTACTCATCACCGCTCTGCAGGCACGGTGACACTTCTTGTGTATGCTGATGATATTCTCATCACCGATGATATTTTAAATGATATATCTATGATTAAGAAACCCTTTAAACTCACACTTTCAGACTAATTATTTGGGCCGCCTCTGATACTTCTTGGAGATTGAGGCAGCTCGTCGACCTGATGGACTCATTTTGTCTCAACGGAAGTACTGTTTTGATCTTCTTCATGATGCATGCTATTCAGGTTGCAAGCTCAAGCTTGTTGACACACCAATGGATGTCAACCATAACCTCTATTCTTACATGTCTGACTTTGATCTGCTTCTCCCTAATCTAGAGTACTATCACTGTCTTGTTTGCAAACTTATCTATCGATTGTAATACGATCCGATATCTCATTTGTGGTTGGTGTTGTCATCCGCTTCATGCATGTTCCTTAGATATCCCACCTCCAATTTGTCGAGCGAATCCTCCGGTATCTGAAGAATGCTCCGGCCTCCGGGACAAGGGCTTGTGTATAAATCCACCTCTTCCTTATCATTAATTTCCTATTCTGATGTTGAATATGCCGTCCCCCTTGATGATGACGCTTGAGTGGCACATATTTTGAAAGACACCTGGTCATTTAGTGGAGGAAGAATCAAACGGTGGTGGAACACTCCTCTGTGGAGGTTGAATATCGTTCTACGACGACCGCTATTTTTAAATTTACGTGACTAGAAAGTCATCTTACTGATCTTGGTGTCAAGATCCCCTCTCCGACCATCCTCTACTGCGATGGTTAAGATGCCATTCATATCACCGAGAATTTAGTTTTTCATGAATGTTTCAAGCATATCGAAGTCGATTGTCATTTCATTTGAGAAAATGTTCAACTTCTTAAACTTGATCTATGGCATACCCGCGACGGAGCATATCTCTGATATCCTCACTAAGGCCTTACCGCGCACCCTATATCGACCGTTTGTTTTCAAGCTTGGCACCTACAATCCGTATGCTCCAAATTGAGGTGGAGTGTAAGAGAACTATGTATAAACCCAATGTAAACGCTCACTTTCTTGACCCATTAGGAGATTCCTCCAATGTATTGATTAGTTTCACACCTTGGATTGGAGTTTAGATCAATCCTCCCTCCTATAGATATGTGTACAAATGCGTATATTTTTCAAGTTTGTGTGAAGTAATAAAAAATGTTGTACCTCACATTTTTTTCGTCTACAATATTAAATAATGAACATTTTAAAACTTGCACTGGTAATCACATGAGGGAGAAATTTTTTAAAGAAGGTGATTGACTGATGATTGACATATTATTTGAGAGGTTTTCATTGGGGACATCCATGAATCTGAGTGCTAGGAGAATAGGTCCATACATTGTCATGAGAGAATCATAGTCAAGTTTCTTTGAGCTTGATATTCTTAGGAATATGGGTAATCATCTTGCATTGGAGATGAATGATTTCTTGCATCATATTTATTTAACCTCAACTGCCCCTTATATATCCTATCATGTTTATGACAAGGGCATCATGGATTGTAGACTAAATCGTCGATCCTTACATTCCTCGATGGCTATCGATTCCTTTCTCCTGCTCGGTGTGATGTCGAGTGGTCTCCATCACCATCTTCCTTCAGCGACCTCCAACCACATCCTTAGGCCGCGCTGCGTCTTCCACCTCATGTCCCTATCGGGCCAACAAAACATAGTCAAAGCACCTCCTGACATCTTCCCCCTCATGTCCCTATTGGAATCAATTTTCTGCTCTTTAATTAATTGCACGTTGAAAATAAATTGCATGATTTAGTCATTTGTGTCACATTAGTGTTAGAGCTTATGACATGAGCATCATGTTCATTGGATTGCATGTATACATTCACATATATATTCATTTTGTTGATCCGTATTCTCATTTGCATTGGTCTCATGATAATTTGCATTCATATATGTTTAAGACATCACGAGTCGATCACTTATAGATTAATCTTGCATCACTTTGTTTCTTTGATTCATTTTGGAATACAATCCATTTAGTTTGATTATAAGATCCTAGATGAACCTGACCATATTGAATAAGACATCTTGGTTTGACTTTTTTTTTCGAGAATTGTAGATGCATTAAAAGAAGAATAAAAAGTATAGATCTAAACTATTACACCATGCCATCTAGGTCTGATTGGACAAACTCAACCAACTCAGGAGGATAGCCGGCAACGCTAAACCAAATCACCCTGTAAAGTAAACCACACACAGAAGTCGACAACTCTATCTGCTTGTCGGGTCACATGCTGAAAACAGAGCTGAGGAAAGAAGCTAAGGAAAGAGAAGTCCTCCTGGCCATCATCAGACGCACTCTAGCCCCCATGCCTCAGGCTCTCGGAACAAACGTCAATCAAGTTTCTTCAATCCCCCTCCACAATGGTGCCACATACATCAAATAGGGATTGCTCAACAAAGTTCTTAAGGGCTAGGAGAGCCGCCAGCTCCCCCTTACCCGGGTCCCAATGTAAGATCGGGAGCCGGCTGCAAGCACAAGATCCCCAAATCGTTGCGGGCCACCAGACCAAGCCCCTCACCAAAGGATGAACCAAGAGCACCATCCACATTGAACTTTATCCATCTCGGGGAGGCACCAAGAAGAAGGTTGCGACAACCTATGAGGTTCTTTGGGTCCCAGTGTCCCTGGAAAGAGAAAGAACGAAGCATGGAAATGTTCTCTACAATAGTTGTCTCCATACTCATAAACGAGACCACCGTCCCATGGTGGACCTTAGCATTCCGCCCACACCAAGCCCGATACACAACATAACAAAGAATACGCATCGGGCCGACCTATTGAACTATGATTGAGGAGAGAAGAGCCATCACATCCTCCCAGCTGGTGTTAGAAGGAATACGAACCCCCCATCCATGCAGAGCTGCCGCAATAGCCGCCAAGCACCCGCAACCCGCCACCAGATGATCATGGTCCTCCTCCGCAGAGCAGGCCCAAGGGCACCCCCTATTTGTCGCGAGCCCTCTATGTGCAAGCCTATCCCGCATAGGGAACGCATTCCAAACCAGGCGCCATCAAAAAAGTCGAACTCGTGGTTGAAGCTTCATCTTTTTTTGCCAACTAAAAGAAGCAGGAAGCTCCTCAAAATGCGCCAGGAACGAGAGGGCCGCAACAGATTTTCTGATAAGATGAGTCCGAAGCTCAGGATGATCGTGCTCGAGTGAACGGTGAACCGGGATCTAGAGGATAACCTCTATGAGGTCTGGACCAAAAGCCTGAGGAAGCAACGCAACATTCCAGCTGCCATCCGGTTTGAGCAGATCCGCCACCTGCATTGACTCAAGCAAAACACAGTTCACGAATGTTGGCCATCGAGAAAGGGATCCGTTCAAAATTCACGCATGCGATAACACATCAATAGATTGCCCATCTGCAGTCCTCCATCTAAGAAGGGGGCCGCAAACAAGCCTCCCCATCCTGAATAAACCGCCACACTGAGGAGTCACTTCTCTTGATACCCTCCTGCCAAAGACGCTCAGGATACCGAGCAAAAAATAGTTGTGGAACAAAGAAGAGCCTGGTTGCATCAGCTCCCAAGTAAACTTTACACCAAGGGGACCCTGCCACTTCCGCACACCATGGATCCCAAGCCCCCCACAAGAGGAGGATGATCAACACCTTTCCCAGCTAACGTTGTGCATCCCCCGCTGAGTAGAGCTCTTCCCCCATAAAAAAATCGCTATATCTGCTCGATACCATCCCGCGTCGCCCGTACCACGAGCGAGTGCGTATACAGAAACATCGACGTGGACAATAGAGCTGAGCTAATGAGAAGTCCGTCTTGCCAAAGATAGGTGCCGATTCCCCCACTCCCGCACCTTATTTGCAATCCTCAGAAGGAGATGTGAAAAATCTCTCTGCCTCAGCTTACACATAACGAGTGTAATACCTAAGTACATGAACTCCTGAACCCGCTGAAACCCCAGCCTGCGAGTCAACCAATTACACATCCCTTGTGGCGTAGACTTGGCCAAAATCACCATCGACTTGGAATCGTTTATTTGCTGTCCAGTCCACAGATAGTAATCCTGTAATAGGTCCAAACACTGTTCCACGCAATCCGTGGTGGCATCCGAGAAAATGAAATGTCGTCATCATAGAGAAGATGGGATACACGCGGGCCCGAAGGAGCCCAAGATATGCCTAGAGTTTGGTCACACTGCTCAAGGGCAAGAGAGAGCAACTCCAAACATAAGATGAATAAATATGGGGAGAGATGACATCCTTGTCGAAATCCACAGCTCGCCTCTAACCAACAGGTGTGCTTCCCATTAAGAAGCAGTTCAAACTGAGGTGCAGTCACACACTGAAGGATCAATTGGAGAACATCAAGGGGAACCCAAACATACTCCAAACCCAGCGGAGGGTGTCCCAGGACATCTTGTCGTAGGCTTGCTCCATGTCAATCTTTAAATCCATAAATCCCGTCGTCGAGGTAGATCTCGCCAGCTTGGGCATCACCTCCTGAGCAATTAATCTCTGGTGCGAAATACACCATCCATGCACAAACGCCCCTTGCTCCTCATAAATAAGAGCGGGGAGATGGACTTTGAGTCATTCAACAATGATCTTTGTAGCCATCTTGTAGATCGTCTGGCACAGGCTGATAGGCGTAAATTTATTAGGGCTGGCCGCATTCGGGAACTTAGGAATCAAAACCACCAAGGTTTCCTTCCACTCGGGAGGCATCCGACCATGAGCAAAGAAATCCCCAATAACACTGCACACATCGTTTTTAACAATAGGCCAATAATGACGAAAAAAGGAAGAAGTAATACCGTCCAAACCCGGAGCCTGGTTGGCCTTCATAGCCTTAATAAGCCCCAGATCTCATCTTCCAAGACCTCCTTATCAAGTGCCATTGATGAACCCCCTTCAAGCCGCTGAGAGGAGGGCAAGAGCGGCCACCCATCAAGCACAGGAGCATTTCACACCCACTTTTCATCAAAGAAGCTCAAAAAGGCAGCCACAATGCCATCAGGATCCTCCACCAACCCGCCATCACCCAACTCCTCCCGGGCAATCCGGTTGCACTGCTGTCGTCACGAAGCAATAAAGTGGAAGGAGTGAGTGTTGGCGTCTCCCTCATTTATTCACCGAACCTTAGCTCGCTTAATCCACCAAGTATCTAACCGAGCATGAATGCTCGTCAGCTCTTTGACATTGATAATGAGGGTGCAAGTTTGCTCCTCCGAAATGCTAACCTCTGAGCCCTCAAGACGTTGGAGTTCCACAATTTTTGCCTCCTAGACCTCCTTGCGGGAGCTAAGCTCTTTCAACTTGTTTTTACTCCAAAAAAATAGAGTACGCAGTGTACGCTGACACTTGGATTGGAGGATCGCAGCACTATCCCCCACGCCATTTTTGATCCAACTCTTAGCAACCAACTTCCGCACCACCGAAAAGGACAGTCATGTGTCTTCCAGGTAAATTCATCGAGCCTGCCTAACAACACTGAAAACCCCCAAGGAAAATAGAAGGGGGGCAATGATCCAAGCCAACACGAGGAAGGTAGCACACCAATCCCATTGGGATAATCTCCAGTCCTGCCGAGTTGACAAACATACGATCTAACCGGCCCAAAATCCGCCCTAGCCCCCGTTGGTTGTTACACCAAGTAACTGGACCAGTGATGCCCGATTCCTGCAAGTCAAGTGACGATATGGCCGCATCCATCTAAAGAGATCCTTGTGAGTAGACCAACAGACGACTGCCTCATCGATCCTCCGACCATAGTAGACAGTTAAAATTCCCACCAACAACTGTTGGCAAGTCCGCAATGATATGCTGCTTTAAAAGGTACCAAAGTTTCCGTCGGATATGCACCTACATGTTAGCATACATAAACGCAATCCTCCACTTCCTCTTGTCGGGGAGAGTAACAACTCCAAAAACACATTGCACCTAGAGATAGGCCGACACAAATTGAACCTCATCCTTCCGCCAAAGGATCACAATCCCACCCGATCAGCCCACAGATGGGTGGTGCACAAAATCCTAACTACAACCTGCCAACTCTACATCTTTGCGCTAAAAGTCCTCAACTATCATTTCCGCGAGCCCAAATAAAACCCACCTCAAAAGGGCTAATGATTGCACAGAGAAGATGCCCAATTTCCTTCTATCGTGCTCCCCTACAATTCCACATGAGGATGGCTGTCATTGATTCACCAAAGAGCGCGACCCCGCCAGTCGAAGAGGGTAGAGGACTTAATGTAGCTTTCCGTTTTTTAGACAAAAAAGAATCTGGCTCCAGTCCACCCGAGTCTCAAAAAATAATACTGAGATCAGAGGAATGGCCTGCCGCCCCAGTCTGCTCATTAGGGGGCCGCGAACAGTCCTCTACGCCAAACCGCCTTGCCAGCCTCACAACACAAGGCACCAACACCAATGCCAAGCTGGAGGAAGAAGTCGTATGCTCATCAGGCTCGAGCTTAATCTTGCCTTTAGAAGCCAAGTTCCTTTTTGTGCCAAGAGGCTGGGCGATGGGAAAGAGCGAGCCGCGTCCACGGGAGGAATCATGAACAGTCGTAATATGTCGTCCGCCCTTATGCCGTGAACGCTGAACCAATTCGAAGGGCCATGCCCTCTATCATTTTTCAGCTGGAGGTGAGGAAAGGGGGGCCGGATTAGCCTCCACCGTTCCCGGGGCCTCTGACGGCGGAGAACGCACAACCCTGAGCCTTCATCCTTGATGCAGGGTAGAACATCCGGTGAACTACCTGCAGTCCGTGACCTCGAACAATGTGGGGGCAGGAACCACCTGGAGCTGGTGGAGTCGGGCAAGAACTATTCGAGTGCCCCACACATCCACAATGGAAATAAAGGGCCGGGCTTTCATATTCAACCTCCTGGAAGAAGGATTTATACTTGCATATCACTCGAACACCAGATGGTAAGGGCTTGGCGAGATCAACCCGGACACATACTTTAGCACGCCATGCGTCCCCGGTCATTTGTAATGACATCAATCCATAATGGTTTCCCCGCCTTAGCCGCGATATGGGCTATGTTGGACTTGTCCCAACAAAAGAATGGTATACCTAGAAGACGCAGCCGAATAGGCGTCGACATGCTGTTTGTATTTCATTTTGTCTTATGATTCTTAGAATTTACCTAAACCAAGACGATGTGGCTAACTCCATAAAAATGACAAACTATGTCTTTCTTCTGAACTTCATCATGCTAATATGATTCATGGTGCTAATATGATTCATGGTGCTAATATGATTCATGGTGCTAATATGATTCATGGTGCTAATATGATTCATAGTGCTAATATGATATGTGCACATTTTTACCAATTATAGATGTTTGCAGAACTGCTGATGAACCAGATATAGACAAACTTTCCTTTACCGAGCTAAGGGACAAGCTTCTTGCTTTAGACCCTCTCAACAAAGATCACGTGATTAATGTGAACAAAGCGGAAGCAGAATACTGGAAAAAATTGGAGGGGTATCGAGTAGGTTGGAGTGATGAAATATTGGGATTTGATTGTGGTGGTCAGCAATGGGTATCAGAGGCCTGCTTCCCAGTTGGAAGTCTTGCAAATCCTAGCATGAAGGATTTGGAATATATAGAGGAGTTAAAGAAACTTATAGAGAGTGAAAATGTGCCTGCTCCTGCTCCTATAGAGCAGCGGTGGACAGCTCGCAGCACAAGTCTCATGAGTCCAGCATCTAGCTCCAAGGAAGATGATATATTCTCATGGGTAATTTTTCCCCAGTAATCTTGTCATTTATGTTAAGGCTCTGTTTGGTAGGGTGGGAGGATATGATATCTGGTGGGAAAGGAAGCCGCATCAGAGTTTGTTTCTCTTCCCAATTGGAGATGGAACACCAACGGAGGCTGCTTCTTGTCGGGGTGCCTCCATCTCCAAAAGCTCCGTAACAGAGTCCAAACGGCACCCCTAATAGAGCCTAAGCTTCACCAGATATTATTCTTTTATTGTTTGTATTTCAGCCAAAGTTGATGTTCTTATCCATTATCAAATATATCGATATATGCTCTCTCTCCTAGGAAAGAACTGTCACCTTTTACTTGCAATTCACTGTTCAAACAAAATAGCATTCCAGGATCATGTCCTTTTGTTAATAACAATTACCTAGTATACAAGAAAAAATTATAGTTCATTAGTTGCTTTATACAATCTTAACATAATATCTGATTAAAATTCTATTTAAACAAATAATCAGCTCTCAAATAGTAGCCCTAGAGAGATCTAGAAATTAAAAAAACATTCTTAATAGGAATTAATCCGCCACCAACCATTGAGAGGAAGGGTAAGCTTAGAAATATACTAACTGCAATTTAATTATAGCACTAGTTTTAACATCCATGCCTGATGTTAGACTATCTTGATTCGAACCTGTATAATATGTCAAACAACAATATGCAGAAATAAGCACACTTGCATGTAGTCCTGCATCAGCTAAGGCTAAATGTGCACAAGAATAAACTGCCCTTTTTGTAAAAAAGTTATAAGGATATACTAATTACCATGGGATCAATTGATCATGCACTGGAATGCTAAAAATATATATACGTGCACTCAGGTTTGGTAATTTGGCTCACGTAGAACCACATTCCTATGCATGCTCGTCCAATGGCACTTCCATCCATCACAATGAGAAAATGTAAGCTTAAAGTTGTTGGGGCCGACACTGTTGTATCCAACGTCTTGCCAATCCCTAGATAACACAACTTGCAAATATTGGTTAATAACTTAATATGCACATCAGTCAACAACTTTTGCCTTCAACATATAGTGCTTTACTCATGCTCGTGTTAGTTAGCAATATACCAATGCCGCACGTCCTACATTCAAGAGTCTAAGCTCTGCTTTGTATCCTTACTAGAACCTTATTTTTTCGAGGAATTATCATGAATTCATGAATCATGGAGCCAATCCTTCGTGTTCTTGAACTTACTGATGGAGTGATACCTCTACCCTCTGCGTAAAAGATTCTCCTTTTGACGTCGCAAATTATATCTGTAATCAAACATAGAGACCCAATATCCTGTGTACTATACAAGCATAACATGCAACTGAGATAACACGAAGAGGACATCATGTCATAATCATCCTGGCGGAGATCATGACACACATCAACCTACATGACGATCGGAGCGATCCATTTTTTGCGGATCGACGATCCTTATTTTTTAGTTATTTTTCTGTATTTTTTGAATTTTTATTTCATGTATTTTGAGGGCCGTCATGATCGGAGAATCATGACCGTCCATGGTGATCCCATAATCTATAAATAAGGATAGAGGGTTCATATTGAAGGTATCAAAAGTTGAAGATAAAAGATCCTCCTTTTGGTCACCCGGTTCCAATGTCGGAAATCCAAGTACGAAGCTTTGAAGTTATCTCCCGGTATGAGGCTGGTAAGCCTAGTACGAAGCTTGGTAGTCATCCCTCCCTTCCCCTCTCTACTTGGCCGACCACCTCCCTCCATGATGGAATCCTGTCGCCGGCCCGCTAGTGCCGTCTCGTCTTTATTTACTTTAGTTTTTGTCGCAGTTGTGCTATTGTATTGTTGTTTATTTATTTTCTGTCATGGACACTTATGTTTAAATTTCTTGTATTGTGACCCGACGCGTGAGATTGACCACCTCACGTGACCCTGAGTGGATCGGTCCGGTTTGGAATGTGCGGGCGGGTCGTATTGTTATTTTGCTTTACTATAAAACTACCTTGCTGAAATTAAAACAACTTTTATAATTTTCCTTGTCTAAAAAGGGGAAAAGGGGGGAGAGTTATATATAGCCTTTTGGAGTGAAGCCCTAGGGAGCGAAGGATAAATCGGGATTGAGAATTTTCTCTCTCGGTGAAATCCCGCCGCCAAGCATCTTCCGCATCGTCGAGCCCGAGCCGTTCTCCTCTGCGCCGATCGTCAACAGCAACCTCCCGGCCTTTCCCCCGCTACTTCCCCGAGCTCCATCCAGTCGCATCTCGCTCACGCCACCACTCCGGCAACTTCCCCTGTGTCGCCTTCCCCCATAGCCCCTCCCGTTCTCGCCGACCGCCTTCCACGCCTCCAACCATCTTCCTCCAAACCAACCTTCCCCGCTTACGCCAGCCGCGCCGTCAACCCTCCAGCAACCTTCCGGCAACCCTTCTCCATCCAGCAACCTACCTCCATCCATCCGAGGCCTCCTCCATCCACTGCTCCGTTTACCTGCTGTGACCGAACCGTGAAGGATCGACAAAGCTATTGCGGGAAGCCCTCGGTGAGATCTCTCCTTCCCCCTCCCCTCAATCTTCTTTACTAGCGTTTATTATGATAAATTTCAGCAAGATTGTTTCATCCTCGAGTAGCATGCGCTCGCCCTAATCATTCCTCGCCGTTTGTTCAATTTTTGTGTTGGAAACGCTCTTTATAATTTAATTTGTGCCATGTTAAGTTTATTACTAGACTTAGGAATTTCGAAGCCATTGTTTGCATCACTCCACCTTCCTCCACGTAGATGACCACATGGTTCTATTCTAAAGCAATGGAAGTAAATGAGAAATTAGTAACCGAGAATTAAGTAATTATCAAACATAAAGATTTATAGTGATTCTCTAAAATATTTGAGTAATCTACTCTTCGGCCCCCCTTAGTAGGATATCCACTAATCATGACTGAGTATTTTGATAAGGAGACTCTTAGAAACAATTACAACTGAATCTTTTGATAAGAAGATTCAAAGAACCAATAGAAATTTTTTAAGTGTCTTTCAAAATCTTGAATATTTTGATAAGAAAGATTCACAGAGCTAATAAGCCTTTTGATTAGAAGACTCAAAACCACTGAATCCTTTAGAGAGGGATTCTCAAAACTCTATCAACAGGTCGTGGTTTAATTTCTGTTTCCATAATGTAATCCTCTTCAGCAAAATTTGAGGGTTTTGGTTCTCGTAAGCACTGTGTGGATTCTTGATGTAGAACATAAGAACAATACCAATTCCCCTTGAGATGATGTTGAGATTCAGTAGAGGGAAGTTTGAATCTTGTTGAAGAGGAATCTTGAAGATAAAACATAGAACCCTTGAGAGAAGTCTTCAGATCTGAGAGAAGATGTTCTTGTTGGCTTGGGTTCTTCTGAGAAAACTTCTGGATAGAGAAGAAGAGCCGAGACGGGAGATACTTTTTGAAATGTTCTCCAAAATTAATGACTTTCTCTTATGTCTTTCCTTCAATATATATAAATTTGTTGCTACTATTAGACCTTGCCGGATATGACCTAATTAGAATAAGTACCTTCCTTAATTGGATCCTTAACGGTCATAATGTGGTCTTGATTCTTACCTTAATTTGCTTGATTTTCATTTATAACTGTTCTGTAGAGAAGTCGATGCAAGGCTTCCTGCACGTCGACTTCTAGTTGACAAATGTTGAGATATAGACGAGAAAACTTCTCAACGTATGTGGAAATACTTATGCTTAGACTTCACTTTCCTTTATAGGAGATCTCAACGTAAGGGAGTATAAAAGATTGTCTGCATGTGTTGACTATTAGTAAGTGTAGAGAAGTGGTTCAAACCTTGTATATACTTCCTGAATATGGCAAATACAAGTATGAGTACATATATATATATGAGAGAAGAGAGAGGAAACATCATATACAGAAGATGTGGGACTAAACAAAAAAATTATAAATGGGTTAACATATTAGGCCTTTACATTGCTTTTCCATATATTCTCTAACACTCCCCCGCAAGCTGGAGCATACAAGTCGTAGGTACCAAGCTTGAACAAGAATTGATGGTACAATTTTCGTGATAATGCCTTGGTGAGAATGTCAGCAACTTGATCAGAGGCAGGAACATGCTCTAGCTTCAACTTCTTCAATTGAACCTTTTCTTTAACAAAGTGGCAGTCGACTTCAATGTGTTTGGTCCGCTCATGGAACACAAGATTCTTTGTAATGTGGATTGCATCCTGACTGTGGCAAAACAAAATTGATGGTGAGGATAATTCAACTCCCAGATCCCCAAGGAGACTCTTAAGCTATGTGAGTTCTGATACAACAGACGCCATCACATGGTATTCAGTCTCAACGAATGAGCGAGCAACCACAGACTGCTTCTTGCTACGCTAGGTGATGAGATTTCCTCCAAAGTAAGTACAAAAGCCAGTAGTGGACCGTCGATTGTCAAGAGAATCCGCATAATCCGCATCAGAGTATGCAACAAGTGAAAGAAACGAGGATGACGTATACACGAGTCCCTGTCCAGGAGCAATCTTCAGATACCTGAGAATGCGTTCAACTGTCTGAAGATGAGAAACCTGTGAAGTGTGCATAAATCGACTGATCACTCCAACCGCAAATGAGATATTGGGTTTTGTAACCGTTAGGTATATTAGTTTTCCCACAAGACGCCGATAGTACTATGGATTTGGAAGTAGAGAGTTAGACGCAGATCCTTAAGCACATAACTTGTGGTTGACATGTTGGTGTTATTATTGTGATCTGAAAGTGATCAAACATGTAATCTCACTGTCAACACAGTATGAGCCTATCAGGGTCGCACATAATAATGTTTGGAGAAATTGAGAGATTGGATTAGTTTGGCTTTACTCATATGATGAGTGAAAATGACTTAGCTCAGCCAGGCTTTGAAAGCGTCGAGTTCGTTGAGACCACTCAACGCTTTCGTCGAGTCAAGTGTTGACTCGTCGAATGATGGCGTTGAGTGTGTTGAGTTTACTCAACGATTCGTCCAGGCAAAATGTTGATTCGACGAGTATGACTGATGCGGAGCAGAGACGAGGATGCGCTTTGGGCCCGTTCGGGGCTGATTTGGCAACTTTCTATATATGACGTGCCCGGATCGACGATCGGGTTCCACGATTGCGTCCGGAGCGTCGCCGCGAGTCAAAATACTATATTACTTTATTTTTGTCAGTTTATTTTTGATATATTTTAAGGGCGAACTCACCGACCAATCATAGCCGTTGACGGGGAAACCCTAATGTGTCTTTTCTTATAAATAGGAGATATGAGGGCTGATCTAAGGTATTGCAGAATTTGGAGAGTTCATTTTCGGATTCCTGCGATCCTTCCCCGGTGCCGACGCCGTGGAGCCCTAGGTGATGACTCCTATGTGGTTTTCTTCATACCCAAGGTAATACCCATCCATAGCCTTCTCCTCCCCCCTTCGAAACCCTCATCCGCATCCTCTACAACCCCCAAATCTCAATCCCCACCGCTGATCACTGCGCGCGATCACTGTTCACAGCCACTGTTCAACGTACTGTTCAGCCGATGTTACTGTTAACACGTACTGTTCATCTGACGGCACTGTTCACCCGCACTGTTCATCCGCTGGCACTGTTCATCCGCCGGCCCTATACCAATCCCGCAGCCCCCTTCCCCTTCGTGGATCCACTTCCCATCGCTCCGAAAACCCTAGATCCATTTGATCTAGTGCTACCACCCTCCGATCTGTTATTTTCACCGCACAAACCTTCCATTTTTGCCCGGATCCGCTCCTAAATAGCGGATCTACTCACCCCCGGTCCGGATCTACTCATTCGTGGCCGGATCCGCCGTTTTACCCTACGTTACCACCACTTTCTTCCGAGGGCAGCCACCGTCACCGTCACCTCGCCACCGGTTCCACCTCCGATCGCCTGTCTTTACACTCGACCCTCAAATCCTTCAGTGCCTCAATTCAGCCCTCTACGTTGTGAGCATTTATGGTATTGTATTCTGTGACTTGACTTTTTCATTTGATTGTTTATTTATATTGTGCTGCGATTATGGTTGTGTAGTAATTGTTTTCTTTTATGCTAATAATTGTTTGTGGAATTATTCACCGCACGCTTGCCTTGGCCCTTCGAGCGGAGGAAGTCGTTGCCCAATTGCTGAAAATAATTATTTGTCTCTTTTATTTTAATTATCTGTGTGGTAATCTTAATTTCATTGCTTATAATAATTGTTGTCATTACTCGACAGTCACATTGCATTTAGCGTTGCATTAGTGTGTTTCCCGCACCCGCATTTAGAGTCTTCGCTCCCGAGCACCACTAGCCTACCCTACATCAATGACACTTAAGCGTTGAGTGCGTTGAGTTCACTCAACGATTCTTTGAGTCAAGGTGTTGATTCGACGAGTCTGGTTCTTAGGCGTTGAGTGCATTGAGTTCACTCAACGCCTTCGTCGAGTCAAAGGTTGATTCGACGAATCTGGCACTTAGGCGTTGAGTGCGTTGAGTTCACTCAACACCTTCATCGATTCAAATGTTGATTCGATTGGTTTTGCGCTGAGAGCATTGAGTTCACTCAACGCCTTCGTCGAGTCAAAAGTTGATTCAACAAGGCTGGGGCTGAGTTCGCCGTGTATCTTATGGATACTCGACGATTCATCGAGTATGTTTTGTATACTCGACGATTCGTCGAGTATGTTTTTTATACTCGACGATTCGTCGAATATGTTATGGATACACGACGATTCGTCGAGACAAGGGTTGTCTGGTAGAAACGGTGTATTCCAAGTCTTGGGTCTGCGAATAGCGACGGACTGTTCCGTTTATTCCTTTGGGTAAAAATAAAAGATTTTAGGGTTTCTCAAAGTGATCGACATGTTGATTCTGTCTATGCACACGAGCCGAACTGTGCGAAAACTGTCACGACCCGTCTCGATAAATGTCAGAGTGCGGTTCGGGCGGGCCGTGATGCCACGGGCATGAGCGGAAAGGAAACCATGCTTGTTAAGGCCGAGCAAAGAATGCTGAAAATGGTTTTAAAATAATTACTTTTAAGTAAAAACGGTTTGATTTTATGTTATGCGGAAGATTTTAGAGTTTTAAAGCAGTGATGAGTTTAAATGCACATGTATTTTGTAAAAATTTGTTTTTCAGGCAACTATTATAGTTTTCATGCAATTATGATTCAATAGAGGGTGCACATGCATTAATTTCAAATTTTAGTACATAAATATTTGAATACCCTAGCAGTTGTCCATGATATCAGAGAAAATGTCTGATTGTAATTATTACTTAAAAGAAATATTTGACAGTAAAAGAAATGTAAACATATAACCTGGAACTTAATGCTGATAAGGCTTGAGGACCTGGCGGCGCTGCACGGACGCTAAGGCAATTCCAAAACAAGAAGGAAAAGCCTCAAAATATTGAAATAAACAGGGTGTGCATAGTAAAGTATAAAACAGTAACAGAAGCAGAAAAGTATGAGTGTACCAGTTTCTCATGAAGCAAAACTATTTGAGACAAACAAATAAAAGAGCTAAACAGAACAAATTAGTTTATTAGACTACTCCGGAGTATAACATATAGACATATCAAGAAATGTCATTAGTTGTAATCAGTGAAAGGTGACAGTGTTTTATTTGATGTACGAGATTCTAATGTAAGTGTAAATGCAAGTCTTAACAAAATAGTTGTGCTTGTTATGACATTTGCTGGTTTCCGTTGTCAGTCAAGCGAAAACTCGAGTCAAAACGTCACATCAATTTAACACTACCTTACATTGATTGCTTATGACATTAATGAATTTAAAGATTCATAATTTAAGAGATTCCTAACATATCAATAGCTGATACAAATTTAACGATTCAGTTGTACAAGATTAGAGTTCATAAACGCGTCAAGAGAGGAATTGAACTATGGAACAACATTCGCTTGTCTTAGAACAGATCTAAGAAACCAGATTTGATGACACAAGATTTGACGATATAAACAAAACTAGATAAAGAGCAATATATTTTGCGGGATTCAAGTATTTACGAGTGGTATGACTATTACTATGCATCATTTTTCCGGGATACCAATTGTTCATTTAGATTGAACCACTACAAAGTACGATTATCTTTCAAGTAAACATGTGTATGATCTGAATATTTTTATAAAACATCATTCATTTATTTGCTAGCAAGAAATTGTGACATTTATTGTCATAATAATTACTGACCATGCTCAAAAAGAATTACTAGTCTCCCTATTATTCATCGAATGAGCCAAAAATTCATCTAAGTGGGAATCTAATCCAAAATCACTTTCGTTCCTTAACACATGTTATTCTAAGCAAATATCCAAACAAAAAGATTATCTACGATCACAAACTCATATAATTTTGAATATATGAAACCCTACAATTCTTAATTTATCAGATTTAGCCTTTAAGATATCAATTCATTTGACAGATCGATATATTCAAGAATGTGGCCAAACAGTTAAAAGAACAGATGCAATAGAATAACTCCATGTTGCAAGAGAGAGGGATCTCTACTTGCCTTAAATAAGGCTGAATCTGACGGAGGCGGATGAGCGGCACAATCAAGATTTAGAAACCCTAACTGGATCTGTTCAGGAACAATCACAAACGTCTGATAATCTGACAAGACGGAAAACCGAACGCTAGCACAACAATTTATATATCGCAAGAATCAAAAAAGAGCGGGGTTTAGAAATTTACCTCCCTCATGAGTGAGGGGAGAAGAGATTCCACGCGGAGACGGAGACTTGGCGGCGCTTAGGCTTGAGCAAACCCTAATTCAGAGAGGGATTCTTCACGAACCGTTAATTGACGCGACGAATGATGCCGGAAATCACAAATACACAATAGGGTTAGGGATTATAATTGGGCACAAATTTGGATTAGCGAAAATATGCAAATTGGAGCAAAAATTTCCAAGAATAAATAGAGGAAATCTGAATAGTCGGGGAGAGGAGGGAGATTCTTACCCACGGAAGTCAAATATGAGCTCAAAGAGGAGAGAGGAGAAGCCCTAGGCATTTCTCTCGCAAAATACCAGGCCAAGACTGAGGAAGAAGAGGGTTTTCACCCCTAGGAGAGGAAGAGGTTGACGACCTCCAAAGAAGGGGAGAGCAGAAGAAGTTGGCGGCCTGAGGAGTTGCTGCCGAACAGAGAAAGGGAGAGGCGTTGTCGGGTCAAGCATAGGAGAATGGGAAGCCGCTGACCAGAGCAAGAGGAGGAGCAACAGGCGGCGTCGGCCATGGAGGGATGAGCCGAAGGAGGCGACGGCGCCTGGAGCAGCAGACGGGATCGGTGTCGGGAGATGGGGCTTGCGGGTTGCGAAAGAGTGGGATGCGGGAGACGGGGCTGGAGTCGGGACCGGGAAATAATAAAAGAGGGGGGGGGGGGGGGCTGGCCGGTTTAGGTTAAGAAAGGTTTTTTTTAATATAATAATAATTATTATTATCATATCATATAATCGGGTTGTTACAAAAACCCGAGACCTAAAAGGCCGACGGAAGCTGTTCCGCCTTCGCCGATCCCGTCGTCGTCGCTAAGCCTGATTCCGGCGAGTGTCGCCGCCGCCTCTTCTGTAACGGACCTAGCAGTCCGTGAAGACGCAGAGTGCCCTCTCCCGACCTAGAACTTGTTCGACAAGACTCTATGGGTTCTCCCATTCGTGTGGATCTACTGTAGAGGTGCGGACACTATTCTGCACTAAGGACTCTAGCTGCTAAGTTATCGACAGATATTCTGGAACATCTAGGTTGAGTATCGACTCAATTACGCAAAGGTAATTTTATTTTACAACACTTTTTTCTTGATCAATGTATATCGCTAGATCCGAACTATTTTGGGCTTTTCTTGTTCCTTTATTCCGCTGCGCACAAGTGTTGTGTCGTATAGGAAAACCCAACAGTGATATCAGAGGGAGGTTCGACGATATTCATTGTTTCAGAAGTTGCTAAATCCATGACGTGTAGATCTGGAAATTTAGAAATGTTCTAAAATGCCCAAATCTATTCTTGGATTCTCACTAAGAACGCATGCGATTTCTTTGTTTATTTCCTTGTTACTCCTTAACAGTAACCGCCTCTCTTGTTGGTTTGTAAAATCAAGTGTGTTAGATTTTGAATCTCACATAGAGACGAGCTTGTCTACTGTGTAAGTGGAGTTTGTGTTGCTCATGTCCAGTGCACGTAAATCTGAAGTTTTAGAAGTGTTGTAGATGTTTAGATTTACTCCAGTTCATCAAGTATTTATGATCTTTCTTGTGCATATCTGGGATGCATTTGGACTGTGTATGCTGTAATTTTATTTTATAAGATGTACATATTGGTTAATTGTTAACCATGATTAAAAAGTCAATCAATCGTCTGGAAATCCCTTAAGCAATATTAAGTATTCGGATGCCTTCAGATGGATGATACTCTTTCTGGCTCGATCGATGAAGTGTGAGCTTGCCAAAACAAGGTGCATTAATCTATCTTGGTAGGGGTGCGAGCGGATAATTGTGATATCTTACTGTTGACATCGAGTCAAACTTAACTGGGTGACCTCAAAGGTTGAGTGCCCAAAGGCATAGGGTTGGCATGCACCATATGATGGAGGCGAATAAATAGTTATTCACCAACCATACAAGAGTTGCATAGTGATGCAATTGGCAAGCGTTGCCTACCTAAATAACTGTATTGTGAGAGAAAAGCCAAAACTGACTCATAGTGTTAGTGAAATATGGATCTTGTCCACTAAGAGAGTAACTCGCATATACTCTCCGAATTGATATCGAGGGTTATCAGTTTGATAAAAATAGTGGGAGTTGTTTTGATTAAAGTCCTAATTAAAATGATAAAATATATTTTACAATGTAGTACTGATTTTTCTCTGCTGAATCCTTGTAGAATTTCCATGACAAGTGGATCTCACTCCACTCTGTCCCTCAGAGCCATCCTTGAGATGGAGAAACTGAGTGGGACGAACTACTTAGACTGGTACAGGAACTTGAGAATTGTTCTCCGGCAAGAGCGCAAACTCTGTGTTTTGAAAGAGGAATCCCCTAAAGAGCCTGTCGGGAATGCGTTCTGTTCTGATAAGGATGCTTATAAGAAGTATCTTAACGACTTTTTAGATGTCAAATGCCTCATGCTGGCAACCATGAACTCTGAGCTCCGAAAGCAACATGAGAACATGAGTTGCAAGAATATTTCCGAGCATCTCAAAAAAATGTTTCAAGGGCAAACTCGTCAAGAGAGGTTTGACGTCACTAAGACATTCCACTGTAAGATGGAGCTCGAGATCTAGTAGGGACTCACGTACTCAAGATGATTGGGTATATAGAGAATCTTGAGAGACTAGACTTCCCTCTGGGCCAAGAGTTGGCCACAGACCTGATCCTTCAATCGTTGCCGGACAGTTATGAACAGTTCGTCTTGAACTATAACATGAATGCAATAGACAAGACACTGCCCGAGCTCCTAGGCATGTTGAGAACTGTCGAAATCAATATGAAGAAGACCAAGCCTGCTAGCCCCATACTGATGGTGCATAAAGACAAGGGCAAGACCAAGAGCTTCAAGAAGACAAAGGTAGGACCTAAGTCATCTATTGAGCTCAAGTCTTCAGCACTAAAGAACAAAGACTTAATGAAAGAAGGGAAATGCCACCACTGTGACAAGACTGGTAATTGGAGGAGGAATTGTCTTTCGTACATTGAGGGTCTGCACAAGATGAAGGGAAGTATGATTTCCTCTTCAAGTATTTATATTATAGAGATAAACCTCTCTGCTCCTTCATCCTGGGTATTGGATACCGGATGTGGTTCTCACATTTGTATAAATATGCAGGAACTGGGAAGGAGAAGATTGCTTAGTAAAGGCGAGGTGGACCTACGTGTTGACAATGAAGCAAGAGTTGCTGCTATTGCCGTGAGTGTTTACCGTCTTTCTTTGCCCAGTGAGCTTGTAATAGAACTTGATAATTGTTATTATGTTCCTTCCATAACTAGAAACATTATATCTATTTCATGTTTGGACATATTCGTGTTCATAAAGCCCCCCGGGCCCGGGCCTATACCGGGCCTCCCGAGCTCGAGCTTTCCCGAACCGGGCCTGGGCCCTGATTACAGCCGGGCTGGGCTTCTGGCTCCGGGAGGGGGCCTGCTAAGGCCCCCAGGGCCGGGCCCGGGCTTAGCCCGGGCCCTATTTTTGTTTAATAAAATTATTAATTTAATAATTAATAAATTATTTTAATTAAATTAGTAAATTATTTATTTAATAATTTATTAATTTAATAATTTTAATAATAGCTGCTAGCCCTATTTAATAGGGCTGACAACTTTTTCAGCAACGACTCTAAGAGAGGTTGGGAAGTTTCTAACGGCTCTTTGAGCCGTTGATTATTAAAGGGGCCGGGCTTTGCCCGGCCCGGCCCCGGGCTTAGCCCGGGCCTAGAAACCGGGCTTTGCCCGGCCCGGCCCATGCCGGATATCGGGCCGGGCA
Source organism: Platanthera zijinensis (assembly GCA_039513925.1). Classification (NCBI taxonomy): domain Eukaryota; kingdom Viridiplantae; phylum Streptophyta; class Magnoliopsida; order Asparagales; family Orchidaceae; genus Platanthera; species Platanthera zijinensis. The sequence goes on along the minus strand of CM077080.1, from coordinate 136,104,411 downwards.
ATTGCTCATATATGGGGCCTTGTTAGGCCCCATGACCCGGCCTGGGCTCGGGGCGGGCCTAGCCCGGGCCCGGGCCTAGCCGGGCTTTTATCGGGTCGAGCCCGGTTTTATGCACACCACTATTTGGACATGATTGGATTTTCTTTTATTATTAAGAACAATTGTTATTCTATATTTAAGAATGATGTTTGTTTTGGTATACCCCAAATGTTTAATGTTTTATATGTTTTGAACTTAGACCATCAGATCTTTAATATAAAAAATACTAAAAGACTAAAAACGAATGACTCGAATCCTACGTACTTTTGGCATTGTCGTTTGAGCCATATAAATGAGAAACGCATATCCAAACTCCATAAAGATGGACTAATGGACTCATTTGATTATGAATCATTTGAGAGATGCGAATCTTTTTTGTTAGGCAAGATGACTAAGACTTTCACTGATTTCAATGAGAGGACTGATGATCTCTTGGGTATAGTACATAGTGATGTATGTGGATCCATGAGTTCTATGGCTAGAGGTGAGTATTTCTACTTTGTTACATTTACTAACGACTTCAGTAGATACAGATACGTGTTTCTTATGAAGTGCAAATCCGAAACCTTTGAAAAGTTCAAAGAGTTTAAGAACGAAGTAGAAAATCAGCTAGGTAAGAAGGTTAAAGTACTCCGATCTGATCGAGGTGGCGAATACCTGAGTCATGAGTTTCGTGATCATCTGAGAGAGTGTGGTATTGTATCACAGCTCACTCCACCTAAAACACCGCAACATAATGGTTTGTCTGAGCGGAGGAATCGTACTCTGTTAGACATGGTACGGTCGATGATGAGTCATGCAGATCTGCCTGTTTCCTTTTGGGGTTTTGCTCTAGAAACTGCTGCTATTACACTAAATCGTTCTCCAACGAAAGCGGTTCTGAAGATACCATATGAGATATGGACTGAGAAGCGTCCTAGTATGTCGTTCATTAAGGTTTGGGGCTGTGAGACATACGTGCGACGTCAAATGCCTGACAAGCTGGAACCCAAGTCAGATAAGTGTTATCTTGTGGGGTATCCTAAGGAAACTAAATGGTACTATTTCTACCTACTGTCCGAGGGCAAAGTATTTGTCGCAAGGACTGATGTCTTTTTTGAGAAAGAGTTTCTAATTAGAAAGACTAACAGGGTAAAACTTGAAGAAGTTCAAGAAACACAAACTGTGAATGAACCGGAATTGGAACCTGAGCCAGGACTACAAATTGTTGTAGCTAGAGAGCCTGCTCAGGAAACACAAGTTCCACGTAGATCTGATAAACCAAGGTTTTAGCCTGAGAGATATGAATTTTTCGTGTCTCAAATAGGTAATGCATTGCTAATGAGCCATAATGATGAGCCTACAACCTACCAAGATTCTATGAGTGGGCCGGACTCCGAGAAGTGGCCTGAGGCCATGAAATCTGAAATGAACTGCATGTATGAAAACCAAGTTTGGACTTGGTGGAACCACCTGAAGGGGTACGACGCATAGGGTGCAAGTGGGTCTTCAAAAAGAAGACCGACATGGATGAGAATGTACAGACATTCAAAGGGCGATTGGTGGCTAAAGGTTTAAAGCAAATTCAAGGTATTGACTATGATGAGACTTTTTCCCCTGTTGCTATGATTAAGTCAATCAGAATTCTACTTGCTTTTGCTGCGTATTATGATTACGAGATCTGACAGATGAATGTCAAAACGACTTTCCTAAATGGAAACCTCCTTGAGAAAGTGTATATGACATAACCCGAGGGTTTTGTATTTCCAGGTGAATCCACTAAAATATGCAAGCTACAGAGATCCATTTATGGATTACAACAAGCTTCTCGAAGTTGGAATTTTCGTTTTAATGAAAAGATCAAAGAGTTTGGTTTTATCAAGAACAAGGATGAACCGTGTGTTTACAAGAGGATTAGTGAGAGCATTATTGTCTTTTGATATTGTATGTAGATGACATACTGCTGATCGGGAATGACAAACCGATCCTACAAGTTGTTAAGAAAAATCTAGGGAACTGCTTTTCTATGAAAGACTTGGGCGAGACGACTTATATACTTGGTATTAAGATCTATAGAGATAGATCAAAAGAGTTGTTGGGTTTGACCCAAAGTACATACATTGATAAGATGTTGAAACGGTTCAACATACTTGAGTTCAAGAAAGGATTCTTACCCATGTCTCATGGTGCGAGTCTCTCTAAGAACCAGTGTCCTAAGTCTTGTGAAGATAAGGACCACATGAAGTTGATTCCATATGCTTCGGCAATTGAGTCAATTATGTATGCAATGATATGTACTCGACCCGATGTCTCTTATGCCTTGAGCATGACTAGCAGGTATCAGTCTGATCCCAGTGATGGTCACTGGATAGCCGTTAAGAACATCCTAAAGTACTTGAGAAGGACTAATGATACGTTCTTGGTATTTGGCGGAGAGGAAGAACTCGTTGTAAGAGGTTATACGGATGTTAGCTTCCAAACTGATAGAGACGACTCAAAGTCTCAGTCATGGTTCATATTTTGCCTAAATGGAGGTGCTGTTAGCTGGAAGAGTTCCAAGCAGTAGACTAAAAGATAAATCCTATGGGTAGTTAATCACCTAGAAGGGGAGTGAATACACGTCTTTTAAAATCACCTAGATAATTCAGTAGATACTTGATAGATAAATCTATGGGTAGTTAATCACCTAGAGGGGGAGTGAATATGTGTTTTTTAAAATCACCTAGATAATTCAGCAGATACTTGAAAATATAAAATCACAGATCACAACACACACAATCACAGAGTACACAAAAGCTTTATAGTGGTTCCCCTATCTAGGGTTCATCCACTTTCTCCATTCTTCCTCACTAGCAATGTGCTAGATAAGATTATATCTCCTCCTCTTCAACTCAGATCAACAGATCTTACAAACTCAGTTTCTTTCCAGAAACCTACACCTCAGACCAATAGGTCCTACCTCAGAGATCCACCCAATCTCCTACCTCAGGTCCCTCAAGAACCCTACCTTAGACTATACAAGTCTTACACCTCAGTGATCCCACATAAATCACCTACCTCAGGTCTCTCAAGAATCCTTCATCAGTATTTATAACACAGGCTTACAACTCAGACAATAAATCTTCTACACACTTAGATCTCAAAGAGATCTTACAGGTTTAATAGGAAAATAACAAGTAGAATTATCTGAGTAAACAGATTCTTCAAATCAGCAACAGTACATGATTGATTCTTGATGAACAGACTGGCTGAAATGAAACTTCACTGGATCTTCAATGTTCTTGATGATGATCGGCTTGAATCTTTGAAGAACTTGTTGAATAGATCCAACTTAATCCTCTGATCGACTTGTTGAAAGGATCAGAAGACTTTCTTGAAGACCTGTGTCTTCCTTCTTCGTGGAGTTGTCGCCCTTCCCTGACTTAGGAGAAATCAGAATGAGTGAATTGATTGATTGTGTTCTATGTAGACGACCCCTCTATTTATAACCTTCATTGGTTGTTGGCTTTTGATTGATGACATCATCATATGCCGTCATACTTCAAATTTTCCTTCAAACAGATTCTGATGAGATGTCAAGTCACTGTAGCTGACATGACACTTCTGACTTGACTTGACACTCAGCTGTGTTGACTCTGTACAACTTCAGGATCATAAGTGTCGAGAAGTCCCAAGTGTCTCGACACAGTAATACTTAGTGTTCTTAGACTGTAAACTGCAAGGTGTCGAGATATCTGACTTGTCTCGACACTGCTGACTTGATCTTCAAGTTATCGAGATAACTGAATTGTCTCGACACAGCTGACTTGATCTTCAAGATGTCGAAATAACTGAATTGTCTTGACACAGCTGTCTGAACTGTCGAGCAAAGTGTTGTGTCTTGACACTGTTGTCTTGTATCTTTCTGATCTCGACACTTCTCCTACAAAGGTGTCGGTGTGTCGATACTTTTGTACTTGCTTCAAGTCTGTACTCAACACTTCTCTTATAAAGCGTAGACATAGTTGTGAAGTGTGTCGACACTTTTGTACTTAGTCATTTCTTCAAGTTTTCACCCTACACATGAAACTTAACCATACATCAAATACATACTTGTGTATATCATTGAGTTGAAAGACTTCTTCAAATCAAGTACATTATTTCCAATGTATCCAACAATCTTTCATATTTGGAGAAGTCAAAACCCCAATTCAATGATATACACCACAATACCAAAATAAGATAATTATGATGTGCATGAAAAATGCCGTAACAAAATTATAAAGGAAACATCAATAATAAAACAGATATAACAAAGTGCAACTAAATTTTTTCGTTTCAATTTGTTCAAAAGATTACACTGTTCAATTTTTACAATGCCCTCAAACAAAATTTCAAAAGTACAAAGTTTTCCTAAGAGAAAAAAAAATGTTAAGATTGCTCTGACTATTTGATGACAATGTCTCTTCCTGATTGAATTTTAGCTTTAACTTCAGGCACCTTGTCATCCTTGACCTTAAAGATCTCTTCTTCTTGAGCCTTTGTCTTTTAGCATAATGATATGGGTTGGGGAAGTACTTGCTGGGCTCTATAGAATCAGCTGGGATCTTCCCTGCCTTCAGATCTTTCATGAATTTATAAATGATCTCCTGCTGCTTTGTATGCTTGACCCATTCTTTTTCTGAGTACCATTTGCCTCTGTCAGCTATATTGTTTTCAACTGCTTTCCATGCATTGAGTATAATAGATTTGGAAGTTGGACTCCACTGCTCAAAATATGGCTTTGCTTCAGCCTGCTCCCTGAATCTCTTCTTAGATAATTGAGCTTTTTTTTTTCTTTGAGCAAGACAAGAGCAGCCATCTCCACCTTCTCACATACTACATTCTGAACCTGTGGTAAAGGACTGTACATAGTCTGTATTACAGTGTGAATAGCCTCAAACTGAGCTGGTTGGCAGCCAGACTCGTAGTTTGATCATCATAATCAAGAGGAGGAAAGCCTAGAGTGCCTCTGATGCTATTGGAGGTCCAAATAGCATGCTCAGAGCTTGACTTTATTATCATTCTCTCCCCCTTTATGACTTCTCTCTCCACATGATCCCTTAAGTCATTTTTATGAAATCTGATTTGGCCTTCTAGATGAGTAATCCCTGAGGACAAATGATTCTTCACTTTGAGCAAGTGATCATCGATGTCTTTGCAAGAAGCCTTGACTGTTTGAACCACAGAGGCTGTGTGAGTGGAGAGCTTAGATTCAACAGCTGTAGAAGTAGACCCTATCTTTGTCTCCAGAGCTGTAGTTTGCTCAGCTAGCTTTACCAGTGAAATATCATGCATTGCTATCATGTTGTCATTCATTTTTGTTTGGTTTTCAAGTACATAACCTTGTTTAGTAGCCATTGCATCTAGAGTTTTCTTTGAGTCCTTTTGTTGAGCAAGATAAACTACTCCATGAGCACCTTTCTGAAAGAAATCAGTCATATCCTTTTTCAGTAGATTCACTTCAAATCTAATGGATTTGATGTCTTGTGCCAACTGGAACTGCACTACCTTTGTGCTTTCATCTACATACTGTTCCAGGGCTCTCCTTTGTTGGTCTAACATGATTTGTATTTGAGTTAGAAGGGGGCTGAAATCCATAGGAGGAGCTTATGTTGTTCCAGATTGAATGACCTTCTTATAGCTCTTGCTGCTCTTTTTGAGTTCAGCCAGTTTTGTTTTCTTAATATGAGAGGCTTCCTCCTCCTCAGAATCATAAGTACTACCTACTTCAACAATAGTAGTCTGCTTCTCTCCTGTAATCCTTGGGGCCAGATCTTCCATCTCCCCCTCAATCCTTGCACCAACTTCATCAAGATTGTTGTTTTCCATGATGACTTTATCCTGTTGAGCTATGACATCAGAAACAAGATCCTCTGGAAGAGCTGTCATCTTCCCCTGGATGTCAATATCTTCATTCAGAAAGACTTCTACCTCAGTCTCCTTGGAGACTACATCCTCATTCTCCTTATCAGGCATCTCCTGTTCAGGAACCTCTACTTGTTCCAGGACAGTTTCTAGTTCCTGTACCACTTCCATCACTAAGGTGTTGATAGTATCCTGTTTTATTTCTGGCAGAATATTGAGTTTCTCCCCCTCACTAGGATCCCTAGCTGGAATTGTCTCCCCCTGTATCTGATCACCAGTTCCAGGAGTTGTCCTTGGAGATTTTTCAGCAACTGTATCATCATGTTTCTCTGTGCTAGAGTTTCCCTGATCTTCAGAGTCACTGGAAGATTCTTCTTCTATCACCACCACTTTCTTCTTTTTCTCCTTTTTCTTCTCTACTATAGGTGTTTCTTTGGATAGTACTATATCCCACCTGGCTAGGATTCTCATGTCCATTTTCCTCATATGATTGATTTTTGATCCAATCTTGAGATTCAGACTTTCAGGAATAGCTTGTACCAAGTAGAGACTGATTATCCTGCCCATATTGAGCCTCTTGATGCTTTCAGCTATCTTGTCAAAGACTACTTTGCTCCAATTAGTCTTGCCCTGGAAGATAATTCTAGTCATGAGTTCAAACATGTATGCAGAAATCCTGTCATGGGCTCCTGTTTTGCAAAGTAGCACCTTCCCTATTATCTCAGACATGAACTTCCCTTGATTGTTCATCCCTTTTCTTTGTAGAGAACTATCCTTGTAATTGGGTTCATCCCACACTACTAAAGAGCATCTGCGGTCCTGACAGAAGCTAGGTTATCTTCTTGTTCAACGTTGGGTAAGAGGAATATCTTTGTCAACCTTCTTGTTGTGATCTTAACTTTCGTTCCATTTACTATGGACTTAATCTTATCTGCATTTGAATCAAGTTGGGCATTGAAGAAGAACTCAAGAACCTTTCGTTTCCAGATATTGGATGGTTCTGAGAGCAAATATTCTAATCCGACTCCTGTGATAAGGGTTATCATATCCTTGATTTCTTCTGATGCCGAGTCAAATCCATGTCGAACAAGTTCATATCCTTCGAAGACGTTGTCGTCACTTTTGGGAGCCATTGGAGAGAAGGAATCAAAAGAGGTGTGTCGATTAAATGGAGTTCTAGATCTCGACACACAGAAATCAAACTCTCAAGATCTTAAGAAGGCGTAGTCGACCTCTATTCTCATACCCTATTTATAGTTTAGGCTCTCCTGAAGTCGAAAAGGCGCGCTCCATTTAGACTGTTCCAAATTTTTAGGAAAAGACCTAGTGTCGACATTGGAAAAATTGTCTGTCGAGATGTGTCGACACAAGTCGACACAAGGATACTGTCCTCGACATATACCTTAGGGTCTCGACACTCTTTAGTGTCTCGACACTTACTTTGGTGTCTCGACACATTCTTTGATGTCTCAACACATTGCAGTATACAGTCTCGACACATTTTCTGGTGTCTTGACACAACTTTTGACTATTCAATATTTTGTCTCCTGAACTATTAAAACTTGATACTTAGATATTTTTTACTTGATATTTAATTAAGTAAACTTAATTACTGATTAATATTTTATTCTTATTTTCATCAGTCTTTATATATGCATTAATTATTTCAAATTTAACATACCAAGTTCAAATTTAAAGAAATTTAATTTCTCTTCATCAAGGGGCTTAGTGAAAATATCAGCAATCTATTTATTTGTAGGAACAAATTCTAGATTAATGTCTTCCTTTTCTACATGCTCCCTAATAAAGTGATATCTTATCTCAATATGTTTAGTTTTACTATGTGACACAAGATTATTTGCAATTGAAATGACACTAGTAGAATCACAATATAATGAAGTTTTACTTAGCTGAATGTTGTAGTCTTGTAATTGATGCTGAATCAAAAACAATTGTACACAATAACTTCCAGCTGAAATGTACTCAGATTCAGCAGTGAATATTGCTACACTTGTTTGCTTATTGCTGCTTCATGACACTAGTCTTCTTCCAAGGAACTGACATGAACCTGAAATGTTTTTCCTGTCTTCTTTACAACCTGCATAATCTGAGGGTTGCTCAACATAGACCCTTTCTTTGAGGTTACCATTGAGGAAGGCTAACTTCACACCCGTTTGGTAGACTTTGAATCCTTTGTGGGCTGCATATGTAAGGAAGAGTCTTATAACCTCCAATCTAGCCATTGGTGCAAAGTTTTGATCATAATCTATACTCTCTTCTTGTCTATAACCCTTTGCAACCAGTCTAGCCTTGTTTATGACTATAACACTATTCTCATCTAGTTTGTTCCTGTAGATCCACTTGGTTTCTATGATGTTAAAGTTCATCTGGTCTGGAAACCAGCTTCCAGACATTACATCTCTTGAACTGCTTCAGTACTTCCTGCATAGACCCTATCCAAAATGGGTTTATATTGGCTTCTTCAAATATCTTTGGCTCTGTTTGTGACAGAATACTTGAGTACATTACTGTGTTGTGCTGTCTACTTCTTGTGGTCATACCATGAGCTGCATCTCCAATGATTTGTTCTCTTTGATGATCCCTTAGATGTCTGACAGCCACTGGTAGTGTATCCTCTTCTCTTTGAACAACTTCTTCTTGTGGCTGAGTCTCTTCTTCTGGTTGTTCCTGTGCAAGTTCTTCTTCAATGATGTTGATTCCATCTTGTATACTTTGATTTGCTGGAACTGAGTCTTCTATTGATAGCTTCTTCAGCTTCAAGTCTTCTCCTGTTGTCCTTGATGTACCCCTTGATGACTCCTCTATCTGAACCACCAAACATCACTTTGGGTCCATTTGTCATTGGAGTGTACTCCTTCAGATAGCTCTTAATTCCAGTCATATGTCTGAAACATCCACTATCCAAGTACCAGATGAGTCTATCTCTGGTGCTTGGACATACCTGCAAAATAAAGATTTATTTATCCTTAGGAACCTAAATTGTCTTGGGTCCTAGGTGCTTGTTAGCTAGGGCTCCATTGAGACCACCTGAGAATTTCTTAGCTAGGTACACTTTCTGTCCATGGAGACACTGTGTGATTGAACCAGCAGTCCAGGACAAAGTGTCCAATCTTTCCATAATACCAGCACTCATGTCTGTTGTATCTCCTCTTTGGAGGCACAGTACGAACTTTATGCTGATATTTCTTAGGACATGAATCAACAACTTTTACAATTGTATATTGACTGTGAGCAAGTTGTTTGTTTTGCCTCACTGTCACAGCAGTCCTCCTTGGAGGAAACACATTAGGAATAACTTTCCTATTCACAGATGTGCTAGGTGCTCCTGGTGCAAACTTCTGGATTTGTTTTCCTTTGGTCTGAGACACAGGCTGTGGCAACACTGGACCCTTTTGTCCTGTCAGCTTTCTGCCTCTCCTTCTCCTAGGTTTTATATAACCAAGAACACTTCCAGGAGTTCCTGAGAAGGTATCTATTATGGGGAGCACAGTCTTAGGTTTAGAGGACAGCTGAACAAGTCTTTTCTCATTCTGGAGTTTGAGTTCTAACTCCTGAATGGTTGCATCTCTTTGTTTGAGCAATATGATTTGATCATCAATGATCTTAGTTAGCTTAGCTAACTTTGAATTTTGAAGACCAATCTGCTGAGTAGCCATCTCATGATGGTACTTAAGACCTCTTAGTGATGCAATCTTGATGACTTGTTCTTTGATAAGCTTTTTGCTCTTTACAAGTGCCTCTAACAGTTTTCGAAACTTAACTGTGAGCTGTTGCAGTTCAGTCTCAGAGTTGGACTCATGTGAATCAAAATTTGAGCTACATGAGTCTGACTCATCCTCTGTCTCATAAACAGAAGTTGCAGAGCAAATAATTTTGTCAAAGATTACCTCAGTATTCTGACAGTCAACTGTTTCTGTTTCTTGATTATCAGTCAGTGCCATTAAGTTGACCTCCATATCATATTCAAGGTCATCAGTCATCACAGAGTGATGTAGTTGTAGTTCTTTCCCTTATATATGGTTTCTCTGATGAAATCCTCTTCATAGGAGAACAATCCAATGTGAGTATATTCTTCATCTGATTCAGTTAAATCTGAATCACTATCAGATAAAGTCTTTGACTTCTTTGCCATCAGACCCTTTTCTGACTTCTTATCTTTGTATAACTTCTTTTCCTTGGACTTCCTGTTCTCCTTTCTCTTTATGGGACAGTCAGCAATGACATGTCCAGGCCTGTTACAGCAATAACAAATAATGTCAGTCTTTACTTGTTTGTTCTGGTTTGAATCATATCTGACCACATAGTTGTTTCTGTGTTTGTCTTTGTTTTTGCTGGAACTTGATCCAGATGATGTCTTCTTGTTCCATTGCTTCCTTCTTCTCATCATCTTCTTGAATTGCTTAGTGAACAATGCCAATTCACCATCTGATAATTCTTCTGATGAAGAACTAGTTCCAGAACTGACTGTATCTTCATCCCTTCTTGGTGATGGGAGGACTTTCTCTTTTAGTCTTCTTAGATATGTCTGCTTTGAAAGCCATAGATCTTGACTGATTTGAACTTCTGGCAGATTCATCTTCAGCTTTTCTTGAGTTTAACTGTAGCTCATGAGACAGTAGTTTCCCATACAAATCCTGGGGTAACATGTTCCTTAGATTACCCATTTGTTTTACTGTACATATCTTTATGTCACATTCTTTGTTTAGGGATCTCAGAAATTTATCATTGAGCTCATAGTTAGAGAATTATCTACCATAATTCCTAAGATCATTGACTATTCTAAAGAACTTCTCATAACAAAGTTCTATAGAATCTGTGCCTCATACTGTTGATTTAGTAGAGACTTTCTGTCATCTCTGACTTCCCCAGTGCCTTCCATATAAACTATTAGAGTATCCCACATCTCCTTGGATGTTTTATAGTGGACTAAGTTCTGAAAGGTAGAGTTGTCTATATCACTAATAATTATGTTCTGTGCCCTTTTATCCATGGTGGCTAGAACCACCTCATCCTTGGTCATTTCAGATAGGCTTCTTGGAGTTTGCACATTAAGCATCTAGGACAGATACTTTCATAGGAATGTATTGTCCTTCTTGAACTGTGACAAAGATTCTTAGATCAGATGTCTCCATGAATAATCTCACCCCCTGCTTCCAAATAACAAAATTGTCATTTGTACATATAGGAAGCTTCATAGAACTGAGTTCTCTATGAGATTCTGAAGCCATGAGATCTGATATGTATAACCACCCTTAGGATCTTTTTCTGACTGGTAGGTCTTTTTTTAAATAACCTCCCTATGATATCACTTGAAAGATAAATTTATGGGTAGTTAATCACCTAGAGGGGGGGTGAATAGATATCTTTTAAAATCTTCAGCACTTATACTTAATAATTCAGCAGATACTTGAAAATATACAATCACAGATCACAGCACACACAATCACAGAGTACACAGAAGCTTTATAGTGGTTCCCCTATCTAGGGTATATCCACTTCTCTTCTTTCTCACTAGCAATGTGCTAGATAAGGTTATATCTCTTCCTCTTCAACTCAGATCAACAGATCTTATAAACTCAGTTTCTTTCCAGAAACCTACACCTCAGACCAACATGTCATATCTCAAAGATCCACCCAATCTCCTACCTCATGTCCCTCAAGAACCCTAGCTCAGACTATACAAGTCTTACACCTCAGTGATCCCACACAAATCACCTACCTCAGGTCCCTCAAGAACCCTACCTCAATCTTTATAACACAGTCTTACAACTCAGAGAATAAATCTTCTACACACTTAGATCTCAAAGAGATCTTACAGGTTTATTAGGGAAATAACAAGTAGAATTATCTGAGTAGACAGATTCTTCATTTCAGCAACAACACTGGATTGATTCTTGATGAACAAACTGACTGAAATGAAACTTCACTGGATCTTCAATATTCTTGATGATGATCGGCTTGAATCTTTGAAGAACTTGTTGAATAGATCCAACTTAATCCTCTGATCTACTTGTTGAAATGATCAGAAGACTTTCTTGAAGACCTGTGTCTTACATCTTCTTGGAGTTGTCGCCCTTCCCTGACTTAGGAGAAATCAGAATGAGTGAATTGATTGATTGTGTTCTGTGTAGACAACCCCTCTATTTATAGCCTTCACTGGTTGCTGGCTTCTGATTGATGACATCATATGCCATCATACTTCAAGTTTACATTCAAACAAATTCTGATGAGATGTGAAGTCACTGTAGCTGACATGACTCTTCTGACTTGACTTGACACTCAGCTCTGTTGACTCTGTACAACTTCAGGATCATAAGTGTCGAGAAGTCCCAAGTGTCTCGAAACAATAATACTTATTGTTCTTAGACTGTAAACTGCAAGGTGTCGAGATATTTGACTTGTCCCGACACAACTGACTTGACTTCAAGGTGTCAAGATAACTGAATTGTCTTGACACAAATGACTTGATCTTCAAGGTGTCGAGATAACTGAATTGTCTCGACACAGCTGTCTGAACTGTCGAGTGAAGTGTTGTGTCTTGACACTGCTGTCTTGTATCTTTCTGATCTCGACATTTCTCCTACAACGATGCCTACATAGTTGTGAAGTGTGTCGACACTTTTGTACTTGCTTCAAGTCTGTACTCAGCACTTCTCTTTTAAAGTGTAGACATAGTTGTGAAGTGTGCCAACATTTTTGTACTTGGTCATTTTTCAAGTTTTCATCCTGCACATGAAACTTAACCATACATCAAATACATACTTGTGTATATCATTGAGTTGAAAGAGCTTCTTCAAATCAAGTACATTATTTCCAATATATCCAACAAAGACAGTTGCCGATTCTACAACTGAGGCTGAGTATATCGCTGCAGTAAATGCAGCGAAAGAGGCTGTATGGATTAGGAAATTCATCGGCGAGTTAGATGTAGTTCCTAGCATTGTTTGTCCTGTAGTTCTCTACTGTGACAACAACAGTGCAATTGCACTTGCTTCGGAACCTAGATCTCATCAGCGCTCCAAGCATATACTTCGGCGGTTACATCTTATTCGAGAGATTGTCTATCGAGGAGATGCGAGCATTTGCAGAGTGCCGACTGAAGAAAATATTGCGGATCCACTGACAAAGCCTCTAGCGCAGAGGAAGCATGATGGTCATGTTAGATCTATAAGTATACGATACCTTCAGGATCAGCCCTAGTGAGTCTTGTGGATTGTATGTTTGTTGGCTGTAATGATTCATTTGATGAATAAAGTACCGTATACATTTCATTTATATATTTTGACAAGTTCTACTATTGTGATATAGTAATTTAACATAATAAATGCCCTTAAAATGTTTGCTTCCATTGGTATCAAGTGGTGACTTGAATGTGAGAGCCTATGTTATTAGAAGCTTCATTCTTAAATGTTCCCTGGTCGAGTGTCATCTTAGAAGCTAAGCGCGATGATGACACATTAAGACTAGTATGCGTGTTGACTGATGACCGGTTCTCACAGGTCATAATATTGTGATATCAAGTTATCACATGAGTACTTGTTAGTGAACAAGTGTACTGGACAGATCCACCATGAGAATACTTTGTGGATTATTATATGAACGTGTCACTAGTATGACTCAAGTGACAATGGTGTTTGTGGTCCTTTGACCTGAAGTCACAACATTCATCGAGTGAGGAAGAGCGGGCTTTGATGCTATCAAAAGTCCAGTCTTGAGAAAGTTGAATGATAAAAGTGGTTATTGGGTACGTTAAGAATCATTTTGGTGTTTGCGTGTGAGTAGAGATGAGATTTCTCCTTCTATATGACAGGAGTTGAATCCAAGGGCCCCTTGATTGAATGAGACTGAGAAATGCATGACCATGCTTGGTTGAGTCAATATATGATATTGGACTCACCAATTTCTGGAAGTCCATTCTAGATCAGGAAACTATGATTGAACAATTATGAGGGTCACACGGTCTATACTGCTAGTTCTATCCGGATATAAGGGACGAAGGGACATGTCAACACTGATACATTAGTCACGATGGCTTTTGAGTTCTAAACTCTTATTGCTTGGGGAGCAATGATGCATTGCTAGATGCCGCTCATTGTTTGTGTAGCTTTTGTTTGATACTTTCAAGATCAAGTGAGAGACTGTTGGTGTTACCATTGTGATCTGGAAGTGATCAAACATGTAGTCTCACTGCCAACGTAGTATGAACCTATCAAGGTCGCACATAAAAATGTTTGGAGAAATTTGGAGATTGGATTAGTTTGGCTTTACTCATATGATGAGTGGAAATGACTTAGCTCAGCCAGGTTTTGAAAGCGTCGAGTGCGTTGAAACCACTCAACGCTTTTGTCGAGTCAAGTGTTGACTCGTCGAATGATGACGTAGAGTGTGCTGAGTTCACTCAACGATTTATTGAGTAAAGGTGTTGATTCGACGAGTCTGGTTCTTATGTGTTGAGTGCGTTGAGTTCACTCAACGCCTTCGTCGAGTCAAAGGTTGATTCGACGAATCTGGCACTTAGACGTTGAGTGCGTTGAGTTCACTCAACGCCTTCGTCGAGTCAAATGTTGATTCGACGGGTTTGACGCTGAGAGCGTTGAGAGCGTTAAGTTCACTCAACGCCTTCGTCGAGTCAAAGGTTAATTCGGCAAGGCTGACGCTGAGTTTGTCGTGTATCTTATGGATACTCGACGATTCGTCGAGTATGTTTTGTATACTCGACGATTCGTCGAATATGTTATGGATACTCGACGATTCGTCGAGACAAGGGTTGTCTGGTCGAAACGCTGTATTCCAAGTCTTGGGTCTGCAAATAGCGTCGAGCTGTTCTGTTTATTCCTTTGGATATAAATAGAAGATTTTAGAGTTTCTCAAAGTGATCGACGGGTTGATTCTGTCTAAGCACACGAGCCGAACTGTGCGAAAACCCGAGACCTAAAAGGCCGACGAAAGCTTTTCCTCCTTCGCCGATCCCGTCACCGTCGCTAAGCCTGATTTCGGCGAGTGTCGCCGCCGCCTTCTGTAACGGACCTAGCAGTCCGTGAAGACGCAGAGTGCCCTCTCCCGACCTAGAACTTGTTCGACAAGACTCTACGGGTTCTCCCGTTCGTGTGGATCTACTGTAGAGGTGCGGACACTATTCTGTACTAAGGACTCTAGCCGCTAAGTGATCGGCAGATCTTTTAGAACATCTAGGTTGAGTATCGACTCAATCCCGCAAATGTAATTTTATTTTACAACACTTTTTCTTGATCAATGTATATCGCTAGATCCGAACTATTTTGGGTTTTTCTTGTTCCTTTATTCCGCTGCGCACAAGTGTTGTGTCGTATAAAAAAACCCAACATGACATCCATCGGGGTTTCCGCAGGTTTGCATCCTGAGAGTCCAGCATCCTGCAGAAGGTCAATGCAATACTTTCGTTACAATAAGACAAGGACATCAGGCTGCCTTGCTACCTCAAGGCCAATGAAGTTGCAAAGATTTCCCTGATCTTTGATTTGAAATATAGAGTTTAAGTGGTGCTTAACATGTATTCCTGCGAAGTCGTCACCAGTAATCAAAATGTCGTCCACTTAAACAAGAAGTATGACCGTCCCAGATGACTGATGACGAGTGAAGAGAGAGAAATCAACCGAGCTTCTTTTGAAACCAATATCACGAACAACGTTACTAAATTTCTCAAACCACGTCCGAGGAAACTATTTGAGACCATAGATAAATTTCTGTAGCAAACATACACGAGAATCTCTCGTGGTCTCAAACTCGGGCGGTTGATGCCTGCAAACAGTTTCAGTAAGGTCGCCATTCAGGAAGGCATTTTTGATATCAAGCTGATGTAGGGGCCACTGACGATGAACAGCTAAGAAGAGCAGAACCTGAACCCAGTTTAACTTGGCGACAGGGGAGAAAGTCTCATCATAATCAAGACCGTATTGTTGAGTGAATCCCTGTGCCACAAGCCAAGCTTTCAAGCGATCAATTTTTCCATCCGTCGTATGCTTGATTGTAAAAATCCACTTGCAACCAACACAACTATGGCCAGGAGGGAGAGAGATATGATCCCAAGTCTGATTGCCCCATAGAGCAGTCATTTCCTCATCCATGGCAACACGCCACTCCAGATGCTGGAGAGCTTCCTGCACAAAGTTAGGTATAAAAATAGAGGAGAGAGAGAGCAAATGTAAGAAGAGGCGGGGAGAGACGATGTAAAGATACATAATTGGCCAAGGTTGATGTCGAATCAACATGCCGCGAGATCACACCGGTTGAGGGAAGCTGCTGCAGGGCATCAAAACGTGGAGTACGACGAGTGTAAACCTGAATGATGGGTGGAGGGGACTAGCAGTGGAAGTAGAGTAGGTGTGGGAAGAAGAGGTGGAAGAGGAGATGTAACTGGAACTGGAGTAGGTGTGGGAAGAAGAGGTGGAAGCAGAGACGTAACTGGAACTGTGGGCCGAGGTAGATGGGAAGGAAGAAGAAGATGATCAGTATGAGCAGTGTGATAGGGTTGATCCTCATGAAAAGAGACATCAGCAGAGACAACCACCTTACCAGTGGTAGGATAATAACAAACATTCCCTTTCTGAGTGCGAGAGTATCCAACAAACATAGCCTTGGTAGCACGAGGAGCAAGCTTGTCATTTGAGGGGCCAAGAGTATGGACATAACAGGTATATCCAAGCACACGAGGTGTGAGAGAGAAGAGATCCTTGGATCGGTACAGTAGAGTCATGGGGGCCACAAAGTGGAGGATAGACGAGGGCATGCGGTTGATAAGATGACATGCAGTGGAGACAACAAAGTTCCAATAGAGAGGGAGAACCTGCATTTGAATCATAAGAGAGCGAATAACATCAAGAAGGTGGCGATTTTTCCGTTCTGCGTCGCCATTTTGTTGAGGGGTATACGTACACGAAGTCTGATGGATAATACCAAACTCGATGCACAGATTGGAGAAGGTTCGATCGGTATACTCACGAGCGTTATCAGTACGGATAATTTTAACATATGTGGAAAAATGTATGCGAGTCTCGGTAAGAAAAGTACGAAAAGTCGATGTGAGTTCGGTACGATCACGAAGAAAGTATAACCAGGTAACCCGCGAGTAATCATCAATAAAGGTTACAAAGTACCGATAACCAAAAACACTAAGGATCTTATATGGTCCCCAAATATCAGAATGTACTAATGAAAAAGGAGCATCGCTCATAGTACAGGGAGAAGTAAAAGAGACACGATGTTGTTTGCCAAAGATACAAGATTCACAAAAAAACTTCTGAAGAGGAACATCTGGAAGAGCTTTCTTGAGAATCTGGAGAGGAGCATGCCCAAGACGATGATGCCAGTCAACAGAGAAGATAGTGGTAAGAGCAGTAGAAGGGACATCAAGAAGATACAGCCTGTTGGACAATCGCCCCCGACCAAGTATAGTCTGCGTTAGTCGATCCTTGACAACAAAAGAAGAATGTGAGAAGGTTACACAACAGTCAAGGTCCTGAGTAAGACGGCTAACAGAGAGAAGATTAAAGGGGGACCTCGGAACATGAAGAACCAATGATAAGGAGAGGGATGGGTAGGAGGCAGATGGGCAGCGCCAGAAACCGGTGTCGTGTCACCATTAGTCACAGTGATAAACTTGGGATAATCAGAAACTAAGTACTGCGACGGCTTCTGCGGAGAGAAATGATGTGTGACACATGAGTCCATAATCCAGTGAGAGCCGTGGGAGAGGCAAGATATCCCTTCATTGGAGATCGAGGCCACAGATCAAAAGGAGCGACTGACCACCCCTTGGAGCTGTTGAAGTCTAGCACGCAGAGCAACAATGTCGTCACTGGTGGTGGAGGGAGGTGTGGAAGTATCTAAAACAGTAAGCGAATCTGACGCCATGCGGACTGAACCAAGGAGCAGTGAGAAGGCAACCTGCCCGAGCGGCTAGATCAATACCACAGAGGAACGGGCACAGACCGCACAACAAGAGCCCAGAGACTAGCCGGGCGAGAATAGAAGTTTGACAGGAACAATGAGGCAATACTGCCCGCAGAGGCAGAAGAAGAGATCGTGCGGACACAGACACACCAAGAGGACTTGCGACCAAGCTGCGCGACAAGGAGAAACCGTAGCGGTCAGCAGGCAGCAGTGACGAGGAGAGATCGCACGCGGCAAGGCAGAGGCAGCAGCGACAAGAAGAGAGCGCACACGACTAGGAGAGATCACACGTGGCAAGGAGAAACCACACGGTAAGACGAGCTGCGAAGGGCAGCGACTGGGAGAGATCGCAACAGCAGCAACAAGCGGAAAATCACGCGGCAAGCAGACCAAATCGCGGCGAACAGAACAATCCGCAGCGAACGGAGTACACCAAGAAGCCAAGCGGCAAGGAAGATAGACTGCGCAGCGGGCAGACCGCGCGACACGCAGCCGACAGACCTCGCGAACACGCAGCCGACAGACCTCGCGACAAGAAGACACGCGGGTAGAAGAGAGAAGCAGGCCGCTCGAGTAGACCAAAGAAAGCGCGGTCAGAATACCAGATCGCGCGATCAGGAGAAACGAGATGAGTGTGGTAAGAAAGTAGCCGACAAGCAGGGAGGAGACCGCAGCGGATAGAAACTGGTCGCAACGGATAGGAGCAGGCCGCCGCGAATAGAATAAGAGACTTGACAGTTTGATCTAACCGCAGGGAAAGGAAAATCGCGACAAACGGAGACCAACCCCCGGAAGAAGTAGAGAAGCCGCAAACACAAAAGCGGCTTAGCGAGAAGACGAGCCAGCGGACAAGGCGAATTCAGCGGATAGGCGGGTAGCGATAAGACGAGCCAGCGACAAGGAGAAGTCGGTGAGAAGTCGCTGCGGGTAGAAAAGTAGGGGGGCCACCAGAGTAGAGCCGAGAGGTTAAGAAAGAGGCGGGTAGAAAAGTGGAGGCCGCAGAGAGGTGCGACAAGAAAAAAAAATAGACAGCCCGGTTAGACGGAAGGCTGGGCGGTTAGAATAAAACAGGCCTGACCGATGACTCTGATACCATGTAGAGAAGTGGTTCAAACCTTGTATATACTTCTTGAATATGACAAATACAAGTATGAGTACATATATATATGAGAGAAGAGAAAGGAAGCATCCTATACAGAAGATGTGAGACTAAACAAAAAGACTATAAATAAGCCAATTTATTGTGCCTTTACATTGCTTTTCTCTATATTCTTTAACAGTAAGCACAAAGTAAATTTCTCAATGTATATTGACATCTCAAAGCACAATTTTTTACTTGGCGTTATTCAGATTCCCTGTGTGTACTGAGTTTGTTTGACCTCTTCTGAATGACTTTGGACTTACATTTAAGACAAGATGCCCTCTATACATGCCGATATTTATCATATATTATTTTGATAAGCTGCTGATATATCAAATAGAAAAAGGATTTTTCCAATTATTCCCCCTATTTGATATCCCAGGTTTTACAAGAATAAGTGATTTCAAATAAGAAAAGAAAATAAATTTTAATGATGGATACACAAATAAACACAAACAATAGATATACAAAAATATCTATACATACCCCCATTTTATTCCTTTATATATCATCATCACCATCATCATCAAAACCTTTACATATAGATAGAAGAAAGAAGATACATTAAGGAAAGAAAAGAAGATGATTCCACTTATGCTTTTCAAGCAAAGTGGATGAACTAGTGATGAGTTCCTTCTGAGTATTCTCAATATAATCATAGTGTATTCTCCTAACCTGCTGAGGTAACTCTTGAATTATCTTGTGAACAAGAATAAGCTTTTCCAACTCTTTCTCACCATTCCAGTGTGCTACCATAATAGTATAACCTTTCTCAATAATTTTAGCCGCTAGTTCATTGATATATTCAATCTCTTTACCATGTGATATTGTTCTGGTAATTGATGGCTCAACAACATCAGGCATACTTGGCATATCTGGAATGAAAGGAGTTGTTGACGATCTGATAAAAGCCACAGGTTCCGGCCTTTTTGGTTTACCATCTGGATCTTTTGATTTTTTCACATAGGGAATATGAACCTTAAGATCACATTCCAAGCCAGTTTTGTCAATCCTTTCAGTTGTTTGTACTCTATAGTTACCTGGATTCTTGGTTTTGTATACTTATACATCAAATAACTTACCGAGAATATGGATTTCAACTTAAACTTCATGAAGTCTAGAAATAAATTCAGTTCTCTTTCTCAAATTTTTTCTCAGCAAGCTGCAATTTCATCTTTTCTATCATCATTAATTCTTTTTAAGGATTCAACAAATCCAGGATCAACAGCAGGAACTGGAGAAGATTCAACTGGATTTATCTTAATGTGAGCATAAGGATTAAGAGCATTATAAGACTATTTTTTTTACTTCTTTTTTTCTTCTTTAATGTAATTTTTGCATGATGGTCTAGAATCATGAAATCTCCCCCTCCACTGCCTTGAAAACCTCTTGAAAAAGGAGACCTGGTAGGGGGAGGAGTTGGAAGACTAATTTTTGCATGAGGAGTTGTTCAGAGAAAATCATAGAGGGAGTCTGATGTAGGGGTAGGCTAGTGGTGCACAAAACCTACAAAACTAGGTGATAGTGTAAGAGTGACACGCTAATCCAACTCTACATGCAATGCGATGTCGATATTTTAATGAATAAGTTTAAGCAATGAAAATTCAGCAACCAAGCGGATATTAAAAGAAAAACAAATATTTATTTTGGCAATTTTATAATGGCTTTCCTCCGCTCGGAGGGCCAAAGCAAAGCGCGCGGCGAATAGTTCCTCCTGCAAATTATTAGGGCACCAAAATAACCTTCTACTAGCAAGAATCGCAGCAAAATATAATAAATCACCAAGTGAAAATACTGAATCAAATAGTACAATACTATAAACGCTTACGAAGTAGAGGGCTGAACCGAGGCACTGAAGATTTAGAGGGTCGGACCTGTAGATCGGCGATCCGAGATGGAACCGGTGGCGAGGCGACAGTGACGGTGGCTGCCTTCGGCGGAAAACGGTGGTAGCGGAGAGTAAAACGGTGGATCCGGCCACGAATAAGTAGATCTTGGCCGAGGATGGGTAGATCCGATGTGTAAGAGCGGATCCAGACAAAAATGACAAGTATGAGTGGTGGAAATAACGGATCGGGAGGCTATAATCCTAGATCTGGACAGATCCTAGAATTTTAGGGTTGTTAGGATGGTGGATCCACGGAGGGGAGTTGGCGGATTAGGGAGGAGGGGAAGGTGGAGGCCGGCGTGCACAATATTTTTGTGGGAAGCAGGCGGGCGAACAGTGGCGGGTGAACAGTGCCGGGTGAACAGTGTCAGGTGAACATTGTCAGATGAACAATGTCGGGTGAACAGTGTTCGTTGGTAGAGGGTTTGGGATTTGGGGGTTGTAGGGGTTGCAGATGAGGGTTTCGGAGGAGGAAGAAGAAGGCTATGGATGGGTAGTACCTTGGGGGGGGGGGGAGTTTGGCGGCCTAGGAGTCGCCACCTAGGGTTCCACGACGTCGGCACCGGGGAGGGATCGCTGGAATCCGGGAATACTTCTTCTCCAAATTCTGCAATCCCTCAATTCAGCCCCCTACCACTCTTATTTATAATAAAAGAAGCACTAGGACATCCCATTCGACGGCTATGATTGGCCGGTGGGAGATGCCTCAAAATACATGAAACAAAAGTCCAAAAAAATAAAGTAATATAGGATTTTGACTCGCGGAGAAGCTCCGGACGCAATCGCGGAGTCCAATCGTCGATCTGGGCATGCCATATATGGAAAGTTGCCAAATCAGCCCCGAACGGGCCCAAAGCGCGTCCTTGTCTCTGCTCCGCATCAATCTACCCAGCTAGAAAGAATTCATCTCCCGATGAATTGGGATCGGAATTCTCTCGCTAATCGTTAGGTACAACTCGAAGAGGTCCACCGGAAGTCGTCTGAGTGTCGTCGGCGGAAGGGTGTCCTCGCCAATCAATTCCCCCTGACTGAAAAGCTGTCATCTCCAGTGAATGGAGAAGGCCGTGCTGATGTCGAAGTCCAGGAGTGAATCGATCAAGCTCTGTTGTAAGTATCCAAGCGTCCTTTGCATTGAGGCGGCCCCGCCAATGTACCAAGTAGCGATGGTGCTTCCCATCTGTGGAGGGAACCATCTGGTGGGATCTGATCTCTGTGATGCACTCATCTCTCATCTCTCGAAGGGTGGATCCCGGTGCGATCGGCGTTGCCGATGGTGAAACCAAAGAAGACGAATTCCCAGGTGGAAGGGTGGTAACACAGGATGGACTGTGGTGGTCATCAGATGTAGGTGGAGTAAGAGAGTAGTAAGGCAACGAAAGTGGGGTTGGGGCGACTGGGCATCTCCACTGCTCGGGTCCACATACTTGTGAGGCTTATAATACAACGTCAGATCCTCGACATCAAATACCGGGTGAACTCCCATACTTGCCGGGATATCAAGCCGATAGGTGTTTGTCCCAATACGACTAATAATTGAATAAGAACCCATTCGCATGACACTTGGCTTTTTGGCCGGCACCGAGGGTAGCCTCTCAGGGCGGATTCGCACCATTACTTTCTCGCCTTCATTAAATATCTGCTCTCGCCTCCGCTTATCTGCATGAGTTTTATAGTTTTCATTGCTCGTTATTATCCGTTGGCGGACCGACTCATGCAAATGTCGTGTAAAAGACTCAGCAGACTCATGCAGGTAATGCAAACGATGCAAAGGCAACACGACAGACACGGTACACTCCTTATAGGAAAATCTAATAATGTCGGAGATGTCTTTAAAATATGGTGGCCTATCAGGAGGTTCTTTCGGTGGAATATAAAAATATTCATCTAGTGTGAGACGAGTGCTCAGATGATCTTGAGAGACAACTATACTCAAATATAAGCTCGTAACGAGCCAGATGTCTCTCATGGAGCGTAACACATCAAGGGGCTCACGAGGAGGTGTGCACGACAAGCCATCACGGATAAGACGACCACCTGGGTGAAAACTGTGCGCACAGACTAGAAGTCGTGACTCTAGAATATGGGGAGTGTCCCAGTCAAGAAAGAACTCATCAGGTGGTTCAGCGGGTGGCGTGTCCCAAAACTCATCCAGAGTGTGAGGTGTCATAAGGTCGGTCCTCACAATATGAGTATGCTCAAGTGGACTCACGGTAGGCCCTACATATGTCATGCTCCACTCAAGGTCCCTTCTCTGGGGCAAGGCCAGAGATGATAATGAAAGAGGTCTCATACCTGAGTGTCTCACCCGAGTCTCATCCTCACCAGGATGTGGCGAATCATCAGGAGGCTCAACTGGGGGCTCGTCACTAAGGTCAAGGTCCTCCCGATGAGTACCATCGAAAGGGGTAGTGCCCTCGTGCATGGGTGACATAGCCACTACGAGATCAACAGTAGGCTCTGAGCTCTCGGTTGTAACGTGGCTCAGGGTAATGCCAAGGGAAAAGCGACATGGACCTACGCTTAAGAATGGGTCTGCGGGTGCGATGTCAAGACATGAATCTAGCGTATGAGTGTTAATCAACCCAGGACATGCCAAAAGTGGAGGTGTGGGTGAGGGGCACAACACTAGTACACTACAGACTCAATAGGTCGCTCAGGCTCATCCTCCGTCGGAGTCACAAGAGACGGGTCAGAAACAAGGGATAGGTTACTCACGGGGCTAAACATCTCGCTAGGGTGAGAGCAATCCGTATCAGACATCAGTTCCATCGTGGGTGACAGGACAGTGGTAGGACATCGTGGTGACCTCAGTATGAGAAGGAATCGTACTGCGGAGGTCAAGGTGAGGGTCAAACCGACCATCTCTGGCGGATCTCAAAGACTGTTCGTAATGAAGGGCAAGCTGATACGTCTGCTCGAGGGACTTCGAGTTATGATAAAACACCTTAGTACGGATGTCAGATCGAAGCCCAGATTGAAATATGCAAGTGGTCATGGTTGGGTCCTCTTGGATATCGCTCCTCACAACTAACTCATCAAAGAAATCCCTGTACTCAACGACAGACATGGATTCTTGCTGAAGGGAAAATAATTGGTCGAGCAAGCGACTCCGATATGATGAAGGCAGGTACCTCTGACACAATGTACGCTTCATGTCCATCCAACTAGTGATGCGCCGAAGACGGTCTCGCTCGTGGGTCCTCTCAACGCTAGCCCAATATGCTCTCACCTTATTTAAAAGTCTAAGTTTCGCAAACTTAACGCGACGCTCACCGAATAACTCAAAATGATCAAGATAGTACTCAATATCCACGAGCCAATAACTGAAAGACTCGAGACTCGATGAGCCTTCAAAGGAAGGGGAAACTGTACAAAACTGACTCTCAAGATCTCTCTCAGAGTGACGATCCTCATAATAGTCATCCCTAAGGTAATCGGGTCGAGTCGAAGGATCAATACAATCCGCTCGCGTGCAAGGACATGAACGACGACAATCATCATACTGATCGCCTCTGGCATAGTGAGGTTGTGTAGGTGGGTCGACACGATCTCGGGATGTGGTGTGCCACAGGCGATAATAATCATCATGATAATGTGAGAATTTCTCTGAAGTCGCTCTATGATATTGGGTATAGGAGGACTCAGAATCTCCCAAGAGAGGAGAGGAACGACGACGATAATTAGTCATGAATGAACCTAAAGATTCTATATGACCTACCACTACATATATAAATGGCCTAACCTCCCTCTGATACCAAAATGATGTAGGGTAGGCTAGTGGTGAACAAAACCTACAACACTAGGTGATAGTGCAAGAGTGACACGCTAATCCAACTCTACATGCAATGCGATGTCGATATTTTAACGAATAAGTTTAAGCAATGAAAATTCAGCAACCACGCAGATATTAAAAATAGTAAAACAAATATTTATTTTGGTAATTTTATAATGGCTTTCCTCCTCTCGGAGGGCCAAAGCAAAGCGCGCGGCGAATAGTTCCTCCTGTAAATTATTACGGCACCAAAACAACCTTCTACTAGCAAGAATCGCATCACAATATAATAAATCACCAAGTGAAAATACTGAATCAAATAGTACAATACTATAAACGCTCACGAAGTAGAGGGCTGAACCGAGGCACTGAAGATTTGGAGGGTCGGATGTGTAGATCGGCGATCGGAGATGGAACCGGTGGCGAGGCGATTGTGACGGTGGTTGCCCTCGGCGGAAAACGGTGGTAGCGGAGAGTAAAACGGCGGATCCGACCACGAATAAGTAGATCTTGGCCGGGGATGGGTAGATCTGATGTGTAATAGCAGATCTGGACAAAAATGACAAGTATGAGTGGTTGAAATAATGGATCGGGAGGATATAATCCTAGATCTGGACGGATCTAGAATTTTAGGGTTGTTAGGATGGTGGATCCACGGAGGGGAGTTGGCGGATTAAGGAGGAGGGGAATGTGGAGGCCGGCGTGAACAGTATTTCGGTGGGAGGCAGGCGGATGAACATTGTCGGGTGAACAATGTCGGATGAATAGTGTCGGATGAACAGTGTCAGGTAAACAGTGTTCGGTGGTAGGGGGTTTGGGATTTGGGGGTTGTAGGGGCTGCAGATGAGGGTTTCAGAGGGGGAAGAAGAAGACTATGGATGGGTAGTACCTTGGGGGGAGTTTGGTGGCCTAGGAGTCGTCACCTAGGGTTCCACGGCGTCGACACTGAGGAGGGATCGCTGGAATCCAAGAATACTTCTTCTCCAAATACTGCAATCCCTCAATTCAGCCCCCTACCACTCTTATTTATAATAAAAGAAGCACTAGGGCATCCCATTCGACGACTATGATTGGCTGGCGGGAGATGCCTCAAAATACATGAAATAAAAGTAAAAAAAGAGAGTAATATATGAATTTGACTCGCGGCAACGCTCCGGACGCAATCGCGGAGTCCGATCGTCGATCCGGGCACGCCATATATGTAAAGTTGCCAAATCAGCCCCGAACGGGCCCAGAGCGCGTCCTCGTCTCCGCTCCGCATCATAGTCTTCTGTGTGGGAGAAGTTTCATACTTTTCTGGTGGAGAGACTGCATCTTTTTTAGCAGCTGAAACTCTTTGAAAAATTGTGATTGTATCTGCAAGATCAAATGGAGTATTCTTCAGAGTGTCTGACTGTGCATCATTCAAATCCTCTTTAGGAGTTGAAGTGGAGATTCATGTCACATTTTAGAAGAAACTTCAAGCTCCCTTTGAATATTTGATTCATCTTGAATGGTAAGCTCCCCCTGGACAAGTAACTCCTTCTCAGGAGGAGATTCCACAGAAAGAAAAATCTGAAGTTCGTGAAGAACTGCTTGTATTGCCCTATCAACGGACATATCATCAACTAACTGATTGCCGACAATTTTGTCTGGATCATATCCAACATCGGAGTGGGTACCCTTATAAGATTGGTAAGCATGCTCATTAACAATGCTCAGAGATTGATATATAGAATCTTCAAGCACAACAAGATCATCATTCCCAGCAACATCAACACCAAATTCAACAATATTCTCATGAAGAGCATCCAGCTTATTCAAACTTTGATCAAAACTTTGATATCAGCACCATCATCTTGCTGAACGACTTTTTTAGTATCAACATTTCTAGACTCATCCATAGCCTCATCCTCATCAGCATCAACATTTGCTCCAGAAATCCTTTCTGAAATACCACAGACAACACCAAACATCTCCCCTTTCCTGGCTTCATTAATAAGTGAAGTTAAGAAATCCTTGCTGGTCGGGGAGGACTCAATCAATTGAGTTAATACCTCAACAGATGTAGTCAATTCATGCAACTGAAGTTGAAGACCATCAAGTCTCAGATTTAGACCTACAGATAGATCATTCATTTGAGTGGAGAACGAGGACATCATGTAACACCCCATTTTTAAATAGGGATCCTAGAAGCATTATCATACTAATAGGTGCATCACATCACCTTGAAAATAAGGTGGAATCCTTAAAGGAGGCAAAATGTGTACTTAGCCATGTTAGCCAAATCACACCCTATTGGTCACATCCTTGACCCATTGAACCAACCATCCCCTTCCTCATGACCTAAATGAGTCAAATCTCCAATTGGTACCCCAATTAATGCACCCCCATAACCTTGGAGACAAGGTGGAGCCCTTAAAGGGGCATGATGTGCATTTAGCCAAAATTGACCAAACCATCTCAATTAACCCCACCCTTGAACGATTGAGCTATAACCATCTCCTTCCTCCTTACCCAACATAACCAACACACCAATTGGCATCCCAATTGATGCACATTACCTAGGGCTAGGAGACAAGGTGGAACTCTTAAAGGGGCATGTTGTGCATTTAGCCAAAATTGACCAAACCAACTCAATTGACCCCATTCTTGACCAATTGAGCTAACCATCTCCTTCCTCATGAGCCAACCTAACCAACACACCAATTGGCACCTCAATTGATGCACCACATCACCTTTGAGACAGGTGGAATCCTTAAAATGGCGTGATGTGCATTTAGCCAAAATTGACCAAACCAACTCAATTGATCTCATTATTGACCAATTGAACTAGCCACACCATGACCCATGAACAAGGCAAGCTAACCCTCACAAAATGTTTACTTTGTCAACCAAAATTAATCATGGTCAAACCATGATTTAAGTAAGACCTAAACCCACTTTCAAAAATATCTTAACCTAACCCAAAACCCTAAGAATTAAGCCCTAAACTCATATGGACCCTAAACCCATGGTCAAGATCAGATGACCCATGGTTACCCTAAACTCTTATGAACCCTAAACCCATGATTAAGATCAAATGACCCATGGTTAGCCTAAATAAACCAAGTCAATTGTCAAAGATCACTTTAGGAAAAATTTACCCAAAATGGGATTACTTCACGTGGTGTATCATACCATTTATGGCCTAAGACACACATAGGAAGATGAGAGGAAGCCCCCCACTGCCTTCTGAGTCCATCAATGATTTTTAAGGCAGTTTTAGGCCTAACCATAACCGACTAATGGAGTAGAGGAGTGAAAAATGGTATCCTCTCCCCCATCCTATAAAAGCCTCCTTACCATTCAGAGAGCTCATACACCTCCCAACCATCATTCCTAAGTTGAGAAATTGAGTGGAAGCCCTCAGGAGGAGTGAAGCCACCATAATTGACCAAGCAATGGAAGTCCGAACCCGTTCCAGGAAAGCGCAACAATTTGAGGTGAGATTTCTTCCACTTCCCCTTTTATGATCATCCTAGAACAATTTTGAATCGAAATCGAGCTCGATTGAGCTCTGATTTCATATAATTTGGTGGAAAATCACTGTCAAAATATCACTGTAATTCTGGCCGGTGCCGCCGACGACAGGTCGCCGGACCACCTCCAATGGATAACCCTCATCACGACGAAACTGTTGGCGGTGGTGGCGATTGGTGGGTATGGCCGGACGGCGGTGGAGGAGCCCCAAAAGCTTCGTCTAGTCGGGTTCAATCTTAACCATTGGCTCAAGATTGAAGACGATTGCTGAGCCGTCTGATTACCTTTATTCCGTCAAGCTAATGATTAGTTGATCCCTACAGCGGATCGAGATTGAATCCGCTATGGGGGAAGGAAATTTTGCTGTCTGACGTCTGGTGGCGATCGACATCCCGCTCATGTCTATTCCCGCAGGAGGCGGTGATTGATGACCCGGTTGGGCGATCCGAGCCCCCAGATGCGCCCAGAGGGTCGTTCCGAGCCAGTTTCATATATTAGTTTTCATTTTTATGTTATATTTAGCCCCCAATCGGCCAGAACAGTTATAGCCGCCCGATCGGAAGCCCTAATTTTATTTCAGTTTTATCTTATATATATATGCCTGTTGTGGCCCGGCCAAGGGGATCGATAGTTTCCCTACTACCACTTGCCGGTCGACTCCTTCGGTGGATTCCGAAGGCGCTGCTCCCGTCCGCTTCCTCCGCCTCCATCCATACCCGGCCACCCGTCCCTAACCTCTCCAGACCCGCAGCTCCCCTTTTCCTCCCCCCTCCTTCCTCCAGCCCCCGACGAAACTGTTCGCTTCCTCCCCGTTCCCTCTACTCGCCGATCGAGCCGCAGCCTTCTCCCGCCTCGCCACTGCCCGCCGAACCCACCCCAGCCCCCCCGCAAGCTTTCATCCGCCCCTACCTGGCCCCAGATCTCCTCCGCCGGCTTTGAACCTCCAGATCCACGGCCCTCACTTCGCCGACCGACCACACTCTCGCTCGTTTTCCACCTACAGATCTCGTTTTCCATCACCCAAGTTCCTCAAACTGCACTTTCCTAGTTACTTGCTGCCCCAACGTGGAACCACCGCCCGACCAGAAGCGCCCTTGCCACCGTAACTCCACCCCGAAGCCGAGCCGCCGCGGGCATGAGCAAATCAAGGTATACGATGTGTTATTTCTCTCATTTGAATGCTTGAACTTGAGCTATTGTTGTGATTGTGAATTTATTATATGCTTTCGTATTTAATTTGTGGTTTGGCTTGCGGGTTTTCTGCCGGCGCGCTCTAAGTGAATCACACCTCTTTTGTTGGCAAATTTTAATCGGCTCTTGCGTTATTTGTTGCTCACAATTGTGACTGTTGAATCTTTAGCTTTATTAAAGTTATATTACTTGCAAGGCGAACTTTACTTGGACTGTTCTCGTGTTGGCACGTGCACCGCACATAAATCTCATACTCATCGAGTCACATTTCATTGTCCTTCATTTTATCCGGTCTACCTCTGCATCATTTGTATCAGGGGGAGGTTCGAGTCACATTTGCATGCTCTGTAGTGGTAGGTTGTTTCGAGCCCCGATGTCTGACCAAAACGTCACCGATGATCGGGCCATCAGTTCAAATTCGGACATGGCAGCCCCCGAGTTCCAGCGTAGAGATGTCCACTGGGTGGACAAGTCGGCCATTAAGGTCATGCCGAACCCCACCCGCATCCTTACCGTGTCCACTGGGTGGACAAGTCGGCCATTCAGGTCACGCAGAGATGTCTTGTGCCGATCCTCCTAGCGTCCATAGAGGACAGGGTTTGGTGCGACGTCATTCCGATGGACGTCGCACATGTTCTCCTGGGCCGCCCCTGGCTTTACGATCGTGACGCCACGTGTTATGGCCGCTCCAACACGTGCGTAGTGCGTCTTCTTTGACAAGGGACGAAAGATCACTCTCACGCCTACCCAACCCAGGGATCCCGCCAAAGGACAAGTCGAGTCATCAATTAGTGCAGGGTCAACTAGGCCTTTGCACATCCTGAGGTGGGGCGACTTTGTTCGTGAGTGTTTAGACTCGGGCGTTGTATTTGTGGTGGATGCCGCCTTAGCATCTGACGCCACCACAGTTGTGGAGAGTGTGGATCCGGACATTCGGCGCCTATTAGCCGAATACATTGACATCATGCCTGAGGAGCTCCCGATGAGCTCTCCCCTATGAGGGATATCCAGCATGCTATTGATTTAGTCCCAGGGGCATCTTTGCCCACCTGCCCCACTATCGACTGAACCCGACAGAGCACGCCGAGCTGAAACGGCAGGTTGACGATCTTCTTAGGAAGAACTTTATTCCGGAGAGTTTGAGCCCGTGTGCCGTTACTGCCCTCCTTACCCCTAAGAAGGACGGGAGTTGGCGCTTGTGTATCGATAGTCGGGCCATCAATAAGATCACTGTAAAATACCATTTTCCGATTCCCCGCCTCGACGACCTTTTGGATGTGATCTGGTGCCCAGGTATTTTCGAAGATTGACCTGCGGAGCGGGTACCATCAGATTTGGGTGCGAGAGGGTGACGAGTGGAAGATGACCTTCAAGACGAAAGACGGCCTGTATGAGTGATTGGTTATGCCGTTCGGACTGTCGAACGCGCCTAGCACGTTCATGAGAGTGATGACGCAGATCCTACGACCCTAGATGAGCAAGTTCCTTGTGGTCTATTTTGACGATATACTGATCTTTAGCCAAGGCCGTACAGAGCACGTGGGCCACATTCTATTGGTATTTGATCTCCTTCGGAAAGAGCATTTGTACATCAATTTGAAGAAGTGCTCATTCTTGACCTCTTCAGTACATTTCCTAGGATACATAGTCTCGCAGTCCGACATCTCCGTTACCCCAAAAAGGTCAAATCTATTTCTGAGTGGCCTGTCCCGACCAATATCCACGAGGCCCGGAGTTTCCACGGTTTCGCTACCTTTTACCGGAGGTTTGTTCGGGGGTTTAGCTCGATCATGGCCCCTATTACGAGCTGTCTCCGCAAGGGGGATTTCTCCTGGACTGCTGCAGCCACCAGAGCGTTTGAGGACATCAAGCAAAGGCTAGCGACTGCTCCCGTATTGCGTCTTCCCGATTTTTCCAAGGCTTTCGAGGTGGCGTGTGACGCGTCTGGGGTAGGCATTGGGGGAGTACTGAGTCAGGAGGGTCACCCAGTTGCTTACTTTAGTGAGAAACTGAATGACGCCCAACAGAAATACTTCAACTATGAACGAGAATTCTACGCTGTTGTACAGGCGCTCCGACATTGGCGCCGCTATCTCCTACACAAGGAGTTCGTCCTGTACTCTAATCATCATGCCCTGCGATACCTGTATTCACAGAAGTAGTTAGGACACCGACACGCTAAGTGGATGGAGTTCATGCAGGAGTACCACTACATTCTCAAACACCGCGCTGATGTTGAGAACAAGCCGGCCGATGCGTTGAGTCGCCGGGTCACCATCCTCCACACCATGAGCGCGCGAGTTGAGGGATTTGAGCGTGTCGGCAAGGACTACCCCGAGTGTCCTGATTTTGGCGAGATCTTCTCAGCTTTATCTAAGGACCCATCTGAACCCCGCGAGGGTTTTACTATTTCTGAGAACTACCTGTTCATTGGGTCTCGCCTTTGTATACCTCAGACCTCCCTTCGGGGTTTTCTCATTTGGGAGCTTCACGCGGGCAGAGCTGCGGGGCACTTTGGGCGGGATAAGACGATTGCTTTAGTTGAG
This sequence comes from Platanthera zijinensis, assembly GCA_039513925.1. NCBI lineage: Eukaryota > Viridiplantae > Streptophyta > Magnoliopsida > Asparagales > Orchidaceae > Platanthera > Platanthera zijinensis. The sequence continues at coordinate 136,072,519 of CM077080.1, read as the reverse complement.
GACCGCTTCTTCTGGCCTGACCTGAAGAGGGACGTCACGCGGGTCGTCCGACATTGCTGAATCTGTCAGACGGCGAAAGGGACTCGACAGCCCACAGGCCTTTACACTCCGTTGCCTATCCCCTACTGGCCCTGGGCAGACATCAGTTTAGACTTCGTACTTGGACTCCCCCGCACACTGCGGAAGTTCGATTCGATCTTCGTCGTCGTGGAACACTTTTCGAAGATGACCCACTTCATCCCTTGTCACAGGACGTACGATGCCCCCACGTGGCCGCCCTGTTCTTTAGGGAGGTATTTAAGTACCATGGGTTGCCCACTTCTATTGTTTCCGATCGTGACGTCTGTTTCATGAGTTATTTTTGGAAGACGTTGTGGAAGAAGACCGGTACGACACTGAAGTTCTCCACCGCCTACCACCGGTAGACAGATGGACAGAAGGAAGTTGTCAATCGAAGCCTTTCTACCTTGTTGCGTTGCCTAGTGCGGGATAGTCCGACCACCTGGGATTCGGTCCTGCCTATTGCGGAGTTTGCATTCAATAGTTCGGTCAATCGGACCACGGGTCTGAGTCCATTTCATGTCATATTAGATTACGAGTCTAGGAAACCCGTTGACGTTGTTGACGTCCTGTAAGGATCCCGACCTAGTGAGTCCGCCGAGTTGTTCATTCAGCATATACACACACTTCATAAGACAGTCCGAAGAAAGATTGTGGCCAGTAATGATAACTACAAAGCTCAGGCCGATCTGCATAGGAGGGAGCAAACATTTGATGTTGGGGAGCAGGTTATGATACGCATTCGGCCTGAGAGGCTCCCCCAGAGGGCTGCGAAGAAGTTAAGTTCTCGTCGGATGGGCCCCTACACAGTCACTCGATGGATTAGTACGAACGCGTATGAAGTTGACATACCACTAACAATGGGGATTTACCGAGTGTTCAATGTAGAAGAGCTGACCCCATACTATGAGGAGCGAGTGTACGCGGATCCCTTATCTCCACCTACCTCTGAGCCCTAGCTTGACCCTCTCCCCTCCAGTGCACCTACGTCCACTTCGCCCAGGCAGTCGCGGACGGTTGAGCACCGCTCGGAGGACCACACTTTACAGCCGGCAGTTCCAGTGGCGCCACGGTCAGACGGAGATACATTGCTACGACAGACGCCTACGCCTACCGGAGATACCCTACAGATTGTTGGTCATGACTTCACAACTATGGGTGGTTCGGTGGTCCTGCATTACTTGGTCCATTGGTCTGCTCGCCTGACTTCAGACGACACTTGGATTGCTGCCGAGGAGCTCGAGAGACTCGCACCAGACTTACGTCGGGAGTACGATCATCTTCACTCACCGGAGATGAGTGCTTTCGAGTCGGTGGTAGTTGGTGGCGATCGACATCACGCTCGTGTCTATTCCCGCAGGAGGCGGTGATTGACGACCCGGTTGGGCGATCCGAGCCCGCGGATGCGCCCAGAGGGTCGTTCCGATCCAGTTTCATATATTAGTTTTCATTTTTATGTTATATTTAGCATCCGATCGGCCCGAACAGTTATAGCCGCCCGATCGGAAGCCCTAATTTTTTTTCAATTTTATCTTATATATATATGCCTGTTGTGGCCCGGCCAAGAGGATCGATAGTTCCCATACTGCAACTTGCCGGTCGACTCCTTCGGTGGATTCCGAAGGCGCTGCTCCCGTCCGCTTCCTCCGCCTTCGTCCATACCCGGCCGCCCGTCCCTAACCTCTCCAGGCCCGCAGCTCTCCTTTTCCTCCTCCCTCCTTCCTCCAGCCCCCGGCGAAACCGTTCGCTTCCTCCCCGTTCCCTCTGCTCGCCGACCGAGCTGCAGCCTTATCCCACCTCGCCACTGCCCGCCAAACCCACCCCAGCCCCCCGCAAGCTTTCATCCGCCCCTACCTGGGCCCAAATCTCCTCCGCCGACTTTGAATCTCCAGATCCACGACCCTCACTCCCCGGCCGGCCACACTCTCGCTCGTTTTCCCCTACAGATCTCGTTTTACATAACCCAAGTTCCTCAAACCGCACTTTCCTAGTTACTTGCTGCCCCAACGTGGAACCACCGCCCGACCGGAAGCGCCCTCGCCACCGTAACTCCACCCCGAATCCGAGCCGCCGCAGGCATGAGCAAATCAAGGTATACGGTGTGTTATTTCTCTCATTTGAATGCTTGAACTTGAGCTATTGTTGTGGTTGTGAATTTATTATATGCTTTCGTATTTAATTTGTGGTTTGGCTTGCGGGTTTTCTGGCGGCGCGCTCTAAGTGAATCACACCTCTTTCGTTGGCAAATTTTAATCGGCTCTTGCGTTATTTGTTGCTCACAATTGTTACTCTTGAATCCTTAGCTTTATTAAAGTTTTTTTACTTGCAAGACGAACTTTACTTGGACTGTTCTCGTGTTGGCACGTGCATCGCACATAAATCTCATACTCATTGAGTCGCATTTCATTGTCCTTCATTTTATCCGGTCTACCACTGCATCACCGTCTTTCTGAACCGCAGATCTGCTTCAAGATCTGTAGTTTATTACAACAAAATTATTGGGATCGATTTCATTGATTTGGCTATATGCACCCCACAATAACAAACTTCAAAATGATTTTTAAGTAACTTAATGGCTGAACCAGACCAAGTGGTCAACATGAAACTTGTAGGTCTTGTTCTGGGCTTTCCAAAATGGAGTGCCACATTTTCTAGAGATGAGTATATCTCTCTGAATTAATTTATGAATTAAATGTGACATAAATTATATGATCTATTATACTGTGTGTATTGCTTTGGTCAATTTACATAGAATGAACCTGATAACTTGTGTATAAGTTCATTATAAGGTTAGTAATGTATATATAAAGATTTGGAATTTTTGGAATATATTTTTCTATAATTTAGTTTAAAGTACATTAAATTATCACACTCATGTATAAAGGAAATATTTTGATCTTAGACATTGAATTAAATTTTCAATTTTTTATCGTACACTTATAATGTCATGATTGACCTTGAGTTCAATTTTGAAGGTGTTTGAACATGAATTGATCATCTTATGAAATATACGTCTTAAGAATATATTTTGATTATTCAAATTGTCACACTTGTGTATTAATGAAATGTTTTGATCTTATACATTTAAATAATTTCTCAATTTTGTAAGACACTTATAATGTCATGACTGACCCAGGGTTAAAATTTGTAAATGTTTGGACATAAATTGATCGTCTTATGAATTATACGTTTTTAATAGTATAGTTTGATTATGTAAATTGTCATACATGTGTATTAATGAAATGTTTTGACCTTGACATTTAAATAAATTCCCAAAATTTTATGGTACACTTATAATGTTATGACTGAACTTGGGATAAATTTTGATGTTTGGACATAAATTGATTATCTTATGAATTATACATTTTAAAAGTATAAGTTGATTATTCAAATTGTCGCACTTGTGTATCAATGAAATGTTTTGACCTTAAACATTTAAATAAATTCCCAATTCATTATGGCCCCTTTATTATGTCATACTTGACCTTTATTTAAAGTTTGAGAGCATTCAGTCGTGATTACCTCTCATCTTTGGTTTATATGTCGGGATAATATAGTTGTGTTTCGTTAATGCCTTATGTAGTATCTGTCTTTTGCAATATCCTTCGGTTAAGGGTAAGACTAGTATTAACCTTAGCATACGTCTGTGAGACTCTTACTTTAAGTCATCTGATTGGTGTTTAAGAAAGAGGTTAGAGGCGAGTCAGTATCCCCCGCAAGAAAGGTGTTATATAATGATATATAGTGTTACCACCAACCTTTTTCTAATTTGACCAATGGGCTACTTAAATTAGACATCACTACAATTGCTAATAAGTTGTGCATCCACTATTATTCAAGAACTATCCTCCGAGTCTACGAAAGACTAAAGGATCATAAAGACTAATTCTTTGTCTTGTGTGGAGAAAGACATTGAATTAAATGTTTAGTTCTGAAAACTGTGGTGGGTCTAACCACTCCACCAAATAGAGCACACTGACAAAGAGACTTGGGTGTTAGTCTCTTAGGCTATTGAGATAATTTGTCTTGTGGATATAATCCTGGCGGGCAAACTTCCTTAGTTCGTATCAACTCAATGCTTGTTTTAGCAAGATATCAAATAGTAGTGCAAGTATGAACCCTTATTGTACATTAAGGCTTAGGATGGTTGTGTCACCTACCTATAAGCGGAGATGTCTGATCTACTGTTATCATCCGCCATGGTAATAAGGCTGGTTGTATCTACCAATGTCATCTCTCAGGGCGAGGACGCTCACATCTACCAATGTCATCTCTTGTTTGTATGCATTGTTTTTTTAATCTTTTGCATCTTAATTCATCTGCCTTAGTATCGAATAATCTTGGAATGTGTCTATGATTTTCATTTTTAGGGAGATTTAAGGTCAAAAATAAGTGGACGCAAATTCTATTTGATTCTGGTGCATCTCACTCTTTCATTGCTTGTCACATTGTGGATCTTTATAGCTGGCCTATTTCGCCACTTGAGGTTCCTTTTGAGATTTCTGTGCTTGGTCATTTGCATCTTTCAACTAGGGGCATTCTCAATTGTTCGATAGTGCTTGTTGAATTGCAAGTCTCCGCCGACCTCATAGTTCTAGAAATGACAGAATTCGATGCAATCTTGGACATGAATTGGCTGGTTGCATACATAACAAAGCTTGACTGTGTGGCGAAGAAGGTCAATCTAAGTATCGATGGCAAAGATTACAACGTTCATGTTCAGACCTGCAGCCACCTGAAGGTAATCTTTGCTGTGCGCGCCACTCATCTTCTTGGTTAAGGATGTTCCACTTGTTTTGTTTATGCTTCGCTTTCGGATGTTGCATCTCCTCAACTTGAATCCATCCCGATTGTTTCTGAGTTTCCTGACGTTTTTCCTGCCGAATTGCCTGGAATGCCTCCTGATCGAGAGGTGGAGTTCTCCATTGATGTAGAGCCTGGAACACGCCCCATATCTAAAGCTCCGTATAGTATGACCCCGCACTAGTTGGAAGAGCTTAGATCGCAGTTGGATGAAAAATGCTCGAGCGTGGATATATTCGTCCTAGCTCTTCATCTTGGGGAGCCCCCGCCCTCTTCGTGAAAAAGAAAGATGGTTCCATGAGACTGCATTGATTATTGGGATCTAAACAAGGTAACAATCAAGAATAAGTATCCTCTTCTGCGTGTGGATGATCTCTTTGATCAGCTCAAAGGTAGTACTGTCTTTTCCATGATAGATCTCAGATCAGGTTACCATCAACTTAAGATCAAGGAATCCGACATTCCCAGGATTGCCTTTCGGACTCGGTATGGACATTTTGAATTCTTGTGATGTCCTTTGGTTCAACTAACGCTCCTTCCGCCTTTATGTATATGATAAACCACGTCTTCCGCGAATATCTGGATTAGTTCATCATTGTGTTCATTGACGATATTCTGGTCTTTTCCAAGATCCATGAGGAGCATGCTACACATCTTAGACTCTCTCTCTCCACTCTTCGTCAACATCAGCTCTTATGCTAAGCTGGCAAAATGTGAGTTCTGGCTGGATTATGTCGCTTTTTTGGGGCATGTCATTTCAGGGGATGGACTTTCCGTTGATCCTGCCAAGATTTCCGCAGTTATGGATTGAAAGCGACCTTCTACCCCTATTGAAATTCGCTGCTTTCTGGGTTTAGCTGGGTACTACCGACGTTTCGTCAAGGGTTTTTCTTCCCTTGCTGCTCCTCTGACAAAGCTTCATGCGAGATTTGAGTGGTCAGATCAGTGTGATCAGACCTTCTTGGAATTGAAACAACGTTTATGTTCGACACCAGTTCTAGCTCTTCCTTCAGAGGGGTCAGATTTTTCGGTTTACACAGACGCTTCCGGAGTTTGTTTGGGATGTGTCTTGATGTAGGACGATTTTTTTATTGCTTATGGGTCGAGGCAATTGAAAGTTCATGAACGCAACTACCCCACTCATGATTTGGAATTCGCTGCGGTTGTGTTTGCGCTGAAGCTTTGACGACATTATCTTTATGGCGCGAAGTGTCACTTCTTCACCGACCATCAGAGTTTGAAGTATATTTTTGTTCAAAAGGATCTCAATCTTTGTCAGAGGCGTTGACTCGAATTTATAGTAGATTATGACTTGCAACTCACGTATGTTCCCGGTAAAGCCAATTCAGTGACAGATGGATTGAGCCGACAGGCTTCTATGGCCTCTTGTGCACCCATGTCAGCTACTCTTGTAGCGTTGATTGATGAACTCGAGCGGATGGACATATCCATCTCACCTGAGGGTCATGAAGAATTTTTTGGTCCATTATGGGTGGAGCAGGTGAAGGATTTGCAGTCATCCGATCCCTCACTCCAGCGCATCCGCCAAATGACGGAACTTGGGACCCTTCCAGATTTCTCTATCTCTGATGATGTTCTGCGTTTTCGAGGTTGCCTCTGCATCCTTGATGTCCCTGAATTGCTTGATATTATTTGTCTAGAAGCTCATGAATCCTATACATCTGGCCATTCGGGCAACAATAAGATGTATCATGACTTGAAACAAATTGTGTAGTGGCCTGGTATGAAGAACTATATTGCTCGCTTTATCACTCGATGTCTGATGTGGCAGAAGGTGAAAGCTTAGCGTCAACGTCCTGGTGGTCTTTTGCAGCCTCTGCCTATGTCTGAATGGAAGTGAGAAGAGATCTCTATGAACTTCATCACTAGTCTGCCCTGTACTCCTCGAGAGCTTGATGCGATTTGGGTCATAGTAGATCGCATGACTAAAGTGACTCACTTCATCCCATATAAGGAAGGCCATTCCACCAAAAAGATGGCTCAGATCTATGTTTTAGAGATTGTTAGATTCCATGGGATTCCTTTGCAGATTGTATCTGATCGTGACTCGATATTTGTATCTTATTTCTGGAAGGGCTTCCAGCAAGTTTTGGACACTGATCTCAACCTGAGCACCGCTTATCACCCAACAATCGATTGCCAGACCAAAAGAGTTAATCAGATTGTTAAAGACATGTTTCAGTATTATATTTTGGACTACAAGGAAGTTTGGGATGAGCACCTACCTTTGGCGGAGTTCACCTATAACAAGAGCCTCAAGATGAACCCCTTTGAAGCATTGTATGAGCGTCATTGTAGGACCCCTCTCTATTAGTCGGAAGTTGGTGAAAATGTTGTTTTGGGACCTGAGTTACTTCAGGAAATGGAAGAAAGCACAAGGAAGACTCGACTTCAACTCAGTCATGCCATCGAGAGACAAAGAAAGTATGCCAATCATCACCTACATCCATTAGAATTTGTTGTGGGTGATCAAGTGTTCCTGAATGTTTCCCCTACTCCCGGGGTAAAACGGTTTGGTCGCCATCATAAGCTCAGCCTGAGGTTCGTGGGACCGTTTTCCATCTCAGAGCGCATCGGGCGATCTGCTTATCGTCTTGAGCTGTCTGCTTCTTTGGTCGGAGTTCGCGATGTATTCCATGTTAGCCAGCTTCGGAAGTATATTCATGATCCTTCACGCGTCATTGAAGAAATTCCAGTGATTCCTGAAGTTTATCTTTCTTATCCGATCGAGCCCACTAAGATCGTTGAGTATCAAGAACGCGTGCTTCAAAAGAGAACCATCCTTATGGTCAGAGTGCTTTGGATGCATGACAAGTATAAGGATTACACTTGAGAACTTGATTCTGACTTGCGTAGCAAGTTTCCACAACTCTTCTCCTGACGTTTGTATGTATTCGCTCTTATTCCTCGTTCTATTCCAGTATATTCATAGTTATCTTTCATGTCTTAACTTACCAATCTTGTTGGAATGAAGGGTGTTTGAATCTTTGCCTCAGAAACTCCTTTCGGGGAAATCCTCCAAAGTTTCGGGACGAAACTTCCTAAGTAGGGGAGAATGTAACAACTCATGTTATAAAAAAAAGAGAATGAAATGAAATCAAAATAATTAATGACATTTTTTGTAATTTTGTCTAATTAGGTTCTCCTATTAAACCTAAAACCCGAGCCAATCCCCCACTCCCGATTATCTCAACCAGTCGGCCCAGTTCATTCTCCGTCTCCCGCAAAGTCGCTCGTGCCGACTCCTGATTCCGCCTCTCGCGCGTCCCGTCGGCCCCTCCGACGCCACTTCCTCCTCTAACCGCTTCCTCCGCTTGATTCCCCGCCTCCTCCTGCCCCTCTTCTTCCTCCTTCCGCCCCGGGCTAGCAACATCTTCTGTTTCCTTCAAGGACCGACCAGTGTCTCTTCATCCTCAGGCCGACAGCAGCCTTTCTCCCCTCCAAGGAGCCGATTGCTCAAGTCCTTGGGGCAACAACCCCTCTGTCCCCTTCCTCTCCGTTTCAGCCGGTGGATTTCAAGGACTTCTAGGTTTTGCTCGAAACCTCCTTTACTTGGATTTTTGAGCCCAGATTTGGTCTCCTTGGGTAAGGAATTCCTCCAATCTCATTTATTCAGATTTGTCCTAAATTTTTATGATAATTTTCACGCCCCAATCGATGTGATTATGTCGATCCATCTTGTGTTTGTCGTGTAATCGTCTAATCTTGTAATTTTGGCTCTCGTCGTCGCCTATAGGTTCAATTGGTGGGATCTCTTCAAAGCCCTCTCCGATTTAGGGTTTCTGTCACCTAAGCGCCGCCAATCACCCGTTTTCCTCATGGTAGCCCCCTCTCCCCTCATTCGCGAGGGAGGTAAATTCTTAACTCGTTCTTGTTATAGTTATACGATAAGAAATGCATGTGTTAGCGTAGGATTCTCGTTCTATCAAATATCATGCATGCTTGCCTTCTAATAGATTCAAAATAAGGTTGCTAGTTTTGCTTGCGCTGTTTAGTCGCCGCCATCTGTTTCAGCTTCACCTTAAGGCAAGTAGAGAAATCTCTCTTGTTTGCAAACATTAAATGTTTATTTCATGTACTCTTTCATGTTATGAAATGTACACCTAAATATTTTAACTGTTAAATTATCATCAAGTCCTTGTACATTAGGAATCAACAAATCTTGAGTCCTTAAATTTAATATGTCATAAGCAAATCCTTGGAAGATAGTGTTCAATTGATGTGACGTTTTGAATCGAGTTTCCACTTAATTTGTAACAAAAACCAATAGAATGGCCATAACAAGCTCAAATATTTTGATAAGCCTTGCAATTAAACTAATATTAGAATCATGTGCATCAAATTAAAACACTTGCACCTTTCACCAATTACCGCTCATGACATTTCGTTTTCGAATCTAGGCTATACTCCAGAGTAGACTAATAATTAAAATTATGTTTGTAGACTCTCTTACTTGTCTGTCCTACCAGCATAGCCTCATATGATAGATTGATACGCAGATAATTCTATTTCTTTGCTTGCACTTTACTTTTCCTTGTTTATATACATATTTTTATTGTTTCGAGGCTTTTTTTCCTTCTTGTTTGGAATTTGCCTTAGCGTTCGTGACTGCGCCACCTGTTACCTGAGGCAGAGCTGCTTCAAGATTTTGGTTCCCAGAGGTTTATTTTTGTTGTTGTTTCATCAGGTTTTATGTATTTTGTTTCCTTTACCGTCGGATCTATTTATCATGTTCTAGTTATTATCAGACATTTTCTTTTGTATCATGAACAACTATTATGCTTTTATTGATGTATCAGAATATTATATTAATGTCATGTTCACTGCTGTGGTTTATTGCATTTACATTTTTTACCAGCACTGTATGCGACATGAGATTTTATTAAAATTCACGTGCATCTGGTTTTTCACTGACTAACTCTGAAGCTTTCATAAATACTAACAAACTAGTCTTTCTCAAATTAATTAATTTAAATCTAAAGTTACAACTTTAGCTCCCGCCTAACAGACATGAAATTTCTTTCCCCCATGCCTGTGGCATCACAATCCGCTCGTAGCGCACTCTGATGATTGTTATTAGACGGGTCGTGACATATTCCCTAAAGAGGAGTGATCGCTACCAGCCAAGAGTGCGCCAAGGAGGGGACATGAGGGAGGCAGTTGACGGTTGTCAGGCTGGGCAATCGGGTCTAGAGGAGGAATCAGAGGATGAGGAACATGCTAACAGAGGTTCCCCTTTATTGTGAGATTCATCAGGTCGAGGGGCACGGTACCATGATGTGCCTAGACTTCCTGGTGGCTTGGAGGAGCGCTAGAGATGGAGCGAAAGAAGGAGAAGCCCCAAGGCAGAGGGGTCAGGAGGACCCAGAGAGGTACTAGGCCCCTGTTTGGAGGAAGAATAAAGATCGGATTGACCAAAGGGCTCTTGGAGGAGTCAGTCAAGAAGGAGCAAGAGGGGTCAGAGCAATCCATGGAGGAGTAGGGGTGGAGGCCTCCCACAAATGAACTCTCAACACCATTTATCGAAGGAGTGTCACTTCGACCTCCCAGGCTCCTCAACAGCTGGAGATCACCTTTTCAGTGAAGGATATACTGGGGAACGTGAACCCCTTCCATGATGCTCTCGTTATCTTCGCAGTTTTGGAGAACTTCACCGGCGATCGGATTCTCGTGGATAGTGGGAGCTTCGTGAATGTCATCTTCAAGAAGACGTTTGACGGATTGGAGTTAGAGGCCGGAAGGGTGATCTCCTCAGATGGCCCTCTTTTCGGCTTCTCTGGAGAGAGGAAGTTGAAGGCGGGGTGGAGCTGCAGGTGACCTTGAGTTAGGCGTGCACAAAAAGACCGGTCCTGACCGGACCGGTCGGGACCGGACCGGTCGGGACCGGTCAGAGACCGGTCCCGGATAGGACCGGTCTGGTCCCGGACCGGTCCACAGGTCCCGGACAGTCTCTGTTTTAGGGACCAAAACCGGTCCCGGACCGGGACCGGTAAAAGACCGGTCTAAGACCGGTCTTTTACCGGTCCCGGTTCCGGGACCGGTTCCGGGACCGGTTCCGGGACCGGTTCCGGGACCGGTCGCTGGCTCAAAAACGTGGAAAATAATGTCGACCGCGCCGTGGCTCAGAGAGATCCCGCAGACCTGCGAATGTGAGAGACGACAACCATGAATCAGTACGCTAAAGATCAATCAACACACGTCGAAATCAAAATAGAATCATACTTGGGAAGAGGCTCTCATGAAATCCTCCTTGGCCAGGAAGCCGTTGGCTTCTCCGAAACTGAAAATGGCGAAGGACAGCAGGTGCAGATACTTCCTTAAAACTGCGAAGGCCTTGAATTCCTGCAGTTTGTACATGGAAACGGTGGGAAAAGGAATTGACATAGAATTGTAGTGTGACGGTCACAAGGCCGTATGGTACCGACCTCGAAGGAAATGCGTATATCCTTCAGATGCGGGTCGTTGCCCAGCACATCAACTCTATCAAGGAACTTGTTTATATGGTTAATGTTGGCCGAAGCGACCATCGACAGGGCGAAGTCAGTGGCAGAAATTTTTCCTCCGGATTTGACATCATAATGGTCAAACTCCAAGCGCAAAATCTAAAAAAAAAATTATATAATTGTTTTAAAATGTTCAATTAATATGAGCCAAATATTTAGGTGCATACTCGCACCTTAAACACAGTGCATCACTCGTACAACAGTCTGATCTGTGATCCTATGGTGGAGCATTTTTTGACAAAAATAAGGCGTGTTGAAATACACTCATATTTATTGATATACAATCGTATTTCGATCAATCATGATTTCTTGTAGGAACCGACGGTCCGATAGTGCTTAACGCACGGTGATCGTAAGTGACAGTAACGCACAAAAAAATTAGTCCACTAATACCTCTTCCTGCAGATCTCTTAAGAATGCAACAAACTTGTCATGTTTGAGTCGCTCATTTCCATCCTTGCCGAAGAAATATTCGACCACTCCTGCATTTTCAACCGAGTCTCGAGCTTTAAGAACGGTGCGTAGACCGTTTCTGTGGGATGCGCCCTGTCTATTATTGGCACGCATAAATGCCATCACCTTTTTAAACTCCTCCTTTTCAATCTCCCTGAACAAGAATTAAAAAAAAAATCAATGATGACAGAGCTTTTTTAGAGAAGTTCCCTATTGGAGTAAGAAAGTGATGATTTTGAAATTTTGTATTTGTGATTTTGACATTTTGTGTACATGTACAAGTTTTTTAGTTTTTTTTTAATTAATATTAAAACTTAAAAATAAAATTAATTTTTATTTTTAAAAATTATTTTTATTTAAAAACCGGTCCCGGTCTGGGACCGGTTAGGACCGGTTTTTCCGGTCCCAGCCGGTCCCGGTTTTCAGAGGGAAAACCGGTCCCGGACCGGGACCGGTTTGGGCAGGACCGGTCCGGGACCGGTGCCCCAAAAGACCGGTCCTGCCCAGGACCGGTCCCGGACCGGGACCGCGGTCTTTTCGTGCACGACTACCTTGAGTAGAACCACGATCAAATAAAGTTTTGTCATCATGGATGCGCCGAGTTGTTATAGTGCCATCTTTTGAAAGACCCTAGTCAACTTATTCAAGGCGGTCCCGTTCTCGTATCATCAATGCCTAAAGTACTGCCAAGGAGACATCCAGGTGAGGATCCAGAGCGATCCAAGAGATGCACGAGAGTGTTATCTGAACACAATGAACACCATCAACTGGATGAAGTAAGCAGAGGAGTTGGTAGCAGGTACTGGAAGGAAGAGCCAAGCTGGAGGTAGCAAAAGAGGTGGAATAGGTGGAAGTGGTGACCGAGGGAGGGAGGTCCGGGATGCTGAAGATAGAAGGGGCCCTGAACGCCGTGGAGAAGATGGAGTGTATGGCGTGCTTGCAGGAGAATGTGAACATCTTCGCCTGGAGCGCCGCCGACATGCCCGGAGTTTATGCCAACGTGGCCTGCCATCTCCTTAACCTCGACCCAGAGGTCAAGCCCATCAGGCATAAACAAAGGGTGGTGGCCACTAAATCTGCCGAGCCCATCGGGGAGGAGGTGAAAAAACTGCTTGAGGCATGTATTGTATCGGAGGTCTAGTACCCAGGTTGGATCTCCAATATGTTGATGGTAAAGAAGGCCTCAGGAGGCTGGAGAATGTGTGTTGAGCTTTCGTTATTAAATAAAGTTTGCTTCGAAGGATTGTTATCTCTTGTCTCGAATCGAAGCGCTAGTTGATTCAGCCGTTGGTTTTTCTGTGATAAATTATCTTGATGTTATTTCAGGGTATCACCAGATCTAGATGCATCCCCTGACCGTCACGAGGTCTTCTTCATCACCCGCGATGACTGTTATAGCTATAAAATGATGCCTTTTTGGCAGAAGAATGCGAGGGCCACCTACCACGGATGATGGACTAGGTCTTCAAAGAGCAAAAAAGGCGCAACCTGCAGGTGTACGTCGATGGCCTCTTGATCAAGAGCAAGAGCATCCAAGGACACATCAAAGATCTGGTGAGACCTTTGCGACGCTGCAGAAATATAAGGTAAGGCTCAATCCGGCAAAGTGCGTGTTCAGGGCAAGTCGAAGAAAGTTCTTGGGACATCTTCTTACCCCTGAAGGGGTGGAGCCAAACCTTGATAAAGTCAAAGCAATCGTGGAGATGATATCCCTGAAGAGCGTCATGGAAGTCTAGAGGCTGACCAGAAGGTTGGCTGACTTTATTCGCTTTTTGTTTAAAGCCAGAGAGAAGTACTTCTCTTCTTCAAGACTCTCCGAGGCCGTCGACAGTTCTAGTGGACCGAGTAGAGCGAGAGGGCCTTCAACCAGCTCAAAAGGAAGCTGAAGCAGACATTTCTATTCCATGGTCCGAAGGAAGGGGAAGACCTGCTACTCTACCTGAGAGTAGGAGCAGAAGCGGTGAGCTCGGTGCTAGTTCAGGAAGAGGGAAATAGACAACTACCCATCAACTATGTGAGCAGAGTACTATGAAAGGCAGAGCTGAGGTACCCCATTCTGAAGAAAGCTGGCCTTTGCCCTTGTGATCTTGGCCCGGAAGCTCAGACCCTATTTTCAAACGCACTTCATCCGCATGGTGACGAGTCATCCTCTTCCGGGTATCCTGAGTGGGGTAGGACACTCAGGGCGGTTGACGAAGTGGTTGATAGAGCTCAGTGAGTTCGACATTTCTTTCAATCTAAGGATTACAATCAAGGGACAAGCGGTGGTGGATTTCTTGGCGGACTTCTCAGCAGAGGAGAACGGGGACGGAGAGCCCTCCGGAGTAATTCCCTGAGAAGTGTTTGTGGGTGGAGCCTCAGCCAAAAGCTCTGTAGGTGTGAGCATTGTGCTGACGAGCCCTCAAGGAACCTAGGATCGAGCAAGCAGTCGAGATTCTCTTCGCGGTCACGAATAATCAGGCCGATATGAGGCCATAATCGCAGGGATGCGTCTAGCCAGGGAGTTGGGGATCCAGTACATCCAAGCTTTTACTGATTTAATGGTATTCGCATCGCAGATCCGCAACCAGTTCGAGGTCTGAGATGCCATTTTGCAACAATACCTCGTCAAGGTGAGAGGACTAATTGGAGGTTTCCAATCTTTCTTCGTTCAACTGGTGCCTAGGGAGGAAAACACATCAGCAAATCGATAGGCAAAGTACGACCCGAGGGCCAAGGGCACTATCACTTTGTTGTGGCGACCCTCCATCGAGGAAAGAGAAATGTTGGAGATCGAGCAACAGACTTCTTGGCTGGATCTCTTTGTGGCATTCATGGCTATAAGCAAGCTCCCGGTGGAAGCGAGGGAGCAGAGGAAGTTCAGGTGCGTGTATCGAAAGACTATATCAGGTCCATTCGCCAGGTGCGTGTCGGAGCTCGAGGTTTCTCGGGTCCTGAAAGAGATTCTTTCAGGAGAGTGTTGAAGTCATTCGCGGGCTCGTACTTGGAGCGGAGGATTGTGAGGCATGACTACTTCTAACCGACAATCAGGAAAGATGTTGAAGCCTTCTCCAAAAAAGTGTCTGAAGTGCCAACACTTTGCTCCTCTTGTTGGAACCAACAAGGTCGATTCCTCCTAAAGCTTGGAACTACTGGGGCAGCGCACGCTTACTCCTTTAGGATCACACTCGAGGCGAAGAACTAGACCGGAGGCTCCAGCGATGAGGTCCCACCTCGTACCCGGAAGAGACTAAAGCTCTTCCCCTCCCTAGCCAATGCTGAGCTAGGTGCCTTAGAAGAAGTGGAAGGAGTCAAGAAAGCTTGCCCTTCTAAGGCACCTTACCGGTCTATTTATAGGCCTCTTAACTGGGACTGCAAATAACCAATTTACACCGCCCTGAAATTACCAGAACATCCCTGGCTAGGTCTGCCAACAGCCAAACTCCGCTGTCCATAAGGGCTAAATGCAGACCACCCGGGGTAAAAGGGTAAAACACCCCTGGGGCCCAAAAGGTGGGCCCGGCCCTACCTGAACCGGCCTTGAACCAAAGTGGCACCTGGCGAGAACTCCCCCATAGGGTCCTCTCGCATGGCGAGAGGGCTACCCCGGGCGAGAGCTCCACTCCTGGATTCCTCTCGCGCGGTGAGCTGGTCACTCGCCGGGAAAGCTTCCCGTCTCGGCATTCACCTATCTGAGGCCACGCTCCACTTAGACCATCCCGCTTAATGCAGTGAACCTCACTCCATGCCCTGCCTCCTGGCACCTCTCGCCTGGTGCCTCTCGCCTGAGCCCTCTCGCTCGGCTCTCGTTGCCTGGGCCCTCTCGCCTGGGCCCTCTCGCTCGCCTGCAAGTATGAGGTTGTACACAATCCCCGCTCTTTTCGAGGTTGCTTACAAGCTCGGAAAGATAGTTCAACCGAGGCTCGTGGTAGTACGGCGAATTTATTGGGGGGAATCTTTTGGTGGGCCCCTTGCCTAATTTATAAATACGGAAATCGCCTCCCCGCAAGGGGCCGTTCCCTTTCCTCCATCCTCTTCCAGCATCTGCCTCTATGTCTCTCAGTCAAAGTTTTCGGGACCGCATCGCGGCCGTGCGCCAGCGGAACAAGGCGACGACGACGGGTCTGAACAAGATCCCCGTGCGCGATTCTCCTTCGGAACCGCCATCCACCTCTCCCCCAAAAAAGGCAAAAGTTCCGGAGCCTCCCCTCCCGGCAGGAGAACCTTCTCGCTCCTTTCCGAGGGGGTATGTACCTCCCACTCCAGCTAGTCCCAAAGGAAAAGAGGTAAGTCTTTCAAGCCTGCTATGATCTCTTTGCACCACACATTTTTTTACTTGCTACCTTTTCCCAGAAAATCTCGGCACCTCCTAATCGTCCTGAGACCATTCGCATCAACATTTCGGAGCTTCCTTCCATGCCTCTCTCGCCCCAAGCCTCCACTCCCCCCTCCACCCCCGTGACGAGGAGGGATGATCCTTCTACCACATCGGGCTCCACCCGCCGATTCGGTAAGAGGCTCTACCTCTGACACCTGCTCTCTTCTTCTTGTCGTCTGCTTTTTCCTTGCCGCTTTATCTCTTTGGCTCATCCATAGGTGCGAGTGGAACCCCTGTCGAGGACTCACTGGCTGCCGACTCGCCGGTCGACGATTACTCCAGGCAGCTGTCCCCTTCGCCTCCTCCTCCTATAGATGAGATCGAGGACTACCTGGGCGACCCCACGGACCCCATAGAGATGAAGCGTAAGGTGGCCGAGATGCTGCGGAAGGACGCGCGCATCATTCAAGCGCTGGAAAAAGGGAAGCAAGCCGCAGACCACCGGATTGACTGGCTAGAGGTGCAATGCGCTCGCCTATCTTCGGAGATAGACACCGACATTGAGGTGGACCAGACGAACCCTCAGGCAATCTTGGATGACGTCGACCAACAACTCCGTCTCGCCCGCAGTGGTGTTGAGGCGGCTCGCGCCTACCACCTCCCCAGTCGTCCTCCCTGCGTGAGAGGCCGCGGGGGAGGACGATGGAGGTGGGATAAGAATTGACGAGAGCTCCGCCTTCTTTCCTTTCGCCTCTCGCCTCTTGCTTCTTAGCTCTTTCGTTCGGCTTGTCTCTGTAATAAAATATTTGCTTATATAGCGCCAGCTGTGCGCTCTTCGAACTTGCCACCCGTCTTTATGCGGGATTAAATTTATCAATTTGGTGATTTGCCTGTTTAATTGATGCGACAATGTTAATACCTTCTTTTATGCTAATTTTTAACCTTTGTTACTTTTATTTTCCTCTGCATCAATCTTTTCACCGCCTCCTTGGGCTGATGGCCCACTTAGGGTTCCGCCACCCGAGGCTTGGAGGGAGAAGGGTCGGCCGACGCTTGCCCTTCCCCGGCGTAGTTCTCTATCCGCTTATCCTCCTACTTATGAGGGCTATAAATACCCCCGCTGCCAGGGCTGGAAGCGTGTTTTCCTAGACTTCCGCCCGCGGCTCCTCCTCCTTCCCCAGCTCGTCTCGCGCTCCGGCCCCTCACCCTTCCTCTTTACTGTTCTTCGTGTCTTCTCGCTGGTTCTCCACTCGCCAACTTCCCCTTTGTCTCGCGCACTCATGGGAAAAAGGAGGCCAGAGGATGGTGAGGGCCGCAGCCGCTGTGGGAAGAGATTCTCCGACCACGATTTCCCTCCCGGTCGCCTCTCTGCCGATGAATACGAGGCCTTCCGGAGTGACTTCTTGCCGGAGGGCTACGAGTCACGCCCTCCCAAGGTTGGCGAGAGCGTGAATACATTCTACCCGGGCGAGCTCGCCTTCCCCGTCTCGCACTTCGAGGCGGGGCTCCGGCTTCCCCTCTGGCCCGAGGTGAAGCAAGTTCTCAAGTACTTCGGCGTCGTGCCTGCCCAGTTGAAGCCCAACGCGATCTCGGTTATCGTCGCGTTCGCGTGCTACATGCGGCGAGAAAGAATAGAATTCAGTCTCACCGTCTTTCGGAAGATGTTCGTCTACCACGCCAATCAAGACGGGGTCTCCTTCTTCACCGGGCTGAATCTGAAAGTCTGCGAGACACCAAACAAGAATCATCACTGGCTAACCCGCTTCGTCTTCATCCGCGGGAACCTGGGCGGCGTCCCTCTCGCGCCCGTCTCGCCCGCGGAAATCTTCTATGTTACTCCGCAGGTTGGCGGCACGGACAAGCTTCTTTGCGAGTACCTCGCTGGGAAGAACTTCGAGGTCAGGTTTTTGAGACGGGGGCTCGCCTCACTGCTCCCCGTGCTCCCTGGAGAAGGTATGCTCGACCCCCTCGTCTTTTTCTTGCCTTCAGTACTTTCCTCTCGCTGAGCCTTTTCCCTGACTCTGTCTCGCTTCTCCTAGGAGAGAGGAACGTGCCGGTGCACCCTCCCTACAGAAGTAATATCAAGCCATCTAAAGATGTGGCTCTCGCCAATATGGCGGCCGAGGCGGCCAAAGATTCGTTGGCCCCTCCTCCCCGAAAGAGGGCGGCTGAGGACTGGGCCCCCTCTCGCCTCAGCCCCTCAAAGAAGCTGAAGATGAAGTTGAAGAAAGTAGTCTCCTTCCCTTCCGAGAAGGGCAAGGTCCCTACGGACACAGCGGCGATGCCGGAATTCTTGAGCCCCATATCCCTGGGATCTGAATCTCCCCACTCGCCTCCCTTGACCTCTCCGCACAGGGCTGTCTCGCTTCCTGAAGACGCGGCCCCTCTCGCACCGCTCGCGAGCTCTTCTCACCAACCTCCTCGGTCCTCTTCTCGCGGGGAGGCTCCTCTCCAGTATCCTGCTCCATCCGCCCACCTGAACTTTAACATGGGCCCGTCTGTCCCCGACGGTGCCAATGAGCCTTCGCTCATCTGGGATAAGGGGGCACATCGAATCTCCATCTCTACCCTTCTCCCCTCATGGAGAGAGCAAGCCGAGTCTTCTGCCCACGCCTTCTCCTTGGGCTTCGGCCTCTATGGGGGTCTCGCCCCTGACGCGCTCGACGCGGCCACCACGCGAGATCTCATCTTCAGGACGGACCACTCGCAGCTGCGTACCCTCGAGCTCTCTCATCGACTCTCGCGCCGCCTAATTTACAACACTCGAAGCTGGAAGGAGATAGACACCAAACTCGCTGCCGAGCGCGAGAAGTCTGGGGATCTCACCAAGCGACTGGAGGTGGCCGAGAGCCTTCTCGCCAAGGCCAGTGGCGGAGTGGTGAGTTGATACTTAGCCGGCCTTCTCAAGCACTCTCCCGCTAGATTTAACGGTTTGTTCTTTTTGCAGGATGCTGAGACGGCTGAAAGGCTGCGCTCGCGAGTGGAGGAGCTGGAGACGGAGGTGAAGGAGCTGAAAACAGAGAATGCCCAGCTCAAAGAGGCCTCCACCTCTCGCTCGCAGGTCCCTCCACCTCCTCCCGCGCATTATACGCACGACGAGGTCGAAGACTTTTGCCGGGATGCCAACATACGGACCACCGAGCTCATCCTGAAGATGATGCGAGAGATGGATATAGTTAAAGATGATTGCGAGGACATCACCGCCCGGGACCTCGTGCCCGAGATTTATGGCGAGGACGAGGAATCTTCGGCGAGCGAGAAGGACTAGGGCTCCTTGAGCACAACAACCTTTTTTTTTCCTTTTTGCTATGATTACAATGCCTCTCCTGTTTTGGGAATGTACTGTATTAAAACACGAATATGATTCATGTGTATATATATATATTTTTGCTCGCCCCTGAAGCTAGCCTTTTTCTTTTCTTCCTCCTCTTTTTTTTTCTTTTTCTCTCGCTTGGACAGCTCGCGAGATCCTCAAGATCTTTGGCGGTGAGAGGGGGTTGTCTTTCCCCTTGCCGGCTGTTACCAGCAGACCTGGCCCAGGGGGCGAGCTGGCGAGCCTCTGCCACTCTCGCGAGCGTGGGGACACCTTCTCCTTCCTCTCGCGCTGCCTACCGGCTCCTCTCGGCGCGAGTGGACCTGGGGGGTCAATTATTCCCCCCCCTCTCTTCTTTTTCTTTATGTAGGAAGTCATCTTGAAGTATCCCCCCCTTTTGTTAGTAGCCAGGGTCAGTGTTTCCCTGATTAATCAGCTTCTATGTCAAGACCTCAGTTACCTGCCTCCAGAAAACACCCAACCCAAATTACAGCCGTAAGACATTTATGCTCTCCAACTGCAGCTTCTATGCCCTTATCCAGTATTGAAATGGAAACAAGTCCTTGCTCACGAAAACTGTAGCACGGTAGAGTAAGAAGGTAAGTGGGGATGGGGAGGAGGTAACCACTCCGCAGAAGGGGCATGATCCACCTTTTGTTATTGTTTCCAACCACCGAGTGAGCCTACAGCCCTGCCAGCTTGATGAGAGCCTGGTCAGCGGGTCTGCTCGGGGTCTCCTCTCCTCTTTATCCTCCAACCACCGAGTGAGCCTACAACCCTGCCAGCTTGATGAGAGCCTGGTCAGCGGGTCTGCTCGGGGTCTCCTCTCTTTTCTCCTCCAACCACCGAGTGAGCCTACAACCCTGTCAGCTTGATGAGAGCCTGGTCAGCGGGTCTGCTCGGGGTCTCCTCTCCTCTTTCTCCTCCAATCGCCGAGTGAGCCTACAACCCTGCCAGCTTGATGAGAGCCTGGTCAGCGGGTCTGCTCGGGGTCTCCTCTCCTCTTTCTCCTCCAACCGCCGAGTGAGCCTACAACCCTGCCAGCTTGATGAGAGCCTGGTCAGCGGGTCTGCTCGGGGTCTCCTCTGCTCTTTCTCCTCCAACCGCCGAGTGAGCCTACAGCCCTACCAGCTTGATGAGAGCCTGGTCAGCGGGTCTGCTCGGGGTCTCCTCTCCTCTCTCCTCCAACCGCCGAGTGAGCCTACAGCCCTGCCAGCTTGATGAGAGCCTGGTCAGCGGGTCTGCTCGGGGTCTCCTCTCCTCTTTCTCCTCCAACCGCCGAGTGAGCCTACAACCCTGCCAGCTTGATTAGAGCCTGGTCAGCGGGTCTGCTCGGGGTGTCCTCTCCTCTTTCTCCTCCAACCGCCGAGTGAGCCTACAACCTGCCAGCTTGATGAGAGCCTGGTCAGCGGGTCTGCTCGGGGTCTCCTCTCCTCTCTCCTCCAACCGCCGAGTGAGCCTACAGCCCTGCCAGCTTGATGAGAGCCTGGTCAGCGGGTCTGCTCGCGGTCTCCTCTCCTCTTTTTCCTCCAACCGCCGAGTGAGCCTACAGCCCTGCCAGCTTGATGAGAGCCTGGTCAGCGGGTCTGCTCGGGGTCTCCTCTCCTCTTTCTCCTCCAACCGCCGAGTGAGCCTACAACCCTGCCAGCTTGATGAGAGCCTGGTCAGCGGGTCTGCTCGGGGTCTCCTCTCCTCTTTCTCCTCCAACCGCCGTCTTCTAAGAAGGACGCCCTGAGGTGCATTGTGCTAGGAAATCATGACACATCCAAAAAGTAAGATCATTAAAGTCATACTCAAGCATATTCAGAGGAAAATTATCATTATGGATAGAAACGCTTCAGATCATCACCGCTGCGGGTGCGATCCAGGGGTATCCCGTCCACATCCTGGAGGTGATACCCCCCTGACTTCAAAACTTCTTTTATAATGAAGGGACCCTCCCAATTGGGGTTGAGCTTTCCTACCGAGGCCCCCCTGCCCGCGACATCCACCTTCTTGAGGACCAAGTCCCCCTTTTGAAATTTCTTGATCCGGATGTGCTTATCAAAGTACCTGGACATCCGATGCTTGACCTCCTCCTGTCGGATTGATGCTAGCTCCCGGAGCTCCTCCACGAGGTCGAGTGAAAGCCTCTGCTCCTCTCCATTATCGACCTGCCACCTTTCATCTCCCTCCCTTGCTGCTGTTACCCTGGGAGATTCAACCTCAAACTCCATAGGTATGACGGCCTCCGAGCCATGAGAGAGCTTGAAAGGCGTCTCTCCTGTGGCCGTATTCGGAGTAGTTCGCAGAGCCCACAAGACGGAGGGGAGTTGTTCCACCCAGCTCCCCCTCAAGTTCTCCACTTTCTTCTTTAAGAGATTCACAATGATCTTATTTGCTGCTTCCACCTGTCCGTTGCTTCGAGGGTGATGAACCGAGGCAAACCGAAGGTCTATGCCAAGCTGCACACAAAAGTCCACAAACTCCCTGCTGGCGAATTGTGGCCCATTGTCGGTGACTATGGCCAAAGGGAGCCCGTGCCGGCAAATAATCTCTCCCCACACAAAGTTCTTGACCACTTGCGATGTCATCTTCGCCAAAGCCTTCACCTCCAGCCATTTCGAAAAGTAATCCACCATGACCAGTAGGAACCTCCTCTGACCGCTAGCTTGAGGAAACGGCCCCACTAGGTCCAGTCCCCATATGGCGAAGGGCCATGGAGAGGTGATCGTTCGCAGCCTCTGTGCTGGGAGGAGCTGCAAGGGAGCAAACTCCTGACACTTTCTACACCTCTTAGCAAGCTTCTCCGCATCTTTCCGGAGGGTAGGCCAGAAATAGCCTTGCCTTAGTACCCTCCCTTCCAAAGTCCGACTCCCTGAGTGGCTTCCGCATTCCCCCGAATGGACCTCCTCCAATACCTTTGATGCTTCCTTCTCGGATACACACCGGGCTAGCAATCCGGACAATGTTTTTCGGTAAAGTACTCCTTCCTTCAACAGATAATAAGCTGACTTGTACCTAATCCGCTTCCTCTCGAGATCCCCCTCGGGTAGATGTCCCGATGCCAAGAAGGTCACAAAAGGATCCATCCAAGACACCTCCTGGTCGACCTCCATTATCTCCTCTTCTTCTATGGAAGGCCTGAAGAGTTCGGTCATAGTCCCTCCGGCCTGAGGACCATGCTTTGCGAGCAAGTCTGCCTTAGCACTCTCTTCCCGAGGAACGTGCTGGATGGAGAAGCTATGAAACTGCCCAACGATACCCTTTATCTTTACCAGGTACAACTGGAGGGTTGGTTCCCTCACCTCGAACTCTCCGTTGATGTGTCTTGCCACCACTAAGGAGTCCGTGAAGACCCTGATATCCTGTATGCCCAACTCCCTAGCCAGTCGAAGCCCGACGATGATTGCTTCATACTCGGCTTGATTGTTCGTGAGGGTGAAGTGTATCTTCAAGGCTTGCTCGATCCTAGTCCCCTCGGGACTCGTCAAGATGACCCCTCCCCCAAAAGAATTCTTACCAGAAGCTCCATCCACCAACATCTCCCAAGCTGCCCCGGGAGATACCTCCACCTCCTCGGCCTCTACCGCATAATCTGCCAAGAAATCTGCCACTAACTGTGCTTTAATAGCCTCTCGAGGGACGTAGGAGAGGTCGAATTCGCTGAGTTCGATCGACCACTTGGCCAATCTTCCCGAGTGCTCGACCCCCTCGAGGATGCGGCGAAGAGGGTGATCCGTCACAACCTGAATGGCATGAGCTTGGAAGTATGGTCTGAGCTTCCGGGCCGACACGCTAAGAGCGGAGGCCAGCTTTTCTAGGATGAGATATTTCAGCTCTGCCTTTTTGAGGACCCTGCTTACATAATAAATGGGGAATTGCTTCTTTCCTTCCTCTCGGACGAGGACCGAGCTAATCACCCCCGTCCCTACCCCCAAATAGAGGAACAAACTCTCCCCTTCCCTCGGCCCTTGAAGTAGCGGCGTCTGGGTAAGCTGCTGTTTTAGAGCCGCAAAGGCCTTTTCGCATTCTAAGGTCCACTCGAACTCCCTTCCTCCCCTTAGAGTTCGAAAGGAGGAGCATCTCTCTCCTGCCCTAGAGAGGAACCTGCACAACCCTGCTAGCTTGCCAGTAAGACGCTGGACCTCCTTGACATTCTTAGGAGATCCCAGCTCTAGTATCTCTTTTACCTTGTCAGGATTGGGTTCCACCCCCGCAGGAGTAAGGAGGTGTCCCAAAAACTTCCCCCTGCCGGCCCCGAATACACATTTCAAAGGGTTAAGCCCCATCTTATACTTCCTTACAGTTGTAAACGTCTCCTGCAAGTCCAAGACATGGGACCCGAGGTCCCGACTCTTAACCATCAAGTCATCCACATAGACCTCGAGGTTCCACCCCTTCTGCTCTCGAAAAATCCGGTCCATCATCCTTTGATACGTTGCTCCCGCATTTTTTAGCCCGAAGGGCATCATGTTATAACTGAAGCACCCATCCTCCGTGACGAAGGTGAAGTCCTTGATGTCCGGAGGGTGCATGCGAATCTGATGGTACCCTGAAAAAGCATCTAAAAAACTCATTAGTGAGAAGCCGACAGCTGAGTCAACCAGCGCGTCGATTCGCGGCAGGGGGTAACAATCCTTAGGACAGGCTTTATTTAAAAGAGAGAAATCAATACACATCCTCCATTTCCCCTCCCCCTTTTTTACCATTACAACATTGCTCACCCACCCCGGATATCTGTTGGCAGATATGAATCCCGCCTGGAGCAGCTTCTCCACCTCTTCTCTGATAGGTCTGGCCATCTTGGAGGCGATGACCCTCTTTTTCTGTTGGATGAGACGGACCTTGGGGTCAAGGTTGAGACGGTGGCATGCCACGTCCGCGTCGATCCCTGGCATGTCCGCTGCGCTCCAGGCGAAGACGTCGATGTTCTCTTGCACGCACCTCCGGATCTCCTCCTGGTCTTTGGGAGTGAGCTCTCCGCTGATCTTTATCTTTTCCTTCCTTCCGTCCTTTGTGAGGATCTCCACCTCCAGAACTTCCACAGCCGCCCTCAACCTTGAAGGTTCTTCTTCCTTTGGCTCCCTCAGATCCTCCTCCAGATCCTTTGCCCCGTACTCTACTTCCAAGCCTTCCACGACAGCTACCCTCTCCTGGGCCCTCCCTTTCTCTCTTCCAAGGTCCCCCTCTGGTGATGCCCTCTTTCTCTTCTTTTCCCCAATACTTCCTTCATTCCCCCTACGCTCCCGCTCCCCAGCCACTTGCTCTCCTGCCATTGCTGGCTCCCCCGCAATGCCTCTTTCACCTCCTCCTTCACTCTCCAACTCCTCTCCTCCAGCCATCTCCACCTCTGCTACAAGACTTCCCTCCACCCTTGCTTCATCTCTCACCAGCTCCTCTCCTCCGGCCACCTGCTCTTCTGCCATTGCTGGCTCCCCCGCAATGCCTCTTTCACCTCCTCCTTCACTCTCCAACTCCTCTCCTCCAGCCATCTTTTTCTCCAGCTCCTCTGCATCCCCCTTCCATGAGATGGTGTTGACCGCCGTCACGTAGCACTCCCGAGCCGCCTTTGGATCCCCCCTTACCCTGATCTGGGTTCCTCCCGAATTAAGCTTCAAGCACTGATGGAACGAGGATGGTACACACCTAAAGGCGTTGATCAAAGGGCGCCCGAAGATCGCATTATAGCTGCTAGGGGCATCCACTATCACGAAACGACAGTTCCTGGACAGCCCCCCCAGCGTCACCTGAAGTCCTACTCCTCCCTCGACCTCCTTCCTCTTCCCCGAGAATCCAAACAATGGCCCATCCGCCGCCAACACCCTTCGGGCCTCCACCCTCATCTCATTGAATGCCTTCTTGAAGATCACATTGACGGAACTCCCGTTGTCCACCAAAATTTGGGACACCGTGAAGTTCTCAATGGCGGTCCGGATTACCAGCGCGTCGCAGAAAGGGTCCTCGTGATCTGGTAGGTCCCTTCTGGAAAAGGTGATTTTCTCATCCGGGGGTGGGGCTTGCGACGTCGAGGCAACGCTCCGACGATACATAGTGTGAAGACTGGCCTTACGGGTGACCTCGATCCCTACCCCCCCATGAATCACCCCAATCCCTCCTCGATCTCCTGTGTCCGACCGATCCACACATCGATCCTCCTCCGCGGCTCCTGGAATCTCCACTATCTGCACTGGTGGCCGTTGGTCTTCTCCTCCTCTACCCCTCTTCAACTCCAAGAACTCCGGGCACGTGGCCGTCGCATGGCCCTCCTCCTCATGGAAGTCGCAATATGGCAGAACTCCTCCCCCACATCTCCCTTCTTGGGGGTTCCTCCTCCTCCCCACAATCGCTCTCCCACGCTCTCTTCCTTTTCGTCTCCCTCGGCCAATGGCCATAGCTTGCTGAGGCGGAGGTGGGAGCGGCCTTGGGCCATGCCCCCACCCTAGCGGATGAAATCTCCCTGGTCCCGGATAAAAGTTCCTTCCCCCCTGCGGAGGACCCCTTCCTGGTCCTTGAACTGGGCCTCCCGGTTTCCTCCAGCCCAACTCTGGGTGCACGGGCCCCCTTGGCTCCTCCCTTCTCCTTCCCTCTTGCTGCCTTGTTCCTCCTGACTCTCTCTGCTCCCCCTCCGTCAACCTTGCTAACTTCCTCGCAAATGCCGGGTTTGCCACCTCTATGGCTATCTCCTTTGCTGCCTTCTCCATCAATCCCTCAAAGGACAATGGTGCCTTCCGGGTTAGGCTCATCTTGAAGAAGCCTTCCCTCAACCCCACGGTGAAGGCCATCTGGAGGGCGAAACCAGGCACCTCCTGGATGTCTAGGATCTCCTCCTGGAAACGATCCACGTACTGAGCCAAAGACTCGTCCGCCTTCTGCTTGATCAGGAAGATGGACTCCGGGTTCTTCTTCCTCTTGTTCGAGGTCGAGAAGCGCAGCTGGAAGCTCCTGCTCAGGTCTTCGAAGCAATAAATAGAACCCGCCGGGAGTTGATGGAACCAGCCCCTGGCCTTATCCTTCAAAGTGATGGCGAAGAGGCGGCACTTGAAGGCGTCTGTCATAGGTCTGATGGAGACCGCATCTTCAAACCATTGCAGGTGTTGGAGGGGATCATCCTTCCCCACGTAGTAGGTCATCTCCGGCTCGCGGAACCCTTCTGGAACGGGTGCCGAGAGGACCAACTCGCAGAAGGGAGATCCTCTCGCCGGTGGTCTCGCCAGGTCTACTCGCGCGACTAGCCCCGCGGGCGCGACGACACTCGCCGGGCTGGGGAAGAGCTCCCTTCCTTCCACCTCTCGCCGGCTTCCTTCCGCCGCCACTTCCTTTCCCGGTCGCCTCCCGGGTGCGTCCTCACCTATCCGTGCCGACTCGACCCCCTCGCGGAGCGCGTGGTCCGGCACCTGGGGCGGGGGGGGGGGTCTCGTACTCCCCTCTCTGTGCGAGCTGCTTCAGCATGTCCATGATCCCTCCGATGGACGACATGAACTCTGCCCTCCCGACGTACCCCCCTGGCTCGGGGACCCCTCGTCTTCTCATCCTGCATCTCCCGCCATGAGGTTTTTTTTTTACCCTTCGTTCTTCCGCACAAGCTGCTGTTCCACGCTCACCGCACCAAAAATGTTGGAACCAACAAGGTCGATTCCTCCTAAAGCTCGGAACTACTGGGGCAGCGCACGCTTACTCCCTTAGGATCACACTCGAGGCGAAGAACTAGACCGGAGGCTCCAGCGAGAAGGTCCCACCTCGTACCCGGAAGAGACTAAAGCTCTTCCCCTCCCTAGCCAATGCTGAGCCAGGTGCCTTAGAAGAAGTGGAAGGAGTCAAGAAAGCTTGCCCTTCTAAGACACCTTACCGGTCTATTTATAGGCCTCTGAACTGGGACTGCAAATAACCAATTTACACCGCCCTGAAATTACCAGAACATCCCTGGCTAGGTCTGCCAACAACCAAACTCCGCTGTCCATAAGGGCTAAATGCAGACCACCCGGGGTAAAAAGGTAAAACACCCCTGGGGCCCAAAAGGTGGGCCCGGTCCTACCTGAACCGGCCTTGAACCAAAGTGGCACCTGACGAGAACTCCCCCATAGGGTCCTCTCGCATGGCGAGAGGGCTACCCCGGGCGAGAGCTCCACTCCTGGAGTCCTCTCGCGCGGTGAGCTGGTCACTCGCCGGGAAAGCTTCCCGTCTCGGCATTCACCTATCTGAGGCCACGCTCCACTTAGGCCATCCCGCTTAATGCAGTGAATCTCACTCCATGCCCTGCCTCCTGGCACCTCTCGCCTGGTGCCTCTCGCTTGAGCCCTCTCGCTCGGCTCTCGTTGCCTGGGTCCTCTCGCCTGGGCCCTCTCGCTCGCCTGCAAGTCTGAGGTTGTACACCTCTCCAGTTGCAGCCAGCCCAGCAGATTCGTTCGATCACGGCCCTTTGGCCGTTTGCCATCTGTGGAATGGATTTGATTGGCCCTTTTACCGAAGCCAGCGGGTAGCAAAAGTTTATTTGATTGGCCCTTTTACCGAAGCCAGCTGGCATGACAGGTTGACCCCTCAGGGAGGTTAAGTGAATTCTACCCGGAGGGGATCTCGTCACCCAGGCCCTCATTAGATGACATGACAGGTTGACCCCTCAGGAAGGTTAAGTGAATTCTACCCGGAGGGGATCTCGTCACCTAGGCTCCCTTTAGCTGACATGACAGGTTGACCTCTCAGGGAGGTTAAGTGAATTCTACCCGGAGGGGATCTCGTCACCCATGCTCCCATTAGCTGGCATGACGGGTTGACCCCTCAGGGAGGTTAATGAGTTCTACCCGAAGGAGGTCTCGCCACCCAGACTTCGGTTAGTTGGCATGGCAGGTTGACCCCTCAGAGAGGCCAAGTATTTTTGCTACCAAAGATGCTACACTCAGCGAATACATTGGGTTGGATGTTTCTTTCCGAGCGTGGAACTCGCTCGAAAAGAGCGGGGATTGTGTACAACCCCGTATTTGCGGATTGGGGTCCCCAAGAAGGCGCAAGCCTTGCTACACAGTTTTAAGCTTGGGGGTCAATTTATGGTCGATCTTCATAATATACTAGTAGGGGGATGCAGTATTTTCCTCCCCCCGACCTGTTTTCAGGGGGCGGGGGCTGCGAGAGGCCGACTCAAGGGTCCCAGCTCGCCCGGCCAGCTCGCCCGGCCAGCTCGTCCCAGCTCGCCCGGTTAGCTCGTTCCGGCCAGCTCGTTCCGGCCTGCTCGTCCCAGCCCGCCCATCTCGCTCGTCCCAGCTCGCCCGGCCAGCTCATCTCGGCCAGCTCGTCCCAGCTCGTCCCAGCTCGTCCGGCCACCTCGTCCCGGCCACCTCGTCCCAGCTCGCCCGACCAGCTCGTCCCAACCCGCCCAGCTCGCTCGTCCCAGCTCGCCCGGCCAGCTCGTCCCAGCTCGCCCGACCAGCTTGTCCCGGCCAGCTCGTCCCGGCCAGCTCGTCCCGGCCAAGTTCCCGTCCAGACCAGGGTATGATAGTAATTTCAGAGCAGTGGATGTTGGCTATTTGTAGGCCGTTCTCAAAAAACTATAAATAGACCCTTAGGGGTGCCTTGGAGAGCATCTGTTCTTCACCACTTCATTTTCTTTCTTCATCCTCCAAGGCACCTAGCTCAGCATTGACTAGGGAGGGGGAGATCTCAAAGGTCTTCTGGGTGTGAGGTGAGACCTCCACGCTAGAGCCAAGGGTCGTTTCCAAATTCAAGTCTCTCGCCAAGGGACGACTTGAGAGAAGTAGGTGTGAGCTGCATGTTAGGTCCGAACTCTAGGTGGAACCGATATTTCGGTTTCAACACTCGTAACACTCAAAGAGGATGATTAGACGGTGTATCGGGACTTGCCTCTTCCTAAGTCCAAACCTCTACATTAACGGTCGTGATCGGCTCCCCCCTTACATATTGACTGACGATTCCCCGATTGCACTTCTTATTCGACTGCAGAGGTTATTAGGAAAGAGTCTGCCCAGCTCGACGAATAGGTCATTGTGCTCTGAGAAAAAGGTCCTCCGTCATTAAAGCCGTCGTTGAGGCCGTGAAAGAGCTATAAGCTCGCGCAAGATTAGAAACCCATCATTAAAGCCGTCTTAAAAATTTAAAGGCTCGTCATCACTTTGATAATAAGACCTACCGAGCGGAGCAACCCAAAGTCTGATTGGAGGCCTCGAGTGTGTGCGTCCTGAAGAATCTCCCGAGTGCCTGTCCATGTCCAGGTTTCTTTTACTCCTCAACCAGGAAAAGGATGGAGGTCTTGAGTGTGTGCGTCTTATTGGACCTCTCGAGAGTCATTTCCCTTTACATGTATCTCGACCTTCATAGACAGGTAGTAGAGTGAGAATTCGTAAAAGTAGACAGGGGCGGCCCTCACGATCGAATTAGGAAACGTTCCTTCAGCGTGACTTTCATAATGCTCAGAGCGGTTGATGAGACAGTGTATCTGGACTTGCCCCCTCCTAAGTCCAGATCTTTGTATTGACGGTCGAGATCAGCTTCCCCTTTTTACGTACTACCCGACGATTCCCCGATTGCACTTCTCATCCGACTGTAGATATTATTGGAAGAGAATTTGGGGCTGACCTTCCAACTCGACGAAGTGAAGATCGTCTTTTCCTTGAAAATAGATCCTTCGTCATCAAAAAATTCGGTGCACTTAACTCTTTATCGATCTCTTAAGTAATAGGGCGAGCGATCTCCGCACTAGTGAGAAATCCTTGAGTGAGTTGTTGTCGTAGTCCAGGTCTCTGCTCGAGCTCCTCTCCAGCACACTGGGTACTTGCCCCCTCGGGTGAATTGAAATCCTCGAGTGAGTTGTTGCGATAATCTAGGCCTCTTCTCGAGCTCCTCTCCGGCACGTTGGCTACTTGCCCTCTCGGGTGAATTAAAATCCTCGAATGAGTCGTTGCCGAAGTCCATGCCTCTGCTCAAGCTCCTCTTTGGCATGCTGGCTACTTGCTCCCTCGGGTAAATTAAAATCCTCGAATGAGTTGTTGCCGTATTCTAGGCCTCTGCACGAGCTCCTCTCTGACATGCTGGATACTTGCCCCCTCAGGTGAATTAAAGTTTCGAGTGAGTGCGTCCAGAAGCACCCCTCGAATGCTCCTTCCATTACTGGTGCACGAGCGTGTATGGACGAGCATGTGCAATGCTAGCTCGAGCGAGATACACGAGCCCACCATGGCGAGCTTGTGCAGATGATCGCCCAAAGTACATCAGCGAGTATCTGAAATGTCGCGTAGTATCAGAGCCCGACAAGCACACAAACTAACGCGTGCTTAAGATTCTAGCTAGCACTCATCGTTGTCCGAACCTAAGAGCCTTGCGAGAATTGTGTCGGGAGAGCATGCAACCATTGGGCATCGAAGAAATAGATTGGCAAAAAATGATCTTTCACTTTTGTTAAATATGTCATTACATCTTCAAACAAAAGGGCAAGATTCTCTGCTAGTTATAAAAATTGGTACAGATGGTTGGACGACTGTAGCTCCTCGACGAATAGCCCCCATCCTCGCCGTCACCGTCCGAATCCACGTCCTCCTCCCTAGGATTGGACTTACAAAGGCGAGTCTGCTTCCACCGCGAGAAGCCCCAGAATCACATCCTTCGGCATCAGGTCCTTAGAACCCGACATGATCTGACCCTCGAACTTCAGCGCGGTGAGGAGTGTGTCGCCGATAGCCCTCGCGATCTCGCGCTTCATCCCAGGAAGGTTCTCTGGGACGATCCACACCTGCTTCCCAATGCCAGAGGTGCTCGCCTCAGGCTTACTCCTCGCCAGCCCGCGGGTCTCCAGCTCGGCAATCTTGACTTGGGACGCCCCCAGAGCCATCTGGCTCTCCCCCAGCCGCTGCTCTAACTCTGAGATCCGCTTCGCAGCGACTAGCTCGACCTCCTGCAAAAAAGAGAGACTTCCGTTTTCAGAAAGATAGATTAGCGAGCATGGAGACCGAAAAAGGAAAAGTTCTCCATCTAACCAAGATCACCTTTTAGGCCTTGTTTTCGGCGACCTTCGCCTCCACTTCCTTCAGCGCCTCCTGGAGCTCGGCGACCTTCGCCCGGGACTCGCTCAACAACTTCTGGAACTTACTGATCTCCCTACACGTTGAACCTCTCATCCGCCGCCTTGGGGTTCCTCGCCAGCAGATGTGTATGCTCGAGGGAGCGTAGCTGCGATCTTGCGACCTAATTGACGAGGTAGGGGGTGCTGGCCTCGAGGCAGTATTGCGGCATCGTCGCGACCGTATAAGGCGAAGGCGACATTGTTGGCCTCACCGTCATCCTCCCAATCCTCCGACCACGGAGGTAGGTTGGTGCTGAGTCAGATCTTGTGAGCCTCCTCATCCCAGGTGACCAATGAGCGACCAAAGCGATCCACCCCTTTGACGCCGAAGCTGAAGTTAAGATGCGAGGAGGGCTCTCCGACTTCATCTTGCCTCGCAACATCCGGGATCCTGGTGGTGCACACCCTTTGCAGCGAGCTCTTCCTCGAAGGCTTGCCGCACTCAGGCTTATTTGTAGGTTTGGCGGTAACGGGCTGTGTGGTTGGCTCCGCGTCTATCAGATCCTCCTGGATTGGCAACATCCCGGCAGGATGGCCCAGCGACGACCCAATCGTGCTCGCTTGAGATTCCCCGCCCGACGGTGGAGGGGGAACTTACTTGGCAAGTCAGAAGGAGGGACCCAACCGCGTCACAGAGGAAAGAGTCAAAGTCAACATCGAAGAGCAAGTCAAAGGCATCAACTAGCCAAAGGAGGAATTTCTTATAAGGGCGAGTATCATACTCGCCCAATCGAGCAACCAGTCAGTAGAAGGGGCGAGCATCAAGCATATGCTCGCCCGAGCGAGTAGCCAAAAGGAGTTTTGGCGAGCATCAGGAATACTCGTCTGGCTGTTGACCTCCAGTGGCATCTCGCCAGGCGCGGGCGGGGTTCTTCGGTAGTTGCCAGGAGATGGTTTCCAGGTCGCAAGTCGCAAGACCAACAGGTTCAGACTTCAAAGAGGCAGCCTCACAGGGGCTGTATATTCTCACTTAGAACCCTCCCCGGATTTGTATATAAGTAGGACCCCAATGGTATTAGGAATAACATCTTGAAATCTTGACCCCCTTCCATTTGGAGATGACACCTCTCTAAGTGTTCTTTCCTCTTACCTTGCTCAGCCATTTCGGTTGTGGAGTGAAAGTTTTCTCCAAACATCCGGGTACGTGGTGTGATCTCCCTGCTGCAGCGTCTGGGGTCTTTTAGCTCTTTCTTTCTCTTTTTTGCTCTGGCCTTCAGAACCGGTCAGCCGAATCGCGGGACCAGTAACCTCGGGCTGCACCTAGATCCGAATTCTGGAGTAGGGATTTTCCCGGCTTCAATACCTACAGTCCTCAGAGATTTGCTGAGAGAGTACTAATCATTTGAAAACTTCTTTTTCTTCTTCTCTTCTATACTCTCTTTTATAATTGAGGAAAACGTTTTGAGAATCCCTCTTCATAGGATTCAGTCACTGGTTCTGAAAGTGTCCTTATCAAAAGTCTCAGTTCTTGGTTCAAGATCTCCTTACCAAAAGTTCTAGTTTTGATTCAAGATCTTCTTTTCAAAACATGTAGTTGTTTATTCTGAGAGTCTCCTTATCAAAATACTCAGGTAGTGAGATAGTGTATTCTTATCAAGGTGGTAAAAGAGTGGATGTTTTCAGATGTTGGAGAACCACTATAGTTTTGGTTTCTTTTGTGCTATGCTTTTCTGTGTTGTGTTTTACTTTTCTGCATTTATTTTCTGGCTTACTTTATGTGGATGCAAAAACCTGCGATAGGTTTAATTCAGTAACTTGTTTAAAAGAGTTATTTTAAATCTCTATTCGCCCCCTTGGAGAATTCTCTAAGGATTTACTCAATTGTTCACACTTTCAATTACGCCTCTAATCCTTCATCCTACCACTTAATTCCTTGTCCAAAACCCACGTCCAGAAGATCCAATCCAGTCATAACTCTCAAGACATGTAGAGTATTGATCAACCGACCATTTCAAGAGTCCATGACCTTTACGAACTGAATTTCTGATCCGTAGCTTCAGGTAATCACTGTCCAAGCATTGATCTTTGATTATCAACAGTAATTTCTGGTAACCACCTAAATCTACCCTACCTATAGCTGCAACCCATTTTCATCCCCCTTACACCCCCAGTCGATCACCCCAACTCCCTCCCCTACTACTCTATTGCCTTCCACTCACCAGAGCATCCTCAAAGTCCCTGGAAATCCCCAATTTTAGCAGAAATTTACTTCAGAAATCCATTCCAGCAGCCTGCATCACTATTGTGAGCTCAGAATTCAGTACCTACTTAGATTGTAGACTCAGAAAGAATCCTCCAGGCCCTCTACCTCCTAGTTGTGTAAGTTTTAAGTTGGGAGTCTTTATTTCATGTTGAATTAGTGATTATTTTCTACTTTTCGTTATCTCTCTTTGTAACTTTGTTTCCATGTCACTTATCACAAGTGTGGTATTTATTTGTTGCTTAAGATTCTTGTACTCTATCATTAATATTACTTCACGTGTTCTTAATTTGTGAAACTTTTCATCTAATATGCATTTGATTTTAAAAAACAAATTATTATTGTAAGTTCAAAATTTGTCGGACGCGTGTTTGCATTTAGTAATCATTAATTATCCCGGTCATAGGACTGTCCTGCGTCACATAGTTACCATGTTTACAATAAAATCACAGATGCAACACTTGTATGTTCATTCTCAGGACGAAAAAGGAACATAGAAATTTAAGAATCAAAGATCTCAACTCGAATGAATCATGGACTAGAACTAACATTTTAGCAATATATTCTTACCTCAGCATTCATATGATCTTTTTATGATTTCCATCTTGCCACACTTTCTAATCATTGTTCTCAATCATCTTCCTTGATCCCAATGTGTTGACTTCTTGCACAATTACCTGTATTAATAGATAGAAATTTCAGCAAAATCATCATTATGATCATCTCAGATAGCCTAATCCCTACTTTACGGCTCTACTTTATAATTCTACTTTTCCATTTGTAGTTACTGATTACCATCTTAGTTGTTAAAGCAAAACTATGCAAATCATCTTTAATACTTTTCTAAGTTACTTCAGGTCTCCCTCTTCTACTTCTTAATACGTTGGCATTTAGCTCTATCTACTTATTTAATGGATAATTGTTGGAAGTCGGGAGAAGCAAAAGTAATAATAATCGTTAGACACCTCCTTTATATATAAGAGTGTCTTAATACAAGAAAAATAAAACTAAAAATATAACTGGACACACTAACACTCTCCCTCAAGTTGGGCTTGTTTGTCCGTCAAACTCAATTTGGACATAATGTTTCCAAATGCTTTAGAACTCAACCCTTTAGTGAGGACGTTAGCGAGCTGTTGATCAGATGAGACAAATGGAGTACTCATAACTCCACTCATTATGTTCTCCTTGATGAAATGTCGATCAACTTAAACATGTTGATGCATACCGTAATCTGCAATTAATTTTAAACGATAATCTTGTGCACAATTTAAAGTTGATGGTGAAGTCACGATTTCTTGAGCTTTGACACGCAATATTTTACTCTAAAATTTTGTGAACCCGCCCGCACATGTGACTAACGTTAGTCCGCTTTCAACAATATAATTAACGTCTCCACAAGTTTCTCGATAAAGGATAACGAAAACAACGATAACAAATTGATGACAAACAGGAGCAAGATTAAATTGGGCAAACAAGCTCTGAAAAATTATTAAACATCCTATGCATTCATGAAAGTGGACTAAGAGAAATCGAGTTCTAAATTAAGGCGAGTGGCTTACCAACATCGTGTGCAACGACGTGTCCTAGCTGAGATGAGGGGGAGATTTAGGGCAGAATACCCTTATCCCGGGGCTTGTTTAGCGGGTATACTCCAAGATGATTAGCTAGACAGTGGTTCGGGTATACTCCAAGGAGAAAAACTAGATAGTGGTTAGGAGAGGAGTAGATCTGGCTGTTGGCGGACTTTAGGTGAACCCAAATCGAGAAATTGGGGGTAGAAATTTCAGGAGGTCGCCGGACTAGCTGGAAGCTCCAGCAGGTGTTGATGTTGGGGAAAACTGCAGAAATCGGTCCTAATCCGTCGAAAAAATCCAGTGACATGCCGAGGTCGGAGTGGCACCCTAGCGGTGACGGCTGGTGGAGGGCTGGACTCGTCGGGTGTCGAGAAGACAAAAAGGGCGTGGTTGCTGCGGGTATTACCGGGAAACAAAGATTTGCTTTTCTCTATTCCCGATTTCTATCCCGTCCCCCGTTTTTTACTAGACCGACTATTAAAATAAGGGGAGAAAGGGGGTTACGATTTCTCTCATTTAATCAATGGTATTGAAAGAAAAAGGGGGATAAGCTCTGAATAACTCTAGAGGGGGGAGGGGTGAATAGAGTTTTTAAAATACCTTTTTATCTTTTTGCAAATATGATGTTAAGTAATAAAATAGGTGATTAGTAATAGCTATGAAATGTTAACAGAAATAAGGAAAAGGTACACTAAGATATCACAACACAATGCAAAAGAAAAACAGCAAGCAACACAGGCAACACAATAACTTTATAGTGGTTCCCCAACTGGGCACGCCCACTATTCTACCACCTTTGGTAGGAATCCACTACAGGTTTTGATCAGTTGTCTGCCACCACAATATCTATTTTCAGGGAGATATAATAACCCTTTGGCCCCGTTCGTTTCGCAGGAATTGAAATGCAGGAATTGGAATTGACTTCAATTCCAATTCCCACAGGAATTGGAATTGAAGTCAATTCCAATTCCCACAGGAATTGGAATTGAAGTCAATTCCAATTCTGTCGTTCGGCTAAATGCAGGAATTCTGTCACGAGAATTGGAATTATTAATTCCACTGTTCCGCTCAATATTAGAATTTTTCCGTCCGAGCGTGCATTTTTTGCCCGGGCGCGCATTTTTTTCGCCCGAGCGCATATTTTTTCGCCCGGACGCGCATTTTTGTCTGGCCGAAAAATACGCACGCGGGTGAAAAATGCGCGCCCGGGCGAAAAATTGTGGACTGAGGTGAAAAATTCGCGCCTGGGCGAAAAATTCACGGCCGAAATGAAAATGCGCGTCTGGCCGGAAAATGCGCGCCCGGACAAAAACTGCGCGCCCGGGCGAAAAATGCGCGCCCGGGCGAAAAATGCGCGCCCGGGAGAAAAATGCGCGCCCTGGAAAAAAATTGGCGCCCGGGCAAAAAAAGGGCGCTCGGGAGGAAAAATGCGCGTCCGGCCGAAAAATGTGCGCCCGGTCGAAAAATTCGCACTCGGGCGAAAAAAGCGCGCCCGACTGAAAAATGCGCCCCGGGCGAAATATGGGCGCCCGGGCCAAAAATTGGCGCCCGGGCGAATAAAATCGCATCCCGAAGAAAGTTCGCGTCCGGGCGAAAAATTCGTGACCGGGCGAAAAATTCGTTCCCGGGCGAAAAATTTGCGCCCTGGCGAAAAATGGGCGCTCTGGCGAAAAATGGGCGCCCGGGCGAATAAAACCGCATCCGGACGAAAAATTCGCGTTCGCGCGAAAAATCAGCGTCCGGGCGAAAAATCCGCGTCCGGGCGAAAAAATTTGCGTCCGGGCGAAAAATTCGCGCTCGGGCGAAAATTCGCCTCCGGGCAAAAAAACCGTGTCTGGGCGAAAAATGTGCTCCTTGGCGCGCATTTTCGCTCGAGAGAAAAATGCGCGGCCGGGCGAAAAAGAGCGTCAGAGCGAAAAATGGTCGCTCGGGCGAAAAAATGCGCGTCCGGTCGAAAAATGAGGGCTCGGTCGAAAAATGCGTGCCCGGGCGAAAAATGCGATCCCAGACAAAAAAGTGTGCCCCGTCAAAAATTTTGCTCTTTAACAAAAAATGCGGTCCTGGGCGAACATCAAAATTTGCGTTGTTATATTTTTTAGAGAGTCGGGGACGCGCTGGTAGGGGTGGGAATCACGAATGATGACCTCATGAGGTAAGAATTGAGGTAGCCGTGTTTCTTCTATAATCAATTCCCATGGGAATTGAAATGAATTCCAATTCCAATGTAATATTATGGCCGCCGAACAGTCACAATTGGAATTGACAATTGAATGCCGATTCCAAAGCCCCAATTCCATCGAAACGAACGGAGCCTTTGAGTTTTGATCAGGTGCCCAAAAACCAAACTCAAATCTTTTGGAAGGTGACTTGTGAACCAACCTAACTTTTGAAGGGAGTTAAAACCCTGTACAGTGGGGTGAGGAGTAAAGTGATGTGAGTCTTCTCTTTTCTCAAAAGCAATTTGAGAAGACTAAGAGTGGATTCCAGATCTTGTTTAAGCTCCCCCTGAGATGTAGATGTGTTCAGGATGCGAAGCTTTGTTCAGGGTGAGTAGGCCTTCAGCTTGAGAAAACTAGATCCAGGAGCTCTAGACAGATTGAGCTGTATTGTCTCAGCAAGTTCCTGGATGAGAAAATGAAGAAGACTATTGATCTGTTTTTGTTGTTCTTCTTCTATCTTCTTTAGAGCACTGTAAGAGATTAAGATTGAGAGCTGCTTGAAAGTATACTGCTCTTGTGAAGGATGTCTCTCTGCAATTTTTCTTTGCTCTGTAAAAACTATGAACTCGAGAGCTTTGATTCTTTCTTTTACTATTGTTGTTATCGAGTTATTCTCTCTGTCTCTGTATATGTCAAAAATGATAACCAATCTTCCTTAGAAATTTGAAATCCTGCAATTAATGTTCTGCTAGAAAACTGGGAAGGAATACGGCTAGCATGCCTGTCAATATTCGTTTCCTCATCTGTCCCGAGAAATATGTCAAATAAATCCTCTGATGAATACCATAATCAATGCTGCCAGGAACGGCTATATTCATAGGGAATATACGCATTGATTACTCAGGAAATTTATGACTTAGAATAATAATAGAGAGAGAACAGTTAGGGAAAGAACAAGGAACAAACAGCTTACAGAATTCGTCGACCAGTGAACAGATTTCGTCAAGCTGCACTCAGAGATCGTCGACCTTAGAAATCCTGTTTTTCAACCTGACCTCTGCGAACCAAACACTGAAAATAATTAACTAATTCTGTGCTCCAAGTTCGTCGACCATAGAATCTGTTCTGTACTCAAGGATCGTCGACCACAGAACTTTAATCAACAGAAATAGT
This sequence comes from Platanthera zijinensis, assembly GCA_039513925.1. Taxonomy (NCBI): domain Eukaryota; kingdom Viridiplantae; phylum Streptophyta; class Magnoliopsida; order Asparagales; family Orchidaceae; genus Platanthera; species Platanthera zijinensis. Next base: position 136,033,917 of record CM077080.1, on the reverse strand, counting down.
CGAGCTGAGAAACTGACTGAGAGAAAACGTCGACCACAGAATAAATCCTTCTGAAGAATATCGTCGACCTGAACTCTAAGTTCTTCGAGCTGAGCTCGACTAACGTCGAGCTGAGTTCGACGAACGTCGAACTAATTTCTAGACAACTAAAAATCTTCTAAGTCTTGAATCTGAAGCTCTCATCAGGCAGGTCCATGAGGATAGACACTAGAGGACTGGCCTAAGACCTAGAATGAAAATCAATGACCCTTACTATACAACATGAGTCAACAAACCTAAGAAGTGAACCTAGTCCAAATCAAAACAAGGGTTCCAACAATCTCCCCCTATTTGAGTGAGGTTACTTCAAAAACAAATATAAATAGAAACATAGCAGAAAATATAGAGCTGATAGAATAAACAAGCTATCAGCAATAGATAAGAGCTATGGTACAGATATTGTTCAAAACATTAAAACAAACAAAAAATAAATTTAAGGGTCCTTGAGAGGGGCAAAAGATTTAGCAAATATGATTGTTCTGTTGGGATTGATTGCTTCTTTCAAGGTCATTTTCATGTCTGCATCTCCAAGAGTCTTTTGAGCTACAGCCCTTGGAACAACTGCTTCAGGATGGAGGTTCATATATTCATTTGCATTGAATAGCTTTCCCACTTGATATCTTTCAAGTTCTTTCTTCCTGTAGGAAGACATGATAGAAAATTGAGAAATATCTTTACCTTCTCTGGCTTTCCTGATTTGGGATAGAGCAACCACCTCATTGAATCTATCCATTCTAGTATTAGGATCCATTTCGTCTCATTGAATCTCCGGCTTCTGGAAGAGGAAAGATGTTGCTGATGAGGATATCTACTTCCAGAAGTCTGATGGGTTCTTCCTTGCCTTTGATAGGTTTGAGTAACTGAAGAGGATCTCTGGCTAGCAATTCCAGTTGCACCTGCAGCTGGAGGAGGAGGACCTCTCCCATCCCTTTTTGGAGGAGGGGGAGAGTATCTCCTTGACTTCTTCCTTGTTTTCTGTTCATTCTTTGACAATTTCATCCAGTGAGGCATTCCTGGATAAGGTTTGATATTTTTTAGAATATAGAAGGGAATGTCATGAGAAGGGTTAGGTTTAGGAACAGGCAGAGGAGCTTTCTTCTTAAGCTTTCTCTTCTTAGAGCTGGGATCATCATCATCATCTTCATCAGATTCTGGAAAATCATACAAATCATCAATTTGTTTCAACTGTTCTGCAATGATTTTGGAAGGAGGAGCCTGAGGAGCAGGGGATTGAACTGGAGCTAGGAGAAGCACTTCTGCAGGAGAGGAAACAACAGGAATTGATACAATCATAGGAGCATCTTCTGAGTCCTCAGACAGAAAAGAATCCAAGTCAGGCATAGGAGAGTCATCCATCACAAAAGTGGGAGGAGACATAGCCTTTGGCTCAGCCACATATACCTTTTCACAAACAACTGTATCTGGCTGCAAAATCACTTCTAGACTGGCCTTAATAAAAGCTATCACTTCAGAACTTGCAGGAGGTGAATAACATACAATGGCCTTAACAGACTTTGCTTCTGCTATAGGGAGATGGCTAAAGAATAAATAATTAAAAGAATTTAATAAAACAGCCAAATCCACTGTGGGATTGATGAAACAATCACCAACAGTTAGGATTTCTAGCAAAACTGCATCAACTTCTGCTACTGCTTACAACTCAATCTCTTGAACTGTTACTGCTGCTGCACAAACTGCATCTGCAACTGCTGCTGCTGCTGCACAAACTATAGCTGGAACTGCTGCTGCTGCTGCCACTGCTTCTTCATCGAGCATCTCCCCCTGCATGGTTTCAGTAGGTACTGAAGCCAGTCTCCTGGTTGAAGAAGAAGGGAGGATAGAAGAGGCAGACAGGAGGGCGGCAAGGGAGTTAATGGAGGCAGCAAGAGGTGCAATTTCCTCTGCTATGAGTTTCTTCAAGAGAGGGGTGAGATGAGTTATGAGGGTAGAGATGAAGTTGTTGTCCAAAACAGATGGAGGAGGGGTTGATGATGGAATGACAGCAGGAGGACGAATGGAATCAGTCATGATTTCATCCTCGATGGAGAGAGATGATGGAGAGATGACAAGTGGTGTTCCAGGAGGTGAGGATGATGTGGTTTGAGGGGAAGGAAAGTGGTGAGGGGATTGGTGAGGGGATTGCTGAGGGGATGATCCTGGGGTTATGAGGTCAAAAGATGGAGATAGCAATATGTTGGATGATGAAATATTTTCAAGATGAGGAGGAAGAGGGGAATGAGGAGGTTAAGGGACAGATGAGGGGATATCTTCTACAGTGGAGGAGAGGTTATGACCACCCTTGTGCTTTCAGAAGCAATTGAAGAGGAGGGAGCCTTTGAAGGCTTTGAGATGGTCCTCTCCCATCTGTCAAACAAGACAGATGTCAGTCTCTTGGAGGCATTGATGAATACAGTCGGGGAGAGTAATAGTTCATCAGCCTTGGCCTTCATGAACAGACCCAAAATTCTTGCAAAATTCACTTCCTTCTTGGAATTCTTCCTTCTAATCAGATCAAACAACACCTGTCCCCAGTTAACTTTCTTTTTGTTAACTAAGACACACGTCACAAGGAACTGATGCCTTGTAATGTAGTTATGAGCAGTGTGTTTCCCGAACAGCACCTTGCCCACGACATCAGCCAAAAACTTGTAAGCGACAGACAAGTTCTTCTTTAATAACTTATTAGGGTTTCCGTCGGAGTGACCCATCACAATCAACATATTCTCAAACTCAGAAGCATCTAATTCAATATCATCTATTCCATTTATAAAGCCGAAAATTTCAGAAAGAACTGCAGGAGATAGAGTAACCTGAGTCCCTGAGATGGAGCCGATCATTTCTGTTTCTGAAGAGGTAGACGAATAAACCCATTCACGAATCTCTGCCGCCGGCAACCTTATCCTGGTAGTCATGAGTTGCTTCAGATTTTGATCCTCAAAGAGCTGGAGAATGTCTGTGAAGATCTTGTCTGAGTGACTGAAAGAGGCGAAGTCAATATCGAACCCAGTGTCGTACTTCATTGCGGCGAGAGAAGATCCAGAGGAGGCCATAGTTCAGGGAGAATCTCCTGCAAGAGCAATAGCGATCAAGTGCAAAAGGAAATTCTGAAAGCGCGGGATGAAGCTCGAAGAAGAAGGCATAATAAAGGTTTTCAGAATATGAATCGACAAGCTCAGCCCGACGAAGAAAAGAAAAATTCTCCGATCTCAGGTCGACGAAAATTTCCTGAAGAGATAAATTCGTCGATCTCAGACTGAAGAGATGGAGATATTTCGTCGTCAGAATTATTTCCTGAAACAGGATCGTCGATCTCTGGTCGACGAAACTGACTTCACTCAGAGATTTCGTCGATCTCCGATCGACGAACTCCCAATGAAAAGTTTGCAAATCGTCGATCTCAGGTCGACAAATTGTTTCCAGATCGTTTAACACTAAGGACAAATTTAAAATCAAGCCTTTTCATTTATCATTTCTAACTGATTCATAAAAAACAGATGTTTGGATTCATCCAAGGGCTTGGTGAAAATATATGCCCTTTGCAAATCAGTGGAGATAATTTCAAGACTAATTTTCTGCTTGTCCACACAGTCTTTTATGAAATGATGTCTTATGTCGATATGCTTTATCCTACTATGATGCACTAGATTATGTGCTATGGATATAATACTGGTACTATCACATAATATTGCTGAATTATTTAGATTGAAACCATAATCCAGGAGTTGGTTTTATATCCACAAAATCTGTGAACAACAACTACCAGCTGTCATATATTCAGCCCAGTTGATGTGGACACAGATGTTTGCTTCTTGCAAAACCAAGACACAAGCCTATCACCAAGGAACTGACATGTTCCTGATGTGCTTTTTCTGTTCACTCTACATCCAGCATAGTCAGCATCAGAAAATCCAGTAAGCTCAAATGCTGACTCTGTTGGATACCAGAGTCCTAGATTAGGACAACCCTTTATATATCACAAAATCCTTTTTAGCAAAATAAGATGAGATTTCTTAGGGCTCACTTGGAACCTTGCACAAAGACATGTAGCAAACATGATGTCTGGTCTGCTTGTTGTGAGATATAGTAGGGATCCAATAATGGCCCAATACCTGGTCTGATCAACTGGGTTTCCATGTTCATCAGAGTCTATCACAACATTGACAGCCATGGGAGTTTTCATTGATGAGGCATCAGCCATCCCAAATTTCTTACTAAGCTCATTTGCATATTTAGATTGAGAAATGAATATGCCATCAGGGGATTGCTTCACTTGTAGACCATGAAATTATGATAGGTCTCCCATGCTACTCATCTCAAACTTTGAATGCATTAGATCAGAGAATCTTTTGCATAGTTTGGGATCAGTAGAACCAAAAATGATATCATCTACATATATTTGTACTACCAAAATTTTATTTTGATGCATCTTAGTAAAAAGAGTCCTATCTACCATGCCTCTAGAGAACTTGTGTTCTAAAAGAAAGCTAGCTATCATACCAAGCTCTTGAATCTTGCTTTAGACCATAGAGAGCTTTATGCAATTTGAAAATATATAAGGGATTAGTTGGAGAAATAAAACCTGGAGGTTGTTCAACATAAACCTCTTCCTTTAGCTCTCCATTCAAGAAATTACTCTTGACATCCATCTGTTAGACTTTGAACTTCTTAAAAGCAGCATAAGCAAGAAAAATCCTGATTGCTTCTAGCCTTGCAACATGAGCAAAAGTTTGATTATAGTCAATGCCTTCCTCTTGCCTATAGCCTTGAGCAACAAGCCTAGCCTTGTTTCTCACAATCACACCTTGGGCATCAAGCTTCTTCCTGAATACCCACTTGGTTCCAATTACTGGATAGCCTTTGGGCCTTGGAACCAAGTCCCAAACTCTGCATCTCTCAAATTGATTGAGCTACTCTTACATTGCAGTAATCCAGTGGGGATCTTGCTCTGCATCATTTATGGATTGAGGCTCAACTTGAGAGAGGAAACAGACATACATCACATCTTGGTTGAGTTGATACCTTGTCTGTACAACTACTAACATGTCCCCAATCACTTGAGATCTTGGGTGATCCCTTAGTGTGACAAGGTCAGTGGGTGGAGTTGGTTCAACAACAGTATTTGGAATTAATTCCTCTTGTGGAATAATATCTGCTGTTGGAGGAAGTTCAACCACTTCCAAAGTTTCTTCTTCACTCTCTTCATCACCTTGTGGAGGAGGATGTGATATGACCTTTGGTGTAAGGTTTAGTTCATCCATTTTCTCACATAAGTTAGGTACCTGCAATAAATCAGTGGTAGAAGAGTCATTCTCCTTATAACACATGTTAGGTTCATCAAATGAAATATGTACAGATTCTTCCATTTTTAAGGATGATTTATTGAATACCCTATAAGCTTTGCTATTTTGGGAATATCCAAGAAAAATTCCCTCTGTAGCTTTAGCTTCAAATTTTCTAATGTGTTTTTTATTATTGTTATGAATGAAACATCTACACCTAAAGATTCTAAAGTAATCAATTTTATGTTTTTTCCCTTTGAGTAATTCATAGGGGGTCTTATCCTCAAGTTTGTGTATCAAACTCCTATTCAGCACATAGTTTGCTGTGCTCATAGTCTCTGCCCAAAAGGATAGGGGTATGTGTGCATCTGCAAACAATGTTCCTGCAGATTCAATGAGGGTTCTGTTTTTTCTTTCTGCTACTCTATTTTGTTAAAGAGTTATAGGAGCAGAAAAACAATGTCTGATACCTTCCTCCTCACAGAATCTTTGCATGGGAAGAGATTCAAACTCAGTACCATGATCACTTCTGATCAATGCAACTTGAGTAGAATACTCAATCCTTATGCTCTTAAGAAAGTCTGTAAAGACTTTAAAGTTATCTGACTTATTTTTCAAGAAGACCACCCAAGAGAATCTAGAGAAGTCATCTATAATAGCTAGAGTGTAAGACTTCCCCCCTAAGCTTTGTACAGCAATGGGTCTAAAGAGATCCATATGTAGCAAGTACAAAATCTTAGGTGAGTCACTCTTATTAATTGACTTAAAGCTATTTTTAGTTTGCTTGCCTTCTTGACAAGCCTTGTATAAGCTTTCCTTCTTGTAGGGGCTAGAAGGCAATCCTATTACAAGGTTGTCCCTAGATAGCTTAGAGCTGTTCTTAAGGTTAACATGACCTAGTCTCTTATGCCAAAAAATGTTATTATTACTAACTTGATTGAATAAACATATTTCTTAGCTAGCAGATTTAAAGTTTACTAGGTATATGTTACCTTGTCTAAATCCTGTTAAAATTGTTTGATTGTTTGAAGAAATAATACATTTGGAGTTAGTAAAACAAACCTGATAACCTACATCACATAACTGACTTATGGATATTAGGTTATGCTTGAGACCATTTACATATGCCACCTTTTTGAAAGTGACAGCTCCACTGTTGAAGTCTTCATAGCCTTCAGTTTGTCCAAAGCTGGAATCTCCAAAGATTACTTGTACCTAGCTTTGCCTTGAAATTGATGAGGCTGTCCTTGCATCCAGTCATGTGCTTTGAGCACCCACTATCCAAATACCACTTATTCTGAGTGAAAGGATAGTTCTTCACCTGCAAGGAAACAAGTTAAATGTTCTTGACCCAGGTCACCTTGGGTCCTTGTATCTTTTCATATGAAAAACTGAAAATGTAAGAGTATTCAGGTTGGCTTTTATAACCTAAGGGGTGAAATATTCTGGGAGGAATTATCTTTTGGGTGAATGGATTGATGTTCTCCCTAGGTTGGTTAAGATTTTTATTAAAGTTTTTGTTAGAGTTAGAGTTCTATAATAATGATCTGGGATCGATGAACTTTGGTAAGTTTGTCGACCTGAGCTCGACGAATTGGGATAAGATCTTCGATCTCTGCTCGAGGAATGAAGGTATTCATTCTCAGGGCACCAATATCGTCGATCTCTGATCGACGAACCAGCCTGGTTTCGTCGATCGTAGGTCGAAGAATAACTGTTGTTATGGTTGGCGTTCAGAGTTCGTCGTTCTGAGGTCGACGAACTGTTCACATTTCGTCGATCTGAGTTCGACGAAAACTGTTGAACATTGTTGTCGTTGTTTTTCTTCTTATTCTTGGATTTTTGTTTTAGTTCCATTTACTTTAATACTTTATTTATTTTGCTTACTTGTTCAGTATTCTTCTCTCCCTTATCTGAAATGAAATTTACAGGTTTAGATAAGTGATTTTTCTGGATTATAGGTGGTTCACTAGAAGATGCACCTAGTCCTAGTTTACTGTTATTTGCCATAGCATTTAGAGTACTAGTTATGTCTAACAGTTGTAAGCTTCTACCATTGAGAGATTCTTATAATTTCTCTGCCTTAGTTCAGATTTTAGAAAAACAATTTGTTCATTTGCTGAGTTAAGTTCAATTGTTAGTTTAGTATTTTCAGCAATGTGCTTGTCTTCATCAGTTAATCTCTCTAAGAAGTTTGATTTCCTTCTCAGAGCCTATTTGATCTAAGTATAGATTTTTAAACTCAGTTTTAAATTCTTCTGAATTAAAATCATAAGATGCAATTACGTGGTCTTCTGTAGACAGTGTTTCTTCATCATCTGTAGCTTCAGCATCTGACTGACTGCTGGAAGTATCAATTGCCATTAGGCAAACCTCTTTTGCCTTCTCTTCTTCTTCATCATCACTAGAGCTGGAAGAGGATGACTCTTCCTCTGTATTACTCCAGGTTTCTGCAACAAACCCTTTCTCCTTCCTCTTGTGTTTGCTGGAGGAGGGCTTGCTGTGATGAGTTCTTCTTGAAATTTTTTTCTCTTCTCCTATCCTTCTTCTGAGCTTCTGGACATGGTTCGCAGAGCTCAGGTCGAAGAACAGAATTTCTAAGGTCGACGATCATTGAGTGCAGCTCGACGAAATCTGTTCACTGGTCGACGAATTCTGTAAGTTGTTTGTTCCTTGTTCTTTCCCTAGCTGTTCCCTCTCTATTATTATTCTAAGTCATAAATTCCCTGAGTAATCAATGCGTATAATCCCTAAGAATATAACCGTTCGTGACAGCATTGATTATGGTATTCATCAGAGGATTTATTTGAAATATTTCTCGGGACAGATGAGGAAACGAATATTGACAGGCATGCTAGCCGTTTTCCTTCCCAGTTTTCCAGCAGAACATTAATTGCAGGATTTCAAATTTCTAAGGAAGATTGGTTATCGTTTTTGACATATACAGAGACAGAGAGAATAACTCGATAACAACAATAGTAAAAGAAAGAATCAGAGCTCTCGAGTTCATAGTTTTATAGAGCAAAGAAAAATTGCAGAGAGACATCCTTCACAAGAGCAGAATACTTTCAAGCATCTCTCAATCTTAATCTTTCACAGTGCTCTGAAGAAGATAGAAGAAGAACAACAAAAACATATCAAGAGTCTTCTTCATTTTCTCATCCAGGAACTTGCTGAGATAATACAACTCAATCTGTCTAGAGCTCCTGGATCTAGTTTTCTCAAGCTGAAGGCCTACTCACCCTGAACAAAGCTTCTCATCCTGAACACATCTACATCTCAGGGAGAGCTTAGACAAGATCTGGAATCCACTCTTAGTCTTCTCAAATTGCTTTTGAGAAAAGAGAAGACTCACATAACTTTACTCCTCACCCCACTGTATAGGGATTTAACTCCCTTCAAAAGTTAGGCTGGTTCACAAGTCACCTTCCAAAAGACTTGAGTTTGGCTTTTGGGCACCTGATCAAAAGCTCAAAGAGTTGCTATATCTCCCTAAAAATAGATATTGTGGTGGCAGATACTTGATCAAAACCTGTAGTGGATTCCTACCAAAGGTGGTAGAAGAGTGGACGTACCCAGTTGGGGAACCACTATAAAGTTCTTGTGTTGTCTGTGTTGCTTGTTGTTTTTCTTTTGCATTGTGTTGTGATATCTTAGTGTACCTTTTCCTTATTTCTGTTAACATTTCATAGCTATTACTAATCACCTATTTTATTACTTAACATCATATTTGCAAAAAGATAAAAAGGTATTTTAAAAACTCTATCACCCCTCCCCCCGCCCCCCGCTCTAGAGTTATTCAGAGTTTATCCCCCTTTTTCTTTCAATTGATGTCAGAGGGAGGTTAGTCATTTCTATCTAAATAGGCTAACACCTGGACTAACCAAGATCCTAAGATAATCTCTGATTGAATCTTATTCCTTACATATTTGATACCATGGCACAAAAAAAAGATTATGCTGGCATCAGACCTCCAGTTTGCAACTTATCTAAGTTTGTCATCTGGAAGACAAGAATAAAGTTATACATGAACTCTATTGATGAAGACATTTTTAATTCAATTTTGACAGGACCACCAACTCCGGTGGCCTCCACTCCTTCAACTTCAACAAATCTGAGTGCAGTCCCACCTCCAGATTGGACAGATGCACAGAGGAAAGCCAAGATTGCAGATGCCAGAGGCATGAATATCTTAGCTCAGCTATGTCTGATGATATTTTTCAAAAGGTGGCTGAGTGTACTTCAGCCAAAGCCATCTGGGATTCTCTAAATCAGATGGTGGCTGGATTTACTGATGAGAGAAATGATAGGAGATCCAATCTCATCTCACAGTATGAGAATTTCAAAAATGATTAAGCTGAGTCAGTAAGTGATATGTACAACAGGCTTAGCTCAATCATCAATAAGCTAAGGACCTTAGACAAGGACATCACTCTGACAGAAGTAAATGATACAATCCTCATGTGCTTCCCTAGCTCATGGGATTCAAGAATCTGGCCAATTAGAGAAGCCAGAAGCATGACAGAAATATCAACTGAGTCACTTCTTAGAAAGTTCAAATCCTATGAGAAACTAATAAAGACCAGAGAAGCAGCAGCTGAATTGAAGACTCCAACACCTACCAGGAAGGAGTACAACATTGCATTCAAGGTTGCTGAGGAATCTGACGGGACCCCAGTCAATGAAGAGCTGATGAGTCTCTTTGCCAAAAGATTCTTCAAAATGGCAAAGAAGCACTTCAGAAAAAAGTCATCTAGGCAAGATGACAAGCCAAGGTATGACAAGACTCCATCTAAAGAAATTGTTTGCTTTGGTTGCAGGAAGCCTGGACATTTCATCTCAGAGTAACACTGAAAATAATCAACTGATTCTATGCTCCAAGTTCGTCGACCATAGAATCTGTTTTGTACTCAAGGATCGTCGACCACAGAACTTGAATCAACAGAAATAGTCGAGCTGAGAAACTGACTGAGAGAAAATGTCGACCACAGAATAATTCCTTCTGAAGAATATCGTCGACCTGAACTCTAAGTTCTTCGAGCTGAGCTCGACTAACGTCTAGTTGAGTTCGACGAACGTTGAACTAATTTCTAGACAGCTGAAAATCTTCTAAGTCTTGAATCTGAAGCTCTCATCAGGCAGGTCCATGAGGATAGACACTAGAGGACTGGCCTAAGACCTAGAATGAAAATCAATGACCCTAACTATACAACATGGGTCAACAAACCTAAGAAGTGAACCTAACCCAAATCAAAACAGGGGTTCCAACAAGTGTAAATGATAATCAATGGCCAAGGTGGGGGTTTCAAAATGGCAATTAATGAAGGGGACTGACTGATAACAATAGAAGAGAGAAATGTTGGGTAGGCCTGCAGTTTTGGGTTTTAGGAGGAATTAAATGGGAATAATAAAGGGGAATGCCAAGAGATGTAATATTTAAATCGGAAATTAAATAAATGAGTGACAGAATTAATTTCAGATTTAATTATTATATAATAAATTCATTTCTTGTTTGCCCGAATTCACCATAGTCCTAATTTGACTGACCAATTTATTTAAGATCTTATTGGACAGTCACCAATAAGTCGTACACATGACGCGATACAAAACACAACAATACTTGAAAAAATAAAGGACAAGTTGCGCAACGACATGCACTACAAATTATTTAAATAAAATCTGATAAAATAAAATAACGATGCACTTCAGGTTGCCTCAATTCTCCCAGGGTTGAAGGAGCTTGACTCCGTCGAGACTGTGATGAAACCTGTCACTGAAACTTCCAAACAACGATCCGGATCATGCACTGCCTCTGCCTTGCCATGATAGGACCCATCATCGCAACATAAGAACTTTTGGCAAACCCTCTTTCCTGAAGGAAACAGAAAACTTCATCTCCATTGAAAAAATATAAATCCAGGAGATGAAATCGACCACAAAGTTATAGTTTTCTAAAGTTTCTCGAAAATTGTTAGACAAAAATTTATGCATGTCATGCAGTTGTCTAATAACAAACAGAGCTGTCAGGAGGTGAGTACGATAAAGTGCGAAAGAGAGTGAGTCAATAAAGCTAAGAAAGAGGCAATGCCTGAAGTAAGCTGTTTTTCAAGGTAGGTGTCGATGGAGCCGTCCTGTTTGAGGTTCACGAGATCGCCGAGTGGATTGCCTTGTAGAGCCGGGCTGAAACGAAGGGTGCAAGCCATGCTGAAATCTGCCCAGAAAATGTTGGGTTGTTCCCGCAGAAGTTGAGTGAACCATAATTGTGTTGGACCAAGTAAATGGAAGGAAGCGATGCCGACGCGTTCTTCATCCGGTGTGCGGTGGTTTGCGGAGAAAATGTCGCAATGCGTAAGCCACAGAACAGGGTCTTCGCAACCCTCGTAGATAGGAAAGTCCATCCGGATAGTTCGTGTGTAGGTGGGGTAGTCCGCGCCTGGAGGAGCGGCGGAGTCCACCCGGCTTGCCAAAGGGTGGTCGGCCGTAGGCAGAGACGAAGGAGACGACATGCCTTATAGGGCATCCAACCGGGCGTTGAGGGCGTCCATCTTGGCGTTCTGAGTCGCGGACATAGAGTGGAAAAGAGCCATGAGCTCGGCGAGGGAGGGAGGAGTATCTGCCATCTGAGATAGAGGAGTTCGGTTTGCCGGTGGCGTTTGAAGGATGCCGGCGAAAGGAAAAAGAGGAGGAGCTGGACGATGAAGCCGGACGACGGAGCTGGACGACGCCAAAGTGGACGGAGCTGGACGACGGGCCGGCGAGCAGGGTAGGCTGGTCGTGGGTTGCCGGTGGACTTGAGGGATGTTCCCGTGCGCAGGAGGAAGGATCGACGAAAATGGCGGACTGTGCGACCGATTCGCGGGATAACGGGTGCGGCCGAGCGGAGGAGAGTCCCTCTGATACCATGTTGTTACGACCCTTGCCCTTGGATCGTGTCACCGGAGGAGCAATGGTGGAAGGAGGAGCAGCGGTGTTGAATCGGGCTTTCGTTCCGTGCGGGAGGGGATGTCGGCTAGGGCAAACACGGGAAAGGGAGAAACCGTGGGGTTTTAGAGAGAGAGGGAAATAAGAGAGAGAGAGAGAACTTTGTTCTATTTTTCTTCTTGCCCTTCCAAATTGTAAACACAACACATAAGTAGGTTTCAAAAAGGGGCCCCTCATTTAGGCTTACGACAATGGGTCAAAATATGCTAAAATAAATACGCAGAAATTGACGAATAAACGGCGCGAACACACGCTATATAACATGCCACATAACATAAGCATGATCAACTTATGGATTCATTAGAACATATTGCATTATATGAACTCGTGCAAGACATCTATGAAAGTTTACGAAACCAAGATCAACTATTGACATATCGTCACCCACTGATATGTGACTTACACATGTTTCTAAACCGAACACAAATTTTTATTTAAAATCAACCACAGTTATCACTTAAATTGCGTGTCCCTATTAGGAGTAAAACTTCTTTGAAACGTTTCAATTTCTCTAATAAGGCTAAGCCTATAAAATTCAAAATTCTGTTGACGAAGCCCAAAATGCTCACTTACACTCACAGGATAGTGGTGCAAACTAAACACATGATCACCGGAGTCAAGTGCGTCTTCCTGGAGTAGTGATCCGGGCAGAAGTGCTGCACTAAATAAGAGTGGTGTAGTGGTAATTAAGGAAGGTGAGGGAGAATGTCAAGGTCCTCCCAGGAGCCTTAGGAACAAGACTATTTTTCTGAGGAAGAAGAACAATCTTGCACCCACGGTGATCGAAGGAATGAGAGTTCCTTACACCATCATGCACGATGCGCCTAATGTATTGTCATGCTCTACCTATCAGGATATGACAAATATCGATGTGGACGACATCACATAGAACAGAATCCTGATACACATCCCTAATAGAGAACTCTACGAGACAACGATGAGTAACATGCATAGTCCTGAGACTATTAACCCCAGATAAGTGTTAGGGCCGCTCCAAGTGGTGCGTCTCAAGTCCTAGCTTCTTAACCATATGTTGGGAAACAAAATTTTCCATGTTACCGCTATTAATGATGATGGAACAAAAATGTCCCTGAATACGCGCAGTAGTGCGAAAAATCTCGTCTCGGAAAATCTCGCTCAGTGGTCTCACTAGGGGAAATCAAGCTAAACATAGGACACAAACTAAGTGCTCAGCTTGCCCTCATTCGACCTCGATAATGCTATTAGACTCGGGCTCGAACTCAGGCTTGGAGTCACTAAGGAAGATATTCTGGCTCACGCCCATTAGAAGAATCCGTAATTGCGACGAAGTGGCATTGCAGACACTCAGTAGATTTGTGCCCAGGCCCCATACACTTGAAACATAAAAATACTCCAGTGATGGGCTTGTAACCCATGAGCTCCTTACCTCGGGTGAGGCCAGGTTGAGGAGCTGGGGTCCCAGTAGTGACATGAGGAGGGGGATCAGAATTCTTAGAGATGGGTGCAGTGGTGGTGGTGCTCGAGGAAGGCCTATCAGTAGACCTATTCCCAGATGTCCTCTTCTGAAGTGAGGCCTTCACTCTACGTGCTCTACTAGACACGTCACCCAAATCTCAAAAGTTGTGCAACTCTAGCTCATCCTTAATAGCATAACGAAGCCCGTTCAGATAACGGGACATTGTCATATCGTCCTCCTCATGTTGGTTTAACCTAGACTGCAACACTAAAAACTCGTGGGTATACTCTTCCACGGAAAGCTTGTTCATTCGAAGGTTGTGAATCCTTTGATACAGAGTTTGCATATAGTCTGGGGGAACATGTCGCTTCTGCAGTTGCAACTTGTAGAGAGGAAAAATCCACCTTGTATATATGTTCACTTGTTTAGAATATAAAGAATGAATACAAATATATAGACAAGAAGAAGAGAGAGCAAGGCCCTATACACAATGTGGGACTAAAGAGGAGAGAGAAATAACAATAGAAAAACTAAATGGGCCTAGTTAAGTGGGCTTCTTCAACACTCCCCCGCAAGCTGGAGCGTATAGATCATATGCACCAAGCTTGGACAAACACTGATAGAACAAGGTGCTTGATAGGGCCTTCGTGAGAATATCAGCGACCTGATCAGTGCCTGGAACATGCTTTAACTCAAGTCTCTTCATTTGAACTTTTTCTCGTATGAAGTGACAGTCGACCTCAATATGCTTCGTACGCTCGTGAAACACCGGATTCTTCGCTATGTGTATGGCCGCTTGACTATCACAAAAGAGAACAGCAGATGAAGGAAGTTTTACTCCCAAGTCAGCAAGAAGGCTTTCAAGCCAGGTGAGTTCAGAAACAACCGATTCCATAGATCGGTATTCAGCTTCTGCGGACGATCTAGCAACCACGGCTTGTTTTTTTACTTTTCCAAGTAATGAGGTGACCTCCAAAGTAAGTACAGAACCCACTGGTCGACCGTCGATCGTCCAGGGAACCAGCGTAATCGGCATCAGAATAAGCAACCAATGCTGGAGCCGAGGTGGAGGTTTTGTAAACAAGCCCTTGACCCGGAGCTGCCTTAAGGTACCGGAGAACGTTCAACAGCCTGAAGTTGAGAGACCCAGGGAGCATGCATGAAACAACTGACAACCCCAACAACAAATGATATGTCAGGCCTCGTGACGGTTAGGTAGATCAACTTTCCGACAAAGCGTCTATAGTACTCGGGGTTCTGGAGAAGCAGATCATTATCAGAGGCATGTGCACAGAGCTTGCGATTTGCCTCCATTGGTGTATTAGCTGGCTTACAACCTGTCTGGTCAGCATCTTTGAGGAGATCGAGACAATACTTCCTTTGGGAGAGTACAAGCCCATCCGGTCGTCGCGCGATCTCAAGACCGAGGAAGTAGCGAAGATGACCTAGGTCTTTGGTCTGAAATACGGTGCTCAGATGTTGTTTGACCGCTTGGATCCCCTGTGAGTCATCCCCAATGAGTAGGATGTCGTCAACATAAACCAACAGAATTACAGTTCCCGTTGCCCGGTGTCGGGTGAAAAGGGAGATGTCAGCAGAGCTCCGAGTGAAACCCATATCCTGAACCACCTTACTGAATTTGTCAAACCACGCCCGGGGAGATTGTTTGAGACCATAAATGGACTTCTTTAGAAGACACACATGAGACTCCCCCGTGGTCTCAAACCCGAGTGGTTGGCGCATGTAGACGGTTTCGTGAAGATCACCATTCAGAAATGCATTCTTGATATCGAGCTGATGAAGGGGCCAGTGGCGATGTACAGCTATGGAGAGAAGCACACGAACGGAGTTGAGCTTGGCCACTGGAGAGAAGGTTTCCTCATAATCGAGACCCTGCTGTTGAGTAAAGCCACTGGCCACCAGTCTGGCCTTCAGGCGGGCAATAGTGCCATCCGGGGCATGTTTGATGAAAACACCCATTTACATCCAACCGGGTGTTGACCGGGAGGTAAAGGGACCAGGGTCCAGGTCTGGTTGGCCCAAAGGGCCGTCATTTCTTCCTCCATGGCAGCCCGCCAGCCAGGATGTTGCCGCCCCTCCTGCACAGAGTTAGGAATAGAAACAGAAGATAATGAAGTGGCAAAGTGGCGAAGCGGTGGTGAAAGGCGATGGAGAGAGACGTAATTTGCCATCGGATGAGCAGTGGAGGCAGGAACCGGAGCAGCAGGTGGCAGAGCATCAGAGGGCGAGGCCGACTGCAGTGGGGCATCGGGAGTAGAAGAGCGACGAGAATAGACCCGAATAACAGGTGGAGTCGGACGGACCGGAGCCGGGTCAAGAGGAGGAGGCGAGGATGAGGAGCAGGGAACCGGGATGATAAGACGAACAACATCCGAAGCAGAAGAAAGGGGAACTATATCCGGAGTAGAGAAGAAGGGAAGATCTTCCCGGAAAGTAACGTCTGCAGAGACGGTAACCTTGCGGGTAGTAGGCGAATAGCACATATACCCCTTCTGAGTGCGAGAGTAACCGACAAAGATATGTTTGGCCGCACGGGGATCCAATTTGTCGGTAGGAGGGCCGAGATGGTGAACGTAGCAAGTACACCCAAAGATACGAGGAGTCACAGGGAAAGGTGGAGTGGACGGAAAAAGGAGGCTGAACGGAGTGGCATTCTGAAGAACGGAGGACGGTAGACGGTTGATTAGAAAGCAGGCGGTGGAGAGCGCAAAGTTCCAGTATGGTTTGGGAACCTGCATTTGAATCATAAGGGACCGAGCCACATCAAGAAGGTGCCGATTCTTGCGCTCGGCGACACCATTCTGTTGCGGAGTATACGCACAAGAGGTTTGGTGGATAATGCCGAACTCAGAGCAGAGGGTCGCGAAGTCATGACCAGTGTACTCTCGCGCATTGTCGGTACGAATAGTGCGAATGGGCGCAGAGAATTGAGTACCAGTCTCAAGAATGAATGCCCGGAAGACGCGGGGAAGCTCGGATCGATCGCGAAGAAGATATAACCACGTCATGCGCGAATAATCATCAATAAAGGTCACGAAATAGCGATAGCCAGAAATACTAGTAATTTTGTACGGACCCCATATATCGGAGTGTACTAAAATAAAAGGAGCGGAGCTCCGAGTACAATTAGAAGGAAATGATGCACGTGGCTGTTTGCCAAAAATACATGTTTCACATTGAAAAACAGGAAGAGATACATCCAGAAGAGCCTTCTGGAGGACAGGTAGAGGAGCATGACCAAGACGTCGATGCCAATCGGAAGATGATACAGATGCGAGGAGAGTAGGAGAGGCGTCAAGAAGGTAGAGCCCGTTCTGCAGTCGTCCCTTACCAATGATAGTCCGCGTCTGCTGATCCTGTATCAGACAAGAAGAAGAAGTAAAGGTCACTGAGCAATGTAAATCAGAAGTAAGGCGACCAACAGAAAGTAAATTGAACGGAGAGCCCGAAACATGAAGAGCCGAGCGGAGGTGGAGAGAAGGGGTGAGAGAGATATCAGTACATCCAGAGACAGGGACAGAGGCGCCATTGGCCACAGTAATGTACTTCGGGTGAGGGGAAGACAAGTACTGAGGTGGCCGACCAGAGGTGATGTGGTGAGTAGCACCCGAGTCGAGGATCCATTGCGGGCCAGAGGAAAGGCAGGTGATACCTTCATTGGAGATGGAGGCAGCGGAGGCAACTGAGGCTGGCGGGCGGCTGAGCAGGCCCTGAAGATGCTGAAGCTGGAGGCGAACCTCGTCGAGGCCTGGATGAGTGGGAGAAGAGTCGGTGACAGCAACAGAGGCCTGCGGACGAGGAGGGCGACCATGCTTGCGATAACACGTGGCCTCAAAATGCCCATCTTTGCCGCAGAACGAGCACTTAGGCCGAGGCCGTCCACCTCGACCCCGAGAATCATAGCGGCCTCCACGGACAGAGGAGGGAGGAGGCAGTAACGGTGGAGGTACCTGCTGGATAAGAACCGGAGAAGGAGGTCCAGACACATCCGGAGGCGGGGTGACTTTGAGAAGCATGTAACACACATCTGAGAAGGACGGAGTAACAGTAGAAGAGAGGATGTGAGCCCGAACACTGTGAAGGTGATGGGGTAGCCGAGCCATCATCATGGCTATACCCACAGCTTCCTTTTGCACACGTTGGGCAGCAAGGTCGCCAGTAGGAGGCTGATGTTGGATCCATGCATCGACCAAAGATCGAGCCTGAGCAACAAAGGAAGTCAGATCGGTCGTACCACTGCTATCGAGGGCCTGGAGAGCAGTGATAATGTCATACAGATGGTGCAGACTATCCTTGCCGGAGTAAAGGGTATGGAGCTCGTCCCACATTCCTTTGGCCGTCTCGTGGTACATGGCCAGGCGATAGGATTCGCTATCAAGAGAATTAAGTATCCATGTCTGCACACGACCATCATTACGTAACCAATCATCAGTAGGAGTACCGGTAACCACCTGGGTCAAGTGATGAAGAAACCCCTTGGACTGCAGGACCCGGCGAACTGAATGTGCCCATTCAACAAAATTCTTCTAGCCAGTCAGAGAGATAGTCGTAATACGAAGTTCATCCCGGATGTCAGGAAGAGAGGCCGGTCGGTCTGTAGGAGGAATGGCCGTGCCGGTTGATTCAGAAGAAGATCCCATAGAGGAGAAGCGGCGAGGAAGGCAGACCGGCAAGAGAGAGAGAGTCCGCGCGACTAGAGACAGCAAGCGGTCAGAGACAGTCCGCCTGGTCACGATGGAAAGATACCAGCGGCAGGAGGATGCCGCGACCAGAGGCGGATAGAGATCAGCAGACAGAGACAATCCGCACGGATAGCAGGAGAAGAGGACCACGACCTAAATGCGGGAGGCAACAGTCCGCACGGTCAGGCTGAGCACAGCAGCGGTCAGAGACAGAAGCTACGAGCGGGCAGAACGAAGAGACCGCGAATAAAGATCACTCAAGCGGAGAGAAGAGACCGCGAGTAACAACACTCAAGCGGAAGGAGAAAAGGGGCCGCAGCGAGCAACAGCGAAGAGGCCGGGAAGGAAGCTGCGAGAACCAGACCGCTGCGAGAACCACACCGCTGCGAGAACCAGACCGCTGCGAGAACCAGACCGCTGCGGCAAGAGGCAGGCCGCGGCGAGAACAAGGCCGCAGCGTAGAGGACCAGATTGAAGAGAGCAGGCATCGGCGAGAAGATGCAACGGCAAGAGGCAGGCCGCTGCGAGAAGAGGCAGGCCGCTGCGAGAATAGGCAGGCCGCGCGGTCACACCAGCGACCTAGCAGATCACGACCAAAATGCGGAAAGGGAAGTCCGCACGGTCAGGTGGACAAAGCCGCGGATAGAGAGGAGGCGGGAAGGAGAAGCCCGGAGAGGTGGTCGCGAGTTACCACTCAAGCGACAAACCGGAACAGACCGCACGGGAAGAGAGCCCGTAGCGGATAGGATAAAGAAGTGGGGAGAAGAGGGCCCCACAGGACAGAGCAGACAGAGGCTATAAGAAGCCCAAGGAGGAGGGTGGAACCACGGAGAGGAAGAGGGAGCGGAAACTGAGGGACAGACCGCTGGAAGCTGAGCGGCTAGGGAGAGAAGCGGATAGGAGAGGGAGACCGCAGAAACCGCCCGACGCAGGTGGTTAGAAACGGAGAGTCCGCCCAAGGAGGACCTTTGGCTCTGATACCATGTAGAGAGGAAAAATCTACCTTGTATATATGTTCACTTGTTTAGAATACAAAGAATGAATACAAATATATAGACAAGAAGAAGAGAGAGCAAGACCCTATACACAATGTGGGACTAAAGAGGAGAGAGAAATAACAATAGAAAAACTAAATGAGCCTAGTTAAGTGGGCTTCTTCAACACAACTTAAACTCAACCACGTGGTAATAGGTGCTAGGCCTATGGTGAATCGGGTGCGCTCTAGTTGAACCCACCAAACTAGTGAGGGTCCCCTAAGCCTAAGGACGACATATTCAAACTGTTGATTCATAGGCATTTGTTTCCATTCCATTAACCTTTCCACAGGCTCACACCAACCGAGACATTTCTCTGGCTCGACGTGACCCTCAGAATCACCTACATCTAGCTTTTCTCCTTCATCCCAACGAGGTTGGCGGCGGAGTCCCGGTTCAGGTTGTGCATTTTCCGCGGGCCTAGGATTTTGTTCCTCTTGGCTAGGATTTTGGCGAGGAGGTTGATTTTGTCCTAGGTGACGCTTTGCTTCTAAGTTATTAACAGAGGTTCTTAAGTTGTTTACTATGTGGTTCGTGTCTCTCACGCTGACAGTGAGTGCTTTTTCCGTATTCATCAGTTCACTCATTTAGTTGGATAGATTACCTATGCGATTTATGCGACTCTCCATTTTTTAAAATAAAAAATTAATTATTTGTTTTTTACTAATAATAATTAATAAGAATTTCTCTGTTTTTTTAAAAAATAGTAGGCTCAAAAAACAAAATTTCTTTTATAATAAAATTGGACAATTTTTTTTCTTGAAATTTCTTTTGTTTTTGAATTTTTTTTAAAAATACAACTAAATAAAATAAGAATAGGACTGTTTAATTCACAATTGTAGTGAATCCAACCGAGCTCTGATACCAAACTGATGCATACCGAAATCGGTATTTAATTTTAGAACGATAATCGTGTGCACAAATTATAGTTGGCGGTGGAGTCACAATTTCTTGAGCTTTGACATGCAATCGTTTACTCTAAAGTTTTGTGAACCCGCAAAAGTGACTAACGTTAGTCTGCTTTCAATAATATAATTAACGTCTCCACAAGTTTCTTGATAAAGGATAGCAAACAACAAACAGGAGCAAGATTAAATTGGGCAAAGAAGCTCTGAAAAATTATTAAACATCATATGCATTCATGAAAGTGGACTAAGAGAAATCGAGTTGTGAAATGAGGCGAGTGACTTACCAAAATCATGTGCAACGATGTGTCCCAGCTGAGATGATGGGGATATTTAGGGTAGAATACTCTTATCCCGGGACTGGTTCAGCGGGTATACTCCAAGATGATGAGCTAGACAGTGGTTCAGGTATTCTCCAAGGAGAAAAACTAGATAGTGGTTTGGAAACGAGTAGATCTGGTTGTTGGCGGACTGTAGGTGAACTCAGATCGAGAAAATGGGAGTAGAAATTTCAGGAGAAGGTCGCCGAACTAGCTGGAAGCTCTGGCAGGTGCTGACTGCGTAAATCTGTCCTAACCTATCGAAAAAATCCAGCGACAGGAGGAGGTGGGGTCATCCGAGCCGGAGAGGCACCCTAGTGGCGGTGGCTGGCAGAGGGCTTGGAGTCACCTGGCGTCGGGAAGGCGAAAAGGGCGTGGTTGCTGCGGGTATTACCGGGAAATAGAGATTTGTTTTTCTCTGTTCCAGATTTCTATACCGTCCACCATTGTTTTACTAGGCAGGCTATTAAAATAAGAGGAAAGAGGGAAATTTTTGGTAGGCCGACATTTTTGGCTTTTAGGAGGAATTAAATGGGAATAACAAGGGGGAATGCTAAGAGATATAGTATTTAAATTTGAAATTAAATAAACGAGTATGAGAATTAATTTCAGATTTAATTATTATTTAATAAATTCATTTCTTGCTTGGCCGAATTAACCCTAGTCCTAATTTGACAGACCAATTTATTTATGATCTTATTGGCCGGTCACACCAACAAGTCATACACATGATGCGATACAAAATATAAGAATACATGAAAAAATAAAAGACAACTTGTACAACGACATACACAACAAATTATTTAAATAAAGTGCGATAAAATAAAATAACGATGCACTTCCGGTTGCATTACATGTTTTGTGCAGTCATGCTAAACTGGATTGTGCGCAATGCTGATTGCCCCTTGTTATCACAATATAGACCTATGGGACCCTTGCCATGAATCCCAAGTTCAGATATAAGAGACCAAATCCACATTTGCTCACATATTCCATTGGCCATAACTCTGAATTCAGCTTCGGAACTGGACCTGATAACCTATTACGATTAGGGTTGCTTGGGTCCACCTCTAACAGTAATGATAAGCTACTCAGCAGCTGGCGGGCAGGCTGGTTCCGATCCCACCCATCCTCGAGCCCTCCCACCATACTTAACAGGGCTGTGGCCCGTACACCCCAACCCTTCTCCGCACCCAGTATAAGTGTGGAGGGTTGTTGAGGCTAGGGCTCGATCCCCAGACCAACTTGATAAGAAGCCTTAAACGCGGCCCTCACCACCAACTGAGTCGCGACCCAGTTAAGTATGGTGAGAGGGATTGAGGATGGGTGGGACCGGAACCAGCCGTCCCGCCACCTGCCGAGTAACCTCTCATTACGATTAGAGGTGGACCCAAGCCACCCTAACCATAATACAACCACCTATTGTTTTTTACTAATCCAGGTTACCAGATTTACCCCAACCAGAGTAAAATATCCAGAAGTAGATCTACGGTCATCAACCGACTCTGCCCAGTCAATATCTGTGAATACTTTAATGGTTAATTTTTTGTTGGGAGTAAACAAAATACCATACCCAAGAGAGGTTTTAAGATATCGAAGAATCATGTGGGCGACATCCAACTGATGCAGGCTAGTCCCACCGACGCGACTTAGATGATCGGAAACCTCACAACGTGCTCTTTCACGCGACTAAGGCGTCACTATACCGAATTGCATTGTTATCAATCACACGCCAACTCGAAGGATCGCTAATCCTCTAGAGATTAAATAAGGGCTATTTGCCAATATTTGCTCAAGCGAAATGGACCTACACGATCCGAATGATTGTGTTGTACCAAAAGAGATCCACAAAAAATAAATCGATGCTCAAGGTGGTTTATCTCTCTCAACAAAAGGAAAAAGAAACGGAAAATCAAATCCTTAGAACGCCAAATAAATCAAGAGTTTCACAATGCATAATCCGGAGAAAACCACAATGCAATCTCTATTTCAAATTTAATGCCACTGTTTTTCTTCACAAGAAATATTAAAGGATGAATCACACACAATAAGAGGAAGGGAAGTCATTACCCACACTTGAGGAGATAGCCACGAAGTGAATCGTTCTACTACGGTTCCACCGGAGACACACCGAGCGGTTGAGTTCCTAGCCAACACTTCAACGAAGTCGCACTGTGGATCTCCCAGCGGCGGAGCAGCAAAGCCGAAGCCAAGAGGGTCGGCCGGGTGTCGGCAAGGTGGACGTGTAACACCCCAAAAATCATTGGACTGTAGACTGGGCAACACGGTCAGGGACACGGGCGTGTCCAAGGCCGTGTCCTGCTCTGTGTACTCGAGTGGGTCTCGAGTGGGTCTCGAGTGGGCCTCGAGTGGGGCACACGGCCTGTGACACGGGCGTGTCCAGAGCCGTGTCTTGTGAGTTCGACGAAATGATCTCGACGAAATGCAGTCGACGATCCTCGAGAGGCAAGTCGGTTGGGCACACGGCCTGTGACACGGGCGTGTCACATGGCCGTGTCCTTCTCGGGTTGTGGCCAGGTCTGTGTAAACAGATAAACACGGGCTGGACACGGGCGTGTCCGAAGCCGTGTTTGGCACACGGCCTGGGACACGGGCGTGTCCCATGACCGCGTCCTGGTCTGGTTGAGTCGGTTCCTTTGCCGCTTAAGGTACACGGCCTGTGACACGGGCGTGTCACAAGCCGTGTTAAGCCTAGGAAATTCATTATCAAGGCGGATCGCGGCCGGTCATTTCCTTCAAATTTGATCCAATGGTCCAGAGGTCTTCCTGCTGTTATAAGGCCGAGAGTTGAAGGATAACTCATTTATTTTTGGCCATTCTCTTTCTAAAGAGATAGAGAGAGGGGAGAGCAAGGAAGAAGGAAGGAGGAATCCGGTTGCCGGAGGAGCTTCAGCGTTTCGAATCGAGAGCCGAGTTCAGATTTGTGGAGGCAAGGCCGTTGTGGTGATTTCCATCCGGCTAGATTTTCATGGATGTAAAGGGATCGTCAAGGGTAACGATCTCCTTCTTGGACAAGTGAAGTCCTCCTTTATGCATGTGCATGGAATCCTCCACCAAGAGGTGGAAAGTGTAAGCGATTTTAGTGGGTTGATAGTTGATATCCCTGGTTGAGTCTGCATCTAGATCCGGAAATGTGTAGTACGGAATAAGCATGCTGTGTGAAGCCCATCCGGACGGTTAGTCTGGATTGATGATGTTTATATTGCGATCCGGAGAAGACTCCGTGTATGAAATGAGTATTGTACGGAGTTTGTGAGAGTACTTGTGAATGATGAATTCTCCCATATCTAGGAAGCTCTGGGTGAGCTCCTTGTGTGGTGTGTGCTGCGTTAATTGTGTGCTCTGCGTGAGCTATGTGCTGAATTAGAAAGAGGCTCTGCATGAGCTGTGTGCTGAATTGGAAAGCGGCTCTGCGTGAGCTGTGGATTGAACATGAAAGGGAAAGCCGACCCGCGTCAAGATCTGCGCTATTGACGAGTTGAGCAACGGGAAAGGGCTGACCTGTACCTGCGTGGTGAGAGGTCGATTGGTGACAATGCAATTGGAGGGTTGCGGGCCTTCCCGGGTTGTTACACCACAATGGTGGGTCGATCTGAAATGCTCAATGGTTGCCGTGAGGTGAACACCTCTGAGTGGGATGGGCGAGGATGTCTCCAGCATGCGTGTTGTAGTAGATTAATGCTCATAGCCAACAAGTTAAGAACCTCTAATCGGTGGTGGTACTAAGGATGATTCGGTACACCGTAAGCGTGCCCTGAGTGCACGGAGCGTCTGACACGAAGGCCGGCGTTTTTGGTGATGTTGATGTGCGTGAGAGCACTTGTTGTGATATATATATATGTTGTGATTGCAATGCATGCAGGGAAGGAACCACTGCCCCGGGTAATGGGTAGGGTCGTTATAATTGGTCAGTTGAATGCTGACCGTTGCTTTGTTTATCACCCTTGGGGTGGATGTCCATAGGCAGGTGCTGACGGGCTGAGTTGGATTGAGAGGGCTGAAGCCCTTGCTGCTGGTAGGCCCTTGAAGGTCGTGCGAAGAACTATATTTTCATGTGTGGCCGACCTGTGTGCCGATGTATGAAATCACACATGTAAAGAGAAACATGTAAGGCCTTAAGGCCATGCGTGTTTGTGGTTGTATACATTTCTGGTGATATATATAAATGTGTTATTTATATATTTAGTGGACATTCAATGTGATGAGTTCTTGCAAGTTAAAATCTTCCGCTAGAATGCTCTGAGTTAGGATGCGAGCAGAAAGAATTTTGATATTCATACGTGATTCCGCCGTTTGTCTGTGAAATATGGCATGGGGCCCTGGCCGAACCCTCTGTTATATTCCATGTGACAGATGGAGGCGTTACAAATTTGAATCAGAGGATAAGGTTTGGTAGGGATAACATAATTTAACTCAAGAATGTCCACTAGGAAGGCAATACATGTGTTTGAGGAGCGTGAACGTGTATACTAGGCATGGTTACCGGTTTGAAATGGACGTTAATGATGTTTTGTACACTTATAGGTGACGAGGAGTGGAGCTGGGCAGTCTGAGCCCCAGCGTTCTGGTGAGAGTGCGGCACCAACTGTGGTGCCTACACCTCCTCCTTCTGCGGAAACCGTACGCTTAGTTGCTGAGTCGCTGTTTACAATGATAAATGCACAGCCTATTGGGCAGGCAAGGCCTGCAGTGGAGCCAGTACGGCTTAGAGAGAGGTAAGAGCGTGTTGAGGCTCTGATTGACGAGCATGCAGCTAACGAGCAACTGAAACGGTTTATGGAGTTTAATCCACCTACGTTTGTAGGGGCGGGTTCCCCAACGCAGGCCGAGGACTGGCTCGCAAGAGTGAAGAGGATCCTGACAGCGATCAGGACTAAGGGGCAGAAAGTTACTCTACCCACTTTCCTGCTGGAAGGAGAGGCGAGGCTTTGGTGGGATGAAGTGGAATTGCACCACTTGACAGACAGAGGCCTAGGGGAGATATCGATCGAGGTATTCTCAAGATTATTTTGGGCAAAGTATTTTCCAGTATCGCAGCGATTTGCAATGGAAAATGAGTTCCAACGTCTGGTGCAGGGTGAGAGTAGTGTTGATACTTACCTGCATGAGTTTACCAGGCTGGGGAGATATGCGGGGTCTACTTTCGCTGAGGAGGCGCGAAAGACGAATAGGTTCTATGAGGGACTTCGTGATGAGCTGAGGTTGGCGCTCCCAAGTTCAGTGAACCAAAGCTTCCAAGCGTTAGTAGATACAGCCCGTGCGCTGGAGAAGGATTTGAAACGGGTACAGGACAAGAAGAACTTGGCGGCGAAAAAGCCGGAGTTCAAAGTTCCGCAGTCGGAACAATCAGAGTTTAGGAAACGAGATAAGAAGAGGTTCAGGCCTGCTGAACAAACTCAGTCGAATGTTGCTTCGGGAGCAACGCATGGGCAAGGACGTGTTGAGACACGTACATGTTTTCATTGTGGGAAGCAAGGACATATAGCCCGTGATTGTTGGAGTGGCCCTGCAAAGGGTGAGAAAAAGACAGGTCCGTCTTATGAGGAAAAGAAAGGCAGTGATAGAGTCGTCTGCGTCCCGGGCGTAACCTCAAATGTACACTCTTGAATTACATGAGCCGCAAAGCTCAAATCGTGAAGAACAGCAGCCTCGCGTGTATAATCTGGAATTATAGGAGGCCATAAAGCGGAGTATGAAGGATGTAGATGAACGGAAATAAATATAACGAGTGTACTTTACTGTTTTCGTGATGTAATAAAGTACATGTTGTATGTCTGTTTGTTAAAGACTTGTATTTATGCGATGCCGTGGGGCGAGACAAGCTGCGGCCTCTGAGCACTAAATCCGGATCGTTTTGTAAAAAGGTGCAACAAAGGAGTGGTTGTGTTGGTGTCTACAGTCGAGCTAAATTTCGGGACGAAATTTCTGTAAGTGGGGGAGGGTTGTAACACCCCAAAAATCATTGGACTGTAGACTGGGCAACACGGCCAGGGACACGGGCGTGTCCAAGGCCGTGTCCTGTTCTGTGTACTCGAGTGGGTCTCGAGTGGGTCTCGAGTGGGCCTCGAGTGGGGCACACGGCCTGTGACACGGGCGTGTCCAGAGCCGTGTCCTGTGAGTTCGACGAAATGATCTCGACGAAATACAATCGACGATCCTCGAGAGGCAAGTTGGTTGGGCACACGGCCTGTGACACGGGCGTGTCACATGGCTGTGTCCTTCTCGGGTTGTGGCCAGGTCTGCGTAGACAGATAAACACGGGCTGGACACGGGCGTATCCGAAGCTGTGTCTGGCATACGACCTGGGACACGAGCGTGTCTCATGGCCGTGTCCTGGTCTAGTTGAGTCGGTTCCTTTGCCGCTTAAGACACACGGCCTGTGACACAGGCGTGTCACAAACCGTGTTCAGCCCAGGAAATTCATTATTAGGGCGGATCGTGGCCGTTCATTTCCTTCAAATTGGATCCAATGGTCCAGAGGTCTTCCTGCTGTTATAAGGCCGAGAGTTGAAGGATAACTCTCATTTATCTTTGGTCATTCTCTTTCTAAAGAGAAAGAGAGAGGGGAGAGCAAGGAAGGAGGAAGGAAGAAGGAGGAATCCGGCTGCCGGAGGAGCTTCAGCGTTCCGAATCGAGAGTCGAGTTCAGATTTGTGGAGGCAAGGTCATTGTGGTGATTTCCATCCGGCTATATTTCCATGGATCCAAAGCGATCGTCAAGGGTAACGATCTCCTTGGACAAGTAAAGTTTTTCTTTATGCATGTGCATGGAATCCTCCACCAAGAGGTGAAAAGCGTAAGCGATTCCAGTGGGTTGATAGTTGATATCCCCGGTTGAGTCTGCATCTAGATCCGGAAATGTGTATTACGGAATAAGCATGTTGTGTGAAGCCCATCCGGACGGTTAATCTGGATTGGTGATGTTTATATTGCGATCCGGAGAAGTCTCCGTGTATGAAACGAGTATTGTACGGAGTTTGTGAGAGTACCTGTAATGGTGAATTCTCCCATATCTAGGAAGCTCTGGGTGAACTCCTTGTGTGGTGTGTGCTGCGTGAATTGTATGCTCTGCATGAGCTGTGTGCTGAATTGGAAAGCGGCTCTGCATGAGCTGTGTGCTTAATTAGAAAGTGGCTCTGCGTGAGCTGTGGATTGAACAGAAAAGGGAAAGCCGACCCGTACCTGCGTGGTGAGAGGTCGATTGGTGACAATGCAAATGGGGGGCTCCGGGCCTTCCCGGGTTGTTACACCACAGTGGTGGGTCGATCTGAAATGCTCAATGGTTGCCGTGAGGTGAATACCTCTGAGTGGGATGGGCGAGGATGTCTCCAACATGCGTGTTGTAGTAGATTAATGCCCATAGCCAACAAGTTAAGAACCTCTAATCGGTGGTGGTACTAAGGATGATTCGGTACACCGTAAACGTGCCCTGAGTGCACGGAGTGTCTGACACGAAGGCCGGCGTTTGTGATGATGTTGTGCGTGAGAGCACTTGTTGTGATATATATATACATGTTGTGATTGCAATGCATGCAAGGAAGGAACCACTGCCCCGGGTAAGGGGTAGGGTCGTTATAATTTGTCAGCTGAATGCTGACCGTTGCTTTGTTTATCACCCTTGGGGTGGATGTCCATATGGAGGTGCTGACGGGCTGAGTTGGATTGAGCGGGCTGAAGCCCTTGCTGCTGGTAGGCCCTTGAAGGCCGTGCGAATAACTATATTTTCATGTGTGGACGGTCTGCGTGCCGATGTATGAAATCACACCTGTAAAGAGAAACATGTAAGACCTTAAGGTCATGAGTGTTTGTGGTTGTATATATTCCTGGTGATATATATAAATGTGTTATTTATATATTTAATGGACATTCAATGTGATGAGTTCTTGCAAGTTAAAATCTTCCGCTAGAATGCTCTGAAGTTAGGATGCGTGTAGAAATAATTTTGATATTCATACATGATTCCGCCGTTTGTCTGTGAAATATGGCGCGGGGTCCCGACCGGATACTCTGTTATATTCCATGTGACGGATGGAGGCGTTACAGGATGGCTACTGGATCGGGTTGGGCGGCGGCAGTTCGGGTATAGGGCGGCCCAACGCTTCACACGAGGGGAGAGGGGTGGAGTCACACCACCGAGAGGAGATCACCGAAGTCACACCGACTGGATCCGGGAGCAACGCCTGGACGGGCGACGCGGCAACTGAATCGCACTAAGGCCGAACCCTAAGGGAAGAAGCCTGTTCACGGTTTTTTTTCTTTTCTGATCAATCCTCTTTCATTCCAATCAACACATATATATATATATAATGTTTAACATAAAAATTTAAATTAACTTAACTTTAACAAGCTGCTAATTACTAACTAACATTATTAAACATTAACTGAAATTAACTGCTGATTAGACTAACTAAATTGCACATATAATGGCCATCCAAGAGCTGTGCGGCCGCACGTGGCCGAGCGCGGAGGTTGTAGCGGCGAATATCTTTGTTATCTTGAATATTGCGGCAGTGCGACCACGAGCGGAGATTGTAGCGGCGAGTATCTTCAAACATTTGCGGGACGACGCCATCAATCCTCCCCTGGTCAAAACCACTCATCACCGGTGAGTGGTCACGACGATAGTGTTGGAGGACTGCAGCATCCAAGCGCTCCAAATAAGCCTCGGGAAGCCAAGAATCATCCAAAGCGGGGCGGTCACGCCAACGAACAAGATAGCGGTGAAGACCACCGCCTGCGGAGGTAACAATTTCATCGTCCAGAATCCTGTCAGGCTCAAAGGAGGTTTTGGAAAACCTTGGAAAAGCGTTAGCAAAATCAACATCCAGCATACCTTCGGTAGAAGCCGCAGTAGAGAGCGATCCAGGAATAATCTCACCCCCAACCCAGGAGTAGAAGTGGAAGAAGACGTGAATGAAGGGGAAGATATTTCAAATGGCGGAAAAACATATGACGTTAAATCCGAAACGTTGAAAATAGGGGATATACCCCAATCAGTGGGTAAATCCAGAAGATAAGCGTTGTCTCCTAATTTATTTGCAATTCGAAAAGAACCGGCTCTCCGATTAGCTAATTTTTTTACGGAGCCCGAAGGCAACCGTTCAGGGATGAGACGAACCAAAATCAAGTCATCAATGTTGAAGTGAGTTGCTCTTCGATGCAAATTTGCGTGCGCTTGATAAGACGCGTATTGAGTGGCCAACGTCTCTTGAATGTGTTTGTGCAATTCGCGAATATGTTGAGCGAACTCCTGTGCAAATTGACTTGACTTATACGATGGTGGTAAGGGAATCAAGTCAAGTGGCACGGGAGCCTTATAACTATGCACGACCTCGTTGGGGGACAAACTAGTAGATCTATTTTTGGAGTTGTTATAAGCTTATTGGGCGTGGGGAAGAAGTAAATCCCAAGTGCCCTTGTGATCACCCACAAGACACCTCAATAAGTTTCCCAAACTTCTGTTTACCACTTCTGTTTGGCCATCCGTTTGCGGATGATAGGCCGAAGAAAACAAAAGCTTGGTGCCCATTAACTTCCATAAAGTTTTCCAAAAATAACTAGTAAATTTAACGTCAACTAGTAAATTTAACGTCCCTATCAGTAACTATAGTTTTAGGGACGCCATGATGTCCGACAACTTCTTTAAAATATAACTTAGCGATATGAGACGCATCACTAGTTTTATCGCACGGAATAAAATATGCCATTTTTGAAAAACGATCTACCACCACTAGGAGAGAATTATGACGTCGAAAAGTGATCGGTAGACTCAAGATAAAATCCATACTAACGTCATTCCACGGGATGGACGGAATTGGGAGAGGTGTGTGTAGACCCGCATTAGTCTTATTTCCCTTGGCCAATTGGCAAACACGACAACTATTAATGATTTTACTACCAATGACTTGAGACCGGGCCAATAAAACTTGTCCTCGACCAGTGAGATAGTTTTGTCACGACCATAGTGACCACCACGGCCACCGCAATGCAACTCCCACACAATAAGGTGGCGCAAAGAAGATCGCGGGATACACAACTTCGCATGTTTAAATAGATAACCGTCCCTAATATAATATGCCAAAATAGTGGTTGGCGAATCGCCTTGAGCGGATAAATAAATATCTTTAAAATCAGGACACTGAACATACTAATCCTTGATCCTCTCAAACCCCGATAACTTTCACTTGTAATGTAGACAATAATAAAGATACACAGCTAAGGGCGTCAGCTACGCGGTTTAGGGTTCCCTTAAGATGTTTAATGAGAAAAGTATATTCTTGTAGATATGAAATCAATTTAGCATGACGTGGACTAATTTTACTTTGTGAGTTAACAAATCTCAACGCGTCATGATCCGAAAGGAGAACAAACTCCTTGGGGAGGAGATAGTGCCGCCAATGTTGGAGGCATCGAACTACTGCGTAGAATTCCCTATCATAATTTGAATAGTTTAACTTAGGGTCAGCAAGCTTCTCACTAAAATACCCAACCGGGTGGCCCTCTTGACTCAACACACCGCCAATGCCTACCCCAGATGCATCACAAGTCAACTCAAAAACCTTGCCAAAATCAGGTAATCGTAAAACAGGTGTTTCCGACATTCGGGTCTTTATAGTTTGAAATGCCTTAGTGGCCGACGCAGTCCATTTAAAATCTCCTTTCTTTAAACACTCCGTGATAGGCTCCATAATACTACTCAAGTCACGAATGAAGCGGCGGTAAAAAGTGGCAAGACCGTGAAAACTTCTCATTTCACGTAGGGTGGTGGGCTCGGGCCAATCTTTTATGGCTTGAACCTTCTTTAGATCAACAAGAATTCCTTTCAAACTCACAATATAACCAAGAAATTCTATGGAACTTACAGAAAACGTGCATTTTTTTATGTTAACAAATAATTTTTCCGACCTTAACGTAGTAAGGAGTACTCTTAAGTGAGATTCATGATCACTCGGAGAAGTGCTTAAAATCAAGATGTCATCAAAATATACCACAATAAATTTGTCCATGAAGGGTTGTAGCACATGAGTCATCGTCCTTAAGAAAGTGCTTGGAGCATTAGATAGTTCAAACGACATTACTAGCCATTCATACAACCCATCTTTTGATTTAAAAGCCGTCTTCCATTCATCCCCCTCTTTAATTCGGATTTGGTGATAGTCACTCCTAAGATCCAGCTTGGAGAAAATTGTGGCCCCCGCTAACATGTCAAGTAAATCATCTAAACGAGAGATGCGAAACCTATATTTAACAATGATCTTGTTTATAGCTCTACTATCTACGCACATCCTCCACGTTCCGTCTTTCTTTGGGGCTAATAGGACGAGAACGACACACGGGCTCTTGCTATGCCGAATGAGTCCCTTAGATAATAAATCTGAAATTTGTGTTTGTAATTCAAGATGTGCGGATGGGTTCAACCTATAGTGAGGAATATTGGGCAAAGAGGAACCCGAGATGAAATCTATCGCATTTGGATATCGCGCATGAGAGGTAACATGGAAGGTAACTCATTCAGATAGACATCTTTGAATTCTTCTAAAAGTTTCCTCAACGCTACAGGTAACTCGTCCAAAGTAGAGACTTCATCCTTAGTTTGCAAACAAACCAACACATATAATATTCGACTCAAAAAGGAATCTCTAGCAAACTCTTTCTTGCCGATCAAACTCAAAGTCTTATTCTCTACCGGGATGACCGTGTCTTTGGAAGGAACAGTGGGGTCCTTAGGTGGGTTGTGCTTAAGAGTGATCTTTTTCCCATTAAATTTAAATTCATAGATGTTGGCACGTCTCTAATGCGTAACATCGTTTTCAAAAATCCATGGACGACCCAACAACACGTGGCAAACATCCATTGGGATAACGTCACACCAAACTTGTTCTGAATAAGATTTGATGATAAGAGGAACTAGGCAACGCTTAGTGATCGAAAGGGAGGTTTTGTTAACCCACGCGACGTGATAGGGATGTGGGTGTTGGTCGGCGGATAACGACATACGTGTAGCCGCCTTCTCTGAAATGACATTCATACAACTGCCGTTGTCTATAATCAACTTGCATAGCTTCTCACCGCTCTTAAAAACCAATGAGAAGATGTTGGTGCGGTGCCAGTCATCCGTAACACGTGGGGTTGACAAGATACAACGCATCACCATCATGTTATTGTCCTCTTCCATGTCACTAGGGAATCCGTCGGGTTCCGACTCATCCGTAGCCTCGTAGATAAACTCGGGTGTTTCACTAGTAGGCTCGACGACGGCCAAGGTCTTCGTCTTGGTTGGGCATTCAACGGCGTACTGTCTGGTTACCCCGCAAGCATAACAAGTGGCATTAGTCTTACTAGTCTTGCCTACGGGAATGCGTTCCCCTAGGGGGTTCTTAGCGTCCCTAGCCGTAATAACGATGTTAGAGGAGTGCTTAGTTTTAAATTTTCCCTTGTCCTTATTGGTAGAGGCTGAAGAGCTAAATGTAGCTTTGCTTTTATAGGAGTTGTGTTTAGGTTTGGACTTAGCGGCTAAGTGCTTTTCAATATCTAGGGTGGCGTTGAAGGTGGTGCTCAAATCGGTGTGACCGTAGCGTAAGAGCTTCTTTTGGATATCGTAACTAAGGCCCTTACGGAACCTAGATAGTGTGACTTCCGACATCTCTTGGACCTCACATCAGACCATCTTATCCTTAAGATCTCCCATATAGTCGGCTACGGACCTATCGCCTTGCCGAAGGGTGGCTAACTCATCGAACATTTGGGTGCGATGATAGGCGGGAACGTATTGATCCTTGAGAAGATTTTTCATAACATGCCAACCGATAGGGGGAACACCATTCTCAGCTCCGAAACGTCGCTCCTCATTTAACCAAAATACTTTGGCTCGTCCCGTTAACTTCATCCTAGCCACTTGAACTTTCTGTGGGTCCACTAGGTGATCCCATTCAAAATAGCACTCCATATCCATAACTCAGTTTAGAAAAATTTGCGGTTCTCTTAAGCCGTCGTAGGTGGGGGCATTAATTTTAATGGAGCGTAGTAAGGTCGACGTCTCGTTCAGGGCGTCGAGCTTGTGGACGAGCACGTGGAGACAAATCATCGTGGTCGTCATCCTCGTGGTGGTGGTGACGGTTGGGTGACCTATGACCTCTAGGTGGTGAGGGAGCTCGGTTGGCCAAAAGTTGGGCCATCATTCCCTGGAGTTCCCCCAGTTGTTGATTCATCTCAAAGCGAAGTTCATCAACCGAAGTGGGGTTTTGATTTGGGTGTCGTTCTTCGGCCATACTCGACGAGGATGTGTGATACTCATGACCGGAGTTGGTGTGATACTCGTGTCTGGATCTAGTGGGCATACAATGGATGAGAAAATAATTTTTTTTTATTTTGTAGGAAAATAATTTTTTTTTGCACAAGTGAGACCTAGCGTGAAATAGTGCGGACCGGGGCCAAGTTAAAAAATTGGCCAACTTCCCTCTGATACCAAATTGATGCAGGCTAGTCCCACCGACGCGACTTAGATGATCGGAAACCTCATAACGTGCTCTTTCACGCGACTAAGCCGTAACTACACCGAATTGCTTTGTTATCAATCGCACGCCAACTCGAAGGATCGCCAATCCTCTAGAGATTAAATAAGGGTTATTTGCCAATATTTGCTCAAGCGAAATGAACCTACACAATCCGAACGATTGTGTTGTACCAAAAGAGATCTACCAAAAATAAATCGATGTTCAAGGTGGTTGATCTCTCCCAACAAAAGGAAAAAAGCAACGGAAAATCAAATCCGGAGAACGCCAAATAAATCAAGAGTTTCATAATGCATAATCCGGAGAAAACCACAATGCAATCTCGATTTCAAATTTAACGCCACCGTTTTTCTTCACAAGAAATATTACGGAATGAATCACACACAAGAAGAGGAAGGGAAGTCGTTACCCACACTCGAGGAGATAGCCACGAAGCGAATCGCTCTACTATGGTTCCACCGGAGACACGCCGAGCGGTTGAGTTCCTAGCCAACACTTCAACGAAGTCGCACTGTGGATCTCCCAACGGCGGAGCAGCAAAGCCGAAGCCAAGAGGGTCGGCCGGGTGTCGGCAAGGAGGACGACTTCTGGATCAGGTTGGGCGGCGGCAGTTCGGGTAGAGGGCAGCCCAACGCTTCACATGAGGGGAGAGGGGTGGAGTCACACCACCGAGAGATCACCGGAGTCACACCGACTGGATCCAGGAGCAACGCCTGGACGGGCGGCGCGACAGCTGAATCGCACTAAGGCCGAACCCTAGGGGAAGAAGCGTGTTCATGGTTTTTTTTCTTTTCTGATCAATCCTCTTTCATTCCAATCAACATATATATATATATATATATATATATATATAATGTTTTACATAAATATTAAAATTAACTTAACTTTAACAAGCTGCTAATTACTAACTAACAGTAATAAACATTAACTGAAATTAACTGCAGATTAGACTAACTAAATAGCACATATAATGGCCATCCAAGAGCTATGCGGCCGCACGTGGCCGAGCGCGGAGGTCGTAGCGGCGAATATCTTTGTTATCTTGAATATTGCGGCGACGCGGCCGCAAGCGGAGATTGTAGCGGCGGGTATCTTCAAACATTTGCGGGACGACGCCATCACCAAGTGGTGCGATTTAGAGAATGCATGTATTGACTGATAACTCCAACACCATAAGAGATATCTGAGCGAGTATGAGATAGGTAGATGAGCATCCCTACTAGCCATTAAAAACCATTGATATCTGCAACAACTTCTCCACCATTCCTCCTCAATATGTAGTTGAATTCAATAGGATGTTTGTAGGTCTACACCCGCTCATTCCTGTTGTTTTCAGTAGGTCTAGGATGTACTTTCTCTGGGCGATAAAGTTGTCATGCTTGGATCTTGCAACTTCAATGCCAAGGAAGTACTTGAGTTTCCCGAGATCCTTCGCGTCAAATTCACTGACCAATCTTGTCTTCAGGTTTTTGATCTCCGTGTCATCTCTAGTTATGACAGTATCATCCATATAGACAATCAACGCAGTCGGTTTTCCTTGTTCGTGTTTTACAGACAAACTATGATCGACATTGTTCTGAATATGCCCAAATGTCATCATGGCTCTTTGGAACCTTCTAAACCATGCCCTCAGAGATTGTTTAAGGCCATATAAAGCCTTTTTCAGTCTGCATATTTTTCCTTCAGATCTTTCAAAGGCAAGACCTGTAGGTAAAAACCTATAAACTTCCTCCTCCAAATCCCCATGGAGGAAGAAATTCTTCACATCCAACTGGCTAAGTGCAGGCCGCAAAAGAGAGCAAAATCCTGATGGAATTCATCTTTGCTTTGGGAGCAAAGTGTTATGGGATGGTCCGCTCTTTCACACTAGACCAACATCTATTATTCCTAGCGCCGGTGGAGCCCTCCCAATAACTGGCTTGCAGGCCGCACACCCCAACCCTTTTCCGCACGTGTTCTCGGTGTGGCGGGTTGAGGCCGGGGCTCCATCCGCGAATCAGTTGGTGATGTGAGCTAGCGTTAAGAGCTTACATAAGGAGGTCTGGGGATCGAGCCCTGACCTTAACAACCTGCCACACCGGGAACACATGCGGAAAGGGGTTGGGGTATGCAGCTCACGAGCCTGCTATTGAGAGGGCTCGGCCGGCGCTGGGAATAACAGATGCTGGCCCACTATGGAGGGGCGACTAGTAGCAGATTGAGCACCTGGGGGGCCCTAGTGGGCATAGGAGGAGGACAAAGTAGAGGGCTCAGAAGGTTGGTCATGCATCAGACATCGGAAGACAATAATCTCGTCCGAAGAGAGAGCAGAGGTAGCAACAGGAGGAATATCTTCTGAAGCATCTGAGAGATGAGCTGAGCGTGACAGAGGAGGACGGACTTAAGAGCGATCATTTCCACGACCACCAAAAGAAGCAAGAATCCCACGCCCCCACCCCCACCCCCACCCCCACCCCTGAAAGGAGGAAAACCATGAAGCTTGGATTAAGTATCCTTGGTATGACGAGTTTTCCCACAATAATCACACATTAGATGATCTTTCTCACCAAAGCGGGCCTGTAGTCACAAGATGGACGACAACCAGGGCTAAAGTGGTTCGCAAGTGCAGAGCCCTCCGAGGCGAAGTCGGTATTTAGAGTCTGACGGTGATCAAATTCTTGCTGAACAAGACTGCAAACTTCCGACAGAGAGGGAAGAGGAGGCCGCCCAAGAATCTGAACAATTATAGAATCAAAAACTCAATGCAGACAATGGAGAAACTCGAAGTTCTTGTTGTGTTCTTCTCAAGCCCGACCAAGTACTTCATCCTCAGGGGAGACTTGTGTGAGAGCATCAAAGTGATCGTACTTTTGGTAGAGTTGAGTAAACTCTAGGTAATTGGAGTAAGGAGAACGATCCCCTTGCCTCAAGAGGAAATTCCGCCGGTGTAGTTGAAAAATCTGTACAGCATTGCCACGGCAGGAATATGTAACCTCATCACGCTTCCAAATATCTACGGCAGTGTCCAGGAACAGATAATTCCGAGCTACGCATTCCTGCATGGAATTGAGAAGTCACAACTTCACCAAGGAGTTTTCCGACTCCCATTGAGACCACTCAGGAGAACTCTGAGCAAGAGCCTTCGTAGTGCCGGTAACATATCCAAAGATACAACGGCTCTTCAAGGTAAGAGTAATGGAATGAGCCCACGGGAGATAATTCGCGCCATCAAGTTTCATGGTAGTAATTTGAGGAGACCCATGGTCCTGGAGAGTTTGACTGGAGCCCAATGTCGACATCGAGGAGGACTTAACACATCCATCAGAGTACATATTCAGAGAATCAACACTCCCTTCCATTGCAACCCGAGGAGAGAAACAACGGGAACAACCAATTGGAAGAAAGGGGTGCAACCCTAGTAACTTCTCATAGAAAGAGTAGAACTCAGACGTTCCCGACGAAGAAGTCTAGCCAAGTGCACAAGGAGAAGAGCAATGGGGGGGGGGGGTGCATCCCCTCAAACAAAATAGACATCATACACGAGGAAGAGATCCTTACTGCCCCATATTTCCTGGATCCAAAAGAAGACCAACAACGGAAGAGGAATGAGCGGATGTTTTGTGGAGGAAAGTAGCTTCCTTACTGTTGCTGGGTGCTGAGCGGAAGACGCGGCGCTGAAGGAATCGGAGGACGCGATGCTGAACGAAGACGCGACACTGGCTGCGAAGCGGAAGCTGTGCGGAAGCGGAAGGAAGCGACGTTGCAGAATACATGACGCAACTCTGTGGAAAACGCTGCTGAAGATGTGAGCGGCGAGCGTCACAACGGGAGATCTAGGACGGGAGAAAGCTGCGAACGACCAGGCGTGCACGATTAGGGGTTTCCCGGCTCTGATACCATGTTGGAAGTCGGGAAAAGCAAAAGCAGCAATAACCGTGTCACCTTCTTTATATATATATGAGTGAGTAAATACAGGAAAAATAAAACCAAAAATATAACTGTACACACTAGCAATATTGTTTAGACCCTTCATTCATTTTCTGTTCAAACCACCTAAGTCTTCGTTATTAGTGTTGTCTCATTCTTACCTTTATTTTAAAATAGTTATGTAATCATTTTTAATTATCTCAAATTTAAATAACTTAATGGGGATATTATTTTGATTAACCTGCAAAATGAAGATATGACATGCAAATAACTACTGTTCAGTTATACTGCTGTTGATTCCAATTGAAACATTTCTTAATGCATCAGTTTGTAATATTGATGGCTATACCACTAGTAGACTGTGAAAAGTTGTTTGGTTTATTGGTCCCTGTTTTACATTGTCTTATCTTGTAGTATCCGTGCAAGTTCTTATGTTGTGTTTTTAGCTATAAATATATAGTCTGGGAGTATTTAGGTTGTCCAAAGAGATTCTTAGCTTTCATGGATCCAAATTGCAGTAATGGACTTGATATTTTATGGCCATATTGTTTTTGAGGTTTTCTAACCATGAAATTAGTTTCATTATATATTATGATTGTTTGTCATGCATATTGAAATTTTCCAAATGTATGCCTTTACAAATTTTCAATTGCTATTTTTGGCATTTTCTTCTAGGTGGGTATAATAATGTATCTGCCTACTATGGATGCTCGTCAGAGGAAGGAGATTACCGAAGAATTCTTCCTTTACAGAGATCTGACACGAATTCATTTGTGGGATAAATATTCTGCTTATGAGCACTGGGCGAAAGTTGAGGTATTGATCTTTCACTTCGATATGCCTACAAGCTTTTGAGTTTTAACAAATAGTTGCATCAACTTTATCTCCTGTATTGAATAATTTGTCTACCTTCCACCTTTTAGTTATTGACATGTCTTCCTTGCTATTCATCTGATCGGTCTGCTAAAGTTGCAAAATTTAGTCGTACCTTTAATGGTTAACCATTTCCTTTAGGGCTAATGTTAACAAATTAAAACTTGACCAAAACAATTGAAATGTTGAGTACGAATATTAACGCCAACATGCGAGATGCAGGACAAGTAATGAACAACTTACGCATGAGTTGTAATACAATTGAGGCCACCATGCATTAAGAGCGAGCACCTCCTCCGATAGTAGAAATAAATCCTAACCCTAGACGTCTAGATCCTGTATATCCCGAACCTGAACATCGTAACCAGCTTCGTTGGGATATGAGAGTCAAGTTAGATGTAGGAGACTTCGTTGGACATTTATAACCCGAGATGTGTCTAGATTGGTGTGGTCGAATGTTGCATTTCATGAACCGGAAGCAGATGCCTCTAAATAGGCAAGTTGAATATGCAACGCTTAGGTTGAAGGACCCGCATTGATTTGGTGGGGACAATTAGAGTGCACGCGATTTAACCTTGGAATCCCCCCATCACTACATGGGTGGAGTTCAAGTCTCAACATAGGAAGCGATATGTTCCCTCTGATTATCTCCAAACCCTACATTGTAGATTCCATAATCTACGACAGGAGAAGTCAACGGTGTACGAATACATCGATGAATTCCTCGCCCTTCAGTCATGAATCGACCTTCGTGTGGACAATGTCATGGACATATCTGGTTACCTAAATGGGTTATGCTATTCTATCCGCGATCAACTAGAGTTGCACGACTATTTGATGCAGGACAGTTAAATCAAGATAGTGGAAAGTTGACGTCGACACACATGATTATACCGACCTTCAAATTAAATCCGTATTTCTATTTAATTATGTATTTTATTTTGAGCATACTTATGAGCTCACTCGCATTTTAAGTCTTATGTATTTTGGGCTATTACTTATGTAATTTAGACTTTACATACTGTAGGATATATTATAGATCTTAAGCAAGCCAACCCCAATACCATCTAAACCAAACATAACTTAGGCCACATGTTAAACCACCCCTTTTCACACATAAACCAGCTTTTTTTCTTTATATCATGATGACCATCATAAACCACCCCATTTTCACACATAAACTATTTAAATTTTAACATGTCATTAATGACCACCATAAATCACCCTCTTTTTACACATAAATTACTTTATTTTTTACATGTCATTATTAACCACCTCTTTTCACACATAAATCACTTTTTTTCTTCATGTCATTAATAGCCACCATAATCTCTCTTTTCACACATAAGCCACCTTATTTTCTTCATCATTCAAACATGTGACTAAAGACCATCATAATGATTGCCCAACCTCCAACCAAACACATGGACTCCAAAGACATTCCCTCTTCACCTTTCATGTCTCTTAAGATATATAAATAGGCATGAATGCTCTTATTGTACTCATTCTTTGAATGAATGAAAATTGTGATTGTTAGCTATTGATACATTGTTACTCTTTGTACTTTTTCCCTCTGAGTGAAGGACTACTGAGAGTGAGATTGTACGACCTATGTAAAAGGACTTTCAAGGAAGGAGTAGGCAACGACCCGACGAAGGACTGTCTGATCGGTACTAGCTCGAGTTATCCCCTCAACCAAAAATACAATAGTAGTTTGGCTTTGGTATTTCTCTTTCAAAGCCTTAGTATTATTTTTCTACATGATTGTTAAGATTGGACATTATCAGTTAGCAACTCATCGCACGACACCAAATTGTTGACGATTACATTTCCGTCTTGCTAGTTGTTTTAATGTCAACTTTCGTATGACTTAAGTGTTTAACATAAAAGAACTTTGAATCTCCAAAATAAATCAAATTTCAACATAGATCACATCATAAACCCCTAACATACATCACTATCACCGCTTATGCGAATTCTTTAGTAAAACCCGTAGAGTGGAGTCCTTTTAAAAGCAGACATCCGGATTTAGGTCTACTGATCAACCACCACCGAGCATCACCACTGCCCCCACTGCCCCCACTGCTAGGATCTTAGACTCCCCTCGCCCTCCCATCACTACTGGTACCCCGACTCCACCCACTGACCCCTCTTGGTAAGGAGATCATTAGGTTTAAACCCAACACTGGAGCATTTTGTTGCTTCAAGTACATGGAGCTGAGACACAAATCGTCTGAGTGCTCACGACGCCACTTTGTCGCTACTATTAATTTTACTGACAGACATGCGCCTGAGTATGGAGTTTATATTAGTGACTCCAATCCCGAGCCTGAGCTTGAACCCGAGTCTGAGAATGTATTAGAAGTAGAAGTCGAACACGCTAATCACTTAGTCTGTCATACGTTATAAACGGATTATCCCGAGCGATCCCACTGAGGATGGCCATAAGAGACACGATATTTTCCGCACTACTTTATGCATCCAGGTACAATTTTGTTCTATTATCATCGATATAGGTAGTATGAAGAACTTCTCTCAACGTATGGTAGACACATTATGGATTGAGATGCACCTGTTAGAGCAACCCCTATAACTTATCTGGAGTTAATAGTCAATTGATTATATCCGTTACTTACCACTATGTAGTAGAGTTTTTGATAGGGAGCACATATCAGGATAGAGTGCTATGTCACGTCGCCGCCATGGATATATGCCACATACTATTATAACGATCTTGGTAGTACGACCGACACGCCATGCATCATGACACGAGAAACTCTCATTCCTTCGAGCACCATGAGCACAACGCTCTTCCCCAAAAGAATTGCCTTATTCCATGTGCAACCGAGAGAATCTCTTCATCATCTAGTTCATCTCCTGGTGACTCGACCACGTTATTACTTACCACACTCTCGCCTGAACCCCCACCCCATAAAATAAGTCACAATCTAGATGTGCCACTCACCGCACATGACCTAGGGTCAATCCCACATTTGTCTGCTTCTGAAGTGTCACTTGGTATTTCTCTATTTTCTCATACTACATTTGATGACCACTTATTTCACACACCTCACTATGTTGTTTTCACTTTTGAAGATCATGCTTTTATTTTACCACGTTATCTTTAGGGTATGTGCGTACATGTTGAGTTGTATAAATATATTAGATGTTGTATGGAGTATTTTTGAATAACATTGGGGGTCGACTAGTAACCAATCTTGAGTTTAGTGGTGATTATCACTCTCATACCGATAGACAGACAGAGGTAGTTAACAGGAGTTTGGGGGATCTTATTAGGAGTTTAACTTGAGAATATCTAAAGCAATGTGATCTTATACTTCCGCAAGCTAAAATTGCATTTAATAATTTTAATAACTGCTTCAGTAATCAATCTCCTTTCAAAGTTGTTTATGGATTCTTCATCCCACTTTTGCTTGATCGCCACTCTCTACCATCTCATGAATGTATTTTCTTCGAGGCGCAAGCTCACATTGAGAATTTAAAAGAATTGCATAAATACATTGCTAATAAATCACGAGCGACTCTTGAAAATTTTAAATCCAAGATTGAACATCATCGTCGAGATTTATACTTTTCAAAAGGAGATTGTGTGTTTGCTTATTTCAAGAAGCAGAGACATACTATTGAGATATTTCATTGGCTACTTCAAAGGAAGTTTGATCCATTTTAGGTTCGAAAGCACATAGGCGAGAACGCCTACCTCTTAGATTTGCTCGTAGGATTTGATACTTCATCGATATTTAATATGGCTGTTCGGACACTATTCTGTGTCGAGCCACCTAGTTCTAGCCCAGTCCACGCATTACATCGGCGACATACCACCCGACTCAGCACCAAAGTCGACGTCTGCTGCAAAGTTGCAGTGACAACACCCATATCTTGTTGTTACCGACCATTGCAAAATCTCATCGGGGATCGAGTTTTGTCAACACCACGTGAATTGATGCATCCTTCGTCGCATCCGACGACACGTGACACTGTCATGCAGTGGTTACTTTTATTTTCCATATTATGTATTTTCTTTCTCTCGCTATTTTGAATTTCCGGCTCACCGGTTTGACCGCCCGGTGAGACTATGAATAAATGATCCGGTAATTTCGAATAACGAGGACATAAAAATCAATCCCTAGGTAATTAAAGACATAGTTTAAGAAGAGAATAACGTAATTTTAAATTCCAATGACGATAAATTGGAAGAACTAAGTGAGAATAAAATAAACATCGGATTTTATCTTTTGAAGTTTAGGAAAGTAATTGAGCAAGAGATTATGGAATTTTTTTTTTGATCCTAACTAAATAGACCTTCAGCCATGAAGATGGAAACCTGGGTCAAGACAGAGGAACAAAACCTAGTTTTGTTTCCTATATTATACCGCAAATTGTTGTTGCTGTTCTCATATTCCTCATTCGCACAGAGTTGATCTCCTTCAACTCCACCAAGCATGCTGTCGCGTGTTCTTCAGCCACACAGGGTCCGACCTCCTTTGAATCCAAAGAAGCCTCTTAACTGCTTCCTGACGACGCTCAAGACTCCAGGCGACGCGGCACACGAGCTCTGCCGCCGTTGCCATCGACGAATCAACTGGATCGTACTCTGCCCTCCGTATTTACCGTCGTCTAGGGTCGTCAAAATCCTTCCGCCGCCAGAGGTTGCTGTCGACATTAGCTATTAAACCAGAGACCCGATCTCTCTGCTAGTGGCTTCTTCACCCAAAACTTTATCGCCAACCCCGCCCCTCCCGACTGTCCGACATCTCGAGTCATCTCGACGAATGTGTCTTGAGCAAATTCCATATGTTCTGGGTCTACCGATTGCGACTGTTATATCTGTTTATTCTTTTGGGTATAAATAGAAGATGTCTTAGGTTTTTCCAAATTGCACTGTGCTAAGCCTGAGAGGATCACAAAGAGCCGACGGAAATCGTTTTCGGAAGTTCCGATCCCGTCGCTCG
The DNA here is from genome assembly GCA_039513925.1 of Platanthera zijinensis. Taxonomy (NCBI): domain Eukaryota; kingdom Viridiplantae; phylum Streptophyta; class Magnoliopsida; order Asparagales; family Orchidaceae; genus Platanthera; species Platanthera zijinensis. Next base: position 135,989,935 of record CM077080.1, on the reverse strand, counting down.
TCGCTGCCGCCTCTTCTAGAGCAGATCTAGCACTCTGTAAAGACGCATAGTGCTTTCCGTTCTCCTTCCTGGATTTTGTTTGACGAAATGCCGACGTTATCCCATTCGTGTGGATCACTGTAGAGCCGTAGATTTGTTCTTGCGTGGACTCACTGGCCGGTCAAAAACCTACATTTTGGAGCATCTTGGTTGAGTGCCGACTCAATCCCGCTATGATATACTTTTATCTACGTTGTTTTACTTCTTGATCAATGTTCATCGCAAGATCCATTTCTCTTTGGGTTTTCTTGATTCTTTATTCTGCTGCGCACATGTGATGTGCCTCTCATAGGAACCCAACACTATTAGGGGACTCCAATGGTACTCATGATCGACCGCAGTGTGAGCCACAACTTTGTCTCCGTGGACTTTGTGACACGTTTGTACCTCGTAACCGACTCTCCCACGACTTTCCTAGTATACCTCGGGGACGTACGACAGTCCCGAACATAGAGTCTTTGTCGCGTCCTGCTGCTCCATCCTGCAGGTGTCAGATTATAGTGCAACCACGAACTTTTTCGTCTTTCTACTAGGTGGGATGGACGCCATTCTCGGCATGGCATGGTTGCAAACTTTGGGAGACATTCAACACAATTAGGCCTTCATGCGGATGACATTTTAGTCGGCCCACCACACCTGCACACTTGTGGGGGGAGGAAGCACTCCAGAATGTTGTCATCACCCTCATGCGGCACATCGTATTCACGTAGTGTAATTTCAGGTCCTACTATGATACCTCACTCTGACAACAGATGACATCTTCATGCTAGCCCGACTTCCACCGACGCCTATGTTTTCTCACCCGTTGGAGCAGTTTGCCTCCGTCTTTACTCCCATCTTGTGTCTTCCACCAGAACGCCCCACCGACCACCAGATTCTTCTTCAGGACAATACTCATGCAATTTTTGTTCATCTGTACCATTACGACCATGCCCAAATGGACGAGAAAGAGCGGTTTGTGTTTTATATACTGACGGTCGGTCTAATCCGCCCCAATGCTAGTCCCTTCTCGAGCCCGATCCTCCATTTACAGAAGAAGGATGAGAACTCACATTTTGTGTTGACTATCAATCCCTTAACAAAGCCACCATATTTGACAAATATCACATTCCTGTCATCCAGGAGCTCCTGGACAAGTTGTGTGGTGCCACTTCTCCAAGATCGACCTCCGATTCAGGTACCATCATATCCGGGTGTGCGCACCGGACATTCATAAGACCGCTTTTCGTACACATGACAACCACTATGAGTTCTTGATCATGCTTTTTGGCCTCTCCAATGAACTAGCAACTTTTCAGGCGATCATGAACGATATCTTTTGTCTGGTTTTCCGTAAGTATGTTCTAGTGTTTTTTCATGACATACATATGTACAGTCTGACTTGAAAGACAAGCGCCACTTGGAGCTCACCTTGGCGACGCTTTACTGTCATTCCTTAGTGGCCAACATGAAGAGGTGCACGTTTGGACAACGTGCAATCTCTTAACTAGGCCATATAGTGTCGGCCTAGGGGGTGACCATGGACCCCGACAAGGTCGCATCGGTCCTACAATGGACATTGCCACGAGCCTACGGGATGTTCGTGCCTTCCTTTGTCTGACTGGATACTACTGCCGTCTCATTGTGATTATGACAAGTTGTCCCTTCCTCTTATGCGATTGCTCTGCAAGATGTTCGATCCCACCTTCCTTTGGCCCACAGAGGAAGCTGCTGCATTCAAAGTCTTACAATGGGCCGTGGTGACGGCCCCAATCCTTGCTATGCCGATTTTTTCTCAGATCTTCGCGGTGCAGTGCGAAGCATTAGGCAATGACGTCGTGGTTATTTTCATACACGTCGGTCATCCGATAACCTATTTCAGCAAGTCTTTCTCCCCGACCATCTGTTCCCGCTCCGCCTATGGAACTGAGCTGATGACACTCATTTTCGCAGTTCAGCACTGGCGACCTTACTTGTTAAGGCGGCCCTTCATCGTGCAGACGAACCACCATAGCTTGCGGTACCTCAGCCAAAAGATGACTACTCCCTCACAACAAGTTTGGATGACGATACTATTGGGGCACGATTTTACCATTGATTTCCGTTACGACAAGACGAACTTGGCGGCGGACACGCTATAGCTCCAACCGGGTGTCGCCGAGTTTACCGCGCTATATCCCGCTGCGTCTGGTAGGAGGCAGACACTCTACAGTCCTGGCCGATCTGATGCTTCAGATGCTCAATGATCGTCTACGGGCGGATGGTTCTTTCTGCCCTCCATATACTCTCGTTGGGGGTCGGTTACTATACTGGGGCCGCATGCTCTTCTCGGCCTCAACCGCTAGCATTCTGCGCCTCCTCGCTGAATATCATGCCACGCTATCTACCGTACACACAAGAGCGTTCCACATATACCACCAAATTGCGGCCACACTATTGGAAGGGTATGATATGCCATGTAGAATACTATGCGACCTCCTATTTTACTTGCCAACGCTTCAAGTGCGAAGCTACCTTTTCGGGGAGGCCTCTTGCAGCCCTTACCCGTACCCAAGCTCATTTTGGAGGACTTGACGATGGGTTTCATCATGCGCCTTCCCCCCTGTCGGGGTACTACTGCATCTTCGTAATTCTTGACTATCTCCCCAAGTATGATCATTTCCTTCCTTTTTGACACCCCTTCACGACGTCGAGGGTGGCCGAAGCTTTTATCACCGGGGTGGTACGCCTTCACAATTTTCCTTGATCAATTGCTAGTGATCGCAACCCGATATTCATGAGCGATTTTTGGCAAGAGTTGTTCAAATTGCAAGGGACACAACTTCAGATGAGTTCAGCGCACCATCCACAGACGGACGTCCAGTCTGAGGTTCTGAATCACTATTTGGAGACATATTTACTCTATTTTAGTTTGGACCTGCCGCGTGATTAGAGGAAGGGTTGGGATGGGCGGAGTTTTTGTACAACATCTCCTTCCACCACTCTGCCAGCATGACTCTGTTTCAGGTTATCTATGGTCGCTCGCCGCTCGCCGTCATACCACATCTTCTCAGAGTGTGTCATGTAGAGGCAGTACGAGAGACACTCATGGTACATGATGAAACCCTTCGAATTTTGAAGACCCACCTCTCCGCCGCTCAGCAGAAGATGCTCCATCAAGCCAACGAATACCGCTGATACGTCCAGTTTCAGGTGGATTATTTTTTTGTCAAACTCCGACCGTATCGTCAGTCCTCGGTGGCTCATTGCATCCATCTAAAATTGTCCGCCTTCTTTTAATGTTCCTTTTGAGGCGGTCGCTCGCATTAGCGAGTTGGCGTACTATCTCCGCCTTCGACTTACTGTCGAGTCCACCTAGTTTTTCTCGTATCTCAGCTCAAACGGGTGGTGAGTGACCACGTGGTCAAGAAGACTTTGCCCCAAATCTCGGTTTGGATGGCTCCATTCTCTACTTTCCTGAGACCATCCTGGACTGCAAGATGGAGGCGACGACCGATCGGGAGCAAGTGTTGGTGGCTTGACAAGTATGACCCCCCTCCGACGTGGCTTGGTTGGATCACGATGACTTCTGCGATCAGTTTCCAGAGTTTTGCCTTCAGGATGACAAATTTTCTAGACAGTAATATGTTGCGGAGCTGGACGGAGCGGGTCCTGAAAGCACTAACACGACTTAACGAGTCTATTCGTGGAGGAAGCCGATCAAATCATAAGCCTATTGATGTTATGTTTTAAATGTTTAAATTGTCATATTTACATGTTTTCCAACTTACCCTATATATATATATATATATATATATATATATATATATATATATATATATATATATATATATATATAGGGTAAGTTGGAAAACCGCGTCACGCGGATATAGGAATTATACGCGCCCAGGGCCCTGTCGTTGGATTTTTAATCCAACGGTTAATAAAAAAAAATTATTAATCGCATGATAGCGGCGCACTGCTTCCCGCATGACAGTGGGGTGACCGGCGAGCCATTGCCGTCGAACACCCCTTTGTAAAAAAAATTGCAACATTACAACACGGCGGCCGACGGCTGCTGGCTCGCCGGCCACCGACCGTCCTGGGCTCGCTGGCGTGGCCACCCTGTTGTGAAGCACAAACAAGTGCGCGGAAAATTGAAAATATGCGTTACGCGTATTTTCATTTTTTCGGTATATATATATATCCCAATCTCTTGTATTATGTTTTATCTTGGATTTAGTATTTTGAATTGAATGGAGTCTTGCTAAGTGGAGTTTCTTTGTGGATTATCTGCATTTCTGCCCCCACTCTTCCGATAATTCTAGGGGTATCATAGGACCTTCACAAAATGAATCTCTCTGTTTCCGAGCTTCTGGATTTTTGAGTCCACAATCTTGACTGACTTAATTTTGATACTAAGATTGGACTCAGCTAATGCATCCTCAATATTGATCACCTGATTGGGGTCTTTGAATACTTTCTTCAAATAGGAGACATGGAAATAATCATGCAGACCACTCATCTCTTCAGGTTAGGCCAACGTGTATGCATCCTCACCAATATGTTCAAGCACATTGAATGGACTAACGAACCTATGACTCAATTTCTTCACCCGCCTAAGTTTAAAAGCACACTTAGTAGGATAGACTTATGGTAAACAAATTCTCCAATACTAAAAATTCACTGTTATGTACCTCTAATCATAACACTTGACTCATTTTTATGATCTTTCTTCATACGACCCTTAATGAAGTTGCCTCAATAGGTGGACTTGTTAATCCATGATTCTTTATTTAACGTCTTTTCTTCATTCTTTGCCCATTAAAAGGGGTTTGCAAACATGACTTCTACCGTACAGGTCCTCAAAGGTGACACCAATACTTGCCTAGAAACTATTACTATTGAAATGTTCTACCAACTTACATAGTTTCTTCACTTACCTTGAAAGTATAAAATGCATATCTTCAACATATTTCCTATGATTCTATTGATACGCTCTATTTATATATGTATCTATCTGAGAATGTAAGATTAAGCCAAGCTTTAACCTTGTACCAAGCGCTTTAGTTCATGTCTCCAATCTTTAGAGGTGAATCTACCACCTTTGTCAAAAATGATAACCTTCAAAAATAGTGAAGCACTACCTTATCAACATATATATTGTCTAACTTTGTAGCTTGATCCACTTTTCTATTAGAACAAGAAATGAAACATGCAGTCCCTTGTCTAATCCATACAACAACATTCCCTTGTTCTATTTTCGCATATCATGATGAATCTTATTGACATGTTCTCAACTTTAATTAGAGGATGTGATGTGATTGTAATTTACCTCCCGACATTTAACATCTTATCTTCATTAATTTGCATATTTCACTTGCTTCTACAACATCTTCCTTGTGCCTTAGTCACTAGTCCCACTTCATTAGATTCTCATACATCTTCATACAATTATGATGTATAAAATAGATTTATGAGTCTCATTAAGTATGTCCTTGCAGAAGGGATCGGCATCCGGAAAAGCTCCTATTTTTATACAAGGGTTGTCGAGGAAAAGGAGAGAGAGATCCTCGATTTTTGAATCTAAGGAAGGGGAGAAAAACGAAAGTCTAAACCTCTGAAATTTAAATATGATGGAGGATCATCCAAAGAATTAATAAAATAGAAGTTTCTTGCGGTTTACCTGATGCTAACAGAGGGGGAAGGTCTGCCGAGAATCAGAAATGACGCAAGAGGTGTTGTCCAGAGTCCTCAGATAGCTGGAAGATGGCGTCTAAAGCATCCGATGAGGAAACCTGCCTCCGCGTTTGAAGTTGTCGATGAAGACGGGAGAGGAATTAAATGTGTCTTACTGGAATGGAGGATGTGAAATCCATCGACTGCGAGAGGGGAGAAAATAGTGATATCATCGATCGGCTGTCACCATGAATCACTTGCCCGAGTCGACTGTGAGAGAAAAATTGGGTGGCGGTTTCTGTCGAGGCCGACTGAGGGGAAAAACAAGGGATATAGTGAAGTGTCGATGCCCTAAAACCCATCTTGCGAGTGAGCGTGGGCTACAATTAATATATGCACCAGTCAATCCCCCTATTTACGAAGATGTCTTTCTGCCCCGCAACATTTTTATTTCGAACATAAACACTCTAAGCCTCTAAAAAACACCAAATAAATTCCAATAACCTCAAATAATTTATTTATTAACACGCAACAATTAACCATTACAAAAACATACCTCGACTCGACCCTGGCTCAATCAATTTCGCTCACGATCAAACCGTGCAATTAAATGTTTAACTTTCGCATTAATTTACTGATGTTACAACTTATATCTTCATGAAGATCTTAATAAATCTTCTGTACAAATTTGATAATCTAAGAAATTTGCATGCCTCAATAACAACGTTGGATCTTGGCAAAACTCTACTTATATCATCTTTGGGTCTACTGAGAGTCCTTCACTGCTAGCAACGTGTCTCAAAAGATTGACTTCTATGAGCACTTAGGTAACTTTACAAAGAGCTTCAATGATACTCTCTAAGTGTACTCAAAACCGCCATTCGTTCTTCGAAAAAACAAGGATGTTATCGACGAAGAAAAATGACGAATCGATTTGGTAATTCCCAAAACATCTTGTGCAACAAACCTATGAGGGCAAAGGGGCACAACTCAACCTGAAAGGAATGACTGTTTGGAACGTATATGAGAATAGGAGAGGTGAGACAATTTGGGATTAGGATTTGAGGGAGGAGAGGGAAAATACCGTAAGAGTTCTTTGCATGTCCTAGCCGAACAAGCACTAGAGGTATTTATACCTCTGGTCCAAGAGACCCCCCACCATGTGGTCTGAACGTGCAGGCTCCGCCCCTAGCCGCCGCGGTTTAATTGGGGAGTCCTGAACCAGTAGGTTCATCCTTTTTTGTCCTGCCGACTCACGTATTACTGACCCGTAAACTGGTTGTTATGCGGGGTCATAACATTCCCTTCCCCATCAACAGTCAGTTTGTCCTCAAGATGAAAGTCTGGATAAAGTTCTCGGAACATAAGCAGATCAACCCATGTGTTGTGCGCCGCCGATAAGTTCTTCTATTTGACGAGAATCTCCTGGAGGTACTCAGTACCGCGCTTCTTCCATTTGGTGAGCAGTACCTCCTTTGGGTGCGGTCGCAGTTCCCCACTGTGGGTTTTTTCTGGCATGGTGGGGCACACCTATACTGTGTCCCCGATCTTCTTTTTCAGCAAGGATACATTGAAGGTCGGGTGATTCTGGAGGGCCCATCATAGCGCGATGCAAACTTCTGGTGCGTCCTCTGAGAAACGGAGGTTTGCCTATATGGTTGAATCTTGAGGAAGACCTCATCTCTCACTGCGAATTTCCGTTCCATCCTGTGTTTATCTGCTTGAACCTTCATTCTATTCTGAGCGGCCATGAGGTTTTCACGCAGAAGGGCAAGAGTACGATCCCGATTGCACAACTCACGATCAACAGCTGGCAGTGTCGTTCCCCCTGGTTCAAACGTCCCCAAGGTCAGGGTGGAGCGTCCGTACACAACTTCAAATTGAGTGAGTTTACTTGCATTGTGGTAGGAGGTGTTGTAGCAGTATTCGACCCAATAATGTCTATGGGTTTAGGTGCGGGGTGCGTCCTTCATAAAACATTGTAAGTATGTCAAGACCCCCCGATTAAGCACCACCGTTTATCCGTCTGTTTGCGGGTAGTGGGCGGTGCTCTTGCACAGACGAGTACCCTGTTGTCGGAATAGATCCTTCCAGAAGGTTCTCACAAACACAGGATCCTGATCCAAGATGATGACCCGAGGAATGCTGTGAAGGCGGATTATCTCCTGCCCAAACAAATCGTCTACTGACTCCCCCGTATAGGGATGGTTCAAGGTCAGAAAGTGGTCGTATTTGGACGGCTTATCCACCACAACCAGGATAACTGGCTTCCGTTGATTCTCGGCAGACCGTCGTTGAAGTCCATAGAAACCGTGTCCAGAATTTGTTGTGGAATTTCCAGGGGGTAAGCAGACCCGCTAGAGGCATTTTGTGTTTCTGCCGCTGGCATATCTCACATCACTGCACAAATTGCTGAACATCCCTTTATTGGCCCTTCCAGAATGCGTTGGCCCGTACCCGTTAAAGAGTGCGGAGAACGCCCACATGCCCCCCTATCGATGATGAATGAAACTCGTGCAACATGATGATCTTCCATGGTGATGAAAAGGGTATGACCACCCTGCCGTGGTAGTATAAGTGTACATTCTTTAAGTGAAACCCTGAATTGGTGGTCTGTCCTTGTTGAAGCGACTCCATAATTAGCCACAAGTCTGGGTCCTGAAGGATCTCCTCCCGTATGTCGTCTAAAGTTCCAATCAGGGGCCCTGAGATGTGGCGAAGTGCCCCCTCTGGTATGCGGGACAATGCGTATGCCACCACATTCTCCTTCCCTTTTTTTGTAGACGATCTCGTAGTCATTGCCCAACAACCTCGTCACCCACTTCTGTTACAGAGGAGTGGCCACCCGTTGCTCCAAAAAATGCTTCAGGCTCTGGTGATCAGTTTGTGCCTTGAAGTGTTTTCTCAAAATGTATGGTCTCCACAGGGTCACATCATGTATAATGCCCAACATTTCCTTCTCGTAGGTAGATAAGCCCAGTGTCCATGGTGCCAACGCCTTGTTGAAGTAGGCTATCGGACGCCCCTCTTGCATGAGGACAACCCCAATCCCTACACCTGACTCATCAGTCTCCAGGACAAATTCCTTAGTGAAATCGGGTAGAACTAACACCGTTGTGGTTGTCATCGTTGTCTTGGGAGCCTAGAACGCCATCTCCGCCTCCTCATGCCAGCTAAATGCATCCTTATGCAGCAGCTGTGTCAACGGTCGTGCTATTTTGCCATAATCCTTCACGAACCGCCAGTAATAGCCTGTCAGCCTGAGGAAGCCACGAAGGGCTCGGACTGTGCGTGGCTGGGGCCATGTTTGCATGCTTTCAATCTTCTTCGGATCATCCTAGACTCCTTGTTCCGAGACTATGTGACCCAAATATTCCTCCTCTTCTTGTCCAAAGTAGCATTTGGAGAGCTTGGCGTAGAGCTGGTGCTGACGGAGGATCACAAATACTTGCTCCACATGTTTAAGGTGCTCCTCCGAACTGGCGTTGTAGATCAAATTTTCATCAAAATATCAATACGGACCTACGAAGGAGAGGCTAGAAGTTCTCGTTCATCACCTTCTAGAACATCGATGGTGCGTTGGAGAGTCTGAAAGACATCACGAGAAACTCGTAGTGGTCGTCGTGTGTTTGGAAGGCTAATTTGTACATATCTTCTTCCTTCATCCTGATTGGATGGTAGCACGAGTGCAGATCCAACCTCGTGAACAGGCGTGCTCCGTCTAATTCGTCTAACAGTTCTTCTATCATGGGACTGAGAAACTTGTCCTTGATGGTAGAACTGTTCAGGATGCGGTAGTCAACACAAAACTTCCATGAGCCATCCCTTTTCTTCACCGGATGGGTGAGGAAAAAGAGCTTGTGCTGGGCCTGATAATTCCCGGCGCTAGCATTTCCTTAACGCTATGTTCTCTCTCTGCCTTTTGTATATGTGGGTAGTGGTATGGTTAAATGTTAGTCGGCTTAGATCCTTTCTTGAGGTTGATATGGTGGTTCTCTAAATCTCTTTGGCGGAAGTGAGTGGGGTTCCTGGAAAATCTCTGATTATTGCTCTAGCAAGGACTGCATCTGCTCTGGCACCTCGTGTGGAGAAGTTGGTCATGGCACAAGCTCCATGATCACTACCATAGGATCTTCTTGGTCCCACAGCCTTTCTAGGCATCAAAGAGAAACCTCCTTCATGGATGAAGTTTTGAGTCCATTCAAACAGTAGTCCTTCCCACCCTGAGTAAACTCCATAGTCATGTACTGCCAGTCCAGTGTTACCTTCCCTAACTGTTGTAGCCATTGGACCCCCAGAGTCATGTCAGACCCCTTGATGGGCAATAAGTAAACTTCCAACCAGTACAAGTACCCTTGCACCCGGAGTTCCACCCCCTTCATGACTCCTTCACATTGCAGCTTATTGTCGTCGGCTACCATAACCTGGAAGGAGGTGTCGCGGTTGACCTCCAGGCCTAACCTCTGAGCAACTACAGGTTTGATGAAGTTGTGTGTACTACCACTGCCGATCAAAATGTTCACTTTCTATTGGAGGATCCTCCCGATGATTCACATAGTCCGGGGTGTGGTTTCTCCCTCCATAGCCTGGATGGATGCGCCAAACTCATCCAGATCGAAGTCTACTTCCTATTCATTTCCCGCGCCTGCAGCTCCCCTTTCTTCTCTTTCTTCCCACAACATGTATTCCTGGATCATCTAACATTTATGTCTGAGGCAAATTTCTCATCGCAGTTGAAACGCAACCTTTTTTCCCGTCGCGCCTATTGCTCGGGCCATGTTAGTTTTTCCACCGTCGTCTTCCCTATCGTTGTTTGTTCCCTTCTTACCGTTGGTGGGTTCACCATATTCTTCCCATTGGACATGTGTGCCCTCTGTCGGTTAAAGCACTCCTCCTGGATTCTTGCCAAACTGATGGCATGGTTCAAGCTGCCTTGAAAACAAAACAACTCAGGAGTGTCCTCTCCTCCCACTGCACCCTGTTCGCCAGCCTTTCGAATTCTGTGCGGTACTCCATTATTGAGCCTCTTTGCCTCAATTTTTGGAGAAGTACCTCAAAATTTTCATACTCGAGGGGCCCGAATATTGCTGTGAAACCGTCAACGAAATCGGCCCAAGGTGCATATTCACGCCATCGGTGGAACCACTGGAATGCATCATCTTCAAGGTGAAAGGTAGCCAGTTGCACACACTGTTATTCTGGAATCTCCTGGTTGTTGTAAAATAACTCCGCCTTCTGAACCCATTCCGCCGCATCGCCTCCTTTGAATTTTGGGTAATTCATGCGGGTCCTTTTTGGTGGCATATTGGCTCTCTGATTTTGTTGACTGTGTGCTCCATACTCCTGACCGAGACCAAGAGGTCGTCGACGCTCTTTTGGCTAATTTGAGTATCCTCCTTCCTCTCCATGTTGATAGTCGGGCCTTATAATCTTCGAGGGAGGTCTGTACTCCCAATCGCCGCCTGTCTTGCTGCTACTGGCATGTCTCGATCCCTTAGGGTTAGGTAGAGCCCATCCCGTGGTGAGTAGACCATATCCCTAGGTAGATGATCAATTAGGTCCTCTCGTCCCCTGCCGAGGCCCCCTTGTGACTGATCGACCCCTGGTGAGTGCTAGCTTTCTCATTCACCGTTGTTTTACCCTTGATACTTGGAGACAACAAGCTCTTGATCTCCTCCATGCGAGCATCCGATCGCTATTCCAATAGTTTCTCTAACGCCTTAATTTTTATTCAATGGTCGTCACTGTATTTGACAGCTTGTAGTTCTCTAAAGTTGCTAGCATCATGGATTCTTCATTTGAGCGAGTCAACATAGTGGGACTCAAGGGTTTAGATATGGCAGCAACCTGCTTCGAAGCAAAAAGAGGCGCTATCTGCTGATGACATCAGTGCCAGGGGGATCGACGAGGCAGTCAAGCATAGTGGCGAAGCAGTTGACAAATGAATTGCTGCGTTTGAAGGATGCAGAGCCGACGATGCAGGCGTTCAAAGTAGACGATCAAAGGATGTGGAGGTATCGTCGACGCAGTCGACCGATGTTATTGTTCGATGGATCCAGAGATGTCGTCGAAGTAGTCACTCGAAATCGACGCGGATGAGGTCGACGAAGTCGTTCGAAGCTGACGATGAGGTTGTAGCAGTCATTCGAAGCAGACAATCGATACAGTCGATCGAAGGATGCACTGCGGCTGACAATGGGAATGATGCCAGAACTTAGCGGCAAGGGCGGGGAAAAGTCCTCTGATTCTAATTGTTAGGAACGCAGAAGGGAAGAATAGAGGTGAGAGAATTTGGGATTAGGGTTTGAGAGGAAGAGAGGGAAAATACCCGAAGAGTTCTTTTCATTCCTTAGTTGAACAAGACCTAGAGGTATTTATACCTCTGGGCCAAGAGGACACCCTTATGTGGACTGAACCCGCAGGTTCATGCCCAAGCAGTCAAGGTTTAATTGGGCCTGTTTTGTGCTGCCTCCTTCCGCCGACGTGCGTATTGCTGACTCGTGAACCGGTTGATATGCGAGGTCATAATTGACTACCAACTAGTAGTACTCATATCTTGTGCAATGATTTGTCTTCGGATTGCCCCCCTCCCCATTTTGTAGCTACAGGTATGCATATCATAAATCTAACTTAGAAAAAGTGCAAGGCTCTTCGAACTGGTTTGTAAATCCATCAATCTTAGGGAGTGGTTACTTATTCTTAATTGAGAACTTATACGACTCATGGTTGCTGACGCACACTCCAAATCGTCATTCTTCATAACAAAAGGAAGAAATACTCCTAATGGAAATGTTGTTAGGTCTAATAATATTAATGCGTGTTGTTAAACCATCTGCTCAGTTAATATTCTAAGTGTCATCCGGTTGAAGATTTGGTTGTGGGTAAAACTTAATGAATAAGTTTAATTTGGGCATATATCTCTATGATATGCTTGAGAGGTACCAGTAGCTCCTTGAGAAAAAAAACATTTGAAGGTTCTCATGCTAGTTTAACATCAATTCATAACCCCGAGCGGCACTTGTGATATGAAGCAAACTAAACAACAATACATAAATCGGTGCATGACAAGTAATATCTGAAGTACACAACGAAATTTTTTAAACTGAAGTTTAGATTAAAGAAATACCCTAATATCAAATTTACAAAGCCAACTAGAAATGAAATGAGCAAATAGACATTTAAGAAATGCAATCTAAACGTGGAAATCCTCAGAAGCTTATCCTAAATGTATCTCTCGACATGTGACCCCTTAAATGAAATGTCTAATGACGGGTTTATATAACCCAGAAAAATTATCCCTCTTTGTGACACTAAAATAACTTGATCAAAATATGCGTGCTTGATTTAAAATGATATTCGAGGCTATAAGAATGTATATTATGGTTTTATGCATGTTTTTCTTTAAACGTACTTTTAAACATAAATGTCTTTTCTATTACTTGATATTGTGCTAAATCTCTCACCACTTTTCGAATCATTATAGTATAGGGATTCTAGGTTCCAGCTTGTAGTTAGAATTGAGATATCTTATATCTTCTTTCTTCTTATTCTTAGTTAAATAAATTATTATGCATATTCTAGCGATTCGAATTCATAATGGCGATCATAGATGCCCTAATATCTCTTGGTCATGGACACAGATTTGCATCTATTAATGGGATGTCGGCTCCCTAATTTGAGGCTCATATGATCTGCCACGCTCTATAATTAAGATAATGCGCCTCTATCTATCTTGAGAGGAAATCACAATCGTGTAATATCTCAAAAATTTCACCTTCTTAAATTTTGGTTGGCCTAGATTTTCTTTGCGTAATTATCATTTCTAGTATATGCCTCCTTACAAATTTGTCCTCGTGTCCTATTGATAAGACTGAGATTTTTAAACCCGTATTAATCCATTTATTTATTCTAAGTTTAGTTACATGATCAACATCAGTTTTGATGCGTTTGTTAATCAAACATAGTTTAGACGAATAGAAGAGGTACATTAATATTTAATGGTTGTATTTTTAAAAATTTGTGAAACCTACTTTACACTCATAAGAGTGATACAATTTAGGTTAGCCGAGTGTTGGGGTTACCATGCGTCTTCTTCGCCTACTAAATTTTCGTCCCTCTCTGAATCAGATCGGCAAGGCATCTAGGGAAATAAATATAAGGCCCAAGATTAGGGCATTCCTTTCGCCGGTTGGAGAGTCCGTATTAATCTTCTCTCTCACCGTAAGCATCGACGTGTACCTTTGCACGTCTGCCTGTAGGATTTCAAGCATCTCGCCTCCTGACGGGAACCACTCCCTCTCGTGTCGACGATAGCCTGCACAGGAAGCCGTCTCTCTTCCTATGACTTCAAGTCTTGCAGGTCGACGATCCAAATCATTTTTCTGTCATTACCAACAACCTTCTTCGGGTTTTTTGAGGGGAAACAAGGTTTGCGATTTGTCTAGTCCTTGATCATTCCTCCTATTGTCGGTTTCTTAGGGCAAAGTAATACCTCCATTCCTCTTTCATATTTTCTTCTCATTCTTTTTCCTATTTTGTTGGAGATTCTACTTAGGGTTCAGCTGTTTGAATACGATATGACGCATATGTTAGTTATTTGTCCTTCCAGGTTTTAGGAAAAAACAACGCCCTAAGTGGATTTACATGGAATGATAATTTTGGATCAGAGAAGGAGAAGTGTTCTGTTGTTATTTGAGAAAGAATTTTTTGTATTCGTTGTGGAACTTGAAAATTATACCTCCGCATTGCGTCTTAGCGTTTCATCGTCGGGGTAAGACATTTGATAAATTTATGATCGTCAATTTAAGATTGCGCTTTCTATGATGTAGAGGTCCAACCTTTTCCATCCTCCAGCTATTGCCAGATCACTGAAATCGATCTTCACTTGCACAACATTCATTTCTCCAACCTTCTTAAATACCTAATTTAGCTTAAATGAGTTTGATTTGGTAAGTGTCAACCTTCCCCTTTTACTTTAATGACAATTATTTTTTTCCTTCTCCATTTATGATTTTATTGTATCGTTTTGAGAAACCATGGAAGAAGAAGCACATTCTTAGGTGGTAGATCTGAAAGGCCGTTGCTTGGTTTTAGATTAAATTAGAGGAGTCATACTTGCATGTCATATTTATGAATGTCAAAACACTGAGGTAAGAAATTCGATTTCTTTTGGCTGAACATATCACATACTTCAGATTATGTATTTTCCCTTATGTGTTGTGCAATATTATATAGGAATATGATTCAAATATGAAATTTTGTATAACACACTTTACATGTAGATGAGAATTTTGGATCATAATTTTATCATCTTGTCATGATATACCAAACAACGAATATTACAATTAAAATTTTTTTTACTTCTCTTTCATTAGATATATCACACAGATAAATATGTATAGTTCCATTCATGCAATCTACCTTAGTCTGCTACAAATTTCTGCAACCAGGACACATTGTTTGATTCTGCCCAGGATCCGCGAGCAATCGGGTAATAATTTGTAAATATTGTATTCGCCTTAGATTTAATCAGTGCCTTCATATTCGAATATTCATTTTTACGACCTTTTACTCAGTCAAAGTTTGAAGTTGGCGATCCGAGTATGAGTTACAAAGGAAAAGTGGTGATGAATGCCAACCCAAAGCCGGCTCCAGGACGAGGTCTAGTACAATCTAAAGCCTATGAACTTGGCCATCAGGAGGCTAAAGAACAAGAAGATGTGATTACATGTATGGATATGTTGACTTAAATCGTTAAATTTTCCCTTACAGTAACACATAACTAAATTGACACGAACATGCATTTAGGTATACTCATGATTCAAATTGTACCCTCCAATGTTTTCTTTAACACTAGTGCATCACAATCGTTCATAGCTAAATCTTTTACGCATAGACTTGACTTAGAAATCCTTTCATACGCGATATTGTTGGATGTCATGATGCCTAACAGTTCAACTATGCAAATCAGTCACAAGTGTAGGTCTCCAGTGTTGTTCGAAGAATTTGAAGTCATCATTGAGGCGTCCCTCTGAACTATTGCTGAATTTGAAATGATTTTGGGTATGAACTGGTTGTCTGATGTAATGCTAAAATAGAATGCAAGAACAAGGATGCTTAATTTGAAGGACCCGACCAGTCCCTTATCATTTTTCGTTGTATGAAAGAAGTTCTCAAGACTTCCAAAGTGACGAGAGGAATAATTATGACACTTAGACATAATGAAAAACCTATAGACTCTATGACTGCGTATCGAAAAGTGCACACAACATGACTCTAATACCAATTGACGCAGGAGGAATCTATAGGCGGCGGGAAAACGGTGACATAACCCTACATGCTATGCAAATCTAACGATTAAATCACAATTAGATAAAAATTAAAACATTCCACGCGAATAATTCATAGCAAGCCAGAATAATTTATTAAGGCAAAACAAGCTTAGACTTTCCTTCACGTGGTGGGTCAAAGCTAGAGCGCGCGGCGAATAAATCTTGCAAATCACGATAATTATCTAACAAACAACTAGCATACAAGAGATTCACAACAAACATAAGATCCAATCTAATATAAATATGTTGAAAATTATAATTCAGTATGACAAAATCTCATCTAATAGTGGGTTGACCAAGACACTGAAGAATCCAGAGCCGGAGATGCGTGTATGACGATCCGAGGTGGAACCAGTGGCATGGAAAACTATGTAGGTGGCTTTCCTCGACGGCAGAAGGTGGAAACATTCCGAAAATGAGTAGATCCGGTGACGTAGGGGTGGATCCCGATGAGAGAAGGATGGATCCGATGTTTGGGATCGGACCCGGGCTAGGGGATGAGGGGAGGATGAGGGAAAAGTACGGATCGGGGCTGGTTTGTCCAGATTTGGAAAAACCCAATAGGGATGGCTATGAAGGTGAATCCACGAGGTAGGGGAGGCTTGGCGGCTAAGGGGAGGGGCCTAGGGCCGAGCGGTGGTGATGTGGAGGAGGCCCCTAGGCCAGCGGCTGCTGTAGTGGGGAGAAAGGAGGCTGGTAGCGCTAATGGAGGAGGACAGCTGGCGGCCTGGTGGGGGTGGCTGGAATTCTGGAAAGGAGAAGGCGGCAGTTGGGAGGTAAGGCAGCTTCGAAGGGGAAGGCTGATGGGCCGGTGACTACAGAGGGGTAGACGGCAGCAGGTTGCTGAAATAAGAGGGGAAAAAACTTAGGAAGTGAAAGGGGGGTAGGGGGGAAAGAGGGTTAGGGTTAGGGTAAACCTTGGGGTGGGAGATACAAGTCTTGGAGTTGTGACCTAGGGTTCCACGAAGTCGGCACCATGGGATGATCACGGGAATCCAGGAATAGCTTTCTCCAAATTCCGCAATAGCTCAATCATCCAACTACCTATCTATTTATAATAAAATAAAGGCTAGGGCATCCCACCTTCAACGACTATGATTGGCCGGAGGTAGGGCCACCCAAATACATCAAAATACAATGCAAACTAATGAAGTAATATATCAAATCGATTTGCAACACAAATCCGGATACATCTGCGGAGTCCGATCGTTGATTCGGGCACGCCATATATGACAAGTCGCCAATTGTCCCCGAGCGGGCTCAAAACTCGTCATCCACTGCAAGTCCTCGTCTATGCTCTGTATCAATATCTTCGATCAACAAGAACTCAATATGAGATTGCGTAGATGAATAATGTTCATTTCAAATTATGATGTGGATATCTAGTATCACAGGGGAAAAGAAATTGTGGTAGCAGATGCTCTCAGTAGAATGGGTTTGAATTATTCGCTAATTACTCAGCAGGAGGACTTAGTGCAAGTTGTAAAGAGACTAGAGATCAATGTGATATCGTACACCAGTATTAGTTCTGCAAGCCTATGTCAGATAGAGATCAAGTGTGACATTAAGGATAGAATTATAGACCCTGCCTTAAGATCCAAAGACGACAAAAATTTAAGAATTGACTCTGTAGCGGTAGAAGGAGAAATTTTTATTTTAGAAGGGTTTACTGCTACATAAAGGAAGAGTGTGCGTCCCAGATGTCAGCCACCTTCGTGAGGACATCCTCTTTGAGACTCATAATTCCATGTAATCTATACATCTTGGCAGGATGAAGATGTATGCAGACCTTAAGAAGTAAGTTTGGTGGCCAGGGTTGAAGAATGATGCTGCAGAGTATATTGGAAGATGTGAAACTTGGAAGTTAGTTAAAGCCGAATGGCAGATTCCCGAGGACAAGTTACAACCACTTTCTATCCCATAATGGAATTTTGAAGATATATCAATGGATTTCGTTCATAGTTTTCCCAATTCTTAAAGTTGAAATGATTCTTTATGGGTCATAGTGGATCGTCTTTCTAAGGTTGCTCACTTCATTCAAACTAAGAGGACAGATTAGGTTTTGAGATTGGCTCAATTATACGTAGATGAGATATTCCGAATGCATCGTGTTCCGAAGACTATCATTTTAGACAGAGATGACAAATTTGTCTCTAAGGATTGGAAATATGTTCAGGATTGTTTGGGCATAGAGTTAAAGTCTAGTACAGCTTTCCACCCCCAGACAGATGGACAAACAGAGCGCATGCATAGAATTATGGAATATTTGTTTCGTAGGTGTATTTTATATTTTGGAGGTAGGTGAGAGAAATATGTCACCTTAGTAGAGTTCTCATACAATAACAATTTTTCAGACAAGTATTGGGATGACTCCCTTTGAGGTTCTTTATAAAATATATTATTTGACACCTTTATGTTAGTCTGAAAGTGTAGAGAGAACTTCCAATAAAAAATCATTGATTTATAAGACCACAACTCGAATAAGACTCATGCAGGAGTGCTTAAAGATAGCCTAATACAGGCAGTTCAAGTATTACGATCAGCGACACAGAACTGTAGAATTCAATGTTGGAGATTATGTTTACCTGAATGTCAAACCTGTAAAGGTGATTTCTAGAATCAAACAGATGAAGGAATTGAGTCCTAGATTCATTGATTCATTTGAATTACTTTAACACATTGGTGAGGTTGCATACATGTTAGCCTTACCTGAGAAAATGAGTGTATTACATAACGTATCCCACGTCTCCTATTTTAGGAGAGTCGTTAGAGGTCCTAGTCAGGTGATCAGTACTGAGGTTGCACTAGTCGAATCGAATTTTAGCATCAATATAAAGCCAGTCAGGATTATAGACTTAAGGATTTAGAAGCTCAAGAACAGAAAGGCCCGCTTTGTAAAAGTTTTTTGTATAAACTATGGTTATCCAGAGTATACATGAAAAAGAGACGATAAATTTCAGAGCAAAGAGAATTATGCATTCCTTCTTAACCCAAGTATATTAGTAATTTTTGAGGAAAAAATTTTATTAAGAGGGGAGATTTGTAACATCTGTAAATCTCAAATATAAAAATTATCTTTATTTCAGGATTCCAGCCCGAGTGAAATTCGTGAACGTTGCTATCGAACCATGGTAATTGATTGTTTTTTACGATTGCTTTTCTTTATATAAAACGAAATAAAATAAAATAATATATTACGTATTATTCTTCATCTTGATTCAAAATTCGAAGGACTGTAGAGTACTAAATTAGATGATTTTAAATGTGAGGGCGGGATTGGTATCTTAAGCGGGAAGACATAATTTCCCCCTCAAAATCCCCCTCTTAAAATCGCGAGTCATGGTTTATTCCTTTCCCTCATGACAAAATCAAAACTAACTCCGCTCTTTCTCTTAGCCACACGACATAGAAGACCTCGATCGTGAGTCTCCAGCGATCCCCCGCCAACTTCTCACGTAGGAGTTGTCGACGATCAATGATCTAGGGATCAATGACCTCCTCTCCCCCCTTTCCTCTCGTCTGAAGCCACAACCGACTCTCCCCTGCGGCTCTCAGTGACTCGTCTACCAGACAGATTGTGTTCTGGCTTGCGTTCAACCCTCTGCTGTCATCGTTTTGGGCATTGAAATCTTAAACTTTCAGTCTAGTGATTCTTCTCTTAGTTTTATGGCTTTTCCTTCCATGGTAATTTTCAGTCAAAGCAGGGTTTCATTTTTCCTTCTTCAGGAGTTCCGGCCGCCCCTTTGTGAGATCTGAGACTTCCTTCAACTGTTGGGTGTATAAAAATCAATTCCTTTGCATACTAAAGTTCTTATGGCAAAGGAATAAGTGTTCTCCCATTCTCTGGCATCACTGTTTGGCTTCTCCCTTCGTAGGGAATGTTGTTTTTTACGTCGTGCTTAACCCTAGAGGAAGGAGATTCTCAATCGTTCTAATTTCAATGGGTTGTTTTTGTTAGATAATATTAGGGAAAATGATGTAAAAGCTCATTAGTGTGACCCATTTGTAAGCCCACTTGACTCTCCTGTTTAGTCCCACATCCTTTGTATAAGATTCTTTCTCTTTTTTCTCTCCTATATATTTGTACTCATACTTGTATTTTGTAAATTAAGAAGCATATACAAGTTTTGCACCATTTCTTTACATGGAATCAGAGGTCCACGATCTCATCTTGCGGTTATGAGTTTTCTAACCGCCGGCTTGGATTTGCCTTCCCTTCTCGCACAGGGCGCGGTTAGGCCTCTTCTAACCGCCTCCTCCTCCTAAAAATCTCATGGCCTCCACCTTCTTTCCCCTCCCTGCTCTGCCCCCCCCCCCCCTTGTTTATACTCCCCTCTCTCCTATCGGGCTTGCGGTTAGGATTCTTTTAACCGCCCTCTGCTCGCGGTCTGGTCGGCTGTCGGCTCTACTATCTGCTAGCGGGTTGCCGGATTGGTTGTCCTCTCGCCGCGGTCTGCTCGCAATCTTCTCGTTTGTCGCAGCGGTCTCACTCTTCTCCGCTGCGGTTGGCTTGCTTGTCGTTGCGGCCTCTGTTATAGTTTGATCGGTCTTCTCTGTTCGTCTTGTTGTTCTTCCCGCTGCAATTGTCTTCTAACTGCTCTCATAGCGGATTGCTCTTCTCGTAGCGGTCTCGCCTTAACCCTCTGTGCCTCTACCCACTGCACTATCATCTAATCGTTGTGGTCTAACCTTAACCGATGTGATCTTCTCTTGTCCGCTGTGATTTATTCTAGTCGCGGCGGTCTCGCCTTAACCGCTGCACTCTCATCTAGTCGCTGTGATCTTCTCTTGTCCGTTGTGCCACTTGGCGCTACGATCTAATCTAGTCGCGGCGGTCTTGCCTTCACCGCTGCAATCTTCTCTTGTCGTTGCGGTCTCCTATTTCTCTGCAGTATTTTCTAACCGCCGAGACCTTGGCTAGCCGCAACTCCTCTCTTCAGTCCGTAAACTTTATCCACCTGTTCTATCTGCCCAGTTCTCTTTCCCATGGATCCCGCTGATGCTTCCACCCTACCAACTCGTGTTGCTACCCCCGCGCTTGAACTTCGAGATGAACTCCGTATTACCACCATCTCCCTTAGCGGGAAGCGGAACTTTGTGAAATGAGTGCACTCTGTTCTCAGGTTGTTGCAGACAAAAGGCAGTATTCATCATCTGACACATGCTACTCCTACTGCTCCCATTGATGAGTGGATTCGTGATGATGTTCAGGTTCAGTCATGGTTTCTAAACTCAATGGACACCGAACCATACAGGATGGCTATTTATCATGAAATGACAAAGACAATGTGGGAGGAGCTCCACTCCCTCTATTCTGGGCAGAACAGTCTTCAACACTTATTTGACATCATCTCGGACCTTCAAACTCTTGATCCTGGGGCACCAGGCAATATGATCTCCTTTGTTGCCAAGGCCAAGACCCTCGTTGAGGCTTGCATACAACATCAACCTCCTACCACAGATTTGGTTACCCAGCAGGCCCAAAAAGAAGCAGTCGGGATTTCTATGATTATGACCCGTGTTCCTTCTAATTTGCACAGCGTTCGGGCTCAGATTTTCTCTTCCTCTGTAACTCCCTCTCTATCAGATGTTTTCTTTATGCTTCTAAAGGTTACACCGCCCCCGGATGATCTGGTGCCTCTCTCCAGCTCTTCTACAGTGTAAAAATCCGGTTTAATATATGTGATAATGATAATAATTTAAAAAAAAAACCTAAGAAAAAAACTCCTACTTAACCCGAGCCGAGCCCCCTCTTTCCCCCGATCCCGTAACCTGTCGGCCTAGGTCTTCTTCCCGCAGGAAATCCGCAAGCCGTCGCCAGTTTCCGCAAAGCTCCCGCAAGCCCCGTCTCTCGGCGCCGATCCCGTCTCCTGCTCCAGGCACCGACAACTCCTCCGACTCCTCCCTCCATGGCCGACGCCGTCTGCTGCTCCTTCCTCTCCCGATTTCCGCCTCCTCTCGTGCGCCCTTTCTCTGGCCGACAACCCTGCAGCTTTCTTCACGTCTGGCAACTTCAAATCTCGCGTCCTCTTCCTCCGGCAGCCGCTCCCTCTTCTTTTTGGCCGAGATTTGCGGCGAGGAACAACTAGGGTTTCCTCCTCTCTCCTCCTCGGGCTTGGTTTTGGTTCCTCTTGGTAAGATATCCTCTCTTCCCCCTGATTTCAGATTTTTCTGTGAATCCTATTTTGATTTCGTGCCCTAAATTTCTTATACTTTGTGATCCAAGTTGTGCCCCTCTTATTTTTGTCTAACTATTGTGTATGTGTGTTTTCTAGTGCCTCTCCTCGACTCGCGTGATGGAATCTCTCAGAATTCCTCTCCAAATTAGGTTTTTTCCATACCCAAGCGTCGTCAAGTCTCCGTCTCCGCGCGTGTCTCCTCTCCCCTCACTTTTGAGGGAGAGAAATTTCTTAACCCCTCCCTTGTTTGAGTCCTGCGATAAATAATTGCCTCTGCTAGCGTTTGTTTTCCTTTATGTCAACTTCATTCTTTCTTGCCCTTGTACAGGTTCGAAATAAGATTGTTAACATTGCTCGTGCCAGTTGACCGCCTTCGTCAGCTTCTGCTGCAATTGTCTTCTAACTGCTCTCATAGCGGATTGCTCTTCTCGTAGCGGTCTCGCCTTAACCCTCTTTGCCTCTACCCGCTGCACTATCATCTAATCGTTGTGGTCTAACCTTAACCGATGTGATCTTCTCTTGTCTGCTGTGATCTATTCTAGTCGCGGCGGTCTCTCCTTAACCGCTGCACTCTCATCTAGTCACTGTGATATTCTCTTGTCCGTTGTGCCACTTGGCGCTACGATCTAATCTAGTCGCGGCGGTCTTGCCTTCACCGTTGCAATCTTCTCTTGTCGTTGCGGTCTCCTATTTCTCTGCAGTATTTTCTAACCGCCGAGACCTTGGCTAGCCGCAACTCCTCTCTTCAGTCCGTAAACTTTATCCACATGTTCTATCTGCCCAGTCCTCTTTCCCATGGATCCCGCTGATGCTTCCACCCTACCAACTCGTGTTGCTACCCCCACACTTGAACTCCGAGATGAACTCCGTATTACCACCATCTCCCTTAGCGGGAAGCGGAACTTTGTGGAATGGGTGCACTCTGTTCTCAGGTTGTTGCAGACAAAAGGCCGTATTCATCATCTGACACATGCTACTTTTACTGCTCCCATTGATGAGTGGATTCGTGATGATGGTCAGGTTCAGTCATGGTTTCTAAACTCAATGGACACCGAACCATACAGGATGGCTATTTATCATGAAATGACAAAGACAATGTGGGAGGAGCTCCACTCCCTCTATTCTGGGCAGAACAGTCTTCAACACTTATTTGACATCATCTCGGACCTTTAAACTCTTGATCCTGGGGCACCAGGCAATATGATCTCCTTTGTTGCCAAGGCCAAGACCCTCGTTGAGGCTTGGATACAACATCAACCTCCTACCACAGATTTGGTTACCCAGCAGGCCCAAAAAGAAGCAGTCGGGATTTCTATGATTATGACCCGTGTTCCTTCTAATTTGCACAGCGTTCGGGCTCAGATTTTCTCTTCCTCTGTAACTCCCTCTCTATCAGATGTTTTCTTTATGCTTCTAAAGGTTACACCGCCCCCGGATGATCTGGTGCCTCTCTCCAGCTCTTCTACAGTGTAAAAATCCGGTTTAATATATGTGATAATGATAATAATTTAAAAAAAAACCTAAGAAAAAAACTCCTACTTAACCCGAGCCGAGCCCCCTCTTTCCCCCGATCCCGTAACCTGTCGGCCTAGGTCTTCTTCCCGCAGGAAATCCGCAAGCCGTCGCCAGTTTCCGCAAAGCTCCCGCAAGCCCCGTCTCTCGGCGCCGATCCCGTCTCCTGCTCCAGGCACCGACAACTCCTCCGACTCCTCCCTCCATGGCCGACGCCGTCTGCTGCTCCTTCCTCTCCCGATTTCCGCCTCCTCTCGTGCGCCCTTTCTCTGGCCGACAACCCTGCAGCTTTCTTCACGTCTGGCAACTTCAAATCTCGCGTCCTCTTCCTCCGGCAGCCGCTCCCTCTTCTTTTTGGCCGAGATTTGCGGCGAGGAACAACTAGGGTTTCCTCCTCTCTCCTCCTCGGGCTTGGTTTTGGTTCCTCTTGGTAAGATATCCTCTCTTCCCCCTGATTTCAGATTTTTCTGTGAATCCTATTTTGATTTCGTGCCCTAAATTTCTTATACTTTGTGATCCAAGTTGTGCCCCTCTTATTTTTGTCTAACTATTGTGTATGTGTGTTTTCTAGTGCCTCTCCTCGACTCGCGTGATGGAATCTCTCAGAATTCCTCTCCAAATTAGGTTTTTTCCATACCCAAGCGTCGTCAAGTCTCCGTCTCCGCGCGTGTCTCCTCTCCCCTCACTTTTGAGGGAGAGAAATTTCTTAACCCCTCCCTTGTTTGAGTCCTGCGATAAATAATTGCCTCTGCTAGCGTTTGTTTTCCTTTATGTCAACTTCATTCTTTCTTGCCCTTGTACAGGTTCGAAATAAGATTGTTAACATTGCTCGTGCCAGTTGACCGCCTTCGTCAGCTTCTGCTGCAATTGTCTTCTAACTGCTCTCATAGCGGATTGCTCTTCTCGTAGCGGTCTCGCCTTAACCCTCTTTGCCTCTACCCGCTGCACTATCATCTAATCGTTGTGGTCTAACCTTAACCGATGTGATCTTCTCTTGTCTGCTGTGATCTATTCTAGTCGCGGCGGTCTCTCCTTAACCGCTGCACTCTCATCTAGTCACTGTGATATTCTCTTGTCCGTTGTGCCACTTGGCGCTACGATCTAATCTAGTCGCGGCGGTCTTGCCTTCACCGTTGCAATCTTCTCTTGTCGTTGCGGTCTCCTATTTCTCTGCAGTATTTTCTAACCGCCGAGACCTTGGCTAGCCGCAACTCCTCTCTTCAGTCCGTAAACTTTATCCACATGTTCTATCTGCCCAGTCCTCTTTCCCATGGATCCCGCTGATGCTTCCACCCTACCAACTCGTGTTGCTACCCCCACACTTGAACTCCGAGATGAACTCCGTATTACCACCATCTCCCTTAGCGGGAAGCGGAACTTTGTGGAATGGGTGCACTCTGTTCTCAGGTTGTTGCAGACAAAAAGGCCGTATTCATCATCTGACACATGCTACTTTTACTGCTCCCATTGATGAGTGGATTCGTGATGATGGTCAGGTTCAGTCATGGTTTCTAAACTCAATGGACACCGAACCATACAGGATGGCTATTTATCATGAAATGACAAAGACAATGTGGGAGGAGCTCCACTCCCTCTATTCTGGGCAGAACAGTCTTCAACACTTATTTGACATCATCTCGGACCTTTAAACTCTTGATCCTGGGGCACCAGACAATATGATCTCCTTTGTTGCCAAGGCCAAGACCCTCGTTGAGGCTTGGATACAACATCAACCTCCTACCACAGATTTGGTTACCCAGCAGGCCCAAAAAGAAGCAGTCGGGATTTCTATGATTATGACCCGTGTTCCTTCTAATTTGCACAGCGTTCGGGCTCAGATTTTCTCTTCCTCTGTAACTCCCTCTCTATCAGATGTTTTCTTTATGCTTCTAAAGGTTACACCGCCCCCGGATGATCTGGTGCCTCTCTCCAGCTCTTCTACAGTGTAAAAATCCGGTTTAATATATGTGATAATGATAATAATTTAAAAAAAAACCTAAGAAAAAAACTCCTACTTAACCCGAGCCGAGCCCCCTCTTTCCCCCGATCCCGTAACTTGTCGGCCTAGGTCTTCTTCCCGCAGGAAATCCGCAAGCCGTCGCCAGTTTCCGCAAAGCTCCCGCAAGCCCCGTCTCTCGGCGCCGATCCCGTCTCCTGCTCCAGGCACCGACAACTCCTCCGACTCCTCCCTCCATGGCCGACGCCGTCTGCTGCTCCTTCCTCTCCCGATTTTCGCCTCCTCTCGTGCGCCCTTTCTCTGGCCGACAACCCTGCAGCTTTCTTCACGTCTGGCAACTTCAAATCTCGCGTCCTCTTCCTCCGGCAGCCGCTCCCTCTTCTTTTTGGCCGAGATTTGCGGCGAGGAACAACTAGGGTTTCCTCCTCTCTCCTCCTCGGGCTTGGTTTTGATTCCTCTTGGTAAGATATCCTCTCTTCCCCCTGATTTCAGATTTTTCTATGAATCCTATTTTGATTTCGTGCCCTAAATTTCTTATACTTTGTGATCCAAGTTGTGCCCCTCTTATTTTTGTCTAACTATTGTGTATGTGTGTTTTCTAGTGCCTCTCCTCGACTCGCGTGATGGAATCTCTCGGAATTCCTCTCCAAATTAGGTTTTTTCCATACCCAAGCGTCGTCAAGTCTCCGTCTCCGCGCGTGTCTCCTCTCCCCTCACTTTTGAGGGAGAGAAATTTCTTAACCCCTCCCTTGTTTGAGTCCTGCGATAAATAATTGCCTCTGCTAGCGTTTGTTTTCCTTTATGTCAACTTCATTCTTTCTTGCCCTTGTACAGGTTCGAAATAAGATTGTTAACATTGCTCGTGCCAGTTGACCGTCTTCGTTAGCTTCTGCTTATTTAAGGCAAGTAGAGATTTCTCTCTCGTGCAATCATTGAACTTCAATTACTTGGTCTGTTCTTACGATTATACGAATTTACCTTTGATTGTTTGTGTTATCAAATGAATTGAAGTATTGAATATCTAATCCGGCAAGTTAATATCTTATAGTTAATATATTTGGAATGTCATGAGATTGTGATTACAGATAATTTTATTTGAATATTCACTTAGATTAATGAATTTCTCGTTTGATGTATAATTCAAAGTATGTTGGATTTTTTTGGGAATGATTAACAAATATCATAATGAGAATTAATGAGAATTATATGAATTGTATTATTTGGATTCACACGTATATGAATGGTATCTCATTTGATGGATGATTGGAAGACCTATAGTTCTTATGAACAGGAGCATTAATTATTTTGAATGTTACCTGTTAAGATTCCTTGCTAGCGATTAAATGATTGGTGGTTTATGTTATGCTCGTATTCGTACACACATTTTACTTCGAAGATATTTATGTCTGAAAATGGTTTAATCTAAATGAATATTTGGTGTCCAGGAAAATAACGTATTGTAATCGTATCACTCGTGAATGCTTGACCCCGCAAAACATAAAGTCCACTATCTAGTTTTCTTATATCATCAAATCTTATTTTTTATGTCTGTCTGGTTGTAAGTCTCGAGTAAAGTCAGTCCTTCATCTGATTTTTCACTTTTAAGTGAATTCGTTTCCGCTAAAATCTCTAAAGTGTGAATCATGTAACTCATATTATCATAAGCAAACTTTGAAACGTGTTGGAGTCACTTGGGTTGCACCCTTCACGGTGTCAGTTGAGACCCACTAAGCCTCCTTGGGCTGGGCCCTGACGAGGGTCACGACAAGCATGAAGTTTTTCTAATAAGACTTGTATCCGGACTGAGTGTGAACCATTCACACCACTCAAAACACCTACACACTTTATTGATTGCAGCTTATGATATTACTTGTTCTATTATATGTTATGCTTCGGAGTAAGCTTAATTCTGTTATTTTTGTTTGACTATTCTACCCGTCTGATTTAGTAGCGCTGATTCATGAAAACTGGTACGTGTAATTTTTTGTTTCTCATGCTCGTACTTTACCTTTACTTTGTTCACCTGTTTATTTTAATGTTCTGAGGCTTTTTCTTTCTGTTTTGAAAGTGTCTTAGCGTTCGTGGCAGCGTCGCCAGGTCCTTGAGTCCGATCTGCTTAAAGTTTCAGGTTATATGTTTACATTTCATTTACTCTCAAATATTTTTTTATGTAATAATTGCAATCGGACATTTTCTCTTATATCATGGAGAACTGCTAGGCTATTTAAATACTTTTTGTACTAGAATTTGATTTTAATGCATGTACATCCTCTTTTGAATCATAATTGCATGAAATTTGTAGCAGTGTCCTGTAAAACATGATTTTTACAAAATACATGTGCATTTAAAATTTTCACTGTTCTAAACTTTAAAAGCTTTCGAATAAAAAAATTAAACAGTTTTTACTTAAAAATAATTATTTTAAACCTATAATCAGTATCTCTGCATCCGCCTTAGCAGATATGATTTTCTTTTCGCCCATGCCTGTGGCATCACGGTCCGCCTGAAGTGCACTCTGACTTTTGTCGAGACGGGTCAACTATGTTAATAACCAAAATCGTGTTGTGCCGTTTTCCAATGCTTATTACTCGGGTGTGAGAGACCACCCAAATTTCTCGTGGAATCAAGAAGCTTCTAGCCAACGATGGAAACCGGGGCAACATCAATTTGATGCTCAGGCCTCTGGGAGCCACCGGGGCCACCACAACCGGGTTATGCTCAATGTGCTCCCATGTTAAAAAGAAGTGTGCTGGAGGAGATGATGGAGAAATTTCTGGAGATGGCCTAGTATAATATGGCCAACCAAACCGCATCTATGAGAAACTTGGAGGCACAATTAGGCCAATTGGCTTAAGTGATATCCGATCGTGCTCAAGGCGCCCTTCCTAGCAATACTGAAACGAATCCCCATGAGCTGGGGAAGAGTCTTTTTGAGCCTGCCGGAGGCAGTGAGAGTGATATGGTTGTTAAGTGTAAGATTAACGATGTTGACACCACTGCCTTGTGTGATTCTGTATCGTCGCGCAATATTTTTGCGCTGCAAGATGTTGATAAATTCATTTTGAATATTAGTTTTGACAAACGGACATCGCTTGTCCTTGCTAATGGGGCAATGCTGGAGAAAGAAGGTGTTGTCAAGGAGGTCGAAGTTGTATTAGATGGAGCTGTGGTGGTCGCGGACTTCCAAGTGCTGGGGCCAATGAAGAACGAATCCATACCTATTTTGGGGGTCCCGTTCTTGAAAGAGAGAGGCGCCACTCTATGCATCGTTAATGGGTGTGTCCTTACCTACTAAGGAGCCACCCTAATCTTCCCCATCTAGTGGTACTGAGGTCCTCAATATTTCTGAGGGAGTTCATGGTGTATCTGTTGTTATTTCTAACTCGATTTTAAGTAATGATGATTATAGTTCAGAGAGTGAAGTTTAGGTCAAGGTAGATGCGCAAGAGGAGAATGTTGGAACATCCTATTACTGATTTGGGTAAGGATCACTATGTTTATAGGATTGTGTCTTGACCTCATTGTATAAATTTAAAGGTCAACTAGAATAGGTCTAAGGCTTAGAACTTAGGTTTGAAAGCTGCCCCCAAGACCTCCTAGTACAGATTACAAGTGCAGAAGACAAAGGCAATTATCGTCGAGCTCAGATCGACGAGGCGTCGAACTCAGTTCGACTATCTCTGAGCTCGGGTCGACGAGTCGTCGAACTCGGTTCGAGGATCTCCGAGCTCAGATTGACGATTTCTGTCTCAAGTCAAATTCCTGTCTCTGAGCTCAGGTCGACGATAGTCGAGCTCAGATCGACGATTTTCTTGAGAGATCGACGATTTCAGGATTTCAAATCAGTTTATTATGGAATTCAAATTTCTTCAATCTCCAGCATTTAATGCAAAATATTTTGTAGCCGTTTCAATCAATCAGGAGCAAGTTTCAAGGAGACTGAAAGAGAATGTCACTTAGGACTTTCCTCCAGAGCAGATATTTTAGGTATGTGAAAAGTTGTCCAAATATAGGTCTCTGGTATCCAAAAGATTCAGGATTTGAATTAACTGGATTTTCAGATGCTGATTATGCTGGATGTAGAGTAGACAGGAAAAGCACCAGTGGAACTTGTCAGTTTCTTGGTGACAGACTTGTCTCTTGGTTTTGTAAGAAACAAACATCTGTGTCCACATCAACTGCTGAAGCTGAATACATGGCAGCAGGTAGTTGTTGCTCACAGATATTGTGGATTCAAAATCAGCTCCTAGACTATGGTTACAACTTAGATAAGTCAAAAATCTTTTGTGATAACACCAGTGCTATTTCTATAGCCCAAAATCCAGTCCTCCATAGTAGGACAAAACATATAGAGATTAGACATCACTTCCTAAGAGATAATGTTGAAAAGAATAAAATTGAACTTCAATATATCCCAACTGATTTGCAAAGGGGAGATATTTTCACCAAACCCTTGGATGAAAAGAAACACGCATTCTTCCTGAATCAGTTAGGAATGTTAGATGGAGGAAGTTTAAATTAAGATCCAAGATTTTTTAAAACCTTAAAATTGACAAAGACTAGGCTAAAAACTTGATTTTTCTAGTGTCTATAGGTTCTTTCTTAACTCTGAACTGCGCTCGACGTTTTTCCCAAAGATCGTCGAACGGAGATCGACGTTCTCATGAAATAGTTGAACGGAGCTCGGCGTTTTCCAGATAGTGCTAGGCTATCTCTTTTCGGTCCGAGATCGTCGAACGAAGCTCGATGCTCTCCAATATCATCGAACGGAGATCGACGATGTTGAAGACCTTTCAGTTTCCTTTAGAAGCCCAGATCGTCGAACTGAGTTCAACGATCTTTCCTTTTCTGCGTCGAACCCTGATATAAAAATCATTTTTCGGTCGTCGTTCTCTTTTGCGCATTCATACTTTCTGCAGACCTTTTCTTCCCTCCAAACCCTTCTACACTTGGTCTTGTTTGTTTGTTTTTGCAGGAAAAACATGGCCGTTTCAGTTGCTGTCTTAGCCGCGATGAAGTTTGATACCTGATTTGACATCGATATGGACTCGTTTGAAGGCAGTGATCAAATTTTCAAGGACATTCTAGAACTTTTTAAGGAACAACAATTGGTCACAATCATGACTACAAGGATTAAGCTGACTGCAGATGAAATCAAAGAATGGGTATACACAGCCCATAATCTGGATCAAAATACAGTTGTTGGGACTATTTCAGGAACCCAGGTATCCCTCTCTCCCGCACTTCTGACAGAAGTTTTTCAATTGAGTACTGGACATGATACTATTGAGTTGTCTGGAGAAGAATTTTTTGTTATGTTAGATAGAATGAGACATAATGCAGCAAACCCTAACAAGTTGCTTAAGAAAAATATTTCTGTAGAATACAGATTTTTGGCTGATGTAGTGGGCAAAGTTCTTTTAGCAAAACATTCTGTCCATGATTCTATTTCTATATATCAGTTCTGTTTAATGGCTGCTATTGTAGAAAAGAAACATCTTAACTGGGGAGAAATCTTCTTTGACTTGATTAAGAAGAAAATTAACAAGAATTTTGTTAACTTTGAGATAATAGTAGGCTTGTTTTTAAACAAGAGATGCCCCCAACTACTAGTATCAAATGGCATGCACATAAATTCTTCCAAGAGACTCTCCTGTGCTCTCTTTGGAAAATGGGATAGACAGATTGTCAAACCCAGCAGGGGTCCTGCAGCTAACTCTACTTCAGGCACAAGGACTTTTTCAGTCACTTCCCCTCAGGCAACTGCCCCACTAGAAGATTTTTCTGCTTCCTCCTCCTCATCTCCACCATCTCCCCCTTTAGTTTCCTCAACCATCCCTACATCCCTTATCATAGTTTCCTCAACCATCTCAACCATTTCATCATCCCCCATCTCAATTTCATCTCCAACAATCTCTTCACCACCTCCAGCCACTCTTCAAGAACAATTTCATCCTCTACATTTCTATCCCCCTCTTGATCTTGACTCATCCATCCATTTTCCATCATTCAACCTCATAGATGACTCCTATATAGATGATTCTCATTCATCTCCTCAAGAGCTTCCATCCTCTTCCACCTCCTACCAACAACTATTGCAAGACATTCTAGCTCAGCCCTCATTCACCCCATTCATAACCACTGTCACTCCATCCATTACCATCCCAGTTACATCCATCACCACCATCCCTATATCTGAACCATCCATACCTCTTCCATCAACATCAACTCTCCACATTTCTGCAGTTACACCAACTACATCAACTTCTGCAACTTTCTTATCTACTTCTACCCAAGCCTCCCTTGAGCAAGTAGATGTTCCTGCTCTTGCAGATAAGCTATATAAGATGTTAGCTCCCAGGCTAACACTCCTGCTGGAAGCGTCCTTGGCTCCTCTTCTAAAATCCATCCAGGATTTATCTGCAAGGCTTTCTTCTTCCTATCTTCCTCAGGCAATCTCTTCTTTGGGTTGCCTTGATCCAGTCTATACTGAATCCAGGCAGGGGGAGATGCCCAATGGAGTAGTCATGCTGCCTGCTGAAGATTCAGACTTCATGCAAAGTTCAGAAGAAGCGCCAGATCTTCCAGCTCCAGCTCCAGTTCCATCTTTCAGTACAGTTGACTTCAGGTCACTGTTTTCAGATTTTGATGCTCTATATAGCAGATATCTTCCAGCGCAAGATGCTGAAGATCTTACTAAGGCCATTGTGCCTGTTTCTCACTGTGATCCCAACTTGATATTATCATATATCAATTCAATCAAGGCTGTGGAAATTGTTGTTGTTGATGTTTGTATTGATACTGCTGATAATGATATGATAATCACAGAGGCTAGTGTCTCAGAGTCTGATGATATTGATTCAGAGCCTGCTGTTATTGCTTCAGATGCTGATGTTGTTGTTTCTGTTGTTGTTGCTGCTGCTGTTATTGTTTCTACTCTTGCTCCTGCTATTGTTTCTACTTCTGCTCCTGCTGTTAGTATTCCTGCTCCTGCTATTGTTTCTACCTCTGCTCCTGCTGCTCCTTCTAAAGCTACACAGGAATACATAAAGAGGATTGATGATCTGTATGACAATCCCCAGAGTTCTGACAGTGATGAATATAAGACTGATTCTGATGATTCCTCTGCAACTATTGCAAGGAAGAGGAAAGCTAGAAGTAAAGCTATGAGGAAAGTTCCTGCAGAGAAAGCCACTTCTGATAATGGCATTCCTTATTATATATTGCATGATTGTCCAATAACAGAACCCTGGATGCAATACTCTAGAAATCAGCTGAAGGCAATGAAAAAGAAAAAAAGATGCAAGGAAAGATCTCTTCCTTTTCTTCCTCCTCCTCCTTCTCCTGGTGCAGGATCCAGTGCTGATTCAACCTCAATTATCTCTACTCAAAGATCTGCCCAGTCTCATGCTCAAGCAAGAGGTTCTCAGTCAAGAATTTACAGCTCCAGGGGAAATCAATCCAGAGGAAGTCAACAAAGAGGTAATCAGAGAGATCAGCAAGTATATTCCAGAGGACAATCCAGATACAAACCATATGAAAGGAAAAGACCAGCTGCTTCAAGTGATACTTTTACTGGTCCATTCCCTTATAAGCTCAAAGAAAGTGTTCCCTCAAAAACTTCTCCTTCTGACACTATTAACAGATATGAACCTCCTGTTCCTTATGAAGATCCAGAGAACAACCCAGTCTCTTGGACAGCAAGAATGAAGGATTTAGCTGCATTAGATCAGATAAGGAAAGCCAGAGAACAAGGAAAAGACACTTCCAATATTTCAACATTGTCTGAACAGAGAAAGAAAGAGCTTGAAAGATATTCTTCCAGAAAATTCTTTGATCCAGAAAGATACATGGAATTGCACCCAGATGCAGTTTTCCCTAGAGCCAAATCTCAAACTACCCTTGGTGCTGCTGATGACAGAAGATCTAAGAGAGAAGCTTAAAATCCCAACAGGTAAATCCTTTTCAAAAAGGAAAAGGACTGATAGTGTAAGACTGAACTATATATCTCTCTCTTTGAACAATCTGTGTGATTATTCATATGCTTCTGCAATGCTGTTATTTAATCTTCTGCAATGTTGTTGTTTCTGCTTGTATGCTTTTTAATTCCTAAATCATGTAAATAGTAATCCTAACCCAAATAGGAGGAGATTGTTGGAACATCCTATTACTGATTTGGGTAAGGATCATTATGTTCATAGGATTGTGTCTTGACCTCATTGTATAGATTTAAAGGTCAACTAGAATAGGTCTAAGGCTTAGAACTTAGGTTTGAAAGTTGCCCCCAAGACCTCATAGTACAGATTACAAGTGCAGAAGACAAAGGCAATTATCGTCGAGCTCAGATCGATGAGGCGTCGAACTCAGTTCGACTATATCTGAGCTCAGGTCGACGAGTCGTCGAACTCGGTTCGAGGATCTCCGAGCTCAGATCGACGATTTCTGTCTCAAGTCAAATTCCTGTCTCTGAGCTCAGGTCGACGATAGTCGAGCTCAGATCGACGATTTTCTTGAGAGATCGACGATTTCAGGATTTCAAATCAGTTTGTTATGGAATTCAAATTTCTTCAATCTCCAGCATTTAATGCAGAATATTTTGTTGCCGTTTCAATCAATCTGGAGCAAGTTTCAAGGAGACTGAAAGAGAATGTCACTTAGGACTTTCCTCCAGAGACAGTTATCAATTAAGGAAAGTCATTTATGACTGGCTAACGGCTATCTAGAAGATTGGATTTCAATATATCGTTTCAGAACAATATAGAGACAGAGAACTAACAACCAAGAACAACATCTAAGAGACAGACACACACAAGAACTACAAGATTACAGTGTTAGAGTTCTTACAGAACACAAGGAATAGAACAGAGAAGGAGATCAACACACAGAGAAGAATTCCTTCTATTCTTTCAGACCTCCTCTCTGATTCAAGCTTTCCAGGCTTCATCAATAAAGACTGCAGACACAACATATTTCAGCCTTTGCTGAAATCATCATTTGTTGGAGATCTCATCTTACTGAAGGCCTATCACCTTGTGCAAAGCTTCTTCTCCTGACCTACTGCTAATCTCAGGGGGAGCTTTGACATCATCAATCCACTAGTCTTCTCTTTGACTGTTGACAGAGAAGAACATCTTCACTCCTTTTATTTTGCTGTAAAAGAGTTATTCAAAACTCCCTTCAAAAGTTTTGTGTTTGGTTCCTGAGACCTTGTCAAAACTCAGTGGTGGCAAGACACCTGATCAAAAAATCTGGTTTGGTTTTTGAGCACCTTATCAAAAGCTCATTAGTGCCCAGGACACCTGATCAACTTATCCTGCAGTGGATTCCTACCTAGGGTGGTAGAAGAGTGGATGTACCCAGGTTGATTGGGGAACCACTATAGCTCCTTGTGTCTTCTTGTTGCCTGTGTTTTATTTGTTGTGTGCTGTGTATTAGCTTTCTTGCTTTACTTTATTTTGTTTACTGTGAGCACAATACACTATAAATAAATTAAGTCTTCCAATGCTAATTAGTTTTTAATTTGCAAAATTATTTTAAAATACTCTATTCACCCCCCCCCCTCTAGAGTAAAGGTAGATCTTACCCTCACTTTCAGAGAAGAAGGTTGAAGTGAAGATGCTTGAGGAGAGGTTGTGTTGGTGAATTTTGGTGCTCCTCGGGATGGAAAGGATGTGAAACATACTGACGTCGGAGAAGAAAGAAGCTATTTGGGAGCAAGTTTTGGTGTTGAGGCGACGATTGATGCCGCAAGCACTGTAGTTAATTCTGATACTGTTAGGGCTGTGCCCAAACAATTTAAGCAGGTCCAATGGGTTGATCTTTTACCCATGAGGGGTAAGGAAATGAAGCCTCTCCCTACTTCCGCTAAGATTGAACTTGTTATAGATCTCATGATCTGTGATCGTTGACGCTCTCCTACTGTGGAGAAAAAGAAAAAGGAAGAGTTGTTGCACGCTTCGCGTTTTCCCGCCCTCCGACACGAGGAGGTTAGAAGCAGGGGAATTAAACCGTCCTAGGGCTCTAAAGCTTTCGCCTCCAGCCCATCTTGTGTGGCAGGGGAGAATCACCACAAGTCGGCTTATAGCTGATGAGTGAGGGTTTTCTGGGCCGGTGTGCTTTGTTGTAATTGCTTAATTGTTGCTTCTGTGTGTGGATGTTTGGTGTTGTTATTCCATTTGATTAGTTTAGTTTGTGTCATTGCTAAAAACTTTATTATATAACTTCTTATTACAGGTATTTGGTCCATCTTAAGGATGGTAAATAAAAGGGCTCATGGGAGACAACCCAATCTTTGCTTTTACTTACCCGATTCTCTTATTTTGTCATTTATTGCTTTTGTTGCGCCGATGATCTTCTTGCAGGTGTGGAGATGTTTTTGCGGCGGGAATGGATCGTCTTCAAAAGTTAACGTCAATCTTTTGGTTTGCTCATTTTTAAGCATGAGTAACATCTCTTCCTCAGCTCTTTCTTGTTTTCTCAATGCTTATCAATTGCTCGCAATGTTTAGATTAAGTCTGGGGTAGGGTGTTGTATTGTGCGTTACCTGTGTAGGTGCACATTGCACAACATACTAGAAGTACTTTTTATTTCATTTTTATATTATCATGTTCATATTCACCGCGCACCACATCACCCACTCGAGTGCGTGCTTAATCATTAGCACGTCACGAGCTTGCTCATTCTTTCGTGCGTGATTTAAAAATCGCAGTGCTGGCTTAGGATTGTAAGGCGCAGTAAAATGTCGACTCCTGTAGTGGTTTTAGTCAAGTGCTCGTGTCTCACATAGAAACTTGTGTAAATTCAAAATTTTTTATGTTTTTACATTATATTTTTTTATTAGCATAGATATTGTTTACTTTACTCAAAATTGGTGAATTCGATTGTGAATCAAACGGTAGCGTAGGAATGTGTGTAAACATTTGGTAGCCTTGTATTGTCGAGTCGAGAGGAGGATAGTCTTACTCAGTGGCTAAGAACTTGCCCCAAGCTACTCTCGAAGCATGAGTACACGGTTAGTCAAGCGCACGGGTGTGATGTAGGCCATCATTTTGGCCAGGTTGAGCTTTGGGCCCATCCTATCATCTTATCCTCTTTAGCTCCGTTGTGCCTAACCATCCGTTGATTCAACTCCACTTTTATCTCACCAAAATCAAATAGTCAATCCTTGTCGTACACCCAAATTTGAGCTTTAGTGTATTTCATGTTTTTGATTGGGGTGTTGATGTGGTGATTATATTGTGGATATTTGGATGTGCTTTATTGATAATATACGCTGATTATGTTTTGAAAAAAAAAAGTGAAATAAAGATAAAAAAGAAAAAGAAAATTGTGAAAAGAAAGAAAAGTTTGTTTGAAAATCTTTTTGTACTGATTTTTGTTGAGTAGGCGGTGCTTACACCCATATAATCAATTCTAAGTATGGGGGTGTGGTGCACCCGCGTGTTATTGTGGTGTGAGGATAATGTTTTGTGCTAGCTCATTTGGGATTAGGTGCGTGAGCCTTCAGTTTTATCATTGTTTACCTCACCTAAACCCAAGTCTCGCTCTAAACCTAAAGTCTTACTGATCCGCGCTTTGACTCAAACCAATGTCGTGGAGAGAGTGTGAACGGGCAAGCGTATGGTCACCGACATTGATGGATTTCTTTGGAGGTTATCTCGCGCCCCGGTCTTTGGCAATGCTCACCTCATCGTTTAGTCTACTTTTTTCCTACGCGTGATCGGATGATTTACCGTGATTCAATTTTTGATTTTAAGTAATATATTAATACACTCCTAGAAATTATAAATTAATATGTATATTTAGAAATTTCTTCTACTGCTTTTCTGTGAGCGTGATTATTTGACTTCACATGGTACTTTGCATTTGCAATTACTAAGCCAGCTAGGCCTTTTTCTTTTCGCCGAGAGATGATTTGCTCGAGACGAGCAAATGCTTAAGTCTGGGGGTGTGATGAGTCTGATATTTGTAGTATTTTTTAGACTCATCTGAGCTAGTTTTCACTCCCGTGCACTACACTTTTGGGTCGTTATTGATCATGTTTTTCTTTTTCTGTAATTGTACGCATAGTGTATTCTTAGGATCGTTGTAGTGCGCAAGTGCGCTCACTGTCGCTGGGGGTAAGCACATGGTGCTCCCCATTCCTTTTCTGATGTTTTATGTGTGCTGAAGGTGTGCTCCAGGCTATGTGGTTGCTGTGCAGGTGGGAAGATCTCCTTTTTGTTCCAGATTCTTCCTTGTAGGAATCGCACGGTCGTGCGTTTTTTTCCACGCACGATCGGTGTGATCATGTGATGTCTACATCTTTGTTTTCTGGTGATCTGCCCCGGGTCGTGCGATTTGCTCGCGCATGCACTGTTTTGCCCGTGTGTGACCAAATCGCACGACCTTGTCTTTTTGTCTAAAATTTTATGTTTTTATTGTCCATGCATTTTCTTCACGCACGGTTGGACTCAGCCGTGCGCGAAGGAAAACGCATGATTTTCCTGTTTTGCCTGATTTTCAGTGATCTGTTACTAACCGTGCGATTTGTTCTTGCACGGACTGTTTTGCCCGTGCGTGATAAAAAATGCACGGTCTCCAGCTGCATCAGGCTAGGGGAGTTCTGTGTTGTTAATAACACATGATTAACGCACGGTCGTGCGTTCGACCGTGTGTAACCATTTTTTTGACTGTTTGCTATTTAAGCCGCAGGACTCCGCCCATTTTGGGGAGAACGATTTTTTTTGCGCCCATGGGTTCCAGCTCGCCCCATTCCGCCGTTGCACCTCCGACCATCATCTTGAGGAGCTCCGACCACGCTTTTCTCTCAAAACTCAAGCTAGAGCCTCCTCTCGGCCTCCTCCATCATCTGCAAGCTTCCAAGCTCCATTCTTAGGGATTTCTCGCCGCATTCGCAGAGTTATCCGGCGAAGGTCGTGGTAGAAGGCTATTGACGAAGAAGACGGGTATAGTGGAAGATGGTGACAACTCTTCTGGACTCCGGACAGCAGTCGAAGTCCGAGCTCGGACGAGGCTTGACAACCCTCGATTCCGACCGTGAAACTTGGACGAGTCTTTGTTCTTCGGTTGTATTGTTTCTTCCTCTCCGTTTGTAGTACATTTCTCTTTGAATTATTGGTTGTTTGTGCGTGGTTGTGTGAATCCTAATTTCTTCTTAATGCAATCTTTTATGTCTATGTGATTGTTTTGTGGTTTATGTTTGTGAGGGACGCCCCCATCTCATCTCGTCACCCCCACCATCGTGTGAGTGCCGCACTAGCAATTGCTAGTGGCGTGCTTTGTGAGGTGTTTACGATCCTCATTCCGCCTATTTGAGTCATTCCCTCTGCTAGCCTTCTCGTCCATCCGCCTACTGAAGCAGTGCATCGCGACCTGCATAACTTCCATCCATCCTGTGAAGCGGTGTTTGCGACCCGTATTAGTGTAGTTAGTTTTTCTTTTGATTTCCCTAAACCAAATCCAAGCCTTGTTTTTTTTTTACCCTTGCAATTGATTTTCTAAACAATTGAATCATGCGCCCCAACCTACGTTCCTTGAGAGATCGATACTTGGAGAGTTACTCCCGCATTTTATATTACTTGAGCGACCGGTGCACTTGCCAAACGCGCATCACTTCACTCTTATGAAAGTAGTTCATAGGTCTAATGTATAAATATTATTTTTAGATACATCTTTTTCACTCACACGATTTGAAATACATTTGCGATTACTCATTGCACGGTAATGATATCTGTAGTTGTGTATTAGTGTTTGAAAATGCTGTAGGTACTAATTCTTTCCTCACTTGAAATCGGGTAGTCTACTGTGTTGCCTCAGGTTTGCTTTATCATAATTTTTGAAACATTGGATAACATGAATTCTTTGGAATATGTCCTAGACTCTTTCTTGGATCGTTTGAGCCATGCACCACTCCTTGTTTATTTCACCAGTGTGCACCCCTGTTGAGCCCACACTTTTTTTTCACCTTCACTCAAATTCACTACAGCCATTTAGCCATCCCATTATCACAACTAAGCGTTGAGCTCATGGATTCTCTTCTTTTGTGTTGGTGGAGATTATATTTGGTGATTTGTGTGGAAATGTTTTTGTTTTGGAATGGAAAGAAATTATATATCATATCCCCAGTCTGTGAAGTTGGAAAATATTCGAGAAAGTAAAAATGTGTAGGGTGACAAGATAAAATCCATCACCCCTTTATCTACAAAAAGTGATAGTGAAATGAATTAAAGTGATGAGATATGTGATGTAGGTTTTATCTTCTTTCGGGGTGATTTGTATTTTTTGCGAGCTCAAAATTTTTTCGCTTAGGTGTGGCTATTGGCATCACGTTTATCTTTGTTTGCCTCACCTTTTACCCAAACCTAACATATTCATCCCAATTAAGTCATGTTGATTCAATTGTTAGAGATTGTGTTTGTGGAGAAAATGTTGATATGCACATTTTTGGTGTTCACAATGGTGTATTCCATTGTGGGTTGCTCGGGTGCTTGTGAGCTTATAATTCCTATCGGATGGTTTCGTGAGGGAATGGTGAAAAGCACCCCCATCGGGGTGTAAAATAGATCTCTTTGCTTTCTTTTTATGCAATCTTTTCAGTTTGATCTATCGTGCAATGTTTATGTAGACTGTATTTTCCTTGTGTGCAAGTGTTGGGGTATTTGTTCATTTTATATAGTAATTTTATCCATATTGCATAGTTTTCACCATTATTTGTCATGTTTCCAGTGCATTACGATGCTCGATTCCTCCATAAGATTGTTGATGGATTATGGATGTTTTTTTTGTTTATTGCAGGTGTGGATCATTTTTCATATTGTAGTGAAGTTATGTTCAATTTTCTTCACGCATGCATGTGCACCCTTATGCGCGTGCATGCGTTATTCGGTTATCCGGACTCCTATACCAGTTTCCTGTTGCAGAATTAGCGCACGTACGTGTTTCTTCATGCATGCGCGTGAGCTCACTCTGCAGTCGCATGAACGTTCAGTACCTAATTTTAGCCTAAAATCTAGTGATTCGTGGATGCACATTCGCTCTCTTCGTGCACGCGCATGCGGGTGCTGTTCACCTTCCCGTGCGACAACTGCTTCTTTTTGTGCTTCTGTACTATTTTTCCTTCGCGCATGCCCGTGCGGCCTTATTTGCGCGCGTTATATCCTAACAATATATATTGTTGCTAGGGTTTCTTCCACTAGATTCGAACCCTGGGACTCGCCCAGAAAGTGCGTTGCTCCCCTTCCAGACACCAAACTCACCCTCTTCCACTTTTCAAGCTCCTTACAAGCCATTTGCTCCAAAGCTTAAGATTTCTATGCTATTTGCAAGTGATTCTAGAGGATAGGCAGGGATTAGCTCGAGCTTTCAAGGTGTTTTGTGGAGGTTATTGACAAAAGTGAAGGGAAACCTTTACAAGAGAAGACAGAGATTATGAGGTTTGTGACAGCTTCTCCCGGACTCCGAACGGTAGCCACGACTTTGTTTTAGAAGTCGGAGAACCCATCAACGCTTCTCCTTCTACGGCCAAGGAAGAATCTCTTGTTCTCTCTCCATTTTGCAGTATATTTACTCAAACATGCTTGGTATTGTAATACTCTTTCTTGAACTTTGTGTTTTAGTTAATGTGTGCTCTTGGATGCAATTTTTGTGACTCTCATGATAATAACAAGGTTAACTTGTTTGTGATTTAGACTCACTATTGATGAGATTTGGGGTGTTTTAGTTTATTTATTGCATCGAGTAGTTAAATTTGTGATATCATCTCTAATCGATTCTGTTTGACTTGCTAATGACACGAACGCCGATGGATACTACCCTTTCGAGCTCCCTCTGGATATGATAATCCTCCGAGTGAAAACTCACACTTTATTATTTGCGGCCAGTACTCTTGCAGTTCATTTGTCTTCTATTCTACGAGCTCAGTTGGAAACTTCTCCTAGATCCCTATATCCCTGCTACTCCAAATGATCTCTAATATAATATCGTAACTCGTTGATGTAACATGATATAGTCATGTTGTCATCATCGCGGATATCGAGACAGTACGTAACGCTTGTGAAGTTGTCTTAAAATCTACCTAGCTAGTGATAGGTCGCGTGCCTAAATTTAACCTAGAGCTCTCTAACTTCCCCCGCCAAACTAAAGCATGACCCTTCAATCCCATAATGATGTACTCTACCTATCTGTTTAGAGGCTTTTGCTTCCAGGACATGATTCAATCAATCATATCACACTAATCTAGACAACCCTCTACCTATCTGGCGTGCCTAAATTGAAATCTCTGTTTTTAACTTGACTCCTCCATCCCAACAGGGTTGGTTTCTTTGGCCTGAAATTCCTTGCCAAAACTGCCTAGGGTTATGGATTTTTTCTTCTATTTGCCTAGGGTTGGGGTTATGATCAATTTGGGGATGAATGTGACCATTGATCATGTTTACGCTAGTGCACTACCCATTCTTGAATTGACCCGTGTCTCCCATATTTTCCATGAGATTTTCTACTAGTTTCATCAGATTACTGATTTGTTGTGTTATCTCCTCCATATTACCCTTTCAATTGCGCAATTTTCTATTAACTTTTTTTGCATTGCATTTTGAAATTTAAAAATTTTAATATATTTTTTAACTTTATAACAAAATAAAATATATATGCTTTTGAAGGGAAATATATCCAAGACAGTCTGATTGCGGCAATAGAGAACTCAAGGGATATTTTTGGGGGGCGCAATGAAGGGATTTGGGCTTCAGGCTTTGGTGCACAAGGGAAGAGGGACATCAAACGAAGGTGAGGGAAGGTATAGCATGGGAGCAGCTGCCAGGCAGGTTGAGGCTTGTAACATAGGAGGTGTAGCATATCGGGGAGGGCAGTTTTTGGTTCTGGATGAAGGCATCAAGCAGCGAGATCATGCTTATGATTCAGGCGAAGGAGGCAATTTGAGAAGGGTGACACATCAGCAACGAGACATCCACCAACCAGGATGATGTAACGGTCATTAGGCCACGTGCCCAAATGTTAGAGGTCAACTAGTATTATAAATAGGGTCATGAGTTGTAATGGGGATTAAGAAGAAAATTAATAAAGTGTCTTTGTTTCGTTCCTGTTCCTGACCCCCCCCCCCCTTCTTCTCTCCCACCTCCGGCCACCTCCCGGCCTTTCTTCCTCTCTCTCAGCCCCGACCA
Organism: Platanthera zijinensis; assembly: GCA_039513925.1. Classification (NCBI taxonomy): domain Eukaryota; kingdom Viridiplantae; phylum Streptophyta; class Magnoliopsida; order Asparagales; family Orchidaceae; genus Platanthera; species Platanthera zijinensis. Next base: position 135,947,103 of record CM077080.1, on the reverse strand, counting down.
CCTCTCCATCAGGCCATTCACTTGTGTCTTTTTGTATTTTCTGTTATACCTGATTTATGATCGCAACATTTGGTGCTCTCGTTGAGAGGAAACGCCGGTGAACAGCAACTCCGGCGATCAAAAACTGCTCTCCCACACCGGCGTTCGACAACGTGTTCTCATTCCTCCATCAACGGTTTTCTTTCCCCAATGGCAGCAGCATGGACGCACCTCCGGCGACCTAACCGTACATCTTCACCAGCAAATTCCGAGTTCTTTTCATGCCCTTGCTCGACTTCCAGATCCACCAAGAACTCATCTCCATCTCAAGAAAACCTCCCCTGCAGGCTTGATCATCTACCTTGACACTGCGGAAATATTCACGAATTGCGGACTGTTCCTCCACCTGCATCTCCAGGCTTCTTCCAACAACACTGTCGTACTGAAGTGTTTTGACGAAAAACCTAAATCTCCTTAACCTCCGGCTCCATTTTTTTCTGCGGCTTTGGAGAAGACAAGTCGGCGGCCCGCCGCCGACCTGTGGCTTGATGATTCTCCCTCAACGGACTATGCCGCCTCCGCCAATCCAGTAGCCAGACAACGACCCTGCATCCACGATTCCGCTGTTGCGTCGCCTCCGCCCCTGCGCCGCCTCCATCGTTGCACCGCCTCCACCGCTACACAACCACTGCCGCTGCGCCCCACCACCGTTGCGCCACCACCACTGATGCGCCCCACCACCGCTGCAATCTCTTCCCCATCACGTCGTGATAAAAAAACAGTTATCAAGAACGTGTGTCTAAATATTCTGGTGTGCCGATTGTTGATTGTTGTTGTGAAAAAACAAAAAAAAAGGCCCTGTTAAAAATAGACAACTCACATTTGTATCTTATCTCAATCTTATCCTGTAGAAATTTGTTCTGCAGCTGTTCGAAGGAAATTGATCAAAACAACCACACCTACTACTACGACAAGATCTCCATTCACACACGGCAACCCTCCTTTTCTTATTGAAGGCGACACACTTGGCCGAATGCAGGCAACAAAGTTCAGGAATAGGCAACTTGCATGAAAAGCCAGTCAGACATTGTAGCAAGTGTTTTTGGTCCCAATTTACTGTCGAAAAAAAAATCAAAACTCACTCAAAAGGGTTTTTTTTGTCTCATGGCGGACGACTTATTCGATGCTATTGAAGCCTGCAAACAGAACATGCTACACAATATAGATGCTTGCCAGCAACGCACGAAAAGTAATTTACAAGCGAGACGTGATTCCTATCCGCGTTTTCCTGATAGGAACCCCGTTGATTGGCTTTACAAATTACAATTGTATTTTTTGGATAACAACATTCGGCCAGCAGATTTCATGATCAACACATTTCTACACTTAGATAGGTCAGCGTCTATCTGGTATCGGGCTACATTACGCACTCATCTAGCTTTGACTTTCTCGTTTTTTGTTGATGCGATAGTTAAGGAATACAGTTCTTCTACCATCATGTCGTTTATCACCTAGACAATCAAGAACGATTATGAGGATGCTTTTGAAGAGCATTATGTTGTGTAACCTTTGCCAAGGATAGCTCCGACAGAATGGTTGACAACTCCACCTTCCATGACAACGCCTCCAATATCGAACTTTGAACAAGAGCAAAATGGGGGCAGTGACCCAACTAGTGTGATTGCTATTACGGATTCATTGTTTCCATCCACTACTCTTATGATGAAGAACGACATCGAAATTGTCCCGGTAGAGCTCAATAAAATTTCCACTTTTCTTGGCATTCCTCATCACTATTTCCTCGACCAAGATACCATGATGCGCCAAAATTATCTTGCGGTGAACAATTTTTTGCCACCGTTGCCAAGACAACCACATGAGCAAGAACTACTCGATGTAGGGGTGGTCAGACCAATACCAACCTCTTCAATTATTCTTGTTTTTGATCCAGGAGGACGTTCTAGTTCTCATTGTTCTGTCCAGACACAACAACAATAATCCCCGTCCTCAACTTCAGTGGCGGCTACATTTGAAGGATACAATCATATTAAAATTTCGATGAACAAATGACGAGGACGTCGTTTTCAAAGGGGAATGCAATATAACGACCATTTGGCCACATGCCCAAATGTTAGAGGTCATTACTTGTAACTAGTATTGTAAATAGGGGTCATGAGTTGTAATGGGGATTAAGAAGAAAATTAATAAAGTGTCTCTGTTTCGTCCCTGTTCCTGCCCCCCCCCCCCCCCTCTCCCACCTCCTGACCTTTCTTCCTCTCTCTTAGCCCTGACCACCTCTCCATCTAGCCATTCCCTTGTGTTTTTTTTGCATTTTCTGTTATACCCGATTTATGATTGCAACAGATCATGACTGAGATGGGGACGCTCGTCGATGACCTGCAAGGTCGATGAGATATATGGACCAAGAGAATTCGTTGAGGAGATCTACAAAGGGGATTGTCCTCAGTGTAGGGGTTGTCTTTCATCCTGGTGCCATGATTATTCTCATTAATTGAATTATTTTTTAGATTTTATTTCTTAGGTGCCATGATTAAATGATTTAAGGTTGTCTTTTTTCCCTCACTACTTAAAATTATCATATCTATTTACTCATGGTACTGTTGGTCGGTCGGTCCAACAAGCCATCTTTAAATTTGTAGAGAAAAACTGAACCTTGTCTATACTTCTTCATTATCAAATACAATGAATGAATACATATATATAGGAGGGAGAAAGAGAGACAAGTCCCCTTGAAAATGGTGAAGTGAAAGTGGAGGATTGGGCAACCTGGGCGACCTGTCCGCGCGGTCTTTGCGGACAGGACTGACGGTTAGCCTGGTCGGCAGAGGTGTTGTAGTCGGCTTGTTCCTTGGCGGCCTGGGCGGTCTGTTTGCGCGGTCTGTTCGAACAGAGGTGACGGCCAGCCTGGCCGGCTTATGCTCAACCAGCAGTTTGGTCCCAGAAGGTAACCGGGCGGATAACGTCTCTATCCGCGGAGTACGGCAAGAAGCGGACTGGACAGGAGCTCGGGAGACCAGCATGGCAGGCGACTTGGTCTAGCTCTTGTGGCACGACAAGTCGAAGCCGTGGAGTTCGCCGGTTAGAGCGGACAGGTGCTGGAGTTCACCGGGATTGGCGGAGTGGTGCCAGTGTCCGCCAGTAAGAGCGGACTTGCCCTTGTGGCCGGTGGTGTGGACTTGGTTGGTTTTGAACCAAGTCCAGATTTGCTCAATCCGGGTGATCGCGCGGTTAAGCGCGGACTGCTCCTCAGTCCGCCAAGCTCGGCAGCAATTTCCTTGTGGTTTGGTTGCGAGCTTGGTGAATGCGGACTAGAGCTGTGTTCGCAAGGCGTGCAAACTGGAGCAGTGTCCGCCTGGGCATGCGGACTGTACTCCTTGTCCCCCGAGTCCGGCAGTTGTCAGCTTGGTGCCTTGGCTGCGGACTCGGGGTACGCAGACTGGAGTTGTGTCCACAAGGCGTGTGGACTGGGGCTGTGTCCGCTGATATGCGGATAGGTTCCGCAGTATCTGCGGATTGATGTCTTGGTCCTGGCTTGGCCTTTGGCGACAAGGCGAATTGAGTTGGCTATCCGGCCTTAATAATGCTACTTGGCGATCTGGTTATCTTGCAGGTCGCGACGGACTGGTTGTGTATCCGCGGCTTGCGGATACACTTAGTGCTCGCCGCGAGATTGGACGGTTTTTCTATCTGCTAGGGCGGTGACCACACTGCTCATCGTGCCTATAAATAGGACCCCCTGTCACATCAATTAAGAAGCGAATGAACAGTAAGTGAACTTGCGGATAGTTGCTGCGGTCTGGATATTGTATCCGCGCGGTTTGAAGGTTGACCGGTTTGTGTTATGCAGGTTGTGCGGATAGCGCTTGAAAGCCAGGACTTGGTTCTGACTTCGGTCAGGGACAGTGCGGACTCTGCGGTTAGCAACAGGCGGTAAACAGCAGGTCGCGGGTAGCGACCAGGCGGTCTTCTCTTCTGCAACTAGTTTCCCGGTTCAATAAGCTGTCCGCTTCTGACAGCTTGTTCAGTTCGGCAACAACAGATCGCGCTGTCAGGCGGCTAGACAACCTCGCGGTTAGGCGGCTTACAGATCGGCGGGTAGAGTTTCTTGCATTGGAATAACGGGCAGTCCGCGTCGCTTGGTCGCGGTTTGGCGGCTTGACGGTTTGTGCAGACTCTGTAGTGCAGCAGTAGAGCCGGCGGTTACTTCTTGAGTCCGCGCGGCTAGGTTCTTGCTTTGTATTGTTTCTTCTTTCCTTTAGGTACATTGGCGAATCATGTCTCGCCATGTATGCCTCGCCTTGTAAAGATTGTTTAGTACTAGATTCTTGCTCTTCTGGTTTGTATCTGGTTCATTTTGGCTCGGATAGGTTGAGTGTTCCTGCGCCTGGTTTCCTGTCTTCCGCTATATCAAATTTTCAACATGGTATCAAAGGGAACAGAGGCTTGAGCAGCGAATCAACCGGAAGTTTGCTTCATTGCTTTTGTGATTCTAAGTGAACCAAGATTAAGTGCAACTGAAGGTGATTTAGCAAGAGATCTTGGAATGAAGTTTCTTACATTGACTAACTTTGAAAAGTGGAAGTGATGTATGAAAAATTATCTTATTGAGAGGACCTTTGGGAGGTGGTTTGCGGAGACAGAAGGCAAGTGGTTACTGCTGTTACTGGCAATGCTGAAGCAATGAGAGCTTGGAAGGAGACAAACGCGAAAGCGGAGGTTATTCTCAAGCAGGTTATCTCATCAGAACTCTTAGACCACATCGGCGGATGTTGGTCAGCTGCGGAGATTTGGACTTCCCTCGATGGGTTGTTCAACAAGGAGGTGAAGTTGGCTGTTGAGGTTGGTCCCTCTACTTCTGATCAGCAAGAGAGAAGTGTTTCTCCTAGGCGTGATGGGAAGAGGAAGGACTAAGGTGCTATAGATGCAAGCAGTCTGGTCACTTCAAGAAGGAGTGTAAGGTTGTCCTTCACTCGGTGAACGTTGCTCATGTTGGGAGTAAATGGAAGGACTTGGTTGGGTCGTCAACAAGTTCTGATGTTGATCGGATGAAGGCCAATGATAGTGCAGCTATCTGGCATGAAAGACTGGGACATGTCGGGGTGGACAAGCTGAAAGCAATGGCGGTGAGGAGCCTTGTGAGAGGCTTGCCTAAGTTGTCATCCTTCGGCGACAGTCAAGATTGCGCGGGATTTCAACACGGTGAAGCTTATCGCTTTACGTTTGATAAAGCGCAGTCCAGGTGTAAGACACCATTGGAGTGTATCCATGGTGATCTGGTGGGGCCGACCGTCACCGCCAGTCTTGGAGGCAGCAGGTACATACTGATATTGGTTGATGACTACTCAAGGTATACTTGGGTATACTTCATGAAGGAGAAGTCGAACGCGTTCCGTTTGTTTATGGATTTCAAGTAGCTTGTGGAGGGCCAGCTTGGCCTGCGGATCAAGAAGTTAAGAACGGGCAACGGAGGTGAGTTCGGCTCAACCGTGTTCTCTAACTTCTGCAGGAAGCATGGAATCTGAAGGGAGCTCTTTTGTGGACATACTCCAAAACAAAGTGGAGTGACAGATCGCAAGATCCGTCTTTTGACGGAGACCAGCAAGTGTTGACTTTAGTGCAAAGGCATTCCTAAGGCTTTTTGGGCGGAAGGGATGACATGCGCGGCACATGTCGTCAATCAGATGTCTCTGAGTACGATCAACATGAAGACTCCGTATGAGCTGATATTTAGGATAAAGCCTAGCGTGAAGCACCTTCGGGTGTTTTGTTCTACCTGCTATGTACACGCTCTGAATGCTCTCAAGACGAAGCTTGTCTTCGTTGGGTATGATGAGCAAAAGAGGAGATGAAGGTGTATGGATCCTGCGACGAAGAAGTTCATCGTGTCGAGAGACGTTGTCTTTGATAAGCTGACGTCGTATTGGGGTAGCTCATATGTGGAGCTAGAGGTGAATAGGTCAGAAGGTGGGCTGGAGGAGGCTGCTGCAAATGTACAGATGGAGCTGTCTGTGTCACCAGGAGCTCCAGGTTGTTCTAGCTCCGGGGCAGATGCGTCTGGTTCAGGAATCAGGGGGAGCGAAGCTCCAAGTGCTTCTAGTTCCAGGGCGGTGACTTCTTGTTCAGGTAGCAAGGGGAGCGATGTTCCAGGCAGTTCTAGTTCAAGAGCAGAGGCTTCTGGTTCAGAAAGTAGGGGGAGCGCTGCTCCAGGTGCTTCTGGTTCAAGTGCGGTGGTTTCTTGTTTAGGAAGCAAGAGGAGCATTGTTCTGGGTTTGCCTGAGAACGGAGCTTGTTCAGAAGGAGCAGCAGAGGTGGTTAGCCGAGATCAGGCTCTTCGGAGGTTGAAGAGGGTCACCAACCCACCAACTCGATATAGTGAAGGAAACAGGGTGAGCTTGGTCTCATGTTTCCTTATTGGCCCTCAGATCGAGCGAGTGTCTTCTAGCTGTGATGACACCACTGGAGTCAAGAAGGTGGATGACGCCAAGGTTGAGGAGGTGACTACCCTCAGAGAAGACGGGGCTTGGGATCTTGTGCCCAAGGTCGTTGATGTTACTCCTGTGGCATGCAAGTGGAGGTCGAAGCTGAAGAAGAAGGCAGAGGGTTGCATTTCTCCTTCCAGGAGGTGCTGGAGGGATCCCTTATGGTCCAAGATATGCGGGGCGAGGACTGTGTCTCGGACATCTTCTCGATGGCGCTATCAGAGGGACCATGTGCGAGGTTACGGGAGCTGCTGGGGTTGTTCACCACTTCTCACTTCAAGGGGGAGTGTTGAAAATGGTGAAGTGAAAGTGGAGGATTGGGCAACCTGGGCGACCTGTCCGCGCGGTCTATGCGGACAGGACTGGCGGTTAGCCAGATCGGCAGAGTTGCTGCAGTCGGCTTGTTCCTTGGCGGCCTGGGCAGTCTGTTCGCGCGGTCTGTGCGAACAGAGGTGGCGGCCAGCCAGGTCAGCTTATGCTCAGCCAACAGTTTGGTCCCAGAAGGTAATCGGGCAGATAACGTCTTTATCTGCGGAGTCCGGCAAGAAGCGGACTGGACAGGAGCTCGGGAGACCAGCATGACAGGCGCCTTGGTCTAGCTCTTGTGGCACGACAAGTGGAAGCCGTGGAGTTTGTCGGTTAGAGCGGACAGGTGCTGGAGTTCACCGGTATTGGCGGACTGGTGCCAGTGTCCGCCAGTAAGCGCGGACTGACCCTTGTGGCCGGTGGTTCTGACTTGGTTGGTTTTGAACCAAGTCCAGGTTTGCTCAGTCCGGGTGATCGCTCGGTTAAGCGCGGACTGCTCCTTAGTCCGCCAAGCTCGGAAGCAGTTGCCTTGTGGTTTGGTTGCGAGCTTGGTGAATGCGGACTGGATCTGTGTCCGCAAGGCGTGCGGACTGGAGCTGTGTCCGCCTGGGCATGCGGACTGTACTCATTGTCCGCCGAGCCCGGCAGTTGCCAGCTTGGTGCCTTGGATGTGGGCTCAGGGTACGCAGACTGGAGTTGTGTCCGCACGACGTGCGGACTGGGGCTGTGCCCTTTGATATGCAGACAGGTTTTCGCAGTGTCTGCGGGTTGCTGTGTTGGTCCTGGCTTGGCCTTCGGCGATAATGCGGATAGAGTTGGTTATTCGGCCTTGGTAATGCTACTTGGCGATCTGGCTATCTTGCAGGTCGCGATGGTCTGGTTGTGTATCCGCGTCTTGCGGATACACTTGGTGCTCATCGCTAGATGGAGCGGTTTTTCTATCGGCTAGGGCGGTGACCACACTCCTCATCGTGCCTATAAATAGGACCCCCTGTCAAATCAATTAAGAAGCGAATGAACAGTACGTGAACTCACGGATAGTTGCTACGGTCTGGATATTGTATCCGCGCGGTTTGAAGGTTGACCGGTTTGTGCTGTGCAGGTTGTGCGGATAGCGCTGGAAAGCCAGAACTTGGTTATGACTTCGATCAGAGACAATGCGGACTCTGCGGTTAGCAACAGGCGGTAAACAGCAGGTCGCGGGTAGCCACCAGGCGGTCTTCTCTTCTGCAACTAGTTTCCCGGTTCAATAAGTTGTCCGCTTCTGGCGCCTTGTTCAGTTTGACAGCTGCAGATCACGCGGTCAGGCGGCTAGGCGACCTCGCGGTTAGGTGTCTTGCAGATCGGCGAGTAGAGTTTCTTGCATTGGAATAACGGGTAGTCCGTGCGGCTTGGTCGCGGTTTGGCGGCTTGACGGTTTGTGCGGACTCCGTAGTGCAACAGTGAGCCGGCGGTTACTTCTTGAGTCCGCGCGGCTAGGTTCTTGCTTTGTATTATTTCTGCTTTCCTTTAGGTACATTGGAGAATCATGTCTCGTCATGTATTTCTCGTCTTGTAAAGATTGTTTAGTACAAGATTCTTGCTCTTCTGGTTTGCATCTGGTTTATTTGGGTTCAGATAGGTTAATTGTTCCTTCGCCTGGTTTCTCGTCTTCCTCTATATCAAATTTTCAACACCCTATACAAGGTGTGAGACTAATGTATAAAGAGAAACTATAAAAGACTAAATGAACCACAAACATGAACCTTTACATGAACTTTTCTAACACTCCCCCGCAAGTTGGAGCGTACAAATCGTAGGCACCCAGCTTGGATAGGAACTGGAAAAATAGGCTACTCGGTAGGGCTTTCGTGAGAAGATCAACAACTTGTTCAGTGCCCGGAGCATGCTTAAATTCTAGCTTCTTCATTTGAACTTTCTCCCTAACAAAGTTCCAGTCCACTTTAATGTGTTTCGTTCTTTCGTGGAAGACTGGATTCTTCACTATGTATATAACAACTTGACTGTCACATAGTAAGGTAGCAGGTGAAGGGAGTTTTACTCCTAGATCATCGAAGAGACTTTCAAGCCACGTAAGCTCAGAGACTACTGACCCCATCGACCGGTATTCAGCTTCAGCTGAAGATCAACCACAACTTGTTTCTTATTGCGCCAAGTCACAAGATGACCTCCAAAGTAGGTACAAAATCCACTGGTGGACCGTTGATCATCCAGAGAACCAACATAATCTGCGTCTGAATATGCCACCAGTGTGGGAGTAGAATAAGAGGTTTTGTATACCAGCCCTTGACCAGGGGCTGTTTTTAGATATCTCAGGATGCGCTCGACGGGCTGTAGATGAGACATTCGAGGAGCATGCATAAACCGACTGACCACCCCAACAACAAAGGATCTGTCCGGTCTCGTGACCGTTAGATAAATAAGTTTTCCAACGAGTCAACGATAATATTCTGGATTTGGAAGAAGATCTGTATCAGAAGCATGTGCGCACAACTTGTGATTGACATCCATCGGGGTGTTAATCGGCTTACATCCAGAATAGCCAGCATCCTGAAGAAGGTCGAGACAGTATTTTCGTTGAGAGAGGACAAGTCCATTACGACGTCTTGCGATCTCAAGACCTAGAAAGTATCAAAGGTTTCCTAGATCTTTTGTTTGAAAAACCGAACTAAGATGTTGTTTGACCGCTTGTATTCCATTTGAATCATCTCCTGTAATTAGAATGTCATCAACATATACCAAAAGAAGAACCGTTCCTGTAGTTCAATGTTAAGTGAACAGAGAGAAGTCTGCTGAGCTCCGAGTAAAGCCAACCTCCCGAACAGCCTTACTAAACTTATCAAAACATGCCCGAGGGAATTGTTTGAGACCATAAATAGACTTCTTAAGGTGACAAACTCGGGACTCCCCCGTGGTCTCAAACCCGGGTGGCTGTTGCATGTAAACCGTTTCTTGTAGGTCACCATTTAGAAATGCATTCTTGATATCTAGCTGATGTAAGGGCCAGTGGCGATGCATATACATAGAGAGGACACGAACTGTGTTGAGCTTGGCCACTGGAGAGAATGTTTCCTCACAATTGAGACCTTGTTAAGTAAAGCCACGAGCCACCAGTCGGGCTTTAAGACGGTCAATTATGCCATTAGCAACATGCTTAATGACAAAAACCCATTTACACCCAACAGTCGTGTGGCCTGGAGGAAGGGGAACCAGATCCCATGTTTGCCCAAAATACATGAATCATAATTAAAACCAGGTAGAGAGATATCTGGAAGAGCCTTCTGGAGCACGGGAAGAGGAGCATGCCAAAGACGCCGATGCCAATCAATGGAGGTGATGGATGAGAGGATGGTAGGAGGGACATCAAGAAGGTAAAGCCCATTTTGCAGTCGTCCATTACCAATGATATTCTGCGTTTGTCGATCCTGCATCAAAAAAGGTGTGAATGTGACAGAGCAATCCAAATCGGCAGTAAGTAGACTAATAGAAAGTAAATTAAACTGGGTGCCTGGGACATGAAGAGCCGAGCGGAGAGTGAGAGATGAATTGAGGAGAATATCAGCGGAGCCGGAGACAGGAACGGTGTCGCCATTGGCCACTATGATGCACTTAGGATGCAGAGAATCCCAGTATTGATGTGGCTTTAGCGGGGTGATATGGTGAGTAGCACCTGAATTCACTATCCAACGTAGACTAGTGGAGAGACAAGAGATACCTTCATTGGAGATGGAGGCAACAGAGGAAACAGAGGCAGGCGGGTGGCTGAGCATGCTGTGAAGTTGTTGGAGCTGAAGGCGAACTTCTTCAAGGTCAGGATGAGTGGAAGAGGTTCTTTCGGCCACAATAGACGTTGCCAGACGAGGAGGACCATTTTTTTGATAGCAGGTCGCCTCAAGGTGTCCGTCCTTACCGCAAAAAGAACACTTCGGGCGTGGTAGGCCACCACGACTCCTTCCTCGAAAGCCTGAACGCCGCCCTCTACGGGCGGGAGGAGGGAGAGATAATAAGGGCGCAAAAGTTCGCTGAAGGAGGGTCGGTGAGGGGGGTCCAGTAGTATCCGGAGGTGGTGATACTTTGAGCAGCATGGAATACACATCAAAGAGTGAGGGGATAGCAGCTGACGAGGATCCCAATGCTCTGAAGATGAGGCGGGACACGCGCCATCTTCGTAGTAATACAGACAGCTTCCTTCTGAGCACGTTAGGCAGCTAGATCCGCAGTAGGCGGCTGATGGTGGATCCAGGCCTCAACCAGTGTCTTAGCCCGAGCAACGAAGGAGGTCAAGTCAGCAGCACCACCAGTGTCAAGTGTCTGAAGATCTGTGATGATGTCATATAGGTGTTGAAGATTGTCCTTACCGGAGTATAGGGAATGGAGTTCTTCCCACATCACATTGGCCGTCTCGTGATACATGACCATGCGGTAAGGTTCATCAGCAAGGGAGTTGAGGAGCCACATTTGAACACGTCCATCATGACGAAGCCAGTCATCGGTGGGTGGAGAAGGAGGATCCGTAGTGAGATGTTGCTGAAGGCCCTTAGACTGAAGAACCCGTCTGACAGAATGCACCCATTCAATGAAGTTCGTCAATGCGACAAAGCAGGAGAACCAGACAGACACAGGTCGCACAATGCGCCCAGACCGCGCGGCTAGAGAGTTCGTCAAGAGCGGGTGCCGCGAGAAGCAGCGACTAGAGTAATCGGAAAGACCGATGAGATTAGCAGAGATCGTGGCGAACAACAGCTATGGAGAATCCACAACGACTAGAGCAGCGGCAAAGGCAGGCCGCGTGACAAAGAAGAAGCGGCTAGATCAGGCAAAGAGACGGGCCGCAACGAGAAGAAACCCCAGCAAGAGAAGCGGCTAGAAGAGGTAACCGCGCAAGAGAAGGCCGCGGCTTAAGCCATTAGAGCTCGCAGCGACAAGAAATCCGCAGCAGATAGGCCGGCAACAAGGTCGCCGCGACTAGAAGAGATGAGGTCTCCGCGACTAGATGAGAGACCAGCTACAGAATAGCAGTGGCTACAACAGAGGAGAGACGCGGCTAGGAGTGGAAGACCGCGCGAGAAGGGGGGTGGTCCCACGAGAGAGGAAGGCTATAAAAGCGGAGCAAAAGAGACATAAGGGGGGTGGTTCCACGAGAGGAGAGGAGAAGCCGGGTAGAGACGTGGAAAACCGCTAAGGAGGCGGTTAGCAGAGGAGGCAGATAGCAACGGAGTAACCGCAGAAGCCGGGCGGTTAGAAAAAAACGTGTCCGCCCGAAACCGTATGTAGGAACCTTGCTCTGATACCATGTAGAGAAAAGATGAACTTTGTCTATACTTCTTCGTTATCAAATACAATGTATGAATACATATATATAGGAGGGAGAAAGAGAGATGAGTCCCCTATACAAGGTGTGGGACTAATGTATAAAGAGAAACAATAAAAGACTAAATGGGCCACAAAATATGTCTATATCTCCCAATATGTATGTATCTCGGAATGTGACGTCGCATCAACAACTGATGATTCAAGTGGCCAACAAGCCCCACCAACATGTTCACAAGGTCCTGGTTAAGATCTTCCCACACCGACAGATGTCAGTGGTCCACCACTTTCATCTGAAATTGACTGCATGAATTTTTAAATTGTTCCTCTTGATGGAGCACATCGGGGCAGTCACCTACCGTGGGAGGGGGTTCGTCTTCCACGTCTTTCAGTTGAAGCGGTCAAAGATGAGCATCTCGTTGGGACGAACCTTTCAGATGATTTGACCTCCGACCCATCTCACTTTGGAACTCTTGCTTTCCCTACAGTCTATCATTGTCGACAAATGCCCTACCGAACAGGTTCTCATTGAGTGGAAGGGCTTTCCATTTTACGACCTCTCCTTTGATATGCGAATTCAAATTCCAGATTTTCACTTTGGTGACAAGCAACTTTGGTGACAAGCAACAGACCTTTCGCAGCAACCGACCAACTGTAGATCCGCACGCTTTCGCGGATTGCTTTGCCGCTGCCGCCACCCACCTTCCCAGCAATTCTAGTCTTCCTGCAGCCGTGTAGGTGCTCTTCTTCACCCCCTTATGTACCCCAGTTGCAGGCGGGGGATCCTCCAGGTTGCGAGAAGGGTTCTCCATCCCGAGTGCTGACAAGTGCCGGGCTATATTAAGGAATTAAATGAGAAGAAATAGGTCTTGATATAACACAAAATAAGAACTAACAGAGAATAAGAATTGACCAGGTTGCGAGAAGGGTTCTCCATCCTGAGTGCTGACATGTGTCGGGCTATATTAAGGAATTAAATGAGAAGAAATAGGTCTTGATATAACACAGAGTTGAATTGAATAAGAACTAACAGAGAATAAGAATTGAATTCATACATATATTCACAATTGAGTGTTATTATAATCTCAATAACATTGAAATCTGTTGAGCTATTATATTGTAATTAGTTAATTAGTTAATGTTGTAAGGACGTTATTGTAAATGTGCAGTTATATAAAGGAGGGTCTCTTTATGAGAGAAAGAACCCTAATTATTTTTCCTAACTCCTACATGGTATCAGAGGCGAGGTGCGTGCGGCGGTCGTGAACGGCAGGAAGCGGGGGTCTGCGGCTTCTCAGCAGCGCCGATCTCCTCTTCGGCTTCTCCCGCGTCGAACAAGGGTTCCCGATCTAGCGCCGCCGCCAGTGTATTATAGTGAACCGAGGGCATCTCATAGATCGGCGAAGCGGAGGCCGATTCGTTACAGGGACCCGGAAGGAAGTGGCGCCGCCGAGTTTGCCGCCGCCGCCTCCGTAGAAATCACAGGAGGTGCGGCTTCTCAGGCGCCGGAGCGGTCTTCGCCTTCTTCCTCTTGTCCATATACACCTCCGGATCTGAACGTTCAGCAGGCTTCGCTGAACTTTTTCAGCGCGGACGTCTGCGGGATCTGCGTGTTTTTCAGCGGTGTGAGATCAGGGCAGTCAACATTATAGATGGGAACGCCAGTGACTAGTCAAGATTTGAAAGAGATCCTGGAGGGAGTGGCCAGGGTTTTTAAGGCCAAACTAGAGGAGAATTCTAGTAGGTCAACTGGTGTTGCACCAGAGTCGGTGCAGATGATGCAGAAGGTAAAGTTGTTGCCTAATGATGTTAAGCTTGAGGGGACAAGAAATTATCTGAGTTGGTCTAGGAGGGCTTTGTTGAACCTTCGAATCAGCGGGTTGGAAGGGTTTGTGAAAGGAGAATGCACTGAGCCGGTGGAGAAGGCAAGTGTCGAGTGGAGAACATGGAGCAACACTAATTCTCTAGTAATTTCTTGGTTGCTGACTTCTGTGTCTTCAACTATAGATGGTATGGTGGAGTCTATCTCAAGTGCCGCTGATGTCTGGAAAACATTGGAGGGGATGTACTCTGGGGCCGGGAGCGTGATGATGATGATGGAAGTGGAGGAGAAGATTGATGCCACCACACAGGGGGAGAAGACGGTTCATCAATATGCAGCGGAGCTACGTCACTTATGGGCTGATTTGGATCACTATGATCCCTTATCACTGCAAAACCCGACAGATGTTCTACTTGGTAGGCAGTATCTTGAGCGCAGGCGGGTGGCTCGTTTCCTCAAGGGCCTGAATCCAAAGTTTGAGGGAAGGAGATCCGCAATGTGTCACCTGCCATCTCTTCCCTCATTGGATGAGGCTATTGCGTCGATTGAGCAAGAGGAGATCAGACATAAAGTGATGACAGGCGAGACCTCACCTGTTGTTCGATCGGCATTGGTGGTACCCGATGCTTACTTCAGAGATGATAGAGAGTGCTACAATTGTCGAAAGAAAGGGCACCTCAGCTACAATTGTCCTCAACCCCGCATACTGGTGGTAGCCGAGGAGGTTGAGGACAACGAGGTGGTCGTTCAGGTCGAGGAGGTAGGGGACGTGGAGGCCGAGGAATTGCTCACCTAGCTGTGGCAGAGGAGTCCCAGACTACTGCGGAGGTGATTGAACAGGCTGAGAGTTCCAAGGGCAAGGTGCAAGTCACTAGGGATCTGGATAACACTACCTGTTTTGGTAACTTTGCTGGTTATGCTCAATCATTTACAGGTACTCAGGTTCAGGCACTTGCATCTACTAAAACTCATATTGATTGGATCATAGACTCAGGTGCATCTAGACATGTTACAGGAGCATCGAGTGAGTTTGTATCATATTATCCAAGTAAGCATATACATCCTGAGATAGTTCAAACTACTGATGGGACATCCCAACCCATCAGGGGTACTGGCTCGGTCCATTGCACTTCATCTGTTATCTTATCATCTGTATTGCATGTTCTTTCGTTCCCCGTTAACTTACTCTCTGTTAGCTCACTAATTTATCAGTTGAATTGCACTGTTTTGTTTGATCGGGATATGTGTCTTTCAGGAGAAGAAAACAGGGAGGAGGATTGGGACTGGCATCAGGCGTGATGGGCTTTGGTACTTGGACAGAGAGACTGCAATGATTGCTGCTGCTGTTAGTGGAGGACCAGAGGGAGAAGCAATGCTTCAACACTGCCGCTAGGGCATTTATCTTTTGACAGCTTGAATAGGCTTGAACCTGAGATGATGAAGAAAGTTAATAGAAAATATTTATTTTGTAATGCATGTGAACTTGGAAAACATACTCGTTCTACTTATAAAATGATTGGTCTTCGAAGTCTTGAGCCATTTGCTCTTGTTCATTCTGATGTTTGGGGACCATGTCCTGTTATTTCTGTTAGTGGGTTTAGATGGTTTGTAACCTTTATTGATTGTTATTCACGTATGACCTGGATATATATGAGGAAACAAAAATCTGAAGTTTATAAATGTTTTCAAGACTTCGTGGTCTATGTGAGAACTCAGTTTGGAGTGCAGGTGAAGATTCTTCGAACAGATAATGGGACTGAGTATGTCAACAAGGAGTTTGCGGCTCTCATTTCTAGTCAGGGAATTCTACATCAAACCACCTGTCCAGACACTCCTGCTCAGAATGGAGTGGCTGAACGCAAAAATAGACATCTACTGGAAGTGGCACGCTCTTTGATGTTGACAATGAATGTGCCAAAGTTTTTGTGGAGTGAGGCGGTCATGACATCATCTTATTTGATCAACAGGATGCCATCAAGAGTATTAGGGATGAAGACCCCATGTGAGATGCTCTTGGGCTCGAATGGGTTTGTTGTTCCACCTAAAGTGTTTGGGTGCATATGTTATGTGAGGGATCACAGAGTAATGACGAGTAAGTTGGATCCGCAAGCAGTTAAATGTATCTTCGTTGGCTACTCATCAAGTCAGAAATGATACAAGTGTTGGTGTCCCACTGAAAGAAGGTTATTTGTCAGTATGGATGTGATTTTTTGGGAATGTGAACCTTTTTATGGGGCGAAGACGGAGCTGAGCTCATTGTTTGGGGATGTCTCTACTGATGCTAGTAGAGAGGGGGAGAATGAGAATGAGAATGACTCGACTAATGCTAGTAGAGAGGGGGAGAATGAGCATAAGAATGACATTGTGGTTGGAATGATCCCATGTCCTATTGATGATGGTGACTCGCCGAACAACCGTGGTGACTCAATAGTTGGCAAGCAAGGTCACAAGAAGACAGAAACAACAGCAAGAGCAGGCTCCCGTGATCGTGCCAGTACCCACGCATGATGATGTCCCAAGTTCCTCCTCCCCCGTGTCACCTTCACTGAGAGGTAACAATTCCTTTCCTGATACTTCTAATGATAATGCTTTGCCCCGCAGAACCTCTCGAGTCAATGCTGGAATACCTCCAGCTAGGCTTGGTAGTTGGGAGACTGACATTGTGAATTACATATCATATGCATCCATTCCACCTGTATATAAGTCATTCATTGCATCATTGTATTCTGTGCCTGTACCCAACACCTGGCAGGTAGCTAAACAAGATCCTAGGTGGTTGAGTGTCATGCTAGAGGAACTGCAGGCCTTGAAGAAGAATGACACTTTGGAGCTGGTACCTTTGCCGGCTGGAAAACGTGTTGTCGGATGTAAATGGGTGTATACTGTTAAGCAAACTCCAGAGGGCAGAATTGACATATACAAGGCCAGGTTGGTTGCTAAAGGTTATAGTCAAATGTACGACATCGACTATGATGAGACATTTGCTCCAGTAGCGAAAATGAGCACCGTTAGAATGTTGGTGTCGTGTGCTGCTAACTTTAATTGGCCACTACACCAACTAGATGTCAAGAATGTCTTTTTGCATGGCGATCTCCAAGAAGAAGTGTATATGGAGATTCCACCGGGTTTTGCTAATGCTCAAGTAGCTGGGAAGGTATGCAAGTTGAAGAAGTCTTTGTATGGACTGAAACAGTCCCCAAGGGCATGGTTCGATAGGTTTAGACTGGCAGTTTGTGGTATGGGATACAAGCAGTGCAATGGAGACCATACAATTTTTTACAAGCACTCCAAAACATGTATCACTATCCTGGCTGTTTATGTTGATGATATTGTAATCACCGGAGATGATGCCGAGGAAATCCTACGGTTGAAGAGGCAGCTAGGAGAGGCATTTGAAGTTAAGGATCTGGGGCAATTGAAGTACTTCCTTGGAATTGAAATTGCGTGGTCGCGAAAAGGTATAGTGCTTTCTCAGCGGAAGTATGCTCTGGATCTTTCTCAGAGTCAGGGATGTTGGGGTGCAGAGTTGCTTCTACTCCTATCGAGCAGAATCATAAGATATGTGCCGAGGGTGGTGACCCGGTATGCAAAGAGCAGTATCAGAGATTAGTTGGACGGCTTATATATCTATGTCATACAAGACCTGATATCACTCACGCAGTGAGTGTGGTGAGTAGATATATGCATGATCCCAGTGAGCAGCATATGGAGGCGATTCAAAGGATTCTCAGGTATATTAAAGGAAGCCCAGGAAAGGGATTATGGTTTAGAAGTTCTAGCCATCTGAAAATTGAAGGCTACTGTGATGTTGATTGGGCGGATTGTATGGATGATCGTAGGTCTACTACAGGCTACTGTGTTTTTGTTGGAGGCAATCTCATATCTTGGCGTAGCAAAAAGCAAGATGTGGTGGCAAGGTCTACAGCTGAGGCCGAGTATAGGGCTATGGCAGTTAGTCTGTGCGAATTGATGTGGGTGAGAAACATGTTATTTGAGCTGCGCTTGTTTAGAGGAGACTCGCTAAAACTCTGGCGTGACAACAAATCGGCAATCAATATAGCCAATAATCCTGTTCAACATGATCGCACCAAACATGTGGAGATCGATCGGTTCTTTATCAAGGAGCAACTAAATAGAGAAGTTCTTACTCTGAACTATGTGAAATCACAAGAGCAGTTAGCTGATTGTTTAACGAAAGGTTTAGCTACAAGAGAGTATGAGATTTTTTGTAACAAGATGGGAATGATTGATATCTATCGCCCATCTTGAGGGGGAGTGTTGAGCTATTATATTGTAATTAGTTAATGTTGTAAGAACGTTATTGTAAATGTGCAGTTATATAAAGGAGGGTCTCTTCATGAGAGAAAGAACCCTAATTATTTTTCCTAACTCCTACAAAATCTCTAATCATAATAACTATTAATCAAACACACGGGATAGCACTAACATCTCAATTACATTGAACCTAATTGCTCCTTCAGTATCTATTCTCAACATTTTTTGGGTTCCATCTGAAGATTTCTTCCTGTTTTTATACTTTAACTTTTAAGATTATCACCTGGCTAACAAATCTCTCATTCTGTAACTGTAGCTCCCTAAGGGCAAGACGGAGCTCCTTGAAGTGCAAGCTAGACTAAGAAAGCGTTTTCCAGTTGATTCATACAACAAAGCTCGAAAGGAATTGGATCCCAAGAAAATCCTAGCCAATAGGATGCTGGAAAAGCTTTTCCCAATGGATCAGACGGTCTAGGTGCAGTGGAGAGCAGATCTTGGCTTAATCTCCATCAAATGGTAACTTTTATTGTCTGAAAAAATGGTTCTTTAACATCCTTTTATTTTGAAGGTAGACTCTAATTGTAAATTTGTTCGCAGCAATGCTATTACTTATGTGACAATGTTTGCGGGCTATAATGTTATCCTATTTTGGAATTTAGACACTTACGATTTGGTTCTATTTGGGATGTCTGTGTTGGTGGTATTAGAGCTGTCATAAAAGCAATTGTAGGAAGCAAGAACGGAAAGGAGAAACATGAAAAGTACGGAAAACTCTTTTAGATTTTCTGAAAGTGAAAGGGTTTACTATTTTTCAAAGTCTTAAAAATACCGGCACAAGCATTTTTCCCACCACCGAACTAATAAATACCTCTAAAATAGAAGTGGCAGTGCGGATAGAATTTTTCTCTTTGCCATCATCCTAAGCAAAAGTCAACTCTATTCTTTGGTATGATTTTTGACAGTGGGGCATGAATTCACGTCTCGTGGAGGGAGAGGGTTGCTGAGCTAGTGAGCTTTTGAATGAGTGTAAAGTGTGTGCACAACATTTTGGTTTTAGTGATTTATCCAATGTAGGTTTAGCCATTTGGGTCTATGCCATGGTGTTAAATATCCTCCGACATATGTTTGCCGACATGTTTTTGAGAGAACAGTGATGTTTTTTCCAATAAAAATAGATTATTCTTTAGTAAAAAAATGTAGACTGATATGTTTGGTTTTTCCAGAAATATCAGCTGTTGAGTGTTGACATAATTTTTGAGTATATAATTCGCTATTTTAGTTTATATTACCATAATAACATTATATGTTTAAATTTGTAATGCCTAAATTAATTTGATTTATTATTTTGTTCTGTATTATTTTTATAATCAATTCTGTATAATTATTTGACATTTTTTTATATTACAAAAAATATTAAAAAGTTTAACATATTAATTAGTTAGTTATTTTATATTTTTAATATAAATTTATTAAAAAGATTTGAATTAAAAGTTAATAATTATTAAAATTAAATATATTATACATTGTATCTAGTTTACTTTTAATAAAATTTTACATGTGGTTTGGGTTCTAAGGATAATTTATGGTCAGTTGTGCATTCATCAACGGCCGTGCAATTAAATGAGCATTAGGAAACACTGAGCGCAATGATGACACAATGATAGTCACGTCGACCAATTTCATGCGGCACCACAGTACTCAATGTTAGAAATATTTTTTGGGAGCGCTACTTGCTCTCAGAGGAAGGAGTGCGTGTAGTGATCTCGTCGTCCAATTAGCTTCAAAATTTATGTGTTTTTCTTTGTTTCTCTTTTTTTATTTCGACGAGAACACCGACGTTGGATATGCAAGATCAACGACTTAAATTTCACCCGTTTTCAGAGAAAGGGGTGAAAATGTCGCTTGAAGCATCCGGATGGTGATAAAAGTGGAATTCCCTATCCGTTACCCCTAGCAGGGTATAAATAGGCAAATTCTAGGAGTATCTACGAGTATCAGATATTCATGTGTCCGAACCGACCCTTTAAGCCTCTTAATTGTTCAAATATACATTAACATTCTCCTCCTATATTTGTGACAAATAACGTGTACGTCTCGGAGTGCAGAAAGTAGAGAGTATTAAAAGAAAATTTTTCGAGTTTACACATTTTCATAAGAGTTAGCACAGTTAAAGCATAAATCGGAGTTTTCAAAAAATAGTAACATAAACATCTAAACCCAAAGTGCTACCTTCTTTTGAAATTTCTTTTGCAGAGATTAGCTGGTGTTCCCGAGTTCTCTTCATGTATTCGCATTATATTTTTAATTTACTTCCTTTTGACTTCTCTTTTACAAAGATTAACAAATATTCGTGAGTTCATTTAGGTAAAGATAGTTTACTTTGATACGTAATTGCATATATTTATGAATTCATAGAGTCTAACTCATGAAATTCCTTGTAGGCACTGATGAATTAACACTGTCAACATCTCTATCCAGTCTCAGTAGGACCAGTCAAGTTATAATTTTAATAAATCACACATTGTTATCTTACTCATTACTCACCACTATGTACTTTATCATATGACTTGACATACCGTCATTTGCAATATTATCAGATGTGGAATAATGTGTTATGATCACTAATGTTAGATTAACTCGTACAATGACTTTCTATTCCCGGTTGAATAATTTTCGAATCAACTTACAATGAGAAAAATGTGAATAATTTTCGAATCAACTTACAATGAGAAAAATGTTAAGTCATCAAATTTGGAATGACTAGCATCCAATCATCTTGGGTTTTTATCAAAAAATTATTTAGGATTTTCAGTCTATTATTAGTGAAAGTTTTTGTTTTAAGAGCAGCTATACACCTAGAGGGGGGGATGAATAGGTTTCTTAGTCTTTTATGACTACCTTTTTGTTTTGGTGAGTAGTGTGATTGACTTTTTATTAGCTTTCAAGAATTAACACCAGCACATCAGTATTTATAGTGGTTCCCCAAGGTATGGGTACATCCACTTTCCCTCCCACCTTTCTAACAGTATGTTAGACAAGACAATCTTCTCCAAACTCAGGTCAAAGAGCTTACAACACAGATCCCGCTAGATATCTCAGACGTCCTCCAAGTCCTATCTTAGGACAAAGCCCTACACACTCAGAGTAAACCTTACTCCTACAGCTCAGTGATCCTCAAGATCACCTACCTTAGGCTTATCAAAAATCCATACAACTCAATCTAGGAGGTTAGCCCTACACTAAGAGATATTATCTCCTACAGCTCAGATCTGACTCAGATCCTACCTTAGGCACGCATACCCTACCTCAGATTCTTAGCAGAATCTTACCACTCAGCCTTTATATTTCAGGCTTACAACTCAGATCAAAATTTATCCTATACGAAGAGATAGATGTTGATGATGATGATGGACTCCAAAGAAAGTGTCATCTGAGCCTTCTCTCTGGACTGAGTGAACTCAGCCCTAACTTCTTTACAACACCAAGGAAGTAGATCTTCAGGATGGTTCTGCTTGTACTGGGAAGATACACGGAAAATTATGTTTATAAACTTGTCTGATGAAGACAAAATGATTTTTCTGTTTTTTATTTCTTCAACAACCAACCTTGTCTGTCGTTTTCAGACTTGCTATTGTTTACCAGTTTCAGAACTCTTCTTCTTAGTTTCCAGGAAGAAGATGACCAAAAAGTTCTATCTGAAAAGCCTCTTTTCTTCTTTATCGGGACTCTGCTTTTTGTATCCCGCCATCCATCGACTCTTTGTGCAGTATGGACCAAGCGGAGTTGGTAACTGAAATATTATGGAAGTAATTTTATTTATGTATTTTAATGTTGTGTTATTTCATTATATATGTCATTTGTTTTGATTAATGCATTTGCATATTTTATCAAATTATTTTTGCACACAACATTATTCTATATAAAACTTGTACTCATGAGAATTAGATCTTAATGTATATCCACACCATTCTTTACAAACCTTAGTAAATGCACTATATTACAAAGCATGACCACTGCAATATTTATGCTTACTTGAAATGCAATTTTTTTACATTGTAGTTTTGTATCTTTTCTTGATATTTTTTAAATCATGCTTGCAATTTATTTTAAAATCTCAATGAAATAGGATCTCTTGCACTACAATTGAAAACATCTTCTTATTAGTCTTAAAACACATTATCTTTTATATGCTTTTACTTTCAAAAAAGATGTTTATTATTAAGAATGCTTATTATACTTTCTATTGTGATTATTACTTGCGCTTATTCATGACTTTTTTTTTCAAGTGGCATCTTTAGAAAAGAATGCTCACTCTATCTTTTTAGCTATGTTGCTTACTACCTTATATTTCATCATGCTTATATTTAATAAGCGGTCTTTAACAAACAATATATTGAATCTCATTTTCTTTTCTACATAGAACACATTAATTCTTATTATATAAACTCGTCTAATACATTCTTTTGATACTATCAAAAGGGGATAATAACTTGCATAAATTTAATTATCTAGGGGGAGTACATTAAAATATCATAGAAAGCAACTATGTATGGGGAGTATCTATAGGAGGTATATATTTTATTTATTGCTCGATCATGACTATTCTTCCAATAAGTTTTCCCTAATCTATCTTAAAAGGTATACACTCATCCCTACCCACTTTTTCTATTAACAAGAGGGGGAGAAATAAATTGAGAAATCTAGTGAAGTAGAAATTATATTTTGGGGGAGTACAATATATAGGGAACACAAATGTAGGGGGAGCCTTCATATAAGAAGATTATGCATTTATGCTTTAAAGCTATCATGCTATAAATTTGTTATTCATGTATATCTTTTGTCGCACTTACCTATAAAGAAAAATGTTCTTAATCTCACTAATTTCTCATATAAGTATTCGTTAACATGAAAAGGGGGAGATTGTTGGAGCAAGCATTCCGCATCTCCTGGTTTGAGAATAACAAATACCATGATGCATTTGATCTAGTATTTTCTGTGTTTATAGTGTGCAAGTTGTACAGGTTGAATGAGGAGACAAGTCCTCAGTCATGGACATGATCCAAGGGTGTGCATACTTTAGAAAAAACAAAACGATAAGTTGTGTGCGCTAAACCTCAAACAACCTTAACTTTCAATCCGGGAAGAGTTATAGAAAGTGCCACCCCATTACGGAATGAGAACGAAGTCATCTACAACATGAAAAGTTTCTGATGGAAAAGTGAAGAGGAGCCATCACTGGAGATAGCAACTATTGCCCGATGATAGTGAAAATGATGATGGCCATGTCCCTCACGATCGCCATGATGCGCACTACTCAGCACTATCGCCCGGTGATAGCGGTTATCGCCCGGTGATAGCGGTTATCGCCCCGGGATAGCCCCACATCCCAAACGTGTTTGTTTTCAACTGACATGATCATAATAGTGTGCGACAAATGACACATTAAAATAGATATCACCTATGATAGCTAGATATCGCCCGACTATAGTGATTTTTCTATAAAAGGCTGAAAACTTCGTGAATTCGAGAGACTCACCTTTTGAAGCAGTGATTCCTCCTCCACCAAGCCAGAAATCCGATTATTTTGATATAGGGTTGTCTCCAAAGATAGATAGGGAAATTCTTTGTGCAAATACGAAGATCTAAAGATGATTTTTAAGGAGAAGGGCTACAATGCACATTCAACACGAAGAGCAAACACATCAAGAACACCAATGTCTACACCGCCTTCATCTTCACCTTAAAAAAAGCCTTGGGGAGTTTCTCTTATTATTATTATCTAATAATCTTTTTTTTATCCGAAGAAGAGAAATCGTTTGGGGAGAACGTCAGATTCCGAGGAAGGATTTCGTAGGAAATTCGCCTTATTTGTGGCGACTAGGTCCTTGTGCAGCTTAGGGGGAAATTCACTGCTTTGTGTGCAGCAAATAAGTAAATGTTAGATCTAGGGGGAAGCTAGAAGCCATATCTAGGGTAAAATAGGCTATAGCCATCCTGCCCTTGCGAGAAGGACCTGTGAATCATCAAAAGGGATTTTTCTATTCGCCTCAATTTCTAGTATTATAGAAATCAAACATTTTTGTACTTATTTTCTAATGAAATAAAATCATATTTCTTTTTGTCTCATTATCTTGATTTTATTTTCATGTTTCAAAATGTTTTGAAATATATTGTTCAAAAGTTTTAACACAAAATATATTGCAAGGTTTGTCTTTATTAGATATAAACGATTGAATTAAATATTCATGAACTAGCATCCGACGGTAACAGTTAACGTCAGCAGTAGTGAAGAAATATTGAATTCTGTCTTTTTATAATAGTAATCTTCAATATAATATTTACTGATATATTAAAATATAATTTTCTGTAAAATATTTTGAAACTTCATTAATTAATTCTGATATTTTTATTTAAGAATTAAATTCCATAAAGCCCTTATTCGCCCCCTCTAAGGGCGTCGTAAGATCCAACAGTCTCCGCCGATGATCTCCCAAAGGTCCTCGCTAAGAAGATAGATCTCCATGCAAGAACTCCACTTCTTAAAGTTGGTCTGCGTTAAGAGCTTAATCCCAAGACCTATTCCATAAGAGGCTTCCATTGCTAAACCCCGATTCACTTGAACTTTCCAAGGATATCACACCATAGAGGTTGATCAACTTATAACTCCTTAACACTCTGATACTAAGCAAACATTTCTCAAAAAGCTGAGTAAGGTTGTAAGAACACTCTACCAAACCAAAGCCAAGTAATAACCAGTAACAACGGAAGCACAAGAACCACTATAAAATTAATAATCTTCTTTACAGGGTGAGGTATATATTATGAGATGTGATTCACAATGCACCCGATGGAAGTAAAAAACATGTAAGAGAAAAACTGAAGGATTGATAACAGTAATCGCCCAAGCCGCTAACCACCAATCCTATCCGTCGAATCTGTCAAGTCGCCAAACCGCAACTTAAGCCGTGCAGAATGCCTATTATTGAATGTTGAAAGGCACCCCTCTCCACTGCTTCTAGTCGCCTGACTGCTAGGTTTCCTGACTGCTAAAGCTTCCCGCAAATAGAACTGCTGAACTAGGAAACTGCTTACCCGCTGAGACCAGACGAATTCCTTATTGAACTATTCATGGCCCCGAGTAAGAAGACTGCTGGACGCACTACCTACAACCTGTTGTATACCACAGACTTCTTGTTGGTGTTACCATGACTATCTGGAAGTGTTAAAACAAGTAGCCTCACTCCCAACACAATATGATCCTATAGGGTCGCACATAAGAGCGTTTGGAAAAGTTGGAGGAATGGATTGAGTTGGTCTTACTTATATATGATGAGTGAAGGACCAAGCACTTGAAGGCATTGAGACCACATAGAGGAATGGATTGAGTTGGTCTTACTCATATATGATGAGTGAAGGACCAAGCACTTGAAGGCATTAAGACCACACAGCCAAGGGGTTGAGAGCATTGAGACCACATAGCCAAGGTATTGAGTGTGTTGAGACCACACAGCCAAGGAGTTGAGTATATTGAGACCTCACAGCTAAGGCATTGAGTGCATTGATACCTCTCAGCTAAGTCGTTGTGTGCATCGAGACCTCTCAGCTAAGGCATTGAGTTTGTCGAGTGCGTCGAGACATCTTATCAATTCATCGAGTCATATCATTCATGTTCTAGGTGTGCAGATATCGATGGTTTAAGCCTGTTTACGCTCATGTGTGTATATATATATATATATGTTGCCTCAGGGCTTTTGAGGCATGAGTTTGGGCGAACCAAAAACTTACGGAAATTGTTTCCCGAAGTGTCGATCCCTTCGTTCTCGTAAGCCCCGATTCCGGCACCCGGCGCCGCCGCCTCTCCTAGCGCAGACGTAGCAGTCTGTGGAGATGTAAAGGGCTTTCTATTCTCCATCATGAACCTTGTTTGATAAGGTGCATGCATTCTCCCCGTTCATGTCGATTCTTGTAGAGCCGCAAATCCTTTTTTGCGTGAACTCACCCACCGACCAATAACTGTTCTAGAGCATCTTTTTTTGAGTGCCGACTCAGTCCCATTCAGGTATACTCTTACGTTATGTTATGTAAACTTCTTGATCAATGTTCATCGCAAGATCCAAGTTTCTCTCTAGGGTTTTCTTAATATTTATTCTACTGTGCACATTTGATGTGATATCAAGTAAAACTCTATTGAAAGTCTTTGTTTTCAAGGTAGCTTGAAACCTAGTGAGGGTGAATAGGTTTCTTAGTCTCTTGTGACTTTCTTTTAATTTCTTCTTTAAGTTCTTAGTGTGTTAGTAGTTTTTTGCGTTCAAGAAACACACAACCTGCAACAAGAAACAACACAAGAAGCACACATTAAATATAAAGTGGTTCGCCAGATTATGGGTAAGTCCACTCTCATCCCATCTTTTTAACTTCTAGTTAGACAAGGCACTTCTCCAAAACTCAGCTCCAATGGCTTACACCACAAACCCCATAGGATCTCTCAGTCTCCTCCAAGACTTAAAACTCAAGCCAAAGCCCTACCTCAGAGCAAACTTGCTCATACAACTCAGTGATCAACTGATCACCTACCTTAGTCCCAAAGGCCCTACAACTCAGCGATCAACTGATCATCTTCCTTAGGCCCAAAGGCCCTACAACTTAGGCTAGGAGGACAGCCCTACCTTAGATCCATAAAGGATCCTACCTCAAAGAGATGACTCTCCGATAGCTTAGGCACAAAGGCCCTACCTCAGATCCAAAGGATTCTACAACTTAGGCACAAGTGCCCTACAAATAAGAGAGAATGACTCTCCTACCTCATGCTCAAGGGCCCTTCCTCAGATCCAACCTGGATCCTCCACTCAGAGAGTATAACTCTCATACACCTCAGGCAAAACTGCCCTACTTCAAGCTCAAAAGTCCTACAGCTCAGATCCAAGAGGATCCTACAAATGTATAATGGTTTTAGATAATTTGACACAGAGATATTTCGCTACTAGAGCTGAGTTATCTCAGCTATAACTATCTTCACAGCTGCAGAAAAAATGTTCTTCAATAAATGGCTGCCTCTACTGGAAGTATCTCAGAAAACTGTTTTTGAACTTGCTGTAGCAAACTGAAGATCTGCTAGGTTTTGAGTTCTTTAAACAGCTAACCCGAACTTGCAGAAGACTGAAGGGTCTCCTTTCTTTCTTTATCAGAAGTGTTTCTGAACTTGCTGTAGCAGAAGAAAATGCAACAGCTAACTGGACTAAACTTTTAGTTCATCTGATCGACTTCAAGCTTTTTCCCTGATAATAATGGTGAGGAAGATGAAGTCCAGCCACTCATTTTCTTTTTGAAACAAAACCCTAAATGTTAAGTTCAACATCCAGTAGCTGGCCCTTTATATCTTCCATCGATTAATGGCTCCAAGAAGTAGTGGGGACCACCTGTAGCTGACAGATACACGTTGCTTTAATGGAAGAAGACGTACAGTAGCTCTCTGTTGCTATTTGGCGTGTTATGTAGCTTTTCCACAAGTATTTTGAACAATGTTGACTTCTGTTGACTTTAGTTGATGTCATCAGTTATGAACTTAGCCAATTTCTCAAATCCACTTCAGGCATTGAGTGTGATAAGTGAACTGGCTTTACACAATGCCACTGGACTTGGCTACACTTTCTGTAATGCAAGGTGTTGAGTGCGTTGACATCACTCAATGCCACTGGACTTAGAAACAACAATCTTGGCATTGAGAGCGTTGAGTGAAACTTCATCTCTCAACACTTTTATACTTGGTCACTCCTTTGGACTGCCACCTGCTGAGGCATTAAGAGCGTTAAGTGAACTGTCATCACTCAATGCCTCTTGACTTAGACAGATTTTCTGTCTATCTCTTTGAGCTTTAGCTTTATACGACGCCTCCTTCTTTGGCATTGAGTGAACTGTGTTCACTCGATGCTTCTGGACTTTGTATAATATTCAGCTCCCTAATACTCTGGCTTTGACAGATTCAGCCATACTCGATGATGACGTTGAGTGAACTGCCCTCACTCAATGCATGTGGACTTGGCCGAAGAATTGCTTTGCATTCTGCATGGCTTTGACTGTCTACTACATACTCAATGCTTTTTGTCATCTGGCGTTGAGTGAACCGGCTTCACTCAATGCCTGTAGACTTAGAAAGATTTTTGTCTCTCCACTCCTTTACTTTGTGACCACCTATCACATCATTTGGAATACCTGTTCTATCAATGTTAGAAGGACTAACCTACATGCATGAACTTAAGCATACATCAAATACAACTTTATGTATATCATTGACATGATTGACTTCTTCTGGGATATTGTGGGCAATGGACCCAACAATTTCCCCCTATTTGAATAAGTCAAAACCCTCAATCAAATGAGTCAATGACATATACTAACATATGCAACAATAAAACATTAATCATGGAAAACATGTAACAAGATAACAAGTTATAGTTATCATACTACATTGCCTACCGGGTGAACATCATCACACATGCCCCCCTTAATTGCTTCTACCTGGTATCTTGATCTTTTTGATACCCCTTATATCCTTCTCACATATCCTAATTCCGTATCTGATACATTCATAGATCTGATACCACTTTCCTTAACTTATATCCTTCTCCTCTCCCTTTTTGACTGTTGTAAATAGTCAAGGAGGTACTTATTTTCTTCTCCCCCTTTTTGAGTATAAAAAATCAACTCTTGCACCAGTTGACTCACTTGTGAGTGTTGGAGGTGTGCTGCTACTTCTCTACAGGATATCATTTGAATCTTCCACTACAAGTGCTTGACTTGCTCCCCCTCACTGAAGCATTCAGTATTATCTTTCCTGGTAGACAATCTAGTCTATTCTAGTCTTGATATCACTTGTGAGTGCAAGACATGATACCAATTAAGGTATATTACTTGAAACATCTTCAACTCACTGAAGGACTTTTCCACCTGCAAAAGATAGTATAACCTGCAATAAAGAAGCCATATGAGGAGCAACTGAAGCTATACAAGGTTCAACATACACAATTCAAACTTGAACGTGTTGAGCTTTGCCTCATCTAGTGGCTTAGTGAAGATGTCATCTACTTGCTTATTTTTAGGGACAAACTTAAGGTTGATATCTTCACATTCCACATGCTCCCTAATTAAATGATATCTAATCTTAATGTGCTTTGTCCTACTGTGAGAGATAGGATTCCTAGAAATTGAGATTGCACTAATAGAATCACAATATAAGGGACTTCTACTTATCTGATGGTTATAATCATGGAGCTGATGCTGGATCCACAATAATTGAGCACATCAGCTACCTGCTGAGATGTACTCAGACTCTGCAGTTGAGATTGCAACACTTGTTTGCTTTTTGCTGCTCCAAGACACTAGTCTTCCTCCCAAGAACTGACAGGTGCCAGAAGTGCTCTTTCTCTCCTCTTTATAGCCTGCAAAATCTGCATCTGAATGACCTTTTAGCTTAAACTCCCCATTTCTAGGGTACCATAGGCCAAGATCTATTGTTCCCTTAAGATACCTAAAAATGCTCTTAGCAGCAGAGTAGTGAGATTCTTTTTGGCTAGCCTAATACCTAGCACAAATACATGTAGCATACATGATGTCTGGCCTATTGTAGTAAGATATAAAATGGAGCCAATTATCCATCTTAAAAGTCTTTATTTTCAAGGATAGCTAAATCACCAAGATAGGGGTGAATAGGTTTCTTAGTCCTTAGTGACTATCTTTTATTTTCCTTATGTTGGATGCTTTATTAGTTGATTAAATTCTGCTTTCAAGACATGCAACCTGCACAATGAAGACAACACTGAAAACCACACACAGATTTATAGTGGTTCCCTTAACAAGGGTACATCCACTTTCCGTCCCACCTATTCAACTATCTTGTCGGACTAGGAACTTCTCCAAAACTCTGCTCTAAATAGCTTACACCTCAGATCCCTTTGGGTCTCTCAGTCTCCTCCAAGACTTACAACTAAGCCACAAGGGCCTACAACTCAGTGATCAGCAGATCACCTACCTCAGGCCAAAGGCCCTACACTCAGGATGGGAGGACAGTGATGAGTCCGATTTATATAGGGTTTTTCGGACTCATCTGAGCTAGTTTTAACGCACTTGCACTTCACTTTTAGTAAGTTATCATTGATATTTCATTTATTCTGCTTATCACGCTAAGTGCTTTGTTTTGGCCCATTGTGGTGTGTGTTTGCGCACTCTTGTGTTGACGGTAAGTTCTGTGAGCTCCTCTCACTTGTTGTTTGATCTTTTTATTTATTTGGGACCTCTGGGGGCTTTGCCTCAGTTGATTTTATTATTGTGCAGGTGGTCGAGACGTCCTGGATTCCATTTCCTGGCCCTATGTAAAATGCACAGTCGTGCGAATTGGTTCTCGCACGGTTTCAGCTTTCTCTTGTGTTGTACACAGCAATTCCGGGGACTTCTATTTCTACCTGTGCGTTTTGTTCCCGCATGGTTTCGGCCAAACCGTGCGAGAAGGAATCGCACGGTCTGCACATTTTTCTCTTTTTTCCTGCACTCTGGGGTAAATCGTGCATTTCCTTCACGCACTGGTAAACGCGCCCGTGCGTGAGTAAAACGCACGGTTCCGTTGTTTCCCTTGATTTCCTGCGCTCTGTCGTTACCCGTGCGATTTCCTTCACGCACGGGCGGAAGTACCCGTGCGCGAGTAAAATGCACGGGTCAACGCTTCTTCTTCTGCGATCAAGATCCATAAGTAAATAATGCATGGTTAGCCCACGGTCGTGCGCGGTACTGTGCGAGATAATTTTTCTGATCGTTTTCAATTTAAGCGCAGATTTCTCACCATTATAGGACAACTTCATTTCAGCCGATCCAGCTGCATTTTTTGGGCAAAGCTCCGCATTTCCACCTCCGCCCTTCATATTCCACTAAGGGGAGAAGCTCCTGCCATGCTCGCGAAGCATATACCTTGTCGGTGCTTGCTCTCGGCCTTCTCCTTCATCTTCTAAGCTCTATTTCAAGCTTCGATGCCATAATTAACAAGCGAAGGGAAGCTTGCAACTTTCTTTCGGATCGTGACACGAAGAAGACGGGTCCATTGGAAGGTAGTGACAACCCTTCTCTACCCTTGACGTAGTTGAGGACCGAGCTTGGATGCGGATTGACAACCCGACGATTCCTTCCGCGAACCCTCGACAAGCCTTCGGATTCAGTCGATCTCTTGACTTGTTCTTCCTTTAATATTGTTTATGTGATGTGGAACTTTTTTGTTGATGATGTGCTCTTAGTTGTAAACGTTATTAGATTCATGTCTATGTGAACTTGTATTGTTTATGCTCTAGTTGCATGGTTGCGCCTTTATTTCCATCCGTCATCCCATCTAGTCTAGCCGCACTAGCAATTGTTAGTGGCATGCACAAGAAAGAGGTGCTTACGACTCTCAAATTCTGGTTCTTACGCTTGCCTACTCGCCCATCCGCCTAGCGATTCGGTGCATAGCGGCCCGTGTAGTCTTCCATCTCGCCTGGCGAAGCATTGCAAAGCGGCATTGCATAGGAGTAGTTGTTAGGTTTTTACTTTATTTTTCTGCAAATATCAAAACCCCCCTTAGTTAAAGCCGACTTAAGGACTTCAATCTCAAGTCCTCCTCGAAATTAACTCTACCTTACTGTGTTCCTTTAGAGATCGATACTTGGTGAAATTCGCCCATTTTATATTACTTATGTGACCGGTACACTTGCCGTCACATTCGGATAAAGTTTTTGGCACCGTTGCCGGGGAACATAGTCGTGTGAGTTTTTGGAGAGGGAGATAGGAGATAAAATCCCTTTTTCATTTGTATATTTCATGTTTCTTCTTTGATTTAGTTTTTAGAATATGTTTCTTGTTTTTATTTGTTCCTCTTCTAGTTTTAATTTTTCTGTAGCAGGTTTTCCTATTCTTTTATCTGTGGTGTGTAGTTAATTTTTGCTTAGAATATTTCTGTTGGTGAATTCTTTCTTGTTGCACCATGTATTCTTATATGAATATCCGTTGCCGATGGTGCGGGGATTTTAGGCATGGTAGTGATAAGTGCCCAACTGAAGATTGGGAGCATAATTCTCGTGGTTCTATGGATGGAGCACCGTCTTCCTATGGTACTTCATAAACCCAACCCAGGTCTTATGGTCACTCCTCTTCTACGCATTCACCTTTTTCTTGTTCCTCTTCGGTCCCACCTAGCCCGAGGAGTAATGGAAAACGATGTTTGTGTTGTCGTAGCACCGACCACGTGTTGAAAGATTACGCAGAATTTCAGCACCAGTTGGAGGAGGATGATGAACAAGGTATCCGATTCACTCTATCACCCTCTCAAATGGCTGCCCATTCTGATTCTGATGATATATTCACAGCACCACCTTGTCTATGGGGGACTGCTGCGGATATGCCCTTCAGACTTTCTGCTGATCGGTGTAACGACATTGCGCCACCGTCTCTCCCTATGCATTCTTCCCCTCTTGTTGATTCACCCCCGGAGGAACCGACACATATTTTCTCTGATGTTGTTGTTCCTCAGCTTTCTTCGCAAGAATTATCTATTCCATTTTTTAATGAGTCGGTTGATGATGTTATGCCTGATTATGATTCTGAGTCTGAGGTTGCATCATGGTGTGACGAGGACGTTATTCTCATCAATGGAGAGTATTACGTCTTGGAACATGATGATGCACCGAGGTGTGTTGATGAGGAGATCGTTTCTGATGAGGAAGTTTCCACTTCCTTGTTGGATGAGGAGGTCCAAACCACCACCGAGGTCCTCGAGCTCTCGGATTCCCCTCGCCATGACTCATATGACACCGACCATGATCTATGCTTGGATCCTGCTGGGAGTGAGACTGGGACCACTCCCCCTATTTCTGATTATTTTAGTTTTTCATCTCCTTTATTTCTTGATCCCCTTTCTATATCTGAGCCCGTGCGGGTTGAGTCTTCGCATGTGCTTCAGGAGGAATTGGAGTTTTCAGCTTGAGTCATCGATGATAGCATCCTCTTTTGCGAGGAGGTTGATTCCTCCTCTGTTGAGGAAACTCCATTGATTGCTTTCTCCTCCTGCTGTCTCCCTGTAGACGATACCTTGCTGGGCAAGGATATATTTTGTGGTGAGATGAGTGAGGACCAGTGCTCCTCCTCTTCTTACTTCCTATTTCCTCTGCCCACAAGGAGCAGGTATGATTATTTAGGCAGAGGGGTAACTGCTCTATCTCCGTATCGGTACCCGTTACCGCAACGGATATTTGGCCAGTTACCTGGGCATTTCTTATTTCATAGACCCATTAGCTAGAACTGTATAGAATCGAATAAGTCGTGCTGGGATGACAATAACCCCAGTACTTATCTTTCATTTTCTATATTTTTATTTCCATGTCTATCTTTGTTAGTATTTATTATATTTTGTCTATTTTTCTTTTGTTTTTGCGGAGCTCACCCCTGCAGGTATTCATGACAACTTTGTTTTGCGGGATTGTGATTCTTCGTATGGCGGGCCTGCTTCTACTTTTCACGCGTCTTCTGGTATACTCATTGGCTGAGCATTGGGTAACCTCTTCCCTTAGCTCTATTTTATTTAAATTTCAATATCATTTGATGTGTTGTTTAGTTTAGGTCTGGGGGAGAGCCAGTTTTGTTACCTTTTGCACGCACACATTTCATGTGCATACTAGAAGCTTTTATATTCTTATTTTGATTAGTTCATTGCATCACACAACATTACACCCACATAAGCGCGTGCTTAGCTGTTAGCGTGTTGGGAGTTAAACTCATTTCTTTGTATGATTTGAGAAAATTATGGTGCTGGCTTAGGATTGTGAGACGGAGTAAAATGTTGACCTTATTGTGCTTCTAGTCAATTGCTCTTGTCTCGTGTAGAAATTTGAGTAGATTTAATTTTTCTGTATGGTATAGTTTTTTATTTTTTTATTTACGTAAATACTCTTTATTCTACTCAAAAATTGGTGAATCCGG
Organism: Platanthera zijinensis; assembly: GCA_039513925.1. Classification (NCBI taxonomy): domain Eukaryota; kingdom Viridiplantae; phylum Streptophyta; class Magnoliopsida; order Asparagales; family Orchidaceae; genus Platanthera; species Platanthera zijinensis. The sequence continues at coordinate 135,912,924 of CM077080.1, read as the reverse complement.
TATGAATCGAACGGTAGTGTAGGGATGTGTGTAGCCGTCACTAGACTCATTTTGCTTGAGTCGGGAGGAAGAATCAACTTTCTCGGTGGCTAAGAACTTGCCCCAAGCTACTTTCTTTGCATTGGTGCATGGCTAGTCTAGCGTGAGCGTGATGTAGGCCATCATTTTGGCCCGGTTGAGCTTTGTACCATTCATAACGTCTTATCCTCACTAAGCCCCATTGTGCCTACCCTTCTTTTGATTCAGCTCCACCATTATTTCACCAAAGCCTCACAGCTGATCCTAGTCGCACACCCAAGTCGAGCTTTAGTGTTTTACATTTTCATGTCGGGGTGTGATGTGGTGATATTCTTTGTGAATATATGGATGTGCTCCAAAGCTTCCATTTGCTGATATTGTTGAAAGAAAATGCTGATATTGTTAAAAGAAAAGAAAATGATTTTAAAAAAAAGTGAAAATGAAAAGTGAAAAGAAAAAGTTTGATTGAAAATTCTATTTGAGAAGTGATTGTATTTGGAGTAGGCGGTGGACACACCCATATGTTAAAGGTTAAGTGTGGGGGTGTTGTGTACCAGCATGTATTTTGGATTAGCGGATAGATTCCTTTTATGCTAGCTCATTTGGGTTAGGTGCATAACCTTCCTGTTTATCTTTGTTTACCTCACCGTAACCCAAGCATCATGATTATCCTTAAGTCCTACGGATTCACGTTTGAGTCGAACTAGTACCGTGGAGAGAGTGTGAACCGACAAGCGTATGGTCCACGACATTGGTGGATTTCTTTGGAGGTGATCCTGAGCCCCGGTCTTTGGCTAATCTCACCTTAGTGGCCTGCCTACTTTTTCCTATGCGTTACCGGATGATTCACCGTTATTCCATTTTTGAGTAGTTATAAAATTTTGATACGCATTGTGAAAAGTATAAACTATTTTGCATATTTAGAAATTTTATCTATTTATATTTTTATGCGTACGAGCATGCGACTTCGTATGGTACTCCATATCACAATTTCTATGTCAGCTAAGTAATTTTTTCTATCTGCATAGATTTTGTTTGCTCGAGATGCGCAAATAGGTAAGTATGGGGGTGTGATGAGTCCGATTTATATAGGGTTTTTCGGACTCATCTGGGCTAGTTTTAACAAACTTGCACTTCACTTTTAGTATGTTATCATTGATATTTCATTTTTTTTCTATCACGCTAAGTGCTTTGTTTTGGACCATTGTGGTGTGCGTTTGCGCACTCTTGTGTTGAGGGTAAGTTCTGTGAGCTCCTCGCACTTATTGTTTGATCTTTTTATTTATTTGGGACCTCTGGGGGCTTTGCCTCAGTTTATTTTATTGCTGTGAAGGTGCTCGGGACGTCCCGGATTCCATTTCCCGGCCCTGTGTAAAACGCACGGTCGTGTGAATTGGTTCTCGCACGATTTCATCTTACTCATGCGTTGTACACAGCAATTCTGAGGACTTCTGTTTCTACCCATGCGTTTTGTTCCCGCACGATTTCGGCCAAACCGTGCGAGAAGGAATCGCACGGTCTGCTCTTTTTTATCTGTTTTCCTGCACTCTGGGGTAAATCGTGTGTTTCCTTCACACACGGGCAAACGCCCCCATGCGTGAGTAAAACGCACGGTTCCCCTGTTTCCCTTGATTTCCTGCGCTCTGTCGTTACCCGTGCGATTTCCTTCACGTACGGGCGGAAGCGCCCGTGCGCGAGTAATATGCACGGGTCAACGCTTCTTCTTCCGCGATCAAGATCTGTAAGTAAATAACGCACTGTTAGCGCACGGTCGTGCGCGGGACCGTGCGAGACCATTTTTCTGATCTTTTTCTATTTAAGCGTAGATTTCTCACCATTATAGGACAACTTCATTTCAGCCGATCCAGCTGCATTTTTAGGGCAAAGCTCTGTCTTTCCACCTCCTCCCTTCATCTTCCACCAAGGGAAGAAGCTCCGACCATGCTCGCGAAGACTATACCTTGCCGGTGCTTGCTCTCGGCCTTCTCCTTCATCTTCTAAGCTTTATTTCAAGCTTCGACGCCATAGCTAACAAGCGAAGGGAAGATTGCAACTTTCTTCTGGATCGTGACACGAAGAAGACGGGTCCATTGGAAGGTAGTGACAACCCTTCTCTACCCCGGACGTAGTTGAGGACTGAGCTTGGATGCGGATTGACAACCCGGCGATTCCTTCCACGAACCCTGGGCAAGCCTTCGGATTCGGTCGATCTCTTGACTTGTTCTTCCTTTATTTTTGTTTATGTGTTGTGGAACTTTTGTGTTGATGATGTGCTCTTAGTTATAAACGTTATTAGATTCATGTCAATGTAAACTTGTATTGTTTATGCTTAAGTTGCTTGAGTTATGCCTTTATTTCCATCCACCATCCCATCCGGTCTAGCCGCACTAGCAATTGCTAGTCGCGTGCGCAGCGAAGAGGTGCGTATGAACCTCAAATTCTGGTTCTTACGCTTGCCTACTCGCCCATCCGCCTAGCGATTTGGTGCATAGTGGCCCGTGTAGTCTTCCATCCCGCCTGGCGAAGCATTGCATAGCGACATTGCATAGGAGTAGTTGTTAGCTTTTTACTTTATTTTTCTGCAAATATCAAAACCCCCCTTAGTTAAAGCCGACTTAAGGACTTCAATCTCAAGTCCTCCTCGAAATTAACTCCACCTTACTGTGTTCCTTGAGAGATCGATACTTAGGGAAATTCGGCTATTTTATATTACTTGTGCGACCGGTACACTTGCTGTCACATTCGCATCAAGTTTTGGCGCCATTGCCGAGGAACACAATCGTGTGAGTTTTTGGAGAGGGAGATAAGAGATAGAAGCCCTTTTCCATTTGTATATTTCATGTTTCTTCTTTGCTTTAGTTTTTAGAATCTGTTTCTTGCTTTTATTTGTTCCTCTTCTAGTTTTAATTTTTCTGTAGCAGGTTTTCCTATTCTTTTATCTGTGGTGTGTAGTTAATTTTTGCTTAGAATATTTTGTTGGTGAATTCTTTCTTGCTGCACCATGTATTCTTATATGAATATCCATTGCCGATGGTGCGGGGATTTTAGGCATGGTAGTGATAAGTACCAAACTGAAGATTGGGAGCATAATTCTCGTGGTTCTGTGGATGGAGCACCGTCTTCCTATTATACTTCATACACCCAACCCAGGTCTTATGGTCACTCCTCTTCTACGCATTCACCTTTTTCTTATTCCTCTCCGGTCCCACCTGGCCCGAGGAGTAATGGAAAACTATGTTTGTGTTGTCATAGCATCGACCACGTGTTGAAAGATTGCGCAGAATTTCCGCGCCAGTTGGAGAAGGATGATGAACCGACTATCCGATTCACTCTATCACCCTCTCAAATGGTTGCCCATTCTGATTCTAATGATATATTCGCAGCACCACCTTGTCTATGGGGGACTGCTGCAGATATACCCATCAGACATTCTGCTAATCGGAGTAACGACATTGCGCCGCCGTCTCTCCCTATGCATTCTTCCCCTCTTGTTGATTCACCCCCGGAGGAACCAGCATATATTTTCTCTGATGTTGTTGTTCCTCCGCTTTGTTCGCAAGAATTATCTATTCCATTTTTTTGTGAGTCGGTTGATGATGTAATTCCTGATTGTGATTCTGAGTCGGAGGTTGCGTCATGGTGTGACGAGGACGTTATTCTCATCAATGGAGAGTATTACGTCTTGGAACATGATGACGCACCGAGGTGTTTTGATGAGGAGATCATTTCTGATGAGGAAGTTTCCACTTTCTTGTTGGATGAGGAGGTCCAAACCACCACTGAGTACCTCGAGCTCTCAGATTCCCCTCGCCATGACTCATATGACACCGACCATGATCTATGTTTGGATCCTGCTGAGAGTGAGACCGGGACCACTCCCCCTATTTCTGATTATTTTAGTTTTTCATCTCCTTTATTTCTTGATCCCCTTTCTGTATCTGAGCCCGTGCGGGTTGAGTCTTCGCATATGCTTCAGGAGGAATTGGAGCTTTCAGCTCGAGTCATCGATGATAGCATTCTCTTTTGCGAGGAGGTTGATTCCTCCTCTATTGAGGAAGCTCCATTGATTGTTTTCTCCTCCTGCTGTCTCCCTATAGACGATACCTTGCTGCGCAAGGATATATTTTGTGGTGAGATGAGTGAGGACCAGTGCTCCTCCTCTTCTTACTTCCTATTTCCTCTGCCTACGAGGAGCAGGTATGATTATTTAGGCAGAGGGGTAACTGCTCTATCTCTGTATCGGTACCCGTTACCGCAACAGATATTTGGCCAGTTACCTCTGCATTTCTTATTTCATAGGCCCATTAGCTAGAACTGTATAGAATCGAATAAGTCATCCTGGGATGACAGTAACCCCAGTACTTATCTTTCATTTTCTGTATTTTTATTTCCATGTCCATCTTAGTTTGTATTTATTATATTTTGTCTATTTTTCTTTTGTTTTTGTGGAGCTCACCCCTGCAGGTATTCATGACAACTTCATTTTGGCGGGGTTGTGATTCTTCGTATGGCGGGCCTGCTTCTACTTTTCACTTATATGCTCACTGGCTGAGCATTTTGTAACCTCTTCCCTTAGCTCTATTTGATTTAAATTTCAATATCATTTGATGTGTTGTTTAGTTTAAGTCTGGGGGAGAGCCAGTTTTGTTACCTTTTGCACGCGCACATTACATGTGCATACTAGAAGCTTTTATATTCTTATTTTGATTATTTCATTGCATCGCACACCACTTCACCCACATGAGCTCGTGCTTAGCTGTTAGCGTGTTGCGAGTTAAACTCATTTCTTTGTATAATTTGAGAAAATTATGGTGCTGGCTGAGGATTATGAGACAGAGTAAAATGTTTTCCTTGTTGTGCTCCTAGTCAATTTCTCTCGTATCGTGTAGAAATTTGAGTAGATTTAATTTTTTGTATGCTTATAGTTTTATATTTTTCTATTTACTTAAATACTCTTTATTCTACTCAAAAATTGGTGAATCCGGTGTGAATCGAACGGTCGTGTAGGGATGTGTGTAGCCATCACTAGACTCGTTTTGCTTGAGTCGGGAGGAAGAATCAACTTTCTCGGTGGCTAAGAACTTGCCCCAAGCTACTCTCTTAGCATTGGTGCATGGCTAGTCTAGCGTGAGCGTGATGTAGGCCATCATTTTTGCCCGGTTGAGCTTTGTACCGTTCCTAACATCTTATCCTCGCTAAGCCCCGTTGTGCCTACCCTTCTTTTGATTCAGCTCCACCATTATTTCACAAAAGCCTCATAGCTGATCCTAGTCGCACACCCATGTCGAGCTTTAGTGTTTTACATTTTCATGTTGGAGTGTGATGCGGTGATATTATTTTTGAATATGTGGATGTGTTCCAAAGCTTCCATTTGCTTATATTGTTGAAAGAAAATGTTGATATTGTTAAAAGAAAAGAAAATGATTTAAAAAAAATGTGAAAATGAAAAGTGAAAAGAAAAAGTTTATTGAAAATTCTATTTGAGAAGTGATTGTATTTGGAGTAGGCGGTGCACACACCCATATCTTAAAGGTTAAGTGTGGGGGTGTTGTGTATCCGCATGTATTTTGGATTAGCGGATGGATTCCTTTTATGCTAGCTCATTTGGGTTAGGTGCATAGCCTTTCTGTTTATCTTTGTTTACCTCACCGTACCCAAGCCTCATGATTATCCTTAAGTCCTACGGATTCATGCTTGAGTCGAACTAGTACCGTGGAGAGAGTGTGAACGGGCAAGCGTATGGTCCTCGACATTGGTGGATTCCTTTGGAGGTGATCCTGAGCCCCGGTCTTTGGCAAAGCTCACCTTAGTGGCCTGCCTACTTTATTCCTATACGTGACCGGATGATTCACCGTGATTCCATTTTTTAGTAGTAATAAAATTTTGATACGCATTGTGAAAAGTATAAACTATTTTGAATATTTAGAAATTTCATCTATTTATATTTTTATGCGTACGAGCATTCGACTTCGCATAATACTCCATATCACAATTTCTATGTCAACTAAGTAATTTTTTCTGTCTGCATAGATTTTGTTTGCTCGGGATGTGATGTGAATGTGACGGCAAGTGTACCGGTCGCACAAGTAATATAAAATGAGCGAATTTCCCCATGTATCGATCTCTCAAGGAACACAGTAAGGTGGAGTTAATTTCGAGGAGGACTTGAGATTGAAGTCCTTAGGTCGACATTTACGATGGGGGGTTTTGGTTGTTGCGGAAAAGGAAAATAAAACACTATCGACTACTCCTATGCAATGCCGCTATGCATCGCTTCGTCAGGCGGGATGGAAGACTAGGCAAGCGTAAGAACCAGAATTTGAGGGTCGTAAGCACCTCTTCGCTACGCATGCCACTAACAATTGCTAGTGCGACAAGAACAAATGGATGGTGGATGGACAAATAGGCGCAACTCAAGCAACTTAAGCGATAAAATGAAATAGGAATCACATACAAATGAAACACATAACATATACAACCAAAGTGCAAATCATCTACATAGAAATATTTAACAGCACATATACACTAATAGAGGAAGAACAAGGCAAGAGATCGACCGAATCCGAAGTCTTGTTGAGGATTCGCGGAAGGAATCGCCGGGTTGTCAATCCGGGTCCATGCTCGGTCTTCAACTGCGTCCGGGGTAGAGAAGGCTGTCACAACCCTCCAATGGACCCGTCTTCTTCGTGTCACGATCCGGAAGAAGGTTGCAAGCTTCCCTTTGCTTGATGGCTATGGCATCAAAACTTGATGCAAAGCTAGTAGATGAAGGAGAATGCCAAGAGCATGCGCCGACAAGATATAGGCTTCGTGAGCATGGCCGGAGCTTCTTCCCTTGTTGGAAGATGAAGGGTGGAGGTTGAAGGGCGGAACTTTTCCCTAAAATGCGGATGGATCAGCTGGAATGAAGCTGTCCCTCAATGGCTGAAAATCTGCGCTTTAAATAGAAAAAGTCAGAAAATTGGTCACGCACGGTCCCGCGCACGACCGTGCGTTATTAACTTTCATATATGGATCGCGGATGAAGATACATTGACCCGTGCATTTTACTCGCGCACGGGCGCTTCTGCTCGTGTGCGAAGGAAATCGCACGGGTAAACACAGAGCGCAGAAAACAGGGTAAAATATGGGAACCATGTGTTTTACTCGTGCACGGGCGCGTTTGCCCGTGCGTGAAGGAAACACACGATTTACCCCAGAATGTAGGAATAAAGAGAAAATGTGCAGACCGTGCGACTCCTTCTCTCACAGTTTTGCCGAAATCGTGCGAGAACAAAACGCACGGGTAGAAACAGAAGTCCCCAGAAAAGCTGTGTGAAACGCACGATTGCACTTAAACTGTGCGCGAAGAAATGCGTACGACCGTGCGTTTTACACAGAACTGGAAAATGAGTCTGGGACGTCCCGAATACCTGCACAACAATAAAACCAGGTCGGAGCAAAGCTCCCAACAACAATGCACAGCATAAAATAAATAAAAAGAACCATGGGGAGCATCATGTGCTTACCCCCAACAAAAGAATGCGCAATTGCACACTCTCGGGCGAAAATAGTGCACTTAGTGTGAAAAGCAGACTAAAAGGAATATCAATAATAGCATACTAAAAGTGAAGTGCAAGAGCGTAAAAACTAGCTCAGATGAGTCCAAAAAACACTATAAACATCGGACTCATCACACCCCCAGACTTAACTATTTGCGCATCCCGATCAAACAAAATCTATGCAGATAGGAAAAATGACTTAGATAACATAGAAATTGAAATACGGAGTACCATGCGAAGTCTCTTGCTCGTACGCGTTCAAATATAATAAAAGAAATTTTTAAGTATGTAAAATAGTTTAGACTTTTCACATTGCGTATCAAAATTTTTTTATTACTCAAAAATGGAATCACGGTGAATCATCCAGTCATGTGTAGGAAGAAAGTAGGCAGACCACTAAGGTGAGCTTTGCCAAAGACCAGGGCTCAGGATCACCTCTAAAGGAATCCACCAATATCGGGGACCATATGCTTGCTCGTTCACACTCTCTCCACGACACTAGTTCGACTCAAGCGTGAATCCGTAGGACTTTAGGATAAGGAGATGGGGCTTGGGTTACGGTGAGGTAAACAAAGATAAACATGAAGGCTATGCACCTAACCCAAATGAGCTATCATAAACAGAATAAATCCAATCGCTAACCACAATATTTGCAGGTACACCACACCCCCAGACTTAACTTTTAGCATATGGGTGTGTGCACCGCCTACTCCAAATATAATTACATCTCCAATAAGATTTTCAATTTAAACTTTTTCTTTTTACAAACAATTTTTTTTCATTATTTTTCTTTTTCATCTCAGCAAATATACCTTGGAGCACATACACATTCTTCACAAAGAGTACCACCACATCAGACCACAACATGAAAATAGAAAACATTAAAGCTCGACTATGGTGTGCGACTTTGGATTGGTTATGAGGCTTTGGTGAAATAATGGTGGAGCTGAATCAAAAGAAGTGTCGGCACAACGGGGCTAGCGAGGATAAGACGTCAAGAATGGTACAAAGCTCAACCAGGCCAAAATGATGGCCTACATAACGCTCACGCTAGACTAACGATGCACCAATGCTTCGAGAGTAGCTTGGGGCAAGTTCTTAGCCACCGAGAAAGATGATCCTTCCTTCTGACTCTAGCAAAACGAGTCTAGTGACGGCTACACACATCCCTACACTACCATTTGATTCACACCGGATTCACCAATTTTGAGTAGAATAAAAGGTATTTACGCAAATAGAAAAATATAAAACTATAAGCATACAGAAAAATTAAATCTACTCAAATTTCTACACGAGACAAGAGCACTCGACTAGGAGCACAATAAGGTCAACATTTTACTCCGTCTCACAATCCTAAGCCAACACCATAATTTTCCCGAATCTAACAAAGAAACGAGTTTAACTCGCAGCACACAAAAAGCTAAGCACACGCTCATGTGGGTGCAGTGGTGTGCAATGTAATGAACTAATTAAAATAAAAATATAGAAGCTTCTAGTATGCACATGAAATGTGCGCGTGCAAAAGGTAACAAAACTGGCTCTCCCCCAGACTTAAACTAAATTATACAGCAAATGATATAGACATTTAAATCAAATAGAGACAAGGGAAGAGGTTACCCAATACTCAGGTAGTGAGCATACCATAAGATGCTTGAAAAATTAGAAGTAGGCCCGCCATACGAAGAATCACAACCCCGCCAACACGAAGTTGTCAAGAATACCTGTAGGGGTGATCTCCGCAAAAACAAAAGAAAAATACACAAAAAGAAATGTTAAAACTAAAATAGACATGAAAATAAAAGTGCAGAAAATAAGATAACTACTGGGGTTATTGTCATCCCAGCACGACTTATTAAATTCTATACAGTTCTTGCTAATGGGCCTATGAAATAAGAAATGCACAGGCAATTGTTCCATTATTCGTTGCAGTAACGGGTACCGATACAGAGATAGAGCAGTTACCCCTCTGCCTAAATAATCATACATGCTCCTCACAGGAAGAGGAAATAGGAAATAAGATGAGGATGAGCACTGTTCCTCGCTCGTCTCATCACAAAAAATATCCTTACCTTGCAAGGTATCGTCCACCACCGGTTCGTAAGAGGCGGAGGCAACGACAAAAATGCCAGGCGCATCTCAACGATCATCGTCGGTTTCATACGATTCGTATCTGGGGGAATCCGATAACTCGGGGTCCGCGGTTGTAAGGGGAACAACCTCGTCCAATAAAGAGGTGCAAACCTCCGCATCGGACAGGGAATATTCCTCATCCCACCGGAGTGCGTAAAAGTTCTTCGAAGATCCACATTCTCCATCGGAGATAGAGGAATCATCATCGACTTTGGCGCAACCTCGGGCGCTGAATCATCCTCGAATACGGCATCGTCAGCCGACTCACAAGAAAAATGAATAGCACAATCCGACAAAATTGCGGAGGGGCAAGGCTGCTCTCAAAATCAAACACAGAATGAGCAGGCCCCATCGCAAGATCATCCGCAGACGCCACCCCGTCGACAGGAATAATCCCAGCGAGAAAAGAACGAGCAAGGTGCGCTATGTCAGAGTATAGGCCAGGAAACACCTTGGTAGGCCTGTCTACAGCAGTCTTCCGTGAACGGGAGGTTGTTCCAGGCACGCCCACAGAGGGAGAAGGCTCGCACAAGCGAGGGCAGTCCTTCACCATGTGGCCTACACCTTGATATAGCAAGCATCTCAAACAATGCTCGGCATTCTGAGCAGCCATAACGTTGATGCATCAGCGCAAAGTGTCAATAAGACGACACTCAACAACAGAAGAAATCGCGAACAAAAAAAATAATTGCAGGAAAAATGCTACATGGCTAGAATAAAAATTAGCAGGGATCTGCTATCTAAATCAAAAATCAGAAAGGGGCAGAAAGAAATAAGCAACAATAAAAATTTTAACAACTAAAGTAAATAAGAAAATGATATGCACAAATGGAAAAGGGCTTCAATCTATTATCACCCTCTCCAAAAACTCACACGACTGTGTTCCCCGACAACGTCGCCAAAAACTTGATGCGAATATGACGACAAGTGTACTGGTCGCACAAGTAATATAAAATGGGCGAATTTTCCCAAGTATCGATCTCTCAAGGAACACAGTAAGGTGGAGTTAATTTAGAGGACTTGAGATTGAAGTCCTTAGGTAGGCATTTACGATGGGGGGTTTTGGTTGTTGCGGAAAAGGAAAATAAAATATCGACTACTCCTACACAATGTCGTTATGCATCGCTTCGCCAGGCGAGATGGAAGACTAGGCAAGCGTAAGAACCAGAATTTGAGGGTCGTAAGCACCTCTTCGCTATGCATGCTACTAGCAATTGCTAGTGCGGCAAGAACAAATGGATGGTGGATGGACAAATAGGCGCAACTCAAGCAACTTAAGCGGTAAAATGAAATAGGAATCACATAGACATGAAACACATAACATATACAACCAAAGTGAAAATCATCTACATAGAAATATTTAACAACACATATACACCAATAAAGGAAGAACAAGGCAAGAGATCGACCGAATCCGAAGTCTTGTTGAGGATTCACGGAAGGAATCGCCGGGTTGTCAATCCAGGTCCAAGCTCGGTCCTCAACTGCATCCGTGGTAGAGAAGGCTGTCACGACCCTCCAGTGAACCCGTCTTCTTCGTGTCACGATCTGGAAGAAGGTTGCAAGCTTCCCTTTGCTTGATGGCTATGGCGTCAAAACTTGATGCAAAGCTAGTAGATGAAGGAGAAGGCCGAGAGCAAGCATCGGCAAGATGCAGGCTTCGTTAGCATGGCCGGAGCTTCTCCCCTTGGTGGAAGATGAAGGGTGGAGGTGGAAGTGTAGAACTTTGCCCTAAAACGCGGCTGGATCGGCTGGAATGAAGTTGTCCCTCAATGGCTGAAAATCTGCGCTTTAAATAGAAAAGTAAGAAAATTGGTCACGCACTGTCCCGCGCACGACCGTGCGCTAACCGTGCATTATTAACTTTCAGATCTTGATCGCAGATGAAGATGCGTTGACCCGTGCGTTTTACTCGCACACGGGCGCTTCCGCCCGTGCGTGAAGGAAATCGCACGGGTAAACACAGAGCATAGAAAACAGGGTAAAACAGGGGAACCGTGCGTTTTACTTGCACACGGCCGTGTTTGCCCGTGCGTGAAGGAAAGACACGATTTACCCCAGAATGCAGGAATAAAGAGAAAATGTGCAGACCGTGTGATTCCTTCTCGCACGGTTTGGCCGAAACCGTGCGAGAACAAAACACACGGGTAGAAATAAAAGTCCCCAGAAAAGCTGTGTGAAACGCACGATTGCATTGAAACCGTGCGTGAAGAAATGCGCACGACCGTGCGTTATACACAGAATTGGAAAATGAGTCTGGGACGTCCCGACTACCTGCACAGCAATAAAATAAGGCCGGAGCAAAAGCTCCCAGCAACAATACACATTATAGAATAAAGAAAAAGAACCATAGGGAGCACCATGTACTTACCCCCAACAAAAGAATGCGCAATTGCACACCCTCAGGCGAAAATAATGCACTTAGCGTGAAAAGCAGAATAAAAGGAATATCTTTAATAGCATACTAAAAGTGAAGTGCAAGAGCGTAAAAACTAGCCCAGATGAGTCCGAAAAACACTATAAACATCGGACTCATCAGGACGCGCAAACAGGTAAGTCTGGGGGTGTGATGAGTCCGATTTATATAGAGTTTTTCGGACTCATCTGGGCTAGTTTTAACGCACTTGCACTTCACTTTTAGTATGTTATCATTGATATTTCATTTATTCTTCTTATCACTCTAAGTGCTTTGTTTTGGCCCATTGTGGTGTGCATTTTCGCACTCTTGTGTTGAGGGTAAGTTCTGTGAGCTCCTCACACTTGTTGTTTGATCTTTTTATTTATTTGGGACCTCTAGGGGCTTTGCCTCAGTTGATTTTATTGCTGTGCAGGTTGTTGGGACGTCCCAAATTCCATTTCCTAGCCCTGTGTAAAACGCACAGTCGTGCAAATTAGTTCTCGCACGGTTTCAGCTTACTCGCGCGTTGTACAAAGCAATTCCGGGGACTTCTGTTTCTACCCATGCGTTTTGTTCCCGCACGGTTTCGGCCAAACCGTGCGAGAAGGAATCGCACTGTCTGCACATTTTTCTTTGTTTTCCTGCACTATGGGGTAAATCGTACGTTTCCTTCACGTACGGGCAAATGCGCCCGTGCGCGATTAAAACGCATGGTTCCCCTGTTTCCCTTGATTTCCTGCGCTCTGTCGTTACCCGTGCGATTTCCTTCACGCACGGGCAGAAGCGCCCGTGCGCGAGTAAAACGCACGGGTCAACGCTTCTTCTTCCGCGATCAAGATCTGTAAGTAAATAATGCACGGTTAGCGCACGGTCGTGTGCGGGACCATGCGAGACCATTTTCTGATCTTTTTCTATTTAAGCGTAGATTTCTCACCATTACAGGACAACTTCATTTCAGCCAATCCAGCTACATTTTTAGGGAAAATCTCCGCCCTTCCACCTCCGCCCTTTATCTTCCACCAAGGGGAGAAGCTTCGGCCATGCTTGCGAAGCCTATACCTTGTCGGTGCTTGCTCTCTCCCTTCTCCTTCATCTTCTAAACTCTATTTCAAGCTTCGACGCCATAGCTAACAAGCGAAGGGAAGCTTGCAACTTTCTTCTGGATCGTGAGACAAAGAAGACAGGTCCATTGGAAGGTAGTGACAGCCCTTCTCTACCCCGGACGTAGTTAAGGACCGAGCTTGGATGCGGATTGACAACCCGGCGATTCCTTTCACGAACCCTTGACGAGCCTTCAGATTCGGTCGATCTCTTGACTTGTTCTTCCTTTATTGTTAATTATGTGCTGTGGAACTTTTGTGTTGGTGATGTGCTCTTAATTGTAAACGTTATTAGATTCATGTCTATGTGAACTTGTATTGTTTATGCTTAAGTTGCTTGAGTTGCGCCTTTATTTCCATCCGCCATCCTATCCGATCTAGCCGCACCAGCAATTGCTAGTGGCATGCGCAGCGAAGAGGTGCCCCTCAAATTCTGGTTCTTACGCTTGCCTACTCGCCCATCCGCCTAGCGATTCGGTGCATAGCGGACCGTGCAGTCTTCCATCCCGCCCGGCGAAGCATTGCATAGCGACATTGCATAGGAGTAGTTGTTAGCTTTTTACTTTATTTTTTCGCAAGTATCAAAACCCCCCTTAGTTAAAGCCGACTTAAGGACTTCAATCTCAAGTCTTCCTTGAAATTAACTCCACCTTACTGTGTTCCTTGAGAGATCGATTTTTGGGGAAATTCGCCCATTTTATATTACTTGTGCGACCGGTACACTTGCCGTCACATTCGCATCAGATAGCCCTACCTCAGATCTAATAGGGATCCTACCTCAGAGAAAACTTGCTCTAATTAATTAGATCCAAGAGGATCCTACAACTCAGAGAGCTTTACTCTCCTACAACTTAGGCAATATTGCCCTACCTCTGGCCAGTGGCCCTACAGCTCAGTTCCAGTTGGATCCTATAAGATGTAAGTGGGTTGGTGAGTCTTGATTGGACACAAGAGAAATTTCTCTATCCCAATCTACCTTGATTGAGATAGACTCAGCCTAACTTTGACTCCAGGAATATATTTACTGAGTCTACCTTTACTTGAACTGAGATATACTCAGTCCTAACTTCTTCTTCACAACACCAGGGATTTTTCCTGCTGGAACTGTGAAGTGACTGCAGCAAAACTTGCTGCTACCTGAGCTGAAGGATTCTCAGCTCAACTACTTCACAACAACAAGGATACATATCTTGCTTTGACTTGCACTGGAAGTAACTTACAGAATAACTTTTCTGCTTCTTCTCTCTTTCTTGGGCTGAAGATGTTCAGTCCTAACTTCTTCTCCACAACCTCCAGTAGATATTCTTCGGAGTTGTATAACTTGATCTATGAAGAACTTGCTGGTGCAGATAGAGAATGACACCCGCTAACTTTCTTTTCCCTCTTTAGTTATCTGCTCTGATCTTGCTGTAGTCGATGATGAAGACAAATAGATAATTGTTTTGCTCTTAGTCTTGCTGACTTGAGCTTCCTGTACTTCTATCACAACAATAATGGCGGTGAGGAAGAACGACTCCAACTCCTCTAGAAAGCTTTTCCTTTTATCAATTATGTCCCAAGGGCTCTTTGAGCAGTGGGCCAAACATTTTTAATTCTAGTTACAACCTTGCTTTAATGTCAACTGTCGTACAATAGCTCAGCGGCGCCTTTTGGCTTGTACTGTAGATTTCCCTCTATCAATTTGAATAATGTTGACTTGTTGACTTGCTGATGTCACCATCTGTGGACTTAGCCAAAAATCAAGCATCAGCGGCATATGTGTTGAGTGAGCAAGCCTCACTCAGCGCCAAAACACTTAGACAAAATTCTGTCTATCTAGGCGTTGACAGCGTTGAGTGAGCACGCCTCACTCAATGCCAAAACACTTAGCCAATCTTTTTGTCGTTAGGCGTTGATAGTGTTGAGTGACCAATTCTCACTCAAAGCTTTTTGCCTTAGCTTTTTCTGCATGCTTGGCGTTGAGAGCGTAGAGTGACCACACCTATCTCAACGCCTTATGCCTTAGTCATTTTCCTGCTTCTTCAGCATCTTAAGCCTTGAGAGTGTTGAGTGAGCATGCGACACTCAACGCCTTTTGCTTTCAGCAAGAGTTTTCTCCACCTTGGCGTTGAGAGAGTGAGCTCCACTCAACGCATTTGGACTTAGCCAAATTTCTGTGTCTAAAAACACATGTTCTGATTGAATGAGATACAAACAACGCTTTAACACATGGCGTTGAGTGAGCTTGCCTCACTCAACGCCTGTGGACTTCGTCAAATTTCACCACAGATTTTCTGTGGCTTTTACTGACTGAGCTTTTCTCACAGACTTTTGCTGTATGTCGTTGAGTGAGTAGACTTTTGATGGCCCGCGAATAGACTATTATTTAGGTGGTTGGTTCGATGAGTCGACCATCGCGGACTTGCTAAAAAGCGAGTTTTTAATGAAAGGAGGCAAGTGCACCTATCGCATGTTGTACTCATATTCGGGAGAATACCGAGGTCGTATTGTTCTCGGGGTCGGGTTGATTATTCCTACTCCTCCAGGAGGACTATTATTTTATTGAAAGTAAGGTGGATTTTTTTATGTTAACTAAAATGGAAATAAAGGAAAGTTGAAAATTACTTAAATTATTGATGATGGGTTAACGCTCGGCACCGAATCGGATTAAGACAAATAAATTTTAATAAATATTGAACTTAGTTTTCAAATTAATAAAAGGCAACTTGGCTGTGGAGGTTCCAGAAAAATGAGCACACCTATCTCTAGGTAATATCGCTCACCTGAACATTAAGACTATTCGACTAAACATTAGTCCGATGAAGGATTCCTCTAAATGCTCGCTTTACGCTAAGAACCCCGCTATTGGGTGGGTAACCCAATCCGGTAGAACTACGCTTCTCCTCTCTCGAGGGTATGTACACAATTCTATTTACCCAAGGGGGATTGGTCCATACGCACGGTCTCTCGGCTAGCTAGCATATGGATAACTGAAATAAAGCCCACACATCGATATGTGGTCCTACGCATCGTTAACTCGGGGCAAACATTAAGTCCTCAAATTAAAGTGAAAATAAAGAACTTTAATTATTTCAAATCATTTTATATGTCCCAATGCTCTTCGATGCCAAGGGCTAATAATGATTAGTCACTCATTGGTATGGGGACGACTTTATAGTTTTGATGAGGCACGAGTTTGAGACTAAACGCTAAAGGATTATAAGAAGAAAACATAAACAACACAACGTTAGAAAAATTGAAAAGCTAACTAAAATGAGAACTCATGCACACTTCAATACCATAAATAAAATAAATAAGGGCAAGTCCTACTCGAATGAGTAGGAGGGAAATGAAAACACGCCATTGAACTCTTAACGAGTAGGAGGAAATAAATGCAAGTACAAGTTCTACTCAAATAAGAAGAGGGTAAATGACAAGTCCTACTCGAATGAGTAGGCGGGAAATGAAAACACGCTATTTAACTCTTAATGAGTAGGTGGAGATAAATGCGCACACACACACACTCTAGATGAATTGAAAGAAAGCAATAAAATTATCTCATACACACACGCACTCTACATAATTGAAAGAAAGCGATAAAATAAAGCATGAAAATTTATCTCATACACTCACACACTCGACATATTTGAATAAAGCATCAAAATTATCTCCTACACTCACACACACAACATAATTAAAGAAAGCATTAAAAAATTATTCTCATACACTCACACACACAACATGGAATTTAAAAGAACAAAATGAAAACCTAACTCATACACTCACACACACACAAAAAATCGGAAAAACAAAGTTACCTAAAAATAAAAACAACTACTTTTCTATTCTTAAAATGTGCTAGAAATGAAAAAAAAACAAGATAAAATTAAAAGGAGCAAAAAGTTTTGGAAATTAAAGTTAAAACAAAAGTTGCTTAAAAATTAAAACTATAGCTTTTTCCTTCTTAAGCGTTCATAAAAGTGAATAAAAAGTGATAATAAAATTTAAAAGAGACAAAAAGTTTTACAACCTAAACAAAAACTAAGTTAAAGAAAATAAAAATCACTTTTGAAACCTCTTTTACAAATTCATGAGGATGAAAAAGATATACTTTTAAAGTAATATGAAAACTAGAAAAAACTATTCTAATAACAATTCCTTTTAGAAACAAAAACTAAAATAAAAACTAACATGACAACTAATTAAAAGCATGAAAAATTAACTAGATAAACTCCTACACATTTTTCATAAAGAGAAATACTAAAAATAACATGAGAATAAAAAGAAGATAAAGAGGGGCACTGAATTGCATTCCAATACAAAGTAGGGAGAGAAAAACTATCATTTTTTATTTATGAAAATAAAGCTATTGCAAAGCTAAAGCATAAGCTAAAACAAACATAAAAGGGAGGGGGGAGAAATCTCCTTACATGAAATGGAATACAACAACCAGCCCTCAAAAGACACTAAAATGGCTCAAAAAAGTGAACCCTCGGACATTACAGAAAATTTTTATTTATAGACAAAATTTTGGGAGTGACACGGGCGTGTCGGGTCTTCGAACACGGACGTGTCCTGCTCGGTGTGTTGGAGAAGTCAAAATTCGGTCAGCTGGCGATTTTCTAGAAGGAGTTAGAACGGACACGTGTCGGACACGGGCATGTCACACTTGGCACGGGCGTGTCCGAGGGGCGTGTAGGGGGCATGACATGGCACGTTGCATTCTTGATGTCGGCAACATTAGAGGATGTGACACGGGCGTGTCAGGAGATGTGACACGGGCGTGTCCTGCTTGGGTTGATGAAGGCTGAACGTCGAGCGTCGAGTTGAGGTCAACGATCGTCGAGGGCATGACACGGGCGTGTCGGTCATGGGACACGGGCGTGTCAGGTCATTTTTCTATAATTTCTTAAAAATTTCAGAAATCAAAATTAAAGTTAAGTTAGATAAATATTTACAAAAGAAACATTTTTATAAACAAAAATAACTAAAAACTATAAATAAGAACTAAAACGATATAAATAAAGTACTAAAATATGTGTATATTTACAGCTTATCAAATACCCTCATACTTAAGCTTTTGCTATTCCAGAGCAAAAGTTTGAGGTGAACTTATAACGAATAAAAAAACTCTAAGTTTAGCTACCGCTTAATTAATTATAAGAGAGATCTAAATAAACATACGGGGTGTAAGAGTTAAGTCCTAAAATTATGTAGATAATTTAAATAGGGCAAAAGTTTTGGCCAAAAGACTTTTTGATGTAATCAAATAGAAAGCAATAATTGTAATGGTTAGATTAACAAAAATAGTTTGGAATTATATGAACTTTAGCTTATAGGAGTTTTACGGGAAATAATGCAATTTACAAATTATGCTCTTAAAAAAAATTTTGAATTAATTCTAGAGTCGTGAAATTGGCTAAGGGGGTTTGGCGGTTTATGAAGTGGCTTGGATTTTGAGGCGAGGTAATTTTTTCTCGAACCTCCATTTTTTTCTTTTTGGATTATTAGGAAAATGAAATCTTATTTTCCTAATATGATTTTTTTTCTTTTTCAACTTCATAATAATAAAATTAACTCAATGTATAGGTATAGGAGTACTGAATTTTATCCTCTTACTCCATAACATATAATCTTTTTAAATTATTGGGTGTCTATGTTTACAGAACGAAATCTTATTCCCATTGACATAGGATCTTGTAATGGTAAAATTTTTATCATGCTAAGAAAGACATGATAAATAAGGGGAGAAGAGAAAACTAGAATGGCCCGCGAGCAGACTCTTATTTAGGTGGTTGGTTCGATGAGTCGACCGTCACGGACTTGCTAAAAAGCGAGTTTTTAATGAAATGAGGCAAGTGCACCTATCTCATGCACGCGCAAAATTATGAGCATCTTTAAAGAGAGTGGGCCAAAAGTAGCCCGCTTCTAGCGCCTTCCGAGCGGTCCAGTTGGCTATATAATGCCCACTGGCTGGACCCTCGTGGCAGTGCCTAAGTATTTGCGTGCACTCAACACCCACAACGCATCTTCGGACCGCTTGGTCCGCGCAGATAAAAAAAAAGGGTCCTCCCAAAAGAAATTTTTCAAGTCAGAAAAGAATTTCTTCTTTTGATGACTTGAAAACTCTTTTGGAAGGACCCGCGAGACTAATTAATTTGCTAAATTTGTGAACCACGGTGAAGATGTCGAAGAATTATGAATGGCTAGGAGGCGTTCCTCGGGGAATCTGTCATTTATTTCAGATTCGACGAGCGCTTCCGCACCCAGATTTTCTAAATGGGAGAGGTGGTCTGCCGCTAGATTTTTCGCGCCCTTCTTATCCCGGATCTCTAAATCAAACTCTTGTAGGAGGAGAATCCATCGAAGAAAGCGGGGCTTCGCATAATTTTTATCTAGTAAATATTTAAGGGCGGAGTGATCGGTAAATACGATAACTTTAGATAATATTAAATACGAGCGAAACTTATCGAAAGCGAAAATGATGGCTAAGAGTTCCTTTTTCGTTGTCGTGTAGTTTACTTGTGCGGAAGTGAGCGTCTTGCTAGCGTAATAAATTGGATGAAAATGTTTTTCTATGCGTTGGCCAAGAACGACACCTAAGGCAATATCACTAGCGTCACACATAATCTCGAACGGAAGGGACCAATTAGGGGCCACTAAAATTGGTGAGGTGATAAGTTTTTGTTTTATTAAATTAAAGGTGGACTCGCATTCGCTACTAAAGATGAAACGTGATTCCTTTTCCAAGAGGTGAGTTAGCGTCTTTGTTATTTTTGAAAAGTCTTGAATAAATCGTCGGTAAAAGCCCGCATGGCCTAAGAAACTCCTAATAGATTTTACGTTTGTTGGTTGTGGATGTTTTTCTATGATTTCTACCTTAGCCTTATCCACCTCCATCCCCTTAATCGAAATCTTATGACCGAGGATCAAACCTCCTCGAACCATAAAGTAACATTTTTCCCAATTTAGAACAAGGCTTGTGTCTTCGCACCGTTGGAGGACACGATCTAAATTTTGAAGGAAATCGGGAAAAGAGCGTCCGAAAATAGAAAAGTCATCCATAAAGACTTCCATAATGTCTTCTACTAGCTCTCCAAATATCGCTAACATATATCTTTGGAATGTAGCCGGCGCATTGCAGAGTCCAAATGGCATTCTTCGGTATACGAAGGTGTCAAATGGGCAAGTAAAAGTTGTTTTCTCTTGGTCATCCGGGAAAATAGGGATTTGGAAAAACCCTGATAAACCATCAAGAAAACAATAATATGGATGACCAGATAAACGCTCTAAAATATGGTCCAGAAATGGTAGTGGGAAATGGTCCTTGCGGGTGGCATCATTAAGTTTTCTATAATCGATGCACACTCGCCACACACGGGACTAACCCTATAATCGATGCTACTATGGTTAGACCGCCCTTCTTGGGCACGACACACACGAGACTAACTCATGCACTGTCCGAAATAGGGTAGATAATCCTCGCATCTAATAACTTAATAATCTCGGCTTTAACGGTGTCTTTCATGTTTGGGTTAAGACGTCGTTACGGCTGAATCGTTTTGTGGCAATTATCGTTAAGAAATATCTTATGGGTGCAAAAGGAGGGGTTAATCCCCTTTAAGTTAGAGATTTGCCATGCAATTGCGTGGCGATGTTTAAGTAAAACTTCCAATAAATCGGAAATCTCTGAATCACTCAAGTTCGAAGAAATAATAACGGGAAGCGTATCGCCTTTTCCCAAAAAAGCGTATTTGAGTGATTCGGGTAAGGGTTTAAGATCTAGGGTGGGCGGTTCTTCTAGGGAGGTTTTAATTCCTATGTCTTTCGAACCAATCGGTTCGAAAGGCAAGTCTATAGAGGTATCCTCATTGCAATAAAAAGTTTTGAGCGCATAAATATCGTCATTTAAAAATACGGACTCGAAAACGGGAGAAGAACGATCTCCAAAAAAGGTATCTAAAAAATAGCAGAAATCATCGCTCGATGACGAATTGTCCATCGAGGGATTAATAGAGAAATTAACTTGATCATCTCCTACCCGGAGGAGAAGACGACCATTACTAACATCTATTAGTGCACGGGTGGTGGCAAGAAAAGGGCGACCTAGTATTATTGGTACCTCGGCCTCCTCCTCTATGTCTAAGATGACGAAGTATACCAGAAAGGTAAACTTGTCTACTCTGACAAGGATGTCCTCCAATAACCCGATAGGGAACTTAACTGAGCGATCCGCTAATTGGATGCGCATATTTGTAGTACTAGGAGTACCAAAACCTAATCGTTGAAAGAGCGAGAATGGCATCAGATTAATGTTAGCCCCTAAATCAGCTAAGGCGTATTTTATTAATATATTTCCAAAAAGGCACGGGATGGAAAACTGTCCCGGGTCGTTTTGTTTTGTGGGAAATTAATTAGTAAGAGCCTCCTAGCAGACATCATTGAGAGATATATGTGAAATATCCTCTAATTTACGTTTATTAGAAAATAATCCTTTTAAAAATTTCGCATACTTGGGCAATTGCGAGATAGCCTCGCAAAAAGGAACATTAATGTGAATTTGTTTTAATAATAAAATAAATTTTCCGTATTGCGCGTCCTAACACTCGTTATTTAACTTGTGCGGATACGGCATGGGCGTATTTGAAATAATTTTATTTTTTAAATTTTGAAAAGATTGTGTAATCGAAGAAGAGGGAAGAGGGGTCGGAGGAGAGATATGTACCTGCGGATCGATCCGTTTTGGATCGACCACCTCCTTACTGCTACTGAGAGTTATAGCATTGAGGTTTTCCCGAGGGTTGGGCTCCGTATTCCCTGGCAGCGCCCCTTGCGCGCGTTCCGACATGAGCCGCGACAATTGTCCAACCTGTAATTCTAAATTTTTTAGCGATCCGGTGATGTTTTAGATATTGGACTCGTTTGACGCGACATATTTATTAAAATTTTCCTCGACCGAAAAAGGCCTCAGAGGGGGAGGAGGAAACGCGGGCGCAAAAGAAATAGGCGGGCGCTGCGCATTGTTCGGGTTGCTCCATGAAAAATTCGGGTGGTTCCTCCAACCCGGATTATAGTTATTACTATAAGGATTGTTTTGGGGGAAGGAAGGACAAACCAGATTTTTCATGTAGTCCACGAAGTCATCAGCTATGCAAAAGTTAGAGGGGGGAAGATTATTATTAAAATGGCCCAAGGAGAAGTGGAGGAGGAAGCAGACATCTCCGCCACCTATTTTGTTAGCCTTTAGACTTGAAGGGATAACAAAGCCGTGGCATCCACTTCAAAAATGTCGGTCGCAAGCTTTGGGTGTCCCCGCGGGACGTTCCACTGATAGGCGTTCATAGCCATTTCTTCAAATAAACCCTGGGCGGCCTCAGGGGTCTTATTATTAAGGGTGCCCCGGCAGCTGCGTCAATCATTTGACGCGTCTGAAAATTAAAATTGTTATAAAAAGTTTGTACCTACAACCACACTTATAGTGCGTGGTGCGGGCACCTACGGAGGAACTCCTTAAAGTGCTCCCAAGTCTCATAAAGAGACTCGGATTCGTTTTGAATGAACAATGAAATGTCTGCCCGTAATTTTGCAGTTTTTGCGGGCGGAAAATACTTTGTCAGGAATTTTTCCACCAACTCAGCCCAGGTCGTGATACATCCTCGCGGGAGGGAAATTAACTATGCCTTGGCTTTGGGCTTGAGGGAGAAGAGAAATAAGCACAGACGAATGACGTTATCAGTGATGCCATTAATTTTAAACGTGTCGCAAATTTCCAAAAAGTTAGACATGTGGACATTAGGGTCCTCATCCGAAAATCCATCGTACTGCACAGAGTTTTGGATCATTTGGATTACACTTGACTTTATTTTAAAATTGTTATTCGCCACCGTAGGGTGAATAACACTCGACCCAGTATCGTCCAAATTTGGTCGGGCGTAATAAGACATTGTACGCTTTGCGACCACATTTGGAACATGGTCGGCC
Organism: Platanthera zijinensis; assembly: GCA_039513925.1. NCBI lineage: Eukaryota > Viridiplantae > Streptophyta > Magnoliopsida > Asparagales > Orchidaceae > Platanthera > Platanthera zijinensis. The sequence continues at coordinate 135,889,777 of CM077080.1, read as the reverse complement.
ATAAAAACAGGTGGGGGTTCTCTGATAGATTCTTCGGGTTCTAAAGTTTGATCTTGGCATTGAGATCGAATGCGCGCAAGGGTTCGGTCAATCTTAGGATAAAAATCAAAGGTTTCAGAATCTGAAGGTTGTCCACGGGTCATACACCCTAAAAAAATAGAAAAAGAATTAAAGATAATTAAAACAAAGGGGGAGGGGAATTTTTGTTGTTGTTTTTAAGTGGTTTTTTAAGAGTTAAAATATATTTTATTTCTTTTTTTGTGAAAAAAAGTAAAATTAATAGTATCTCAGATTTGAAATAACAACGCATAAGAGATTCCCCGACAACGGCGCCAAAAACTTGATGGCCCGCGAACAGACTCTTATTTAGGTGGTTGGTTCGATGAGTCGACCGTCGCAGACTTGCTAAAAAGCGAGTTTTTAACGAAATGAGGCAAGTGCACCTATCGCATGTAGTACTCGATATTCGGGAGAATATCGAGGTCGTATTGTTCTCGGGGTCGGGTTGATTATTCCTACTTTTCTAGGAGGACTATTATTTTAATGAAAGTAAGGTGGATTTTTTTATGTAAACTAAAACGGAAATAAAGGAAAGCTGAAAATTACTTAAATTATTCGATGACGGGTTAACGCTAGACACCGAATCGGATTAAGACTAAAATAAATTTTAATAATTATTGAACTTTGTTTTCAAATTAATAAAAGTTAACTTGGCCGTGGAGGTTCCAGAAATATGAGCACACCTATCTCTAGGTAATATCGCTTACCTGAACTTTAAGACTATTCGGCCGAATGTTAGTCCGATGAAGGATTCCTTTTAATGCCCGTTTTACGCTAAGAACCCTGCTATTGGGTGCGGAACCCAATCCGGTAGAACTACGCTTCTCCTCTCTCAAGGGTATGTATGCAATTCTATTTACCCAAGGGGGATCGGTCCATATGCACGGCCTCTCAGCTTGCTAGCGTATGGATAACGGAAATAGAGCTCACACATCGATATGTGGTCCTATGCATCGTTAACCCGTGGAAAACCTTAAGTCCTAAAATTAAAGTGAAAATAAAGAACTTTAATTGTTTCAAATCATTTTATATGTCACAATGCTCTTCGATGCCAAGGGCTATTAACGATTAGACACTCATCGGTATGGGGAAGGCTGTATAGTTTTGATGAGGCGCGAGTTCGAGACTAAACGCTAAAGGATTATAAGAAGAAAACATAAACAAAACAACGTTAGAAAAATTGAAAAGCTAACTAAAATCAGAACTCACGCACACTTCAAAACCATAAATAAAATAAATAAGGGCAAGTCCTACTCGAATGAATAGGCAGGAAATGAAAACACACCATTTAACTCTTAACGAGTAGGCGAAAATAAATTCAAGTACAAGTTCTACTCAAATAAGTAGATGGTAAATGACAAGTTCTACTCGAATGAGTAGGAGGGAAATTAAAACACGTCATTTAACTCTTAACAAGTAGGCGAAAATAAATTCACACATGCACACACTCTACATGAATTGAAAGAAAGCAAAAAAATTATCTCCTACACACACGCACTCTACATGATTGAAAGAAAGCGATAAAATAAAGCATGAAAATTTATCTCATACACTCACACACTCTACATATTTGAAGAAAGCATCAAAATTATCTTCTACACTCACACACACAACATAATTGAAGAAAGCATTAAAAAATTATTCTTATACACTCACACACACAACATGGAATTTAAAAGAACAAAATGAAAACCTAACTCATACACTCATACACACACAAAAAACCGGAAAAACAAAGTTACCTAAAAATAAAAACAACTATTTTTCTATTCTTAGAATGTGCTAGAAATGAATAAAAAGACAAAATATAATTAAAAGGAGCAAAAATTTTTGGAAATTAAAGCTAAAACCAAAGTTGTTTAAAAATTAAAACTATAACTTTTTCATTCTTAAGAGTTCATAAAAGTGAAAAAAAAAGTGATAATAAAATTTAAAAGAGACAAAAAGTTTTACAACCTAAACAAAAACTAAGTTAAAGAAAATAAAAATCACTTTTGAAACTTCTTTTACCAATTCATGAGGATGAAAAAGATATACTTTTAAATTAATATGAAAACTAGAAAAAACTATCCTAATAACAATTCCTTTTAGAAACGAAAACTAAAATAAAAACTAACATGACAACTAATTAAAAGCATGAAATATTAACTAGATAAACTCCTACACATTTTTCATAAAGAGAAATACTAAGAATAACATGAGAATAAAAAGAAGATAAAGAGGGGGCACTGAATTACATTCTAATACAAAGTAGGGAGAGAAAAACTACCATTTTTTATTTATGAAAATGATTCTATTACAAAGCTAAAGCATAAGCTAAAACAAACATAAAAGGGAGGGGGGAGAAATCTCCTTACATGAATTGGAATACACCAAGAAGCCCTCAAAAGACACTAAAATGGCTCAAAAAAGTGAACCCTTGGACATTACAGAAAATTTTTATTTATAGACAAAATTTCAGGAGTGACACGGGCATATCGGGTCTTCAAACACGGGCGTGTCCTGCTCGGTGTGTTGGAGAAGTCAAAATTCGGTCAGCTGGCGATTTTTTGGAAGGAGCTGGAATGGGCATGTGTCGGACGTAGGTGTGTCACACTTAGCACGGGCGTGTCCGAAGGGCGTGTATGGTGCGTGACATGGCACATTGCATTCTTGATGTCGGTAGCAGCAAAGGGTGTGATACAGGCATGTCGGGAGATGTGATACGGGTGTGCCCTGCTCAGGTTGATGAATGTTGAACGTCGAGCATAGAGTTGAGGTCAACGATCGTCGAGGGCATGATACGGGCGTGTCGGTCATGGGACACGGGCGTGTCAGGTCATTTTTTGACAATTTCTGAAAAATTTCAGAAATCAAAATTAAAGCTAAGTTAGATAAATATTTACAAAAAGAAACATATTTATAAAAAAAATAGCTAAAACTATAAAAAAGAACTGAAATGATATAAATAAAGTACTAAAATATGCGTATATTTACAACTTATCAAATATCCCCATACTTAAGTTTTTGCTATTCCAGAGCATAAGTTTGAGGTGAACTTATAAGGAATATAAAAACTCTAAGTTTAGTTACTGCTTAATCAATTATAAGAGAGATCTAAATAAACATACTAAGAGTTAAGTCCTAAAATTATGTAGATGATTTAAATAGGGCAAAAGTTTGGGCAAAAAGACTTCTTGATGTAATCAAATAGAAAGCAATAATTGTAATTGTTAGATTAACAAAAATAGTTTGGAATTATATGAACTTTAGCTTATAGGAGTTTTACGGGAAATAATGCAATTTACAAATTATGCTCTCAAAAAATTTTTTGAATTAATTCTAGAGTCGTGAAATTGGCTAAGGGGATTTGGCGGTTTATGAAGTAGCTTGGATTTTGAGGCGAGGTAAGTTTTTCTCGAACCTCCATTTTTTTCTTTTTGGATTATTAGGAAAATGAAATCTTATTTTCCTAATATGATTTTTTTTTCTTTTTCAACTTCATAATAATAAAATTAACACAATGTATAGGTGTAGGAGTAATAAATTTTATCCTCTTACTCCATAACATATAATCTTTTAAAATTATTGGGGTGCCTATGTTTACAGAACGAAATATTATTCCCATTTATATCGGATCTTTTAAGGGTAAAATTTTTATCATGCTAAGTAAGACATGATAAATAAGGGGAGAAGAGAAAACTAGAATGGCCCGTGAGCAGACTCTTATTTAGGTGGTTGGTTCAATGAGTCGACCGTCGCGAACTTGCTAAAAAGTGAGTTATTAACGAAAGGAGACAAGTGCACCTATCGCATGCGCGCACAAAATTGTGAGCATCTTTGAAGAGAGTGGACCAAAACTAGCCCGCTTCTAGCGCCTTCCGAGCGGTCTGGTTGGCTTGATAATGCCCACCGGCTGGACCCTCGTGGCAGTGCCTAAGTATTTGTGTGCACTCCACACCCGCAACGCATCTTCGGACTGCTTGGTCCGCGCAGATACAAAAAAGAAATGGGTCCTCCCAAAAGAAAATTTTCAATTCAGAAAAGAATTTCTTCTTTTGATGATTTGAAAACTCTTTTGGAAGCACCCACACGACTAAGTAATTTGCTAAATCTACGAACCAAGGCGAAGATGACGAAGAATTATGAATTGCTAGGAGGCGTTCCGAGGGGCATGTAGGGGGCGTGACATGGCACGTTGCATTCTTGATGTCGGCAGCAACAGAGGTGTGACACGGGCGTGTCAGGAGATGTGACACAGACGTGTCCTACTCGGGTTGATCAAGGCTGAATGTCAAGCGTCGAGTTGAGGTCAACGATCATCGAGGGCATGACACGGGCGTGTCGGTCATGGGACAGGGGCGTGTCAGGTCATTTTTTTACAATTTCTGAAAAATTTCAGAAATCAAAATTAAAGCTAAGTTAGATAACTATTTACAAAAAGAAATATATTTTTAAACAAAAATAACTAAAAAATATAAATAAGAACTAAAATGATATAAATAAAGTACTAAAATATGCGTATATTTACAACTTATGAACTTCACTCAACGCCTGTGGACTTAGCCACTTTCTCAGCTTGCCACTCTTTTGGCTTTGACCATATAGGATCCACACAGAGATATAAGTCATCTGTCATTGAGTGAGTAGCCATCACTCAATGCCTGTGGACTTGGAAAGATTTCTGTCTATCCACACCTTAGGTAAGAGTTTACCTGACTTAGCCACTTAGGCTATCTGTCCCATCAATGTTATAGAACAACCTGCAATCACTAAACTTGAACACAAGTTAGATCAGCACATATGTATACATTGTATGCTAGGCTTTCTTCAAATTCAGGACATTAAAATCAATGGACCCAACAATCTCCCTCTATTTGAAGAAGTCAAAACCTATGCTAATAAATACACTAAAATACTTAAGCAACATATACAGAAAGCATTATCACAACATGAATCAGAAAAATCATAATCATAATAAATGATATTTCATTTAACATATAAGGAATTATAATGTTTGTGCATGAAAAAAATGTCACATTCCTCAACCCTATAAGCAGAACCTGAAGCTTTTCAAGTTTCAGGTTCTCTTATCACAATTCCACTGCCCTTGGATTTCTTTGTAGGTTTGTCTTCTTCTCCAGCTATCTTCTTTCCCTTCTTGTCTGCTTCATCAGCTGCTTTTTCCTTAGTTGATTTTTCCCTTTTAGCTTCAGCTTTCTTATCTCTCTATCTCTGAAAGTAGCTGTAGGGCTTTGGAAAGTACTTGAAGGGCTCAACTTTATCAGGAGATAGAAGGTTTGCATTATTGTTTTTCCAGTACAGCCTCCTTAAGGTGTCCCTCTTATCCATCTTGCCCCATTCCACGGTGTTTTATAGTTTGTGTCTACCTGTCTTCTTGGACTTTACTTGATCCCAGGCAATTGAAATGATAGACCTGGATTCTGGGCTCCATACTTCAAAATCAGGTCTCTTCTCCATTTCCTCTCTATATCTTTTCTTCCTCAGCCTAATCTCTTCTTCAGCTTCAGCAGTTGTAGTCATTTCTTTGGTTAGCAATGTCTGGTCTACAGTGGGGCTGAAGGAAGGAATCACAATAGCTGTAGATTGTTCTCCCCACTATGCACCGACACTATCTCTTTCTTTAATATACTGTACATACTCTTGATTAACTTGTACCAGATCAGTAGCAGACATTCTATGCAGGGCATCTTGTACATGATCAGGCATCATTGGGATGTTATCATACTGAATTTGCTCCATTCCTAAAGAGCCTCTCACCACATTGGTTGCCCAGACCATGTTCTCAGTATTAGTTCTTATAGCCTCACTCTCCCCCTTTTCTCCCCCTTTTTGACTTCTTCAACTATTATAATGGTATAGGAGGTGCATGCCTTGCTTCTTTCTGTTTCCAGATAATTAACTCCTGTAGTTACATAATTCTTTACTTTCAGCATATCATCAAGCAACTTTGTACAAGCATCTACCTTGGTAAAGATTTATGTATTCAGTTTATCCCTATGAATATTATCAGCATTATGATGTTCCGATTCTTAATATTTTGATTTTCTATGATAGTGATAGCATTCTGGCTTACCACATCCAGCTTGTCCAAGGTGTAATCCACAGCTGGTGATGTCCTTTTGAAGAACTTAACAGTTTTAGCTTTCAGTAAGATAACTTCAAACCTTATCGATTTGATCTCAGTTGCTAGATTATTTCTGATTTCCATTAATGCACCATCCACAAATGTTTTTAGGGTTCTCTTTTGTTCATCTAGAAGTCCCTTCAGTTGAGCTAGGAATATTGGTGGCAGCTGATCTATTCTGACAGATGTTCCTTCTTCTTGATTTTCCTGTATTAGCCTATTTCCTGTTCCTTGTGCAGAGTTACTCTTGGATTGATCATTCTCTATATATGCTGAGGAGTGTTTTCTCAAGACTAGATTCCTTTTTCTCAGATTCAGAGGAGATTAGATCATGCACTTCATGAGCAGGGAGTTTAGATGGAATCTCCCCCTCAGCCTCTGTCATGCCTTCATTTGCATGCAGGTCAGTAATAACAACATATGTATCCATTGCAGTAGTCTGGACAACTTCTGGAGGGTCTGGTAGCTTCTCCTCCATACACAATGCATCTTGTATTATCTTTACTATCAGGTGTTCCCCCTCAACAGGTGCATCCTTTTTCTCAACAAATGTTGCATCCATAACTTGATCTAGGAGTAGCTCACCTTTAGAAATTACTATCTCTTTTTCAGAATTCAAATTTATTTCCCCCTCACTCTGAGGCCTGGGAACATCAGTATCATTTGATATAGGTAATTGTCCATCTGTATCATCTGGTCTAGAAGCATCTTCCTCCATCATTGCAGAGATCTTGTCAACAACTTCCTTTGCTACTATTTCATCTATCTCAACAGTAGGCACATCATCCTCAGGGAAAACATTTGACTCAGGTCTGCTTACAAGACTTAGTGGGGTAAGTTCTGAAGAGGCTGATACCTGAGTGTTCATGTCCTTCCTGGACTCTTCAGCAGAAGATGTCAGTTCTGGATTATGAGGTTCTTCCTCATCAGAAGAGTTACTAGAGGAGCTGGTCTCAGGAACAACTATCTTCTTTCCTTTCTTTTCTACAGCTGATGGACAATGGGGTTGAAGTACCCTGTCCTACCTTTCTAGCATCTTGGAGTCCATTCTTTTCATGTGATGTATTCTTGCTCTAAGTTTCAGGCTCAGAATCTCTGGTACAGTTTGTTACAAATACAGAGACAGAATTCTCCCTAAATTCAGTACATCCATGCACTCAGTAATCCTTTCAAAGAGAATTCATCCCCAATTACTTTTCCTAGTCAATATGACCCTGCACATCAGCTCAAACATCTTTTTCGAGATCTTGTTGTGGGAGCCTATTTTACATAACAGAGCCTTCCCAATGACATCTGCCAAAAACTTGCCTTCCAGGTTTAATTCCTTCCTTAGGATTGATCCAGTGGAGTGATTGGACAACCCACACCATTTCAGGGATATTTTTACATCATCTTGCAATAATTCATCTTCTTCATCAGTCGCGGAGAACTTTGTCATCTTTAGGGATTTGCTTAGCCTTCTTGATGTTATCTTTACTTTTGTTCTACTCACAAACATCTTGATTTTTCCAGCCGCCACATCTTCCTTGGAATTGGAGAATAACTCTAACACCTCCCATTTCCAAATCAAACACGGTTTTGACAGGATGAATTCTAGGTCAGATGTTCTGAGAAGATGAAGAACATACTATACCTCTTCAGGAGCATCTCTGAATCCATTTCTCACCAATTCTGAACCCTCGAACAGGAAATCTTATCCCTTGGGCGCCATTGAGCTTGAGAATTTTGCTACCTAGCGAGAACGACTTTCCGTCGATTTGGCGAATACGGGTGGGAGAGGGCAAGGAACAGTGCTTTTGCTTTATGCACAAACTCTACTATTTATAGTTATATCTTAAGAGAAGGCGGAAAGTCACTTACCCGTTTGAGATCAAAGATATGATCAACGGCTGGGGTTAACTTTCGCAACTTAGCCGTAGACCGAATAATCGATAGATTTTGTTGAGTAAGCTTATTCTCCTCAACCTTTGACTTCTTGGTCTAAATTGATTGACCATTTCTATAGCAATTGAATTGCCTTTGACTTCTTTAGTAAAACTAAATTTTCCTAATCAGCAAGGATTAAGATGACCTATAATGCACATTATATTGTGTCCTAGTGGAGTGCAATTAGACATAAACTCAACATCCCTATGTCAGGTTTGAGGATGGTGAGCATAGTTTTATCTTGTGGCATACTGACCATGAGGGCCACTAAACTATTTAATAAGACAAGTATTTAGATAATTGTCTTACATCTTCTTAGAGTTTAAGTTAAACTATCTTATCTCTAAAATGCATAGCTCTTGTAATTAAGAGAACATTTAGTAGAGTCATAAACATGATGAATTCTACTTATCTCTGTCTAGTAGACTAGGAGCTGATGCTGGATTTATATCCTCTGAGCACACTAGTTTCTTTGCTCCTGAACTTTAGCCATTGATATGCATCTTGCTTTCTTTTGCAAGCTCTCCCTCAACAATTGCACATGTGTTAGGCATCTTGTGCATGCTAGTCAATTCATCCAATCCTTATACCAAGACTTAGGTCTGGTACAACTCTGTCCAAGGACCGTATATGGGAATGGCCACTTGGACTATCCTGCAAAACAAAAATTACCTCACCTTAGGAGCCCAATATGACTTAGGTCCAATGCTACTATTAGCATAAGAATGCATATATCTACCTACAGGAGTCCTGTCAGGAAGACACTGCCTCACCTTTGGCACACAGGGGTTGTGCCAACAATCTATGGCAAAGTGGCCCACTTTGCCATAGCACCAACATTCATGGATGTTGCATCTCCTTTTCTGAACACACCTTGAAGTGTGAAAGCTACTTCTGGCTACCTATTTAGTGGGGAGAACTGTGGCCTTCTTCTTATTTCTTTCAGCAAGAGCTAGACCAAAAGTGTGTCTGCTAGTATAGGAACTTGGCGTACTATGAACATCATTAGCAATAGCCTTCTTTGTAGATGGCATGTTCTTCATGGATTCTGGGATAGCCAAGGTAGCCACACTGACTTGCTTACCTTTGGTTTGAGTTCTTGCTGGAAGAACTTTAGAATATGCCATAGTCATATCCTTGAATGAGGGGGCTGGGGCACCAAATATAAAAGGTCAAGGTTGGGCTTGTTGGACTTCTACTTGTTGAGCCTTCTGTGCACTCAATCCCATGACCTCTCTTCTTCCATTGTAAGGTACATTGGAAATCTTACAAGAAAGATTCTCATACCTCCTGTGACCACACTTACAGTCTTGGTAATGCCTGTTGGATTGGTGAATTATCTTGTGAGAGGTTGATTGAGGCCTGACAGGAGCTTGACCTCTCCTCTAAGATTGGATAACTTTAGAAATCCACTCAGATTCATATTTTCTCTTGATAGCATCTATTTTAGAGAAATTGGCCACAACCCTCTTCTCCCTTTCAAGTTTCTCTTCAAGATCCTTGATGATAGAGTCCTTATATTTGATGGATTCAACATGGATATCTACCATGATCTTCAGATGTCACAACCCGCATTTTCTCCAATTATAAGAATTATCAGAGTATGAGAAAACACGCGTCATGATGCCACGTCAAGCAGGGGATAACCGCTGACGCTCAGGCAAAACCAACTACAAACTTTATGCAAGAAAATCCTGTGTTTTATGAATAGAAAATCAGTTATATTTTAGAGACCGTATCCCTCGGCTCAGTGGATCACCTAGTCCACAAAAGAAAAACTATATTTATACGCTGCGGAAAAAAAAATACTTTAATTAGGTTTTACACCCTAAAGAGCGCATAAGGGTCCCAAGAGAACCACTCATGCTATGCAAGACACTACATTTAATTTATATAATATATAAGAAAACGATTTTCATACGTGATTTGGAAAATAGTGATTAAGTCTTATAAAACATGCTGATCATGAGCTTTATTTATAATAATATTTATAGTTTAAAAGTAACTAGCAACCTAGCATAAATCCTTCTCAAAGCAAGTAGACTATCTCCAGAAAAATGGTAGCAGCATAAGTAATATATCTAGTACAAGGGTAAGAGAAACTACCAGTGGGCGCCAACAACCTGACACGAACCCACTGGCACATATGTAAGTCTGCAAGAAGGTACAGAGAAACTATCTCACTAACAAGGTAAACGGAACTCCAAAGTCCGGGAGTCCACCAGCAGCACCACTGCCTCAACTAGCCACCAGACCGGCTACAACTCAGAACCTGAGGCATTCCAAAAGAAAATAGAATACCTCAGCAAGCAACAAGGTAAAAACATCTGCATGCAGGAGTCAACCAAAAGGAAGAAGTAACTGAAAAACATGCAGTAGAAAGAGTCACAACTGCCCCAAAACAGGACAACAAGAAAAGCACAACGAACAAAGAAAACAGCGACAACCCAACTCCGGAACAACATCCTGCCGGGCCTAATAGGCTACCAAGAGCCTAAAGTGCTGCAAGTTACTAAGGAAGAAAGTTCTAACACCCTAAACTGTGGAAAGTGGTAGTAGCAAAAACAACAACGAGGAACCAGATCGGAGGCAACCGCAGTCCCCCAATCCACCATGTCCAAGTCAAATAAACTCGAGGGTCAACACGTGAAAGCACAAGGGACCATCCACCCACACATGCCCAGCCCGTACCTGGAGCAAGAAAAACAAGAGTGGTCTTGGCTATATCACACAACTCCACCCTCCTGAAGAGCTACAAACCACCACTACTAACCACGACCCACGATTCGGCCTTTAAGAAGGTAAGGAAAACGGCCGACAAGGAAATACCAGAAATAAAACAAGAAAACCACTCGGGAACGAAAAACAAGGTAAAGGAAGAGTGTTGAAAAGAATCAACACGACAAGGCGCTGAGTGAGACCCACTCAGTGCCTACCTAAACCTTGGCGCTGAGTGAGCTAGCCTCACTTAAAGCCAAAACCAAACTCTAACCACAATCCCACTAAGGTAAAACGGAGCTCGACGATTGTCGACCGGAGGTCGACGATAGTCGAACGGCCTAAGGCAGAAACCTAGATCGACGATCTCCATTCAGAGGTCGACAATAGTCGAACGATTCTAAGACAAAAAGAAGGCAGGGAATTTCCAGTACTCGAGTAGTTACCAACTACTCGTGTACCTCACCCCTCTACTCGAGTAGTCGCCTACTACTCGAGTACCTCAACCCTCTACTCGAGTAGTTGCCTACTACTCGAGTATCTGCACTCGAGTAGTTACGTACTACTCGAGTAAACCAAACCCCCTACTCGAGTATCTCGAGTCCACTACTCGAGTAACTCAAATCCTCTACTCGAGTAGTTACCTACTACTCGAGTAACTCCAATCCCCTACTCGAGTAGTTACCTACTACTCGAGTAAACCAAACCCCCTACTCGAGTAGTTACCTTCTACTCGAGTAAGCCAAAGCACCTACTCGAGTATCTCGAAACCACTACTCGAGTAACTCAGAAACCCCTACTCGAGTAGTTACCTTCTACTCGAGTAACTCAAGGCTAATACTCGAGTTAAGGCCTTCTACTCGAGTATCTCAAAGCTACTACTCGAGTATCTCGAATACACTACTCGAGTAACTCAGAACCCCTACTCGAGTAGTTACCTACTACTCGAGTAACTCCAAAACTAATACCCGAGTAGACCACTTCTACCTCACGAGTAACATACTCCAGTACTCGAGTAATACCCTTAACAAATTTGGGAAAAAAACACTCCCCTCCCCTCCTAACACTCCCTCTCGGCTACACCCAAACCAGAGCAAATCTGAACAAAGATAAACGGCATTACGCCGGCAAAGTTGGGTTCCATCATCACAAGTAGGGGGGTCAATAGGAAGAACTAATTCCTATAGATAGCAATAAATATGAGAACAACAAGGCCTCTAACCTGGGCTAACAGGGATTTCAATTCCAGCAAAATAATCAAAAGAAACTTGGCAAGGGCAAGAATACCACTTGCCTCAACTTTCAGCGAAGCTTGGATGGCTCTCCTCCTCTTCACACGAAACAAACAGCCGCAGCACCTAGATTAAATCTCACGGCCATTAATGGCTGAAAACTCCAAAACTGAAACCCAAATCTCATCAAAACTCCACGAAAATCAAATATCTTACCGTCGAAACGAAGATCTCGGAGAGAGCAAGCCAACGCCGTTTTCGGCATCGAATTTCGTTCACGAACAAGCCCGGAATCGCTGACCGAAGGAGGTACAGGACGGGCGGTTTTCTCCTCTGCTCTTCCGAGAACAAGCCGACGGTTTCTCTCTCAGGAAAAGAAGAAGGAGTGGGCCGTCACTTCTTAAACAGAGCTTTTATACGAAAAGCTAAACATCGGTTCGTCCATAACCGAACCCTAAAACGCCTAATTACTTAATTTCATTAAGTAAATACCAAAATAGGTATAAGCCAAAAATATGGCTGCCACCAAGGCGAGGCAATAACTGCCTTAATAAATTCTCCCGCAGAATTTAATAAACGGTCAAAACCAAAAGGCTACAGGACAGCCAAATCAATCTAATTAATTGATCACAATACTATCAACACACCAAATGACACGAAAACCGAATCACCTCGGAATCCGACGAAATTCGCACCGTAGCTAAATATCCACGCTACGAACTCAACGACGAAGTCGAAATTAACTTTCGACGAACAGAACTCGAGTTATACCCAAACAAATCCAAACACAAACATCCCCCCGAGAGGCCACACCGGGTCACCCAAAACGACTCGGCTTGCTAGGGAGACCTTGCCAACGGGCTAAAAAACGGGGCAGTGAGTTCTAAGGAGCTAAACCATACTCCACACATGCACAAGCCACAGAAACGCGTCATCGTAACGCCAACGAGATTAAAAATAAACGCAGGAAAATCGGGGGCGTTACAGTCACTCCCCCTAAAAGAAAGTTTTGTCCCGAAACTTTACGCACAACACTCCTACTAAAGAAGGAGAAACAACTAATATGAGTTACAAGAAGGATAACATACCGATTAAATCAACGAAACAGGTGAGGGTAAGCCCTCCTCATAGCCGACTCTCTCCCAAGTCGAGCTTTCCAAATCCTGATTCTTCCATAGAACCTTAACCATCGGTATGGACTTCTTTCGCAGCACACGCTCCTGAGTATCCAAAATACGAACCGGCACCTCAACAAAAGAGAGGTTGGGCTCCAACTGGGGCACAACATCCAAGAGCTGCCCACTGCTGCGCACACACTTCCGCAATTGGCTAACATGAAAAACATTATGCACACCTGGGAAGTTCGCTGGTAAATCCAATCTATATGCTGACACGCCAACCCGTTCCAAAATCTCAAACGGGCCCACATACCTTGGGTCTAACTTCCGATTCTTACCAAATCTCTTAACACCTACCATCGGGGAAACTTTGAGGAATACAAGGTCCCCGACGGAAAACTCCAAAGCAGATCTACGCTGGTTGGCGTTCTTTTCATATCTTTCCTGGGCTATACGAAGCTTCTCCCGAATAAGCTTCACAGCAACTTCCATTTCCTCAAACGCATCGGGACCCAACAAAGGCCTCTCACCAGCCTCAGCCCAAAACAACGGAGTCCTACAACGCCTCCCATACAAGGCTTCGAACGGAGCCATCTGCAAACTTTCCTGATAACTGTTGTTGTAGGCAAATTCCATGAGTCGCAGCTGCTCATCCCACGCTCCACCGTGGTCTAAAATATAGCACCGGATCATATCCTCAACAATTTGGTTCACCCTCTTCGTCTGCCCATTGGTCTGCGGGTGGTAGGCAGTAGAATACCTCAGATCCGTACCCAAACCCTCCTGCAGACTCTGCCAAAAACGAGAAGTGAACCGGGAGTCTCGATCAGAAATGATACTAACCGGCACACCGTGGAGTCGGATGACTTCATTCATGTACAACTCCGCTATCTTCTTCATCGGGTAATCAATCTTATAAGGCACGAAGTGAGCGCACTTCGTCAATCTATCTACTACAACCCAAACCGAATCAAATCCTCTCAGGGATTTCGGTAATCCCGTAATGAAATCCATAGATATACTTTCCCACTTCCAAGTCGGGATCTCTAGCGGAGTCAACTTACCACCAGGCCTTCCATGATCGGCCTTCACATGCTTGCAAGTGTGACACTCAGCAACAAATCGGGCTATATCTCCTTTCATGCCATACCACCAGGCAATTTGTCTTAAGTCACGGTACATCTTCGTAGATCCTGGATGGTAGGAAATGTTGGAACCATGAGCCTCACTACAAATCATCCTCCTAATATCCCCAACCGCGGGAACGCAAAATCTGCCGCGGTACTTCAAAGTACCCGCATTATCGATAGCAAAATCGGGCAACTCTCCCTTCTCAGTCCTGGTGAAAAGGTGCATAAGATCAGGATCGTCCTTCTGGTGCAGCCTAGTCAAAGAAATCCAGGACGGCTCTGCCACTAACAAACTACTCTGCAAACTACAGCATCCCACTGATATATCCATAAGGAGGAACTCCTCCACTAAACGATCGGCGGAGAGGTTAAAGATCTTTCTCGTCTTTCGGCTCAGGGCGTCGGCCACCACGTTGGCCTTGCCCGGATGATACTGGATTTCTACATCATTATCAGCCACATACTCCAGCCACCGCCGCTGACGCAGATTCAACTCCTTCTGCGTGAACACGTACTTTAGGCTCTTATGGTCAGTGAAGATCTTGCATTGAGCCCCATAAAGTAGGTGTCTCCACAACTTCAAAGCATAAATAACTGCTGCAAACTCGAGGTCATGCGTGGGATAATTCTTCTCATGAGTCTTCAGTTGCCTTGACCCATAGGCAATTACCTTTCCATCTTGCATTAATACGCATCCCAGACCTACAAGCGAAGCATCCACATAAACATCATAATCTACTCCCTCGGTAGGCAGGGTCAGAACGGGAGCAGTGCACAATCTCTCCTTTAGCTCCAGAAAAGCCTCCTCGCACCTTTCGCTCCAAACAAATGCCACATTCTTCTGAGTCAACTTGGTCAAAGGTGCGGCTAGGGAAGAGAAACCCTCCACAAATCTTCTGTAATAGCCAGCCAACCCTAAGAAACTCCTGATCTCCTTAGGCGAACTTGGTCTACTCCAATCCATCACTGCTGAAATCTTTTCTGGATCGACCGAGATCCCATCCTTAGTCACTACGTGGCCTAGAAAAGAAACTTGAGGCAACCAAAACTCGCACTTGCTCAACTTGGCGAATAACTTGTGATTCCTCAACTCCGATAGGACCAAACACAAATGCTGCTCATGCTCCTCAGCACTGCGTGAATAAACTAGCACGTCATCAATGAAGACCACAACGAACTTATCGAGAAAATCCTTGAACACCCGGTTCATCATATCCATGAAGGCTGAAGGTGCGTTGGTCAGACCAAACGACATTACCAGAAACTCAAAGTGTCCATATCTCGACCTAAACGCAGTCCGCGGAATATCCGCCTCACGGATCCTAAGCTGATGATAACCAGAACGAAGATCGATCTTGGAGAACACCGTGCTACCACGCAACTGGTCAAACAAATCATCGATCCTCGGCAGAGGGTACCTGTTCTTGATAGTGACCTTGTTCAACTCTCTATAGTCGATGCATAGCCGCATCGACCCATCTTTCTTCTTTACAAACAAAACAGGAGCACCCCAAGGCGACGAACTCTGCCTAATAAACCCCTTAGCTAACAGCTCATCCAACTGAACTCGCAACTCCTCTAACTCACGAGGGTCCATCCGGTACGGCGCCTTAGCAATAGGACGTGTACCCGGCTCTAAATCGATCACAAACTCAACATCCCGATCAGGAGGAAGACCAGGAAGATCATCAGGAAAAACATCGGCGAAACCGCGAACAATAGGAATCTCTTCCAAGCGTGGCACGCTAACAGTGGCTCCAACCGCCGAGACTAAACAAACACAACAATTAGAATGAAACAATCTCTGAGCACATACCGCAGAGATGACAGGAGAATCCTGACACAGAGCAGCATACACGCTGCCGGGCTGACCGTCGTCCCTGATGAAGTCCAAGCGCTTTCCTTTGCACTGAATGACCGCATCATACCGAGAGAGCCAGTCCATGCCCAAAATGACATCGAAGTCCTCCAGATCAATCATTTTCATGTCCGCCTTCGCAAGAAAGTCCCCCAACAAAACCGGGCAATCCAAAATGCCCAAATCTGACAACACAGATTCACCAGAAGGAAACTTGACACAGAAGGAATCCCGAACACGATCTAGAGTCAATCGATGACGCTCTACAAAGGCTCTAGCCACGAACGAGTGGGTAGCGCCGGAGTCAAACAGAACACGCGCCCAGCGGTTCTTCACCTTAAACTTCCTTATAGTAACACACAAACTAAGGAACTACCATAGCAATACCGCAACACTCTAGCAAATAAAACTACCAGGCTAGAAAAACAGCAATCAACTAACCTGAAATAACCTGGGTCGAAGTCTGAGCCTCCTCAGAAGAAATCACGTTCAGCTTCCCTTTTCCCTTATCCATACGCGGAGGTGGAGGTAAAGCCTGTAACGGAACTGCAGGAAGAACTGACTAAACCTGAGGACACCGCGACTTGATGTGACCCTTCTGCCCACACTGAAAGCAGACTCTGTCCTTGGTCCAACACTGGGCCACATCATGCCCGGATCGCTTGCAAACTGAACAGGAGACATCTCTCCTAGGAGCACCCTGGATCGCATGAACCTGCTCCTTCTTCTGAGCTGCTGACCTCTTAAAACATTTCTCGACAGGATGGCCTGCCCAGCCACAGAAACTGCACACTACTCGGCTCCTCTTTCCCGGGACAGCATCGGGTACCAGGGGCTTCTTCCCCTCCACAGACTTTCTCTTGTCCTTTCTCATCTGCTGGCCTCTGCTCTTTGCCGTTTCAATAGCCTCAACCTTAAGAGCAACCTCTACAACTCCAGCATAAGTCACTGACCCATAAGCACTGGTCAACTGCTGCACTTCGCTCCTCAAACTACCAAGAAATCTCTTAACTCGATCAGCCTCAACGCTGACCAAGGTAGGGGCAAAACGGCTCAACTTACTAAATTCCATTTCATACTCACCCACCGTGAGTCGCCTTTGCTTCAGGTAGAGAAAGTCATTCATGAGGCGGTCACGCTCGACCGAAGGCAAGAACTTCCTCAACAACATCTCCTTAAACATTCCCCAAGAGCATCCAGCTACTAAGCTCTCCTTCTCTCTCAGCCACCAACTCTTAGACAATCCTTTAAGCTGATAGGTGGCTAGCATCACCCTCTGGTCACCAGCAATCCCTGAATACGAAAACATCTCCTCCATGGAGATCAGCCAATCATCTATAACCATGAAATCTGCCTTCCCGTCATAAGTGGGAGGGCTCAGTCTCTGAAATTGCGAGATGAAGGCCATCTCCGCTGGCACCACCACTGGAGGTCTCACGAGCGCAGGGGGAGGAGGAACAGCTAACCCCCCTGCAGGAACTTGCGCACCCTGAGCCTGTCCTGCCACAACTGCCACCAAAGACTGAATCTGGGCTTGCACCTCCTCCAACTGTCTGCCCATAGCTTCGCTACTCTGACGCAGACTCTCGATTACCGCATCACGCTGAGCCCCAGACGACTCACCTTCAGACAGGGGAGTCGATCGAGTCGCAGGTCGCCTAGCCATCCTATAATCATAACCACCCCAAATCAGATCCCCAATCAACGACTAGAACTCAAACACAAGTACAGACCATATATATATAGATATAGGCTTAAAGCTGCTAAACTTGCTCTGAGAGTTTATCTTTTTAACAAAAAATTGATGACATGCCCTAACCTAGGATGGTTAACCATCACCTTGCTAACTCTCGTGCCTAGATCGGGAATGCATGACTTTATTTTGTTTTGAAAACTTATGTGTGTACATATGTCATCCTGTAAATCTTTAGCTTGGTACCTTGTGCTTATGCCATGATATGCTATGCATGTTTGTGCTATGCATTCTAAAAAAGGCCCTAATGCATGCAATGAGCGGCGTACGCATGAAAATGTTATGCATCCCATACTACATAACATTTTCATGCAACGAAAAAGAAACGTGCTAGTCGCAGTCATGTGGTGAGGTTATGCATCCCATACTACATAACCCTCACATGTAGCCCCTATGGTGGATCCATATACGAACACATATTATGCATCCCATACTACATAATATGCCTCGTATACTTCATGTTATGCCATGAGTGTAGTGTTCGTGCTTTTGCCAAGACGTGCTGATGACATACCGATGTGTGAATGACATGATGCAGAACTACCAAAAGCAAACAAAGGAAGGTTGCTCAACTAACTTGTCAAGCAACCTCCCTCTGATACCAACTGTCACAACCGACATTTTCTCCAATTATAAGAATTATCAGAGTATGAGAAAACACGCGTCATGATACCACGTCAAGCAGGGGATAACCGCTGACGCTCAGGCAAAACCAACTACAAACTTTATGCAAGAAAATCCTGTGTTTTATGAATAGAAAATCAATTATATTTTATAGACCGTATCCCTCGGCTCAGTGGATCACCTAGTCCACAAAAGAAAAACTATATTTATACGCTGCGAAAAAAATACTTTAATTAGGTTTTACACCCTAAAGAGCGCATAAGGGTCCCAAGAGAACCACTCATGCTATGCAAGACACTACATTTAATTTATATAATATATAAGAAAACGATTTTCATACGTGATTTGGAAAATAGTGATTAAGTCTTATAAAACATGCTGATCATGAGCTTTATTTATAATAATATTTATAGTTTAAAAGTAACTAACAACCTAGCATAAATCCTTCTCAATGCAAGTAGACTATCTCCAGAAAAATGGTAGCAGCATAAGTAATATATCTAGTACAAGGGTAAGAGAAACTACCAGTGGGCGCCAACAACCTTACACGAACCCACTAGCACATATGTAAGTCTGCAAGAAGGTACAGAGAAACTATCTCACTAACAAGGTAAACGGAACTCCAAAGTCCGGGAGTCCACCAGCAGCACCACTGCCTCAACTAGCCACCAGACCGGCTACAACTCAGAACCTGAGGCATTCCAAAAGAAAACAGAATACCTCAGCAAGCAACAAGGTAAAAACATCTGCATACAGGAGTCAACCAAAAGGAAGAAGTAACTGAAAAACATGCAGTAGAAAGAGTCACAACTGCCCCAAAACAGGACAACAAGAAAAGCACAACGAACAAAGAAAACAGCGACAACCCAACTCCGGAACAACATCCTGCCGGGCCTAATAGGCTACCAAGAGCCTAAAGTGCTGCAAGTTACTAAGGAAGAAACTTCTAACACCCTAAACTGTGGAAAGTGGTAGTAGCAAAAACAACAACGAGGAACCAGATCGGAGGCAACCGCAGTCCCCCAATCCACCATGTCCAAGTCAAATAAACTCGAGGGTCAACACGTGAAAGCACAAGGGACCATCCACCCACACATGCCCAGCCCGTACCTAGAGCAAGAAAAACAAGAGTGGCCTTGGCTATATCACACAACTCCACCCTCCTAAAGAGCTACAAACCACCACTACTAACCACGACCCACGATTCGGCCTTTAAGAAGGTAAGGAAAACGGCCGACAAGGAAATACCAGAAATAAAACAAGAAAACCACTCGGGAACGAAAAACAAGGTAAAGGAAGAGTGTTGAAAAGAATCAACGCGATAAGGCGCTGAGTGAGACCCACTCAGTGCCTACCTAAACCTTGGCGTTGAGTGAGCTAGCCTCACTTAATGCCAAAACCAAACTCTAACCACAATCCCACTAAGGTAAAACGGAGCTCGACGATTGTCGACCGGAGGTCGACGATAGTCGAACGGCCTAAGGCAGAAACCGAGATCGACGATCTCCATTCAGAGGTCGACGATAGTCGAACGATTCTAAGACAAAAAGAAGGCAGGGAATTTCCAGTACTCGAGTAGTTACCAACTACTCGTGTACCTCACCCCTCTACTCGAGTAGTCGCCTACTACTCGAGTACCTCAACCCTCTACTCGAGTAGTTGCCTACTACTCGAGTATCTGCACTCGAGTAGTTACGTACTACTCGAGTAAACCAAACCCCCTACTCGAGTATCTCGAGTCCACTACTCGAGTAACTCAAATCCTCTACTCGAGTAGTTACCTACTACTCGAGTAACTCCAATCCCCTACTCGAGTAGTTACCTACTACTCGAGTAAACCAAACCACCTACTCGAGTAGTTACCTTCTACTCGAGTAAGCCAAAGCACCTACTCGAGTATCTCGAAACCACTACTCGAGTAACTCAGAAACCCCTACTCGAGTAGTTATCTTCTACTCGAGTAACTCAAGGCTAATACTCGAGTTAATGCCTTCTACTCGAGTATCTCAAAGCTACTACTCGAGTATCTCGAATACACTACTCGAGTAACTCAGAACCCCTACTCGAGTAGTTACTTACTACTCGAGTAACTCCAAAACTAATACCCGAGTAGACCACTTCTACCTCACGAGTAACATACTCCAGCACTCGAGTAATACCCTTAACAAATTTGGGAAAAAAACACCCCCCTCCCCTCCTAACACTCCCTCTCGGCTACACCCAAACCAGAGCAAATCTGAACAAAGATAAACGGCATTACGCCGGCAAAGTTGGGTTCCATCAGCACAAGTAGGGGGGTCAATAGGAAGAACTAATTCCTATAGATAGCAATAAATATGAGAACAACAAGGCCTCTAACCTGGGCTAACAGGGATTTCAATTCCAGCAAAATAATCAAAAGAAACTTGGCAAGGGCAAGAATACCACTTGCCTCAACTTTCAGCGAAGCTTGGATGGCTCTCCTCCTCTTCACACGGAACAAACAGCCGCAGCACCTAGAATAAATCTCACGGCCATTAATGGCTGAAAACTCCAAAACCGAAACCCAAATCTCATCAAAACTCCACGAAAATCAAATATCTTACCGTCGAAACGAAGATCTCGGAGAGAGCAAGCCAACGCCGTTTTCGGCATCGAATTTCGTTCACGAACAAGCCCGGAATCGCTGACCGAAGGAGGTACAGGACGGGCGGTTTTCTCCTCTGCTCTTCCGAGAACAAGCCGACGATTTCTCTCTCAGGAAAAGAAGAAGGAGTGGGCCGTCACTTCTTAAACAGAGCTTTTATACGAAAAGCTAAACACCGGTTCGTCCATAACCGAACCCTAAAACGCCTAATTACTTAATTTCATTAAGTAAATACCAAAATAGGTATAAGCCAAAAATATGGCTGCCACCAAGGCGAGGCAATAACTGCCTTAATAAATTCTCCCGCAGAATTTAATAAACGGTCAAAACCAAAAGGCTACAGGACAGCCAAATCAATCTAATTAATTGATCACAATACTATCAACACACCAAACGACACGAAAACCGAATCACCTCGGAATCCGACGAAATTCGCACCGTAGCTAAATATCCACGCTACGAACTCAACGACGAAGTCGAAATTAACTTTCGACGAACAGAACTCGAGTTATACCCAAACAAAGCCAAACACAAACATCCCCCCGAGAGGCCACACCGGGTCACCCAAAACGACTCGGCTTGCTAGGGAGACCTTGCCAACAGGCTACAAAACGGGGCACTGAGTTCTAAAGAGCTAAACCATACTCCACACATGGCACAAGCCACAGAAACGCGTCATCGTAACGCCAATGAGATTAAAAATAAACGCAGGAAAATCGGGGGCGTTACATCAGATGAGCTACTTCCCTCTCTTTTAGATATAGCAAAGATGAAGTCTCATCTTACTGGGAAGCAGCCAGCTGTAGGGAGGAAATTTCCTCTGCTTATTTCTTAACAAGCATATTGCTTTTCTTAATAGCTTTCAGAAGTGCAGCATGACTTTCAATTAATTGATTGATATCATCTTCTGATAGAGGACTCTCATCATCACTTGATGAGGATGCATCAGAGTCTGTGCAAGATTCATATCCAGACTCTGAGGATGAGCTAGATGGGAAATATACCTCATTTTGTCCAGGCTGATCCTAGCAGGATTCTTTTTTTGGTGTAGCTGTCAGCTCATAGCCTCTACATTCTCCTTCCTCAACTTCATCCACCTCTGAGTCACTATCTGAATGTGTCAGAGGGGCCCTGATCTTTGCTATAGTATCTAGATGTACTTTGTATTCTACAAGAGCTGCCAACAGTCCAGTGATGTTCATATATTTTCTGCAGACTTGGAGATCCATTGATCTCCACACCTTATGGTTCACTTTTGAACACATAAGTTTAAACCTTTTTAGCTATCCTTTGAGGCATACTCAGACTGTTAGGTTCTTTTTTAGTAACCTCCCTCTGATACCATTTGAAAGTCTTTATTTTCAAGGATAGCTAAATCACACAAGGGGGGGGGGGGTGAATAGGTTTCTTAGTACTTAGTGACTATCTTTTATATTCCTTGTATTGTATTGGATGCTTTATTAGTTGATTAAATTCTGCTTTCAAGAAATGCAAGCTGCACAAACAAGATAACACAGAAAAGCACACACAGATTTAGATTGGTTCCCCTAACAAGGGTACATCCACTTTCCCTCCCACCTATCCAACTATCTTGTTGGACTAGGCACTTCTACAAATCTCTTCTCCAAAGAGCTTACCCCTCAGATCCCTCAGGATCTCTCAGTATCCTCTAAGACTTATAACTCAGCCACAAGGGCCTACAACTCATAGATCAGTAGATCACCTACCTCAGGCCAAATGCCCTACACTCAGGCTAGGAGGACAGCCCTATATTAGATCCACTAGGGATCCTACCTCAGAGAAAACTTGCTCCTACCACTCAAATAGAAAAGGATCCTACAACTCAAAGAGCTTTACTCTCCTACAACTCAGGAAATATTTCCCTACCTCAGCCTAGTGGCCCTACAGCTCAGATCCAATTGGATCCTACAAGATGGAAGTGGGTTGGTGAGTCTTGATTGGACACAAGAGAAATTTCTCTGTGCCAATCTACCTTGACTCAGATAGACTCAGCCCAACTTTGACTCCAGGAATATATTTCCTGAGTCTACCTTTATTTGAACTGAGATATAGTTAGTCCTAACTTCTTCTTCACAGCACCAGGGATTTTTTATGCTGGAACTGTGAAGTGACTACAGCAAAACTTGCTGCTACCTGAGCTGAAGGATTCTCAGCTCAACTACATAACAATAATAAGGATACAAATCTTGCTTTGACTTGTGCTGGAAGTAACTTGCAGAATAACTATTCTTCTTCCTCTCTCTTTCCTGGGCTAAAGATGTTCAGCCCTAACTTCTTCTCCATAGCCTCCAGTAAATGTTCTTCAGAGTTGTATAACTGGATCTGTGAAGAACTTGCTAGTGCAGATAGAGAATGGCACCAACTAACTTTCTTTTTCCTCTTCAAAGATCTGCTCTGATCTTGCTGTAGTCGATGATGATGATAAATAGATAATTTTTTTTGCTCTTAGTCTTGCTGACTTGAGCTTCCTGTACATCAATCATAACAATAATGGCGGTGAGGAAGAACGACTCCAAATCCTCTACAATGCTTTTCCTTTTATCAATTATGTCCCAACGGCTCTTTGAGCAGTGGCCCCCACACTTTTAATATCAGCTGCAACCTTGCTTTAATGCCAACTATCGTACATTAGCTCAGCGGCGCCTTTTGGCTTGTACTGTAGCTTTCCCACTGTCAATTTGAATAATGTTGATTTGTTCACTTGCTGATATCACCATATGTAGACTTAGCAAAAAATCAAGCATCAACAGCATAGACGTTGAGTGAGAAAGCCCCGCTCAGTGCCAAAACACTCAAACAAAATTCTGTCTATCTAGGCATTGACAGCGTTGAGTAAGCATACCTCACTCAATGCCAAAACACTTAGCCAATCTTTTTGCCATTAGGTGTATACAACGTTGAGAGATCAAGCCTCACTCAACGTTTTTTGCCTTAGATAATTCTTTAGCTTTTTCTACATGTTTGGCGTTGGGAGCGTAGAGTGACCACACTTCACTCAACGCCTTATGCCTTAGTCATTTTCATGTTTGGCGTTGAGAGAATTGAGTGAGCATGCCTCACTCAACGCCTTTTGCTTTCAGCCAGATTTTTCTCCACCTTGGCGTTGAGAGAGTGAGCTCCACTCAGCGCATTTAGACTTAGCCAAATTTCTGTGTCTGAAAACACATGTTCTGACTGAATGAGATACAGTCAACGCATTAACACATGGCATTGAGTGAGCTTGCCTCACTCAATGCCTGTGGACTTAGTTAAATTTCACCACAGATTTTTTGTTGGTTTAACTGACTGAGCTTGTCTCACAGCCTTTTGTTGTATGGCATTGAGTGAGTAGACTTCACTCAATGCTTATGAACTTAGCCACTTTCTCAGCTTGCCACTCCTTTGCCTTTGACTATATAGGCTCCACTCTGCACTATAAGTCATCTATAGTTGAGTGAGTAGCCTTCGCTCAATGCCTGTGGACTTAGAAAGATTTCTGTCTATCCACACCTAAGGTAAGAGTTTACCTGACTTAACCACTTAGGCTATCTGTCTCATTAATGTTATAGGACAACCTACAATCACTTAACTTGAGCATAAGTTAGATCATCATATGTGTATACATTTTATGATTGGCCTTCTTCAAATCCAGGACATTGGGATCAATGGACCCAACACATCTATACAAAGTTTCATCAATAGGTTTCCCTGCCTCATATTTGTCTATAGGCATATTTGACCCCATGGGAGTTTTCATGGTGGAAGAATTCTTCATGCCAAACTTATTTATTAACTCTCTGGTGAACTTAGATTGGGATATGGACAAGCCATCATCAGTCTGTCTTAATTGGAGACCCAAGAAGAACTTTAGTTCACCTATACTGCTCATCTCAAACTTCTCTTGCATAAGTTTGGCAAACATCCTACAAAGGTTGTCATCAGTAGATCCAAAGATTGTGTCATCTACATAGATTTTGACTAGGATGATCCTGCCCATAGATTCCCTTAGGAATAGGGTCTTGTCTATCTTCCCCCTTGTGAATTTGTTCTCAATGAGAAAGCTAGACAAAGTCTCATACCATGCTCTAGGGGCCTGTTTTAGCCCATATAGAGCTTTCCTAAGTCTATAAACTGAATCAGGAGAGTTTGGAACATCAAAACCTAGAGGCTTCTCAACATAGGCTTCTTCCTTTAAGTCACCATTCAGGAAGGCTGACTTCATATCCATATGGTAGACTTTGAATCCCTTGTGTGCAGCATATGCAAGGAATAGTCTGATAGCCTCCAATATTGCTATAGGGTCAAAGGTTTGATCAAAATCAATACCTTCTTCTTTTTTGTACCCCTTAGCTACTAGCCTTGCTTTGTTCTTTGTTATAATGCTATTTTCATCAAGTTTATTCCTATAAATCCACTTGACTCCAATGACATTATGTCCTTGAGTTCTGGGAAGTAGCTTCTAGACCTTACATCTCTTAAACTAGTTTAGTTCTTCTTACATAGCTACAATCCAGAACTGATCTATGTTAGCCTGTTCAAATTTTTTTGGTTCAACCTGTGATAGAAAGCTTGAGTATTGTGATGTGTTGATACTTCCGCTCCTGGTCACAACTCCTTAGCTAGCATCACCAAGGACCTGGTGTCTTTGATGATCCCTTAGATGCCTGACTGCTGGAGGCAATCTTACTTCAGCAAAAGCTCCAAGGGCAGCTTCTTGCTGATCTTCATCCACCTCACTTGTGTCATGCAGTCCTTCTACTGGAATATCCATTCCATCAGCTTTATCTTGGACTATTAGAGAAGCTTCTTTGATAGTTAGCTGGTCCATCATCTGTTCTGTACCTGCAGTACTAGAAGAGGATCTTGGTAGCTCACTATTAATCATATTAGACTCATCAAAGACTACATGAATAAATTCTTCTTCAACTTAGCTTTTCAAGTTATAGATCTTATAGGCTTTACTATGATTGTTGTACCCAACAAAAATTCCATCAAAGAACTTGGTAGCAAACTTAGTCACATTGGACTTTCTATTATGAAGTATATAACACTTACTACCAAAGATTCTGAGATATCACAAATTTGGTTTTCTGCCCTTCAAGATCTCATAGAGAGTCTTCTTGTTGCTCTTGCTGATAGAGGCCCTATTGGGGACATGACATGCAGTATTCACTACCTCAGCCCAGAAATATTCTAGGAGAGATGTATCACATAACAAAGTTCTTCCATCCTCTATGAGAGTCCTAATTTCCCTCTCAAAAATCCCATTTTGCTGGGGAGTTCTTGGAGAAGAAAATTCTTGATGAATCCCTTCCTCTTCACAGAACTTTGTCATGCTTTCAGACTGGAATTCAGTTCCATGGTCACTTCTGATTTTGACCACTAAACTATTAAACTCATTCTGTATTTGCTTGACAAACTTGATGAAGATATTAAGGGTGTAGACTTTCTTGCCAAGACTATGAACTAGCATAGGACCAAACAAGTCTATATGCAAGAGGTATAAACACCTCACAGAGTCTTTGGTCTCAATTACCTTGAAGGAGGCTTTGGTCTGGTTGCTCTTTTGGCATGCAGAGCAAATGCCCTCCTTCGTGCACTTCACATTAGGACCATTCCTAACTAGCTCTTGACTAAAGAGCTTGCTAATAGTCTTATAATTCAAATGAGCTAGACTCTTGTGCCATTGAACACAATATGAGACTTTCTCATTTGCCACTAGATAAATAGAAGAGTCTGTATCTAGACAAAGAAAGTCTAAACAATAAACATTTCCACTACTAGTGTCTATCAAGATGACCTCTTGGTCGCTTGACCTCTTAATCTGGCACTCATCCTTGTGGAAGACAATAATATAGCCAAGATTAGAGAGTTGGCTTATACTTATGAGGTTGTGTTGCAACCCTTCAACATAAGCGACTTTTGTGATGGTGATTATGCCATTGGTAATCTTACCATAGCCTCTACTCACCCCTCATCTAAACCACCAAAGATAACCTTGGGTCCATCTTTCACTAGAGTATACTACTTTAAGTTGCTCCTTGTCCCATTCATATGCCTGGAACAACCACTGTCCATGTACCATATAGGAGTATGGGCACTTGGACTAACCTGTATCACACAATTCACTTTACCTTAGGACCCTAATATCTATTGGGTCCTAGGTGCATGTTAGTCTGAAAATGAACTTGTCTACCAGCAGCCTTTCCGACTGGTGGACTAGCAGTTGCTCTTGGCACAATTGGATTGTACCAGCAGTGTACAACAAAGTGGCCCACTTTTCCATAGCACCAACATTCTTGAATATTATATCATCTTTTCTGTGTAGGCCTTGAAGTTTGGTTAGCTGTTGATTGAACAGTAAGAAGAGGAGCTACAGCCTTCTTCAGATTCCTTTCAGCAAGGATATGACTGAAGGTAAGTCTTCTAGCTGGCTTGTTTCGCCAGCTATGAGTGCCAGCAACAACAAGCTTCCTTTTAGAAAGCAAGCTCTTGATAACATCAGATACAGCCATACCAGGCTTGCTGGAAGACTGACCCTTGGTCTGAGTCTTTGGTGAATGATCCTGAACCTTTGCTGCAGCCATATTCTTGAGAGTGGGGGTTGGAGCACCAAAGACAAATTGTCCATGATGAGCCATTTGAATTTCTTCATGGGCAACCTAAAGTCACTCACTTTGTTATACCTTCCACCATGGCTATGAACATCTTTGTTCACACTAGTGGATCTGCCATTCATCCAGTGACCATAGATGCTTTTTTGGTCATACCTGTTTGAAGGCAAATGAACTTTCCTTATGGGAGGCTTGGAAGCAAGAGGCTGAGCTGGAGCTAGAGCTTTGCCCTTCCCTTTGGAAGGAGAAACTCTTGTGCTTCCCTTGAATCCCAACCCCTTATTACGCTTCTGAAATTAGAAGGAGTCTATCAAGGATAACACAGTACTTGGCTTAGAATAGCTAGCCACTATTTTTTTCTCCCTCCCTAGTCTCTCTTCAAGATCCCTGATAAGACTATTCTTGAACTTGATGAAGCCTATTTAGATGAGATTCATGACCCTAAGTTGGCGAAGTTCCCTGTCTTTTTGATCCAGCAAAGTTGTCGTCTCAGTCAGCTAGGAAGCAGCTAGTTGCAGTGAGGTAATCTCCACAACTTGCTTCTTAGACAACTTCTTGAACTTTTTGAAGGTATCCAGAAGTTCTCCATACATGTCAATCAATTGATTGACATCTCATTCTGATTCAGAATCATCTTCACCACTGGATGAAGAAGCTTCTGTATAGGGACTAGTCTTATATCTAGACTCAGAAGAAGACCTATATAGAGAATTTACCTTGCTTTGACTAGGTTGATCCCGGCTAGATTCCTTATTAGTCATTGCCATCAGCCCATAGCAGCTGTAGACATCTTCTTTATCTTCATCATCTACCTCAAAATCACTATCTGAGTATGATAGAGGGGCCCTGATACCTATCCTGGAAGCAGGATAGTCTTTATCTACTGCTATAGCTTCTTATTCAGCAGCAGCAGCAACCAGCCTAATATAGGCCTCTTCTTCTTCATACTCAGATGAAGATGAGTTTGTCCAGCTCTTATCTTTCTTAACAATGAATGACTTCTCCTTATTTCCCTTGTGCTGGTGATGTTTCTTCTCACTAGCCACCTTCCTCTTCACTGGATAGTCAGCTATCACATGCCCTGGTTTGTTGCAATAATAGTCGACAACTTTAGAGAAATTATATTTACTAGATTTATAATCATACCTGTCAGCCTTGGAGTGATTCTTCCTATGATGAAAAGAGGTGGAAAGTCTGCTCTTCTACTGTTTCTTCCTCTTCAGCTTCTGAAAGTGCTTGGAGAAGGCAACAAAGTACTCATCTGACATACTACAGTCTGATGCATCAGACTCTGAGCTATCTGACTTAGTTGGTCTTCTTGGAGGAGATGGAATCCTCTCCTTAGACTTCCTTATACTGTATGCTCTGAAGGCCAAGGACTTTTCCTTGGCTTGGGATCTGCTGGTGGCCTCCTCCTCTTTCTTAGTAGCCAGCTGCATCTCATGAGAGAACAGCTTTCCAAACAATGTTTGGTGAGGAGTCTCAGCAAGCTTTTCCACCTCTCTTATGGAATAAATCTTAGTAACCTAGTCTCTAATGAGAGATCTTAGGAATTTGTCATTTATCTCATAATGATTGAAGACCCTCCCATAGGTCTTCAATTCATTTATGATCCTGAAAAATCT
The DNA here is from genome assembly GCA_039513925.1 of Platanthera zijinensis. NCBI lineage: Eukaryota > Viridiplantae > Streptophyta > Magnoliopsida > Asparagales > Orchidaceae > Platanthera > Platanthera zijinensis. The sequence goes on along the minus strand of CM077080.1, from coordinate 135,860,366 downwards.
TTCATAGCAAGCAGCTATGTTACCTTTCAGGGATTGCCTGAATGCCTAATACTCTTGGTTGAGCATGAACTTTCTATCATCTCTTACCTCTTTAGTACCCTCCATGTAGACCACAAGGGTGTCCCACATCTCTTTAGAGGTCTGACAGTGGACCAAGTTCTAAAAGGTTGAGTCATCTATAGCACTAACAAAAATGTTTTGTGCCCTCTTGTCCAATATATCTAAGATGACTTCATCCTTTGTCATCTCTGAATATGTCTTAGGTGTCTGGACGTTGGCATCCAGAACAGATACCTTCATATGGATGAAGGATCCCTCCTTGACTGTCACAAAGATTCTAGGGTCATAGGCTTCCATAAATAGCCTGCCCCCTCTCCTTCCAGATTCAAAAATTCTCCTTCCTGCAGATGGGTAGTTTCATGGAACCTAGATCCTTATGGTTTCTCTAGAACCCATAAGTACAGAACTGTAGCTACCCTTGGAGATCACTCAGATTGTTAAATCCTTTTTGAGTAACCTCCCTCTGATGCCACTTGAAAGTCTTTGTTTTCAAGGTAGCTAGCAACCTAGAGGGGGAGGGTGAATAGGTTTCTTAGTCTCTTGTGACTTTATTTTAATTTATTCTTTAAGTGCTTAGTGTGTTAGTAGTTTTCTGCTTTCAAGAAACACATAACCTGTAACAAAGAAATAACACAAGAAGAACACACATTATATATAGTGGTTCCCCATATTATGGGTACGTTCACTCTCCTCCCACCTTTCTAACTTCTACTTAGACATGACACTTATCCAAAACTCAGCTCCAAGAGCATACACCATAGATCCCACATGATCTCTCAATCTCCTCCAAGACTTACAAATCAGGTGAAACCCCTACCTTAGAGCAAACTTGCTCCTACAACTCAGTGATCAACTGATCACCTACCTCAGGCCCAAAGGCCCTATAACTCAGTGATAAACTGATCACCTAACTCAGGCCCAAAGGCCCTACAACTCAGGCTGGGAGGACAACCCTACCTCAGATCTACAAAGGATCCTACCTCAAAGAGAATGACTCTCCTACAGCTCAGGCACAGAGGCCCTACCTCAGATCCAAAAGGATCCTGTAATTCAAGCACAAGTGCCCTACAACTTAGAGAGAATGACTCTCCTACCTCATGCTCAAGAGCCCTACCTCAGATCCAACCTGGATCATACACTCAAAGAGTATAACTCTCCTATATCTCAGGCAAAACTGCCCTACCTCATGCTCAAATGCCCTACAAATCAAATCCAAGAGGATCTTATAGAAGTACAATGGTTTTAGTTAATTTGACACAGAGAAATTTCTCTGTGTCTGCAACTAGAGCTGAGTTATCTTAGCTCTAAATATCTTCACAGCAGCAGAAAAAATGTTCTTCAATAAATGGCTGCCTCTATTGGAAGTATCTTAGAAAACTATTTCTGAACTTGTTGTAGAAGACTAAAGATCTGCTAGGTCTTGAGTTCATCAAACAGCTAACCTGAACCTGCAGAAGATTGAAGGCTCTCCTCTTTATCTTTATTAGATGTGTTTTTCAACTTGATGTAGCAGAATAAAATTCTACAGCTAACTGGACTAAACTTTTAGTTTAGCTGATCGACTTCAAGCTTTTTCCCAGACAGCAATGATGAGGAAGATGAAGTCCATCTACTCTTTTTATTTTTGAAACAAAACCCTAAAAGTTAAGTTCAACATCCAATAGCTTCCCCTTTATATCTTCCGCGGACTAACGGCTCCAAGAAGTAGTGGGGACCACCTGCAGCTGACAGCTAACCTTGCTTAAACGGAAGAAGATATACAGTAGCTCTCTGACGCTATTTGGCGTGTTCTGTAGCTTTCCAGCAAGTATTTTGAATGATGTTGACATCTGTTGACTTTGGCTGACGTCATCGGTTATGGACTTAGACAATTTCTCAAATCCACTCCAGGCATTGAGTGCGTTAAGTGAACTGCCTTCGCTCAACACCACTAGACTTGTCTAAACTTTCTGTAATGCAGGCATTGAGTGCGTTGACATCACTCAACGCCACTGGACTTTGACGAAATAATCTTGGTGTTGAGAGCGTTGAGTGAAACTTCATCTCTCAACGCTTTTGTACTTGGTCGCTCGTCTGGACTGCCAGCTTCTGAGGCATTGTGAGCATTGAGTGAGCTGAAATCACTCAACGCCTCTAGACTTAGACAAATTTTCTATCTATCTCTTTGAGCTTTAGCTTTACACGAAGCCTCCTTCTTTTGTGTGGAGTGAATGGTGTTCAGTCGATGCTTCTAGACTTTGTCGAATATTCAGCTCCCCAATATTCAGGATTTGACAGATTCAACCATACTCGACGATGGTGTTGAGTGATCTGCCCTCACTCAATGCCTGTGGACTTGGCTGTTGAATTGCTTTGCAGACTGCATGACTTTGACTGTCCACTCCATACTTCAACACTTTTTGTCATCTGGCGTTGAGTGAACCGGCTTCACTCAACTCCTGTATACATAGACAAATTTCTATCTCTCAAATCTTTTACTTTGTTACCACCTGCCACATCACTTGGAATACCTATCCTATCAATGTTACAAGGACTAACCTCCATGCATGAACTTAAGCATACAGCAAATACAACTTTATGTATATCATTGACATGATTGACTTCTTTAAATCTGGGACATTGTGGGCAATGGACCCAATACCTATAGTGGAAATTTAAAGTGTAGATATGGAAATTTTTCTAGGTTGTCGATGATCATTATTTCAAAAATTTTCTATATCTAATGCGTGTAGATATGGAAATTTAAAGTGTTCTAAATGCCCCTAAGACCCCATATAACACCTCCCCTGTAATGACCATATAATATGAGTCCAGCTGGGGCCCTGATAGTTTAACTTTCAATGCAGCCTAAAACACCTAGAGGGGGGGGGTGAATAGGTCCTGCTTCTTTTTCTAAAACTTCTAGACAGAATTCAATTTATTAACTAATACAAAAACACAGCAATCACAGAAAACAACACATCACAGATTGCACTATGTTTTATAGTGGTTCCCCAAGGTCTGGGTACATCCACTTTCCCCCTTCACCTATCTAGCAGTATGCTAGATTCGGCCAAACTTCCACTTATCTCAGATCAATAGATCTTACAACTCAGAACCCAACTGGTTCCTACAACTCAGGCACAACTGCCCTACCTCAGCCTTGCCCCAAGGCCTACAACTCAGAGAATATCCTTCTCCTACACTCAGGCAATCAGCCCTACCACTCAGAGTTCAACACTCCTACACTCAGCCTTTATAACATAGGCTTACAACTCAGATCTGTATAAACAGATCCTACAGAAATATAGAAAAGATTGTTTTAAATTGTCTTGCCAAGTTGAGAGAGAAGAGGCAATGACAATTCTTAATCAGCTGATGCAATCAACTGTTTCTTAGCCTTCTTCAAAGCTTCTTGAAAATGTACTTAGCTGAGTTGATTCCAAACAGCTTCTTGAGAATCCACAGATGGATTCTTTCTTCTTCTTCAAATTCTGACTTGATCTCTCTCTGTCCAGAACTTTGAATGATTCTTCTGAATTCTGATTAGAACTCTTCTTAGATCTATCCTTAGATAGTCTTCTTAGATCTCCCGGAGAAGATCTTCTTAAGTGCCTAGCACTTTCTTGAAATGAGTAGAATGTAATCCTTCTCCACTTTCTGATCCAATGTATTTCAAAAGGTCAGTTCTATATGTTGTTCTTCTCCTTCTTCTGAATCCGTCTATTTATAGACATTCTTCATGGTAACCGGCTGATCCGGTTTCTAACCGTTTTCTGACAAGTCTGACAACTTCAGTTAACTGGTGACAACCCACAGCTGTCAAGTCTTCAAACAAGTCCTGTGCCTTAGTGTTGAAACAATCTGTCAGAAAGTGTCGAGACCATCTGTCTATTTGTGTCGACACAATTGACTTTGGTGTCGACACTGCCTTCAGTGATGTCGACAAAATTGCCTTTGTGTCGACACATCTTCTTCTGAAAATAACTTGGTCTTTGACTCTGCAGTGTGTCGACACAAGTCCTGTGTGTCGACACAGTTGTTGTAGAATCATAACTTTAGTAAGAGTTGACTTAGCCTTCAGGTGTCGACACATTCATTCTTTAGCTTTGCTATAATGTGTCGACTTACTCACTATGTGTCTACACATTCTGCTGGTGACGACAAACCTGTGGTCGACTATTTTCTTCTGTGTCGACATATTCAGATGATGTCGACAAACTTGAGATCGACTATACTCTTTAGTGTCGACACATTCTCCCAATGTTGAGGTCGACGTTTTTCTTCTGTGTCGACACAATTTCCCAGTGCTGTGTCGACTTACTTCTTCTGTGTCGACACAATTTCCCAGTGCTGTGTCGACTTACTTCTTCTGTGTCGACACAATTTCCCAGTGTTGTTGTAGACTATGTTATGTGTTGACACTTTTTCCCAGAGTAGTGTCGACTTACACCTTCTGTGTCGACACACTTTCCCAGTGTTGTGTCGACAACTTTCTTCTATGTGACGACACATGTTCCTTTGTGTCGACACTTGGACTTAGAACTTTTTCTGTAAACTTTAACAATTCTTTACCTGCACATGTCAACTCAAAACAACATTAAATACAACATGATGTATATCATTGAGCTAGGTTGGGCTTCTTCAAATCAGGTACACATTTTCCAATGTACCCAACAATCTCCCCCTATTTGGAGAAGTCATAACCCTTATAGCCAATGATATACACCATTTAGAAATAGTATAAAATGATGATAAATGACAATACACAGGGATACTTAATTATAAACAAAATAATAAGAACATCATGGATAAAACAATCTATCACAGATTTAACAATATTTTGTTTATTAATGGGTAATGTTTGATTACATGGTTTTTCTTTGACAGATCACATTACATCATTACAAAACATTATGAAAGAACTAAACATTATCAGGATTGATTAGGCTCTCTAATAACAATCCCTTGGCCAGATTTAATTTTAGCTGTCACAGGAGCTTCTGATTCTTCAGCCATCTTTTTTCCTTTAAGATCAGCTTTCTTCTTAGCTTCTTCCTTGAGCCTTTGCCTTTCAAAATAGTGAAAAGGCTTTGGGAAGTATTTGCTTGGCTCCATAGCATCAGGTGGAAGTCTTCCCAGCTTAGCTTTCCTTCTGAATTGTACAATGGCTTCTTGTCTTGTCTCATACTTCTGCCATTCCTGCTCATTGTACCACTTGCCCCTTTCATGAACTTGATCTTTGACAGCTTTCCATGCAGTGAGTATTATATTTCTGGAAGTAGGACTCCACTGCTCAAAATCTGGCTTCAGCTCAGCCTGCTCTCTAAATCTTTTCTTTGACAGTAGAGCATCTTGCTGTTCTTGCAAATTTACCTCAGGCTTATCAACCTTTCCAAAGATAACATTTACAACCTCCTTTGAAGGACTATACATATATTGCACTTGCTGATCCAATATATCAAAATCTGGAGGGGGGTATATGACTTGGGCAACCTCAGGTTGGTCACCTTCAAGTAGTCCTGTTTGCAGACCTGACTCAGCCACCATGTTATCATCACACAATGGTGGATATCCCAATGTGGCTCTTATACTATTGGTCACCCATTTGGCATGCTCAGAGCCTGCATGAATCAGCATCCTCTCCCCCTTTATGGCTTCTCTTGAGACATGATCTCTAAGATCTTCTTTCTGGAATCGAATTTGGCCATCCAAATAATTCACTCCCTCCTTGAAAAATGGTCTTAACTTTTGAAGCTTTTCAGATATTTCCTGTTGAGAGGTTGTGATGGCAGTCTTAACAGATGCAATAGCAGCCTGAAAATTCTTATCAAAGTCTTCCATTTCTTTGGCTCTATTTGCAGGCATCCCTGGAACAATCTTCTTCACCTCTTGAATGATCTCATTATGAGATTCAGTTAAATTGTCATTCATTCTTATTTGATTTTCCAGAACATAACCTTGCTTCAAAGCAATATCATCCACCTTTGTAGAGATAGCCTGCTGTTGTTTAGCCAGATAAACTACAGCATTGCCACCCTTGTGGAAGCAATCTGTCATTTCAGTTTTATTTAAGTTGACTTGAAATTGGATAGATTTGATATCTTGGGCTAAGTCAAACTGCAGATTTTTGTTGCTTTCATCAACATATTTCTCAATGGCCACCCTGTGGTCATCCAATTTCACCTGTAAATCCACCAAGAACTTGTTATAATCAACTTCAGGAGGTGGAGGTGGAGGTGTTGTCTGTAAAGCCTGCTTATAAGTTTTGCTTCTTCTTTTAAATACAACCAGTTTTCTTCTCTTAGCCAACCTGGCTTCTTCAGTCTCAGATTCAGAAGTACTCTCAATGTGAACTCTATCTGCTTCAGTGCCATGTTGCTCAGTTTCAACATGTACTGGCTCCCCCTCAATTCTTTGCTCCTCCTCTATTTCTTGAACTTTTTCATTCTCTTGAACTTTCTCTACTTCTTGTTCTAGCTCTATGTCAAGAGGCTGCTCAACATCTTGGTCCTCTTCTATTCTATCAGTAGCTATGTCATCATTAGGAAATAACTCATCCAGAGTGTATTCTTTTTGAACTGGAGCATCTGAAGATAAGTCATTAGGTGCATCCTTGTGCACATTCTCAGGCAGCTGCATATCTGGAGTAGGAGAAGACACATGCTCCCCCTGAACCTGTGCAGTGGGAAAAAAAAACTTTTAGAAAGTCTTTTATAGTAAAATACATTTGCTCCCCCTACACCTGTACCACTTGTACCTGAGTAGGGGTAGATACATTTTGAGCAGGAGATTGAACAGGCTCCCCCTGCATCTGTGCAGATGTATCTACTTGATGAACTGTAGTGGAGGCAGGTTGTTCTTCACTCTGTATCCTTAGTGGGTCCTCTTGTTGTTGCTCAGTCTCGTGAGCTGGAGAAGGGGATCTCACAGGGGTGTCTGGCCTGCTCTCTTCAGGCACATCCTTAGTCAGCACCCTTTCCCACCTGGAGAATAGTCTCATGTCCATCCTTCTCATATGATTGATTTTAGATCCTGGCAGTTGCTGCATCACTTCAGGAATTGCTCCATTGAGATATAGACTTATGATCCTAGCCATGTTAGGCTTCTTGATCCCTTCTTTAATCTTGTCAAATAGGATTACTGACCAATCAGTAGGAATTGTAAAGACAATCCTGGTCATAAGGTTGAACATATAGGCAGAAATCCTATCATGTCCACCTGTCTTGCAGATAATTACTTTCCCAACTATTTCAGACAAGAACTTTCCTTGCTGATTCATACCCTTCCTATTGAATGCAGCACCAATCTTCATGTTTGAATCCAAACCACACCATTGAAGGGCTTCCCTTGTCTTAGAACTAGGAACCTCTTCTTCATTTTCAACCACATGTAATTGCAAAAACTTTCTCAAACCTCTTTGGGTAATCTTAATCTTAGTCCCGTGAACAATGGACTTGATCTTGAGTTCAGTAGAATGGACTGATGCTGAGATAAAGAACTCATGCACCTCCTTCTTCCAGATCTTGGATGGTTCTGAGACAAGAAATTCTAACCCTGATGCAGAGAGAAGGGTGATAACTCCTTGAACATCAGGCGGCGCCTCTGCAAACGCCTGGCGCACCAACTCATACCCTTCATTAACATTGTCTTCAATCCTTGGCGCCATCGTTGTGTCGAGAAAGCTTGAGAGAAGAGAGAAAGAAAGACTGTCGACACAGGGTTTGAGTTTCGAAAACCTTGAAAGCGTGTCGACACAAGGAGCTTTTTGACCTATTTATAGCTTCTGTTGAAAGAAGTTCAAAAGGCGCCAAAGACAGTCTAAATGTGTCGACACAGACGGAATGTGTCGACACAAGCTTCTATTAACTCGACATTTCTTCAGTCTACTATGTGTCGACACCAATTTGTGGTTATGTCGACACCTTGGATATATAGTAGAAAGACAGAAATTCTGTGTCGACACTAAGGACAAGTGTCGACACATATTTTGTAAGTGTCGACACCATAATTCTGGTTGAGTCGACATTACATTCCTGGTTAAGTCGACAATAAAACTCTTAAGTGTCGACACATATTCTCTGTGTCGACACAATATTTCTGACTTGTCGACATAATTTCTCTGAGTCGACACATTATTACTGAATGTGTCGACACATTCTTACTTAGCCAATTTCTGTAACTTCAATGTGTCCTTTTTAACACTTGATAGTTTAATACCACTTGATAGTTTAATACCACTAATCAATGGTTAACATACCTAATTCAATTTTGAATTTATTGAATTTGGTTTCATCTAAAGGCTTAGTAAATACATCTGCTATTTGATAATCTGTTTTTACAAATTCCAATGAGATGTCACCTTTTTCTACATGTTCTCTAAGAAAATGATATTTGATTTCTATATGCTTAGTTCTACTATGAGAAACTGGATTATTAGCAATAGAAATAGCACTCTTATAATCACATAAAAGGGGTGTTCTACTTACCTGAATACCATAATCTTTAAGCTGATGCTGCATCCATAATAGCTGTGCACAGCAGCTTCCTGCAGCAATATACTCTGACTCAGCTGTGGAAATTGCCACACTAGTCTGTTTTTTACTACTCCAAGATATTAGTCTTCCTCCCAGGAATTGACAAGTACCTGTAGTACTCTTTCTATCCTCTCTACATCCTGCAAAATCTGCATCTGAATAGCCTGTTAGTTGAAAATCTCTATTCCTAGGGTACCAAAGACCTAGAGTAGGAGTGCCCTTTAGATATCTCAGAATCCTTTTTACTGCAGTATAATGAGATTCTTTAGGGCAGGCTTGGTACCTAGCACAGACACATGTTGCATACATAATGTCAGGTCTACTAGCAGTGAGATATAGTAGTGACCCAACTATTCCTCTATACAATGATTCATCAACAGGTTTACCTGCCTCATCTTTGCATATTGGCATACTTGTGCCCATAGGAGTTCTCATGGAGGAGGATGACTCCATACCATATTTTTTAATTAATTCCTTGGTGAACTTAGACTGGGATATGGACAATCCATCATCAGTCTGTCTTACTTGGAGTCCCAAGAAGAACTTAAGTTCTCCCATACTGCTCATCTCAAACTTCCCTTGCATAAGTTTGGCAAACTTTTTACAAAGGTTGTTTTCAGTAGATCCAAAGATTATGTCATCAACATAGATCTGGACTAAGATGATCTTTCCTTTGGATTCCCTAAGGAATAGAGTTTTGTCTATCTTTCCTCTTGAGAATTTATTCTCAATGAGGAAGGTAGACAGGGTTTCATACCAAGCCCTTGGAGCTTGTTTTAACCCATACAAAGCTTTCCTAAGCTTGTACACAGAATCAGGTTTAAGAGGATCTACAAAACCTGATGGCTGCTCTACATATACTTCTTCTTTAAGATCACCATTCAGAAATGCTGACTTTACATCCATCTGGTATACTTTGAAGTCTTGGTAGGCTGCAAAGGCAAGGAACATTCTGATTGCCTCCAGCCTTGCTACTGGAGCAAAGGTTTGATCAAAGTCAATCCCTTCTTCCTGCCTGTATCCTTTTGCAACCAATCTTGCTTTATTCTTTATTATTATTCCACTTTCATCTAGCTTGTTCCTATAGATCCACTTAGTCCCAATTATGTTGTGGCCTCTTGGTTTAGGAACAAGCTCCCAGACCTTGCACCTTCTGAACTGATTCAGCTCCTCTTGCATAGCATCAATCCAGTGCTGGTCTTGGATAGCTTCTTCAAACTTCTTAGGTTCCATTTGAGACAAGAAACTAGAATGCAAAACTGTGCTTTGATTTCTGCTTCTAGTTTGCACTCCTTGTCTTGGATCACCAATTATCTGATCAGTAGGATGATCTCTTAGATATCTTATAGCTGGAGGTAGATTCCCTTCAGGTTGAGCATCTCCAGCTTCTTCATTCTGCTGTTCCTCTTGGTTTTCATCAGCTTCCATTATCTCTTGTACTCCCCCTGGACAGCAGCCTTCATTTTCCAATGCTCCCTCTTCCTTTGAAGCTTCAGCAATGGAGAGCTTGTCCATCTTCTTGCTTATACCTGTTGAGTCATTTGATCAAATCCTTTGATGACTCCTTTTTCAGATCCACCAAAGATCACTTTATGTCCATCTTTGACAGATGAATACTCCTTCAGCAGCCCCTTTGTTCCAGTCATGTGCCTGGAACAACCACTATCCAAGTACCATATAGGGGCATGGTAACTTGGATTCACCTGCAATACAGAATTACTTACCCTTAGAACCCAAGTAAGTCTTGGGTCCTTGGTTCAGGTTAGCCTTAATAAAGTTATCATAACCTCTTCTAACAGGTAGACTCTTATTCTTTATAACACTTGTGTTATACCAGCAGTCCAATGCAAAATGACCCCTCTTGCCACAGCACCAACATTCAAACTTATTGTATCTAGATCTAGATACATCCTTGTCAGAAGCATTTCTGTTCATTGCTGGTGCTGTTGCAACTTCTCCTACTGGTTTCTTAAAACCATAGGGCTTATGACCATAGGTAGGCCTGCTTGCCTTAACACCCTTGTTCTTCAGAACATTTGTCTTGATATGATCCTGAATGTCTTCATGATCATATATGTTAGAAGGCACTTTCTTCTTACCAAACCTTATGGGGACTGAAAGGTTTAGTGGCTGAATAGGGGCTTTGCCTTTCTTTTTGAATCTGCTAGCCCTGGAGTTACCCTTAAATCCTAATCCAGCCTTACCCTTCTGAGTGACAAATTCATCTATCAAGGGTAAGACAGATTTTGGCTTAGAGTAACTAGCCACTAAATCCCTTTCAATTCTAAGTCTGTCCTCCAGACTCTTTACTTGATCATTAGTATAATTAATTGTGCCCATCTGAATAATAGTTATATTTTTCAGCTTGGCAATTTCAGCTAACTTTTGATCAAGGACTTTTTCTAACTCAGCTGTTGTAACCCTTAGATCAGCAATTTCCTGAGCCTGTGATTTAACCAGGTTCTTGCTTTTCTTAAGGGCCTGCAACAAGTCCCCATACTTGTCTATCAATTGATAGACATCTCCTTCAGATCCAGATGCATCTTCATCACTTGATGCAGATGTAGCTGATTCTTCACTTGTACTACAAACAAATGTACTGGAAGGACTGTTTACCTCATTAGGACCAGACTGATTCTGGCATAGGTCCTCTTCTGATCTAGTCATCAAACCCATGCATTGATGTTCATTGATGGAGTCTAGCAACTGCATAAACTCCTCTTCCTCAGATGCAGCATATAATCCAATATATGCTTCAGCTTCAGATCCTGATTCTGAAGTTGACTGGTCTGACAGACTTTTATCTTTCTTTGCTACAAAGGATTTCTCCTTCTTGCCTTTCTGATAAGTCTTCTTCTTTTCTGAAGATTCCTTCCTTTTGTCAGGACACTCAGCCACTACATGTCCAGGCCTATTGCAACAATAGCAGACAATCTTTGAAGTAGTGGCTTTGCTGGGCTTTGACCTGCTTTTCTCTTTCCTAGATGACCTTCTTTTCTGATAATAGTCATCTACTTGCTGTGATGAGGAAGGCCTAGACTTCCATTGCTTCTTTTTCAAGAACCTTTGAAATTGCCTAGTGAATGCAGCAAAGTCTGCATCTGAATCACTGCTGACTGAACCCCTATCTGAATTTTCAGAACTACCTTCTTCAACTTCCTTAGGAGGAGATGGTGATTTCCTCCTATTCTTTCTGGTGGCTTCAGCATTAAATGCCACAGTCTTTTCTCTATGCTCTCCTCTTGAGTTTCTTTCCTCCTCCTTCCTTACCATAAGTTGCATTTCATAGGATAGCAACTTTCCAAACAGAGTTGGAGGAGATATCTCTGCCAATTTTGCCACTTCTCTTATGGCACAGATCTTTGTATCCCAATCCTTTGATAAGGATCTTAAGAATTTGTCATTCAGTTCATAGGTACTGAAGACTCTTCCATAGGAAATTAGTTCATTCACAATTCTAAAGAATTTCTTATAGCACTCAGTTATGCTATCAGATTTTCCTTGTCTAAAACTTTCATACTCCTGATTTAGCATAGATTTTCTGTCCAGCCTTACTTCTTCTGATCCCTCCATGTAGACAATTAATGTGTCCCACATCTCCTTGGAGGTCTTGCAGTGAATCAGATTCTGAAATGTTGAATCATCTATGGCACTGACAATTATGTTCTGTGCCCTTTTGTCCATGGTTGCCAAGATGATTTCATCCTTGGTCATTTCAGAATAAGTCTTTGGTGTTTGGATATTTGCATCAAGAACAGATATCTTCATTGGTATGAAGGGGCCTTCCTGTACTGTGATGTAAATCCTTGGGTCAGATGCTTCCATAAACAACCTGACTCTTTCTTTCCAGATCCCAAAGATTTCCTTCTTGCATATGGGTAATTTCATTGACCCTAGCTCCTTATGATTCTCTCCAGAACCCATCTTCTTGATTCTTGATTCTGCCTATCAGATCTACCTCAGACTGTTAAGTCCTTTTTTGAGTAACCTCCCTCTGATACCACTTGATAGTTTAACTTTCAAGGCAGCCTAAAACACCTAGAGGGGGGGGGTGAATAGGTCCTGCTTCTTTTTCTAAAACTTCTAGACAGAATTCAATTTATTAACTAATACAAAAACACAGCAATCACAGAAAACAACACATCACAGATTGCACTATGTTTTATAGTGGTTCCCCAAGGTCTGGGTACATCCACTTTCCCCCTTCACCTATCTAGCAGTATGCTAGATTCGGCCAAACTTCCACTTATCTCAGATCAATAGATCTTACAACTCAGAACCCAACTGGTTCCTACAACTCAGGCACAACTGCCCTACCTCAGCCTTGCCCCAAGGCCTACAACTCAGAGAATATCCTTCTCCTACACTCAGGCAATCAGCCCTACCACTCAGAGTTCAACACTCCTACACTCAGCCTTTATAACATAGGCTTACAACTCAGATCTGTATAAACAGATCCTACAGAAATATAGAAAAGATTGTTTTAAATTGTCTTGCCAAGTTGAGAGAGAAGAGGCAATGACAATTCTTAATCAGCTGATGCAATCAACTGTTTCTTAGCCTTCTTCAAAGCTTCTTGAAAATGTACTTAGCTGAGTTGATTCCAAACAGCTTCTTGAGAATCCACAGATGGATTCTTTCTTCTTCTTCAAATTCTGACTTGATCTCTCTCTGTCCAGAACTTTGAATGATTCTTCTGAATTCTGATTAGAACTCTTCTTAGATCTATCCTTAGATAGTCTTCTTAGATCTCCCGGAGAAGATCTTCTTAAGTGCCTAGCACTTTCTTGAAATGAGTAGAATGTAATCCTTCTCCACTTTCTGATCCAATGTATTTCAAAAGGTCAGTTCTATATGTTGTTCTTCTCCTTCTTCTGAATCCGTCTATTTATAGACATTCTTCATGGTAACCGGCTGATCCGGTTTCTAACCGTTTTCTGACAAGTCTGACAACTTCAGTTAACTGGTGACAACCCACAGCTGTCAAGTCTTCAAACAAGTCCTGTGCCTTAGTGTTGAAACAATCTGTCAGAAAGTGTCGAGACCATCTGTCTATTTGTGTCGACACAATTGACTTTGGTGTCGACACTGCCTTCAGTGATGTCGACAAAATTGCCTTTGTGTCGACACATCTTCTTCTGAAAATAACTTGGTCTTTGACTCTGCAGTGTGTCGACACAAGTCCTGTGTGTCGACACAGTTGTTGTAGAATCATAACTTTAGTAAGAGTTGACTTAGCCTTCAGGTGTCGACACATTCATTCTTTAGCTTTGCTATAATGTGTCGACTTACTCACTATGTGTCTACACATTCTGCTGGTGACGACAAACCTGTGGTCGACTATTTTCTTCTGTGTCGACATATTCAGATGATGTCGACAAACTTGAGATCGACTATACTCTTTAGTGTCGACACATTCTCCCAATGTTGAGGTCGATGTTTTTCTTCTGTGTCGACACAATTTCCCAGTGCTGTGTCGACTTACTTCTTCTGTGTCGACACAATTTCCCAGTGCTGTGTCGACTTACTTCTTCTGTGTCGACACAATTTCCCAGTGTTGTTGTAGACTATGTTATGTGTCGACACTTTTTCCCAGAGTAGTGTCGACTTACACCTTCTGTGTCGACACACTTTCCCAGTGTTGTGTCGACAACTTTCTTCTATGTGACGACACATGTTCCTTTGTGTCGACACTTGGACTTAGAACTTTTTCTGTAAACTTTAACAATTCTTTACCTGCACATGTCAACTCAAAACAACATTAAATACAACATGATGTATATCATTGAGCTAGGTTGGGCTTCTTCAAATCAGGTACACATTTTCCAATGTACCCAACAGGCCCCACAACATATAGACGTCACATCTTTTACATTAAAAAGTGATATAAAGAACTACGTATCTCAAAACATAGACAACAAGACAGCAAAAACACACAACCAACACAGAAGCTATCCACAACAATAAGAGTCCAACATGGCCTTAAGGCCTTATAACAATCAAATGTAAAAACTATATCAACAACAAACAGAGCAATGTGCTTTAGCACTCCTAGGCTACTTCAGTGTGCAAGCCGAAATATAGTTCACAGAACAAAACATTCAACACTTCATAAACTAATAGAAGAGAGAACTCCATGAGGCTTAGGCTTTTTTGGACGGCGAGCTTACTCCAGCGTGCGATCCTTACCCTATAAAAGTTTTATTGTAACGTGGGTCAGCAAAGGCTGACTTCAACTGTGTAACAAACACATCTCCACCGACCATCCCTAGCGGACCCCAGGGCACTCCATCACCATGTAGGTCAGCACTTCATTTGCAAATGTAAATAAACATAGAGAGTAAAGCAACAGATTTGGATGTCTCATACAACAAACACGTTTCTAGGTTTTGCATTTAATAAAAGGGGTCTATAATGCAGTATGTATGCAAACCTGGGTTTCACCCAAGGCAGCCTATATCCCAAATGAATCTAATAAATCATCACTGTAAAAGTAGCAAACAGGAGACTAAAAACAAGCCAGAACATGAATAATTGAAAGTTTTATTATCCAAAAAGATAAGATTTACAAAGGTATGACATCACCTTTATAGAATGGAGGAGAGTGGAGAGAGTAAAAATAAATAATGTGGGACTAAAAATTTACAGAGCTGAGCGGCTAGACATAAACAGACCGATCAGATCGCGCGGTTATAAAAAGGGGATAACCGCTCGACAAAGCCAGAAGGAAGGGAACAAGCAGCAGTAGGAGACCGCTAGACCGCTCGTACAGCAAACAGCAACCGTCTGGATATCAAACTACTGGAGAGAGACCGCCAGACCACGCAGTCATCAACCCACCAAGCATAGACCGCCAGACCATTCGGTCTCCTACTTCAACACTCCCCCTCAAGCTAGAGCATAGATATCAATCATGCCCAGCTTGTCACAAATATGGATGAATGAAGTAGAAATCGTCTTGGTGAAGATATACGCCAACTCTTTGTCGGAGGTGAAGAATGGATTACAAATCTATTTCTTCAAGACCTCTTCCCGAATGAAATGGCAGTCGAGTTCTATATATTTCGTTCTCTCATGGAAGACCGGATTTTTGGTTTTGTATATGGTGGCCTTGTTGTCACAAAATATAGGAAGAGGATAGTCATAGACCTTTCCTAATTCAAGCATGAGAGCACGCAACCATTTTAACTCACAGGTGGTTGACGTCATACTCCGATATTCGGCTTCTACACTGGATTTGGAGACAACAGACTATTTTTTTCTCTTCCAGCTCACAAGATTTCCTCCAACAAATGTGCAAAAACAAGATGTAGATTTGTGGTTGCCTTTATCATCTGCATAGCTTGAATCTGAGAAGCCTTCAACCCTTAGATGATCATTCTTCTAAAAAAGTAGCTCTTTTCCTGGTGCGGCTTTAACATACTCTTATATCCTCAAGGTAGAATGAAGATGGAATTCCCTAGGAGCTTGCATGAATTGACTAATCTTGCCAACAACATAGGAAATGTCGGGTATGGTCACCGTGAGATAAATGAGTTTGCCCACCAGACGTCTGTACCTCGTGACATCAGACAGAAGAGGCGAGACATCTGTCCATATTTTGTCTTCTCTAGTAGCCATGGGACACTGGGCCAATTTGGCACCAGTCAATCTTGCCTCTTGTAGAAGATCAAGAGCATACTTCCGTTGGGAAATAACCAATGAGTCGGGCTTCCGAGAGATTTCTATCCCCAAAAAGTATTTCGGGGAGCCCATATCCTTCATGACCAGGTGTTGACAGAGGTATTTCTTTGTCAAGTCCACCCCAGTCTTGTCATCGCCAGTAAGAAGAATATAATCCACATACACCGCCAAAACCACCAATCCCAAGGCGGTTTTGCGAATAAACAAGGAGTGATTGTCCAAACTTCTTCCAAAGCCGATGACAACCACAATGCCACTTAACTTGTCGAACCACGCCCGAGGGCTCTGCTTTAGGACATAGATGGCCTTCTTCAATCGGCATACAAGTATCTCCCCCTGAGCAACATACCTAGGAGGTTGCTCCATGTAGACGTCCTCATGAAGATCCCCATAGAGGAAAGCATTCTTGACATCAAGTTGGGAAATATCCCAATCCCTGTTGATGGCCATAGAGAGAAGAACCCGGATGGTGCTGAGGCGAGCGACCGGAGAGTAGGTATCGAAGTAATCAACCCCATAAGTCTGAGTAAAGTCTTTGGCCACCAGCCGGGCTTTGTAGCGATCCACAGAGCCGTCTGGGTGGAACTTCACAATAAACACCCAGCAACAGCTAACCACATCAATACCAACTAGTGGAGGAACAAGGGTCCTGGTACCCCTTTCAGTAAGAGTGGAAATCTCCTCATCCATGGAAGATTTCCAATAAGGAATAGCAAGAGCCTCCTGGTAGGTGCGAGGAGTGGCAGTAGCCTAGATAGCCAAAGCAAAAGACCTGCGAGAAGGATTAAGGCGATCATAGGAAACAACAGCCGCAAGCGGGTGTTGGGTACACACCCTCACCCCTTTGCGAAGAGCAATAGGAAGATCCAAGTCGACAAGTTCCTCTGTGATCGGAGTGTCCGTAGCGGAGAAGGCTAGCCCGGGACTAGAGAGAGACGACTGCAGGGAAGAGGGATAAGGGGGAGGGGAGAGAATGGAGAGAGGAGGAGACGGAGGAGGAGATGATGTTGGAGGAGAGACGGCGATAGGCGTGGAAGGAATGGAGGGAGATGGTAGAGAATTAGAGACATCAGGGATAAGAGGGCATATAGGAGATAAGTAGGACGCATTCTCGAAGAAGGTCACGTCCGCGGAGAAAAACTGCTTGCGCAGAACGGGGTCAAAACAACAATATCCTTTATGAGTTGTAGAGTAATCCAAAAAGACACACTTGGTGGAACGGGGGGAAAGCTTGTCGCGGGTAGCGGAAGGAGCGTGCACAAAAGCCGTGCACCCAAAGATACGGAGAGGGAGAGGATAGGGCTCCTTGCCCGGGTAGAGAATGGAGAAGGGGGTCTTGCCGTGGAGAACCATAGAGGGAATGCGATTGATGAGATAACAGGAGAGGTAAACAGCATAGCCCCAGTAGGAGCGAGGTACCTACATCTGCGTCATAAGAGTGCGAGCAACATCGAGGAGGTGATGGTTTTTACGCTCCACCACCTTATTTTGCTGAGAGGTGTAAACACAGCTAGTCTGATGAATAAGACCATGTTGCATACAAAAAGAGGAAAACTCATGACTAAGATATTCCTTAGCATTATTAGTGCGAAAGACTTTAATAAAAACTTCAAACTGAGTTTTAATCATAGAATAAAAGGATTGTCATACATAAAATAGTTCAGAGCGATCTTTTAATAGATACACCCAGGTACATCTAGAAAAATCATCAATAAATGTTACAAAGTAAGAACTACCCCCGGCCAATAGTGATGGTAGGAGCAGGGCCCCAAACATCAGAATGAATGAGATAAAACGGGCGAGAAGAGCCATGGCCTTGCTTTGGCGAGAAGGAGGAGCGGTGATGTTTTCCAAGCTGACACACATCACAGTTGAGCGGAGGACTGGTTTGAGATAAGTGGGGCAAAAGCTGGCGAAGAATCCGAGGAGGAGGATGTCCAAGGCGAAGATGTCATTGAAGCAGATCTGTAGAAGAGGAGGAGAAGGCGGACAGAGTGGAAATGTTGTCGAGGAAGTAGAGGCCGCCGCTCTCAGTCCCAGTAGCAATCACCCATTCGGTTCTCGGGTCCTGAAAAGAACAAGAAGTTGGAGTGAATAAGACGGAGCACTGAAGTTGCTTGCATAAAATAGTAATGGATAACAAATTACAAGGGAACTTCGGGACATAGAGGGTGTCCTCCAAGCGAAGCGACGGGGTGACTTGAACCATGCACGTCCCATGAACTGGGGAAGGGGAACCATCCGCAATAAGAACTGGGGGCAACCGATAATGCGTTTCTAGGAGAGATAAGTATTGAGGGTTGCCAGTCATGTGATTTGTAGCACTAGAGTCAATCAACCATTTAACTTAGGTAACGACGTGGGCACTACCTGAAGTTGTTGCCACAGAGGCAGACGGCCGAGAGGTGGAAGAGGTGGAGGACGATGCATCACCAGAGGGGCGAAGATGAGGATGTTTCTTCTAGAAGCGGTCAACAAAATGGATGGTATGACCACAGTGAGAGAAAAGGAACTTGGATGAACCGCGCCCGCCTAACTGGTTGTGGCTACTAGTGCCACCCCGCTGAGCTTGGTACGCATAGGATTCCTGTGGAGGAGGGGAGTACAACAGAGGACGCTGGAGCAGCGAAGTAACAGCGGCGATGCGAGCTGCGGTGGCATACAAACTTGGAGATTCCGCCTCGCCCAAGATTTGTTGGTGGATCATATCATATGAATCGGGAAGTCATAGAAGATAACAAACAACTAGGAGTTCCTGGAAGTGCTTGTGCTGCTTGGCCAAGTCTGTGGAGAAGGGGTGATTCTGGAGGATCTCTGCGCCAAGAGCATGAACTTGCTGATAAGCCGCAGTAGGAGACATGGAAGGGCGGGCGAAGAGGTCTGTATAAAGAGTATAAAGGCGGTATGTCTGGGCCCCCTTCGAGTAGAGAGCGGTAAGGTGAAGCCAGGCAGCCTTGACTGTCTCATCATGGCGGATGACGAGAAGGAATTCATCAGAGAGGCGGTTGGCTAGCCAAGTGCGGACAAGCGCATGACTCGCATCCCAGTCATCAAATTGAGCAGACCATTGAGGAGGGGGGGTCAACGGTGAGGTGATGACATTTGCGCTGAGAACGAAGAAGAAAGGTGAAAGAAACGCTCTGATCTGGATAGTTGGAACCAACTAGTTTAGAAACTGGGCCAAGGTTTCCGTGAGGAGGAGGAGGAGCCACAGGAGTGGTGGAGGTAGAGATGACAGGGGTGGAGATATAGGAATTGACCATAGAGAAACACAGGAAGCCGCGTGAGAAGAAGAGAGGTCGCGCAGATAAAAAAGGGGAAGCCGCGCGAATAAGGAGTCCGCAAAACGAAGAAGAAACTGCAGTGGAAAAGACAAAAACTGCAGCGGGCTAAAGAGAAGAAGCTGCAACGGTCATAGTGTCAACACACCAGCGGCAAGAAGGGCCACGACCAGGAAGCAGACCAAAGGACAGGGACAGAGGTCACGCGAATGGGGAAGTTTGCGAGAAGAAGGGGAGATCGCGCGAATAGGAAAGAGTTCGGGCGAACAGAGAAGAAGTCGCGCAAACACACAGGGTGAGAGCGGACGAGAAGAGAAGTAAGCGAAAGGGAAGCAGAGAGGCTGCTAAAATAGGTCACAAAAAAGAGGGAAGGTAGTCGCTCAAACAAGGCAGCGACAAGGCAAAGAAGCCGCGCAGACAGATAGGTATTCAGGCGAACAGAGAACGAAGCCGCTCAGACAGAAGGGCCAAAGGAATCAGGAGGAATCGAGCGGTTCCTCTGATGCCATGTAAAAGTAGCGAACAGGAGACTAAAAACAAGCCAGAACTTGAATAATTGAAAGTTTTATTATCGAAAAAAGATAAGATTTACAAAGATGACCTCCCTTTTATAGAATGGAGGAGAGTGGAGAGAGTAAAAATAAATAATGTAGGACTAAAAAATTTACAGAGCTGAGCGGCTAGACATAAACAAACTGATCAGACCGCGCGATTAGACAAAGGGGCTAACTGCTAGGCAACACAAGAAGGAAGGGAACAAGCCGCGGTAGGAGACCGCTAGACCGCTCGGACAGCAAACAATAATAGTCTGGATATCAAACCACTAGAGAGAGACCGTCGGACCGCGCGGTCTTCAACCCGCCAAGCATAGACCGCCAGACCGCTCGGTCTCCTACTTCAACATTCACGCATAGCACTCCAAAATCATTCATATGGTTACTTCCAATTTCCCCTAATTGCATTCAAGCTACAACACGGATCTCCTATCTAGGCCCCACCAGCTCATGGGTCTCAAACCCGGGCTTTCCTACAAGCTCTGACTCGCATGTTAGTTTCGTCACACAAATAAACCGATGCTAAGAACCCTTGCTTAACCCCGCCCGCTCGTGGTCTTCATCATCCGGGCTTGTCCAAAGCTTGGCATTCTCGTCAGTTTCATAGAAGGGGATTTGTCTTGCTGGGACACTCTCCACACATGACTTGAAACGTCATGGGCTAGCCAGCCGACCATAAAGACCAAGTCAAGCCTTCATAACTATCCTTATCAACTCTGCCCTAAATCACCGTTCGTTCTCACACTAAAAAGAGGGAAATAATCCCAAATTGCGTCTTCACCACATTTGGATTTCTAGCAAAATCCCTAGTGCTCGTCATGCAACATCATCGCATCGGACGAACGGTCGCGATTACAACTTCACCCACAATGCCTAATCCACTAACGGAGCGGATTTCTAGTGCAACAACTTGCCGGGGATGGACTCAATCGATTCGGTGACTCCTCTTGAACCATGGCGACCCTTACCCCTGTCATTTGAGAGGTCTGGTGCATAAATTCTTAAAAGAAAGCAAATACGAAACAGATACCATGTACGCATCTTAAAAACCGATAGGAGAAATGTCATTTCCTTACGACTCCTCTTCCTTTTCATGGAGATCTTGGTTTGTACGGATGAAAGTGTGCGCCATCAAGTCCTCTCCACAGATCTGGCCTCGGATCGATGAATAGAGTTTCGAAGCTTCATCAATGGAGGAAGATGCTCTTTTTCTTCCTCCTCCTCTAAACAATCCCAAAACCCTAACTCTCGCCCAAGGATGAGAAGAATGAGGGGAAAGAGTTCTTTATCCCTACTAAAAGGCCAGGGACGGAGGATTCTGGCCCAAAGGATCGATTTCTAAGAAGATCGAACAACCTAATTTCACCAGTTACAAAACTGTTTTCTCCTGCTACCATTGGGGGATTGCTACCTACCGCGCCGCGGTAGCTCATAGAGCCGTCTACCTCTGCAGAACGCCCTGCTATCGCTAGTGGTAGTGATACCACCGCGTGATAACCTGTCAACGCTTTCATCTCAATGCTTTCGTCTTGATGAAAAGGTTCTACCGCCGAGCAGTAGCTAACTAACGCTGCGCGATACCACTCGACACTTTGTCTTGACGCTCCGAGCTCATTTTAAGAAGGCTACTGTCGGGCGATAGCTACCTACCTCCGCACGGTAGCTCTTAGAGACTCATGTTCTAGAAAAATTTGGTGTTACAACTCCTCCCCCCCTTAAAAGAATTTTGTCCTCGAAATTTAGTATGCACTCAAACACCAAGCATACCTGATGCAAAAAGTTTCGAAAAGTCTTCCCGCATTGCTTGCTAATGTTCCCAGGAGAATTCGTCCTGCCCGCAGTTATCCCAATGCACTTTCACGAGCTTAACATCTTTATTCTGCAACTGCCGAACTTCTGAATCCTCAATGCCAACCAGACGGACTCTCGTCCTCAAGTATTCTTCCACCGACACTGCCACTGATTCGACTACAACATTTGTCTCCATCAAAGCTTTCCTTAAAACCAATACATAGAAAACATCGTGTAATCCACTCTGCTCTGTGGACAATGCCAACCGGTAGGCTGCTTCTCCGATGCATTCCATAACTTCAAATGACCCTAGAAACCTCGAGCTCAACTTCTTGAGTCGGCGAATCTGCAAAATGCCTTTGAATGGCTTGATCTTTAAATAGATCCGGTCGCCTACCGCAAACTCCACGTTCTTATGGTGCTCATTGAATTACTTTGCATGTGGATCCTGAGCAACTATCATGTGCTCCTGAATTGTCTACACCAACTCACAAGCATCGGCCACCGTCTCCTTTCCCAAAATCTTAGTGTCTCCTGCCTCTATCCAAGACATCGGTGTTCGAAACTGCCTTCCATACAAAGGCTCGTTTGGTGCCATATTGATACTCGCCTGGAAACTGTTGTTGTAGGCAAACTCCACCATAAAAAGGTGGTCTTCCCACATCTTCCCAAAATCAAGGGTACACATTCTCAGCATATCCTCCATTATACGATTTGTCCTCTCTGTTTGACCATTGTTCTGAGGATGGAATGTCATACTAAACTTGATTTTTGTTCCAAGACTCTTTTGTATTAGTCTCCAGTCCTTAGATGCAAACTGTCTATCTCGATCCCTAACAATACTCTTTGGAACCCCGTGCAATCGTACAATGTTACGAACATACATTTCTACCAGCTTCACTACACTGTCCTCCTTCCGATTCAGAATTAAGTGGGCCACTTTGGTCAAGAGATCATGAAAGTCTTTGATTACAAGGGTAACTAATCACCTAGAGGGTGGGGGTGAATAGGTTATTGAAGTCTTTTAAGGTTCTTTAAAATCTTCTATGACTTATATCCTACTCTGTATACTTAATTCAACTTTCAAAAACATAATAATCAGCACAGCAAAACGCAAGACACAGCACACCAGATTTTTATAGTGGTTCCCTAGTGTATGGGTACATCCATTGTCCCTCTCCGCCTTTCTAACAGTATGTTAGACAAGGCTCTTCTCCAAAAACTATGAATCCTCAGAGATTATAACACGATCCCACTTGATCAGTCAGTCTCCACTGAGACTTACAACACTGGCTCACAGCTCTCCACATAGTAATCTCCTGACAACCAAACACAGGCACAAATGCCCAATACACAGGCTAGGAGAAACAGCCACACACCAATCCACACAGGGATCCAATCACAGGCCCATGACCCTAACACAGATCTCACAGCCTTTATAATTTAGGGTTTATAATAAGATCTCACAGATCTCTAACACATTCGAATCAATCTAGGCCTCAACACAGATCTATCACAGATCCACTTTTTTTGAAAGAGTAGTTGATTTGACTCATGAGAAATTATTCTCTAAGTCAATTTCTTCCTGGGCTAAGTAAATCTAGCCCTATCTGCTTCCTAGCAACAAGAATGACAATCTTTGACTATCTACGGCTTGTGCTGGAAGTTCCTAAGGACCATGATCCTGTTCTTGCTGATGAAGGGGGAAGATTAAGAATGAATGTCTTAAATCAGCTAACCTTTATTGGCAGGAAATGAATTACTCTGCCTCTCCTTCTGTCCAGAGAAAACTATGTACAAATATCTTCTTATTCAATGATCCAAAGAAAGATCTTTAGATCTGACTTGGCTTGGATTGTGAATCAACTTCAGCTAGGGCTTGCCTAGACTTATTCGTCTTCCTTAGAGAGATCCTCTACACTTGCTGTAGCAGATGTTGATTGCACCAGTGAACTCAGAAACCCTTCAGATTTATCAATTTGAAGTTCTAGGTTCTATAACAATGGCAGATGAAGATGACAAACTCCCGCTTCTTGTTTTCAGAATGTTAATCAGAAAATTTATTTGATCTCGATCTCAGCTGCTATTTATAATCCCGTCGATTTATAGGATGATTGACACGTGTCCCAGTTTTAACAGTGCTTAAAACCTCAACTTAATCAAATTGAGATTCACTGTAGACTGACAGTGATGTTAATGTCGATATGCAGTATTTAAATAACGAATCTAAAATTCATTGACTTGTTGGCTTTGCTGACGTCAGCATCATTCGTGACTTAGAAAAATCAAAAATCATTTCATAAATCCACAGTTCGACGAACTCAAAACTCAGTTCGACGAACTCAGAGCTCAGCTCGACGAAATCAAGCATCATTTCAGAAATCCTCAGTTCGACGAACTCAAAACTCAGTTCGACGAACCCAGAGCTCAACTCGATGAAATCAAGCATCATTCTAGAAAACCTCAGGTCGACGAACAAGTTAAAGTTGAGTTCGACGAACTCTAAACTCAGTTCGATGAACTCAAAGCTTAGCTCGACGAAAAGTGGATAAGCAATACTCAACGATTCTAGACTTAGAATTTTCTTCAGCTATGCTAGGCGTTGAGTGGCGTTGAGTGAATAGGCAATACTCAACAAATCTGGACTTGGAAATATTTTAGCTTTGCAAGGCGTTGGGAGCATTGAGTGTACACGCCTCACTCAATGCTTTTTACCTTGGCCACATTCTTCTGCCCTTTCTGCTTAAAAGAATTGAGAGCGTTGAGTGTATATACCTCACTCAATGCTTTTTTGCTTTAGCCATATTCTTTATCTTTCTGCCGGATGGAGTTGAGAGCGTTGAGTGTATAAGCTTCACTCAATGCTTTTATACTTAGCCTGAATTTCTGCAATCTTTCCTTGTTGCTGAAGTTTGGTATTGACAGACTCACCATGGCATTGAGTGATGAAGCTTCACTCAATGCTTCTGGACTTAGTCAATTTTATGGCTTTCACTGCTTAGGCTTTGACATGATATCCTTGACTCAACGATTCAGGTCATATGGCGTTGAGTGAGTTGAGCTCAATCAATGCCTATGGACTCTGCCACATTTCTTCCTTTTCAATACTGTAAGCTTTGTGATGTAGGCCCGCTCTTTCGAGCGTTTTGGTGGCCGACAAATTAACGCGACGCTCACGAATAATTCTCACGTTACACTCTAGCATTTAACGTCGCAGCGGTTTAATTAATATAATTACTAAACAACAATTACGGAGGGTTCGCAAAGCCCTTCAAGATAGTACCAAGGCGATAGGCCAAGGTCCTCTCAAGCGAAAAGAACCCACACGGTTCGATCGAGCGTGTTGTACCAAAAGAGAAACCACCGAAAAACAAAAGATTCGGGCAAGGGTGGTTCTCTCCCAACAAAATACAAACGAGGGCCGCCACGTCTCACGAACTTAAACGAAAATACGATAAATAAGACAATAACTAAAATAAAATAAACCACGAAAAATCAAGCGTTACACAAAATGCGCAATTTGCCAAAGCCACAAGATTTATCTAAGGAAGAGAAACACGTTAAGTAGAGATTTTCGTTACCCAACCGGATTGGATGAATCCGGTTACGCTCAACTAGAATCGTTCCTCAACGGCACCACCAAAGATACGCTGGAGGGAGAGAAATTCGTCGCCTTCTTCATGTCACGCTGTATTTGGAAAGTCCTGGCGAAATCTTCTGAATATGGAAAGAATAATTCTAGATAAGGCAGGAGAGAGAAAAGGTGGCAGGATATCGGAATATTTTAGGAAAGATATTTTTCAATTATGGTAGGTAGATAAATTATGGTAGGAGGTATATTTAGATTATGGAGAATAAGATGGGAATATGGTAGAGAATATTTTGGTTTAGGAATGAGATTTTTAGAGGGGGAGGGGGTCGGTTTTGATGGTGGTGGAGGGAGCTCGGGTTTGAGATGGGGGTGGCCGATTTTATGAGGGGAAGTAGTGGTCGGCCTTGGTGGTGTTGATGATGGCTCAGCTTGGAGGGATGGAAAAGGGTGGTGGCCGATTCTCTTTGTTGGAGGAGGGGACTCGGGTTTGGTGGTTGTTGGAGGTGGTCGGCTAGGTGAGGGAAGGAAGATGTCTCGGGTTTGTTAGGTTGCAAAGAGGTGATGGGGAAGGAGAGGAAGAGAGGAAACCGAGAGAGAGGAGGAAGAAAGGTGGCCGGCGGCCAAGTGGAAGAGGAAGAGAGGAAGGGCCGAATTTTGCCTTGGGGAGGAGGAGGATTTCAATCTTGAAATTCGATTTTCTTTATTCATTCACTAATTAAAACATGAAGGATACATGCCTATATATAGGCTACACCACTCAATCTCCCTCCAAACAAACTTCAAAATTCAAAATTTAAATTGAACATATGATAGTTATATGCACCCATCATAGTTCATGAAATGAAATAATTAAAATACTACATGATGGTTATACACACCCATCATTACACATGAAATGGAAATTAAAAACATGAAATTAAATAACATTGCAAAAATAAAACAAAGCATAAAAATTAATTAATAATTAATAATTATTTATTAATAATAATTATTAATTATTATTAATATGTTGGCTTGCGTTCAGGACGGGTATTATGACGATGCTCCACATGAACATCCGTAAGCACGCCATCGCCGTCTTTAAAATGTTGTGGGCCGTCGTCTCCATCAATCGGGTCACCATCATCATCAGAGGGAGGACGGTCCTTGGCGACATATTGTGGGGAGTCGGCTCGATCAATCGGCTCACCATCATCATCAGAGGGAGGACGCTCCTTGGCGACATATCGTGGGGAGTCAGCTCCATCAATCCTCCCCCTCTTAAAACGACTCATCACTGATGAGTATGCCTGCGAGTACTCGTCTGGGAGGTCATCGGCGGGGAAGAAGAACCTGTATGACACAAGGTGGTCTTGGAAGGACCTCAAATATGCATTAGCCAAAAAAGGAAAAAGAATTTCAACAACATCCACCAACATACCTCCGATGGAGACCGAGAAGGAGAACGATCCTAGAAAACTATCACCACCCAACCCAATAGAAAACATAGTGGAAAATATATACGGAGAGGTAGACATTTCAAGTGGCATTAAAGCATAAAGCGTAAAATATGTAACGATGAAAATAGGAGCTATGCCCCAATCAGTGGAAAATTTTAATAGAAACGTCATGTCACCATATTTCCGTAAAATCCGTAAAAAGTAGACTAGCTGATTCGTTAATATTTCTAAGGTGCCCGGGGGCATCCGTTCGGGGGTGAGACAAACCAAAACCCAATCTTTCATATAGCGGTGGAAGATTATTTGATACAACATAGCAAGTAATTTGATGGACACATTTAGAAGGATCAAGAAATGAAAAATGCACCTAATTAAATTAAAACCATGAGGGGAGAACCCATGTGCAACATGAATGGAATTAATAGTAGAAAATAACGGAATTAAGTCAGGTGGCACGGGCTCTTTCAGTTCAAAAATCAAATCAGTGGAGCCTAATGTTATCGTTTTAAATTTGGTATTAAAATTAGATTTAAAAATATCATAATAATAGGCTTTCAGAAAACGCTCGTCACCAACTACGTTCACCCACATCTTTATAAGTAAGTCTAACGGGAAGGCGGGAATAATAAACTTCTCTAAATATAGAGGGCTAAAAACGACAAACTCATCTACTCGAGCTAAGGGAACCGGAGGGAGAGTCGGCAAGGTTGACTCCGTAGGGGGAACCAAGTCACACTCAACGTCAAAACATGGATTAAGCGTCCAGGAGAATGCCTCCGGTTGCAAGCCATTAAAATCAAAAGTAAACTCGAATAATGGATTCGTCCTCACTAAAAACTCATCCTCAGTTAACTTTTCACCACAGAATGAATCCACCAAATCAGCCGACATGTCTTCTAACGCATTAGATATTTTATTCAATTTAGCTTCAGTGATCGTCCCTAAGGTAGGCAAATTTATATCCGATAAAACTTCTAAACTACCTTGGGTCTCAGGCAAAGGAGCTATCATCAAAGAAAAATCTATCGGGCCCTCAGTGCTACCGTCATCCAAAGATAATATTTCCTCGCAGGGTAAATCTACTACAGCTTCACATTCTATGTCGACCAATTCTTCCCATGAGGTGGGGACATCGTCTAAGTCAGCAATAGGGGATGGGCAAATCGAATCCAGGGGAGTATAAAAATTAGCCGAATCCCAAGCAGCGATGATAACGTCAAAGGACTAACTCCCGGATGTATAACACTAAGCTTATCCCAAACTGAACATTCATCCCAAGGTGACTCTTCCAATACCGTAGAAATATCTAATAAGCCTGGGTCAACCTTAATAATGTCGGGTCCTAGCAAGTCATCACCTAATTCAGTAACAGGTACGCTCTCAGCTTCGGATGACTCTACCGACTCTGCTGGAACGTCTTCT
Organism: Platanthera zijinensis; assembly: GCA_039513925.1. Classification (NCBI taxonomy): domain Eukaryota; kingdom Viridiplantae; phylum Streptophyta; class Magnoliopsida; order Asparagales; family Orchidaceae; genus Platanthera; species Platanthera zijinensis. The sequence continues at coordinate 135,832,028 of CM077080.1, read as the reverse complement.
GAATCAAGGTCATCAGAAGACTCCATGACTAAAATATCGTCGAAGGGGATTGGAGATGATTCCTCAGGGGAGAAATCCTCATCCAAATCACTGGGATATCCAGTATCCTCATCGTCACTAAAAGCGTCAGTAAAACTTGCCTCGTCCTCAGTGACAGGCTCAGTCCTAATCACATCCTCAGGTTCAACAGGAGAGTCAGACACTATCTTAAGTGAAGGAAGACTCTCACCTAGCTGATTAACTTCATCATCCAGAGATTCTATATCCACATAGGAATCCTCAGAGGTATCAGTCACTATATCAGAGGGCTTAGATGTCGAGGCTAAAGAAGCAAACACCCTAATAGTAACCTCTTTCGAATTCAAATTTTGGGGTCCAAATGGCTTATGTTCCCTATAGGTGGGACAAGACACACTTTGTGTATTACTACCTCTCTGGGGATATGATCTATCCTGAGGCGTAGGGTCACTCCTATAAGCAGATACGGGTCTAGTGCCGTAACTATTCGTACTAACGGGTGTGGTGCTATTAGTGCGCAGGTAGGCGGGATCAAATTGATCCGAGAGGAGGCTACGCATGTGCGGCCAAGCAGAACGATAGATACCAACATGACGCTCTTCGTTTAACCAAAATAATCGGGCTCGACCAACTAATCGTTCTCGGGCAAAGTTAACCTTCTCGTAGTCATCCCAAAAGTGACAATTAAAATAAAATTCTATACCCTTAAGCCAATCCCTAAAAATTTTAGGACACCCTAAACCGTCATACGTGGGGGTCCTACTAAACGTGGGAGGATAAGTGTGGGAATGAGTAGCATGTACGTCATAAGCCATCTTAGCGCGAACTGGGGAGAAAATTCACCCGGACTTAGTGCATGTGCAAGGAAAAGGGTACAACGACAACTTAACTCTAACGAAGATGGAATTGTTCCCGCTTAACCACTAGGGTCTTAAATATGATAAAATAGGGTTTTTGCTGGGAAAATATGAGGATCATTAAAAAATTTTGCTGGATTTTTTTTACTGAGAAAATAAAAATTTAGGCAGCTATTGGCACACCAAAAACTAAATTTCAATTTTATTAATAAAAATAAATACTTGATGAAAAATAAATTTTTTTTTTGATTTTCTTACTAATAATTAGATGGATAAATTCCAGAAATTTTAAATTTTAAATTTTAAGAAAATTAAAATTTTCTTAAGGTCGCTATTTGTAGACCAACTATTAAATTTTAAAATAACTTAATAAAAATAATGACTTAATGAAAAATAATTTTTTTTTATTTCTTATTAAAAAATAAGATAGAGAATTTCCAGAATTTTATTTTGTTAGATTTTGAGAAAAATTTTAAATTTTTAATTTGGAATTGGAAATTGGAAATTTGAAATTTGAAATTTTGAATTTTGAAATTTGAAATTTGAAATTTGAAATTTGAAATTTTGAAATTGGAAATTCGAAATTTGAAATCTGAAATTTGAAATTTTAAATTTTAAATTTGAAATTTGAAATTCGAAATTTGAAATCTAAAATTTGAAATTTGAAATTTAAAATTTTAAATTTGAATTTTGAGAGGGGTGGATTGCCAATTAGGAAATTGACGAGAACCTCCCTCTGATACCAAATTGATGTAGGCCCGCTCTTTCGAGCGTTTTGGTGGCCGACAAATTAACACGACGCTCACGAATAATTCTCACGTTACACTCTAGCATTTAACGTCGCATCGGTTTAATTAATATAATTACTAAACAACAATTACGGAGGGTTCGCAAAGCCCTTCAAGATAGTACCAAGGCGATAGGCCAAGGTCCTCTCAAGCAAAAAAAAACCCACACGGTTCGATCGAGCGTGTTGTACCAAAAGAGAAACCACCGAAAAACAAAAGATTCGGGCAAGGGTGGTTCTCTCCCAACAAAATACAAACGAGGGCCGCCACGCCTCACGAACTTAAATGAAAATACGATAAACAAGACAATAACTAAAATAAAATAAACCACGAAAAATCAAGCGTTACACAAAATGCGCAATTTGCCAAAGCCACAAGATTTATCTAAGGAAGAGAAACACGTTAAGTAGAGATTTTCGTTACCCAACCGGATTGGATGAATCCGGTTACGCTCAACTAGAATCGTTCCTCAACGGCACCACCAAAGATACGCTGGAGGGAGAGAAATTCGTCGCCTTCTTCGTGTCACGCTGTATTTGGAAAGTCCTGGCGAAATCTTCTGAATATGGAAAGAATAATTCTAGATAAGGCAGGAGAGAGAAAAGGTGGCAGGATATCGGAATATTTTAGGAAAGATATTTTTCAATTATGGTAGGTAGATAAATTATGGTAGGAGGTATATTTAGATTATGGAGAATAAGAGGGGAATATGGTAGAGAATATTTTGGTTTAGGAATGAGATTTTTGGAGGGGGAGGGGGTCAGTTTTGATGGTGGTGGAGGGAGCTCAGGTTTGAGATGGGGGTGGCCGGTTTTATGAGGGGAAGTAGTTGTCGGCCTTGGTGGTGTTGATGATGGCTCGGCTTGGAGGGATGGTAAAGGGTGGTGGCCGATTCTCTTTGTTGGAGGAGGGGACTCGGGTTTGGTGGTTGTTGGAGGTGGTCGGCTAGGTGAGGGAAGGAAGATGTCTCGGGTTTGTTAGGTTGCAAAGAGGTGATGGGGAAGGAGAGGAAGAGAGGAAACCGAGAGAGAGGAGGAAGAAAGGTGGCCGGCGGCCAAGTTGAAGAGGAAGAGAGGAAAGGCCAAATTTTGCCTTGGGGAGGAGGAGGATTTCAATCTTGAAATTCGATTTTCTTTATTCATTCACTAATTAAAACATGAAAGATACATGCCTATATATAGGCTACACCACTCAATCTCCCTCCAAACAAACTTCAAAATTCAAAATTCAAATTGAACATATGATGGTTACATGCACCCATCATAGTTCATGAAATGAAATAATTAAAATACTACATGATGGTTATATGCACCCATCATTACACATGAAATGGAAATTAAAAACATGAAATTAAATAACATTGCAAAAATAAAACAAAGCATAAAAATTAATTAATAATTAATAATTATTTATTAATAATAATTATTAATTATTATTAATATGTTGGCTTGCGTTCAGGACGGGTATTATGACGATGCTCCACATGAACATCCGTAAGCACGCCATCGCCGTCTTTAAAATATTGTGGGCTGTCGTCTCCATCAATCGGGTCACCATCATCATCAGAGGGAGGACGCTCCTTGGCGACATATTGTGGGGAGTCGGCTCGATCAATCGGCTCACCATCATCATCAGAGGGATGACGCTCCTTGGCAACATATCGTGGGGAGTCAGCTCCATCACTTTGACTGTCAGTCTTCTCTCAGCGTTATTAGCTGTATGGCGTTGAGTGAGCTTGCCTCACTCAATGCTTCTGGACTTAGGCATTTTCCTGAATTTCCATTCTATCACTTTGAGTCCACCTGTCATTGTCTCTTGAACTATATGTCCAATCATTGTGACAAAGACCAACCTATATGCATGAACTTAAACATACATCAAATATAACTATATGTATACCATTAACCTATTTGACTTCTTACAAATCTAGGACATTGGGATCAATGGGCCCAACAATCTCCCCCTATTTGAAGAAGTCAAAACACCACTTGAGAATTCTTTATCAATGATATACACTAACATAAGCAGCAAAAATATTAATATTGTATTAATCTAAGAGCAGCAAGAGTGACCACATTGAGTTACCATATTTTCCATTTTTACCACATTTTCCCTTGTGCTACCCCTGCTTTGCTACATCCTGCTGCTATAAGCTACTTCACCTGTGAAGCCTTTCCTGTAGCTGCTACTTTGTTGCTGCTACTCTCCCTTGCTACTTTGTTCTTGTACTACTCCCCCTTTTTAACTTCTGTGAAATAGCTCAAGAGCAGCATGCTATCTACTCCCCCTATTTGAGAGCAGAGAAACACCTAGAGCTGAACTTGCTCCCCCTCAATAAGAACAATTGAAGCTATACCAAATTTAACATTTCCAATTAAAATTTGAAGGTGTTGAACATTGCTTCATCATGTGGCTTGGTGAAAATATCAGCCACTTGCTTGTCTATTAAGACAAAGTCAAGACAAATATCCTCACATTCCATATGCTCTCTTATAAAATGATATCTAATCACTATGTGCTTAGTCCTGCTATGTGATACAGGATTCCTATCTATAGAGATTGCACTTATAGTATCACAAAACAAAGGACTTTTACTTATCTGGAGGTTATAATCTTGGAGTTGATGCTGAATCCATAACAACTGTGCACAACAGCTTCCTGCAGCTATGTATTCTAATATTATAGTAGAAATAGGTACACTAGTCTGCTTCTTGATGCTCCAGGACACTAGCCTTTTACCCAGAAACTGACAGGAACCTGATGTACTTTTCATGTCCTCTCTGCAGCCTAAAAAGTTTGAATCTGAATAACCAATTAGCTCAAAATCCCTATTCCTAGAGTACCATAGGCCAAGATCTAGTGTGCCCTTTAGATATCTCAAAATTCTCTTAACAGCCGAGAAATGAGTCTCTTTAGGGCATGCCTGATATCTAGCACAGACACATGTAGCATATATGATGTTTGGCCTACTAACAGTGAGGTATAAAAGAGAACCAATTATCCCCCTATATAAAGTTTGATCAATAGGTTTCCCTGCCTCATCATTGTCTAAAGACATATTTGATTCTATGGGAGTTTTCATGGTGGAAGCATTCTCCATCCCAAATTTCTTAATTAATTCCCTGGTAAACTTATACTGTGATATGGATATTCCATTGTCTGTCTGTCTTACTTGGAGACCCAAGAAGAACTTAAGTTCACCCATGCTACTCATCTCAAACTTCCCTTGCATAAGTTTGGCAAATTTCCTACAAAGGTTATCATCAGTAGATCCAAAGATAATGTCATCAACATATATTTGGACTAGGATGATCTTTCCCTTAGATTCCCTAATGAATAGGGTCTTATCTTTTTCCCCCCTTGAGAATTTATTTTCAATGAGGAAGCTAGACAATGTTTCATACCATGCTCTAGGGGTTTGTTTTAGCCCATATAGAGCTTTCCTTAGTCTATAAATAAAATCAGTATGGTAAGGAACAACAAAACCTAGAGGTTGTTCCATATAGACTTCTTATTTCAAATCTCCATTTAGAAATGCTGATTTCACATCCATCTGATTGACTCTGAACGCTTGGAATGTAGCATATGAAAGGAATAACCTGATAGCTTATAGTCTTGCTATAGGGGCAAAGGTTTGATCAAAGTAAACACCTTCCTCTTATTTGTACCCCTGAGCCACTAGTCTAGCTTTATTCTTAACTATAATGCCATTTTCATCAGTTTATTCCTGTAGATCAACTTGGTTCCAATGACATTATGTCCTTGAGGTATGGGAACCAGCTTCCTGACCTTACATCTTTTAAACTTGTTCAATTCCTCTTGCATAGCTCCAATCCAAAACTGGTCTTGGTTAGCCTCTTCAAATTTCTTAGGTTCTACCTGTGACAAGAAGCAAGAGTACATTATTGTGTTGAGACATCTGCTCCTTGTCACTACTCCTTGTCTTGCATCACCAATAATGTGATAGTCTAGATGATCCCTCAGATGTCTTACTGCTGGAGGCAGTATTACTTCAACATCATGTTCTTCATGATATTGATCTTCATCCACTTCCTGTGATCCTTGTGCTGCCTCTAGAATGCACAGACCCTCCACTTGGTCTTGCATTGTTGGAGCATCTTCTCCATTTCTCTTGAGAGCGAGCTTTTTCAACACTAGCTCAGTACTTGTAGAACTAGAAGAAGAGCTTGGCAGCTCATTGTTAATCATATTTGTTTCACCAAACACTACATTAACTGACTCCTATACAACTTGACTTGTCAAGTTGTAGATCCTATAAGCCTTACTATGATTGTTGTACCCAACAAATATCCTCTCATAGGCTTTAACTACAAACTTAATTTTATAGGGTTTCCTATTGTTGAGCACAAAGAACATGCTCCCAAAAATTCTGAGATATGCGAAGTTTGGTTTCCTACCCTTCATAATCTCATAGGGAGTCTTATTGTGGCTCTTGGTGATAGAAGCACTGTTAAGGACATGACAAGCTGTATTTACAGCCTCAGCCCAGAAATATTCTGGGAGAGAAGTGTCATTTAATAGTGTTCTACCAGCCTCTATGAGAGTTCTATTATTCCTCTCAGTTATCCCATTTTGTTGGGGTGTTCTTGGAGAGGAAAACTCTTGCTGAATCACATGATGTTCACAGATTCTTGTAATGCATTCAGACTGAAACTCAGTCCCATGGTCACTTCTGATTTTGACCACAGTACTGTTCAGCTCATTCTATAATTGCATGAAAACTGTCTTGAAGACATTTGTGGTTTCAGACTTTTTCTTCAAAAAGAATACCCAAACAAATCTGGAAAAGTCATCAACCACCACAAAGGTGTAGACCTTCCTACCTAGACTATGAACTGGCATTGGACCAAATAAGTCCATATGCAAGAGGTATAAACACCTCACAGAATCTTTAGTCGCAATGCTTTTGAAGGAAGCTTTTGTCTGCTTACCCTTTTGCCATGCAGAGCAAATACCTTCCTTAGAGCATTTCATGTTAGGACCATTCCTAACTAACTCTTTACTATAGAGCTTGCCTATAGTCTTATAAGTCAAATGAGCTAGCCTCTTATGCCATTTGACACAATATGAGGCTTTCTAATTTGCAACTAGACAAATGGGAGAGTCTGATGATAAACAAAGAAAATTAAGACAATTGGCATTCCCACTCCTAGTACCAGTCAAAGTGACATCTTGGTCACTTGATCTTCTAATATGACACTTATCCTTGTGGAAAGAAATGACATAGCCAAGATCACATAATTGGCTTATGCTTATAAGGTTGTGTTGCAACCCTTCCACATAAGCCACTTTTGTGAAAGTGATTAAACCATTAGTGATCTTAACATAACTTTTGTGATCCCTTTATACGATCCACCAAATATCACCTTAGGTCCATCCTTTACTGGAAATAAATCCTTTAGGATGCAATTTGTTCCAGTCATGTGCCTGGAATAACCACTCTCCAAGTACCATATAGGGGTATGGTAACTTGGACTCATCTACAAGAAATAAATCATTTATCCTTAGGACCCCAATTCTTATTGGGTCCTAGTGCATATTAGGCTGAAAATGAATATGCCTGCCTGCAGCTCTTCTGACAGGTAAGCCGACATTAGCTCTCTGTACACTATTATTGTGCCAGCAATCAATGGCATAGTTTCCCACTTTTCCACAACACCAACAATCATAGACGTTGTACCTTATTTTAAGGGTTGGTTTAACAGCATTGCTGTCAGTAGCTCTCAATCCAACAGGTATAGTAGTAGCCTTTTTCTTGAGTGTTGGGGCTGGTACACCAAACACAAAAGGTCCGGGATGGGCTATTTGGACCTCCTCATGGGATGCCTTGTAGGCACTAGCACCCTTGACATTCCTACCACCATACTTCTAGTAACCAAAGATGCTCTCTTGGTCATACCTGTTAGATGGTAGCAGCACTTTCCTGAAAGGAATAGGAGGCTTGGAGGCTAGTGGCTGCACTGGAGTTTTGCCCTTCCTTTTAGAATTACCAGCTATAGTGTTCCTTTTGAAGCCTATACCATTCTTATCCTTTTGTGAGGAGAAGGAATCTATTAAGGGCAACACAGTACATGGCTTTGAAAGCTTAGCAACTAGCTCCTTCTCCTTTTGGAGTTTACCTTATAGATTCTTGATATGATCATTCTTAAAAGTTATGGTGCCCATCTGAATAACAGTAACTGTTGAACTCAAAATTTGACCTCAATGAAAGTTCGAAATTAGGGGTGTAGCCAACACCTACTTCTCCCAATCTCCGACCTCTGACTAGCAGTAAAGGACCAGAAAAAGACCCAAAGCCTCAGCTTGGAAGTCTCACCACTTACCCGGAAGATCTCTGAGCGCTTCCCCTCCAAAGTCAAATGCTGAGTTGGGAGCTCTTCAAAAAGCACTAGAAGATCTTAGGAAAATATGAAAGCTTTTTTTCTGAGGAGCCTCTGTGGGTCTATTTATAGCCTTTGCTGACCTGAAATTACTAAATTACCCCTGCCTGGTCTGCCAACAGCCAAACTCCGTCGTTATGAGGAGCTAAATGCAGACCCTGAGGGTATATAGATAATTTTACCTGAGGGCATCTAGGTAATTTCACCCCGGGCCTTACCCGACGGAAACCTTCCTGCCGAGGACTAAAGGCTCTCGCGCTTACTTATTGCCGAGAACTCCCACGCCCTCGCCAGGTGGGAGATAAAAGAATATTAATGAATGTTACAAGTTGTACCTGCTCCCAGCCTCACGAGGCGTGAGCCTTCTCGCTGCCTCTGGGATGGAATAGGCCTCTGCCGAAACCCAGCTTGTCTTGACAAGCGTCGAGATCTGCTCGACAAACTGCTTACTTGAGTGCGAGCGTTCTCTCCTGCTCCTATACGAAAACTCTCTTGTTCCAAACCTATTTGACGAACGTCGAGCCAAGCTTGACGAGACCTAAGTTGAGCTCGGTAAAAGTCGAGCTCGACAAAAGTCGGGCTTAACCCTGATTGGGTGAGAGCAGTTTTTATTCACCTGAGGCTAGTCCAAACTAGCCCAAACCTGGCCCTTGGTGTTTCTGGGTCCCACTCAGCGAATATGGGGTTGTACACAATCCCCGCTCTTTTTGAGCTAGCCCTGCACTTGAAAAGACACGTCTAACCCTTTATATTCGCTGAGAACGTGCTGTCCTGAAAAGAAATCTTTTGGTGGGCCACCCCACGGATATATATACATATATATCTGTTGATAGTCACAAATCCGTCCCTGCTTCTATCGCCCCCTCCCCACCACCCATTTGAGTCCTCGCACGGTCTCGAAATGTGCCCTGAACACGCCGAGAAGCCGCTCTCGCAAGGCCTTCAAGACCGCATCGACGCGACACAAGCGCGAGCTCGCGCCAATATCTCCCTGGTAGCCCCTTGGCTGGCGAGAAAGGTGCCGGCCACTGATCCCTCCCAGCTTAAGAAAAAGAAGAAGAAGAAGAAGCGATCAGGAGAGACCCTTTGAGCGAGAACTGGGGCTCGCCTACCCCAACCCTAGGCCATGCGGATAATCCTTCTCCCACGCAGAAGGCATGTTTCCTCGATTCGCCTGCTAGCGAGAACTGTGAACTGTTGAAGGAAAGAAAGATCGATGACTGATATGTCGTACTTCTTGCAGGAGGTGATTAAAGATGCCAACACCGGGTCCCCGCTAGCGGCCCTATAGTCGGCGCCTCTCCCCCTAGGGATCCACAATGGGTCCCGGAGGCCACTCCTCCGGCTGACCCTCCGAGAACCCCAAGTAACCCTTTACCCCCATTTTGTCCAGCTTTTCATTCCGATAAATTTGTTCTTCTACTGTTAAATTGAATTCCCGTAGCGCCCGCTCCACCTCCTCTTTGGAAAGGAACCCGAGGGGGAGCTCGGACCCTGTCACCCGTCATCTATTGATGGCTCTTGCCATGTTGCAGGTACGCGAGAATTCACTACTTCCTCTGCTTCCGCCCTTATAATGACTGGAACCATCTTTCTGTTACCAGGGGTTATGGAGCCCAGAGCGGGAGCTGAAGAGGAGGGAGATGAAGATGAAGAGGAGGTCAGAGAAGAGGAAAAGGAAGATACTGAGAGCTCCCCCTTCCCCTCTTCTGATGAGATGAAAGAGTTTCTAGACGCCGCTGGGAATGGTAGGAATCGGCAAAAGAGGGTGGCGGCGCTCTTGTCAAAGCTCGCGTGCCGGGAGCGGGCCAAATCCTCTACAGTGAAGGACATCCGTGGGATGGTGGAGCGGCGAATGACGGTCATGGAGCGGGACTATTCCCACCTCATCGGCGAGACAGAGCGACAAGATACACTTATCGCCGAGACGTCCCCGGGTCGGCATGTCGTTTAAATTCGAGACCAAGCGAGCCTGATTACCCTCGGGTGCACCGCCATTACAGCTTACTTCAACCTACGAGTGCCCCTAAGGATGGGAAGGCGAGGCCGAGGATGATGGCGCTGGGAGCAGTATTGAACTATGACGTCTCGCCCCTTCTTATCCCCACCTCTCGGCCTACCCTTCTCGCCATGTACCCCTTCTTGAATTGTTTGTCGGACAATAACTTGAGTGCTTGACTATTTTTATTATGTGGCTCTTGGACGGCGAGAGCCCCTTTTTCATTTCTGTTTCGCCTTATGCTTTTCTGTTTCATGCTTTATTTTTGTGGTGCTCATGCGAATACTAGCTTCTCTTTCTTTAATCACCATCTTATCTCTGGGCTGGGGTCTCGCCTAGGGGTTCCCTCCCCCTGCAGGCTTAGGAAGCCATGGCGTGTTAGAGTGGAAAGAGAGGCGCCGGCTCCTCGGGACTTGACGATCGTACCCCCCCCCCCCCCCCGTCTTCTTGGAAAAAACATCATTACCATGCTTTTCTATAAATAGGCTGATCCACCAACCACATTTATTTATCTGATCTGAAACACTTGCCTCCTTCCTCGCCGCTCTCGCGCCTCTCTACAACTTCACTTTCTTTCGCCACTTTCTCTCGTTCTCGCCCTCTTCCTTACGGTTCTCATCTTGGACTTCTTATTCGCGATGTCGGGCGAGAGCGAAGGTCATTCTAACTATGCTCATGCCTTCATAAAACACAAATTTCCCCCTTGCCTCCTGACCCTAGACGAATACCATCTGATAACTACCAACAACATCCCCGCTGGGTTCACTATGAGAAACCCAAGCAATAATTACAGGGTCAATCTCGCGTCCGCGGGGGAGCTCGACATCCCCCTAGAACACTTTGAGGTGGGTTTCTGCCTCCCCCTCTGGCCAGAGATGCGCCAAGCTCTCCGATATTACGGGGTGGTTCCCACCCAACTCAACCCCAACTCGATCTCCACCTAGTAGCATTCATCTACTACATGCGGTCAGAGCGGATAGAATAAAGCCTGCCCATTTTCCGGAAGCTATTCATCTTCCGGGCCAAGAGTGGCGAGGTAGTCTTCTTCTTCGGTCAGCTACTCATGACTTGTGGCCTCGCCAATAAGAACTATCACTGGGGCAAGAAGTTTGTCTACGTATCAGGCGACTTCTACAACGTCCCTCTCGCGCCCGTCAAGTACGACGATGCGGCATACAAGCCACCCGCTCTTGGGTTGCGCGAGAGCGCCATCCTCGAGTTCTTTGGGACCAAGGACTTCGACATCAAGTTCCTTAGACGAGACCTTGATTCCCTTCAGCCTATACCTCCCGACGAAGGTATGACCTCGACCTAGCCATGTAATTTTATACTTTAAGATGTAGAGCTAACCGTTGTTGATCTCGCAGGTGAGCGATAAATCCCCCTTCACCGGCCGTTTGACGTGACCCGGGCTTTAACCGACCCCCTAGATCTAACGAAATCCGCTGCGCTCGCCTGTTGAGATGAGTCGGCTCCCTCTGAGCCTGGCGCCCGGAAGCAAAAACACAGCGCCTTCTCCTCCTCCCATCTTAAAATACCCAGGCCAACTACTGTGGATAAGGGTAAGTCTGTGTTGGCATCTCCCGTCCGATCTTTTGCCGAGAGCCTATCAATAGTAGGTGAGGAGACTACTACTACTGAGGCTATCACCAAGGCTCCTGTCGAGAACCTGTCAGCCATAGGTGGAGCTGATGATGAGAGGGCGGCCACCAAGACTTGTTCCCAAGTCCCACCCAAGAAGATGCCGAAAGGGCATCAGAACTTTGGCTTCGATAACAAGTTCCTAGACGCGGATTGGAAACCCTTGATTCAGTGGGATCCTGAAGCCAACCGGGCCTCAATCTCTACTCTCCTTCCCAGTTGGACGGAGCAAGATGAAGTCACCGGCGATGCCGTCGTGCTGGCCTACGACCTCTACAACCGTGAGGACGCCGACCAATTTAACATGTCGCCCACCCAGCTCTTGGCCTTCGACTCAATCCGGACATTGATGCGCAAGCTTCTGCTCGCGCATATGTGTGCGCGTCGAAGCATCACCATAGATCGCAACTTTTCCGACATGCATAAAGCGAGATATGAGGTGGTGGCCAATGCGGCCGTACTGAAGGCCGAGCTGGCGGATGCCCGACGGCTTCTATCTCCCTGCCCAGCTGATGAGGTAAGAGAGATCCTCCAAGGCCTCTCACTCCCCCCTTAGTACATAATCTGTTTTCCTCCTTTATTTACTGAAGATCTTTCTTATGTGTACAAGACTCCACCCAGAGCTCGTTGTTTTGCACGTGGCTGGCCGGTCTGGAATACGAGAATGCCCTGCTAAAGGCCCAGCTCCAGCGCGCGGAAGCGGCTGCGGCTGTGATCCCGCCTCTTCCCTCGCTTGACGAGAGGCTAAAGAGTCGCCCTACTCAGAATATGACATTGACAAGCTACTGCAGGTCAACGCCCAGTCAATGGTCGGGCTAATGATAGAGACGCTTCGATATGCGGGATGTCTGAATGAGGATGGAGTGATCATCACTACCTGCAGGCTCCTTCCTTGGCTTTTCGAACCTCTCCCCAAGCCCCCGGGAGCACCTGATTCCCCGCCCCTGGATGTCTTGAAGTCTCCCGTCCTAGTCGGTGGGACATCCGACGAGGGCACTGGAGAGAGCTTGAGCGGGAGCTCTGGCGAGAGCTCAAGCGGGGAATTCGGCGGGATCCTCGCTGCCCTCCTTATTGCAAACTTTTCACCTTTTGTTCTTTTGGAATGTGCTAGATGCTCCTACATATAACCCTTTTTTGTAAACACAGTCATATATATGATCAGTTTTCTTCTTCTCTTACCTTCTCATAAAAGCGATATATATTTTCTGTCAATAGCTTCTCAAGTGCGTTCTTGCCGAGACCCCAGGCCCCCTTAGGAGATTCGCACCCCTTAGTGACAGACAAAGGGGTGGAACCTTGCCGAAAGTTTAAGGCCAAGCGTGTTTTTGTCGAGTACTTTCCGCTGTTTGTCCAAGAGCTTCCCGCCAAAGGTCCCCTGCCGATAACTCCTTTTGCTAAGAACCTTTTGCCGAGATCCTCCCAGGTGTGCCTCCTGCCCTACCCGGTTGAATGAAAGCCCGGATAGCGAGTCTACCCGGAGCCGAGCCTCGCTCGGGATGGTGAAAAAGTTTTCAAGATGAAGTATCTCCATGAACATTTCCAAGACCAAGTCCTTTCCCCCAGGTGTGCCTACCTCCCTGCCCAGCTAATGAGAGCCTGAGCAGCGAGTCTACCCAGGGCCGAGAAGCACTCAAGGTATGCCTTAACCCCACAGGCGAGCCTTCGGACTTGCCAGCTAGTGAGAGCCTACGCAGCAGGTCTACCTGGGGCCGATCTAGGCTCGTGGTAGTGCAAAAGTTTCCAGGCTGAAGTATCTCCATGAACATTTCCAAGACCAAGTCCTTTCCCCCCACGTGTGCCTACCGCCCTGCCCAGCTAATGAGAGCCTTTGCAGCAAGTCTACCCGAGGCCGAGCAGCACTCGGGGTATTCCTTACCCCCATAGGTGAGCCTTTGGACCTGCCAGCTAATGAGAGCCTACGCAACGGGTCTACTTGGGGCCGAGCCAGGCTCGGGTAAGTGCAAAAGTTTCCAAGCTGAAGTATCTCCATGAACATTTCCAAGACCAAGTCCTTTCCCCCAGGTGTGCCTACCGCCCTGCCCAGCTAATGAGAGCCTGAGCAGCGAGTCTACCCGGGGCTGAGTAGCATGCGGGGTATCCCTTACCCCCACATGCGAGCCTTCAGACCTGCTAGCTAGTGAGAGCCTGTGCAGCCAGTCTACCTAGGGCCGAGCCAGGCTTGGGGTAGTACAAAAGTTTCCAAGCTGAAGTATCTCAATGAACATTTCCAAGACCAAGTCCTTTCCCCCAGGTGTGCCTACCACCCTGCCCAGCATATGAGAGCCTGAGTAGCGAGTCTAACCGGGGCCGAGCAGCACTCGGGGTTGTTGGGTTTCTCTATGAGGATGACACAACACTTGTGCACGCAGCGGAAGTAATAAAATCAAGAACAACCCAAAAGAGATTGGGATCGAGCCATGAATGTTGAATCAAGAAGTTAGCGAACAACTAGGTAAAATTACCTTAGCAGCGTAGAGTCACAACTCAACGAAGATGCTCCGAAAATATGAGTCCTTATCGGTGGCGAGTTCCACGTAGAATAGCATCTATGTCTCTGCAGAAATCCACACGAGCGGGAGAACACCGAGCTTCGTCACACGAAGGATCGGAAAAGTAGATCGACTGCACCTTGCACTTCCACGGACTGCTAGGTCCGCTCTAGGAATAGCAGCACCGGCGACTGTCGTCGGAGAGGAGGAGGTCGGTGGAGCGAACGAGGCGGCGGAACACTTTCGTCGGGCGGGGTTCAGGATGCGGCAGACCGACAAAACGGCGGAACACTTCCGTCGGCTTCGATTCGGCCACAGGAGAAATTCCACAGCTTCCCCAAAACCCTAAGTCCTAATTTATACCAAAAGTATAAACATACCTAGGAATGCTGCTATCCGCAGACCACCCAAAATAGGGTTTCTGAATCGTTCGGCAAGAATCAGCTCTAGGTTCGGCGAGAATCAACTTACAGAATCGGCGAGAATCATCTGCAGAATCGTCGAGACTCAGCTGCAGAATCGTCGAGAATCATCAGCTGGAATCGTCGAGTATCACCATTCATCGGGAATCCAACAGTTCGATTCTCGACGAATTTGCCTTAGTCGGCGAGTCATTCTCGATGACTCATTCTCGATGAATGATTCTCGACGAACCTCCTAGGCAACGTTTGTCTGACCCCATTCTGAATGGTGATTGGTAACCCTTACCAACACAGTCAATCTTCCAACTTCTCCACATGCTCTTATGTATGACCCTGCAGGCTCATATCGCGTTGGCAGTGAGATTACATGCTTGACCACTTCTAGATCACCATGGTAACTCCAACAGTCTCCCACTTGATCTTGAAAGTATCAAACCAAAAACCTCACAAACAATGAGCGGCATCTAGCAATACATCATTGCTACCCAAGCAATAAGAGTTCATAACTCATAAGCCTTTATGAACAATGTCCCAGCGTTATCTTTGTCCCTTTGTCCCTTACTGAGAGAACTAAGTTGTCTACCTAAATCACCTAGAGGGGGGTGAATAGGTGAAATGCGTGTCAAAAGCGGAATAAAAATTAACACAGCACAGATCAAGCAATCACACAGACGACAAGAGATTTATAGTGGTTCCCCAATCTTGGGTACGTCCACTTTCCTCACCGATCTAGCAAACCACTAGACTCGGCTACTCCACTATCTCAGATTGAAAACAATCCTACACCACGGAACCACGTTCCTACAAAACTCGATCCAAACCGGATCTACACTCGGAAGATAAAGCCTTCCTACAAATCTCGGAGAAAAACTCCTACAATAAAATTTGTTTGAAAAGAAAATACAAACAATATATTGCACAGATCTGGATCTTTAATAGTCTTCTTCCTTGAGAACTTTGGCTTGATCAGAATATGTTGAAGATGACTTGAGAGAGATCCACAGATCTGAAAAACGGAATCACCTCGATCGAGAAAATAGATCAGAAATCTTTGAGGCTCGGCGAGATCGAGTGATTATCTTTCGTCTGGATCTCTGGAGAAACAGAGTTGAAAGCAGCGATCGGAGATCGTCGATCTAGACCTTCTTCTGTGAACGGCAATGGCGGCGACGTGAGAAATTAGGGTTCACGGGAACTTTTTTTCTTTCTTAAAAATAATAATCTCTGTAAAAGCTTGTTATGTCAAATCTGAAAGGACCTATTTATAGGTGGACTCCAATGGTCAGAAATTTAATTAGGGATGACACGTGGACCAATCAGAAATGATTAATTCGAAATACACAGCGAAATTGTACTTGGAGAATTTCAGGAATGTTTGAACAGATATACTCGAGACAGAGAAGAAACATACTCGAGTATAAGATGTTATATACTCGAGTGGATAGAAGGAGCATACTCGAGTAACAGAAGAGAAGCTACTCGAGTGATTCAGAGATCAACACTCGAGTGATTTTAGAACTACTCGAGTATGAGAGTATATACTCGAGTAAAAACACTTAGAGAAAATTTCTCAGATAAAATAGGAAGAACTACTCGAGTAAAAGAGTTGGAGATACTCGAGTGAGGGAAAAAAGAACTACTCGAGTATCTTGGGAAGACTACTCGGGTAATCACTAAACTACTCGAGTATGAAAAACAACTACTCGAGTACAGAGTCACTTACTCGAGTATATAGGGAACTACTCGAGTAGGTAGACTTAGAAACTTTCTGAGATGAGAAGTGCAGATCTACTCGAGTATGAACAGAACACTTACTCGAGTAACTAACCAACTACTCGAGTACAAGTTATCACCTACTCGAGTACAATACAGTCTACTCGAGTATGTAATCTAACTTACTCGAGTACAGACTCACTTACTCGAGTGTACAAAAGAGGTACTCGAGTATGTGGACTTAGAGAAAATTTCGGATCTAAGAACAGAAGGATCTACTCGAGTAAAAAATATGACCTACTCGAGTGACTAACTATCTACTCGAGTATAGGCTTATCTACACGAGTATACAGAGTCTTCTCGAGTATGTCTAAGGATCTACTCAATTACTAGGTCACTTACTAGAGTAGATGAAGGAAGCTACTCGAGTATGTGGACTTAGAAAAATTCTTCTGAAAAACATAAACTTCAATACTTCAGTCCACCAATCCAAGTGCATGTATAGGAAGTGTATCCCAATAGAGAGGATATACATGGGCCAACACTTTGGATCACACAATGAGGGATTACATTGTATGGTCCTGTGTTTGGTGACCCATTATAGACTGACATTGGTCTATACTTGGCAATAAGAACCTGCACACATACAACTTAAACAAAATATCAAATACACCTTAATGCATCTTAGTTCAAGGTCTGACTTCCTACAAATCTGAGGTATTGTGGAGACAAATCCAAACAATCTCCCCCTATTTGTAGATGTCAGCACCCTCTACACTAAGGTGAATTACTTAGAGTAAAAAGAACAACACACATATACAAAAAAATAAAGTAAACTGAAGCAGGATAAATAATAAGATAGCCATAATCAGAATCAAATATATATAGAAATGTTTTTAACAGATTAAAAAGTCCATTTCCACATTCTCATTGACTCAAGAAGGGGCTTCTTTGTGCATTCTTTCTCTCTTCAGCTCTTGCCTCTCTAGGTAACTGAATGGTTTAGGAAAATATGTTCTGGGCCTAGGAGGAGCAGCTGGGTTGTTGTATCCCCAATTTCTGTCATGAAGTCTGATCTTGATCTGGGATACTTCATAAGCTTTCCATTCTGAATAACTGTAATACTGATCTCTGTGCTCACCAAGATCTGTTACTAGCTTCAAGGTATCAAGGATCAGAGATTTGGAGGTTGGACTCCAAACTTCAGTATGAACAATTTCTGGTCTACCTTCAGAAGCTGGGGCAGGCTCTTTCCTAGGTGCAAAACGGCTGGCAGAAGCGTCGTCACCAAATTTCCTTATTTCCTTGGGGCACCTTGAGAACTAGGAGGAAGTTCATCTTGCCAAATATCAGTATAAGAGAGAGGAGGCTCAGTCACATCACCAGCAGGTCTGGGTGAGAAGACTGGCACACCTCCTGGAATGTTTGCCTGAGCTGGAAAATTTTCTTGAGCTAGAGCACCTGATGGAGGATTTTCTTCAAGAGGATCCAGAAATTTAGGAATTATGGTAGGGTTGAGCTGAGAATTTGGGAAGTTCTGATTATTTACCCATACAGCTGTATCATAAATGTAGAATTTGACAGATTGGAGTTGAGATAGAATATCTGCTTTCATATCCTTGACTAGATCATTCACAGTTGTTTGAGCTTGTTCAGACAGTTTTTCAACTACTTTTTCAACTTGTTCTTTGACAATTTTCTCCCCCTTGCTGATATCTACAGATAGCTTGGCAATTGCTTCATCTTTGAAAGTGCCAACTTCTTCACATACTTTCATCACATTTGCTTCAGCATTCTTGTCCAATTGTATCTGATTATGTGCAACAGTTTCAGCTTGATTTCTTAATTCACCTATACTTGTAATAGTATGATCAATAGCTTTTCCACCTAGCTGAAAGAGTTTCTTGAGCTCATCAGTATTGGCTTGAATTTCAGCAAAGCCTCTACTCATCTCCTTTTCAAGAGTAGAGACCTTGTTATTTACTGAGGCTAGAGAGTCATCAAAGTACTTTCTTTGTTCTCGGAGTAACTGTTCAATCTTGCTTACCAGATCTGAAGAAGTAGAAGGAGTTGAAGTTGGGGCAGGGACTGAAGGAGCAGGAGTAACCCATGGTGGGATTTCAGTAATTACCACTGAGCTTTCAGCTCTCTTGAAAGATTCTAGGACAACTGATTCTTCCTCATTTAAGAAGGAGGGAATAGAGAAGTCCAAAGTCCTCAGAGGGGACTCCACTGGTTCTGGAGATACTTCCTTGTCATCAGACAAAAGAATAGTTTCTGATTGGCTTTGCTCTGCAACAGGGGACTGAGCAGGAGACTGAGCTGGAGTCTGAGCAGGAGACTGAGCTGGAGTCTGAGCAGGAGACTGAGCTGGAGAAATATCCACTGGAGTCTGAGCTTCTGGAGTCAGTACAACTGATTCATTTTGAATCAGGGGAGCATCTGAGCTGAGCTCATCAATCAATTTATTGATATCTTCTACAGTAGACAATAGGGTTGCTGGATCTGGAATATCTGAGTGGGGATCTGCTGGAGGAGGAGACACTGGAGGAGTAGAATCCCTGACTTCTGCTTGCTGTGAGGGTTCTGATGAAGCTGGGTACTGAGGATGAGATGAGGCAGGCTCCCCCTAAACTATTGCACCTGAGGTAGCAGCAGTTTGATGTGGAGGAGGAGATGGAATCCTGTCATCAGGTACACTGGTTTCTTGGGAATCTACTGAAGGGACAACAGCTTTGGATGCTTGGGCAGTGTTCAGAATTTTAATTTCATATCGCTGGATGGAGGATATAGAAACCTTTTTCATGTGATGGAGGGGAGTCCCTTTGGATAAGTCAAAGACTGACGGGTTGATTTCATGAAGAAGGAGGGAAATAATCCTGGCAAAACTTGGATGCTTTGCTTTCTCTGAGTTTATCTAGGATCAACAGTCCAAATTGGAATTGTTTGCGGCAGATAATGGCTTGCATTATGTCAAACATTTCCATAGAAATGTCTCGAATGGAGTAAGTCTTGCATAACAGTACCTTTGCAATTACATCCACTAGGAACTTTCCTTCTGAGTTGAAATCAGCTCTGCTAAAGGAATGGGCTTGAGGGTTAGCTCCACAGAATAAACTAGTTCTAACTGAATCTTCAGTAGTCATTTCGGCATCGTCATCTACTACTGGCAGTTTTAACAGAGCAGCTAAAGATTCTTTGTCCAGTCGGATTTTTATCCCTCTGACCTTAGATTTCAGGAGCTTGTCATTTCGTTTTACCTTCAGATTCTGATAAAACTCTTCAACAGCTGGGAAAATAATTCGGCACGGCGTCTGGAGAACGAACGACAATCCGACGGTCTCGAACAAAATCAGAAGATTTCGGAAATCATCTGAAAGGTCGGCTATACCCGCGGGGGCGAGTTCTGAGCCAATGCCGATTTTAGAAGAGGGGGCCATCTGCGATTCTGGAGGACGAGAGAGGCGAAGACGACGATGCTCTGCGGTTTTCCGGAAGATGAAGAGCGGCGGCTACTCGAGAGAATGAGAAGTGGAAAGGGGTTTCCCGATTTTTCTCTCTCTATATATAATCCTAATTAGGTTTTAAAAAAAATAAATTCATACTTGAATGAAGCGGCAAATAGCTCGGTGCGAATAGAAAAATTAGAAATCCAAAATATGAATGTCGTATACTCGAGTAGGTAACATCATACACGAGTATTAGATAGAGCATACTCGAGTAGGGCAAGTTTGGACACGAGTATGTTGTCAGGTACTCGAGTATGTTGTCAAGTACTCGAGTATGTTGTCAAGTACTCGAGTATGTTGTCAAGTACTCGAGTATGTTGATCCTTTTACTTGAGTAGTTCCCGTTTACTTGAGTATCTGTCTGGATATTCTCGAGTATATATTACTTGAAAGACAATTTTCCTTGGGAGATGTATATTGCCACTGAAATCTTTAACACTGAGCAGCCAACACCACTGATATCTTCTTGATTTGTGAGTCCATCACTAGTCTTCTTTGTTGAGCAGCCCGAGTTCCGTTTTGAAGAACGAGAACTTGGACTCGTCCAGCGGCTTGGTGAATATATCTGCAACTTGCCTGTCTGTGGGGACATATTGTAGATCTATGTCTCCATTTTCCACATGCTCCCGGATGAAATGATAACGAAGCTCTATGTGCTTGGTCCGGCTGTGGGAGACTGGGTTGTTGGTGATTGCTATAGCGCTGGATGAGTCGCAAAACATAGGAATGTTCTGGAACTTCATGTTGTAGTCTTCAAACTGATTTTTGATCCAGAGAAGCTGTGCACAACAGCTGCCTGCAGAGATGTACTCTGATTCAGCCGTTGAGATGGCAACACAGTTCTGCTTCTTACTGCTCCAGGAAATAAGTCTCCTTCCGAGGAATTGGCAAGTCCCAGAAGTACTTTTCCTGTCGTCTTTGCTTCCTGCAAAATCTGCATCTGAAAATCCAATTAGTTCACTATCATTACTTCTTGGGTACCATAAGCCAAGATTTGGTGTACCTTTGAGGTATCTCAAGATTCGCTTTGCAGCAATGTAATGAGATTCCTTAGAGTTCACCTGAAATCTAGCACATACACATGTTGAGAACATTATGTCTGGTCTACTTGCGGTAAGGTAGAGCAAGGACCCAATTTTGCTTCTGTACTTGGTTTCATCAAAAGGTTTCCCTTTCTCATCCTTGTCTAGAGACATAGTTGAGGCCATTGGAGTCCTCATAGAGGTTGCATTCTCTATTCCGAATTTCTTGAGTAGCTCTTTGGTGAACTTGGTCTGTGAGATGAAAATTCCATCCTCAGATTGTTTCACCTGAAGCCCTAAGAAATACTTCAGCTCTCCCATACTGCTCATTTCAAACTTCCCTTGCATAAGTTTAGAAAACTTCTTATAGAGGTTGTTATCTGTAGAGCCAAAAATAATGTCATCGACATAGATTTGTACTAGCAAAATCTTGCCTTTTATTTCCCTAAGAAATAATGTCTTGTCTATCTTTTCTCTTGTGAACTTGTTCTCAAGAAGAAAGATGGACAGCGTCTCATACCAAGCTCGAGGAGCTTGTTTAAGACCATATAAAACTTTTTGTAATAAGTAAACATAATTAGGATAAGTTGAATCAACGAAACTGGGTGGTTGCTCTACATACACTTCTTCCTTTATGTCACCATTTAGGAAGGCGGACTTAACGTCCATCTGATAGACGGTAATTCCCTTAAGTGCAGCGTAGGCAAGAAATAACATGATCGCTTCCAGTCTTGCCACTGGAGCATAAGTCCGGTCGAAGTCAATTCCTTCTTCTTGACGATATCCCTTTGCGACAAGTCTGGCTTTATTCTTTATAATGGTTCCATCTTCGTCCATCTTGTTCCGGTAGACCCATTTTGTCCCAATGACGTTCTTACCCTTGGGTCTAGGAACAAGTGTCCAAACTTTGCATCGTTTGAACTGATTCAGTTCTTCTTCCATGGCTAGAATCCAGGATGCGTCGGAGTTGGCTTCCTCAAATTTCTTTGGTTCAACCTGTGAGAGAAAACTTAAGTGTAAATTCTCGTTGGTTGTACCTCGACGAGTTCTGACGCCATCTCGAGGATCTCCTATGATTTGATCAACGGGATGATCCTTCAAGTGTCTGAACTCTAAAGTCCTTGCATCTGGTATCTCTTCAGCTACTGGAGTTGCATCTTCAGCTGGGATGTGTTCTTCATCTTGATCATCTACCTCTCCAATAGAGGTTGTAGAGGTGATCTTGATGTACGTCTCATCTTTATCTTTAGTAGTTTCATCCAAGCTAAGTTCCTTCAACTTTGTACCTGCATCTACAATAGACACACTAGACGAGTTGCCATGCAGCAGACTCGTCTCATCAAATAAAAGATGTATCGACTCTTCTACCACCAGAGTTTTTCTATTGAATACTCTATAGGCCTTACTATGGCTACTATAACCTACAAAAATACCTTCAAAGCTTTTCTCACTAAACTTGGTAGTGTGATACTTGCCGTTGTTAAGTACGAAGCACTTACAGCCAAAGATTCTAAAGTATGAAATGGTTGGTTTCCTGCCTTTTAGAAGTTCGTAAGGAGTCTTATCATGGTTCTTGTTGATGAGTGCTCGATTTTGCACGTGATAAGCGGTGTTGACGGCTTCAGCCCAGAAGTATTCTGGAAGTGAGGCATCACTCAACATGGTCCGGCAAGCCTCTATGAGTGTTCTGTTCCTTCTCTCAGCTACTCCATTTTGCTGTGGAGTGCGAGGAGAGGAAAACTCATGAAAGATACCTTGACTTTCGCAGAATTCTGTCATAGCTCCAGACATGAATTCCGTTCCATTGTCACTTCTGATTTTGACTACGGAACAGTTGTATTCATTCTGGATTTGCCTAACAAAATTGGTGAAAATACTGAAGGTATCTGACTTGTGTTTCAGAAAGAACACCCACGCAAAGCATGAGTAATCATCCACAATAACCAACGTATATTCCTTACCTCCCAAACTTCTAACTTGTAGTTGACCAAACAAGTCCATATGGAGAAGCTGTAAGCTTCTATTGGAATCCTTGCCTATGATGCTTTTAAATGAACTCCTTGTTTGCTTGCCCTTGATACAAGCATAACAAGGACTGTCTGTAATGCACTTGACATTAGGGGCATCACGTACTAGGTTTTGAGAGAATAATATATTAATAGTTTTGAAATTAATATGAGCTAGTCTCTTGTGCCATTGGTCAGCAAGAGATGCACTACTTTTTGCTAAAAGACACACTGGTGTCGAAGAGTCTATACAAATGAAATTTAAACAGAAAATATTTCTGCTTCGAGTGCCTGATAAAACAGTTTCCATGTTGTCAACCGATTTTATCAGACACTTGTCAGCATGAAATTCAACTACGTATCCTTTATCGCATAGTTGGCTTATGCTGATGAGATTGTGTTCCAATCCTTCAACATAGGCTACATCCGAAAAGGATACACTACCGTTAGAAATCATACTATAGCCTTTAGTTATCCCTCGATCTGAACCTCCAAAGATGACCTTTGGTCCGTTGCAGACTGAGGTGAAATTCTGGAGTAGGCTTCTTGTCCGGGTCATATGCCGAGAACATCCACTGTCCAAATACCAGATTGGCATTTTGGTGGCCTTTGGACATACCTGCAATTACAATCACTTAGACTTAGGAACCCAAACACGTTTGGGTCCTTGGTCTCGAGTTAGAAAACTCCCCCTACGAGTATTAGCCTCATGTGTGGTCATTCTCACGTTGCTAACTTGAGGGGTTGTAGCATTACTAGGATTGAACCAACAATCGATGGCAAAGTGACCAATTCTGCCACAACACCAACAGTCGAACCTGTTGTATCTTTGCCTAGTGTATTCCTGCTTGATTTTCTGAAGTGATGGTCTAGCAGGAACCTTATTCTTGGAGGAGGAGGCTTCATGATGAGGACAGCTACATGAAGTCTTCTCCTTCATAGGTTTTCCACAATAGGTTTTACCTTTGGTGTCTTCTTGATGTTATGACCATGAGCATAAGGTCCATAGCTTTGAAGTTGAATCTCTTCATAAGGTGTTTTGAAGACACTCTCGTCAAAGTTACGAGGACGAGTCCAACCTTGGTATCTTGACTTAGGCTTCTCAGGGATCGGCCTAGAAAAGTGTCCATAGGTAGACTCATAGTCGAGTTCGTTCGTAGGAAAGATAACTTTCTTGAACAAAACAGGTTCCAAGGGAGCTTTCCCTTTTTCTTCAGCTAGAGCCTTCTAGGCAGCCTTATTCTTTCTCTTGGCCTTGTTTCTCCTAGAGGATTTACTAGAAAAACCAATGTGGCTTAAACCAGCACCCTTGGCCTTAGCTGAGAATTCAGCAACGAGTGGAAGAACTGTCTCAGGCTTTGAGAAACTCTCAACAAGTTTCTTCTCAGCCTCAAGTTATTGTTCCAATTCTTTGATGATTTCCTCTTTAAGGTCGAGGTGCTTGAGAGCTTGATTGTATTCCTCCATAGCACTATTGAAGTTCTCTTGAAGAGAGTTAGTCTTGGTGACTTCTTCTCTCAAGCTGCTTTCACTAGCCTGTAGAGATTTTATCTCTTTGGCTTGAGTTTTCACTACTCTACGACATTTTTCGTAAGCTGTGAGTAACTTCTTATACTAACCCATGAGTTCAGATTCATCTTCAGAGGAATAGCCCTCTTGCTCATTATCATCATCAGAATCAGAGAGAGGAGTGTGAGATTTTACCTCCCCAGTGAACTGGGGGACTTGTTCATCATCTGAGTGAGCCATGAGCCCAAAGTAAGCTTCCTCTTCTTCACTCGACTCAGATGAGTCGGAGTCGCTGAGAGTTTTGCTCTTCTTGGCTACTAGACTCTTCTCTGTCCTCTTCTTGTGATATGAGGATTTCTTTTCCTCTCTTCTGCCACCCTCTTTCTTCTTGTGAGGGCAGTCCGCGATGATGTGACCTGGCTTATTACAACAATAACAAATGATGTCAGTTGAAATCTGTTTGTTCTGTTTAGAGTTATACCTGTCATGGCTACTTGAGCCTTTCTTTCGCCGATCACCGTCACGTCGTGATCTTCTGAATGAGGCATCTTTGCCTCTCCATTGCTTCTTCTTATTTAAGAATTTCTTGAATTGCCGGGAGAGCAATGAGAACTCTCCTTCAGATAGTTTTGAGCCAGATGAGCTTGGCTCAGATGATTCTTCTTCATCAGCTTCAGGAACTGGGGCAGGAGAGCTAGCCTTTGTCTTCCTTGAGCTATCTGCCTTTAGAGCGGCAGATTTCTCCTTGGATGCAGACCTGCTTATCTCTTCTTCAGCTTTTCTTGAGTTGATTTGTAGCTCGTAAGACATAAGCTTTCTGAACAGATTTTGCGGGTCTGTCTCAGCTAACCTTCCAAACTCCTGAATGGCACATACCTTATTGTCCCATTCCTTGGTTATGGATCTTAAGAATTTGTCATTGAGTTCCCCATTGGTGAAGACACGTCCATAAACTCTTAGGCCATTTACTATCTTGAAGAAGTTCTCAAAAGTGTCAGCTATGGCTTCCTTATGACCCTGCCTGAAGGCTTCATATTTCTGGTTCAGTAGGGACCTTCGATCATCCCTCACTTCTTCTGTACCTTCCATTAGAGTCACTAGGGATTGCCACATCTCCTTGGCAGATTGGCAATGAATCAGATTCTACAGCATTGAGTCATCGATTGCACTTGCGATAATATTTTTAGCTTTCTTGTCCAAAGAGACAAGTGCAATCTCGTCCTTATCTAGATCCATCAATTTCTTGGGAACTTGCTTAGATGAATCTATGGTGGAGGTGGTCATAGGAATGTGGGGACCTTCTTCAACAATCATGAAGATCCGGGGATCTACTGCTTCCATAAAGAATTTAACTCTTTCCTTCCACATAGGAAAATTGTTCTTGGTGCAGATAGGGAGCTTAGCAAAATCCTTGGTCTTACTCATGCTTGAAATTTCTCTTGAGACAACTTGGTAAGGATTAGATCAAGGTGTTAACCTTTTAACGATCAACCTCCCTCTGATACTTATTGAGAGAACTAAGTTGTCTACCTAAATCACCTAGAGGGGGGTGAATAGGTGAAATGCGTGTCAAAAGCGGAATAAAAATTAACACAGCACAGATCAAGCAATCACACAGACGACAAGAGATTTATAGTGGTTCCCCAATCTTGGGTACGTCCACTTTCCTCACCGATCTAGCAAACCACTAGACTCGGCTACTCCACTATCTCGGATTGAAAACAATCCTACACCTCGGAACCACGTTCCTACAAAACTCGATCCAAACCGGATCTACACTCGGAAGATAAAGCCTTCCTACAAATCTCGGAGAAAAACTCCTACAATAAAATTTGTTTGAAAAGAAAATACAAACAATATATTGCACAGATCTGGATCTTTGATAGTCTTCTTCCTTGAGAACTTTGGCTTGATCAGAATATGTTGAAGACGACTTGAGAGAGATCCACAGATCTGAAAAATGGAATCACCTCGATCGAGAAAATAGATCAGAAATCTTTGAGGCTCGACGAGATCGAGTGATTATCTTTCGTCTGGATATCTGGAGAAATAGAGTTGAAAGCAGCGATCGGAGATCGTCGATCCAGACCTTCTTCCGTGAACGGCAATGGCGGCAGCGTGAGAAATTAGGGTTCACAGGAACTTTTTTCTTTCTTAAAAATAATAATCTCTGTAAAAGCTTGTTATGTCAAATCTGAAAGGACCTATTTATAGGTGGACTCCAACGGTCAGAAATTTAATTAGGGATGACACGTGGACCAATCAGAAATGATTAATTCGAAATACACAGCGAAATTGTACTTGGAGAATTTCAGGAATGTTTGAACAGATATACTCGAGACAGAGAAGAAACATACTCGAGTATAAGATGTTATATACTCGAGTGGATAGGAGGAGCATACTCGAGTAACAGAAGAGAAGCTACTCGAGTGATTCAGAGATCAACACTCGAGTGATTTTAGAACTACTCGAGTATGAGAGTATATACTCGAGTAAAAATACTTAGAGAAAATTTCTCAGATAAAATAGGAAGAACTACTCGAGTAGAAGAGTTGGAGATACTCGAGTGAGGGAAAAAAGAACTACTCGAGTATCTTGGGAAGACTACTCGGGTAATCACTAAACTACTCGAGTATGAAAAACAACTACTCGAGTACAGAGTCACTTACTCGAGTATATAGGGAACTACTCGAGTAGGTAGACTTAGAAACTTTCTGAGATGAGAAGTGCAGATCTACTCGAGTATGAACAGAACACTTACTCGAGTAACTAACCAACTACTCGAGTACAAGTTATCACCTACTCGAGTACAATACAGTCTACTCGAGTATGTAATCCAACTTACTCGAGTACAGACTCACTTACTCGAGTGTACAAAAGAGGTACTCGAGTATGTGGACTTAGAGAAAATTTCGGATCTAAGAACAGAAGGATCTACTCGAGTAAAAAATATGACCTACTCGAGTGACTAACTATCTACTCGAGTATAGGCTTATCTACACGAGTATACAGAGTCTTCTCGAGTATGTCTAAGGATCTACTCGAGTACTAGGTCACTTACTCGAGTAGATGAAGGAAGCTACTCGAGTATGTGGACTTAGAAAAATTCTTCTGAAAAACATAAACTTCAATACTTCAGTCCACCAATCCAAGTGCATGTATAGGAAGTGTATCCCAATAGAGAGGCTATACATGGGCCAACACTTTGGATCACACAATGAGGGATTACATTGTATGGTCCTGTGTTTGGTGACCCATTATATACTGACATTGGTCTACACTTGGCAATAAGAACCTGCACACATACAACTTAAACACAATATCAAATACACCTTAATTCATCTTAGTTCAAGGTCCGACTTCCTACAAATCTGAGGTATTGTGGAGACAAATCCCAACACTTACATCCGGAAAGAACTAGAGGCATGGACCGTGTCACCCTCATAATAGCTCAATCCAAGTTTCTTGATCTAGAACGGACTTCCAGAGAATGGTGAGTCCAATATCACATATTGACTCAACCAAGCATGGCCATGCATTTCCCAGTCCAGTTCCATCAAGGGGCCCATAGATGCAACTCCTGTCATATAGGAGGACAAATCCCATATCTGCTCACACAAAAACACCCAAATGATTCGTAACGTGCCCAACAACCACCCTTTTCATCAACCTTTCTCAAGGAAGACTTTAGATGGCATCAAAGCACGCTCTTCCTCACTTGATGAATGTTGCGACTTCAGGTCAAAGGACCACAACACCATTGTCAATTGAGACCTACTCGCGACACGTTTAGATAACAATCCACAAAGTAGTCTCAGGTTGGGTCTGTCCAGTACAACTTGTTCATGAACAAGTACCCACGTGATGACTTGATATCACAATATCATGACCTGTGAGAACTGGTCATCAGTCAACGCACATGCTAGTCTAAATGTATCATCATCACCCTTAGCTTCTATGATGATACAACGACCAGGGACCTTTTAAGAATGACGCTTCAAATAAATCATAGGCTCTCACATTCAAGTCACGTACTTGATTTCCTATGGAAGCGAACATTCTAAGGGTATTTATTATGTTAACATTTAACTATCGCATAGAGAAACCATAATAAAAGAACTTTCCATTAATTGTAAAAGAAAAATTCTGGTACACAATTCATCATATGAATAAATAACAAATAGCCAACAGAATAAATGTTTACATGCAACCCACAAGACTCTCACTAGAGTTGATCATTTAGGTATCGTATACCCATTGATCTAGTATGACCATCATGCTTTCTCTGCGCGAGAGGCTTTGTTAGTGGATCCGCAATATTCTCCTCAGTCGACACTCTGCAAATGTTCACATCTCCTCGTTCGACAATCTCACGAATAAGATGGAACCGCCGAAGTATGTGCTTGGAGCGCTGATGGGATCTAGGTTTCTTAGATTGTGCAATTGCACCATTGTTATCATAGTAGAGAACTATGGGACCAACAATACTAGGAACTACATCAAGCTCGCCGATGAATTTCCTAATCCATACAGCCTCCTTCGATGTGTTAGCTGTAGCGATATACTCGGCTTCTGTTATAGAATCAGCAACTGTCTCTTGCTTGGAACTCTTCCAGCTCACAGCTCCTCCATTAAGGCAAAACACAAACCCTGACTGAGACTTTGAATCGTCCCTATCAGTTTGGAAGCTAGCATCCGTGTAACCACTTACAACGAGCTCTTCCTCTCCACCATACATCAAGAACACATCTTTGTCCTTCTCAAGTACTTCAGGATATTCTTGACCGCAATCTAGTGACACTCACCGGGGTCTGACTGATACCTGCTAGTCATGCTCAAAGCAAAGGAGACATCGGGTCTAATACATAACATTGCATACATGATTGATCCAATTGCCAAAACATATGGAATCAACTTCATGCGGTCCTTATCTTCATAAGATTTTGTACATTGGTCCTTAGAGAGATTCACACCATGAGACATGGGTAAAAATCCTTTCTTGGACTCAAGCATATTGAACCGCTTCAACACCTTCTCGATGTATGTACTCTGGGTCAAACCCAGCAACTTCTTCGATCTATCTCTATAGATCTTAATACCGAGTATATAAGTCGCTTCACCCAAGTCCTTCATAGAAAAGCAGTTCCCTAGGTTGTTCTTAACAACTTTAAGGGTAGGAATGTCATTCCCAATCAACAGTATGTCATCTACATACAATATTAAAAAGACAACAATGCTCCCACTGTTTCGCTTGTAAACACAAGGCTCATCTTCATTCTTGATGAAACCAAACTCTTTGATTTTCTCATCAAAATGAAGATTCCAACTTCGAGAGGCCTGCTTCAGTCCATAGATGGACCTATTCAGCTTGCATATTTTAGTGGCTTCATTTGGGGATACAAAACCCTCAGGTTCTGTCATGTACACTTCCTCAAGGAGGTTTCCATTAAGGAAAGCCGTTTTGACATCCATCTGCCAGATTTCGTAGTCATAATACGCAGAAATAGCAAGTAATATCCTTATGGACTTTACCATGGCAATAGGGGAAAAGGTCTCATCATAGTCAATATCATGAATTTGCTTAAAACCCTTAGCAACCAGTCGCCCTTTGAATGTCTGCACATTCCCATCCATGTCGGTCTTCTTCTTGAAGACCCATTTGCACCCTATGGGTCGTACCCCTTCAGGTGGTTCCACCAAGTTCCAAACTTGGTTTGCGTACATGGAGTCCATTTCGGATTTCATAGCCTCAAGCCATTTGTCGGCGTTCGGTCCATACATAGCCTCTTAGTAGGTTGCTGGTTCATCATCATGATCCATAAGCAACATATTACCTATTTGAGTCACAAGAAATCCATATCTCTCAGGCTCAAATCTTGGTCTACCATATCTACGTAGGACTTGTGTTTCTTGAGCAGGTTCTCTAGCTACAACATCTTGTAGTTCTATCTCAGAATCCAATTCCGGTTCATTCACTACTTGTGGTTCTTGAACTTCTTCAAGTTCTACATTTCCATTCTTTCTTGATAAGAATTCTCTTTCCAAGAAGACGCCAGTCCTTGAGACAAACACTTTGCCCTCGGACGATAGGTAAAAGTTATACCCTTTCGTTTCCTTAGGATATCCCACCAGATAACATTTATCTGATTTGGGTTCCAGCTTGTCAGGCGTTTGACGTCGCACGTATGCCTCACAGCCCCAAATTTTAATGAACGACATACTAGGACATTTCCCAGCCCATAACTCATATGGTGTCTTTAGAACTGTTTTCGTTGGAGAGCGATTCAGTGTCATTGCAGTAGTCTCTAAAGCAAAACCCCAAAAGGAAACAAGCAAGTATGCATGACTCATCATCGAACGTACCATGTCTAACAGAGTACGATTTCTCTTCTCAGACACACCATTATGTTGTGGTGTTCTAGATGGAGTGAGCTTGATACAATACCACACTCTTTCAGATGATCACGGAACTCATGACTCAGGTATTTGCCACCTCGATCAGATCGGAGTGCTTTAACCCTTCTACCCAACTGGTTTTCTACTTCATTCTTGAACTCGTTGAACTTTTCAAAGGTCTCAGATTTGCACTTCATAAGATACACATATCCGTATCTACTGAAATCATCAGTAAATGTAACGAAGTAGAAATACCCACCTCTAGCCATGGAGCTCATGGGTCCGCATACATCACTATGTACAACACCTAAGAGATCCTCAGCCCTCTCAGTATAACCAGTGAAAGGTGCTTTAGTCATCTTGCCTAACAAACAAGATTCGCATCGCTCAAATGATTCATAATCAAATGAGTCTAAAAATCCATCTTTATGGAGCTTAGATATGCGCTTCTCGTTTATATGGCCCAAACGACAATGCCAGAGATATGTAGGGTTTGAGTCATTTATTCTTAGTCTTTTATTATTTTCTACATTATAGATCAAATGGTCAAAGTTCAAAACATAAAGACCATTAAACAATTGGGCTACAACATAACAAACATCATTCTTAAATATAGAACTATAGTTTTTCTTAATTATAAAAAAAAATCCAATCATGTCCAAGCATGAAATGAATATAATATTTCTAGTTATGGCCGAAACGAAATAACAATTATCTAGTTCTATTACAAGCCCACTGGGCAAAGAAAGACGGTAAACCCCTATGGCTACAGCAGCAACTCTTGCTCCATTACCGACGCGCAGGTCCACCTCCCCTTTACTCAACAATCTTCTCCTTTCCAGTTCTTGCAACTTTGTATAAATGTGAGAACCGCATCCGGTATCCAATACCAAAGATGAAGGAGCTGAAAGGTTTATCTCTATAACGTAAATATTTGAAGCGGAAGTTATACCTACCTTCATTTTTTGCAGACCCTCAATGTAAGAAGGATAGTTCCTCCTCCAATGACCAGCCTTGCCACAGTTGTGGCATTTCCCTTCCTTCACCGTGCTCTTCTTTTTCTTCAGTGCAGAAGACTTGGGCTCAAGATATGACTTAAGTCCCACCTTCGTCTTCTTAGAGCCCTTGGCCTTGCCCTTGCCCTTATGCACCATCAGTATGGGGCTGGCAGGCTTGGCCTTCTTTATGTTGATCTCGGCAGATCTTAACATGCCTAGGAGCTCGGGCAGTGTCTTGTCTATTTCATTCATGTTGTAGTTCAAGACAAACTTCTCATAACTGTCCGGCAACGATTGCAGGATCAGATCTGTGGCCAACTCTTGACCTAGAGGAAAACCCAGCCTTTCAAGGTTCTCTATATACCCAATCATCTTTAGTACGTGAGTCCCTACTGAGTCTCGAACTCCCATCTTGCACTGAAATAATGCTTTTGTGACGTCGAACCTCTCTTGACGAGCCTGCCCTTGAAACATTTTCTTGAGATGCTCGTCAATCTCCTTGCACCCCATGTTCTCATGTTGCTTCTGAAGCTCAGAGTTCATGGTGGCAAGCATAAGGCATTCGACGTCTAAGGCGTCATCAGTATACTTCTTATAAATATCCTTATCAGCACGGGAAGTGTAACATCCCATTTCCAACTAGACCCCTAAGAGTGGTTTTGTCATGACAAAACCCTAGGAAGCCCAAGAAGAGTCAAGTGGACCTGGTGGTGTGAATAGGGCCACTGTGGTCTGCACTTAGCAGATCTCTAAACCTTGGTTAAAAGTGATCATGGGGCTTCACCAAGACTCCAAGACCCCACCCATACCCTCATAGACCTAGTGAGAGGTCAATGGGTCACTAAGGACCCATGGAGAGTAGTCAATAGGGCTAAGTTGACCAAAGTCAACTATAACCCTAATTGGGTCAAATTGACCTACAAAAGGGTCAATTGCAGTCCCTTAGCCCAGTGG
Organism: Platanthera zijinensis; assembly: GCA_039513925.1. NCBI lineage: Eukaryota > Viridiplantae > Streptophyta > Magnoliopsida > Asparagales > Orchidaceae > Platanthera > Platanthera zijinensis. The sequence goes on along the minus strand of CM077080.1, from coordinate 135,799,306 downwards.
ACCCCACCCATACCCTCATAGACCTAGTGAGAGGTCAATGGGTCACTAAGGACCCATGGAGAGTAGTCAATAGGGCTAAGTTGACCAAAGTCAACTATATTCCTAATTGGGTCAAATTGACCTACATAAGGGTCAATTGCAGTCTATTGGCCAAATGGACCCCACCTATACCCTCATAAGCCTAGTGAGAGGCCAATAGGTCACCAAGGACCCATTGGGACCAATCAAAAGGGCTAGTTTGACCAAAGTCAACCCTTGACCTAAAATGGTCAAAATGCCCTAGTTAAGGGCCAAGTGACCTCCAAGGGCCAATCCAACCCCACCTTGACCCTATGGGAGGCTAATGGGTCACCAAGGACCTATTAAGGAAATCTCAAGGATCAAATTAACCTAGGTGGGCCCTAGTCCAACCTTGGGTCAAGTTAGCCCAAATGGGCTAACTCAAGCTCAAGCCCATTACATTAGGGCTAACCTTCACTTAAATGGCCAAATGGATTTGTGGGCTGACATGGGACATGTAGGAGCCAAAAATTCATGCATGGTGACTAGGAGAGAGAAAGTCACCCATGGAGGAGAGAGAAAGAGAAGGAAGAAGAAGGAAGGAGGACTTTGTGCTCCTCCTCCCCCCTCCCCAACCTCCCCATTCATTTCAGAAGGAAAAGGGAGAGTGCAACAGCCATTGTGGACTGATTAGAGCAAGCTCCACCCCCTACCAACCTAGCCGCCAACCTTGACCATGGCCAAAAATGACACATGGCTTTTCAGCCACCTAACACCTCCCCTCTCCACCTTAAAAGCTTCAATGAGGTCCAGGGATGAATTCCCACTAGTTTCCTGAAGAGGCCAAGCCCTAATTTGCATTTGTGAACAAGCCGACCACCACCGGCCACCACCATGCCAATCCGGCGATCAGCCAGGCTACAGCCACCACCATAGGTCCTCCTCCGCTCCTTCTCTCATGGGTAGATCGTAGGAATCAATAGAACCAAGGTTGGAGCTCAATTGAGCCCAATCCAGATTTCAAAATTCATGGATTTTCACGGTTTTTCCGCTTGCTGGGATCGCCGGAATAGTGCTTCCCGGCGGCCTAGCCGTCGTCTGGAGATAGCCCCGACCACCACGAAGGTGTCGGCGGCGGTGGCAGGCCGGGGAGGTGGCCGGAGCGACGGCGGCAGCCGCTGGAAATCGGCCCAGACAGGATTAATCCTGGCCGTTGGCGCGTGGGGGATGATGTTGGGATGCCGTCGGTTATGCGCCAAGATTCGTGCTGTATAATAATTAAACTATGGAATATATAGTTTGAATCATTTCATTTCTATCATAGTTTTTACATTTATTGGTTTTAATTATTAAAAATAGCTGGAGCCATTTTCAGAGAAAATGGTCAACACCAAAAATGTTGCCCTATGGATCTACTGTCTGAAAAAATTGGTTTGAACCAATTTGGGTGACTGGTTTGACCAGGGCACTCATTTTGGTGGGGTCTATACAAATGAATAGGCAGTCATTAAACTAGTTGCCCACACTTCATCCTTGGTCCAAATGAGCTGAAATTTTGGCAGGGAGTCACCCTACCTTATACCTAGACCCTGCCCAAAAATGGGAATTTTTGGGAATAATTTTCCTATAGTTTTGTAAAAAATTTAATTATGCTAGGGTAAATTAAATTATGGGTCAAATGAAGTCCAAATTTATCCAAATTTTGGTGCGATGGATATGAGGTCAATATAGACCTCTGGTTAAAATTTCATTAAGTTTGGAGTTGATTTGAATGAGATTCAAGCAAGCCCTAGCCTTGCCCTAAGAAGGGCATTTTGGTCCAAAATGTAATTTTGGCTTTTAGTGTCCAATTCACCTCAACAGAGGTTCAAATTTGGTACACTGGTTTGGCATGACAATATACACCTCCCAATGAAAACTTGGGGGCATTGGAGTTGATTTGGCCCAAGATCCTAGGTCAAACCCTAAGGAAGGGCTTTTGTACCTTGTGAAGGACATATGGCCAAAACACCTTGTATGGCTATGAAATTTTGCAGGAGTGGTATTTTGGTAGCTATAACCCTCTGGTAAAAATATTAGGGTATTTTGGAAGGTTAAGGACCCTCAAAACCCTAACCCTGGTTTAGGGCACAAATGTGGTGGGAAAGGAATGGGTTAGCTAAACCCCTTAAAATGATATGAAATTTTGGTAGGATGGTCATAATGATATTAAGAAGCTTTGGTTATTTATTTAGAAATTTTGGAGTATTATTTATAGCACTTCATTTGTAACACAAGAAATGCCTCACTTTAGTAAATAAATTATTATGCTACCTCTGACACTTGAGAGGTCATGAAATTTTGGCAGAGGAGGTTTTGAATCATTATAAGCTTATATAAATTTTATAAAAATACTTGGACACTTATTTGAAGTAGTTACTTCACAAGCTTGCTATATGATGGAATTATTCAATAAATTATTTAAGTCCATTTACTGACAAATAAATTATGAAATTTGGCCCAAACCATTTACATGCCATTAGATTCATATTTGAAATTTTTCTGAATTTTTGGAAGCAATATAGTATTTTATAATTCTTAAATGAATTTTCAAGGATTTAAATGTAATATTGATTTAAGGATAAAACCTTACTGAAAAGAACTAGATATTTTGGAAGATAAGTTATAACATTATTTTGAGTAAAATATAAAATTTGTAGAATGATGTCTTGACTGAAAATAGTACTTCATGTTCATTATTGGAAATTTTAGACATTAAAATAATTAAATAAATTATTAAATAAAAAAGGAAAATTTTGGAACTCTGGATGTAGGACTTAAAGGTCATAATGGGCCTCCTTTAATTATTATAGGAGTGTTGGATGATTATTTGATATACTTCCCATTTTACATGAAGTTTGACTTGGTGGTCTGCATTTAGCAATTTTGGAAAATTGTTTATATAGTTTGTTTGAAGTTTATCACTCCTTAATTCACTTATGATATTTATCCCAGAGTATTTATATGCCTTTGTTATCATGTTGGAAGTTTACTTGAAATTTTAGGAGTAATATTACCCTATTTATTTATTTTAATGAAATATGGTGAGATAATTTAAAAAAATAGAATCAGTGGCCTAAACCTTGCTGAAAAATCAAGAGATCTTGGATATTAGGTTAATTGTTATATTGAAGTATAACATAAATTTAAGGGCATTTTATCTTGTCAAAATTTGGTACCTCCAGTTCAATCTTAGAGACTTTGGCCACTATAAATATTTAATAAATTCCTAGATAAATAGGAAAATTGTAAAACTCTGGATTTGGGCAAGAAAGGTCATAATGGACCTCCATAAATTATTATAGGAGTATTGGATGATTACTTGACATACTTCCCATTTTACATAACATTAAACCTTGGTGGTCTGCATATAGTAATTCTTCAGAAATAATCTGGAGTACAAGTTAGGTACATAAGAGTTCATCACTCAGGGTTGGATAAGATAGGAATGAGTTTGACTAAATGTTGGATGATGTTTTGCGATCGACGAAAGATCGTCTTCCCCATAAAGTGGAAGGTCAAATCTCCTTAGGTCTAGTTACTGTAATATGGAAATGAAAGGGGAAAAACCTAAGTCGTAGGCATCAAGTAAATAGTAAACTTAGGGTTTCACACATTCACACCCCAGTGTCCCGGGAGATAGTATGGGTTACTGGGGCAATAAGCCCGGTAGTTATTGGGTATGGTAGTCTGGCGAGCTTCAGCTCGGTTATTGATTATGACGGACGGGATAGTCCGGGGAGCTTTGGTTCAGTAGTAGATTATGACGGACGGGATTGTCCGGTGAGCTTTGGCTCGGTTGACGGTTATGACGGACGGGATAGTCCGGGGAGCTTTGGTTCAGTAGTAGATTATGACGGACGGGATTGTCCGGTGAGCTTTGGCTCGGTTGACGGTTATGACGGACGGGATAGTCCGGGGAGCTTTGGTTCGGTAGTAGATTATGACGGACGGGATTGTCCGGTGAGCTTTGGCTCAGTTGATGGTTATGACGGACGGGATAGTCCGGGGAGCTTTGGCTTGGTGGTAGATTGTGACGGACGGGATAGTCCGGGGAGCTTTGGCTCGGTTGTAGATTATGATGGACGGGATTGTCCGGTGAGCTTCGGCTCGGTTGGTTGTTTGACTCATAACTATTGCATGTGCATAAAAGGTTTAAGGTGGTGGGTCTTCGATATTGGGGAGTTCGATGCACCGACACCAATATCGTTGGCTCGGCAAGTGTGGTGAGCACTTCGCCAACAGAAGTCTGGTGCGCCAGCCGGTAAGAGTACGCACGCGTCCGCTTAGTGCACCAAGCGTTGAGGCGTACGATAGGTCTGACCGGTAGTGCTTTACTGGTTTAGAGGTGGGCGAGGCCCAACCCACCGCTTCCGTCTGCCACTACGGAGGTATCCTGGGAGGTAACGGCTCCGAAAGGGGGAACTAAAGGTCTGTGTACACAGAGTCGAGTGGGTGAGTTGCACTTGCATGTTCACATCATAGCATAATTGTATTTCATAGCATAACCATTGCATAAAACCCGACACCTAATGTATAAGCGGTATGGGACGCTCTATACATTAGGCCTTGCAAAACGACCCCTTGGCCTATAAGTTCGTGTGAGCGTGCTTATAAGTCAAGGTTCTCTTTCAATATTATAAGCCTGCTAATAGAACCGACACCCTATCGTATAAATCGGTATGAGACTTTTTATACGATAGGAGCCCTGCAAAAGATCCCTTAGCTTATGTGTACCCACATAAGTTAAGGTTAATTATTTAATTTTGTATAATTATTATCATGCGTACACTGTTAGTTTAGTTCCGCTGCCATCTGGAATTTGACTATTCTCCACCTTCATGTCCTTCCCTTTCCTTCTCCCCGCTCGGTGCTTAGGAGCCATGGGGGAAGGGGTGGGGGACGATAGGACTTAGTCTTTTAGACTAACGGTTTTCGAACCACATCATTTAGGGGACCACGGAGCCCAGCATGGAGGAGCAGCCCCGGAGGTCGGCACGCTTGGAGATCGGACAGTCCAGCACTGGAGTCCAGACAGCAGGGACAGCGAGTCCCGAACTATAGTAGTTGTATTAGTTTGCTTCCGCGATGATTGAATTGTAGTGAGGACTTGATGTACCGGGCATAAGCCCGAGATTTTCATTATATGTACTATCTGTGGACACTCCCTTCGTGGAGTTTATTTCTATATATGTGATTTCTGTGGACTTGCATCTTTTCTTATGCTACAGTTACGATCAAAATTGGTCGGCAGAGTCGGCGTCTTGTAGTGATAACCTTCCCGAGTGCGAAGGTATCACCGCAGGGCGGCGGTTCTGGGCCTAAGACCCCGGTGTCGAGAAAGAAAAAAAAATGGGGGTCTTACAAGTGGTATCAGAGCAAAATATATCGATCGAAAGGTAGCAGTCCACTAACCCTGGGACACCCCCGCTCGAGTTTAGTTTGAGGACAAACTAAGCAGCGGAAGCAGTGGTGGGCCCATATGGGAAATCACATAAAAATTGTCCACTTTTAGTTAAATCTGTGAGACTTCTTATATTTGACTTCTATTACGCAGCCCCCAGCGCAGCCAACACCACTAGGCAGAGTTCAGCAGACTCCGACTGTTGCATCACCACCCCTGGTCCCCACTCCATTCCTACAATCGGAGATGGGTCAAACGCTGACGGCCATTTAGATGCTTTCAGGGCTCAGCAGGTTCCGGCTCCGCAGCCAAACCCGGGGGACAATTGGCTGAGCATCTTTCGAGGACTCTCCCCTCCATCTTACTTGGGGACAGAATCCGCTGTACGGACAGAAGAATGGCTAGATACTATGTACGAAATGCTGATTGGGATACGGTGTCCCTGGGAGGAGAGGGTGGCCTTGGTCGTCTCCTGCCAGGAGTCCCATGCCAAGAGGTGGTGGAAGACGCTGCTGGACACAAGGTTTGCTGATAGGGAGGTTGCGGAAGTTACCTGGGAAGAGTTCAGGACCGCGCTGCTAGAGCATTTTGTTCCACAGTCGGCCAGGGATGAGTTGGAGGAGCGGTTCCTACAGCTGAAGCAGGGCACCCGGACAGTGGTAGAGTACCATCGGGAGTTCGACCATTTGGCTCGATATGCAAATTCTTACCAGCTGGACGAAGCGGGATACATCAAGAGATTCTATAAGGGCCTGCGGGAGGACTTGAGGGAGGCTTTGTTGTTTGTATCCGACGGGCCTATCTCCCGGATTTTGGAAATGGCAAAGAGGATCGAGGCCTATTGGCACACCACTCGGGGCCGGAAGCGGCAAGTGGAGGATCAGGGCCGGAGAGCCAGAAATGATCAGCGACAAGGTGCTATACCAGGTGGGAGAAGGATAGAGTACCAGCCTCGACAGGAAGTGAGGCAGGAGCCGAGGGAGCAGGTGATATTGGCCCCTCAGCCTCTTTAGATGAGGGAGGCACCGAGACCCGGGGGTATGGCATTTCTCCCACCGGAGTGCTACAACTGCCATCAGACAGGACACATTCAGGGAAACTGCCCCATGAGGGGAGCACCTTTACCAGCACCCCAGGATGCCCCGCATGCCCAGTAGTTTGGAGGACGAGGACGTGGTCGAGGATGTGGTTTTCAGGGTGCAGATCGTAGGCAGCAGAGGGAGCAAATTTATGCACTGGATCTGGCTCAACCCCGAAACCCGGAGCAAGTAATCACTGGTACGTCTGAAAATTTTTGTTTAAGTTATTCCTCATGAACTTAAATTTTATATAGAAGTGACAATCTAGGAAAGAAAACCATAGCTAGAATTCTGAGACATTTAATTTTTCCCAAAACCCCAGGAATAGTTTTCATCAGCGGCAAACCCGCTTATACGCTATTTAATACAAGTGCTTCGCACACATTTGTATCAGAGGCCTTCATAGAAGGATTGGAAGGCGTGGAACGATTCACGGGTCTGATGATGAGGATACGAATACCCGACGGATCAGAGTTGTTCACCTCTGCCCACTGCAACATGGAGGCGGAGATCGGCGGAAGGATATTTGAAGCTCCAGCGACGATCATAAAGATGCCAATCTTTGATTTGATCCTAGGCATGACGTGGTTGAACTGGAATCATGCTCAAATTGACTGCACGTCCAAAAGAGTTACCGTAAGACATGGGGATTCCTACCTCGTCATTGAAGGTATTAAATCTATTCCCCCTCTCATACTGTCGTCTGTACAAGCCGTCAAGGCTCACTTACAGGGGGAAGAGGTGTATGAAGTAATATTTGAGATGACTGAGACCAAGGTCTCCACCTCGGATATTCCAGTGGTGCGATATTTTGCTGACGTATTCCCAGAGAAACTGCCTGGGCTACCCCCGCACCGGGAGCAGGATTTCCGGATACAGCTGGTGCCGGGGGCTAAGCCGGCAGCTAGGGCCCCTTACCTGATGGCCCCGAAGGAATTGACAGAGTTTCGAAGCCAACTCCAAGAACTGGTGGAGGCTGGATTTGTCCGATCGAGCTATTCGCCTTGGGGAGCCCCGGTCTTGTTCGTTAAAAAGAAGGATGGAACTCTGAGACTGTGCATCGACTACCGAGCACTAAACTGATTGACAGTCCGAAACACATATCCGTTGCCAAGGATAGATGAGCTGTTTGACAAGCTAGAAGGTGCGCATTTCTTTTCCAAATTGGATTTGAGGTCTGGTTACTACCAGCTAAGGATCCAGGAGGAGGACATTCCGAAGACTGCTTTCAGTAGCAGATATGGGCTATATGAATTTACAGTGATGCCCTTCGGGCTCACAAATGCGCCATCAGCATTTATGAGCCTTATGAATCAGGTGTTCGAAGAATATTTAGATGTGTTTGTCATCGTGTTTATCGATGACATCCTCATTTACTCAAGGATAGAGGAGGAGCACACACGGCATCTGACGCTGACCCTGGAGAGACTATGGGAGCACAAGCTTTATGCAAAGATCAGCAAATGCCAGTTTTGGTTGAAGGAGGTGGCCTTCCTAGGCCATATCATCAGTGGTGCTGGGTTGGCAGTGGACCCGGCCAAGATCCAAGCGGTTCGGGACTGGCCACAATTGAAGACGGCCACAGATGTACGAAGTTTCCTAGGACTTGTCGGTTACTACCGGATATTTGTAGAGGGATTCTCTCGTATAGCCCTCCCACTCACAACTCTGACAAGGAAGGAGGTGCCCTTTATTTGGACCCCACGATGTGAAGAGGCTTTTCAAGAGCTAAAGGGGCGACTCACTTCGGCTCCAATACTTGCCCTTCCTTCAGGGAAAGAAGGATTCCAGGTCTACACCGATGCCTCCTACCAGGGCATGGGGGCAGTACTTACGCAGAATGGCCATGTGATAGCTTATGCTTCTCGGCAGCTGAAAAAGCACGAGCAAAACTACCCAGTTCATGACTTAGAGATGGGAGCGGTCATTTTTGCACTAAAAGTCTGGCGTCACTATCTGTATGGTGTCCACTGCGACATATACTCCGATCATAAAAATCTGAGGTATGTGGACACACAGAAGGAGCTAAACATTAGACAGAGACGATGGGTGGAATTTTTAGCAGACTACCAGTATGAGATGCACTACCACCCTGGAAAGGCGAATTTGGTAGCAGATGCATTAAGCCGAAAGACCACAAACGCTGGAGTAGGAACACCATTGATGGCCTTGGACTTAATACAGATGTTTGATAAGATGCAAGTATCCCTGGTATCTGAGGATCACCCTGAGTTATACCGAGAATATCTGTCGTCGTTAATCGCCACGGATGACATACGAGAACGGGTCAAGGATGGACAGAGGCAGGATACTCAGCTAGAGCCGATATTCCGGTCCTTAGAAGCAGGCACTGTGGGAGATTACACACTGAGGGATGATTTAGTATGCTTCAGAGGACGGGTCTACATACCAGAGGGAGGCCAGATCCGGGAGGACATCATGATGGAGGCTCATTGCAGTCGATATTCGGTACACCCGGGGATTACGAAGATGACTGCAGATCTGAAGAAGACTATGTTCTGGCCCGGCATGAATAAGGATATCACCTACTTCGTGACCTGTTGCAAGGCGTGCCAATTAGTAAAAGCGGAGTGCAGAAACCCCGCAGGATTATTGCAGCCACTCCCAGTACCAGAGTGGAAGTTTGATGATATCGCCATGGACTTTATACATGGACTTCCTCGATCCAGGACAGGGAACGATTCGATATGGGTGATCATCGACCGACTGACGAAGGTGGCGAGGTTTATTCCAATCAGGAAGGATGACTCGGTGGGGGTGTTAGTCCGGAAATTTGTGGAGCAGTTCGTCCGCTACCATGGTGTACCCAAGTCGATTGTGTCAGACCGGGATGGACGATTTACATCCAGGGAGTGGAGGTCAGTGCAAACTTACTTAGGCACTCGACTAACCTTCAGTACGGCTTTTCATCCCCAGACAGATGGACAGACAGAACGGACCAACCGGACTTTGGAGGATTTACTACGACTCTGCGTATTAGATCGCGGTGAACCATGGGAGAAGTTATTACCACTGATCGAGTTCTCGTATAATAACAGCTACCAGTCCAGTATTAAAATGGCTCCTTATGAGGCGTTGTATGGACGAAAGTGCAGGACTCCTCTATCATGGATACAGGACGAGGATCCTAAGGCATTGGGTTCGGAGTTTGTCGAGGACACCGAGGCTCAGGTAAGATTGATACGGGACAGAATGCTGGAAGCACAGAGCCGGCAGGCTAAGTATTACGACGCTCGGCACCGTCAGGTGGAATTCCAGATAGGAGATCAGGTGTTCTTGAAGATCCGACCCATGCATGGAGTTACTCGGGTACGCGGACAGAGGAAGAAGCTCAGCCCAAGGTACATGGGGCCTTATAGGATCTAGGAGCGGTTCGGTCCCTTGGCATACAGGCTGGAACTGCCACCAGAGCTGGCGAGTCTGCATGACGTGTTCCATATATCCTCTCTTAGGAGAGCTCTACTACGTCCAGAGCAGCAAGTTATAACCACAGATGGACCGATAGCACCTGATCGGTCAGTTCACCTAGAACCGGTCCGGATTGACGACAAGGGGGTACGAGTTCTACGCCACAAGAGGGTTCCGTTATTCAAGGTTCTGTGGAGAAATCACGGAAGAGAGGAGCACACATGGGAGCCCCAGGACTTGATGCGACAAAGATACCCGGAACTCTTCAGTCAGGTATTCCTCGCAACCACTCAAGATGTTCAAATTACCTTCCTATTTTAAACTAGTAGAACTGAAATTTCAAGGTTATGGGCTAAACTTTTGTTTATTGGGGTCTAGATTTTTGCCAGTTGGGCTACTTGGTCTTGAAATTGACAAACACCTTTAAACCTCACATGACAAACATGAGGTCGTGACGTAAAACTTTCAACTCTCATGGGATGTTACAAGTTTCTTCCTCCCTGATAGGAGTTCCCGTAGGCTTAACCTGGATTTCGGGGACGAAATCTTTGTTTTGTTTATTGGGATTTGTAACATCTCATTTCCAACTAGACCCCTAAGAGTGGTTTTGTCATGACAAAACCCTAGGAAGCCCAAGAAGAGTCAAGTGGACCTGGTGGTGTGAATAGGGCCACTGTGGTCTGCACTTAGCAGATCTCTAAACCTTGGTTAAAAGTGATCATGGGGCTTCACCAAGACTCCAAGACCCCACCCATACCCTCATAGACCTAGTGAGAGGTCAATGGGTCACTAAGGACCCATGGAGAGTAGTCAATAGGGCTAAGTTGACCAAAGTCAACTATAACCCTAATTGGGTCAAATTGACCTACAAAAGGGTCAATTGCAGTCCCTTAGCCCAGTGGACCCCACCCATACCCTCATAGACCTAGTGAGAGGTCAATGGGTCACTAAGGACCCATGGAGAGTAGTCAATAGGGCTAAGTTGACCAAAGTCAACTATATTCCTAATTGGGTCAAATTGACCTACATAAGGGTCAATTGTAGTCTATTGGCCAAATGGACCCCACCTATACCCTCATAAGCCTATTGAGAGGCCAATATGTCACCAAGGACCCATTGGGACCAATCAAAAGGGCTAGTTTGACCAAAGTCAACCCTTGACCTAAAATGGTCAAAATGCCCTAGTTAAGGGCCAAGTGACCTCCAAGGGCCAATCCAACCCCACCTTGACCCTATGGGAGGCTAATGGGTCACCAAGGACCTATTAAGGAAATCTCAAGGATCAAATTAACCTAGGTGGGCCCTAGTCCAACCTTGGGTCAAGTTAGCCCAAATGGGCTAACTCAAGCTCAAGCCCATTACATTGGGGCTAACCTTGACTTAAGTGGCCAAATGGATTTGTGGGCTGACATGGGACATGTAGGAGCCAAAAATTCAGGCATGGTGACTAGGAGAGAGAAAGTCACCCATGGAGGAGAGAGAAAGAGAAGGAAGAAGAAGGAAGGAGGACTTTGTGCTCCTCCTCCCCCCTCCCCAACCTCCCCATTCATTTCAGAAGGACAAGGGAGAGTGCAGCAGCCATTGTGGACTGATTAGAGCAAGCTCCACCCCCCTACCAACCTAGCCGCCAACCTTGACCATGGCCAAAAATGGCACATGGCTTTTCAGCCACCTAACACCTCCCCTCTCCACCTTAAAAGCTTCAGTGAGGTCCAGGGATGAATTCCCACCAGTTTCCTGAAGAGGCCAAGCCCTAATTTGCATTTGTGAACAAGCCGACCACCACCGGCCACCACCATGCCAATCCGGCGATCAGCCAGGCTACAGCCGCCACCACAGGTCCTCCTCCGCTCCTTCTCTCATGGGTAGATCGTAGGAATCAATAGAACCATGGTTGGAGCTCAATTGAGCCCAATCCAGATTTCAAAATTCATGGATTTTCACGGTTTTTCCGCTTGCTGGGATCGCCGGAATAGTGCTTCCCGGCGGCCTAGCCGCCGTCTGGAGATAGCCCCGACCACCACGAAGGTGTCGGCGGCGGTGGCAGGCCGGGGAGGTGGCCGGAGCGACGGCGGCAGCCGCTGGAAATCGGCCCAGACAGGATTAATCCTGGCCGTTGGCGCGTGGGGGATGATGATGGGATGCCGTCGGTTATGCGCCAAGATTCGTGCTGTATAATAATTAAACTATGGAATATATAGTTGGAATCATTTCATTTCTGTCATAGTTTTTACATTTATTGGTTTTAATTATTGAAAATAGCTGGAGCCATTTTCAGAGAAAATGGTCAACACCAAAAATGTAGCCCTATGGATCTACTGTCTGACAAAATTGGTTTGAACCAATTTGGGTGACTGGTTTGACCAGAGCACTCATTTTGGTGGGGTCTATACAAATGAATAGGCAGTCATTAAACTAGTTGCCCACACTTCATCCTTGGTCCAAATGAGCTGAAATTTTGGCAGGGAGTCACCCTACCCTATATCTAGACCTTGCTCAAAAATAAGAATTTTTGGGAATAATTTTCCTATAGTTTTGTAAAAAATTTAATTATGCTAGGGTAAATTAAATTATGGGTCAAATGAAGTCCAAATTTATCCAAATTTTGGTGGGATGGATATGAGGTCAATATAGACCTCTGGTTAAAATTTCATTAAGTTTGGAGTTGATTTGAATGGGATTCAAGCAAGCCCTAGCCTTGCCCTAAGAAGGGCATTTTGGTCCAAAATGTAATTTTGGCTTTTAGTGTCCAATTCACCTCAACAGAGGTTCAAATTTGGTACACTGGTTTGGCATGACAATATACACCTCCCAATGAAAACTTGGGGGCATTGGAGTTGATTTGGCCCAAGATCCTAGGTCAAACCCTAAGGAAGGGCTTTTGTACCTTGTGAAGGACATATGGCCAAAACACCTTGTATGGCTATGAAATTTTGCAAGGGTGGTACTTTGGTAACTATAACCCTCTGGTAAAAATATTAGTGTATTTTGGAAGGTTTAGGACCCTCAAAACCCTAACCCTAGTTTAGGGCACAAATGTGGTGGGAAAGGAATGGGTTAGCTAAACCACTTAAAATGATATGAAATTTTGGTAGGATGGTCATAATGATATTAAGAAGCTTTGGTTATTTATTTAGAAATTTTGGAGTATTATTTATAGCACTTCATTTGTAACACAAGAAATGCCTCACTTTAGTAAATAAATTATTATGCTACCTCTGACCCTTTAGAGGTCATGAAATTTTGGCAGAGGAGGTTTTGAATTATTATGAGCTTATATAAATTTTATAAAAATACTTGGACACTTATTTGAAGTAGTTACTTCACAAGCTTGTTATACGATGGAATTATTCAATAAATTATTTAAGTCCATTTACTGATAAATAAATTATGAAATTTGGCCCAAACCATTTACATGCCATTAGATTCATACTTGAAATTTCTATGAATTTTTGGAAGCAATATAGTATTTTATAATTCTTAAATGAATTTTCAAGGATTTAAATGTAATATTGATTTAAGGATAAAACCTTACTGAAAAGAACTAGATATTTTGGAAGATAAGTTATAACATTATTTTGAGTAAAATATAAAATTTGTAGAATGATGTCTTGACTGAAAATAGTACTTCATGTTCATTATTGGAAATTTTAGACATTAAAATAATTAAATAAATTATTAAATAAAAAAGGAAAATTTTGGAACTCTGGATGTAGGACTTAAAGGTCATAATGGACTTCCATTAATTATTATAGGGGTGTTGGATGATTATTTGATATACTTCCCATTTTACATGAAGTTTGACTTGGTGGTCTGCATTTAGCAATTTTGGAAAATTGTTTATATAGTTTGTTTGAAGTTTATCACTCCTTAATTCACTTATGATATTTATCCCAGAGCATTTATATGCCTTTGTTATCATGTTGGAAGTTTACTTGAAATTTTAGGAGTAATATTACCCTATTTATTTATTTTAATGAAATATGGTGAGATAATTTAAAAAAATAGAATCAGTGGCCTAAACCTTGCTGAAAAATCAAGAGATCTTGGATATTAGGTTAATTGTTATATTGAAGTATAACATAAATTTAAGGGAATTTTATCTTGTCAAAATTTGGTACCTCCAGTTCAATCTTGGAGACTTTGGCCACTATAAATATTTAATAAATTCCTAGATAAATAGAAAAATTGTAAAACTCTGGATTTGGGCAAGAAAGGTCATAATGGACCTCCATAAATTATTATAGGAGTATTGGATGATTACTTGACATACTTCTCATTTTACATAACATTAAACCTTGGTGGTCTGCATATAGTAATTCTTCAGAAATAATCTGGAGTACAAGTTAGGTACATAAGAGTTCATCACTCAGGATTGGATAAGATAGGAATGAGTTTGACTAAATGTTGGATGATATTTTGGGATCGACGAAAGATCGTCTTCCCCATAAAGTAGAAGGTCAAATCTCCTTAGGTCTAGTTACTGTAATATGGAAATGAAAGGGGAAAAACTTAAGTCGTAGGCATAAAGTAAATAGTAAACTTAGGGTTTCACACATTCACACCCCAGTGTCCCGGGAGATAGTATGGGTTACTGGGGCAATAAGCCCGGTAGTTATTGGGTATGGTAGTCTGGCGAGCTTCAGCTCGGTTATTGATTATGACGGACGGGATAGTCCGGGGAGCTTTGGTTCGGTAGTAGATTATGACGGACGGGATTGTCCGATGAGCTTTGGCTCGGTTGACGGTTATGACGGACGGGATAGTCCGGGGAGCTTTGGTTCAGTAGTAGATTATGACGGACGGGAATGTCCGGTGAGCTTTGGCTTGGTTGACGGTTATGACGGACGGGATAGTCCGGGGAGCTTTGGTTCGGTAGTAGATTATAACGGACGGGATTGTCCGGTGAGCTTTGGCTCGGTTGACAGTTATGACGGACGGGATAGTCCGGGGAGCTTTGGCTCGGTGGTAGATTGTGACGGACGGGATAGTCCGGGGAGCTTTGGCTCGGTTGTAGATTATGATGGACGGGATTGTCCGGTGAGCTTCGGCTCGGTTGGTTGTTTGACTCATAACTATTGCATGTGCATAAAAGGTTTAAGGTGGTGGGTCTTCGATATTGGGGAGTTCGATGCACCGACACCAATATCGTTGGCTCGGCAAGTGTGATGAGCACTTCGCCAACAGAAGTACGGTGCGCCAGCCGGCAAGAGTACGCAGGTGTCCGCTTAGTGCACCAAGCGTTGAGGCGTACGATAGGTCTGACCGGTAGTGCTTTACTGGTTTAGAGGTGGGCGAGGCCCAACCCACCGCTTCCGTCTGCCACTACGGAGGTATCCTGGGAGATAACGGCTCCGAAAGGGGGAACTAAAGGTCTGTGTACACAGAGTCGAGTGGGTGAGTTGCACTTGCATGTTCACATCATAACATAATTATATTTCATAGCATAACCATTGCATAAAACCCGACACCTAATGTATAAGCGGTATGGGACGCTCTATACATTAGGCCTTGCAAAACGACCCCTTGGCCTATAAGTTCGTGTGAGCGTGCTTATAAGTCAAGGTTCTCTTTCAATATTATAAGCCTGCTAATAGAACCGACACCCTATCGTATAAATCAGTATGGGACTTTTTATATGATAGGAGCCCTGCAAAAGATCCCTTAGCTTATGTGTACCCACATAAGTTAAGGTTACTTATTTAATTTTGTATAATTATTATCATGCGCACACTGTTAGTTTAGTTCCGCTGCCATCTGGAATTTGACTATTCTCCACCTTCATATCCTTCCCTTTCCTTCTCTCCGCTCGGTGCTTAGGAGCCATGGGGGAAGGGGTGGGGGACGATAGGACTTAGTCTTTTAGACTAATGGTTTTCGAACCACATCATTTAGGGGACCACGGAGCCCAGCATGGAGGAGCAGCCCCGGAGGTCGGCACGCTTAAAGATCGGACAGTCTAGCACTAGAGTCCAGACATCAGGGACAGTGAGTCCCGAACTATAGTAGTTGTATTAGTTTGCTTCCGCGATGAGTGAATTGTAGTGAGGACTTGATGTACCGGGCATAAGCCCGAGATTTTCATTATATGTACTATCTGTGGACACTCCCTTCGTGGAGTTTATTTCTATATATGTGATTTCTGTGAACTTGCATCTTTTCTTATGCTACAGTTACGATCAAAATTGGCCGGCAGAGTCGGCGTCTTGTAGTGACAACCTTCCCGAGTGCGAAGGTATCACCGGAGGGCGGCGGTTCTGGGCCTAAGACCCCGGTGTCGAGAAAAAAAAAATGGGGGTCTTACAGGAAGAGTTCCCGGTCGGCACCTCGGGGGCTTCTTATTCCAAGACATAGAGCTTTCGCTCTTGCCTGAGAACAATTCTCAGGTTCCTGTACCAGTCCATGTAGTTGGTCCCACTGAGCTTATCCTTCTCAAGGGGTGCTCTCAGAGACAGAGTGGAGTGTGAACCACTTGCCATGGAATTCTACAAGAATTCATGCAGAATAATATCAGCACCAAAATTTCAAAATACAATTCATTTTTAATTTGGACTTCAATTAAAACTCCCACTATTTTATTCGAATTGATGGCCCTCACTATCAATTCGGAGAGTTCATGCGAGCTACCCTCTTAGTGGACAAGATCCGTATTTCACCAACACAATGAGTCAGCTTTGGCTTTTCTCTCACGATGTGGTTATTTAGGTTGGCAACGCTTGCCAATTGCATCCTCATGCAATTCTTGTATGGTTTGTGAATAACTCCTTATTCGCATCCATCATATGGTGCATGTCAACCCTATGCCTCTAGGCACTCAACCTTTGAGGTCACCTAGTTAAGTTAGACCCGATGTCGACAGTGGGATATCACAGTTATCCGCTCGCACCCTTACCAAGATAGATTAATGCACCTTGCTTTGGCAAGCCCACACTTCATCGATCGAGGCAGGAAGAGTGTCATCCATCGGAAGGCATCCGAACTCTTAATATTTGATGAAGGGATTTTTGATAATAGGATAACAATTAACCATGATCAACATTTGATCAATGTGCACATCCACAGAAAAACATTTTTTTCTAAAAAACACATGCATCCCTTATGTGCACAACATGGTACTATCAACATTTGATAGAAGAAAGGGCAAAATCTGAATATCCGGACTCTTCCAAATTTTCAGATTTACATGCATTGGACAAAGGCAAAGGCAACTCGACTTAAAGCAGTAGACAAGCTCGTCTCTCATTGTTGGATTCAAAATCCAAAACAATACACGGGTTCATTAACCACTCGAGGGACGGTTACTGCTAAGGAGATAACAATTTCAAACAATTAGAAATAACCATGAAATCCCAGACGCTCCTGGCGGTGTTCCAAGGGGAAGAGCCCTTAACCTGTGGGTTATGGGCCCACCGATTTCCCTTGAAAAACAATCAACAATTGATGATCCAGGATTAAATCTAGACATTTAGAACACTTCTAAATCCCTAGGTTTACACGCACTGGAATAACCTAACTTCCAAAACAACAATCATGGTCGAACCTCCCTCTGATACTACTGTTGGGTTTCTCTATGAGGATGGCACAACACTTGTGCACGCAGCGGAAGTAATAAAATCAAGAACAACCCAAAAGAGATTGGGATCGGGCCAAGAATGTTGAATCAAGAAGTTAACAAACAACTAGGTAAAATTACCTTAGCAGCGTTGAGTCACAACTCAACGAAGATGCTCCAAAAATATGAGTCCTTGTCGGTGGCGATTTCCACGTAGAATAGCGTCTACGTCTCTGCAGAAATCCACACGAGCGGGAGAACACCGTGCTTCGTTACACAAAGGATCGGGAAAGTAGATTGACTGCACCTTGCACTTCCACGGACTGCTAGGTCCGCTCTAGGAATAGAAGCGCCGGCGACTATCGTCGGATAGGAGGAGGTCGGCGGAGCGAACGAGGCGGCGGAACACTTCCGTCGGGCGGGGTTCGGGATGCGGCGGACCGACAGAACGGCGGAACACTTCCGTCGGCTTCGATTCGGCCAAAGGAGAAATTCCACAGCTTCCCCAAAACCCTAAGTCCTAATTTATATCAAAAGTATAAACATACCTAGGAATGTCGCTATCTGCAGACCACCCAAAATAGGGTTTCTGAATCGTTCGGCGAGAATCAGCTCTAGGTTCGACGAGAATCAACTTACAGAATCAGAGAGAATCATCTGCAGAATCGTCGATACTCAGCTGTAGAATCGTCGAGAATCATCAGCTGGAATCGTCGAGTATCACCATTCGTCGGGAATCCAACAGTTCGATTCTCGACGAATTTGCCTTAGTCGGTGAGTCATTCTCGACGACTCATTCTCGACGAATGATTCTCGACGAACCTCCTAGGCAACGTTTGCCTGACCCCATTCTGAATGATGATTGGTAACCCTTACCAACACAGTCAATCTTCCAACTTCTCCACATGCTCTTATGTGCGACCCTGCAGGATCATATCCCGTTGGTAGTGAGATTACATGTTTGACCACTTCTAGATCACCATGGTAACTCCAAAAGGGGTATCCCTTACCCCCACAGGCGAGCCTTCAGACCTGCCAGCTAGTGAGAGTCTGTAACATCCCATTTCCAATTAGGCCCCCCCCTAAGAATAACTTTGGGCTTGCCTGGGCCATGGCAAGACCATAGGGAACCAAATAGACCAAATGGGCTTAGGAGTCTAGTAGAGACTCATTTTGGGCTGCAAATAGCAAGTTTCCAAAACACTGAGTTTGGGTGACCTAGTGAGTTCAAACTGACTCTAGGGCATTTCTAGACCCAATGTGGGGCCAATGAGTCACCATAGACTCAATGGGGTCAATACTAGTGGCCAAATTAACCCAAGCCAACCCTAACCCTAAAATGGTCAAAGTGCCCTTCCTAAGGGCCATGTGACCTCCAGGGGGCCAACTCAACTCCAACTAACCCTACCTAGGCCTTAGGGGAGTCCAATGGGTCACTAAAGACCCATTGATGTGGACCCAAAGAGTCAAAATGACCAAGTCAACATTTAACCCAAGTCAAGTCAACTTAGCCCATTTGGGTTAACCCAAGTTCAAGCCCCCCCCCTCTTAGGCTAAGCCTAATGACATTATTAATGTAAGGTATTAGGGCTGCCAATAACCTAGTTCCTTGACCAGTCAACTAGGTGACTAGGAGAGAGAAAGAGAAGCCTAAATTTGAGAAATAATAGAGGAGAGAGAAAGAGTAAAGGATCATTCATGGTGGGCCCCTCTCTTATATTTCATTTGAAGTATCATAATTTGTAGTGGGCTGCCAATAGAATAAAAAGGAAGACATTACATGGGGGCTTCATTTGGAGGAAGAGAGAGAGAAAGAGAGAGAGAAGAAAAATAGGAGAGAGAAAATAATAGGTTCATGGAGAAGATGAGCCTCCCTCACTCTTGTGAGTTCATGTAAAAAAAAAATTAAATGGCCTTAGTGGGCTGCCATTAGAGGGGTGAGATGAGGAGTTTTCAGTTTGGGGGTGACAAGGAGAGAGAGAGGAAGAGAGAGAAAGGAAATAATGGTGGGAGGAGAGAGAAATATTGAAAGAGAAGTTGAAGGGGGTGGGGCTCGGCCAAGAGAGGCTGAAAGCATGCCTTTATGGCTGCATTCAACTCCTCTAGAGAAGAGGAGTAGATGCAGCCGTTTCCCAGCCTTCAAGAGGGCTGTTTCACCCCCCCCTCCACCATGGCCGAACCCCCCATTTATGGCCATTAATGGCTTTCTTCATAACAGCCATGACCCTCCCCCTCCCCTCTCTACCTTTTTAAACCCCCATCAGTGAGCCAAGGAGAGGCTTTCGAATCCCTAACAGAAGAGCAAGTGGTGACCGGAGCTTGAGAAGAAGGAAAACGCCGCCGCCGCCGTCGCCATGGCCCCTCGTCGATCTACACGTTGCATGGCCGCCGGGAAGGTCCTCCCTCACTCCTTTTTCCATGCTTAGATCCTAGGGATGTTTAGAAGGGGCTTTCATGATCAAACTATTCGGATCCAAGTTTTAAATTTAGAAAAATCTGCCATTGTTTTTGGGCTTTTGGAGCTCTCGGGTAGGGCGGCGCCGCCACCTCCGGCCGCCCTAGCTCCGGCCAAGGGGAGCCCCCACCACCGGGAACACATAGGAGGTGTTTCCCGGCGGTGGCGCCGCCTCTGGCCGCCGGGTTGTGGCCCGTGAAACACCTCCTCCACGGCCTAAAATTAGGTTAATTCGGGGAAGATGAGCAGCAGGCGTCGGATACGCTTTAAGATCCGTGCAGATCAATCAAACATTATATTTCTATTTTTCTGATTTCTGTATTCTGTTTTAAAACAGTTTTACTGTAGTTGGATTTTAGGCCCCTTAAGGGCACCTTATGGAAAAACATGTAACATGAAAATTGTAGGTATTTAAAATACCTACAATTTGATATGTGTTATGAAAAATTTGGAGGAAAACTGAGCCCTGTAGGGCCATTTGAATAAGGGTGTGTCCTAATCATTAGGGCAGATCTTTGTAAAATTTTTTTAGGCCCTTTAGAGGCATGATCAACAAATATGACCAACATGAAAGTTGTAGGTATTTTCAATACCTACAGTTTGATAGGTTATAGGAAAAATTTGGATGAGTAGGCTGACCTGTAGAGTCTTTTTAGTGAAGCCTATACCCTACAAGTTAGGGCAGATCACTGTAGGAGAAATTTAGGGCACCCCTAGGGATTTTCAGGGGGTGTGACCTTCAGAGAAGTTGTAGGTATTTTGAATACCTACAGTTTGATATGTGATGGGTAAAATGTGGATGAGTGGTCTGCCCTGTAGAGTCATTTTAGTGAGGGCTATACCCTACAAGTTAGGGCAGATCACTGTAGGAGAATTTTAGGGCACCCCTAGGGATTTTCAGGGGATGTAACCAGCAGATAAGTTGTAGGTATTTCAAATACCTACAGTTTGGTATGTAATGGAAAAATATAGGACAAGCCTACAGACCTGTAGGGCCATTTTCCTAGGGTAGGTCCTATATGTAGGGCAGATTTTAGGATGGATCCCCACACTTAACCCTTGGTCCAAATCCTCTGAATTTTGGACAGGGGCTTAACCTAACATAAACCTAGCTCCTGTAAATATTGGAGGCAATTTGGGATAAGGTAGCTTAGGGTTTTGCCCTAAACCTAGAAAAGTTAGGGTTAGAACATTGAAGGGTCAAATGACCTCCATACCCTTCCAATTTTTGGTGAGGTGTCCCTGGTATATATATCTAGGCCTGGTTCAAATTTCAACTCATTTGGTTGAGTTTTGAATAGGAAACCACCAAGCCCTAGTTTGGTCCTAGGGAAGGGTAATATGGGAAAAAGGGGACTTGTGGCAATTTGGTGGTCAACTCACCTCAACAGAGGTTGAAGTTGTGACCAATGGGTTAGGATGATCCTAAGAACCCTTGGGGAGCAAAGGAGATGTGTTAGGGTGGATTTACCCTAGGGCCCAGGTACAAACCCAAAGTGAGGACTTTTGGGGGTTTGTGAAGGACATAGGGGCAAATGCTCTTGTATGGCCTTGATATTTGGTGGAGAGGTGGTTAATGAATATTTAACCCTCTGGTTATAATCTTAGAGAATTTTAAGGTAGCTAGGTACCTCAAATCCTAAACCCTAGTTTTAGGGTAGAAGGGCCTTTAGGGTCAAAACAGTAATTTAACTCATCTAAAAGCCATGAAACTTGGGTAGTGTACTTCTTGGGTTTAGGGAAGTCTTTGGGAAGTAATATTGAGAGCCTTGGGATTCAATACATAATAGTTCCTTCATATCTCACAAAAATAGGCTTTTGGGTGTGTTAATTAATTTGATTTCTATGGTTGATTAATGGATATGAAATTTTGGCAGAGAGCTTTTTAGGTTCTTATACATATGCTTGAATTTTTCTGGAATTATTAACTGATTATTTTAAGTACTTCATTCACAAGCCATTGATTTTCTAAAGATAGTCAAATAATTATTATGGGTTGTTCCCTCACTGAAATCTGGTGTAACTTAGGCAAATGAGTTTTTATGACCTCTTACATCTCTGGTAATTATTGTAGAATTTATGGATCTATAATCATAGGGGTTGATTCACAAGGCTTGCAATTTGTAGAATTTATAAATGATTTTTAAATAATATTTTTAGGCCTTGTAAAATTATAATTTTTGGTCAGTGAACATTTATGGACATTGTAGAGCCCTGGTAATTTTCTTATAATTTTATGATGAATGAACGTAGTACCTCATGCTCAAAATCACTCATGGCTTTAATTTCTGGATAATTAAATAAATATTAAATTATTTAGGAAAAATATGGAAGTGCTGGATTTAAGTTATAAAAGTCATGATAGGCCCTTAGTAATTATCTTAGGGTGCTTGGATGAGAAATTGATGCACTTCCTATCATACATGTTGTTAGCTCAAGTTGGTCTGCATATAGTGGAATCATAGAAATTGTAATACCATGGTCGTAGGGCAACAAATCATGTGTAGATGCCGTGGCAAGATGATTCGGAGGTTATCAATGAAATTGGGTATGGGATAGTGGTTAGGTTAACTAAGGATGGGTGGAGCGCGGGATCGACGGAACATCGTCTTTCCTGGGAGCGGGTGAAGGAGTTAAAACACATTAGGGTTAGAACCAGAGTAACATTAAGAGTTTGGGAACGGGGTATTAACCAACCAAAAATAAGTGCCTTGCGAAAGGGAACTTCGGGCCGTAATGCACCGTCTTGGTTCCTAGTGCCCCTTGAGAGCCCTTCACGGGGTATGCCGGGGGCAGTCCTGGGCTAACGTAAACTGTAATAACAAACCGACAAGAGTAACTTAGTAACTAGGGCTGCACTCTTCACAACACTGTTGGCACCGGAAGGTTGATGAGAGCCTCGACTCGGTTGATTTTGGAAACGGACAGGACGGTCCGGGGAGCTTCGGCTCGGTTGGTATGGAGACGGACGTTTTGGTCCGGGGAGCTTCGGCTCGGTTGATATGGAGACGGACGTTTTGGTCCGGGGAGCTTCGGCTCGGTTTTGAGTGCTTACGGTTTAACTTGCATGTGCATAAAATAGGAAAAGTTAAGGTGGTGGGTCTTTCGATATCGGGGAGTTCGATTGCACCGACACCGATATCGTTGACTCGGCGGGGTGATTAGCACTCCGCCAACAGAAGTCCGGTGCGCCAGCCGGCAAGAGTACGCAGGCGTCCGCTTTGTGCACCAAGCGTTGAGGCGTACGATAGGTCAGACCAGTGTGCTTTACTGGTTTTGGAGGTGGGCGAGGCCCAACCCACCGCTTCCGTTTGCCACTACGGAGGTATCCTGGGAGGTAACGGCTCCGAAAGGGGGAACTAAAGGTCTGTGTGCACAGAGTCGGGTGTGTGAGTTGCACTGCATGACATAACATACCCACCATATAGTTGCATATCATAATCATTCATAACAACCTTGACACCTAAAGTATAAGTGGAATGGGACGCTTATACATTAGGACTTGCAAAACGACCCCTTGGTCTATAAGCTTGTGTGGGCAAGTTTATAAATCAAAGGTTAATTTCAATATATATATATATGCTGCTGTTTGATAACCGACACCCCAACGTATAAGTGGTATGGGACACTTTATACGATGGGAGCCTTGCAAAAGATCCCTTGGCTTATGTGTACTCACATAAGTGAAGGTTTAAATTACCTTACTTATTTTCCTTCTTGTTATACCTATTACAACACTTATATTGCTCCCCTGTTATAACTTGCTAGTTAGGTCCACCGTCATCTGCTTTTGACTACTCTCCACCTTCATGTCCTTCCCTTTCTTCCTCTCCGCTCGGTGCCTTAGGGCATGGGGGAAGGGGTGGGGGATGATTGGGACTTAGTCTTTTAGACTAACGGTTTTCGAACCATATCATTTTAGGTGTACCATATGGAAGGGTCGCAGGTTTTGCAGTTTCTGACGGAGTTGACCCCGCTACCGTGTTACCATTGTCACCAGCCAGGACATACACGGGTCAAGTGCCCCTTGATGGGTGGGATTCCACCAGCTCAGCAGGCAGGAGGCCGTAGACGCAGACGCAGACGCAGACGGGGATTGCGAGGAGGCGACAGCATACCGAAAAGGGAGGAACACCTAGAGATACGGCACCAGCAGAGCACGGTGTCGGTGGAGATGGACCAGTTTAGTTTGGGTGCCCTCGGTTCGGTGGCAGTTACGGTGACACTTAGTTTTTAGTTTTGCTTCCGCGAGTGACCTGTAGTGAGGACTCTGATGTACATGGCTTATGCCCTTATTTCTAAGTTTTACATTATGCTGCACTCTGATGTTTCGGTGGACACTCCCTTCGTGGAGTTATATATATATGTGATTTTTATTATTGTGGACTGCATGGCTTTTACTTCAATAATAGTGCTACTTCTGTGATCGAATTTGGCCGGCAGAATCGGCGTCTTGTGGTGATGACCCTTCGGGACGTGAAGGAGTCACCGCAAAGCGGCGGTTCTGGGCCTAAGACCCCGGTGGTTGAAAAAGAAAAAAAAAATGGGGTCTTACAAGTGGTATCAGAGCAAACCTCGATCGGAAAAGTAGCAGTCCACTAACCCTGGGTCACCCCCGCTCGAGTTTAGTTTGGGGACAAACTAAGCAGCGGAAGCAGTGGTGTGCCCATATGGGGAATCACATGTAAATTGTCCACTTTCCATCCATTCCATTTGTACATTAGCTAACAATTGGAATTCTTCTTTGTAGCCTGCGGCAAACCCTGTCCCCAGCAGGGAGCACCTCCGGTTGCAAAGACCTCTTCTTGTAATTCTCTAGTCATAGGTTAGACTCAACCGCTAGGATACGTGACTAACCCGACAACTTATACTGTGCCCTAGTCCGAAACAGACCTTAAGTATGAACTTGGTTAGGTAAGGAAATACCTAAAGAGATTGAAGGAGGAGTTTAATAGGTGAATGGATACCTAAGACATAAACTCTGGTGTCCCTATGGTCCCTAACAAGGATTACTCAATCTATTGGGACTGACTTAAGGGAGTTGAGACCAATAATCCATTATCAGAATGGTAGAAGACACGTAGTATTAACCCCCGTACCAGTAACAAGATTACTCAGGGACAACTACAAGATAAACACTGAAGGTCGAGTAGGAATTCAAGTTCGAAAGAGACCCAATTGGGAGTGGGAACAACCCTGATAAGCGTGTCGTAAATTTGACTCGGAGGGTTTAAAGTATTGGAGTATATCTACAAGTGTCAGTTTGGAACCCCAAGTCATAGATTGATGCCATAGGGATTGTACACTCAGCTAGGACGGATATAACATGGTAAGATAAAAGAAAATTAGCCCAAGGAAGATATGGGCTTATCGTTTGTTTATTGGGGGCTTATCTTTTGTTTATTGGGCAAGTGAGTTAATGGCTTAGGTCTCTTAGACCTAATTTAGAAAGTGTGTTGCCCCAAACACAGTAATGTTGAGGTTGGTCTTATTCGACGCCACTCGAATGATGTCATGGTAATAATGAGGAGTAACTACGAGACATAACTACTAAAAGATACCATGTGAATTTGATGACAGGTAGTAAGACTAAGTAGATTTGGGAAGATAAGACTGAGACACTATGATCTAACATCATGAGTATGATAACACTAAGAGTTTGAAAGAAATTAGCAGACGATATATCGAAAACATATATCTTAGGTATGACCTTGTAGACTCGATTCAGATAGCATCAAGACAAGATTAGATACATTTGATGACACAAACATGGTTAGCAAGGGTCGTGGCTATGATAAATAAATGTTTAGAAAATCAAGTGTAACTACGACAGAATGGCACAACAAATTAAAAAGTATAAATGACAACCTCCAAAAATGCACGAGTACACCCCCTTAAATCTTGCGGACGACGGGTCGTTTGACGAAGTAATCTTTCCCGTTAACGACCAGAGTTGGATAAATCATAGGGTCAAATTGATTGATTACTCGGGCGTATATGAAGGAATAGGAACATGATCGCGTGGAGGAGGTTTATAGAGTCGTTGTCTACCATTACAAACAAAAACTCAATTTACTAGAAGAAGATTGTGTGTATTAGAACTTGTCTTTCCCCAGAATGAGAAAGACGTCATGGATTTGGCTACGCACGGTGAGGTTTGCCGAATAGTATATGCAAGTATAAGGGTTTTGAAAAACTATTATAGTCACTTCCAGAGTTAGAGTGGAAGTTCGAGGATAGATTGAGCGAGATAGTTGGGGAAACCCTGATTTAGTAGTGCAGTTTTGTGGTGCGAGAAGATCCCGCTAGTCAAGGTCCTGTGGAGAAAGCATGGATAGGAGGAACATACCTGGGATCCTCAGGACCTGATGCAGGAAAGATACCCGGAGCTTTTCAGTCAGGTAACCCTCCCAACTCCTCAAGTAATTTAAAGTTTTCCTTCCTATTTACAATTATTCGTAGAATAATTTAAGAAGGTATAGGCTAAACTTTTTGTTTATTGGGGACTAGCCCGTAAATGTTGATATCGTAGGCACTGCAAACCATATGGGATGTTACAAGCTTAACTTATGCCGGTAGTGATCCCCCGTAGACTTAACCTTAATTTCGGGGACGAAATTTTTGTTTTGTTTATTGGGATTTGTAACATCCCATTTCCAATTAGGCCCCCCCCTAAGAATAACTTTGGGCTTGCCTGGGCCATGGCAAGACCATAGGGAACCAAATAGACCAAATGGGCTTAGGAGTCTAGTAGAGACTCATTTTGGGCTGCAAATAGCAAGTTTCCAAAACACTGAGTTTGGGTGACCTAGTGAGTTCAAACTGACTCTAGGGCATTTCTAGACCCAATGTGGGGCCAATGAGTCACCATAGACTCAATGGGGTCAATACTAGTGGCCAAATTAACCCAAGCCAACCCTAACCCTAAAATGGTCAAAGTGCCCTTCCTAAGGGCCATGTGACCTCCAGGGGGCCAACTCAACTCCAACTAACCCTACCTAGGCCTTAGGGGAGTCCAATGGGTCACTAAAGACCCATTGATGTGGACCCAAAGAGTCAAAATGACCAAGTCAACATTTAACCCAAGTCAAGTCAACTTAGCCCATTTGGGTTAACCCAAGTTCAAGCCCCCCCCCTCTTAGGCTAAGCCTAATGACATTATTAATGTAAGGTATTAGGGCTGCCAATAACCTAGTTCCTTGACCAGTCAACTAGGTGACTAGGAGAGAGAAAGAGAAGCCTAAATTTGAGAAATAATAGAGGAGAGAGAAAGAGTAAAGGATCATTCATGGTGGGCCCCTCTCTTATATTTCATTTGAAGTATCATAATTTGTAGTGGGCTGCCAATAGAATAAAAAGGAAGACATTACATGGGGGCTTCATTTGGAGGAAGAGAGAGAGAAAGAGAGAGAGAAGAAAAATAGGAGAGAGAAAATAATAGGTTCATGGAGAAGATGAGCCTCCCTCACTCTTGTGAGTTCATGTAAAAAAAAAATTAAATGGCCTTAGTGGGCTGCCATTAGAGGGGTGAGATGAGGAGTTTTCAGTTTGGGGGTGACAAGGAGAGAGAGAGGAAGAGAGAGAAAGGAAATAATGGTGGGAGGAGAGAGAAATATTGAAAGAGAAGTTGAAGGGGGTGGGGCTCGGCCAAGAGAGGCTGAAAGCATGCCTTTATGGCTGCATTCAACTCCTCTAGAGAAGAGGAGTAGATGCAGCCGTTTCCCAGCCTTCAAGAGGGCTGTTTCACCCCCCCCTCCACCATGGCCGAACCCCCCATTTATGGCCATTAATGGCTTTCTTCATAACAGCCATGACCCTCCCCCTCCCCTCTCTACCTTTTTAAACCCCCATCAGTGAGCCAAGGAGAGGCTTTCGAATCCCTAACAGAAGAGCAAGTGGTGACCGGAGCTTGAGAAGAAGGAAAACGCCGCCGCCGCCGTCGCCATGGCCCCTCGTCGATCTACACGTTGCATGGCCGCCGGGAAGGTCCTCCCTCACTCCTTTTTCCATGCTTAGATCCTAGGGATGTTTAGAAGGGGCTTTCATGATCAAACTATTCGGATCCAAGTTTTAAATTTAGAAAAATCTGCCATTGTTTTTGGGCTTTTGGAGCTCTCGGGTAGGGCGGCGCCGCCACCTCCGGCCGCCCTAGCTCCGGCCAAGGGGAGCCCCCACCACCGGGAACACATAGGAGGTGTTTCCCGGCGGTGGCGCCGCCTCTGGCCGCCGGGTTGTGGCCCGTGAAACACCTCCTCCACGGCCTAAAATTAGGTTAATTCGGGGAAGATGAGCAGCAGGCGTCGGATACGCTTTAAGATCCGTGCAGATCAATCAAACATTATATTTCTATTTTTCTGATTTCTGTATTCTGTTTTAAAACAGTTTTACTGTAGTTGGATTTTAGGCCCCTTAAGGGCACCTTATGGAAAAACATGTAACATGAAAATTGTAGGTATTTAAAATACCTACAATTTGATATGTGTTATGAAAAATTTGGAGGAAAACTGAGCCCTGTAGGGCCATTTGAATAAGGGTGTGTCCTAATCATTAGGGCAGATCTTTGTAAAATTTTTTTAGGCCCTTTAGAGGCATGATCAACAAATATGACCAACATGAAAGTTGTAGGTATTTTCAATACCTACAGTTTGATAGGTTATAGGAAAAATTTGGATGAGTAGGCTGACCTGTAGAGTCTTTTTAGTGAAGCCTATACCCTACAAGTTAGGGCAGATCACTGTAGGAGAAATTTAGGGCACCCCTAGGGATTTTCAGGGGGTGTGACCTTCAGAGAAGTTGTAGGTATTTTGAATACCTACAGTTTGATATGTGATGGGTAAAATGTGGATGAGTGGTCTGCCCTGTAGAGTCATTTTAGTGAGGGCTATACCCTACAAGTTAGGGCAGATCACTGTAGGAGAATTTTAGGGCACCCCTAGGGATTTTCAGGGGATGTAACCAGCAGATAAGTTGTAGGTATTTCAAATACCTACAGTTTGGTATGTAATGGAAAAATATAGGACAAGCCTACAGACCTGTAGGGCCATTTTCCTAGGGTAGGTCCTATATGTAGGGCAGATTTTAGGATGGATCCCCACACTTAACCCTTGGTCCAAATCCTCTGAATTTTGGACAGGGGCTTAACCTAACATAAACCTAGCTCCTGTAAATATTGGAGGCAATTTGGGATAAGGTAGCTTAGGGTTTTGCCCTAAACCTAGAAAAGTTAGGGTTAGAACATTGAAGGGTCAAATGACCTCCATACCCTTCCAATTTTTGGTGAGGTGTCCCTGGTATATATATCTAGGCCTGGTTCAAATTTCAACTCATTTGGTTGAGTTTTGAATAGGAAACCACCAAGCCCTAGTTTGGTCCTAGGGAAGGGTAATATGGGAAAAAGGGGACTTGTGGCAATTTGGTGGTCAACTCACCTCAACAGAGGTTGAAGTTGTGACCAATGGGTTAGGATGATCCTAAGAACCCTTGGGGAGCAAAGGAGATGTGTTAGGGTGGATTTACCCTAGGGCCCAGGTACAAACCCAAAGTGAGGACTTTTGGGGGTTTGTGAAGGACATAGGGGCAAATGCTCTTGTATGGCCTTGATATTTGGTGGAGAGGTGGTTAATGAATATTTAACCCTCTGGTTATAATCTTAGAGAATTTTAAGGTAGCTAGGTACCTCAAATCCTAAACCCTAGTTTTAGGGTAGAAGGGCCTTTAGGGTCAAAACAGTAATTTAACTCATCTAAAAGCCATGAAACTTGGGTAGTGTACTTCTTGGGTTTAGGGAAGT
This sequence comes from Platanthera zijinensis, assembly GCA_039513925.1. Lineage (NCBI taxonomy): Eukaryota > Viridiplantae > Streptophyta > Magnoliopsida > Asparagales > Orchidaceae > Platanthera > Platanthera zijinensis. The sequence continues at coordinate 135,769,558 of CM077080.1, read as the reverse complement.
CTTTGGGAAGTAATATTGAGAGCCTTGGGATTCAATACATAATAGTTCCTTCATATCTCACAAAAATAGGCTTTTGGGTGTGTTAATTAATTTGATTTCTATGGTTGATTAATGGATATGAAATTTTGGCAGAGAGCTTTTTAGGTTCTTATACATATGCTTGAATTTTTCTGGAATTATTAACTGATTATTTTAAGTACTTCATTCACAAGCCATTGATTTTCTAAAGATAGTCAAATAATTATTATGGGTTGTTCCCTCACTGAAATCTGGTGTAACTTAGGCAAATGAGTTTTTATGACCTCTTACATCTCTGGTAATTATTGTAGAATTTATGGATCTATAATCATAGGGGTTGATTCACAAGGCTTGCAATTTGTAGAATTTATAAATGATTTTTAAATAATATTTTTAGGCCTTGTAAAATTATAATTTTTGGTCAGTGAACATTTATGGACATTGTAGAGCCCTGGTAATTTTCTTATAATTTTATGATGAATGAACGTAGTACCTCATGCTCAAAATCACTCATGGCTTTAATTTCTGGATAATTAAATAAATATTAAATTATTTAGGAAAAATATGGAAGTGCTGGATTTAAGTTATAAAAGTCATGATAGGCCCTTAGTAATTATCTTAGGGTGCTTGGATGAGAAATTGATGCACTTCCTATCATACATGTTGTTAGCTCAAGTTGGTCTGCATATAGTGGAATCATAGAAATTGTAATACCATGGTCGTAGGGCAACAAATCATGTGTAGATGCCGTGGCAAGATGATTCGGAGGTTATCAATGAAATTGGGTATGGGATAGTGGTTAGGTTAACTAAGGATGGGTGGAGCGCGGGATCGACGGAACATCGTCTTTCCTGGGAGCGGGTGAAGGAGTTAAAACACATTAGGGTTAGAACCAGAGTAACATTAAGAGTTTGGGAACGGGGTATTAACCAACCAAAAATAAGTGCCTTGCGAAAGGGAACTTCGGGCCATAATGCACCGTCTTGGTTCCTAGTGCCCCTTGAGAGCCCTTCACGGGGTATGCCGGGGGCAGTCCTGGGCTAACGTAAACTGTAATAACAAACCGACAAGAGTAACTTAGTAACTAGGGCTGCACTCTTCACAACACTGTTGGCACCGGAAGGTTGATGAGAGCCTCGACTCGGTTGATTTTGGAAACGGACAGGACGGTCCGGGGAGCTTCGGCTCGGTTGGTATGGAGACGGACGTTTTGGTCCGGGGAGCTTCGGCTCGGTTGATATGGAGACGGACGTTTTGGTCCGGGGAGCTTCGGCTCGGTTTTGAGTGCTTACGGTTTAACTTGCATGTGCATAAAATAGGAAAAGTTAAGGTGGTGGGTCTTTCGATATCGGGGAGTTCGATTGCACCGACACCGATATCGTTGACTCGGCGGGGTGATTAGCACTCCGCCAACAGAAGTCCGGTGCGCCAGCCGGCAAGAGTACGCAGGCGTCCGCTTTGTGCACCAAGCGTTGAGGCGTACGATAGGTCAGACCAGTGTGCTTTACTGGTTTTGGAGGTGGGCGAGGCCCAACCCACCGCTTCCGTTTGCCACTACGGAGGTATCCTGGGAGGTAACGGCTCCGAAAGGGGGAACTAAAGGTCTGTGTGCACAGAGTCGGGTGTGTGAGTTGCACTGCATGACATAACATACCCACCATATAGTTGCATATCATAATCATTCATAACAACCTTGACACCTAAAGTATAAGTGGAATGGGACGCTTATACATTAGGACTTGCAAAACGACCCCTTGGTCTATAAGCTTGTGTGGGCAAGTTTATAAATCAAAGGTTAATTTCAATATATATATATATGCTGCTGTTTGATAACCGACACCCCAACGTATAAGTGGTATGGGACACTTTATACGATGGGAGCCTTGCAAAAGATCCCTTGGCTTATGTGTACTCACATAAGTGAAGGTTTAAATTACCTTACTTATTTTCCTTCTTGTTATACCTATTACAACACTTATATTGCTCCCCTGTTATAACTTGCTAGTTAGGTCCACCGTCATCTGCTTTTGACTACTCTCCACCTTCATGTCCTTCCCTTTCTTCCTCTCCGCTCGGTGCCTTAGGGCATGGGGGAAGGGGTGGGGGATGATTGGGACTTAGTCTTTTAGACTAACGGTTTTCGAACCATATCATTTTAGGTGTACCATATGGAAGGGTCGCAGGTTTTGCAGTTTCTGACGGAGTTGACCCCGCTACCGTGTTACCATTGTCACCAGCCAGGACATACACGGGTCAAGTGCCCCTTGATGGGTGGGATTCCACCAGCTCAGCAGGCAGGAGGCCGTAGACGCAGACGCAGACGCAGACGGGGATTGCGAGGAGGCGACAGCATACCGAAAAGGGAGGAACACCTAGAGATACGGCACCAGCAGAGCACGGTGTCGGTGGAGATGGACCAGTTTAGTTTGGGTGCCCTCGGTTCGGTGGCAGTTACGGTGACACTTAGTTTTTAGTTTTGCTTCCGCGAGTGACCTGTAGTGAGGACTCTGATGTACATGGCTTATGCCCTTATTTCTAAGTTTTACATTATGCTGCACTCTGATGTTTCGGTGGACACTCCCTTCGTGGAGTTATATATATATGTGATTTTTATTATTGTGGACTGCATGGCTTTTACTTCAATAATAGTGCTACTTCTGTGATCGAATTTGGCCGGCAGAATCGGCGCCTTGTGGTGATGACCCTTCGGGACGTGAAGGAGTCACCGCAAAGCGGCGGTTCTGGGCCTAAGACCCCGGTGGTTGAAAAAGAAAAAAAAAATGGGGTCTTACAGAGTCGGCGCAGCGGGTCTACCTGGGGCCGAGCTAGGCTCAGGGTAGTGCAAAAGTTTCCAAGCTGAAGTATCTCTATGAACATTTCCAAGACCAAGTCCTTTCCCCCTAGGTGTGCCTACTGTCCTGCCCAGCTAATGAGAGCCTGAGCAACGAGTCTACCCGGGGCCGAGCAGCACTCGGGGTATCCCTTATGCCCACAGGTGAGCCTTCGGACCTGCCAGCTAGTGAGAGCCTGCGCAGCGGGTCAACCTTGGGCCGAGCCAGGCTCAGGGTAGTGCAATCACCTCCTTTCCATCAAAATTTCACAATAGGTAAAATAAAAACAGGTTAGTGAATGTAATATAATAAACTTGACTTTGAATATACAATTTCACCTTCCCCCCCCCCTCATAGGTAGAAGCGTTTTAAGTCATCACCGTTCCATGTGTGGCTCATGGACCTCCACTCCACGTCCTGGAGGTGGTAACCTCCTGTTCTCAGGACCCTTTCAACAATATAAGGCCCTTCTGAGTTTGAGTTGAGCTTGCCCACGGAGGCTGATCTCCCCACAACATCAACTTTCTTTAGCACCAGATCTCCTTCCGCGAACTGTTTGATTTTGATATGCTTGTCAAAGTATTTCTCCATCCACCATTTGATCTCCTCCTGCCCGATAGCTGCGACATCGCGCAGCACATTCACCATATCCAACGAGAGGCACAACTCCCCTTCATTCTCCAACCTCCAAACCTCATCTCCTTCACCTGCGGCCGCAACCCGTAGGGGCTGAACCTCAAACTCCACGGGCAGGACCACCTCACACCCATGGGAAAAATTGAAGGGGGTCTCGCCGGTGGCTATGTTCGGGGTTGTCTGCCAGGCCCACAATACTGAGGGAAGATTTTCCACCCAACGCCCCCTCAAATTCTCCACCTTCTTCTTGAGCAAGCTTACAATTATTTTGTTCACCGCCTCCACCTAGCTGTTGCTCCTGGGGTGGTGGACGGAGGCAAACCTAAGGTCTACCCCCAGTTGGGTGTAGAAGTTGATGAACTCCTCACTAGCGATATGGGGGCCATTGTCTTTCACTATCGCCTAGGACAACCCGTGTCTGCATATGATCTCCCCCCAAACAAAATTCCTGTTGACTTAGGATGTGACCTTGGCCAGCGCCTTGACCTACAACCACTTTGAAAAGTAGTAGATCATGACTAGAAGAAACCTTCTCTAACCACTAGCCTGAGGGAAAGGCCCAACTAGATCCATCCCCCAGATGGCGAAAGGCCAGGGCGCCATGATGCTTTGGAGCCTTTGAGCGGGCAAGAGCTGGAGGGGCGTACAGTCGACACTTTAGACACCTCCTTGAAAACTCGGTCGAATCCTTCCTCAGGGTCTGCCAGAAACTCTTACTTGACCACCCTTGCTTCCAACGTCCTACCCCCCGAATGACTACCGTATTCGCCGGAGTGTACTTCTTTTAGGATCCTTGGGATCTCTTCCTCTATCACGCACCTTGCCAGGAGCCCTAACAACATCTTCTGATGCAACCCCCCTTCAAGCATTAGGTAATGAGCTACTTTGTGCCTGAAGCTCTTCGCATCCTTGGTCCCCTCCGGAAGCTCGCCAGTGGTCAGAAAGGTCAGGAATGGATCCACCCACAAGGGTCGTCGATCCACTTCCATCAACTATCCTTCCTTGATTGCCAGTCGAAATAGCTCAGTCAGGGTTCCTCCTCCCCGAGGTCCAAACTTAGCATACCGATCGGCTGCTACACTCTCCTCCTTTGGAACATGTTGGATCGAGAACGTCCGGAACCCTTCGGTGATCACCCTTACCTTGGATAAGTATTTCACAAGGGTGGGCTCCCGGGCTTCAAACTCTCCTCGGATCTGTGATGCCACCACAAACGAGTCTGTGAAAACCTCCACATCATGGATCTCAAGCTCCTTTGCCAAACGAAGGTCGGCTATAACGGCCTCGTACTCCGCTTGGTTATTAGTGGCCGGGAAGTGCAAGATCACAACTTGTTCTATAGTGACCCCCTGAGGGCTTATCAACACTACTCCTCCCCCAAGGAAATGTTTCCCCGAAGCCCTGTCAACCATCATCTTCCATACCCCCTTTGGTCGTGGCTCCTCGGCCCCGATGTCAACAACGTAGTCAGCTAAGAAGTCAGCCACTACTTGTGCCTTAATGGAGAGCCTTGGCATAAACGAGATGTCAAACTCACTGAATTCAACAGACCACTTGGCCAACCGTCCCGAGTGTTCCACTCCTTCAAAAATCTTGCGAAGGGGATGGTCTGTCACCACCCTGATCGAATGGGCTTGGAAGTACGGCCGAAGCTTCCTGGCCGAAATGATTAAAGCATACACAAACCTTTCCAAGATGGGGTAGCGGAGCTCCGCCTACTTCACGATCCTACTAACATAGTTGATAGGAAATTATTCTTCCCCTCTTCCCTGACCAAGACGGAGCATACGGCCTCTGCTCCTACCCCAAGATACAACGCTAGATCCTCCCCCTCCTTTTGTCTTTGAAGTAGCGGTGCCTTGGAGAGTTGGCTCTTCAGCATTTGGAAAGCCCCTTCACACTCGGCGGTCCATTCAACTTTTTGATTACCCCGCAGCACCTTGAAGAACGATGGGCATTTCTCTCCCGACTTGGAGAGGAACCTGCTTATCCCGGCCAATTTGACTGTCAAGCACTGGACCTCCTTAGCGTTGCCAACTTCCCCCGACTTGCCCCAAAGACACACTTCAGGGGGTTCAGCCTCATCTTGAACTTCCGTCGGGTAGCGAATGTCTCCTCCAAGTCACGTAGGTGCGAGTCCACACCCTTTCTTTTGACCATGAGATCTTCAACATAAACCTCCAGGTTCCACCCACTTTGGCCCTGGAAGACTCGATCCATCATACTCTAGTAGGTAGCTCTCGCGTTCTTCAGCCAAAAGGGCAATATTTTATAACTGAAGCATCCCTCCCTCGTGATGAAGGAGGCATCCTTGACATCAGGAGGATGCATTCGGATCTGGTGGTAACCTGAAAAAGCATCTAAAAAACTCATAATAGAAAAACAAACGGCTGAATCAACCTGCGCGTCGATCCGAGGCAGGGGGTAGCAATCCTTTGTGCATGATTTATTTAATAAAGAAAAGTCTATACACATGCATCTTTTTCAACCCCCTTTCTTTACCATTACCACGTTGGAGATCCAGCCTGGATACTGGATCTCTGAGATGAAGCCGGCCTCCAAGAGCTTCTTGACCTCCTCACGGATGGGATCCTCCAGCTTGGTAGCGATGGTCCTCATCTTCTAGCGAATGGGGCGCGTTCGGGGGTCCAGGTTCAAGCGGTGGCAAGCTACATCTACATCGATGCCCGATATGTCAGCCGCGCTCCAAGCAAAGATGTCGATGTTGCCCTGGATGCAAGCCCGTATCTACTCCTGGTCCTCGGGACCTAGGCCCCCGCTGATTCGCACCCTTTGCACCTGGCCGACGCTCTTGAAGAATTCCATCTCCACCACTTCCTCTACCGGCTACAGCCGCGACTGCTCCCAACCAGCCCTTGCCTCCTCTTCCTGCCCAAGCTCTTACTCCCCTCCTGGTTCTTCAACTTCAATTGCCTCCCCCAGGCTCTCTTGTTGTTCAACCTCCCCTCCCCTTGGGGCCTCCATATCAACTCCTCCTCCTTGCTCTTCCTCTACTCCCTCCTCATGCCAACCCTCTTGTGGCTCTGACCCTTCGTCCCCCTGTACCTCATGCACAACTCCTCCTCCCTGCTCCTCGGCAATCTCCTCGCTCTCCTCCTCCAGGCTCACCTCCTCCCCTTTGACAACCTCTTCCTATACCGCCATTGTTGGGTATTGCATGCACAATTACCCGGATTTTTAGAATACTCCAGTCAAGCTAAGATGGATTCACAAGGTATTTGACGTTCTTATGTCAAGTTGTGCTTGCAGCTATTCCATGCAAAGTACACACCAATGTCAGAGTGCAGTGGGTCAATATACACGGGTCTGTGCAACGTAATCCCTCGCTGTGTAGATCAGTGTGTTGATCCACGTGTGCTCTCTCTATTGGATTATACGTATTTTCAAGTACAGGGTCAAGGTAGATCAAGATCAGAAGGAGCAAGGATGAGTCAAAGACCAAGCTATCAAAAGAAGGAAGGAGGAAAATTCTTCCAAGTAAAAATCGACGGGAGTTGTTAGTGACTCCCGCTGACTTCGACGGGAATCACTAAGTGAATCCCGCCGACTACTTCTAGCCGGCAAAAGGTCATAAATTCTGCCAAGGCAGAATCGACGGGAGTCGGAAGTGATTCCCGCCGACATCGACGGGAATCACCAACAACTCCCGCCGATTTTGCCTTAGGCATATTTCGCCGCTCGTTGGACCGGTCCAGGACGTCGTGCGCTGTCTCGGCCGGGGTTAGGGCATCTCCTCGTGGGCCCCACAACGGCTCTTAGGGTTGGCTCCTGGTATAAATACATGGGTATTTTGAAACTCTAAAGTACAAGAACACCGGAATACAAAATCACGCCGCCGTTACCTAGCGCATCGCGAGCTCCGCCCGCACGCACGTCGCTGATCAGAAATTGTCGCCGCCGTTGATCTCAGCTTGTCTCTGATCGCTCGACAACAGTACCGAGGCAAGCAGTCGGTCTCACGTGTCTCTCTTGAGATCTCTTGTCTTCTGATTCGTTGAAGGAGACTCGTTCTCCCTTCCGAATCGGTTGAGACGTTTGATCCGACTGAGATCGTTCGAAGACCTAGCTTGCTTCGTGAAGAAGTCTGGATTTACAAAGCATCGCCGCCGCACTTGCTTGCCGACGCCGATCTTGACAAGATCCATTCCAAGTGAGAAATCCAGTTGTGGACTCTTCGTACTTTTCGTGCAAGCTTCAACGAACGAAGAAGGACATCGGAATCTCCATAAAGCATTATTTTTATTTTTATTTACATTCAATTTTGGTGTAAAGGAATTTTCATTCCTATTTGTAAGGGTTGGGTGCAACCCGTTGTGGTGGAGTTGTGACTCCATTGTTGGAAGGGTTCCTTCCGTGGTTAGGGGAGCGTTGCTCCTAGTGTGAGGATTGGATTTCAATCCGTTTGGAGATGTGACCGAGTCGTCCCTTGGTTGGAGATAGGTCGAAGGGGGAAAGTGGGCGTACCCAAATCGGGGAACCATTATAATTCTTTGTGTGTTTTCTGTATTTTATTTGCTTACTTGTGCAGGTTAGTTTAATTCCGCAAAAGACTGCACGGCACCTATTCCCCCCCCCCCTATAGGTGGATTAGGTTGACACTAGATACTTTCAAGTGGTATCAAAGGGAGGTTCCTCATCAATAAGGTTAACACCTTGAGTAAGATCCTATGTCTAGTGTCAAGAAGAAAACAAGATTTAAGCATGGAGCTATACACAGATGTCTCTCCCCTGAGACTGCCTGCATGCACAAAAGAATATTTTCCCATCTGGAAAATGAGAGTTTAGTTTCATGTGGAAGCCATTGACCCTCATGCTTTATACATTATGTAAGAGGGTCCCTTCATTCCCATGAAGGCTTCTGACCCTGGAGAAGATCTCCAAATCCCAAAGTGTCCCGCAGAGATGTCTGAAACCGAGTTCTCACTATTCAACTTGGACAAGCTTGTTCGACAGATCATTTCTGATATTTGGTCAGGATCATCTATTACAAGGTTGGATAAGTGTAAGACTGCAAAGTCCATGTGGGAAACAATCTCTGACCTCATGGAGGGAAAGAAGACTGCCTGGACTGAATGGCATCAAAAAGATGAAGCATACGTGGGGGTCCTCATCTCTGAAGATGAAATTCAAGAACAACCTTTCAAAATCAGGGCTCCCGTTTTTCTATCAGAGACTGAAGAAGAGATTGAGGAATGCAGTTGTGATGAAGCGGAAACATCAGCTTTTGAAGACCATAACTCTAACCCTGATCAGCCCAATCAGGACCAGGTATCTTCCTCCTCTTGCTCTTTCCCACATGAATCTCCTGAAGACAGGAGAAGTTCGGAGGATTGTCCATCAGTTGATGCCAGGGATATTGACTACTTCGATCAACAGATTGAAACTCTAGATTCCCTTCGAAGAGCCCTTCAGGAGAGCAACTTGCTTGTTGAGAAACAAGCTAAGGAAATTGCTCAGTTGAGGACCATGATGGACCTCCAATTGGAATCCATCAAGGTGAAGGACTCAAATATCTCGGATCTAGAGTTTTATCTAGAGACCGAGAAGAGGATATTATCTAATTTTTCCAAGGTAGATGCTATTAAGAGAAAGGAAGAAAACGGGTGGATCTCGCGAATTAAAAATTCGTGGAGAAATGGGGAAAATGTTTACAGACCCCCCACACTGAGTAGAAAGGGCACACATCATTCCTTCAGGTATGACTATAAGAACAACTATGGTCACTGCAAGAATGGTCATCCCTCATGTGGAAACACCCATAGTGCAAGTGCTGTTATTGCTACCCGTGAGAAAATACACACGACTCATCATGAACCATTTGTATTTACGGCCTTAGCCCCCACACTTCATGATATTGTAGGAACCATCTCTCACAGGATATCTTCCCACCCTAGTACCAAGGTAAAGGGAGTTTGCAAACATGTAGCAAGCATCACAGGGGCCCACGGATGTATGCTGGCTGAAAAGAAAGCACCACCTCCCAGGCCTCATGATACTCACCACATGTTCACCATCAGACCCACCTCGAGTCTCGGTGGAAAGGGAAAATCTGAGAGCAGAACCAGCTCTGCCCCTTTCAGACCAAGGATCGTGACTAACTCCGTTAGTAGATCCAGTCAGAAAAGGAGGTACAATATCTATGAGTGTTGGTGCTGTGGCAGAGTGGGTCACTTTGCCATAGACTGTTGGCACAATCCTTCCGTACCAAGGGCAAGGGTATGCCCACATCCTCCGGCAAGAGACAGCCTTCCTGTCAGAGATCCTGTCGGAAGGCATGTTGTATGTTATACTGACAAGAACCTAGGACCCAATACCTATAGGGTTCCTAAGGTAAGGTAATTTTATTTTGCAGGATAGTCTAGGTACCCATGAACATGATGGGACTTGGACAAGAGATGTTACAAGCTTGTTCTGGAATAAGGAACATGGGAAAAGATATAATGCTAACTACAGTGTCCTTCATGTACATGACACTCTTCGTGCTCCAAAAAGTGGATCCGAATGATCATCCTGGTAATCCGAGGTACGCACATTCAAATTAGATAATTGAATCGCATTGCATAGATATATATACAGATATATATATAGACACTTTCAAGTGGTATACAGATATATATATAGATACACACCTTGAAAGGAAGGACACGCGAGCAAATAACCATATGATCCTCATCTTGGAAACTGAAAAACTTTCAAAACCTTGATAATCTGTGAAAGTGGGTGTCACATGGTCCGGCAAATCTTAAGGGACTTGTACCAGAAGTTGCAATTATAGTTATTACATTTTGAACTCTCTGAGAAAAAGTCAGTGGTTAATTCTAATGTTATACATCCATCTAACTCGACTTAGGTATTATAACATGAAAATTATAATGCATCATTTAGAAGAAAAAGGAAATCAACTTTACCCGTCGATGTTAAGTTTTCAAAAGTGCAAAAGCAGACCCTAGGTTTTAAATTCTGAAAATCGGCCCCGTCATTATAAATTGGCGGACTCATTCCCGTCGATTTCAGACTCTATATCCCGACCTTTCGGCTTCCCGGTGACTCCCTAACCCTTTTCCGAAGATCGTCGACTCTAGCCTCTCGCACCCATCGACTCTAGCCTCTCGCACCCATCGACTCTAGCCTCCTGCACTCATCGACTCTAGCCTCCCGCACCCGTCGACACAAGCAGATGGGTGCTCGCCAGCCCTTCAGCCCCGACGCAAGCCTCTCGTCGGCCTCTGTCGATGCCTACCCTAGGGCTACAACTACTCACCGCCTGCTACCCTTCTGTGTCCTTGCACCCTCCTGGAGAAAAAGGTAACCATCGAAGTTGATTCCTTGAAGTTTTCGAACTGTGACTTTTCTCATAAGCTCGGCCATTCATCAGTGAAGCTCTCAATCATCGCTCCCAACTAGGATTGAATCTCCATTCCCTCGACAGCTCTCTGGCAAGGTTGCTGTCGATTTGCTATCTCTCAAAGCCTCCTCACCTGTGCATCTGCAAGGGTGGCCTCCTCGTTGATCTCTAAGCTAAGAACTAAATTTGTAAGTTCTACTTTCACAGGGATCATCCCTCTAGCAAGTTTAATTCTTACTAATTCTGAATTTAGAAAGAGTTAACCCCTTGGGTTTAACTCGCTTAGGTTCAAAATGGCTCCTCGAACAACGATTGGGCTACTCACTGGAAGTGAATTAGTGAGGACAGGCTTTGCTCATGCCTCAGACGAGTTCAAAAATATCATTCTTATGCTGGAACAAGCCGGACTCTCTTTCATTCTCGAGCACCCGTGCAAGATCCTCGACAAGGAAGTACTAGAGTTTTTTGCCAACTCCAAGTTGCGTCACGAGGACATAATGATAAAGAGTAAGATAGCATGCCTCGGGATAAAGATGACGGCTGCAAGACTGTCCCATCATCTCCAGCTCTCCATCTCCGAGCAAGAGGACTATCAAGACGAAGATGATCGTACAAGGACCTTGCTATTCTGTAGATTGACTCGAGGGACTAGGGACATTAAATACAAGGATATGAATGACGAAGGAAAGCTTCTGTCAGATATCATAGGGAAAGTACTGATCTGCAAGCCAGGCTCCCATGATCACATCTCAGGTGACATGTTCAAGAGCCATATAGCCATTGTGTACAGAAAGAAGATGAACTGGGGGGCCATGCTGTTTGAAAAAATAAAATATACTCTACGCACCCCAAACTTCGGACGAATCATCAGTCTCTATCTAAACCAGATGGATGGAGATAAGTTTGATATGACTAGGGGAGTTCCCCTTCACTATCTGAAGAAGATGGACTCCAACATCTTCGACAGGTGGGAAAGAAGAATCCTTGTCCCAGGGGGAGCTCCCGTAACACGTGTTGATGAGGATGGCAGAGCTCCGGAGTTCACAAATCTTTCGGTTGAGCCCAATGAAGTTCCTGATCTGCTGAATGTAGGAACTGATGGGGAGTCACTACCCAATCCTTCTCCTGCCCTCATTACAGAAGCCTCAGTCCTAGAACAAGTAAATTCTATAACTGATATTTCCCTCATCGCTAAGGATGCGATGGAAACCCTTGCTACTGATGAGACTAGAGAGGAGGAAGAAGAGGATGATGTTGCAGATGTTGCTGATGGTGAAAATGATGTGAATTCCCCTGAAAAGCATGTTGCTGAGGTTCTTGAGGATGAGCAGGCTGATAAAGATGTGGTTGTGCTGGAGGTTGATTCTGAACTCCTTTCTTTGGAATAGATTCAGATGAAGGTTCCTGACATGACTGGTGCTACGGTTGAGGGGGAGACCTCAAGGACTCAGGTGATAATTGATACTCTGCTGGATGGGGAGATGAGAAAATATGACAACATGCTAAACTCCATGGAAGATGCAGCTTCAATCCCTCCAAAGGAGACTGTAAGTTTATTGAGCTCCACAGGTGAATCTGAAGAGGAAAGTCATGACTCTCAAGACCCTTTCACTCCAGGACATGACCAGGCTATACATCAAGAACATCAGTTAGAAACTAGCCTAGCCAATCACACTGTGAACGTCATTCAAGGTATCGTAGACGAGCTGAAGATATCTTTTGAACATTCTCACAACAAAGTACTCAAATGAATAAAGCAATAAGAAGATCTGATGCTAAAGAACATAGTGGAGATAAATCACAAGATGGATAAGATGGAAGAAAGATTTGAAGCCAAGTATACTGAGGCTGGCAATGCCGTCACTCTTCTAATGTAAGGGCTAAAGAAGACCACAGATGACCCGGCGGTGGTCAATCAAAATGCTCATATCGTGGCCAAAAACATCAAACTATTTGATGCCAACATGGTCGCTCTCAACACAAATCAACAAACCTTGTTGGACGATTTCGCTATGAATGTTAAGCATACAGATGAGTCACTACACTCTTATGCAAACTCAATTGCACTAGAAGCCAAAAAGGGGGAGAAGGAGTATGTAGCTAAGATGGCAGGGCTCGAGAAAATCATAGTCGACAACTTCCAACAATCAAACGAATATGTATTTAAAAGTTGTCATTGGCTCGTTCAACAAGCGTTAGGCATTCCTGTTCCTCAACCAGATACTGTGGCTGTTGATCCTGAGGTAACCACAGCCACTGATGATGTTAATGTTGATGCTCCTGATGTTGCTCCTACTGCTGTTGTTGCTATTGCTGAGGATGCTCCCTTAAGTGAAGCTGATGCAAAAAAAGGCTGCTAAAGCTACTGCCAAAGCTGCTAACATTGCATTCTTTGATCTAGACGCGATTGCGAAAGGGAAGAGAAAGCTTCAAGAAGGAACCTCTAAAGACAATCCAGCAGAGATGAAACTAAGAAGAAAGGAAAGCGAAGTCAAAAACGAACGATGGAGTCCCGTCTATAGGAGCATCATACTTGATACGTTCACACTACAAGATCGGGGAGAGCTTAACAGGAATGAAGTCTATAGTCAGTACGAATGGAAAATGCACAGAGAATTTGAGGCAAAAAGAAATGTATTCTTCAGGACAAATACAATTGAAAACAAAGCTCCTCCCCCCAGGTACTACCCAAAGCCAAAGGAATATTTTGAAAGGCAAAGAAAGAAGTTCCTGGCAAAACAGCAAAGAGAAGCTGAGGAAAAGGAGAGGAAAAACAAGGAACCCAAATGATTAATTTTCATTATGTGTGTACTTCTGTTCTTAATTTTGAAAAACACTTTGGATATATATATATGATTATATGCTGATTCAATTTCTGTTTTGAATGCGTGAAACTTTATTATTATGATTTCTTGTCTCGCATACACTTATATATATCTTTGTGTTTAGTGTAATTCATCTTAGCTAGTACGATTTTGGCTTCTTCAAATAGGAGAGATTGTTGGGTATTGCATCCACAATTACCCGGATTTGAAGAAGACTCCAGTCAAGCTAAGATGGATTCACAAGGTATTTGACGTTCTTATGTCAAGTTGTGCTTGTAGCTATTCCATGCTAAGTACACAGTAATGTCAGAGTATAGTGGGTCAATATACACGGGTCTGCGCAACGTAATCCCTCGCTGTGTAGATCAGTGTGTTGATCCACGTGTGCTCTCTCTATTGGAGTATACTTATTTTAAAGTACAGGGTCAAGGTAGATCAAGAGCAGAAGAAGGAGCAAGGATGGGTCAAAGACCAAGCTATCAAAAGAAGGAAGGAGGAAAATTCTTCCATGTAAAAATCGACGGGAGTCATTAGTGATTCCCACCGACTTCGACAGGACTCACTAAGTAACTCCTGCCGACTACTTCCGGCCGGCCAAAGGTCAAAAATTCTGCCAAGGCAGAATTGACGGGAGCCGGAAGTGATTCCCTCTGACATCGACGGAAATCACCAACGACTCCCGCCGATTTTTCCTTAGGCATATTTCGCCTCTCGCTGGACCGGTCCAGGACGCCGTGCGCTGTCTCGGCCGGGGCTAGGGCATCTCCTCGTGGGCCCCACAACGGCTCTTAGGGTTGGCTCCTGGTATAAATACATGGGTATTTTGAAACTTTAAAGTACCACAACACCGGAATACGAAATCACGCCGCCGTGACCTAGCGCATCGCGAGCTCTGCCCACACGCATGTCGTCGATCGGAAGTTTTCGCCACCGCTGATCTCAGCTTGTCTCTGATCGCTCGATGATAGTACCGAGGCAAGCAGCCAGTCTCATGTGTCTCTCTTGAGATCTCTTTTCTTCCGATTCGTTGAAGGAGACTTGTTCTCCCTTCCGAATCGGTTGAGACGTTTGATCCGACTGAGATCGTTCGAAGACCTAGCTTGCTTCTCCAAGAAGTTTGGATTTACAAAGCATCATCGCCGCACTTACTTGTCGACGCCGATCTTGACAAGATACATTCCAAGTGAGAAATCCGGTTGTTGACTCTTCGTACTTTTCATGCAAGCTTCAACGAACGAAGAAGGACATCGGAATCTCCATAAAGCATTTTTTGTATTTTTATTTACATTCAATTTTGTTGTAAAAGAATTTTCATTCCTATTTTTAAGGGTTGGGTGCAACCCGTTGTGGTGGAGTTGTGACTCTGTTGTTGGAAGGGTTCCTTCCGTGGTTAGGGGAGCGTTTCTCCTAGTGTGAGGATTGGATTTCAATCCGTTTGGAGAAGTGACCGAGTCGTCTCTTGGTGGGAGATAGGTCGAAGGGGGAAAGTGGACGTACCCAAATTAGGGAACCACTATAATTCTTTGTGTGTTTTCTGTGTTTTGTTTTCTTACTTGTGCATGTTAGTTTAATTCCGCAAAAGACTGCACGACACATATTTCCCCTCCCCCCTCCCCATATAGGTGGATTAGGTTGACACTAGATACTTTCAGCCATATCCCTCTCCAACTCCTCTGCCTCTGCCATCCAAGATATGGTGTTGACCGCTGTCACGTAACATTGCCTTGCCACCTTCGGGTCCCCCCTAATCCTATCATGCACCCCTTCCGTTGTTGAACTTGAGGCATTGGTGGAACAAGGAGGGGACGCAGCGAAAGGCGTAGATGAGGGGGCACTAGAAGATGGCGTTATAACTTCATGGGGCATCCACTATGACAAACCAATAGTTCTGTGACATGCCCCCAACTTCATATGTGATGCGTATAAATATTCTCACGTACTACAATCCGAATAGGCAAGTGTACCTATCGTTTTATAGTATAGTGATAAAAATATATCAGGTCATATAAAAACTCGGGGCAGGCAAGTACTATTACTCACAACGATTTTATTATCCTACCAAACGATTGATGGGTTTTAAAATTAAAATGAACTAAGCTTAATTAAAAGAGAAATAAAATATTGCGAAAGAGTGCTTGATCGATGATTCACTTTGAAATAAAATAACGAAATAAATTAGTTTAGCATTTGCAATAAACTTAAGACCGCGACGGATCCGATATTAGGAAGTAATCTCGCTAGAGCATTAAATCCCCTAACTTATAGACGTTTTGACCGAAATCTCTTTACAAGTCAAAATGGCCTAAAGTCGCATTACCGAAGTGACCCGCACTATTGGATTTGACTCCAATTGGGAGGATTTACGTCATCCTATCTCTAGGGTTGCGTTCAGCTCCTTCCTTCTTTCAGTGATCTTTCAAATCAATGAGTCTCTCGACTTCTATGAAATGAGATCAATTTCCTACTACTGAATACCGAAATACGGAGTCGACACGATAAAAATCAAAGAAGGATCAAAAATAGGAAAAATACAAATGCAAACTTAAAATTAAAGATGCGTTATTTTATCGCAAAGCTCATCGCGATCGGGCACAAAATATAATTAGGTAAGCATAATAGAGGAAGAAAACAAAATAGAAGAAAGAGAAATCATTTGCATTGCTTAAGAAAAGGAAAAATTAAAAAAGGACAATGCTATTCGACTACAAAAAGGAAATTACAATAATAAAAACTACAACAAGGAAAGAAACACTCTTGAACTAGAACTCTACTTTCTACCACAAAAACCTTTTCTTTTTAAAGCATGAGGCAAGGGATTCCTTTTATAGGAGAGGGAGAAGATTTTAGATGAAGATGGATATGAGGGGACAAGGGGGGTGGCCGACCATGCATGGTGAAGAGGGTGGATGCATTTCATTTAATGAGGGGAGAGAAAAGAGGAGGTTCAATGCCTGGTGTTTAAGGGAATGAAAATAAAAAATATAAAATAGAGAGGGGGAATGAATGAGGAATAAAGAGGGGAGAAAGAAATAAAAGAGGGGGAAAGAGAGTGGCCGGCCATGCATGAATGTGGAGGTGCATGCATGGAGAAATTAATGAGGAGGGGAGAGAGAGGGTCGGCTAAGCATGGGCTTGATGAAGTGGGTTGGCTATACTTGAAGAGGGCTCGGGTTTGGGCTTGGAGAGAAGCTCGGGCTGCACCAAGTGGGCTGCATGGGCTCGGGTAGGAGTCAAGGGAAGGGGCCAGGTTGCTCCAAACTTCAAGGGCTGCATGTGGGCTGCATCAAGTGGAGGCCTGGATTTGTCTTGAAGTGGGCTGCATTATGTAGCATGTACCTACAAGAAAATAAAACAAAATAACATTAGTTATATACAAAACATAACACAAATAAGTAACATAATATTAGTTATTAAAACTAAACTAAACATAATAAACAAAACATAACAAACAAAACATAACATAATAATAGTTATATTCATAACAAAACACAAGTAAACATAAAACATAAACATATACTAAAACTATAGATTTTTATATCAAAACATAACAAAATAAAATTGCAACATAACAAGCAAATAAAACTATAATAAAACTAGGAATTATAATATCCTAACACAAAAAGACTTTAAGAAGAAATAAAACAAAACATGCATAAAAATACTTAAAACATAAAATTAAACTAGGAATTTTGCATACTAAACTACCCCAAAAATGATGACTAAAAGTAGTCATCAACATGCAGCCCTACTCCTCCTTCTACCTACTTCTTTTCTCCTGAGAACCCAAACAACGGTCCGTCCAAAGCTAGGACCCACTTGGCCTCGAACTTCATCTCGTCTAAGGCCTTCTTGAAGATCACGTTCACGGAGCTCCCGTTGTCGACAAGGATCTTGGAGACCGTGAAATTTTCCACCGCCGTCTGGATCACCCAGGCGTCACAGAACAGGTCCTCGAAGTCTGGCATGTCGGCCGATGAGAAAGTAATTTTTTCCTCCAAAGGGGTAGCCTGGGAGGTCGATGCGACCCCCCTTCGGAACTTGGTCTAGAGGCTCCACTTACGGGTTGCCTCAATCCCGACTCCGCCATGGATCACCCCGATCCCCCTGGGTTCCTACGTCCGCTCGGTCCTCACACATATCTTCCCCTGCTCCCTGCTAATCCTCCACGATCCTTATCTGAGGATCCTGCCTCTCCAGCTCCCTGACCTCTCTCATCTCCAGGAACTCTGGGCAGGTGGTCGTCGCGTGACCCTCCTCTTGGTGGAAGTCACAGAAAGGCAACACCACCCTACCCCCTCTTCCTTCTCCGCCTCCTCTTCTTCCAGTTCCTCCCCGAGCTCCTCTCCTTCCTCCTCTACCTCAGCAAACCTCCATCGCTTCTTGTGGTAGCAGGAAGTGATCCCTCTGCCCCTGCCTCCATACCGGCTGATCAAACCTCCTTGGCTCGCGGAAGTTGTCCCTTCCTTGGAAGCCTCCGCCATGCCCCTGGGGGCGACCCTCTTGGGGCCTCCAACCCAACCGATTGTTTGGCTCCCGGGACCCCCACACTTGATGCTGCCCCTACTGCCCCTATCCTCGGGGCTCCTCTCTCCTTTTTTATTCCCTCTGCTCCCCATGCCTTCCTGCTCTCGGCTCCTTCACGTCATCCTCTGCCAACTTGGCTAACTTCCTGGCAAAATCCGGGTTTGCCCTTTTAAAGTCTATCTCCTTCGTCGCCCTCTCCATGAGCTCCTCAAAAGAGCGGGGCATTCTCTTCAGCTCCAGCTAAAGAATCTCGGCCTCAGCCCCAGGGTGAAGGCGAGCATCAGTGCATACCCTGGGACCTCCTGGACTAGGAGGATCTCCTCCTGAAATCGGTCAACATAGTGACCCAACGTCTCATCTTGCTTCTGCCTCACCATAAATAGGCACTCCACCTCTTTCTTACACTTCTTCGATGTCGAGAATCTCAACAAGAACCCTCGACGCAGATCCTCAAAACTATAGATCGAGCTTGCCGACAACTAGTGGAACCATTCCCGGGCCTTCTCCTTCAAAGTGATGGCAAAGAGCCGACACTTGAACGCGTTTGTCATCTATATAATTGAAACAACATCTTCAAACCACTACACATGCTGCACAGGGTCATCCTTCCCCAGGTATTAGGACATGTCGGGCTCCCGGAACCCCTCCGGAATCGGAGCCGAGAGGATGAGCTCACTAAAAGGGCTCCCGCCCCCTGCCTGCCGAGAAGGCACATCTCGCGGCCTCAGCTGGCTTGCTCGTTCTGCACTTCCTTGCTCGGGGAAGAGCTCTCGCGCAGCCACATCCCTCTCGTAGACCTCTGCCGGCATCTCCTTCCCGGGACACTGCCTCGGAGCGTTCTCGCCCAAGAGTGGGACCGCCTCTATTAGAACCTGAGGTGTAGCCCACTCACTCCTTTCCGAGAAGGCCAGGTTGATGGTCTGCAGGACCTCTCGCCTGAAGTCCTCCAACATCTTCCTTGTCACCTTCTCTCTCCGAGAAGGGGAACCTCTTGAGCCTGATCCTTTGCCATCACCTCCGGCCATGGGACTCAACTCAAGATTTTCTTGTATTGTTTGATACTCTAAATCTATATTTATTATATTTTCATTTAGATGATTTTTATATTCAATTAGATTTTCTAAATTCATAATCTACAAGCTATCCCTTTTATATTTTATAACTAATAAAATTATTTTCAATCTTGCAGGGCTTAGTCTTAGAATTTGGAGCAAAATTGGGATCCTATCTCCGGCCTAGACATTGGACTGTCACTTGGGCCACTTCTCCGCATCTCCAACTAATCTTCTTTCTTGGCCTACTACTTTCGCCACCCTCGTTGCTTCAGGCAAACGATTGCATCTTGTTTATTGGAAGTCAGCCCGGCAACTCCTTAAGTTCC